>OY796886.1:19788369-22188369 GCA_963680785.1 Diplosoma virens | reverse complement strand
AAAGTGATCTTACTATTAAAATAATGCACAAATTTTATTTAATTCCAAGCTATGCAAATGCAAGTCCTCATTTGATTGTAGTTATTTATCTCGGTGCCAAAAACATCGCAGCAGGCAAGAAAATTTTTTTAGACTTTTATTATAATTATTTGTGCCGAAAATCTGGTCTAGTCTATATAGAAAGCAAATTAACGTGTTAAATATTTAAGTGGTATTCCCCGCGGTTTATATATCTATGGGAAATACATGTCATGTGGTATACGATGACTGAAATCAGTTGTATTGTTTGCCGGTGGTTTGAGGGGTCAACACTCAACATTACTTATACCGTAATTTAAGGGAGTTGTCTTGTGCTGACGGTTGCTTATAGACAGGAGTAAAAAAGAAGAAAAATTGTTTACGTAATTTGCGAACGCTCACTTAAGCAAAGTCGTGACCCGACAGTTGATCGAACGACACTTGATCGAAACGATACTTGATCGAATAACATTTGATGGAACGACACTTGATCAAACGACATTTGATGGAACGACACTTTGATCAAACGACATTTGATCAAAACAACACTTGATCGAAACAACACTTGATCGAAACGATATTTGATCAAAACGACATTTGATCGAATAATATAATGAGAGAAAATTTACAGCTATGAATTTGTCCTGGTTTTGTCAATTTTTTGTACCAAAATCATAGTGATCTGTAAAAAAGGTATTAATTAACTTTGAATCTGTCTCAGCTTTGTTGAGTTTTTGACCCAAAACATAGTAGTCTCTAAAAAAAAGGGTCTTTTCTTTAAATCTGCCTCTGCTTTCTCCAAGGGGTCTCCAAGGGTGGGGTCATGGCACAATTTTCCCTCCCCCCTAAATACGCTACAGACTACAATGTAAAAAAAATGCAAAAAATGGCAGGAATCAGGCATCTAACAAAACAATCATTACAAGAGATGTACTTGTTGCCCCCCTAAAAATGCTTTGCTCAGGAACCTTGTTAAGAGACCCTGACCTTGATATTGGCAAAAAATTATAAAAAATAAAAACAAACTGTTTTCTTACTGATGGCCTCTGCATTTTATAAATTCAATTTACAGTAACAAAGAGATTGTATAATTGCAGAAAGATACAAAAGTAAATCTTTTTTTTTATCAACTGTCATTTTGATCAAGTGCTGTTTCGATCAACTGTCATTTTAATCAAGTGTTGTTTCGATCAAATGTCGTTCGGATCAAGTGTTGTTCCGATCAAGTGTCATTCGATCTTAGTACTGTCTTAGTACCAAGCAAAGTATGAGCTATTTAAAAAAAAGTCTGATCAACACCGAAGAAACTAGGTGTGAGGTTGAAACGTGGTTGATATTAAAAATGGAAAGAATACCACTTAAGGATCTAAACTGAAAAAACGGTTTGCACGTGAGAGCGTTGGGGGCAGGCAGCATTTAATGGAGAACTCCTCCAAATTGTCAAAACCAGGTTGGATAGCTTCATAAGCACGCTTAACGTTTAAAAGAGGCCCAAGTGACCATATCATTATACTGTTTATACAATTTATGGGCTGATGGGAGCTCAGAGGCGAGTACGTCATTAATAAGGAGACAGAAAAGACGATTTTTATATATAGATATGATTTTTATAATACAGAGCTGCAATTTACCAACATTATGTGCAAAAAGTGCTTTTAATATGCATGCAAATTTTAATAGGCCACTATCTGAGTTATTAATAATAATAATAATAAACAAGTTTTTTATCCCGCTCAGGCAAATAATTACTTCAAAGAAGTGGTTGCATCAGAGCGGTAGTGGAATTATAAGTGTCAATAAAATAAATACTAGTTCAGGTTTGGCAGATACAAATAAAGACAAAAAACATGCAAAACATCAAAACTCCAAATGTACGAACATATAAAAAAGAAAGAAAACAAAACATAAAAGTAAATATATACAAGCTAAAGCTACAGTAATACTAACATTCAATAAATATTACCTTATTTAAATACAATAAGTTATTTATGATTCTGATAAAAATTGTTCAAAAAAGAAAGTTTTAAGTTTAGTTTTAAAAACGGGTTTTAATTTACAACTTCTAATATCATATGGAAGTTTATTCCAACAGCGGGGAGCATATTGACTAAAACATCTACTGTGGTATCTGTTTTTTTTTCCGAAATCAGATGGAATTACTAACAAATATGGATCTTTGGTTTTTCTAGGATTGACATTTATGTTACAATTTATTGGAGACAGTGGTGCATTCCACGATAACAGCATTAGTAAATATTGAGGAGCAATATCATTCAAACAATTAAACACAGTGAGGCAAATTTTGTAATCTATTCTAAATTTTAAAGGCAATATGTGAGCTTTTATGTAATATGGTGTGATGTGTTGACTGCAACGTACATTATATACAAAACGTAAAGCACTATTTATTACACAGTCTAAATGTCGCAGTAAGGATTTTGGAAGATTAACAAATAACGAGTTACAATAATCAATTTTAGAAAATATTATCTGTTTTACAAGGAGTAATTTCACATCTTAATTTAAAAAATTTGCAATATGTTTCCAGGATTTAAGCTGTTTAATACAATATCGTTTGACGTACATGATATGCGTATGCATTGTTAGTTGAGGGTCAAGTCGAATACCTAGGCTTTTTACTTCACTAATGCTTGTCCAATTATTTTGCTTTATTTCTCCTCTTTTCATTGCAATTGTGAAACAGTTTTTGCTTAGTTTAAATTTCTTGAAAACAGATGGTTTTGAAAATAACACTAATTTTGTTTTGTCCTTCATTTAGTTTTAGGTAATTTGTAGAAAACCATTCTTTCATTTTATTAATGCATTCAGCAACTTTGTTACATAACATTGTACACAAATATTGATCATCTGGATTAAAGCTAATATATAATTGAGTATCATCAGCATACAATTGAATATTTAAATTAAAATTATGAGCAATATGTTGTAGATGTTTTGTATATAAAATAAATAATATAGGTCCAAGTATGGATCCTTGTGGAACACCATATAACATAGAATCAGGGTCTGAAAAACTGTCATTTATATTGACTGAAAAGGAACAATGATTTAAGTATGAAGATAACCAATTAAGTACAAGTTTATCTATGCCATATGAATTTTTAAGAGGTTTTAGCAGGAGTTCATGATCTATTGTATCGAATGCAGCTGACATGTCAAGCAAAAGTACCAAAACAATTTTTCCATTATCAATTTCTTTAAAGATATTATTAAACATGCATATGTTTAATGTTTCACAGCTATGAAATTGACAATATCCTGATTGACTGTTACAGTAAAGTTTATTGTCCACTAAAAAGTTATTCAGTTGCACTAATACTGCTTTTTCCAATAATTTTTACAAAAAAGAGATATTAGAAATAGGTGTATAATTAATCAGTTCAAATAAGATCACTATGAAAATTTTTAATAATTGGTTTTACAACAGATTGTTTTAATGTTGAAGGAAAAATACCAGTACTTAAAGGATTTGTTAATAATGGAAAGTAGTATAGGAGCTAGTTCATTAAAACATTCTAATAACAACCATGTTGGTATGGGGTCTAGTATTGAAAATTTATAATTTATAGATTTAAAAAGTATCTTTGAATCATCAGTTTCTAATGTCTTAAAAACTGTCATAGGTTCACCAGTATACATACATGAAGAACAAGGCTCACATTTGTTTTCTTTGGTTAGTTCTTTTCTTTCTTCATCAATATTTTACAGTATTAATAAATAATTTCATTTGATAGATTTTATTTTAAATTGCAAAATTAATGATAAACCATTGCTTGTTGTTAGGTTAGCAATATTTTACTATTGAGAAAAGTGTAAATTAGAAATTTGCATAATTTAAACAATATTTTGAGTAGTTGTGTTGCAGTTTCAATCAAGTGAAATGTTTTGAAAGATGTTTTCACTGGCATATTTATTTTTTAACTTTATGAATTATGAGTAGATTTAACTTACTTTTCTTTGTATTGTATTTGTTGTATCAATACATCTTACATATTCAACATTAATAATAATCCACAATTAGCAAATGTGTGACTTATAGTTTTCAGTGTTTTTTTAACTGCTTGCCCTTTGTATAATGTTTCTGAAGCTTTTCAGAAAGTCAAAAAAATAAATATAGAGGTGAAAAAAATAATAAATAAGGATTTGCATATTACTGATTCAGCAATTTGAAAGTGGAAAATAGTAAAGTGTTAGAAGATAGTGACAACACCAGGCATGATACTCTGTATTTTTTAAAGTTTAATTTTTCTATTAATTTGGTTGGTTTGTATACAGTACATACATACAGATGAATTTGCATTTATTGTAGTTACTGTCCATCACGTTAACCATTAATTGGTTGTCTTTAGTTTAAATGTATTTTTGATTGAATGCTGATTTATACTGTTTTTTTCAACAACAAAATATGACTTTGAAATGTATCTAAATTGTCCTAAGCGTTTTAACAAAAACAAAGTTATATGTACTATTGCTGCAATTTAAATAGGCTGTGTCATTTTGTTTTAAGTTAAACAAATAATAGGATTTTTTGTCAATTTATTAAATTATAATATTGATGAAATATACTTCTTGGTAAACAAAAATGACTGCATTTAACAGAATATTTTGAAATAATTTTATACAGAATCGGAATAAAAGGTCGAAAGTCTCACATGACTGTCTAATATTTTTCAACTACAAAACTGGGCTACTTTGAACAGGTTACACTTCAGCTATAACAGCGAGTTACTTATTATTGTACTTGATCAATATTACCCTGTTTTTGCAGTAGTTTTTGTTGCAGGTTTCAACTAGAAAGTTGCAGATTGATAGCTAGAGTTGGTAGCAGATTTATTGTTGCAGATTGATAGTTAGAGTTGGTAGCAAATGTGTCAACAGACTGGCTTCAAAATATATGAAATATATATTGTCTTTAAAAAAGCCTACTAATAACTACAACCTTCAAAATTGTTTAGACAATACTTTGCTAATGAGACTAGAAAATTTAAATTTTTCAAAATCAAAAGCAATATTACAATATTCTGTGCCAAAAGTATGGAACATTCTGCCAGCAGACATCAGAGAATCTGGAACTTTAATCCAATTTAAATCAACTTTAAAAAGGCACTACTTTCATCTTGCATTTGACAATGTTCCAAACCTCATTCTGGACTGGAGCCAAGCTGTTTATTTCATTTAACTTTGCCAGTCTAACCTTACTGTTTGTGTTTTGAGTATCTGTTCTTTTGCTTTCCATCTGCATAGACTTTACCATTTTGTGTTTTGCTTCAGCATTTTGTATTGTAATATATAGCTTATCTTTTGCCTAAACTCCAGTATTTTGTTTTTATTAGAATATTTTACTTTGCATGGTGTATATACCTGCACTATACTATTGTGCCTGATTTCTTTATTTAGATACCTTTTGTATATACTATTGTACGAGTATACTCGTATATCATGTATCCTAAGCTTTAGTAATTGTAAGGCACCTCTTAGACAGATGTCAACATATGTTGTGTTGTGAACAATCTCAAGGGGTATATATAAATAACTCGATTATTGTTGTAGATTGATAGTTAGAGTTGGTAGCAATTGTCAACAAGCATGAATAAAGAAAAAAACATTAAAACAAAGTGCCCTATTAAAACTTGTCAGAAGTTTTACAATTTGCCTAGTCATATGAGATGTGTACATAATTGGTCAGATATGGAAGCTAAAAATGTAAAGGGTTTGTATGGCTTGAGAAAACCATATATATAAATATAAAAATTCTACCATGTCTACTCGAAGAAAATCTTACTACCACAAACCATGCCCAATATATGGCTGCAGGTCAGTGGTAATAAACTTATTAAGGTATCTTCAAAGGTCCCACAATATGACTCAATTCAGCAATCATTATAAAGATTTACTAAAAGCCATAACAATTGACATAAGATCAAAAAACACCAGATGAATCCAGATGTCCTGCAAAATCTGTCAATGACAATCAATCAAATGTTTCACTTACTGTTTTACATGGTGAGCTTATGGAAAGCGATTCTGATGACGTATCCTTTTATCCTGAAGATGACTTTAAAAGTAATATGAGTGACTGCTCTAGTATAGCAATTGATTAGAAGGATTCCAGTAAAGATGAGTCTATGTACAGCAACAGCAGCACTTTTTGTGAACCTAAAAACTTTAAATTAAAGACTTCTAGTGTAACGATTTCTGAAGATAGAGAAAGCATTCACTGTTTATCAAATAGTGAAAATGAAAACTCTAAGTTAGATGATGATTTATACTCTACTTCAGAAAATGATAGTGATTTACATTCAATAGTAGCATTAAACCATAACCTAAAAATAGAAAAAATATTTAATGACTTTATGGAATTTTTATTGTCACCTAATTCTGGAAATAGAGATCGTACTGCTGCTGAATTATGTGTAAATAATGTAAAAAGGATTTTGATTGCAATTAGTGATGATAAATTGATTTTTCAAAGTTTGTTGGACAGGCAGTTGGTAAGAGACATTTTTTAAAAAAGTATTGCAAAGAAAAAAACATGCATCAAAAAATACATTAAAAGCTTGGAGCATTTTTTTTCTTTTGTTTTAAGTGAAAATGTTGAGGAATTTGCTTTGTTGAAAACTGAATTAGAAAGTTTTAAATGCAAACTTAAAATGTGGAGTTGAGCTTATGTTAAAGAAAGCAAAATAGCTGCTATGTCAAAAATGGAACAGGAAAGAAAAAATAAGATTACACTGCAAGATATTAGAAAATTTGAAAATTCAGAAATTGTTCGTGAAACTATTACAATATAAGTCAAAGTTTTTTACAAATGTTCTTGACTTATTACTGAAATTTTTATTGACAATGGCCATCGAGCTGGTGTACTTTCTAATATGACTATGAAAGAATATCAAAGCTGTGAAACTTTGTCGGAAGGAAATTATTGTATCAAAGTGTATAAGCACAAACAAGCAAAAACTGGACTAATTAGGGTAATTTTAGGCTTGAAGTTGCACAAATGGCTTTCCCTTTATGTTACTCATTTGCGATCAGCTATTACAAATGACTGCACCCCATCTGCTAATGTATTTGTTACATGAAATGGGCAATCTTTTCACTGTTCTGGAGGGATAAGCATGGCAAGTAATGCTTTATGGAAGAAAGCAGGTATGACTGGTTGATGTGGGGCTAATAAATTGTGAAAAGCTGTTGTGTCTGCTGCAATTTAACTAGTGAGCAGATGCATACTGACCTGGCCAATTTGATGGGTCATACCAAAGCCACTGCAGATTGTTATTATTATATTGAGGAAAAATTGAAATCAGCAGGAAGAGCAGCTGGACAGCTACCCATTGTCATGCGATCTACAGAAGCAATGTCTGATAAGCAAAGTCCAGATACATCAGATACATGTAAGCTGGTTAAACAAAGTTGATTTTATCGGAGCCATAAGCTTTTCGTGATTTTTTTTATTTTTTTTTTTATTTAATTTTTATTTTATTTATTCACACATAAAACCATAAAATAACACAGATTTACATTATGGAAACATATTAGAAATATTCATGAATTTACTATTTATATAAATTCATAGCAAATATTTGTTTTTCAAAAATTTCATCTTATTTGTAGCAAGGTTTTTCGTGTTTCAAAAAAAAAACATTTTTATAAGTTGGTGAATTTTTTAGAGTTTGATGCAGTCTGAGTAGTTAATGGAATTTTATACATATAGTAACAATAAATAAACACAGCAAGATACGAGAAATAAATCAACAATAGTATAACGAATACAAGAATTAAAAGATAGCACATTAGGGACAATAAACGCAATACAATATTCAGGTACATTAAAACATAAACATTAATATAAAACATTAATATAAAGAAAAAGAAAAATAATAATAATACATCAAATAATAAATAAACAACAAGAATCAATACGCAAAATAATAATGAATATCAAAGCTTTTTTATTTTTGAAAATATTTTAATGATAATTGTTTAGAAAAAAAACAGCTTTGGTAAGTCTGAATTAAAAGAAAACAAATTTCTTAAACGGAAAGATTAAATATAACTAATAAGAATAACTAATAGAAAAAAAAAGGAAAAGGATTTATTTCAGATAATCAGGAAAGTTTTTTTCAAGGAAAGACTTAAATTTTGTTTTAATTTTGTACTTTTCTTCAATGAGGGAAGAAGTAGGGATGGGGGTGTAAAAGGTAGAGATACGGTTTCTTAGGGTGTATAAAGAAAGTCTAATTAAGGAGGCTAGTTTGGATATTATAATGTGAGGGGTGCCAATTGTGTTTGTGTAATTGAATAGAAGTGTGTTTTGTGTGAGAAAGGTAGGTTTTTTTAAGGTGGAAGTGAGAAGGGGTTCTAAATGAAAAATTAAACTGCAGGTAAAGGGACAGTGGAAAAAGAGATGATGAGGATCGTCAGAAGAAGAGAGACAGATTTTGCAGAGAAAGTCATTTGGGTTTCTGGGTTTGAAGTTGTGTTTGGAAAAGAAACATCCCCAGGTATAGCCTTTATAGGCTGTCCTGAAGGATATTTCTTTTTCCAAATTTGAGAAGAGAGAAGGACGGGGTTTTATAAGGGTTAGGCGGAGCCATGTATGAGGGATTGTGTTGTTTAGAATAGGAATAGGATTAGGGTCAGGTTGAAGTAAGGTTAGATAAAGTGATTTGAAAGTGAGGTTATCAATGTCCTGAGGGGGAGTAGATATTTTTGTGAAGAGAGAAAGAGTTTTGGACCAGAGAAGGTTGGGTTTAGGACAGTGGGGTTGAGAGTTAGAGTAAAGACCAGGTTTTATAGGTATGATTTTAGTTCCAATGTTGTAGATAGCATATGACATCCAGAAATGAGAAAGAGGGTTAGGGGTTTTAAGAAGATAGATGAGTTTCCATAAAAAGGCTGTAGAAGTTTTAAGTCCAATATTAGGGAGGGCGATACCACCGTCAGATTTGGGCAGGTAGAGGGAGGATCTTTTTATTGGTTCAAAAGGGGAGAAGTTCCATAAGAATTTGAAAAGAAGAGTAGTAAGGGATTTGATCTGTTTAGGGGTTGGAGGAATAATTCTGGAGAGAAAGAGGATTCTAGGTAAAAAGTGTTGATTTAAGGAAATAGTTTTGGAGAAAAAAGAATCTTTAGGGTTTAAGGTCGCGAGTGAAGTATGGGGAAGGGAACGAATAAGGTTATCCCAGTTTTTAGACAGATCTTCTTTGTGAAAAGAAAAAGTTATCCCAAGGATTTTAGTAGAGGTGAGAGTTTTACCTTGAGGAAAAATAGAATGAAAAGATGATAGTAAAATTGGGGAATTAGAGATTATGGAGGTTTTGGAATGATTAATTTTAAGACCAGAATAAGAAAAAAACTCTTCAATTATCTCACGAATTGCAGAAAAGGATTGGGGGGATGATATAAAAAGGGTCAGATCATCGGCATAATGACTGACTTTAAGTGAGGAAGTACCAATGGAGATTCCTTGGATTTTAGATGAAGCTAGTATTTTTTTGGTTAAGGGTTCAATACCAATTAAGAATAAGAGCATGCTAAGAGGGCATCCTTGACAAATGCCGCACTTAACAGAAATTGGATCGGAGAGATAGCCATTTAGGTTAAGTTGGGCTGTTAAGTTTGTGAGAAAGATTCGGATCCAGTTTAGAAGAGATACTGGAATTCCTAATTTTGAGGCGGTAGAAAGAATAAATTCGTGAGAATTGTGTCGAAAGCTTTGTAAAAGTCAATTTGAAGTATGGCTAAGGGTTGGACGAAATCATTAGTAAAGTTGATAGCAGAGAGGATATTTAGGTGGTTATTGAAGATCTGCCTGTTTGGGAGACCGCATTGTTGTTCAAGGGATATTGTCAAATTAAGGATAGGTTTGATTCTAGAAGAAATAATGGAAGAAAGAATTTTATAGTCTGTATTTAAAAGAGAGATAGGGCACCAATCTTTGACAGAAGAAGGATTGGATTTTTTGGGGATTAGTTTGATTAGAGTGCGGGATTGAGATGAAGAAAGACGTTTTTGAAGATAGGAGTTATTAAAGGTTTGGCATAAAATTGGGGTTAAACTGGGAAAGGATTTGTAAAAGTTTGGGGTTAAGCCATCGAGGCTGGGGGCAGAGTATATATTGAGGGTTTGTAGGGCTTCACGGATTTCAGTTTGTGTTATGAGAGGAGAGATTGAAAGAGTTTGAGTGAGGTCATTTGGGTTTGAATTAAAGATTGGGTCGAGATAGTGAGAAGGGTTAGGAAGAGGATTTGTTGGGGTCCATAAATTTTTGAAAAAAGATAGGAAGGAGGAGAAGTTGTTTGAGGAATTTTCTTTTGTGAGTGTGGGAGGGGAGGTACTTGTTTTGGTGGGAAGGAGAGATTTAGTTTGTGTTAGATTTTCGGTTATTGGAGCAAGAGGAGAGGGGTTGTCGATACTTATTAGAGGGGGTAGGCGGGATCTAATTTGTGAGCCAAATTTTTTGTTTTGTTCTATTTGTTCTAATTGGATTGAAATGTTGGATATTTCTTGATGGTTTTCAGATTTTTTTGCTTTAATTAAGTTCAGTTGTAGAGTGTTTTGTTTTTTAGTTGTTTTATTATGAATTTGTTTGGATTAAAATATTAATTTTTGTTTAATTTTAAATTTAATTAGATCCCACCACTGTAGGGGTTGATGAATAGGGTTTATGGGAGGAAAGAGATTTTTAATAAATAGGTTGATGTAGGGAATGGTTGAGGAGGTGTTAAGGATAGAGTCGTTCAATTTCCAATGAGAGGATTTGTATTTTATTTTAGAGGGAATTGTAAGAGAGAGAAGGGGAGCTTTGTTGTGATCAGAGAAAGATATGTTGTAATAGGAGGAATGTATTATTTTAGCAAGAAGGGGTGAAGAGATATATATACGGTCGAGTCGTGATGTGGGGCAGGAACGGGAAAAGGAAAAAGTTCGGAAATTGGGATAGAGGTAACGGTATAAATCGGTTAGGTCAAAATTGGTGAGGATTTTTTGGAATAATATTTTGTCGTTTGTATTTGGGGTGTAATGTCCGGTTCTGTCTATAGGGTTTAATACTAAGTTGAAGTCGCCTGCAATTATTATGTATTTGTTTTTGAAATCTATATTTTGGAGGTAAGAGGTTAGAGTTTTAATAGCTTTGATTCGGTTTAAGGTTTGAGAAGAGGTTTTTCCGGAGGGGAGGTAGCAATTTATAAGGGTATAGTTTATGTTGGATAAGGTAAAGGAGATAGATTGGATATAATTAGGAAGGATTAGGTGGGGTGTGATCGTTTGTGAGTTTAGGTGTATGTGTTTGGTATTTAAGAGTATAAGAGTACCTTGTCTATGTGCAATTGTGGGGGTTAGTGAGTGGTCTGTGTTAGGTTGTGGTCGTGACGCTCTCATCAGTGGCAATCGCGTCAAAATGAGACGAATTAGAGAAAATCAAGATATTTATAGTCTCAACAGTTGGGGGAAAGGTGCTGTAGTCTCGGAAAGGAGAAAGGCACAATTGCACAAAAGCAAAGAAGTGTGGTGCAATACAGTGTAATCTCAGGAAGGAGAAACGCACTATGTGCAATTACCCAGGAGAAACACTGTTATTCGCAACTTAGGTTATTTAAAAAGTTTTAATGTGTAAACAAATTCCTTTTGTTTACATAAAACCGGATGTCTGGTTTTGATAAAAGTTGCCTCGAGTAGACACAGATGGAACGAGTTGCGTGCCACAGCAAGAATTTTAAAACATTTGTCATTATAATTTGCCACACATTGCTTGTTATCAAGCAAGTGTTGTCCTACGGCAGAGTCACAATCTGGATTGTTACGTTTTAGCTTACAGGATCTGCCGGGTTGAGATCGTGTAGGGCGCTGTGCTTGCTGTTGTAGCCATTTAGGAACATGCTGCTTGATTCTATCTTGTAATCGCTGTGATGTTCGTCCTACGTACCTAGTCACAGTGGCACGAATATTTATAAACAACGGAGCTTTTTTGTTACCACCAGAGTGGTATTTACATTCAAACGCATGTTGCTGTAGCCCGCAAAGATGTTTTACTTACCACGCTGAAAAGCTCCCTACGACAGCAAGCAAAGCGCCCTACACGATCTCAACCTGGCAGATCCTGTAAGCTAAAACGTAATAATCCAGATTGTGACTCTGCCGTAGGACAACACTTGCTTGATAACGAGCAATGTGCTGCAAACTATAATGACAAACGTTTTAAAATTCTTGCTGTAGCACGCAACTCGTTCAATCTGTGTCTACTCGAGGCAACTTTTATCAAAACCAAACATCCGGTTTTATGTAAACAAAAGGAATTTGCCTAAGTTGCGAGTAACAGTGTTTCTCCTGGGTAATTGCACATAGTGCGTTTCTCCTTCCTGAGATTACACTGTATTGCACCATACTTTTTTGCTTTTGTGCAATTGTGCCTTTCTCCTTTCCGAGACTAAAGCACTTTTCCCCCAACTGTTGAGACTATAAATATCTTGATTTTCTCTGATTCGTCCCATTTTGATGCGATTGCCACTGATGAGAGCGTCAAGAAAAGAAATCGACTTTGTTTAAAGCGATATTAAAATTCTGTACCCTAAAGAAGCTCTTTAGATCTTAAACTTGTATATTCAGATGAGCTTGATAATGACAACATCAGTATGAACGGTGTAATGGAAAAGCTGATTATGCTAAAATCTAAAAATTTATCAGGGAGACAAGTTTATGATAAACTCAAAACATTAAGTAGAAATGCTAAAAAAAATTTTGCAGCTTATCCAGTTGACGAAAATTGCCAAATAATCTCAATTAATGTTCCTGTTTTCCAGACCTTTCCACGATGATCCATGGATCAAAGTTTCGAGAAATCTTTTTCTATGTCAAGTAGAAGTTCCTACAGCCGCTCAAGAAAATTTTCGTGTACTTCTCCATGACCATGCAGCAAAAGATAGCTTTGACAGCATGAAACTGGGGTCTTTTGGCTGCAAATAAAGTCTATGTATCCTCTCCTGAGTGAAAAAGCTTTGAAATTGGTGGTACCGTTTTCAACAATTTACCTATGTGGAAAGGGGTTTTCTTCGGCTGTTGTTATCAAGACCAAAACTTACAATAAACTAGAATCATAGGATGACGGCAAACTATTGCAAAAATCACATTAAAAATAAGCACTTTATTTTTTTGTGTGATATGATGTAATGTAGTAATTACTTTTTTAAGTAAAATCAGTTTAATTGTTATGTTATTACCCAGAACTTATGAACCATAGGCAAGGCTTACCTAGAACTTATGAACCTAGCCACTAAAAGTTATAGCGTGCTGTAATACATTATGACTGAAAATAACAGTTTTGGAAATCCAAACTTGGTGACTAGGTTTAGTGGGAAACTAGACCAAAAAGGTTAAGAACGGCCGTTTTACCGACATTCAAACTAAAATTTTGTTTATTTTGATATTATATAATAATTGTATAATTTTCACTCATTCTTTATCACTACCTTTGTTTCTTTGTATTTGCATCGCTTCAACTAAAATTGAACGTTCTGTTATTCTTTGCTTCTCCTCCAAGGATGACGCTCTTGGAAGACTTTTTAAAAAACTTTTTGAAAAACAATGGGCCATTGCTTAAGAAACAGTACTTTTTAGGAACAAAAATCAAGAAACCCGGGACAGATTCAAAGTGAAGATCTTTTTGTTTTTAGAGAACACAACTTTTAAAGGAAGAAAATCAAGATCTGCACTCTGGTCTGGGTGTGCTGCAAATTTTAAAAAGGTCTCAAAGTGTGCTGCAGGCACAAAAAATATTGGGAACCGCTGATTTAATTTTTTAATAAAACAATATACTGTAGTCTAGCACTCCTTAATGACATCTGTTGCTTGCAAAAGTTCTTCCACAAAATAGTGGAATGGCGTAGTGTTGGTTCGTGGTTGCAATTGAAAAGATCATTGGTGTTATGTATGTATCAATTATAGTGGGCATTTGAATTTTTTTACATTCTTCAAGTGTGATGTTTGGAACTGAGATGATATGGCTAGTGTGATCCTTGATATAAAAGATTGCGCTCTTCAAATTTTGTGGTAGCCAACACTATAAGTCATAGTCTTGAGTTTTGACAACAAATTTGTCAAGATTTTAGGTTTACTCCCTGCTTTGTATGGTTGCATAAGATTGATGTTTTAAATTTTTTGGGGCTTTTGACAAATGATACAAATCTACTTGAGCGCATGCTTTTGCTGTCTTGGATTTTATGACGTACCCAAGAAGCAACAATCTGATCATCCATGTAGGTTATCTAAAAAATTGACTTTCTCATGTAGCTGGAGATGAAGCATTAGGTTTATTTCATTTTATAACTATATTTATTCTCCTGACTTGTAAACATCGGAGGTGCTATACATAGAGCAAGCAATTACTCCAACCTGCTTTTGGAGACTACTCTTCGGTAAAAATTTAAGCTTTAGTTTTATATACATGTGATTAAAATTTAAGACTGCTTGCCCAAGCCACTAAGAAGGGAAATGTTGTAAAGTGTTTTCTCAAGAACACAACATAATGATGCGAGTAGGTTTTGAACTGAGACCCGTCGATCATAATGACACTGCTTTTTACCACTTGATCATGTTGACGACATTGCTGACTGAGGTCAAGCAGGCAACAGGAATGAGCCAGTTTGTAGTGGTTAAAGTCAGTTCAGTGTTGTGAATTCAACATGTCTAACTCGCTTAGAAAAACTTTGCCTTTACTTGGTTGTTGCCACGTATCCAAACAAATATCCAATAACCGAGTATTTGACTTTATAAAAGGGTTTTTATTTACTGTAGTCAAAGGCTTTTTCTAAATTTTCTCTTTTTTACTGCACAAACTTCCAGAGAAATGTTGCATAAAAATAAGTTTGTGCGTTTTCATCAGTAATATTTTTACAGCAATGATGTTTTCTGTTATTCAAAGTCTGGTTTTTGTATTTCAATACATCACATTGCATGTTTTATTGATGAGCATTAAACTAATACAATAAACAACTTGATAAAAAGTGATGTTTGTGCTATGATATTTTATAAAACAAATTATATTGTTTTTATATCTACTAAAGTTTTAGGTTGCTACATTATGCTTTTGATCTATCCTTATGTACCAATGTTAAGCAAGAAGGAGCCATGCACCCTAGAGTGTCGCTGACAGTACTTTGATTAATATAATTGAAATTCATCTAGCAAAAACTCAATCCTTGGGTTTTCAGTAAAAAATATTACCTTTGATTGAAAAATGTATACCAGTTGTGCCTAATACAGGCCCAGCTTTGGAACATAAGATGTTGGGGTCACATGGGGGCAAACTGGTATCAGACCCTTAAAAGCAAATATAGACCAAAAAAAGTCCTCACTTGCCTTGTAAGCTACATTCAGTCTGTAACATTACTTTTTAAGTAATAAATTTTTAATTTGTTGGCAGCGTAGTCGAGTGGTGAAAGCGCTGTGCTTATGATCGACATGAACTCGGTTCAAAACCTACTCGCGTCATTCTGTAGTATCCTTGAGAAAAAAACTTTATGGCACTTTACCCTGCATGGTGGTCTTGGCAAGCAGTTATAAATTACCATCATATGTCTATTAAATTACAAGCGAACAGCAATATCATGGCATCTCAGGGAATAGTTCGGTATAATTGCTTGCTCTATGTAATGTATTAGCGCACCCGTCGTTTCCCTGCAAGTTAAAAGGGCAAATCTATAGATAAAACAAATAATAATAATAATCTAATGATGATCTATGTATTAGGACCTCCGTTGCTTTCTTGCAAGTCAGGCTGATAAATATGGAGATAAAATGAAGTAAAGACCTTTTTTCTTTCTACCTGATTTACTGGTTTTTGTCAGGGGTTTCTCTGTCATGTCCTGCCAAAAAATTTACTTTTATAAAAATTACTAAAAGTTTACTTATATGTCATAAAAGTAAAAAAAAATAGGGGATTAAAAAAAATTTTTTAGGGGGTGAGCCACTTATCTTGTTGGGGGTATAACCTAATAAGCAGCGCATGAGCCTAATAATGACAATTCGTCTTATGGATGCCACTATTAGTTGAACTAGAATCTTGGGGATGATTACATTTAAAGAAGTATCTGAGTTTTTCATTAATTAATTATTAGGCCTATAAGTAAATTTTATAACACTAAAACTTATACGTATATGGGCTACTCCTGTAGCCTTACTCTAATCAATTGTTTAAATTTGCTAAAAAAAATGTCAGAGTTTGTAGGCTATCTTCAGTCGTCTTAATATAAAATAGCACGATTTTTGCAATTTTTTGTTTGAGCCCGTTTCAATTTGAGTTAACGTTAGGGTCAAAATTAAGCTTAGAAGGGGGGTTAGGATTATTTTTGTTAAGTTAAGTGGTTGTACTTTTAAATAGTTGCAAAGTATATTTCAAAACATTTATCATTTACAATTTTCTTTACATCAAAATCACAATAATTAACTAAAAATACGTTGCTGTTTTTTTGCTAAAACCCCCCATAAAATTTACCCATACCACCTAAAATACAAGTTGTATTAAAAAACTGATGTCACCAATGAATTTAGCGCTAAATTGCCATTAAGATAAATTTATTTTATGTTGTTTATATGTTTTTGTTTATGAATAAAAATAAAAAACCGTTTTGATAAAAAATAGCACAATTTTTGCAATTTTCTGTTTGAGCCCTTTTCAGTTTGAGCTAGGGTTAGGGTCAAAATCAAGCTTAGAAGGGGGTTAGGGTTATTTTTGTAAGTGGTTGTACTTTTAAGCAGTTGCAAAGTATATTTCAAAACATTTATCACTTACAATTTTCTTTACATCAAAATCACAATAATTTACCAAAAATACGGTTTTTTTTCCGAAAAAACCCCCCATAAAATTTACCCATATCACCTAAAATACAAGTCGTATTGAAAAACTAATGTCACCAATAAATTTAGTGCTAAATTTTCAATAAGATGTATTTAATTTATGTTGTTTATATGTTTTTGTTTATGAATAATTATGCAAAACACTTATAATTATTTAAATGCTAGTTTTGAACTAAGTTGCAAACTAGATACTAAGTAAAATTAGTCAATTTTTTTGCCAAGCTTAAATTTAATTTTTGAAATGTTGTTGGTTTGCAAAGGTAACTAGAAATACTGTTTGAATACCGATGCAAATAAAATATTGCAAAAAAATAGTCGAAATTAAGCAAACCAACGATACGAGTAACATTTGCGACATCTATCCCCCTCTAACTGACCCTACTACCCAAACCTTAAAATTTTTTAAAAAGCTGAAAAGATTTGCAGGTGATCCAAAATGGATCATTTTAATCAAATATGAAGAATAACCAACCAGAACAAAATGAAATATATCAAAAAGAGAATCAGGTAGCAAAAGACCAAAAGATCGCATCTCTAGAGAGAGGGTAGTAAAATAAAGATATAAGCTGGGTATTTGCCATTTAACAAGGCTGAATGGCGACCAATAAGGAAAAGAACCGCCATTTAGTGACTGGTCAGAGAGTGCAAGGACAAAAAACGAGAGTGTCCGTGAAGGAACGCCGGAGAATGAAGCCATCCGGAAGTCGACTTTCGAGAACCGGGATGAGCAGCACACCACCACCGTGAAGTGGGTTTCATTGAACAAACCTTTTCATAGCTCTTTAAATGGAGATCTAAAATCACGCGATGGACGCTTTTTTGATTAAAAAACATTTCTATTCACCGGGCTGTATAAAAATTTATGGTTAAATCAAAAGGGAAGGAAAAAAACGTAAAAATATTTGAAGAAGTTTTTTTTAAATATTTACCAATATTTTTTAATTTAAGAAAAATGAACGTTTCGGCTTACGCTTATCAGATAAACGACAATTTGCATACGTTAAGTAGGCAAACTACCAATTCTTTCTCATTTCACCCAAAACAGCAGCACAAGTGATGTTTACGATAGATCAGAGTTTATATAGGATGAGCTGAAGGTTGTTACGCGATAATTATAAATGACAAACCATTGCGCATGCGAGTGAAACAAAGTGGTGCACTGAAAATCTTTCATCTCTGTAAGATTACGAAAGGTGAACAACATATGATTTCTTTGATGAAATATCGGCAGTAAATGAACACAGGAGCACAGGAACTCACTAAAAATAATTGAACAGTGGCGACGACCAAGCAGACAGTTGATAATAAAAAGCGAAAACAAAATTCTAATACGACGCAAGGTACAGTTGTAAAACATTTTGATTAAAAACGAAATCATTCTTCACGAGCAAATTCCAAATACCTTAAAGTAGTTTTAAATAAATTCACAACCACAGTGTATGCATATAATATGCTCCTGGTCATAAAACGGCTGAACTTGATCAAGATGAATTCAGTTTTACCCGGGTGTTAAATAATTCATTGAATAGTAAATTAAGAATAAAATATGAATTAAAAAAAATCAGCAGCCAAACGTTTTTTCTTCTAATTTGTTGTAAACATTCAAACCAAAATAAAAATAAAGTTTTTCTTTTTTTTTTCCAAAACTTGGTTTTGACGTAATGAATTTTCGACCAAACTTGGAAATGCAAATTAAAACACGGGTCTCGCATTTGAAAAGACTCAAAATGTAACAGAGCCGCTGAGTGTTTTAACAAATTCACATAGAAGAATCTAACAGTGAATTTTCATGGCTAATTTTTTTACATACATGAAACGGTTAAAGATTAATATATAATAAATGATATTTTTAAAACATAGACTATATAAGAAATAAACTTATTAATAAGCACTGTTTACTATATTTTCGTTACTAACCGCTTTCAACAGCAATTCTAATGTAAAAAAACGTTGCTTCAAGAGTTTCAGCGAAGATAAAATATCAACTTTTAACATTTCTACAACATTGCGCTCTTTTTCCTTTTCGCCCAAACAAAAAAAATTGGGGGATACCCTTCACTAGTTGTTTTGTAATAAGTGCAACATTACAATACTAATACCGAACATGCAACACAACAAAATAAAAATGATGTAAAAAGTCAACACCCAACAAAAATTAAAAAACAAGTATATAATACTATATATGAAAAACAAAAACAAGCGCAGCCCAACGATTTATTGTTTTAAATTGCTTTTTTTCAAAAAGCATTTTGATCAAATTCAAAAACAAAGACTTTACTTTATCCCTTTTTTCGATTTAATGTCAGAACATGGGATGCTCTTAAAAGATTTACCTATCGATTCGTGCATTGACCTAATAAAAACCAATCTTATTCAGACTAGGACGTAGCCAACCAGAAACCTTTTATCATTTTTTAGTAGCTGTTTTTACGCAAAAAAGAAGAACAATTAATCGAAAAGAAACAACATCAACCTTGTGTTAAAGGATTTCTATTTCAACATTCACAAGTGCACAAATGCACATATTCAAGTGACTATATTTGATTGTGGAGAGTACGGAAAGTTATGAACTTTTATACAAGAAAATAATTTTAATGTCGGCAAGTATTTCTGGACTACTCATACCCCGTAACAGTTAACGTAACCATAACGACAACGAAAAATTTTTCACTTTAAATCAAAGACTGAAAAGTATAATTTTTAAGCAGCGCGCTCCCAGTAAACATGGCATTTTCGTCAACGGCATTTGTGTAAGAAAGGTTGCCCACTTTTGCGTTGGATAATCGAAAAGCACAGAGCTGTATTAGTAGTAATATTACAGATCCGATTTGCGAATGAGTTTAAGCGTTGCAGCTTGCAAAGCGTTTGCAATAAGCAATTTTATTGCAAATCACTTGACCTTTTGTTTGATCAGCTCGAGGATCATATTTGAAGTGACATCGCAGTGTGGTTATCGCTGCTGCACAAACAAAATCTATCACATGACTTTTTTTTTCTTCGAGCAAAAAGGACAACTGTGCGAAAAATTGCAAGAAAAAACATGATTTGATCCACGAGGCAATTGCTTCCGTCGTGCAAGTGAAGTTTCGCCACGATTATGACGAGCACGGCGCGTCTTCCGACGTCAGATAGAGACGCTGCTCTTGTACGTAACGAAGAACGTCGGGATGCAGCGAATGGAGAGCGTTGTCGAATTCGCCAGATTTCAAAGCGGCCCTAGAAATTTGACTTTGGTTGCTATCAACACACAACTAACAACAAACGCATAATCATTTAATCATGCAAACAAAGTTTTTTATTATCTAGTCGCATTTACGCTTCTGCAAAGTTTATCACTTGATTGCACACAAAAACTTATATTGCGTAGATATGGATAATTAATCTTTGTACTGGTAAACAAAACTGTAGCTGAAAAAAGCGGAACTAGTCTGCGAAGCGATTATGAACAAAGTTTAAATTCGTATAGAACAATCAATTTTCCACAAACGGCAACCACAGCGCAGAGCAAAACGATCAAGCCTGCGACCAACCTGCATTATTTTCACATAAATCGTCGAGCCGAAACTTCTTCGTGCAGCAACTATGATTCGGAATTATAGGGCACTTTTTATCTCGTGCTTAATAGCCCTACCCTTGACTCTCTCGCCTGGCCATCTTTGGCCGCTCCCTCTCTATTCTGGACCTCTGGTACGGTCTTTCAGGGTTTGGCCGAAATTTATGTGCGCCCTCATCCCTAGGAATGGGTCGAATAAGCCTACCATCACCACCAACCTGCATCTGCTCGAACTGACGTTGGAAATTTCGCTTCGACCCTTGTCGTTCACCAGTATAACTGTCCCCCGAGCTTTGCACAGGATCTTCTGCAAGCGAGCAAGCGCGTCGCGCATCGAACTGCCGTCGCTCGACGACGAATTTTCGCTGCTGCGCGGTATGCAAACGATTCCGTATTCAGAAACGATTTCACGTATCTGTCGAAAGTTCGAGCAAAGTCGCGCGATTGCGAGAGCCATCTTGTTAAGTAATTACTCACGTCGTCGTCCGTCCAAAGACCGGGGACGCCGAAAGATTCGAGAAGGTCGCTGCCGCACAGCAGGAAGACTTTTGTTCGACGAAGATCGTAAGAAGCTCCGTAAACCATGTTGTCCTGGGAGCAGAACAAGTTCAGCGAAAAGGTTCGATTGATGAGAATTCAACGGCAATCAACTTTCAATATTTAACCGAAAGAAAATCGAAAAAATCCAAATCAAGCACCTTATGAGCAATCACCAAGTTTCAGCTTTTATAAAGCTTTCGGTCTTGTTTGGAAATAGACGTCGTCTTATTCGAACAAGACAAAAAAACAACTTTGCAAATGAATACAAATAAGAAATAATAAAAACTTATAGAATTAAGCGGTTTTCGAAAAGTATTATTTTCGGAATCACTAAAAAAAGCATTAAAAACAAAGTGATATCAAAGGCGTTCTTTTTTGTTTTCGGATCAAATCAAAAGATCTTTTTTGATCCTTATAATCTACTTAAGTCGAGTTTGACAAAATGGTTGCGTAAAAAACATTTAAAAAGCAAAGCTTTCATTATGCTACGAAATTTTGTCCGGAACATTCTGTTTATTTTTATTGAAAGAAACGTTTCTTGCAGGCTGTAGTGAAATAAATTTACGCGTATAATTAAAACAATTTTGAACAAGTGACCCAAAGAATTACTATACCAATTTTTTAACTGCAAAAATTTTAGTTAAAAGGATTGCAAATGTGCAAATTTTACTTACACTTGCAGCAAACGCCAAAGGAACCGGACGAACACAGCAAACTTTCATTAAATTATCGCTTAAGTGATTTAAAACGACTCCTGCAAGAAAAAAATTTGTCAAATTCGTCCAAAATTGATACTGCTGTTCATTTAGCAACAAAGCCGTACTATTTTGCATGATACTGCAACCGTACGTGACCGCAGCCGATTCGTTTAAAATAGATAAAGAGTCAGACTCCGAAACGTTACAGAAAAAAAACAGTCTTGCCTGTTTTATCAGGTTCTGAGGCTTCATTTAGCTCAAGGTTATCGTCTTGCACAGGGTTGACAGAACATAATGAGTTTGGATTTGTCGTATGAAACTGGTTTTTCTTCAAGAGTCGGTTTTCCAACACGCCATTTGGTTGTAAGGTCACTGTAGTCCTGGGATACCTGGCAGGGGTGTAATAAATGGGATTCGAGTTCGGGCCGGAAACACCAAAGTCGTTCTGGTAAAAATAACTAAGTAGTCCGGAGTAAAATAACGTTGACGCCATGCTCTGCTACCTTCACTTTATTTTGAATGTGCTGAAGAACTTTAATCGTCTTCACCCAATCATTTTGCGAACATTCCCAAGAATCGATACTAAGAAAAAAATTGTTCATAAAGCACAAACTGTCATAACGCTTATAGTTAAAAATTGAACCACATGTGGGAAAAAACTAATAACCCGAAGTGTAGTCTACAGTCTACCAACATCATCTTCGCGGAAAAATCTTTCTAATGACGACACGAGAAAGCTTAAGCCGCTCATGCATAATTTACATTTAAAAGTTATCGATCTCAATGGGAAGATGGTTTTCAAGTCGAAGTAATAAGCAGATCGCGAAAGGGTCGTCGAACGCGATACGAAGTTAAATTCGATAAATGATTTCTTAACGTTCAAACACCGATTTCAATTAATTAGTAATGCTGCCGATGCACTTACAAGCACCGGCACGATGAGGTTCTACCTGAGCCACGGATATTTTCGAATCGCAACTTTGCACATGGCCAAGCGGTGAGACGACGATATTAGGCCGGTTTTGCCGCAGAAATCGTGGACCGGAGATAAAATTCCACTTACTACAATGTGGTTTCCGGTCCGCTCCAAAAAATTACGGGCGATTTCTGAAAAGGGCGAAAACGAGTTTTTGCAATGTGTCCGACAAGAGTTTTAGGAAGTCCAGATTGTTAATGCGGAATTCTTTTTTAAGCTTTTGGAAAAACGACTTGAAAAATATGAAACAATTTGCCAGCAGTTTTAAGTTTGTGATTTTTCGGAAAAAAAAGTTGCTAACTTACCAAACATCTTGATATGGCCGACTGTGATTGGATTGAACGCTCCACGGCAGAGAAGAACAACAGGACAGCGTTGCTCAAAAGACATACTTTCTCATAGTATGATTGCTTAAAAAGTTTAATTGAAGAAACTATTTAAAGTATTTGTATTTCATAAAATTAACCCTAATTTTAAAACACATAAGCAATATATTTACCTATGATTAAAAAACAAATCAATCAAATTTAAGTAACAGTTAATTTCTGTAAGCATATTACAATGCTAAAAGCGCAACAAAAGTCAAATAATACCAATTCCTCATCTTCATGAAATTAGAAGCAATAAACCAAATTGCACAACGTTGACAAAAAGTCGATTTGTCAACAAAAATTCGGCATCTGTAACTTTTGCATTGAAAATTTACAAGAATTGGGATTTACTGAATATTTTATCAATATTCATTAATTATCAACCAAAATAGTAATCGCTATAAATAGAAGCAAAAAACAAACGCTTTGTATTTAACTACAGTCTGTAACAAGTGACATAAAACCAGACTTAATCTTAAAGATTTTTTCAAAAATACTAAAAAAGCAGCAATTACGCAAATTAATTAAACTGCTCGACAAAACTAGTAAATAACAACATTTTTCTTCTACATAAATTATAAAAAATCATTTATTAAAACGCAACTGCAACGTCTTCCCATGTTTTTAAAAACATTGATTAGCATTACCAAAAAAATTCAATAAATATTCACATAAAAATAATACTGAAGTTGCAGAGCGCAAATACAAAAAAATAAGGCATTACAAGGTCAGCTTGTTTGAGAAAAGAAATAAGAATATACAACTTGTGGACACCGATGAATTACAAACAAACGCTAAATACACGCAAAAATACTGTTGAAGTATAACACTGAAGACAACAAAAACAGCAATTAATCAAATTAAATACGAAGTTAAAAATACAAATAGTGAAGCATTACGGCTAGTTTCCACTTTGAGCGCGGAATAAAGCATTCTTTGTTTCTTTTAAGCGTTTAAAATCTAAACAAGCGTTAAGCGAAGTGAAAAAATCAATAAAACAAACAAAGAATACTCATTCCACGCTCGTAGTAGAAACGAGTCCTTATAAGGTCAGCTTGTTTAAGAAAAGTAAATGAACAATACACAACTTGCGCACATCAATTATATAAACAAACGCTAAATGTAGCAAAAATACTGTTGAAGTAGAATACTGAAGAAAATAAAAATAGCAATTAATCAAATTACATAATCTGAAATAATCATGACAATGTCCACTGCACAGCATGTATGGTCATAACTAAAAGCTTCTAAAAATCTAGTTGCAAAGTGTAATTTTAATACTAAAAGTAATTAGATATTTTTTAATTAATTAATAGCTATGACTGTGAAAAATGTATTTTTTTCTCCAACTTGTCAAAAATTAATTTAATTTTTATAAGGAAATAACTAAAAAACTATTTGATTTTGGAGTAGAAATTAATATACTCTGCAGCGAATTTATAAAAAATCTGTTCAGTTACACTTTTCATTCCAATGATTGAAATTTTTTTCCAACACCGCCAAAAAAATAAAAATAAAACAAAAAGACATACCGAGTAAAACAGTAATCCACAAAAATCTACAACTAAATTTTTTTCACAGTTTTCATAAAATAATTCAGTCGTAATACAGGATACTTCCAATTACAATTATTTGAAAATATTATAACGTTTAAAAAAACATTTTTTGCTTTAACATAAAGCATTGATTGTTTTATACAGCAATAAACAACAAGTAAATTATAAATTTTAAGACAACAAAAATTAAATTCAAACAGTAAAGTATAAGATAGCAGTATCTTGTCTTCAAAACAAATTGAAAAAGCTAGAATAATATAGCAAATTTTAACGGCACATGAAATAAGTTAATAGAGTTTAGTTGAATTCAAGCAAACGTTTTAATAATTCTTGTCTTTGTTTCATAATGACTGCAGTTGGAACTCCATCAAAATGTACGGTAATCAGTTCAAATAAATAATATTCTTCCACAGACACTATTTCAAGGTTATGCATAGACTTTAATATAACACGTTCATAAAAATTTCCACAAAACATACTGGGAGAATCACATACAATACTAGAAAATTTCTCTTTCCAGCATTCGTCAATATCTGATTTGGATTGAGTCACACGAGACGGACCAAAAGTAATAGCAGACGCAAAAGTAAATCCATTCAACTTTTGACAAAACAATGGCTCTTTATTGATATGACAAGCACTTGCAAGATTTCTAAAATTCCACAGTTCTTTTTGCAAGCTGTCAAAAAAAACTTTGCCAATAGTGCTTGAACAAGATGCAGAAGTAAGAGAAGGTGAAAAAAGAATATCGCGAGCAAAGGAATGGTTTTTTGCAGAACGTTTTACAAATGCAAAGTGCACAATTCCAGGAAATTCCTTCAAATAAGAATTGATTGTTATGTTTTGTTGGTTTCTGACAAGTAGATATTCTTGATAGCATTTAAGTTCATGCTTTGCAAGCATTTTAATTTGACTGAAATATATTGTGGGACCACACTTATCCTCTAAATCAACACAAGATGGGTACAATAGTTTAAATAAGTCAAATACTAAATTATCCATTAAACTAAGACATCTTAACACTGCAGAATTCTCAGAATTATTTAATTGCTCAATAGACTTTAAATGCTCTTTCCCATCAAGCCACACAGTTTTTATTTTTTCAGTGAGTTCTTTCACAGCACTTCCAGCTTGCATAGATTTTCGAAAAAGAAACATAACACGTTTGTCAAGATATGCACGTAAATCATTGGATGCTTCTAAAATATGAGGCAAAGAATTTTGTTCAATAATTAAACGCAGTCTTTTTAGGGATAATAGGGTCAAACGAATTTCATCACAAATGTGTGCTTTAGGATTTTTGTATACAATTGCCATTTTAATTGAAGGCAAAACAGGAATGGAGCATACTGTGCATGGTATACAACGTTTTTTTTCATTAAAAAGAAATGAAGGAATTGCATAGCTCAGCTGAGAATCAGAATGGTCTTCATCATTAAAAAATGCACTTAAATCAGGCTGTGCAGAAGTTGGTGAAAGACTGGCATCAGAAATTCTCCTGGTAACTTGATTAATGCTGTCATCAACATTAGATTGAGTGCTTAAAGTAGGTGCTGTGCTGGCATTTTCAAACAAGTAGTCAAAGTCTGTTTTAAGATAAAGAGTATCATGATCAGGATTTTGAAAATAATTTTGTTGGCTTTTAGTTTGATCATCAAATATACAGGGGGCATTTTTTAGTGAAGATGGACAAAAGTCTGATTGCAACATAGCCAAAATCATAAGAACAGTATGTGTTGTAACATTGTTACAATTTGAAAAATACTGATAATGCAATAGTTTGGTACCAGCATAAAGAAATATGCATTGAAGTTGCTTTCTAACTTTATTATCAATAAACTGCTTACACCTTTTAGTGAGGTTTTCACAAGTGTTTTTAACATCTTTGCTGACCTGCAGCTCTTCTATTCCTTCCATAAAAAAAGAATTGTCATTCTGATAAAGATTCAAGTAAGTTACAAGCAAAGTATTTAAACAATACCACATTTGATATTTTACTGTTGAGTATGAAGATTTTAATTGATACTGACCACAATAACCAAACAAAAAAGCGATTGATGATCTAAGAAATCCAATTGCTCGAAAAATATGATCTTTGCAGTTTGTTTTGTTAACAAAGCCTACATACAAAAACTGATCATATTTTTTAAAGCAAACAGTAAACTTATCTTCTTTACCTTCAATAGAAGAGTAAAACTCTTCAGTTTCTTTTAAAGCCAAATAGCAAACTGCTATTAAAGAATAAAAATATTGACAAGAACCAAGTAAATCAAATACTTCATGATCCACCATATTTACATGTTTTAAATGCTCAGCAAACTCTTCATCACACCAGACATAAACTAATTGAGCAGAATCTGTTAATATTGCATATGATCTCATGACATAAAGCTGGAATTTTTTGAAAGTTTTTCTTTTAAATTGTAGACAACTGAACTTCAGTGTACATCAATTAATGCTTTTTAAAGATTTTTTGACAAACATGTAAATCAAATACAAAATGCTTGTTCAAAAACTTAGTAACCAAATGTAAAACATTTTTAGTTCTGAAATATTCAACAATGTGTTAGTGTCACATTGCAATGTTTTTGTGTTTTATATTATCATAAAATTTTGATCTAGGTATCACTCATCACATAAACAAGTTTTTGCAACAATATAGCATAATAATATTTTTTGCAAATATAATTTCTTTCAATTAATTATACTAAATAACAACAATTTTACAGTTTTATGTTATTAACATATATATATATATACTTTTACTCTATATTTCACCAAATACATTTGAAAGTAAATTGAACAAAAATATATTGCAATGGGAGAGTAAAATAAATTCCACATTTTTATATTAATTATATCAATATTTTCATAGCATAAAAAATTAGTTTTTTAACTTTTTATAATGTAAACTGGTTGCATTACATAAAAATGCAAATGTAAAACCTTTAAAAGTATTATTATATGAAAATTATTCAGTATAGAAATGTATTTAACATAATCAACATCTTTATGCTTAAAGCAAGGATGAACCATAGATACAACATTTTCATCAGTATTTTTATATTTTTGTAAATGATTTTCAAATATTACATCAAATCAGATACATATGAGGTGTGTTTGAAAAGTATCGGGACTGTATGCTTTGCACAAACAACACTTGCAACAGTGATAAAAGCTTTGTTTTTTAAGATGGCGCAATGTCTTGTGGTTGTAAAAATGTAGTTTCAGCATTCTGTGACAACCATATGCTTTTTTACAGGCTTTTCTTGAAAGGTGCTTTACTGTAGTTCGTTTTGGGATAATTTATTTAGTAAATATTTTTTTCTTTTTTTTTCTTCTTTTGTTAACAAATAATGAGCATTGAACAAAGAATCAACTTGAAGTTTCTCATTCGACTTGGAAAAACTCCAACTGAAACATTCAATTTGCTCCAAGAAGTTTACGGAGATGCTACGATGTCAAGAACTCGGATTTTTGAGTGGCACAAGAGGTTCAGAGAGGGAAGAGAAAATGTGGAAGATGATCCTAAGAGTGGAAGGCCAACAACAAGCAGAACAAACGAAAATGTTGAGCGTGTGAGAGAAAAAGTGCGCAGTGACCGCCGCCTTACTGTTAGAATGATAGCAGATGAG
The DNA here is from genome assembly GCA_963680785.1 of Diplosoma virens. Classification (NCBI taxonomy): domain Eukaryota; kingdom Metazoa; phylum Chordata; class Ascidiacea; order Aplousobranchia; family Didemnidae; genus Diplosoma; species Diplosoma virens. The sequence continues at coordinate 22,160,150 of OY796886.1, read as the reverse complement.
TTGAGCATGAATAGTGAGAGGGTGTGGAGGATCATTACAGAAGATCTGGGGATGAGGAAGGTTTGTGCAAAAATGGTATCAAGGTTGCTGAATGATGGGCAAAAGGAAAATCGTGTGCAAGTGTGTCAAGACATCCTGAAACAACTTGAAATTACACCAGATCTGCTGAGTAGAGTTGTTACCGGTGATGAGTCGTGGATCTTCGAGTACGATCCACTCACCAAACGGCAGAGCCTTGAATGGAAGAGTGCATCCTCACCAAGACCCAAGAAAGCAAGGCTGTTCAAGTCCAAAATTAAGGTGATGCTGATTGTTTTCTTTGATGTTCATGGAATTGTTCATCTAGAATTCTTGCCACAGGGCCAAACCATTAACCAGAATGTTTACAAAGACATCTTGCGACGTTTGATGCATTTGGTAAGGGAGAAAAGAAGAGAATTGTGGGAGACAAAGTCATGGCTGCTTCATCATGACAATGCTCCTGCTCACAATGCCTTAAGCATACGACAATTTCTTGCAGAAAATAATATTGCCGTGCTGGAGCAACCACCCTACTCGCCAGATCTGGATCCCTGTGATTTTTTCTTGTTTTCTAAGCTCAAGGGAGTCATTAAAGCAACCCGTTTTCAAGACTCAAAAGCCATAACAACAGCCGTAACAAAGGAACTACAAGCAATCCCAATGGAATCTTTCCAGAAGTGCATAGAAGCATGGCAGCAGAGATTAGAAAAGTGCATTCGAGCTCAAGGAGATTACTTTGAAGGGGACAAGTTGTAATTTTTACGTGGCATTTCAAATAAAATAATTATTTACACAGTCCCATTACTTTTCAAACAGCCCTCGTATATAAATATTTTTTGCATAAACCAAACAATGTTTTTAATAAGTCTATACACCAAAATTAAAAGGGTCTCTTCAAGAAAACATTTCAAGCAATTTTTGTCAGTGAACTAACCCTGAATCTTCCCTGTAGTTACCATTGCTTCTTGCAGCAATCCTTTTCCTCTTGGTTTCTTTTTAATTCTTTCTTGGTGCTGTAGGAAAAATTCTGTTTAGTTTCACCAATGAAAAACATTTAGGGTAACTTTTTGAAAAGACCCTTCAGGTCGCTTAACACTTTAAGTGCCAAGCTGGTTTTCTAGAAATACCTCAGTGGGGCCACCAAAATAATTTTGCCACAATCACAGAAAAGAACATCCACTGGGTAACACAGATATTTAGCGCCATAGAAATACCATAGGACGTATACAACAATTGTTATATACATATATAAAAATATTTGTTGACATGGCAGTCAAAGTGTTAAAAAAGTCATCATGCTAACCAAAATCAACTTAAGCAATTTTTTTTTGTTAAACTAACCTGGAATCCCCCTTACAACAGCAGGATGAAATAAAAAAAATCAAAAGGATAAGGATCTCTTGAAAACAATAGTAATTACAGAGGATCCAAATTAGTTTGACAAACAAAAGTTGTTTACGATAACTTGTTTAAGAGACCTAAAAATTATTATCTTTTTCGTTAACTAATTTAGTTTAACAAAAAGAAATAAGTTGAGCAGCTTGAAAGTATGCAGTAGTAGTTTACCATTTTTATTATAAACTTTATCGTGACTAGCAGTTCAACTTTTATTTGAACAAACAAGCAGTTTATTGCTACAGAATTTTTTTTAGAGATTTATTGTTACTGGGAGATGGAATTGAAATTTAAAGCTTGCTTGTGGAGCTATATTTTTCTAACACATATTTTCTAATAGCCATTAAATATATAGTCTCCTAGCTCTTGTTCTGGCACAACTTTTTCTCAGTGCTGCAGGTTTAGGTTAGTAATTTCAATAGTTGCTATAGATTTTTCAGTGCCGGTTTAGTATGTGGCCTACCTTTCAAATGTGAATCACATGTAACCTACCTTTTGAAAAGGTAGGCCACATACTAAACCGGCAGCAATTTTTCTATACATATGAAGTTTTGTCACAGGTGGGTATTTAAAGTCTATTTTTGGGCCTTCAATGTTATGATTAGCCATTATAAAAATTTTTTTAAATAATATTAAAACTTTGTGCTTAACTAACTTTTTAGTTTTTGACAAAAAAATAGAGGATTCTTATGTTGAAAGAAAAAATACATTAATCTAATCATGTCATTATTTTTTATGTTGTTTTTCTATAACATATCTGTTTTTTTTTTAAACATTTATAATAATTTAAGTAAAATATTTCCTTAGAAAAGCCAAGTTGTAAAATTGTTTTTGATAAAATATTTATGTTATTTTTATTGGTTGGCATTTTCAATTTGGAAAGTAGCTTATGGATATATTCATCTATTTGTAATTAGTTTTACTTTTTAACTTGTTATCTAAAATATAAAAATTATTGATTTATTTGTTTTATTTCTTTTGTAAATTTTGTTTTCAAAATACCGGTAGTTAAAAAGAACAGTAAATAAAAATATAATTTTAATGTAGGCTTATAACTTTTTTAAAATTAAACTGGTTTTGTTTTTCGACTAGAAAAAAAGTTATTATCATTACCAGTACATAGTCTTATTTAAAGACTAATATGGGTGGGTTTTTTATATTTAAATTTAGTTTCTTGTTATCTCTTTTATTTAAAATTTTTATTTTTGATAATAGCATTTTGCAACTGCACTGAATTAACTAAGATTTATTTATCATAACTGCTTATTAATTAAAATTTATACTACTTCAATTGTAATAGTTTAAAATACAAAAAATTGAAGTTTAACATGTTTTTTATAAATAAATGTTAATAAATATTGTTGCTTGCCTGGTTGTACACATTATTATCATCATATACTTCTGATACTTATTTAATTTGAATTCCAAATGGTAAAAAATGACCTTGATGTGGTGCAAATACATGGAAATAAAACCAAGATTTTTTTCAAGTGTTCAATTTTGCAATTTTTCTGATAAAAATTTTGGAAAATAAACATTTATGTACAGCAGACATTTTTTAAAAAATGCTATTGAAAAAACAAAAAAGAAGTTGGATAAAGTTTGGTTCATTACCCACCAAATGCCTGCAACAAAAAAGTTTTTAAAAATTTGTTTTAAAAAAAATCTTTGTTAAAACTTAGCCCACCAATTGCTACAAAGAAAAAGCATTGCAAAAATCTTAATTACAGTTCTCACAATTTTAATTTATCCAAGACAAGTAACCAGTGGCAAAAACAAACAATATTTTCAAATAGCTGTAGTTGTGATCATCCTAATACTTGAACAAGTGAAAAACACTTTCAGCTATACACTTTGCATAGTGAAATTTGTTTGATAGTATGGATTAATGCCATTTCAAGATACAGTTTATTTGTTTATAGAAATCTAACTTTTCTCATTCTTTGTATCATTTCAAAATGTATGGTAATGATGCAATCTTCAATAATGTACAATTAATAGCAATTAAAAATTATAAATTATATAAGGTAAACTTAAATGAAAACTTGTTGCTGCAATTTTTAATTGAGTGTTTTGTAAACTATACAATGCACTTTAGACTTGTGACCTGTAAAAGTGTATTGTAACTTTTTAAGCTTTTTTTTGTGTATGTGCTTTTCAAATCTTCAATGTTAATGTACTGGTGCAGTGACCATGCACAAATTTTTTGTGCATGTTATAAACCATCTACTATTGCAACCTTTGCTCTATTTTGTTTCAATTATTATCAATTGTTTTTTTTGGATGCAAACTACTATAATATCTATTTTGAACTACTATTACTAATAATATCAATTTTGGCTGCTCTTCATCATTACTAAAGATAACTATTTTTTAAAAATATGTTTGTATGTAATGTACATAGCATCATTTGTTTACAGACTGCTTTAAGAGGAGCCAATATTATTATCAATAAAGATGACTAACACTAGAATATTGTCTTTAAAAAAATAGAGTTTAATTTAATCTGTATTTGTATTTTGTCAAAGTTTATTTGGTAGTGTTACAGATTAATGTAGTGTCATACAAGAGCACCCTTTTAGTTTTGATGACAACTACATTAATGTAGTCACAACAACAATTCGCTTTTCTTGGTTAGGTCATAACTTTTGTCTTTTGTATTAAATTGAATTTATTAGACAATAAAGTTTACAGATAAAACTACAAATTGCAATTACATCAATCTAATCATATTGCAAAACAGAAAAGTTTCAAAAAAATAATTAAAACAAAACAAGAAAACTCTCAATTAATCTGGAAGAATGGGCATATTATAAATGGAACACAGAATAGGCTCCAAATGTATACTTTAGAAATTGACTGATTCTTGTTGTGGAAGCTGTGTGGCTCAACCATATTTAAATAATAGATTCTAAAAGTTTGATAAACGAAATTGCTTGCTACCAAAAATAAAATACAGCACTTTTAACTAGATGGATTTCTTAAATCATACCAATAGCGAATTCACCAATGTCTAATGATGACAAGGTAAGTATAGGTTTTGCAACAAAACAATTTAATAATGACTAAGCAATGCTAAAACAGGAATATATTATTAGGCCTACTATTGCAGTAATATTATGCTGGTACATCAAAAATAAAACAGTTAATTCATAAATAGTATTATGCTGTAATTTTAAATTATTATATTAAATATCCCAAGTCAATAATGTTGTATAACATTGAGATGTTAAAGTTGCTTTATTTTGGATTTCATATTTAAAGAATTCATATTCAATGTCAAGTTAAAAAAAAAACTTAGGCAAAAATTTTTTTCTATGATACTGCATAATCAGCTACTCAATAGTTAAATGGCTTTAAATGAAAAAGATAGGTTAGCATATACATAAAAGCAAAATTAATCTTAATTGGATAATAACAATTCTAAAAACCTATTAAAAACATTGCAACTCTAAAAAACTAACAGCATATACCAATATGTATTATCTGCAACCCAAGCTGTAAGTTTTTCATAACTTTTAAGTTAGCTTTTTTCAAACAAATTTGAAAATAATAATAAAAACTTTATCAACAAAATAAGGCTAAACTTTTACAAAAGTTACATAATTATGCACAGTAATATTAGACATTTCAAATTAAATATGCCAACCAATAGAAATAAAGGATAATTCTATCAAAAAACTAAAAATATTTTATAATGCTATTTTTACGAAAAAAATATAAAAATTTCGGTAATCCTGTACTTTAGCGCGGTAAATAAATTCATGAATGCTTTTCGTTCTTAGCAATAATAACCACAGGGGGGATCCGAGTTAGTTTCACTATTAAAAATTGGGTAATCCCATTTTTTTTACTAACCCTGGTAAACTAACCCGGATCCGGATCCCCCCCTGTGGTTATTATTGCTTAGAACGATAAGCATTCGTGAATTTATTTACCGCGCTAAAGTACAGGATTACCAAAATTTCTTCTATCTTTGTCATAATCGCAAAAAAATAAACATGAGTTTCAGAAAAACAATATACAATTAAAAGTATTAATGCAGACAGTAAATAATCGCATTTTCTCTTCTGACGTAAAAATCCTATATCTTTTTTCCGAAAACTAAAAAGTGAGTTAAACGCAAAGTTTGATTATTATTTAATAAAATACTGTTGTAATGGCTGATCACAAAATTAAAGGCCTCAAAATAGATTTAAAAAATGCGCTTGCTACAAAACTCATTAGTTTAAAAGTATAGCAAAATCTATAGCAACTATTGAAATTACCAATCTAACACTTGCGGCGCTGAGTAAAACCTTTAAAACCGAAATAATAGCATCAGGTTGCAGACTATTAGCATTAGTGACTCTGACTCTAACGATGATTTGATTAAAGTATCTAACAAGCGTAAAATACAATTTTTTTAAAAAATAAAATGGGTTTAGACAAAACCACAGAAATACACGTTCAATTAGAAAAAATGAAAAAAAACTATTTTACGAAAATGAATTTATTAATAAAATTGGCCACATTTCAATAAGCCTAATATTTGATAAAGAAAATAATAGTTAAAAATTTGAAACTAACTAAATCATCAGGAAAAATTGATTTCGACCTATAAAGATTATCATCAGTTTCTGTAAAAAATTAAATTAAATTATTTTTGACAAAATTTTTTTGAAAATTTAAAAAACTCTTTTTATACTAAAAGATCCTGACTCAAAGACACAAAGTAAAGCTTCCAATAAAAGCTACAAGGCAAACGACACAACAGCTGACACCATGATTATCAATCACGTAATGAAGATGAAAAAACGCACACTGTAAAACTTGTAGTGAAATTAAAAACTGCAAACTCCCGCTAAGATTGAAAGCGTTGACTGAAAAGATCAACAAAGCTGCTGTACTTTCCTCACAGTGTGTATAGTTTGAACAATAGTGAACAAATAAACGGGTTTGAAGCTTAATGACAATCATAAGGCAGAAAAATTATATTAATATTAATTTTAGCATTTAAATAATTAATCTTAAACAGGTAGAAAATTTATTTAAAAAAAATATCATAAAATTAAAAAAAAAAATTTTTCTACCCGATGAAATAACCACCGCTTATTCTGGAACAAATTTAACGTTAAGGATGACAATAACAAAGCTTCCCTCCTTAAACATTTTTATAAATTTATATTGACGTTTTTAATGCTAAACCTGACGTCACTGAATGCTTTTTGGTCATATTTGTAAAACAACAAAATGAAACTTTACTGGATTGGTGTGAAAATAAATGGATTAATCATTTGAATGCTAAAATTAATATTAATATAATTTTTCTGCCTTATGATTGTCATTAAGCTTCAAACCCGTTTATTTGTTCACTATTGTTCAAACTATACACACTGTGAGGAAAGTACAGCAGCTTTGTTGATCTTTTCAGTCAACGCTTTCAATCTTAGCGGGAGTTTGCAGTTTTTAATTTCACTACAAGTTTTACAGTGTGCGTTTTTTCATCTTCATTACGTGATTGATAATCATGGTGTCAGCTGTTGTGTCGTTTGCCTTGTAGCTTTTATTGGAAGCTTTACTTTGTGTCTTTGAGTCAGGATCTTTTAGTATAAAAAGAGTTTTTTAAATTTTCAAAAAAATTTTGTCAAAAATAATTTAATTTAATTTTTTACAGAAACTGATGATGATCTTTATAGGTCGAAATCAATTTTTCCTGATGATTAATTAGTTTCAAATTTTTAACTATTATTTTCTTTATCAAATATTAGGCTTATTGAAATGTGGCCAATTTTATTAATGAATTTATGCATCGCAATTTGATCAATTAAATAAAATTGTCAATTTGACTTTACTGAAAAAATGGAAATATATTTCTGTTAAAAGATTTTTAACATTTTAAGAAAATGAACTGAGACAAGCCATTGAATTATACGTTGACGAAAACAAATAAAAGGAAAGCGAAGAAAAACTGCCAGGAATTCTCCGCCCCAGTTTATTACACTTAAAGATATTTTTCGACAAGTAGGCTATAAATCCAATTTTATAGCGCTAATTTATGTTTAGTACAAAACTGAGTCCGACCTAAACATAATTACAATAAAGTTTTCTTTTGGTGTTTCTTTTTTCATAAAAGTTAAAACTACAACTCTAAAGACGCTGTTAGATTTGATAAACCAAAAACCTAGCGAGATCAGATATGGTGCGCTAACTGCTAACTGGTAACAAATTGAAAAAACTTGCCAGAAACAATCATACACTTATTTGATTGTGATAATACAAACGAGTCTATTTAAACTATTTATCAAACCAAAGTTATGGTAGCCATACTTGCTAAAAAGGATTATATCGTAACAAATTTTCTGAACATAAAAATTGTTAAACTTAGGGGAGTCATAAACAATTATTCCAATGTGTTTTGGGGATTCCAACTGGATTAAAACATTTGCCACCACGGCGCTCTTTAAGCATCAATTTGAAATTGCGCTTTGTTTTATTTTGTTCATTTGACCAACCAATGTTTTGCTTTAAGTTATTGTTTATAGAAAATCGTTTATGACGTCTCTGTTTTGCCACAGAACAAGTAAGTGATCAAACAAATTGTGCAAACTTCAAATACAAATTTGTGATTCATCTATAGGGCTATATAAAATTAAAATCAGAGCGTAGAACTGCATCCGTTTAAAATAAAGTTCCGGATCAGGTTCGGCAAATTTAATAGTTATTGGTTCAGCTCTAGTTCAGGTTCAGCAAATTTGGTTTTTAAGGGTTCAGTTCCGGTTTAGGTTTAAAGAAAAATAAGGATAAATATCAGTTTACGGATCCGATTTGTGTTCGGTTCTACGCTTTGCTGTAAGGTAATTCTTTATAAGAAAGATATTGGAAACATCTTACACAAATTGCCACTTTTCAAATTTTCGAAGAAATTTTAAACTTATTAATTAACCATCCAGAGCTGGCGCCGGGTCTGTGAGACCCATAGCATATTTTTGTGAGATATTTTTGTTTTCCATATGACATTTTATTTAACGTTTCATTTATTTATTCATTCATTATTTTCAAACAGACGTGCTAAAAGATGAAATAAAGAAAAACTAATTATGGATCTGTCTGACCCAGTGCCACCATTACCGTTATTAGAAGCGCCAGCTCTGGAAGGTTAAAATAACATTTAAAAAAAAGAATCTAGTATTATTTGTTTTTTGTTGCTCAATATTATTTAATCGCATTTGACGTCTTACTACATCATTCTTTTAAGCATGTGTCGTAAAATAAAGAAGAAAGAAAAAAAGTAAGCGCAGAACTTAGTCAAGTAACTTTGTTTAGCAAAAAATTCCAGTTAAATACCACTTATTCAAATAAAATGTTTGGTTTCATTTTCGATGAAAGGTTGGACCTGATTAATTTTTGATAATTTTTGACTATTTTTGTTCTTTAAGTGACTTGTATTTTGTATAGTAAAGTTTAGTCTATATTGCAATTTAAGTTAAAAATAATTAAATTAAATCTACTAAATACACATAAATCTACAAGACTAAGTCAAAACAATATGACCAACTTGTAAAGCAGTGGTATAATCAAATTGAATTCTCCTTATGCTGCAATCCCACTCTTAAATTTTATGGTTACGTCAATAAAAAACTGAACTCCAGATCATTTATACCTCCTTTACTAACTGAAAAAGGTAACTTAATATCTTTGGATAAAAGAAAAGCAGATTTACTAAATATTTTCTTTCGTAGTGTTTTTACCCAAGATAATGGTCATGCTTTAAAACTCAACTGCAAAGTAACAAGACCACAATTTATGAAAGATGTGATAGTAACTGAGGCAGATGTAGCCAAATCAATAAAGAAACTGAACAATTTACTTTCCAGAACCCCAGAAAATATACCTACCTACTTTTTAAAAAAATTGCTTTTCCTCTATTACATATTTTGACTCATTTGTACAATCTTTGTTTATTTAAAGGCAATTTGCCTTATCATTGGAAACTAGCTATCATTACTCCTGTTCACAAAAAAGGTTCATGTGATACTGCATCTAATTATAAGCCAATTTCCTTTACTTCAGTATTTTGCAGAGTTATAAAGAATATTGTTTCTGAAAAACTACTGCAACATTTTTTTAATTATAATCTTTTGTCTCTTAAACAATATGGGTTGTACCTTTTCGATCTACTTGCTTACAATTACTTAATGTGTTAAATAAATGGTTTAAATCCTTTGATGAGGGATATGTTACTAATGTTATATACACTGATATCACCAAAGCCTTTGATACAGTATCTCACTCTAAATTACTGAAAATTTTGCAATCTTATGGGATAAGGAATAATGTTCTAAATTGGATTACTGCATTTATTAGTGGAAGAAGCCAATCAGTATGTGTAAATAATGTTTTAACCTCTTTTTTGAGTGTGACTAGTGGTGTCTCACAAGGTAGTGTTCTGAGCCCTATCTTATTTATCGTATACATAAATGATTTAAATGATTCTTGCCTAGCAAATACTGATTGCAATATGTATCTTTATGCTGATGATGCAAAAATTTTTGGGCACAATTCTACACAGGTTCAAAACTGCATTAATAAAATGATGTCATGGATGGAGAATTACCAGCTAACTCTATCTCCAGCTAAATGTCAATATTTGCCAATTTCTCACAAACCTTATAATATTAATCATGCATCGGAATATCACATTAATTGTTATAATATTCCCACAACATTCAGCATTTGTGAGGTAGGTGTAGTTATTTTCTTTGATCTCAAGTGGTATAATCACATTTCTAAAATTGTGGCAAAAGTTTCCATTGGTTTATATCATATTTCTCATTCTTTCAACAGCAATAATATTCGGATATTACTAAAAGCATACACTACCTATGTGAGACCAAAGTTAGAATATAACACTTATATTTGGTCACTTTATTGCAAAGATTGAATCTATCAAAAAACAATTTACTAGATACATTTGCATTCGGTGCAAAGTGCCATTTTCTTTGTACCATGACCATTTATATAAGCTTAATATCAAGTCTTTAGAATATAGACGAGTTGAATTTGGCATGATCCTGACATACAAAATTTGTTATAATTTGATTGATTTAAAATTTGAGAAATTTTTTATTAAGTGCAATAACAACAGCTCTTACAATCTACATAGACATAGCTTCAATATTAAACCTTTTCATTGTGTAAATACTGACTCCTATAATCATTTTTTTACTTGTCGTGTTTCCAAAACTTGGAATAAGTTACTAGAAAATATTATTAGTGCTCCCAATTTGATGTTATTTAAATGACAATTAAAAAAATTTGACCTAGGTTCTATTGTTGCATTGAAATTTAATTAAACCTGCTTTATATGTCTATCTTTCTTTGGCAATGTCATTTACCTCACTTGTAAGTGCATCACTGAATGTTGGTTCTGGTGCCATTGTGTGTTGCATATATAAATAAATAAAAAATAAAATAAATGAAGTTAGCCATTTCTCTTTTATGTATATCCATAACAAGATTATCAATCATTATTGATTCATTAATGTTGCAAATATCTTTCAAGTATAATCTTTACATTTAGATATTTATAATTTAAACTCTATAAATTATCCTACTTTGTTGCTCATATTACATATCCAGATCTTAGTCTCTCTTGGCAAGCATCTGAGGACCCACTTAAAACACCTTACAGGATATGATCCAGGACTTTCTGGAGATGTTTGCCAAGAGAAATAAGGATCTAGATGCCTGTTTGTGCCGGCTTGGTGAAATCTGTTAAACTAAGCATCTGAACTAGGCATCTGAAAAATTACAGATGGAACACAGAGTAGTGTGAGAATGCATCCAGGATTTGTGCTTTCATACCCATGACCAGTACCAGGCCTGTTGGATTGAGCTTGCCTCAAGCAGCTTGGGTTAAGCTCAATCGCCTGCAGACTAGTGTGGGCAATTGCATTTGTCCATGCACAAACAGGGTCTCACTTTTTCATTGTATTGCAAATGTGATGCCTTTGAACAAACTGTAGATTATGTTCTAATAAAGTGTCACATACATCAGGCACCACATGGAGCATGAGGTCTGACAGTTTTGGATGGTAAACTTGACACTCAATATCATCATTGCCAGCATCTGATTCAGGCAGTACAGCAGCCAGGAGTAGTAAAAGAATAAACCCTTGACCCCAGTGCTGTTTGTGTCTGATCCAAAGTGTGTGCCCATCAAATTGACAACAACAACTTATGTAAAATTTTAAATTTTTTCCTGAAAATTGTATTTTCAAATTATAGATTTTAATCTTGTTACTTTTTTGAGTCTCTGTTACCAACCTTGCAGGGTTCTAACCTTGCAACCTACTAACCTGCTGCTTACTGTTACTAACCTTGCAGGGTTCCATTAAAATGTACATGTTAACGTGGTCAACATGGTTTGCACTTGGGGGATAGGTTGGTAAGGTTGACTTGGTTAGTTATATGAAATGTTTATTTACTGTTGAAACCAGTTGTGTTTATTATGTAAATGAGTAAAGCAGTAATAATCATTCAGTTTTGAGAAGTTTGCAAGGTTGACTATAAAAGATACGATATTTAAATTTTGTTGAAACCTATTGTATTTGTAATGTAAATAAATATAGAATGCATAATCATTTGGCAAAGTTTGCATGGACAAGATTGGTGAGGTTGACTTGCTTTAATATGGGAACCAGGCTAGGTTGATTTGGTTAACTAGTTTGACAAAGATAAATTTTTTTGAAACTGAAAAAATTTAATATCCTTGCTTTGTAGATTTATTTAGATTAGGTTTACAAATACAGTTGGGTCAACAAAATTTAAACATTCAAGTCAACCTCATCAACCTAGTTGATCATGCCAACCATGTCAACCACACAACCTTATTTAATATTCTGAATGCTTTTATTCTGGTCGTACTGAACCAAATCAGATAGAAAGTTTCATTAAAACTTGTTGGTCATGATTAACAGCCATATGAAGAAATCTTAATTTGTTGACAGCAATAACTCTTTTAAAAGCTCGTCTTCATCTTCATAAAAATATCAATTTATAACACTGTATCTTGTTGATTTTGTTTTGGCATCATAACTTGAACCACATTCAGAGTACTGACAATGTAAAATATCATGTGATTAGCTTCAATCATTTAAATTAAATTTTTTAAAAATATTATACAGAGTTTGAATTTCTTTATGTAAATTTGTTTTTTTATCCATTTAAAATTTTTAATTGATATGTTCAAAACTCTAGTTCAAAACATTACATAAGAACACAAATTTAATGGACACATAGAAAATTTTCAAAGTCACCATATACTGTATGTTTGATTTACTGTTTTGTGATCTTATTAATATGAATAAACTTATTTTATAGAATAGCCTTTGCCTCTCGTAATAGCATCTATAGTCATTATTTAATTTTTTGTTTTTGATCTCTATTTTTCCAATTAGTTAGGTATTTTAAACCGATTTTTTTAGTTACAATTAATATTCCACATCTTAAAAATATGTTATAAATGTCTAATTTTAAAATTGTTGATCTTGATAAGATTTGTGCTAAACTTGATTCAGTTGATTAATGTAGCTTTATTTGATATGCTAATAATGATATCCAAGTTTGGATCTCTTTAAGAGCAACAAAGAGTATTTTTGATAGTAGTGTATCTAATTAAAGATCCTCAAAGTTGATTCCTAACTTCTTTCAATAACTCATTTTTTTCTGGGTTTTTCATTTATTTGCTTCTGTTGTACTAGAGAGTGCTTCTGGTTAGTTTTACTAACAAAAAACGCTTACAATCACTTTTTGAAAACACCCCTAATTTCAATTAATTAGTATTTTAAATAAACTTTTTGCAGTAGGTTGTTATGTATCACATGATGAAAGTAGACTTTTGAAAGAAAACAACCCTTTCATTTACACAAATAAGGAAAAATATTTGTTTGCAAAATATATAAGTCATATTCTTCTTACAAACTGTTGTATAAACAAATATTAAAAAATGCGACATTGCAATTTGTCAATTGCATAATCTTGTTAAATTTATGATTTTTAAACAGTTTTTTGCTTTTATTAATAAACATGCAGAATTAAATCATTCATTCTTCCACTATTAATGCTTTAGAATTTAGACAATTTAGGTATTTCTTATTGACTAGTGTGTTGGCAAAGCTGAAACACTATCTTTATGAGGACTGTTTAAAAAATAATGCAACTGTGCAAATAATTATTTTATTTCAAATGCCATGTAAAAATTACAACTTGTCTCCTTTGAAGTAATCTCCTTGAGCCCAGATGCACTTTTCCATTCTTTGCTGCCATGCTTCTAAGCACTCCTGGGAAGATTCTACTAGAATTGCTAAGAGTTCCTTTGTTACGGCTGTTGTAATGGCTATTGAGTCTTGAAAATGAGTTCCTTTACTGACTCCCTTGAGCTTAGGAAACAGGAAAAAATCACAGGGAGTCAGATCTGGTGAGTAAGGTGGTTGCTCCAGAATGGTAATGTTATTTTCTGCAAGAAATTGCCATATGCTCAAGGTGTTGTGAGCAGGAGCATTGTCATGATGAAGCAGCCATAGCTTCGTCTCCCACAATTTTCTTTTCTCCCATACTGAACACATCAAACATTGCAAGATGTCTTTGTAAATCTTCTGGTTAATGATTTAGCCCTGAGGCAAGAATTCTAGGTGAACAATCCATGAACATCAAAGAAAACAATTAGCATCACTTTAATTTTTGACTTGAACACCCTTGCTTTCTTGGGTCTTGATGACGATGCACTCTTCCATTCAGGCTCTGTAGTTTGGTGAGTAGATATACTAAGCAGATCTAGTTCAGTTTCAAGTTGTTTCAGGGTGTTTTAACACAGTTGCAAACGATGTTTCTTTTGCCTATCATATACCAACCTTGGTACCATTTTCACAAAGATCTTCCTCATCCCCAAATCTTAATTATCCCAAACAAACTACAGTAAAGTACCTTTAATGAAAAGCCTGTGAAAAAGCATATTGTCCAAAATGCTGAAACTGCATTTTTACAACCACAAGACATTGTGCCATCTTAAAAAACAAAGCTTTTATCACTGTTGTAAACGTTGCTTGTGCAAAGCAAACAATCCCTGATGCTTTTCAAATGCACCTCTTTTATGAGTTGTGTTAAAATTGTGTCAGATGTTATTATAATAAAAATAAACAGTTTGGACTTAATTACATTTACATTTTAAAATAGAAATGAATTAAGACCTTGACTTATTGTGTACCTATATATGATTGTAACCCTTCTTGTATACTGTTTTTATCTTATATTTTTTTTTGGTTTTTTTCTATAAATGCATTATAATGTTGAACCAAAACCCTAGCATCATAAATAATAAGTTTTTTTGCTTGTTGAGCTATTCACTAAATTTGAAAAATTTGTAAAAGTGCACCATTTGGTCTCAGAAGTAGCTAATGGCATCAAATTCTTTTATTATTTAATTGTTTAATTGTATATCTTAAACCAAGTATGTACAACCTGTGGCCTTAGATAAGGCATTTAATTTATCACAAATTTTACCTAAATACATTTTCGCTTTTTTATTCTTTTTTTGTAGTCTCCAAATTGTCCATGTTTACATTATTATAAAATTTTGTTACTAGCTTATTGTAATAATACAGCTTAAGATGACCAATTTGCAAGTTTTTCTGCAAGTAAGCAAAGATTAAAGGAGTTTTATCAATGACCCCATTTGATAAAATCTTTTGCAAATTGCTTGAATAAATTTGTCAAAAACATTGCAACATGTTTTTCCCATTACTTTTTTTTTGGTTGGTGTAAATGGCTATAAAATTAACTTTGTAATGTGGCCAGCAATAACCAAAAGGTTGTGTGTCCTTGCCTTTAGCATTCTTTACCAGCCAGTAGCCAGTAAATAAAATACAGTTAAATTTTGCCAGCCTGTAAACTGTAAAAAGTGTGTTCATCCCTCAAAGATTTTTCATCTAACACTTGTCAAAAAGAAATGATTCCTGTGATTGTAAGATAAAAAGTGTTTGAGGAATAAACATGCATTTTAAAACTATCGTAGAGTTTTGTACTGCCAATTGACTCTTCAAGTGTTTTTTGTTAGTTTGTAAATTTTGTGCTGTAATTAATTTTTTTAGTGGTTAATACTTGGAGATTAATTATTTCTTGATCAGATTTCAAATTAAATCTTAATGGAATTTTTTTATGTGTGTATTTATTCAAGCTTTTAGAAATTTTGACGATATAATTTTTACAAATTTTTTATTTGCTATTTTTTAGCAATTAATAACTAAAGCTTATAATTAAAAGTTTTTTCAAAATTGTCATTAAGTGCTTTAAGTAAAAACCCATAGACAGTTGTAACAGTTGACTTTCAAAAAACTGGCAAGCTTCGAACCTGAGGACTGCCACATTTTTGAAAATTATAATTTTGTATGATGTACTCTTATATATTGAAAAAAATTGCCACCTGTACATCAAAGTCAGTAATCAGCAGATCAAAATCAGCAGGATTACTTGCTAGCATGTAGAAGAATGAACCAACATGGCATTAGGACATACAGAGCCATCTAAATATAAATGGCAGCCCATGAAAACAATGGTGCACAACTGTGTATGTGCACCAATACAGAAAATATAAAAATGTGCTCCAGAAATCCATGTTGGAGAATTGAAGGTTGTGCATTTTTGGTTGCTGGATTTTTGGAGGTCAATTGCATTAACATACGAGGGTCAGTCAATAAGTAATGAGACTTTTTTAATAACTCAAGTTTGCAATGACTGGTAATCAAAAAATGCTTTTTTATTTTTCAACATAGTCTCCCTCCTTTGCAACACACTTGTTCCATCTTGATATTAGATTGTCTATTCCTTTGGCATAGAATTCCGTGGACTGGGTCCTTAGCCAGTTGCTCACAGCAGCCTTCACTTCTTCATCAGTCTGGAAGTGAATTCCCCTCATACTCTCTTTGAGTGGGCCGAAGAGGTGAAAATCAGATGGTGCAAGGTCTGGGCTGTAGGGTGGGTGTGTTAGAAGTTTCCAGCCTAAATCTTCAATTTTGGCTAGGGTTCTTGCTGCTGTGTGGGGCCTTGCATTATCCTGAAGGAGAATCACACCTCTTGATTGAAGTCCTCTCCGTTTGTTCTTAATGTCTTTTTTCACTTGAGTTAGCAGCTCACAGTAGTTCTCTGAGTTCACAGTATTGCCCCTTTCCAAGAAACTGATAGTGATCAGCCCATTTCTGTCCCAGAACACAGTGAGCATGACTTTCCTTAAACTTTTCTGAGATTTGAATTTTTTCTTCACTGGGGAAGAAACATGCTTCCACTCCATTGATCGTCGTTTCGATTCAGGTTCATAATGAAAGACCCAGGTCTCATCAGTTGTCACTATTCTCGATAGAAATACATCTCCCTCCTTTCTGTATCTGCGTAGTGATGCTCTGGAAGCCATCAGGCGCTGCATTTTGTGATCATCCGTTAACATCTTTGGAACCCAGCGACAGCTGACTTTTGAAAAACGCAGCTTCTCACGCACAATTGCGTACACTGTGCCATGGGAGATGTCCAAGTTTGTAGCAATTTCATCTAAAGTGACCCTTCTATCAGATTTGATCAGGTCTTCAACTGCCTGTACTGCTTCTGGGGTAGAGACATCCACAGGTCTTCCACTTCTCAGATCATCAGTAATGCTTTCGCGTCCATCTTTGAATGCTTGCACCCATTTGTAGAAGTTTGCTCTAGACATACAGGAAGGACCATATTGTCTTTGCATTCTAGACAGAATCTCACATGATTTTACACTCTCTGCCAACAGAAATCTGATGACTCCTCTTTGTTCCAAGCATGAGCTGTTTCCTAGCCTAGTAGTCATTTCAATTTATCGTCACACCTACAGTAATCTGAAAATAAACAAGTTTTGTTGTAAATAAGATGACAACTCCATTCATAATCATCACATAAAATTTCAGTTGCATAACTCCAAGAACACCAAAGTAATTGAGAAAGTCTCATTACTTATTGACTGACCCTCGTATATTGAATTTAAGAATTGTGAAATCATTGGTTTTTAAGTCTGATTCTTGCTTTGTTAATAATTTTTACTAAATTCTTTGTAACTTTTAAATTTTTAGTTGTCACATGCTTAATTGGCTGTGCTTTAAGAGGGTTCTTTTAAAATTTACAGCTTGGCCTGTTTGGCAAGGTAGCTGATGAGTTGATGACTGGACAAAGTGAAGGTGTGGTATATTTAAAATGCACAGGTTGCCCAGGATCACTTGATTGGCTGTAGAAAATATTTGATTTTGGTTAGAACTGGCTGTATTTGCAGTGTAAAAATGTGGCAAGTTCCATTAAAATGTGTGGGTTGTCTAGGTTTGGCAGATTGATTGTTTGCATTTTTAGCCTGTTTCAATTAAAATGAAATACTTTATATAGCCAATCAAGCAACTCACCAAACTCCGACCTATACATTGTCAAGACACTTAATTTCTTTACACTTCAAATGCAACCAGTTTCAGTTTAAAGCAATCTATAGATATCCTATTGGAATAAGCAGTTTAGTAGAAAAAATGCATGTTGCATTATTTGTTAGTGCTCGTGTTTATAATTTTGACAACTGTATGGTCAAAGTATTGTAAAGGTGCCATGTAATTTAACCCTTTTACTGCCAAAAGCAGAAATATCCACTTTTTCCTGAAGTCAGTTAAGTTCCAAAAAGTGGATTTACCCCACATTTTAACTTCATAAAAAAATTTACTTAATTCTGAAAGAGTACGTATCACTTGATAAAAAAAATATACATATAAGTATATAATTCTCTATTCTTTAGAAAATCATTTTTTCTTCCCAAAAAACATGCTATAGGATTTTTTTATCCTTTTGTACTGCAGTGAAAAGGTTAAGAAGATAAATATACTTTTACAAAAAATGAGTAGAATTAGGTTTAGAAATATCAGTGGGAGATCATAGAGGCTAAATTGAAATGGGTTCAACATTTATCCTAGAGACAGTGAAAATGTTGGTTGAAAGCTCTTTGAAAGAAACTACCAACAGGAGACAGAGGAAAACCTAAAAAAAGATTTTTATGAGTTTTTTTAAGGGAACAAACATATAAGTTGTATATGAAGAAAAAATTTTAAAGATAGTTTTTCACTTTTTACATTTTCACAACGTTATAAGTCTTCATGCACTTGTATTCTGTAATTATCACAAAAAAACTTGACCTTAAGCAGGACTTTCAGTTCTATCTTATTTGTTGATTTTAATTTCGTATCAATTTGTAACAGTTAAATAGTGTACAAAGATATTTACTTTGGTTATAAAACAGATGGCACTAAAGAGTACCATCTATGGCATTGTGCCTTGCACATGCTGAACCTGAGATCACTGCCTGACCATGGTTTCAAGTTTTAAACTCTCATCAGGGACAGTCTACTTACCTGAGTAAGCAGACTGTCCCTGTTGAGAGTTTAAAACTCGAAACCATGGTCGGGCAGTGAGCTCAGGTTCCGCGTGCATGGGGCACAATGCCATAGATGGTACTCTTTAATGCCATCTTTTTTATAACCTGATATATTTCTAGCATCTGGTCATTGGCATGCGCAAGGCACAATGCTGTTTCTACCAGTGCAATCTTGCATTTGGTGGAAGCAACAAATCTTAGATATTTAATATGATTATTAACTAGCTAATTGTAGTTAAAGGTGGCTTCTATTTCAAGTAGAAGCTTGGTTGCCTGTTCAATCTTTGGTACTGCAAAAGCCTTAATTTGCAATGTTTTTCAAAATATAAAGCTATTATGTGATGTTACCATTGGACGAAGATTTAATTTAAATCATAAAAAATGAAACCTATAATTCCACACTTGCTGTTATAGTTGCAAAAAGAAAAAATACTTACTTTTAGCTTTTATTTTCAACAGTTTTAGGGAGTCATAAAAATTTGGTGCCAAGTGTTTGACAAACAAGATTTGAACACACATTGAATTTCACACCTTTTGATTATTTACTCAAGTCAAAAATATCTTTGTAGAAAGAAATAGAGGGTTGCTCTCTAAAACAAAGAACTATTTGCTTCTATTACTTAATGGTTGTTAAATAAACTTTAAAAAAATTATACGTTCTAGTTTAGTGTGACAGAGCTTAAGCATACCTAAAAAATGGGAAAAGTCAGTGTCAAAAGAATTGGTTTAGTTTAAACTTATTTAGCCTATGTGAAATATTATTTTTTATAATTATTTCCCATCTGTCTTAAGTTTTAGACACTATTATAAGAAATCAATGTCATGATTATAATTATTAGCAATCAAATTTATAGTTTTTATTTAGATTTTATAGATCTATTTTGTTATGCATCAATTGTATATTTTCAAAATTAAGCTTTCAGCCTAAATAAAGTTAAAGCCATGGCAATAATCCCAATTGAAATAGTCAGACTTCAAAAAGTATTTTGCAAAATATAAAAAAAACAAAAATATTGACCAACAATTTCAACAGCATGAATAATTCAAGTGTTAAAAACTTATCATGACAAAATGACAAAATTCAATCAATAACTGCAAATTAGAAAAATAAATTGTCATTAAAACAGATTAAGGATTCCTTAAATCAAGTAAAACCTGCATATTTTAAATAATTCATGAGAATAATTTTTGTCTTAACACAGTAAGCAGGTAATTATTGTTTGCCCACACACTTATTATATAATACTATAATTTTTTTGACATTTCTAAATTATTAAAAAGTTATTAAGTTGTTTTAAATATTTTTTAAAATATGCTATTAATCAGTTTAATAATCTTTTAGTGTTTATAACAAAACTGTTGTCATAACCAGCAGAACAATTTTAAAACTACTATTAAAGGCTTTAAATGAGTTAATACTTTTAAGGGTCACAGTTGTTCCATTGAGTCAATTGTGGTGAGTTGCACTATCACCATAAAAAATACTGATTGTCATATCTATTCTTATTGTGCACTATAAATGCAAATTCTTGTAAGTATCAGGTCATCCCATAAGCTCTGTCCGAATCTAACTTCATTACAATTGAATAAAATTTAATGGTATGAAATATAAAAAGGTTCTTCTCTCTATCTAGAAGGATTGCAAAGGAGCAATTTACTTGGAATTGGTACCACCTAATGCAACAATCAATGTTCACATCTATTGTCAGTGATTAGAGCGTTTAAACAAAGCTTTGAAGAAAAAAAGACTGGTTTTAGGGAATCAAAAAGGACTGATGTTCCATAAGAACAATGTACGACTTTACACTGCAAAAATCACATCATAGAAGATTGAAGTGCTTGGTTGGGAGAAAATTTTTCATTTACCTTTTCTTTCCACCTTGCTCCTTTCAAAATATGGCTTCTTTTGTAGTTTACAGAATCATTTGCAGGAAATAAACTTTCAAAATCCATGAGAGGGTTGAAACTGACATTGAAGAGTTTTTTGCTTTAAGAATGGAGAGTTTTAGCAAAAACGTTTTACAGTAATGGAATTAATTAGCTTATAAATAGATAGAAGAAAGTCATAGATATAATCAGAGAACGTACATTCTGATTAAATTTTGATTAAATAAATTTTGGTTACTTGTTTCTTTATTCAAAATTCAGACAGAACTTATAGGATGACCGGATAATTTTTGAAAATTGTTGTAAAATTTGTGTATGCTTTTCAAAGTGAATAATTTATTATTATTTTATGCTACAAATTGTTAGTTTAAAGCAGGATGCTTTCACAGTATAATAGTCATTTCTTTATAATCTACTGTTTATAAAAAAAACAAAAGTCAGCAGTATGGTCAAGTGATTAAGAGTGCTGCAATTGTGATCAACATGGTCTCAGGTTTGAAACACTCATTAAATATAGCTGTTATTATACCTATATATTAAATATAATTTCTGTATGTAAAGTTAAAGAGTGTATTAAGTAGGCTTTTGCCTTTATGAAGTAAGTGTGCCACAAGCAAATTCAGAATTTATTAGTGTGCCATAGAAAAGTTTGAAAAGCACTGACATAGGGTAAGCAATTACCCCAACCTACTTCTGAAGATGCCAAGATATTGCTGTCTGCTTGTAATTTAATAGTGATATGACTTCAATTAAAAACTGCTTGCCAAGACCACCAAGCAGGGGAAAGTGCCATAAAGTGTCTTTCCCAAAGACACAAAAGAATGGCATGAGTAGGTTTTGAACTGGGACCATGTTGATCACAATCCCAGTGCTCTAACCACTTGACCACGCTGCCGAAAAATTGTTTGTTAAAACATGATGATCAGTTCTTCCTTGTTTTAACATAGTTATTCTTCTTGCAATTTCTTAAATTTGCTATTTCCACAGTCACAAAATCTGTTTCTACTTTCCAGCTATTTTGTTGGTCAAGTAAAAACTACTATTCTTTTATAGGTACTTACAGTTCACTAGATTTGTTACATTTGGTAATATTCAAGTGTTTTTTTTACAGATATAGTGTGATTATTTTATGGATTTTTTTGTAATGTTTTATTTTTTATTTCATTTCATCTCTATATTTATCTTCCTGACTTGCAGGAAGTGACGAAGGCGCTATTTTAAGGCAAGCAATTATCCAGACCTGCATTTCAAGATGCCAAGATATTGCTGTCCAGTTGGTATTTAATTTTGTAGAGATATTACTGAAATGTAGAACTGCTTGCCAAAACTGCCAAACGGGAGAAAGTGTTGCAAAGTGTCTTTCCCAAGTAAACAACAGAATGGCATGAGTATGTTTCGTGCCTATTTGCCTACAGAAATTGTTTTCATACTGGGCAGAATGTCTGACAAACACCCCTCAGTTTTTGCTCCACACTTTCTAATCCCAATGGTTTTTCAGAGAAAAAGAAGAACCAGATTTATATTCTGTAAATAAGTTGTTGTGAATGACAGTAAAATATGTTTACAGATATCAAGAAACTAATGCCGTTCATTTCTTTGTGTTTTACTTGCAAGGAGCAATTCATGCTTAGTTTTAATAACTGTTCTTTTGCTGCCAAATCTAAAAATAAATAGTGCTGCGGCCTACTGGTGAGCCACAAAGCTTTTTCAAGAAGGCCGTGCAGCCGTGCACTTATACTGAACTATTTCAATTTGGTAGGTGCAAGTAGAAGCTCTTTTATTTTAAATAACTTTTTGTTGTAAGTTGAAACTGACACTAGCAGTGGAAACTCACTTTCTTTTTCCTAAAAAAAGATGTGTAAGTAAAGTAAGACCTTTTTTGTCTTGCACTTTAATCTTGCACGTTCTTTTAACAAAGTGAAGTGAAAATGCACTGCTGAACCACAGCTGTTGCCTTCGACTTTTCTATTGCGAGATGAAAAAAAGGTTAAAAAGCACCTTATATTCTTTTTTTTTTTTGCTTATCGTTAACACCAAGCCGCTGGACAAAGTTGTTTGTTTACATTCAGAAAACAAACAACTTTATGCAAATGCGCCTCTTTCCTTTTACATTTTTACTGAAGCAGCCTGTTTTTAAGATTTTTAGCTATACTAAAACTACATGAAGCACATAAGTCATCTGTAGACCAAGACTCTATGGCTTTCTGTCAAAACACGAAAATTTCGCAGCACACTTTCACCGCACACAGTTTGGAAGACCCTGCTCTATGTAATAGCGCCTCCGTTGCTTTCCTGCGAGTCAGGAGGATAAATATAGAGATAAAATAAATATAAAAAATAAATAAATCATGAAACGTGAAAAGGGATCAACCAGAACTTGTTCAAAAACAAAGTTTTTTTACATCTTTCGTTGAAAACAATGACCCAGATAAAAGTTAGTGATTAATCATAATCATCATCATCATATGGAATATCTACAACATATAAACTTACTGTAAAGAAAAGCTCAGAAATTAAACTGCAAGTGCTTGCTGAAACTCGTGATCATACATGTTTCTCAGACAGAACTTGAGTATTGGTTTAAGAAGATTCAGTTTTGGGAATCATCAGAATAAGATAAAAAGACCTAGAAAAATAGCTTGTTCTACAGGGTGCGGATTATGTATGGGAACATAATTTAAACGACTATTATTTCATGAGTGTTTTAATTTATGTCATGTAATTTACCGATAATAATTTAGGGTTAATGCATTATTATTATACATTATTGATTTAATTAATATTGATGGATACTCCTCGAATTGCGTGTCGCGAAAGAATAGTGGCGCTTCACTTAGCAGGAAGATGTACCAAGAAATTGTTCGATCACTTAACGTCTCTTGAAAACTGATCTGGTTGACCCTACGACGATTCAAGGTAACAGGTAGGACAGTCGACCTCCCGAAAAGTGGACGTCCCCGAAATGCCCGCACACCGGAACTGATAAAGCAAATGAAACGCAAGATCAAGCGCAATCCTCGACGAAGCATGAGAAAGATGGCTCGAGGAGCCAAAGTAAGCGAAAAAACTTCGAAACCTGGTTCACAAAGACCTTAACTTCCGCAGTTATAAGCTCCAGAAACGCCATTCCCTATTTGTTACAGCTAAGGAGAATAGACGCAAAAAGGCAAAAACAATTCTCGATCGGGTCAAGTTTCATGACCATCCACCTATCATCTTTTCCGATGAAAAAATTTTTACGGTGGAGCAGCTGTGAATAGGCAGAATGATCGCATCCTCTCCGGTGATCTCTCCGCTGTTCCTATACACTATAAAATGATCTTCAAAAATCAAAAAGCCGCAGTCAGTCATGGTTTTCGCAGCCGTCACCACAGATGGACACAAAAGCCCGATTATTTTTGTTGAAGCCAATACAAAAATAAATTCAGACATTTACATTGAAATTTTAAAGGATAAAATTTATCCCTGGGTCCGTTCCATCTATGGAAAAGGGCCGTTTGTGTTCCAGCAAGACGGGGCACCCAGCCACACCGCCCGAAAGACACAGGAGTGGCTCACTGTCAATTTTCCTGGATTCTGGGACAAGTCAATTTGGCCCCCATACAGTCTAGACTTAAACGTAATGGACTACTCCATATGGTCCATTGTAGAAAGCAAGGCCTGTGCTAAGCCCCATCGAAATGTTGTCCAGCTGAAGCAGTCCCTGAGGAAAGCTTGGGCGTCAATACCCCCCGAGACTATAGTGTCAGCATGCTCCGACTTCCAACGCCGTCTACGTGAAGTTGTGAAAAATAAAGGATCTCACATTGAACGATTCTATGTTTTTTATTATGTCTATATATATGTCTATAAAATTTGAGAACATCAAATCAATTGGTCCTTTGACTGAAAAATAATTTCAACTTTTCTATGTTCCCATACATAATCCGCACCCTGTAGGTATCAGCTGATTTGCAGACAATCTCAACAGCTTTAATTTAAGAGATAACGCAAGGCAGTGCTCTGCAATCTTTTCACGGTTACGGCACACTTAGAAGCTTTTAGATTTTTTCAGCACTCATCAACCAAAGTAAAAACTGTATTTTTGGTATTTGCTTTATTTCCAACGCTTTTTTATGAAAGTGTTCAGAAGCAAATATCAAAGACAACACAAAGCTCAAAATGAAGCAAAGGCCGCAAAAAAGTTTTTCCTGGTTGAAAATCTTTTCCATTTCTGCTCGAGCAGTTTTTAAAGTTCAAATTTCCCAAAAAGTATGTTCAAATTAGCGTTATTTCGCGGTACACCGGTTGAAGAGCACTGGTTTAAAGCAACCACTACGCAGTTATATTGTAACAAACAATTCTGAATTATAGATATTTAATTAAACATCTGTAATTTAGAACCATTTATCACGACTGCTAGGCGAAGGAAATTGTCATAAAATGTTTTCCAAAGACACACAATATGATGTTTGACATGGGTGGGAATTTAGCAAAATGTCTGTTTATCGTAGTATCTGTTAAAACGGTGCTTTTAACGACACTGTTATTTTTAAACAAAAAACTGGATTGATGCAATGTTTTTAGAAAAATTTGTCCTACGATTTTTTCACATTTTTGTGATTAAAAAAGTAAGAGATTTAAAAAAAAAACTCTTAACAAAACCATTTTAATTATTTAGATTGTAAGTACCTAGTCTTTAAAAAGATTTTTTTATTAAGAATTCTTTTGGCCAACTTTCAACAGAAGAACTTAATGGCAATAGCAAATTAGAAAGGATATGTGCGTCTTTTTTGTGCGATATATCCCGCATATTCTTTTAATTCGCCATTGCCATCATATTCTTCTGATGAGTGTTGACCGGAAGAATTCTCAAAAAAATACTCTTTAAAGACGACTCACTAAAATAGTTTTTGTCTTCAAAAAGCTTTTTTGCAATTTCCCACCTTTTATTTTTTTTTGAAAAACTTATTGTTGGTTAAGCTTATATTTTAATTCGTCAGATAAAGGAACACAAGTTAAATATCTGGAGTATTTGAAACAGAAAAACTAAAGTACATCATGTAATGCATTAACCTTAAGTTATTCAAGCTGTATTAAATATTGAAAAGTCTATTTAACTATTTAATACAGTTCAAGAATAAAAAACAGCTGAGAGAAATAAATTTTTTTCTTTCACTCAAACCTCACAGAAGTTTACTATATTCTTCATGTTTGACAATGACTTGTTGCAACTTACCCAATTTTTTAAATTGCAGGGACTTTAAATCTTTTTTGTTAGCTTAGTTATCGCTTATTAATGTAAAGTGATTGGCGACAATTCAAGTTTCCATAATTTTTAAAGATGGATTCTGTTTTGGGTGATGATCCAACATTGCCTTTAGATTTTTCTTACAAGTATGTTGCTTATATTTTTATGCTTTTACATATTGTTGAATTTAAATTGTATGGAAGCCACTTTTGTTTTGCGTTAATTTTCATATTATTGAAATTTTTTTTATCTATCTTTGTATGTCGGTTAACATTACTAAGGTAAAACTGTTTATACTCGAACATACTTTATTTGGAACTGCACTTGCTGTCAGTAAAATTTTTCCCTTAGATGGCGCCAAACCGCAACTATTTGGCAGTGTAAATTTTTTAATTTATGGCAGCTTTTGTACCGTTTTCGTTTCATGTTGCAGCAATTATTCGAAACATTTTTTAATTTAATCATGTCGAACTATTTTGCGATATCAATTTGGAAAAAAGAAACAGTTTTTTCAGTCATGAAAATTCAAGCTTTGTTGTTAACAGAATTAGGCGGTACAAAGCCGAAGTGTTTCATCTTCAAACGTGATTTTCTCACTAAGTTAATGCTTAATCGTGAAACATTTCGTATTGGTGTAAACTGAAAAATACTAGATTATTGAATTTTACATACATGTAAAAGCGTAGATCTGCTTAAAAAGATTTCCAGAAAAGGAGGTCTGGAAACAATTTGTCTTGCCATTCAGCTTAGTTTTCCGGTATGCGCATTAGTATAGTGCAGCGCTTGCAAAAGTCGACATTCTGAAGCTTTGTCCTTTTAATAGATTGTAGAAGATTGCTGAGCTCAGTGTCGCGTTGACAGTGATGGTTTTGCACAGATGATGCGTAATAACATTGTGCCTATCGGAATATATCGAAAAGTCTGCTTAAAGCGATAAAGCAGTTAGATAGGCATAAGGAAAAACTGCATCATGACGTGACCGTATTACAACTTATCGAATTCCCTGACGAACGGAATCTTTACGCTTATAAAAGTTATTTTAGTGATTGCGGCTGGATGTATCATTAAGTATGTTTGCGAGATATGTCAGGTTACATGAAAATAGCAGGAATTTCTGGCGTTGTTTCGATTGAAAGAATTGCGTCTTGAGTTCCGATGATTTAACGAGTGTTTATTCAAATTTTGTTTTTGGCTAAATACGTGAACCTTCTCATTAAATAAACTTTTAAATTTTTGATGCCACCAATTTTATTAGTGCTTCTAGCTTGCCGCGTTTCCTATTATAATAGCCTCGAGCGCATAATGTTGTAGTACGCTGTGCTAATAATTCAAGTTTGTTTTTTCAGAATTCAGCAGCTCGAGTATGCTGATAGTGGACTTTTAGGGAATTGCTTAGTGATTTCTTCTAAGGACATTAGACGCTAATAGTGCCGGTAGTTTTTTGAAAGTTTGATTGAGTAAGCACTTGACTTAAAACATTATCGTGCTAATGGCAAGTTTAAGTAAATCACTATAAGAAAAACTGTGTGTATTTGTGTGCTAAAAGATTTCCTAATAGATCAGCTGATTAGCAATTCGTTTCTGTCTGGGAGTTTGGAAATAATTCACGGAAGATTTCTTTAATCGCAACCAACAACCGAAAAATCTTGAAACTTCAGGTTGCTAGAGATAAGCAACAACGTTTCGAATTGGTTGAAGAAAGTCAAATCATGAAACGAACTCGTTTAAAACGAACACGAAAGTTATTGATTTCTTTTAACTAACGAACCCTGCTTTTAATTAATTTTCTGAAACTCGAACTGCTGCGGCCGTTTTTGCATACAAGTCTCCATTAACTGAACAAAACTCAAAAAATTTTACTAAATGTATCCGTTTTTGAAATCATGGATGGAAGTTAAAAAAGGGTAAGATTTGATAAATCTAAAAGCTGATATTAATTTGCTTTGCATGAGATGAAGTTTACTGAGATCGACAAGGCACTTTATCTTACAAAACTGTCGATCTGTGTTTGACATGTTGATGGTATACCAGTGTAGTATCAATTTTTTTATTTGGGCATTTTTATTATACGGTAGTGCGATGGAAATTAGATCGTGCGAACATATTTTTTTTGTGTTTTATTTGTAGCTGATATTTTGGTTGGATGTCTCTTGTGAATTTAACAGCTTCCTGTATGAAGTAGAGCGCGGAAAAATATTCGAAGTTGCCTTATTGTCATTGTTTGATTTTTCGACATGTTTAAATTTTGAATAAAATTCTGCTTATTTATCCAAAATGGCTTGAATTAAACCTTCATATTTAGTTTTAAATGTTTTAAACTTGCGTTCACCGAAAATCATCACTAACAGTGTTGCCTTGCAAGCAAAAACTTGCAATTAAAATTGAACAATATTTATTGTGGGCGGAGTGTTGATTGCAAGTACGGTGATTATTGTGTTAAATAGTGAAAAGTTGTTTTTTATTGCTTTTGTGTATATTTACGTTGTCATGACGTCTTGCACCCGAAAGTTTGGCATCTTAGTTGTATAACACAGTTATTGACATATATCATGTTGAAATCGTAATTCCGAGTGTTCGAATGCTTTCGTTTTGTACGAGTTAGCTGTTGCTTTGTCAAATTATCCAGGATTAGCCCAAATGATAAGATTTATGTTGAACATAACTGCGAGTTGATGTTGTAAAATTGTGTGGAAATTCTTCTTCCATCAACTTGCAGTGCAAGCTTGATTAAGGGGACAGAGATGCAACAATGAAATTCCAGGGTCGTTTGATAAGAGGTGCTCGAAATCATTTTAAATTAGTTGATTGGCTGAAATAAACCGTACGGGGAAAAAAATTGTACCAACAACAATAATACACGCAATGTTTCAAATTACAGTCGTACTGATGATCTATCTACTCATACTGTTACCGCGCCAACATGAGTTCTTTCTGATAAAACATTTTATTTAATTTCTTCTTGTGTTTGAACCTATCTTCGGTTTATAAATTGAAGATAAAGGCACTTCTAGAAGTTCGTTCACTTATGTTTATTTTATTGAAGAGTGACAGCTATATCCAAACTTTGTCTGTCCATATGGAATTCAGTTTAAAAAAAATTGTTTGTCTTTATATTGCCAAATAAAATTTGATATTATTCAATTTTGATTTCACTTTGTTAAATGGCCATCGCTGCTCTTTGGACAGGGCATGCTATGGAATGGAATGGAAAATGAAATGGAAGGAAAATGCACCAAATGCACCAAATCTTTAATCAGATGCACCAAATGATAAAAAAAAGTAAATTTAAATGAATAGAGAAGGAAAAAAACA
The DNA here is from genome assembly GCA_963680785.1 of Diplosoma virens. NCBI lineage: Eukaryota > Metazoa > Chordata > Ascidiacea > Aplousobranchia > Didemnidae > Diplosoma > Diplosoma virens. Next base: position 22,130,850 of record OY796886.1, on the reverse strand, counting down.
ATGAAAGTTACAACCAAATTAGTAATATTTCAGTGGCGTTTAAACAGTTGCAACTTCAATATAGGGCCAGTTTTTAAGTTCAAGTCTGAGTTCCTTGTTCGCTAGCGGTTTGTCTCTCCCAGAAATCGCAGAGATAGATAATCTTCTTGGTTGCTTCATTCAAGTATTTGCAGTTGAGATAATAAAAATAAGATGTACTTATAAACCGCTCTGTACTTGAAAAGTTCATATAGTTTCAGAGTAATTGAGCATGAATGAAAAACATCACAACAAATTTCAAAAAAAAAAAAAATTGTTAAACCTAATAATCAAATATTGATGCGGATTATCAACATTTAAACGCACATATTCAAAATAAAGACTAAAATTACAGATTGATCACTCAGACAAGTTGGACCAGGGACGACCCGTAACAATATTCTGTACAACCCGTGAAAGCCTCGAACAAATAATTACAAAAATTATTAATTTTTGTTTGTCTTCAACCGAATTCTAGGTCCTTTTTCACCCATCACTGATTTTTAGGTACAAAAATCAAGAAAATCGGGACAAATTCAAATTGAAGACCTTTTTGAAATCACTATTTTTATAGACAAAAATCAGAAATTCCGAGACAGATTCACTACTTTTTGAGCACGAAAATCAAGAAAATCGGGACAAATTTAAAGTGAGAACCTTTTTGAGATAACTCCTTTTTAGAGACGAAAATCAAAAATTCCGAGACTGATTCACTACTTTTTGGATACAAAAATCAAGAAAATCGGGACAAATTTAAAGCGAAGACTTTTTTTAGAGAACATTATAGTGCGGCCATCAAACAAAATCAACTTCTCAATGCGGTTCTTGAGCTAAAAAGTTTGCCCACACCTGAGTTAAACTTATACAAAAACACTTATTAAAATTTACATGTTATGAAGTTTGAGATTTTTTAAATATAATACAAAGTATGAAAAAGGTATGGAATATGGAATGGAACGGAATGGAAGATTTCGAAGGATATGAAATATGGAAAATTTCTATTCCATTCCAATCCATAGCATGCCTTGTCTTTGGAACAAAGCACCCACTACACCTTTTTAGCTTGTTTCATATATGGGCTTCTCGAGAAATACAATGTCTAATGGTTTAATCCTCTTGTTGTTCGCACCATGTCGCGTAGTGTTTACGGTTTCTTAGGGTGGCCGGAGGCAAGTCTGCATCGGGAACGTTCGAAAGAACATCATGTGGTAACGCGTCCCAGTCGAGAAAGATCCAAAAGACGATGCGCGATATGTCTAGTGCTGCGTTGGAACACTGAACGCAGATGATGTGAAGCGTCACATGTGATATGACATGTTGCCGGCGAAACTGATAAATGACCAAATCCAATGTTGGTTTGACACCATCGCTGACAGCGTCTGAGGCGATAATGCTGCAGTTTGGAATCGTTAATAAAATCTCTCGGCCCCAGTCTTGTCTTGTAATTAATTCAGAGTCGATGTGCTTATTGATAAATGAAGATCAGTAGATTTCCATATGATACGATCATTTTGTAAGGCTTAATATCAGATAGAATATAAAGATTTGTTTGCCCGTTTTATTGCGTAACTAATTCATTATAAAAAAAGTATACTTACATTCTTTAAACGAAATTGGCGGTAATCTGTTTAAGCTTTATTGGAAATTCTCGTGCTTTGTCATGTGATTGTTCCACACGTGATTTCGCATTAAAGTTCCCAATGAGTATTACTTTGGCTTTACGAAATTAATTCAAATTTATCGTTGATATTTTGAAGTTTATCGGGACTTACGGTAAATTTGAAAATATTGTCGACGACTAAATGTAACGTGACGAGCCATTCTATGCTCGCCATTCGCTTAATCTTCAATTATTTCGCCTTTCAAGATGCGCTCTTCAACATCAACTTGAATATAGCTTTCGTGCTCTTGAACATCGTGAGGAAATTGTTCTCAGAATATACAGCCTTTACCAACACACGAGTTAGTTTTGCAGATTATAAGTAAAGCGCATACAAGGTACAAGCTCTGAACACGCGCGATGTTTTTTAATGTTGTTATATTTCAGTGTTGTGAAACCAGCAGCTGTTAATCTATTAATCAGTGCTTTAATGCTTTATCTACTTAAGTATTAGACTTTTGATTAAATTTTATGTTAAATGCGAAAGTAATATTAACAATGAATAAGTGATATATTTTATTAAACCGTTGTTTTAGCTATGAACAAGTTGTAATCTTATTAAAACTAATGAAAAAGTTAGCAACTGAAATTGTTAAGTACAAGATTAAAACAAAACAAGGAGTGTTTGCTGATGTATTTTCACGCCTTTTTGGATTTTTTTGTGATATTGTGACTGTGCATCGGTTTGCCACATGATCGAAAGTACTGCCAACAGTTCCTTATTCATATGGCAAACATTACAAAGCACGTGATTTTGAGAAAACTGTTTTAATTGATTGTTACAGCCCTGAATTGTTTATTTCCTTACATCAAATTTATGTGTGGCGTAATTTTTATCTGTTGTTTATTACGTAAATATTGCAACGTGGCAAAAAATTAATTTACTGTTATAACGTCTAACCCTTTGTTATTTGCTGCATTGATCAACACACAATTACACGTGATGATTACGTCACGTTGAATCATACTTAAAGCCTTTTAAAGTTGTGGACGGCAGGAAAAAATTTATAATTTTTAACAAACTTTGTACTCCGTAAGCGTTTCAATTTGAGATTTTAAATGCATGTGCTAAATACGCTTTCTTCCGAGTGAATTTCGGGTATATAAGTCTTTTGTCCATCCTTTTTCTTGATGAACATAATTTTTTTTTTTTTTTTTTATTCCATTGCAAGTTGCTAAATTTACAGCAAAATGTAAAAGAATATTTATCATGCAATTTTATTGTGCCATCGGAAAAATCTTAGATAAGAGTTCTGTTGGTTTTCATTGGATAGCGTTTTTAATTATATCCGTACATGACAGAAGTGTCTTTTGTACGCGAATGTTTTTTCGTGTTTATCAAGACATTGAATTTTATTTTCAGTGCCGACATGTTCTTATCCAACCGTGGAGACTTATCCGAATCACATTCCCTCCCCCATGGCTCCCCAAGCGAAGATACTAACAACGACGACTCCAACCCGTCTCTATCGACAGGTAAATGCATCGTAAAAACAAGTCGTTTTATTTTTATGGCAATCTGCGTATTCGTATGCGCAAAATCGCGCTTTATCGTAAATGCCTAATTGTCGTCGCTCGTATTTCATTGTGTGTCAGGTGGTCGCTTCGTGAATGGACGAATGTCGCCGAGCAACAACCGAAACATGAAGGAATACGGCACCGTAAGTTTCGTACGAACTGCTAACTATCTTGTCAACAGATTGCTTATATCTGTCGTTGTTATGATAGCAAATATCAGAGCTGAAAAAAGAAAACTTCAGCCTCAAATTGCGAATCTTCTACATGGAGGAGCGGATGATGGAACAGTTCGGTGGCGATCACGACCAACTGTGGAAAACCGTGAGTAAACTGTTTTGTTTTGTTTTGTTTTTTTAAGAGAATAATTTGATCGTCTATGTTAAAAATTTCACTCTTTATGTCGTTATTGATTCGCAGTCAATTGTTACATATTTGCTGTTTCATCCACGACGCTTGTGTTTTTTGTTGAATGTAATCGAAATTCCTCAGCATGGCAGATTGCCGTGACTTTGTAGTTCAATCTTCGCGGGGCAAGTTCGGGCAATATGATTTCGATAATTGTAAATTTTGTTATTTCTGTACCTTGTAGCTGTTTGCTTTGTTGACACAGGTTTTGATTAAATCCAAGATCGAAAAGGTTGCGCGACATTTGTGAAGACGCACGAGTTGTGATAGTTCCCCAAAGAAGGCCTTAACAAATTATCAGATGACCGTCCTTTAATATTGTTAAAATAGTTCATTTTTTTATCGATAGCTAAATTAATTAACCTATGTCTCATTTACCCGGTGCATATTTTGGAAAAATAGTTCAGGTAAACCAGTGCTGGTATTTAAAGGTTAATTTTGTTTTATTTTCACATAATTTTTTAAATAAAAGAAAGTGAAAACACGTTTTTCATATTTAGAATATCGAATTGAAAGTCGAATGTGACAGTTTGCGAAAGGAACTCGGCGAGAAACATGACCTCTTGGTCAAAGCATCGTGAGTAAAATGGTTTTTGATATTAGCTAGCTTTTTCCAGGGCAAACTAGTATCCGTGATTACTGTTTTGGGAGCCTACAACAGTCATCGGCAAATAAGTTTTGACCCGAGTAATGTGATTGTTTTAGAAATAGCTTTTAAGTTCCGTAATCCATTGCATTTACCGCCTGTGATTTTTTTTATCTTAGTTTTTTAAGTAGTTGGCAATTCAGTTAAACCAAATAGAATTATCATAAAGTTTGTACCGAGTTTTGCTTATTTGGTTTAAATTTTTGTTATAAAAGTTGCCGGGGTCCAATATTTTTATGATGTGAAAAGCGTCCGCTGCTTTAAAAAATGTCGGATGTCACGGTTTTAGAGTCCGCACCGCATTATTAATTCTTCGGCATCGCATATTGACGTGACTTTGTAGTTTACATGCCTATAAAAAATAATTTTTTCCTCAGTATTTAAGTTTAACTTCACACTCGGTTGAAAAAGCTGCTCATAATGAATTAGTCTTGATATGTTCTTAAAATATCGTTTTTTCATTAGTGCTGCTAAGTTGAAAGCTTTTTTGCATTCCTGACTACTGTAACTGTCAGTAACCAGAAAAATGACGTTAAAAATTTTTTTAATCGGTGTAATACCAATGAACGAATCGCAAACATGTTCATGTTACCACTTAGCTATTAGATATTGTTATAGACAATTTGCTTAGCCGTAGCGTAAGCTACTTCGTGGAAATTCAAAGATCGAGACGAGAAGCGTGGTCTACCCGAATCCGAGCCGCGCTTTACGGATACTATCTCGGTGATTTCCTTCAGATTAAAATCTGCGTGGATAGCTTGCTTGATGACGAGTTTTCGTATACAATTAATGTTTACTTTTTGACGTTGCAGAAATGCTGTCGCCTGCCTTGAAACTGGAAATCCGGAAGAAGTGCGCAAGATGAAATTAGAAGCCGAACGTGAAGTCGCACAGATGCGCGAATTAATGAACGACAAACTCGCCGAGGCCGAAAAGGTTTGATCTGTTATGCTTAGTTGTATGTCGAGAGACAACATCGAGTTTTAAGTGTTTGTTTTATTCGCTTTTGCCATGGTGTTAAGTGGAGCAAACGGATTTTTGCTGATTCCTCTCTAACAGCTCGCTAAACACTTTTGTAAACTTAATTAGTCAGTGTTAGCTAGCAGGACGATTTTGTAAGTTTCATTTCAACAATGATGATACAGTCCAATTTCCCGTTTTAGAGCTTATTTACACTGCGAGCGTTGGTGGGAGTATTCTTTGTTTGTTTTATTGATTTTTTTGCTTCTCTTAGCGCTTAAGCGCGGAAAGATTTTTATCAAAGTATGTTGTTAACTTGGTTATCAAAAAAACTTGTTGAACTTTTCGTGTTGAACAAAATTTCATTGAGTCCTGTAACTACCATGCAGTAATTCTCTGCGGCAATTATTGAGAAATTCTTGTCGAACTTGACCTTAAATGTATTTTCCCATAGCGACTGACAAAGCGCCTGCTCTCATTCGGCTACTCCAGCCAGAGTTAATTGCAATCAGTTCGATTTTGTTTTGACGACGACATGTTGTCGATCAAGCAAATCGCAGCAACCGAAGCGAATCAACTTGTACGTCGCGCTGATAAAGCTAAGGCGCAAGCGAAGTATGTCGCGAGTGCTGGGTTTAGCTTAGGTGCTTGTGTAAAACGGGATTTAACTTCAACTTGTTGAAAGGATCTTCAAGCTGCTCATCACGAGTCGGAACAAGCTCTCGAACAAGCTTTAAAGCTAAAAAAAGAACTCCTCGATCTTCAGCAAGAAAATCGCGACCTTACCGACGCCCTTCTTCAAGCCAACGAAGCGCTTGAAGATGCCAAGAACCGTCAAACCGAGAACTCTCTAGCAGGTTCGAAGCTGTTCTGACTTTTAGGGTAGTCTGGCTTTGTTTTTGTTGTTTTTTTAGTTATAGAGGAGTGCATCTCGTGTATTTTCTCTTTCGTGCAACTTAACGTTTCAAATTGCTGCCTTCTCTTGCATGTCAGATAATTGCATTGCAACAGATTTATTCCGATCTTACGATTATTATTAAATAATGCACAAACGGCTTGCAGAACTGAGTAGCAGCGACCCTTCGTTGAACAATCACGATCGGAATTCAATTCAACAACAATTGACCGAGCTTAACAAAGAACTGGAGGACAAAAACAAGCAAGACATTGTTTTTATTAGTTATGGGCTTAGAAAGAACTTGATGATGACCAATTAGCGTCACTTTGGCGTCTTCCGATTTTTCCAATGTAAATAGAAAAAACAATGATTTGTGCCCTAAACTTTGTCCGTAAAGTCAAAGTTTTGTTGTTTTAATCGCTTCACAGCTCCGATTAAGGCGCTCGGCCCGAAACATTTTTGTCCTTGATCCGCTTTAAGGTCGATTAACATTCCTGCCCCTGTCAAGATTAAAATTGAAGTGGAAAAACACGTAACAAATACACAGTCGCGGACACGCGGATGCGGAATCGCGCGTTTCATTGTCCGATCGACGTTATCGTAAGAATTGCGAGTATGAAAGTGCTGTAAGTGACGTTAACCGAGTTAAGACAAACTGAATTGAATCGTAAAAGTCGAAGTTATTTGAACGACCTTGAATTGTCTCGTAAATCACCTTCCTGCATTCCAGAATAACTACTTTTGCTCATCACCCAAACATGATTTCAATAATAATCTTTTTTTGCTGCTTTGTGTTAGCAACGTGAAAGAACAGTGCGAGAGCGCATTACTATTTCTTATACAACAAAATCGAGGATTTGACAAAAAAAATTGTCTGTTTAAGGAAAGATAAATAATGGCAGCAACAATTAATCTCTTTTTCCTATTTTGGAGTAATAAATTTTAAAAAATTACTAATAAAATGGCTTGCTTAAATTTTTAGCGCGAAAGTCGAAATTGATGGATATGTATTGTACACAATTGAATTTCTGAATCTACTGTACGATAAAATTGCGTTTTTCCCACCCTACTCCAAGAACTCGATTTTTAAGTCTTTGATGTCAGACACCAGTTTTGACAAAAAAAAAAAAAAGAACTAGTGATGAGTGATGCCACGAGTAGTTTTGATCTAGACTCTTGCTACCTACATTATATTACTGTGAAAGACCAGGCTTTCGTATTTTCTGGGTCGTTATTGTAGCCCATACACCTGCTTAATTTACAGCAGAACCGGGCGATTTGTGCTGATATTAACGCTTGTTTTTAGCACATAAACTTTCGCGGACGTAAGACTGGTTTTATCTCTTTTTTTATTCGCTCTGTCGGTGGTATTGCCTGACATACTAAAACGCTCTTCATCTTCTAATCACTGCGCTTTCAGGATAATCGCTCAGCTCCAAAGCAGTCTAAACACAAAGCAAACTCTCATCGAATTGCTCAATGAAGAGAAGGAAAGCGTCGATTCTGATCAAGCTCAATCTCTAACGAACGAAATCGAAGCGCTCAAAGAAAAGCTCTTAGTGAGTTTGACCCGTGAATACTGGTTGTTTTATCGCGACGATTAAATCTCGCGTGCTTCCATTGCCACGTGATCGAAATAAAATAAATAAACTTTATTCATTCGATGGAGTCTATCGTTGATCTAGATTTATTCAAGCTATGTCAGTATTCAATTTACTATCTAAGTCGTTGCTTTTTTATAGAAGTTATTATTTTCGTCGTTCGATTTTACGCGGAAACGCTAGATGCATGAGATAAGATCTTGTTTGTTTTATAGCAATCTGAATCCGCTTTAGAAGAAGCCTTGAAGAGCGACGATAAATCTCGGCAAAATTATCAGGTAATTGATGTGCCGTTAAGAAATTTACTAAAATATTAATTTGAAATGTTAAGCAGTTTAGAATAGTTTAATAAAGTTCTGTATGTTGAAAAAAAACTTTTATTAATTTGTCTGGTCCGTCTTGTTGGGTAAAAAGCAACGAATTGGTTTCAAGAAAACTCTTCTCTTCTTTTGAAATAGCGTAGTTGTACATATCTTTCTTGCCCTTTAATAATTTATGTTCTGCTAAACAAGAACGTTCGCGAATTAACTGCGTGATGCCAATTCGATTCTATGATAGCTGCTTAAACATTATTATTATGAATGTAGAGCGTTCTTATATTGCAAGACGAATTCCAGGTATTTTATTAGCATGCTTTCGTTTTTGTTTTGGATATTTAAGTTTATTATAGTTTTGTTTTGGTTTGCTAAAACAAAAAGATATTCTTGAAACCGTTTAATATATTTTTGATCATCCCCCATTGTGCATGACGACGTGATTTTTTTTGCACAATTACAACTTCGTTTTATGTTGCTGTTGTACGCTCATGTTGATGTTGCTTTGTTATACGTCAGAGCTCCTCAAACTGGATTCCGTAAACTTTTGAGTTTTTCAGGGTTTTTTTGATTTAAATATTTGAACAATGATAAATACTTTTCATTTCTTATTTTAAATTTAAGAATTATACTCGTTATAATTTAAACCAATGGCAAATGGAGATGAAACAAAACACCATAGTTTCGTATTGAGAACGCACTACAAACAATATCACTAGCGCAAACCAGACAGAATTTAATGAGCAGAAGAATGCAGAACTGGCTGCTCCGTCCAAGAGGATCAAACTTATTATAATTGTCGATAATATCGAAGTGAGAAAATGGGATGACACATATATGCGATACGGTTTCTAATTGCCCGATGACCAATCTATGAATGTTAACCCTCAGCCTGAGTGTCTAATTTGTTGCAAAAGGCTTTCAAATTCTGTGCTGATCCAGCAAAATTACGAAGACACATGAAAACTAAATTATTCCTCGCACTTTTCAAAAACTATTTCGTACTTTTGAACAAATCAAAAGCAACGTTCAGAAGCAAAAACGATCCTACCAGAAAACAATTAAAACGGGTGAAGATTTGTTGCTGACCTTTTATCGACTGTGCCACCAATTCCTAAAAACAAAGAAGCCATTTACTTTGGCTGGGTAAATTATTTGACCTCAAATAGTAGCAGAGCAGCTTCTTGACAAAAATTATAAAAAAAATTCTTTGTCCGATTGCAATGTAAACAAAAGAGGATTTCGTATGGTAAAAGATTTATTGGAACAATTAATAAACAAAATTGAAAAAGTTTCTTGTTATGGACTGCAATTGGATGAATCAACTGATATGGAAAAGAGGGCACAACTACTTGTCGTCATAAGAATACCTGGTGTTGATTTGCTTGCTGTTGCTGATGAAAATTGTGTTGCATGGGCGTGGGTGTGACTACAACTGCCGAACAAAATTTTGACAAACTCATCGAAATCATGACAGAGAAACAGATACCTTGGGGAAAATGTTGTTCTCTTACTACAGATGGAGTAGCGGTAATAACTAGATGTTGGTCTGGCGTTGGTGTTGGAGTCAAATCGGTTACTCCTAACTGTGCAATGAAGTAGGCTACTGCATTATTCATCGTGAAGCATTAGCGGTGAAGCTGCCTAGTTTCATAAGAAGAGAAAAACAAAATTAGAAATTACCTTGGGTACAATTGTGAAACAGTGAACTGCATAAAATGTGGTGGTAATGGAAAATCTGCAAGAGTTTATCAAAAACTATGCGAGCAAATAAATTCTGACAACGTCACCGTTCTTCTGCATACCAACATGCCCTGGTTATCTCGTGGAAAAATTTTGACGCGTGTATTCAAATTAAGAAAAGAAATTTTATCTTCCTTACGGAGCAAAAGCTTTAGTTAGCAAAGAATTTTCGTGATTTTGAATAGGCTTCTGAAATGGCATATTTGACTTCAGCATTTGACATGTTGTGCACGCTCAATACTAGTCTGCAGGGAAAAGGGTCTAACGTATTTTCCCCAGTCAGTAAAATTGATGCTTTCAAAGCAAAGATTGATTGCTGGATAAATAAAATCTCAAACAATCATTTTTCTTTCAGTTTTTAGAAGGTTTTTTAAAGTACCAGAAATTGAAGATACAGCTGAAATTATGGAAGCAATTGACCATATTAAAGAAAAATTTGACCAGTATTTTCCTGAAAAAGAATCTGAAAATCTTCACTTTGCTAAAATAAATAGCTAATTTTTTCACTTTCCATCGCAACAAGAGGAAAAACTCCTGGATATATCTTGCTATATTCGTTTCGAGAAGTTCTTTGAAAAAAAAAACAGAAGAGAACGTTTTGGGTTTTTCTGTGCAATGAGGGAAGAAAATTGCAATAAGCGCAGTGAAATATTTGTGTTAGTTTCCCAGTACATACTTATGTGAGGCAGCTTTTCTGCTCTAACTTCTATGATAAACAAACGCTCAAGTTGCTTGAAGAGTATAGACATGTACATGAGAATTGCATTGAGCAGCATGCAACCAAGGTTTAACGAAATTCCAAGTGAAGAGCAAGTGTAGATACCAATGCATTTAAAGTTGAGACTGTCTGCTCTATTTTTTTTTTTTATGGGGGAGAACAGTTTTTTCATGGTAATTTGTTCTGAATTTGTTTTTCTTTCATACAGTAGTAAAAAAAAGTCTAAATTTAGTAAAATATCCCTAAACCTCTTGCTCCTGACGCCGTGTAATAAATGGGCAATAGTTGGCGTATTGTTAATTAAAAGCCGCGTTAAAGTAGAACTGTTCGTCGTCTATTGCAACTTTTCTGTAATTACTTTTCCGATAACAATGCAACGCATGGTGTTTGTTGTTTTCTGTATTTCAATAATTGTTGGCCAGCTTGTAATGGCGTCATACATTTCAGATACCGGTACAACTATCTGTTCTTAAGTTTAAAATTGCAACTTCTCCTTACTAATTACTTGTTTTTTCTAAGGTTGAAGATGTTCTTAATTTTAGAGCAAACGTCGGTCTCGCGTTCATATAAAATTGTTTTTTAAACAAAAAGAGTGGAGTATTAGGAATTATTGAAAACTCTGCTGCAGTTCTCTAGCAAATTGTTTTAGGCTATTGCTGTAGAAGGTAGACTGTATTGATAGCAAAATACATGCTATTCTGGGTTTACTTGTTTTCTTTTAATTTTTTAATTTTTTTTTAAATGGGGTTCCGTGACAGTTGCAAAATTGACATAGGTCTTCCAGACACCGAAAAGTTTGAGGAGCACTGTTATATGTTGTTCTGCGTAGCATGCTTTTCAGCATCTTGCGTCACAGTGCGTAGAATATGACGTGTGAACGGTATGATAAAATTTACTGTCATTATTTTTAAAGCGAGTTCAGTATAACCAAAAACGAAATTATTTATAAAGTACTTTTTCTTAGTCATCTATTTTCTTAAACATTTGTTTGTATGTGTATATTCACAAAAGTTTTAATAAGCGATGAAAAAGCTGTTTTGATAGTTGCATCAGTTTGATTTGCTTTCCCCAATCTACTTTGTTTGCTATGCTTACAGCAAGACCCGTTGCGTTTCGAAAACTTTATGTTAATCACCACCGATCGCATTCAGCACGCAACCAAAAAAGCGAAGAAAACTAAGATTTTTTTAAAGACTTTGGAACCCGGCACTGAGCATTCTTATTCGCAGGATCACATCACCGAACAGCAACAACGACTCGACGAGTTCGAGCTCGCCACCAGGCAGATGTCGGAAGAGCTGGAGAAACGTGAAATGGAAGTCAAGGTAATCGTCGCGTGAGCGAGCTCCTTCGATTCTTGATTCGTACTGTCGAGCAGGATCTCAAGGACGCCCTGAAGGATGCTGAAGATGCAGTGGAGAAGCTGACTGCAAAGCTCGATGAAAATGGGGGAGATAACGATGTCCAGGAAAAACTCGATCGCGCTCTGAAAGATCTCAACAAAAGAGATCGCGCCATCGCTGTGAGCTTTTCTTCCGTGTTTTAATTATTATTATCATTAGCTTTTTACTGGTTAATTAGTGAGCGGAACCGAACTGAGTACCGCGTAGATGTAAGTTTTATATAATCTCTCCTGTTTTGCATTGTTTTTCAGGCTTGTGAATATCGATTCTTTAAACAGTACAATTAAATTTATATTTGATATTACCCCTGCTAAATACGGGTTACATCTCGTTTGTTGTCATTGGGTGAATGACATCCTAGCGTGCTCTTCACGATGTTTTATAGCCAGCTAAAAAAATTTTATTTTATTGAACTAACAAACGTGATGATCCTACTCAGAGATGTAAAAACTAGCCTGTGAGCTTTATGGTACATAATTTTTTCATGTGAAAACTGCAATTGGGTAGAGAAGCGTTTGATCCCCTGAACTCGACCTTGATCTGTCATACAACTAGTCGATTAAATTTCAGGGTTTGACTCAAGTAGTCGGCAAAAAAGACGAAGAAATCGCGACTCTGACGAAGAGTGTTGATGAACTGATGTTGGAAGTGGACTCGCTTAAATTCGATCTGGAGACGAAAGAGTCAAAAGCGGAAGAAATGCTCCGCGATTTAGAGCAATACCAATCACAAAAGGTCTTCGAACGATTCTGTTAAATTGCTCGCAGTTGCATCTTATCTTTCTGTCTAACGTTTGAAGTTTTGACTTGTAATCTTTTTTTTATTCAAAAAAGAAAATTACAAAAGCAAAAACGGTTTTCGTGAAGTCGTTTTTACCTCGAATCTTTTGCAAAAGATTGAAAAGTTTTTTTTTATTTTTAAGTTAGTAAGTTAGAATTAATAAATCTTCTGGAGTTTTTAGGGTTGATTACGTCTCCTCATGTTTTCATTTCATAAGATTGAATAGGTCTTTTGAGAATATAATTTTTGAATTTTTAAGGTTGAATCGTCGCCGTCTAAGGACGAGTTGTTAAAGCAACTACGTGAGCAGCTCAAGGAATCCGATGCGGCGTTGCAGGTAAGTGCTGTGCGATTGTTTGGTTTGTGCATAGAAAAAAAGCAGCCAATCTCGACTTGCTTGCTTCTTCGTTTATCTTATCTAGTATTTTTTTCATCTTAGTATTCGAACCTGCCGGCGTTTGCGTTTACTTTGGTACGCCTTATCCATTTGCGCCATGCGTACGGTTTTGAAGATTTTCGATTTTTTCAACTTATTCATTATCTAGCTTTAAAAATAAAGAAAGAATTTAAGTGCCTCAATTTTTACCTCTCCAATTATTGCTCTTGTAAATTAAGAAGTAATAAATTTTTTTGTTGTAGGCCTTGAAAAGTCAGGAAAAGAGTTCTCACATGACGGTCAGCGAAAATCTTTCAGATGCAGAGTTATTATTTCAGCTTAAAGAGCAGTGTGTCGAGACGGATACGAACGCGAAAGCTTTCGATCCGGTAAGCTTTTCCCTCATAGTTTAGCGAGACAATGCGGAAAACGATCAGGTTTTTGTTAAGGCTCTGTGCGGTACGAGTGTGAACGAGGCCTTACTGATGCAATTGCGCGAGCAGTTGTTGATATCGGAATCTGCAGTGCAGGTGAATTGGTTATGTGCATTCAAAAACGGTTGTTTGAATTGGCAGTAAGTAATGTGGCTTTGCTAGACTTGTGTGCAAGTTGCATCGAAAAGGATTTTTTATTTTCAACTTACTTTTTTCGAGCACTTGGCGTTCGCTTCGACTGACTTCTTTGACAATTGGCAGCACAGAAGTCTTAAAGCGTGTGCAAGTTTAGAAGGCTTGAGCCGATCAAGAGGAATTCGAGTATTTATTGCAGACTCAGCACACGAGAACGAGACAACTGCAGGAACAGTTACGCGAAGCCGACTGCACGCTTCAGGTTGTTTTATAAATTTCTTGACGTGGCTCTGCGGGTGACAACATTGCTATTTTGTCGTGATCATTGTTATCAATTACAATTAGTCGAAACTTTGCGTAGCGATATAAACCAAGCTGCTGATATTCGTCGGATCTATTTTCATAATTGAGTTGCAAGAGTTGTTTTCATTCAGGCAAGCAACGCGCCATGGCGATATGCATTATTCTCTTCAGACCGTACTACACTCTAACGAAGGTTGCGCAATGCAAATGCGTCGAAACAACGTTCTTATCCGTATCTGTAAACGCTGGTTTAAATGCACTAAATGATCTATCCTACTTGAGTAATAGAGAATTTCACAATTTAGTCCGAACTTGAAACCTTGGCACGCCAATGCCAAGAAATAGTATGATGTCGTTTTGGTTTCCTTGGGAAAATTTCCGATTGCTTTGCTTTCCGAACAATATTTCATTGCCCGATGCTATTTGAATTGCTGACGTTACATTCCGATTGTATCCGATTCAGGACGCGCTGGACGAAAAATCGCGATTCGAAGACGAGTATGACAAGCGCGTTCGCGAGTTCAACCAGAAAACGCGGGAGCAAAACCGACAGATCGAACGTCTCAAGTCCCAAGTGCGTGTGACACGTGACCAGCGTTCGTCACGCGTGACCGATTATCGTTTGTCGCTCAGGTTTCCGAACTCGAGGCGAGTCTTGCGGCACTCGAAGAAGCGAACAAGGAAAAGGAGGGCGAGATCCAGCAGCTGAGTAACAAAAACAAGAAGCTGATCCGAGAGTTGCAGGTTCGACGTTTGTTACGTTAAATCATTTATCTGTTCAATTTAATTTGTGTTTGCAAAAAAAAACTAAGTTTTCTTTTTCTCTCTTCTGTTAGCATTTTCTTGTATTTTTGCAGGAGTCGCTTGAGGAAAGAGCTCGTATTGAAAGTGACCATGAAAAGAATCGTCGCAGTGGCGATCGACAAACTAGAGAAAGTAGCAAAATGACCGAACGACTGAAATCTCAGGTACAGTTTTTAATCCTTTTTATTAAATCATGAAGAGCAGCTTGTGAAATGATTTCTGTAGAACTTCTGTTTTTATGCAAAAAGGTATCTGATGGTTGAGATGCTTAATATTTTCCTATCTTATAATGTGCTAAATTGTTTCGTCAACTTTTAGTTGCATTTCGTCGGAAATAGGTTTAACGTTTTTCAGATCAACGATTACGAAGAAACTGTTGCTTCGTTAGACGCAAAAATAAAAGAGAAAGATTGGAAGCTGCAGGAGCTCGCCAACAAACACAAGAAAATGCTCAAAGAATTGCAGGTTTGCTCGCTTGTTCCAATTCTAAACTCTGTTTTCGTGTCTGGGAAGCTTGTCAAGCCAAAATCGCTATGTTTTCGCCAAAGTACTATTCAGTGTTTGTCGATATAGCAATTAGAACTACTTTAACATGTCAAAAAACATCTCTAACATGGCAAGTGGCTTGCGAGTCCGCAATTTCGTCAGTAAGCACAATTTCAAGTACAATAATCTCGTCGGTGTCAACGACTTTGTATTGTCTTTATGAATTTTCATTCATTATTGCTTCTACTTGTTTGTTACTTTCGTTCATTTTGATGTCCAGCTGTCCACCTTAATCCTCTTTTATTATTACGGATTAATGTAGATAAATTTTGTCTGAATCTTGTTGAGACGTGGCAGCTTCAGCTATGAGCTGATTAAACTTTATTTGATAAATAGTTTGATATTGAATTAATTATTAAACATTGCGAAAAGTTCGTTTTTGTAAAATTGTTTTCGTTGACCTAATGGTGAGCTTTTACATAAACTTGGTCGTCCAATGGCTATATTATTGAGGGAAGATCTTGTAGTTTGAGTAGTGGACAACATAACGAGCAGTAAGATAGATTTTTAAGGGGTTCTGTAAACGATACTCCTTAGCACAGAAATAAGGCTCTTTGAATGTCGTTGCTACATTCCCAATTATTTTTCAATTACAGATTGCAGCCAAAATGGGTTTGTTTTAATTCATATGACAAGATCCGTGCAAGAATCAAAGTACATAAAATTTATGTTTATTTTCCAAGATTTTTTACTCCCTTGTTATAACCACAGGAGAAAGAAGAGGAGAGAGTGAGAGCGATCATGGAGCGCGACGAGTTGCTCTCGCAGTGCGAGGAGGAAAAGAATCGCTTTTCCACTCTCGCAAACAAAATGATGCAACGATCTGGAAGCGAGATGTCTTCCAACTTTAGTCTCGTCGAGTCCGAGTCTTTGAACAGAATTCGAAAGCTCGAGGAAGAGCTGAAGAAAAAGAACGAAGCTCTGACGGTGAGCATTCGCGCGATTGAAGGTTTCTGATTGGTCGAAACAGATTGCACTTTTTTCTTGAAATCTTTACTCTCAGGAGGCGCAGTTGGCTCGCGAAAAAGCAATTCAGGATCACGCGTCGACCTGCCTCGAACTCCAGCACGCGCTGTCGAACCGCGATCGCGCCGTCGACGATAGCAAACGCGAGCTGAGTTTAAAGGAAGTCGAAATAAGGCAGTTCAAGGACCTGCTGAGGGACAGCGAAGAGAGGCTGCATGTGAGTTGGTTTGCTGCTCGGCTTCTGATCAGGTTCTAAAGAAACTTTTGACGCAGGAATGCGAGAACCAGATGCGGTCTGAAATCAATAAACTTGTGAGGTGAGTCGCTTTTTTTGTCCCTGTTTTGTTCGAGTGGCCCTTGAAATTTTTGCTTAAATCCAACTTGAATGCCTTTGTTCATTTTTGCAAGAACAAAGCGTTAGAATTTCATATGGAACATAGTTTTCAAATCATTTCAAGGCAAAATTCTGATCTACGAGACAAGCTGAGGTTATCGGAAGACGAGTTGAACAGCTTGAAATCGAAGCAAAACAGTCCACGTTTATACAGCTCCGATGATAAAAGGTGAAATCAAATTGAAGTCGCTAGTTCAGAAATTATACTGCTGTTACACAGAATGACGTAGGTGGCTGCTCTGTCCAGTGATGGACTAAGAGAGTTTTTTTTTTGCTTGTTATGGGCTGATTTGGACTCGCATCATTTTATTGCAATTTGAAAATTTATTTGTAATAAGTAATCGCTCCATTCTTAAGTTTTTTATCAATTCAATCAGAAATGTTTTTTCTTTTTGAACGAGTCTCAGTTGAATTGTTAACGATAAATATATATGCTCAATTACAAGAACCACGTAGAGAATTTTTATTAAAAAACCTTCACAATCTGTTTCGCCTTTACGGCTCATCAGGAGGTTACTCTAAACACAGACTAAACAATATATTATTAGTATGTGGTTAGACGAAAACCTATTGGTTATATAGATTTTTAGTTTTTATTAGTAAGTACTTTTCGCTTCATTTAACTATCGTGTGAGCAGTTTCATATTTATTCGTAATTATTTTATTTTTTTTATGCATTCTAATTATATATTTTTTAGTTTGTGTTTAGAGTTACCTCCTGATGAGCCGTAAAGGTGAAACAGATTGTTGAAGTTTTTAAATAAAATTTCTCTGCGTGGCTCTTACTGCTCTAAGTTTTCGTTGAGCTATTTACCATTAATCTTACCACTTTTTACTATTATATATATAGTTCTTTGAAACCATAATAAAAAAATTTTTTTTGATGTACCTATAAAGTACATTATCTGAAATTAACTTAATTTGTAAAAAGCTTTCCTTTATTTGTTTTCTTGTTTAGTTTCATTGATTACCTTTAACTTTTCTTTCAAGGCCCTCTCTACTTTTACTTTGCTCCTTATTCTCTTTCGGGTGAGTTGTGTCTGAACCTGTCTTCATTCTATCATCATAAAAAGTCTGCGCGTTTGCTCGTGTTTTCATTTAGTCTTCTCACTTTTACTGGCTTATATTTTTATTAATGGTAATAATTATACTTATTAGGAATTTGTTTGATTGGCGTATTTTATAACACAGTATAGCTTTTACTCAATTTTTACTCAAAAACAAACATATTCGAGATTTTTTTCTCTGTGGTACAATTTATAATTGTCTATTGATTTTATCATCTTGTAAAAAGTCGTTAGAAAATTTAGAAACAGTTTTGGGAAATCATTCTTTACTGATTTAATCAAACTTTTTAAAAACACTGTTATGAAATGCGAACAACAACCCGAAATCAACTTATTTCACTAAAAAATTCAAAATGCTGTTCGATGATAACTTCTTCCCAATTATGTAGCTAGTTCTTTCAGGAAAAAAAACATTTTTTTCCAAGCACCATGCGAATAGCTGTTTTTAAAGATTCTTTTGGGAATCGAACTATGAGGCTTTGCTCATAGCAGAGACTTACAGAGCAAAGGTGGTTTTAGATCGCAACCAGATTCAATGACTGCGAAGAAATTCAATAAAGAAATATCAGAGGAGATCAAAGAACTGCGAAGACAACTCTTCATGAAAGATAAAGAAATTGAAGTTAGTCGTTTAAAAATGTCAAACTACTGCTTTTTCTTTCGTTAGCTATGAAATGCTCTTATATTCATATACAGTTAAGTCATAAGCTGTGTACAAAGTTTTGAAAATGTTCTTGCCGCTTCATAGTTCTTTTTCTTGGGCTATATTGCTATTTTCAGTTGTGGAATTTCGAAATGTTCGGTTATTATCCAAAAAAAATAGAAAAATTAGAGTGTTGCTTTATAGAAAATTCGTTTGATTCAAAAATCGATGGATGAAACTGATGGTGACGTATTAGGTGAAAGTCGAGCCAGTCGAAACGTTACTTTTGACGAAAGTAAACCGAAATCAGTTAAAAGAAGAAAGGGTGTGCTTGAAAGGTAAAGGAACACTTAATATTGCTTGGCACTTTAAAAATATTTTTTATTGTGAATCTATTGTTGTTCGTTGTTTAAAAAAATAAGCAGTGCTTTCGTCTTAACTAATCGCGTTAAAAAGTACATCTCTTTGCAAACCTGTGGCTTGGTTTTATCGTTTCAGAAAGAATGAATTTTTTGATCTAGTAAAAATCGTGATTTGTTTGTCACAAAAATCTTTGGTTAAATTTTGAAATAAGCAAAAGTTCAAAGTCCTTGCCTGCTGATACATTTTCGAGTCGGGTTGTTGCTTAGTTTTTTTGCATGTGCACTATACCAGCTACATTTAACTTAATTTCTAATACGATTGATTATTTTATATTACAACCTGATGATAAATTTTTCAGCTTAACGAACGACGACGATAGCGACGGTCGCTTCTTGTTATCGGATACGTCATTCGATGAAGATCGAACGCCTCAATTCCACAGTTTGAGACACGTGCACAAGGTGGGTTGGGTCGGTGTGACTGTGCGAAGCGCCTCGATTTACAATGAACGGTCGACCTTAAGGAATGACCCAGTTCCGCCTCAGGTCATTTTCGTCATTGAACCTTTTCGGCGAGAATTAGAGTTATAATTGGGGTTGGGGTTAGATACAACCAACACATGGCGTTCAAAACGGGTCGCGCCGAAACGTGCTAGACCAGTGGCTCTCAAACATTCGTAGTTCGTGGCCTCTTTTCAGAGACTTTTTATCATCCGTGGGCCCCCTTCTTATAGAGTATTGTCCCGAAAGACAAGTGAAGACCAAAAAATGGTCATGAACTTTCCCGATTTCTTCATTTTCGTCTCAAAAGTCTAGTGAAGACTAAAAAAGGCTTCTGCTCGTGGCCCTTTGAGAAACCCTGTCTTCGACTCTGTGATCGTCTGTTTTTTCATAGTTATGTCACCGAGGATTTTTTTCTTTGCTTGACGTCAAAACAAAAAAAAAAATAATTGCAAATCTTGCTGGTGTGCGTGAATCGGATCCACCCGAAATCATTCCATGAAATTAGCTCGACATAATCCGAGTTGAACGTCAACGTGTTGTTAGAATCGCAAGAACAACTTGACGATCGACACCACCCTCGGCCTTCCTCTCGATGAAACGTCCTATCTCAGCATGCCCGATCCCTCCCACGACAAAACAAACATGTCCGAGGTCATCAAACTGAAAGAAATCCTCGCAAACAGCAGGTATTTAATTGGATGAATCGATCGCGATCGTTTTCTCGGGTTGCTGGCAATTTGTCTTAAAACGACTTTCTCCAAGCAAGTTTCATGAGTTTGATGATATGTTTCATGACGAATCGTCGCGTCACGGTTTTAGCTGTGTTATCGCTCCTCTTGTAATAGCTTCGCGGCTAATTTTTGCTTGTGATGCACTTTAGTTCTCTAAAGCAGGGGTGGGCAAACTTTTTAGCCCGAGGGCCGCATTCAGAAGTTGATTTTGTTCGAAAGCCGCACAATTGGCGTACCAACCGAAAAAAATTGGGAGGCAATAAGAGTTTTGCACAAATTTTGTGACGTTTGTCCAAATTATGATTTTGTAGTACTTACCGAACATGTGAAGAAATTTTATCAAAGATTTAGGGTGAAGACCAAAAAAAAGATCTTCACTTTGAATCTTTCTTGAATTTCTTGATTTTCATCCTTTAACATGTAAATTTTCTTTAAAAAAAAGGTTATCACTTTCAATCACCTAAATTTGGACTTTAGTTGAAAATGGTGACCTTTTTTTAGAGATCACCACGATTGAAAGTGAAGAGAGAGTAAAATTATTTGCTTAAGGCTTTCGCTGCAGAGAACTTCGCGGTGGGTCTTTGTTTGCCCACTCTTGCTCTAAAGCTTTTGTGTACTGTAATTTTTTTTCTATTCTATCTTCGTATTTGATCTCTTTCAATCTTTTTGACAAACTGCTATGCCGAGTTTGGGACCTCGAGTTTCAAAACTTTTATTTTTTGACTGGTTTGAACCCGTTTTCACAAATAAACTTTTAATTCACGATTGGATACAGGTCTGGCACGGAAAACTTTTTGTTTTCGCGTTTCTTTTGTTATCAAACCAAATCTCACGGTGTTACTTTATGTGCTTCTTTTCTTGTCACTCAAATCGTTTTGTGCTTTACCGACAAAAAAAAACAATACCCACCTGCTGTGTCGAAATACATGCGACAATAGCACTAATTCGCCATCATCAATTAACAATATAAAGCATGTAAGCTATGTGACCGCATTAGTAACCGCGCTCTCCAAACCGGTTAGTTTTCTATTAGCTAAAAGCAAAGAGCAAAAGTATTGCTTCTAGCTTGTTGTAGCGATTCGTTTCGTTTTGAAGGCTGCAGTTGTCGGACGCTATACGAGAAATAGCGGATTTGAAGTTGGACGCTTCGAGACAAATCGAAAAGACGAACTCGCTCGAACAACTGCTTGAAGAAAAGGAAGAACAACACAAAGCTCTGCTCCAGAAACACAAAGATTCAAACCAAGAATTGTAAGTTTCCTGTAATTCAGAGTTATTTAGTTAGGTTATTTTATGAAGAAAGAGCGTTACCTTCCTACATATAAATATTTGCGGAACAAAAATATTCGTTGTCGAAGTAATTTTTAAAGTTATTTTTAGTATAATTTGTTGTTATTTTGATGTTAGAATATAAAGCTGATAAACGCATATAGTTTTGGACAGTGTTTTGCCAAACTTTTTATAAAGAGCCGAATAAATGTGAGGATTGATGACCGTAAGCCTGTTTTTAAAGCATGTATGTGTGACTATAACCGTAAATCTATTGACTTTTTGAATGGAAAAGAAGCGGTTTAAGTGAAAAATAGGTCTAGCAGCTAAAAAGTTTTAGACGAAAAATCAGAACCACGAATTTTTAAGCTGTTTTGAGAGTACGAAACGATCTCTCATTTTTTTAAATAGACTCTCGAAGTGCATTTATTTAAACTCTAGTTATTTGGCGGTTCAGATGAAATAAGTTTCAGACTTTTGAAATTTCTCTGCGATTCTCAAGCAGCATCTTTAAACAACTGGTCAGGCCAAAATGACTGTAAAAACCTGTACCTCTCTCAAAGAACTTGTATCTTGAGCCGCAACACACGCACGCACTCACGCATACACACCCATGCACTCATGCTTGCACGCACACACAAAAAAAAGAAAACACTCATGATGCATAGCGTGACTAGTATTGCAATTGTAATGTTGATTTTAGACTGAACAAAGAAGCGGAGATTCTTGGATTGTTGGCACGACTGCGCGAACAGAAGCGAGCATCAAAACGCGCATACCTCGACGACTCGGAAACTATGAAGCTTGACAGCGAAAGCGATGGCGCGGCGGAACGATCGCGGTGCGTATTACAAGTTCTTCTGTGTGCCGAGTGAATCTTGTAGTGTTGAAGTATTTGTGTCGAGTCTGAAACGAGCATTGGTCAGTTTTAAGATTTTCGACTTCTAACGACCCTTTTTTCTTGAGCGACTGACTCGATCGCTCATTGTCGCGTCACCGACGATGATTTTGCTGCGATAGTTTTTACCGATGATTTTGACGTCACGATGCGAGCTTTACCAACAAGTCGATGATTGGATTACACAGCTCCCCAAGTGACCATGATTTGTTCTTTCAGTCGTAAGTCAGGCGAGGAATCGGACGGAATGAGCAGTCTGAGTCGGAAGGATCTGTGCGACACGATTAGCAACTTAAAGAAGAAACTGAACAATGCCGACAAGGTACGAAATCGATTCTTAAATACAATTGCTTGTAATAATTTTATGTCTGGTGAAAATTAATTTGTAATCGTTTTAAAAAAGTTTTTAAAATCACCCAAACAATGCTTGCTTGTGACGCATCTTTGCATAGGTTAATGGCTTGCTTAAGAAGCAAATCGAAGATGCGGTTGCAAGCGATGCGAGAAAGTCTTCGAGCGACAACTCTCAAGTTGTCGTCGATCTCGCTTCTGAAGTGAAAAGATTGAAATCCGAGCTGAAAACTCTGGAGGAAAACAGGTAGGACACAAGTTTACATAATGTAAATTGTCCGTGCTCTTCAGAAGAGTGCTCAATGGCTTCATTAGAGCGATTATTTATAATTATCAAAACACAATTATAAAAAAACATTTTATTAAAACTGTACAACAGACTGTTTAACCTGTGAGGCTCGGCAGGGGACACAACATCTTATTCAAATAGAATCATTTGAATAAGATGTCTATTGGACTTCAGTTCTATTTGAATAAGATATTGTGTTCCTTGACGAGCCTCACAGACAAAGCAGTCTTTTGGACAATTTTAATAAAATAAAATTTTTGTTCTGCTAATTATTTACACAAGTTATTCAATAAACTTGAATATGTATTGAATCGCGGTTTTATCATTGCGTCACAGAGAACGAGAACACGATTCATTGAAATCGTCGTCTAATCGTGGAATGTCTCTCCCCAGCAAGCTGCCGCTTCCCAAGAACTACAAGGTAATTTACTGTAACACCAACCTGTCGAAACAGTCATTTTCAATAGAAAAGCCTAGTTTTGTTGAAGGATAGACAGAAACAGTTGTTAGGATGTCAGAAATAAAACCTGACGCTTTATTACGTCATCAGGGAGGCAACCTAGTTCCAAACCCGCTTCGTTCCGAGTTGGAAAGATCGCGAAGTTTGAACAAGAAACTGAACGAGCAACTGGCAGCAACCGAGCAGACAGTTCGATTGCAAGCTGAGAAGCTGAACAAGTGTCGCGTCGCTTTCAGTGAGTTGGTTTTGTTGCATTTTAATAATATGGCCCCGCATATAAGCGCTTAAATTATAATTGTATTACCCTTATGGACCACTGTAGATTTTTCACTTTACTCATAAATGATTATTACTAATGTTAGTTTTCTCGATTTTTATTTGCCTCCAAACTTGTCTCATACAACGTCAATTTGCTACAGGAGATGCTGGCATTGAAAGTCCACCGATCTCGCCTCTTCGCACCGCTAGAAGCGTGCCCAACTTATACGTACCTCCCTCACTTTATACAGGTAACGTTTCACATGGCATGAATATTCATGCGCAGTCGAAATTAGTGCCTGATCGTTCGTTCCATAGACGAAGGAGAACGTCGATCGGCGAGCGTCTGCACGAACGAGATCGGAGCACAAACAAACGAAAGTAGACTAATGTCGATGTCGCCCAAGTCCGAGCAAAAGTAAGTCTCAAAGCGGTTCTCGCGGCGATCTTTTGTTTCTGGCTTTATAAAAGTTTTCTTAACAACGTGAGTTTAACGTCGACCTCTTTGTTGTTCCTCCGCCAACGCTGTTTGTTGAAGAGCTATCCCGTAACCAGCTTAGATTCCAACATACGGACGACTTTCGCTGCTTGCGAGATTTTTTTCACAGTCTTGCGTGTGCTGATGTTATGCTACTCTCTTGTTGTTGAGCAAATGATTGCTGACATGTGTGTGTTTTACGAAGCTGGCATTTAGGCGTGTAAATGCCAAGGTTTATTGTGCGTAGGTTACTTCACAGAATGGCGATTTGTTAGTTCCAAGCAATGCCACTTTAGTACGTATTTAACCTGGTAATATTGATTCAGATAGATGTACGTATTTCATGGTGTATTGAGATATAGTGCTGGTCACTTAGTGTTTTTTTCCTGAGCTAAAGTATTGCGAGAGGTATTTGGTGGGGGCAGCAGTCCGTCTTATTGAGGTGAAGGTGGCTCGTTTCTGTCTTCTCTCCGATCTCTACCGGATGGTGAGAAAGGACTCGCTTCGTGTTTATCAATGCTAGAAACAAACTCAAAGCACGTCTTTCATAGCTGCCCGTTCCTGCGATTGCACGTTGCGACCTAACAAATCTAGAAAATGCTTATTGCACACCTTAACTCTCTATTAATCGATCCAGTCGACGACCCGTCGCATTCACTCCACTGTTTTTCATTTGCGAATCTCACGGGAACAAGCGAGCAGTTCTACCAGCTGCCTCACCTTCGCTTCGTGATACAACTCGCGTGGTCATTGGTCAGTCGCATTTGCTGACTTGTAAGTCGTTCAGCCGAGCTTATTGTGAGTCTTGTTTAAAGCTGTGATGTGCCGCCGTTTTCACGGACGATTTGAAAGACAAATGTTGAATAACAATGGTTAGGTTGAGATTGAAGTACAGGTAATTAGAAGTTGTAACTTTAACAGCCGTAGTTTTTGTTGCTTCTACTTGTTTACAATTTTCATTAGTTTCAATTGCAGCTCGTTTTAAGCAAAAGTAGAAGTCTTGGATGAGCAAATTTTGTCGCTTCTTTTAGGCACAAAAGCTTTTTCAACTTTAGCATCTTCATGTTCAAGCCAATAAATTTTTAGAGATTTTTCTTTTTTCTTACGGAGCAATACGTCATTAAATTACACCAAATGAGAATAGCTAATTAATTGTAAATAGTAAAAAAATCAAAACCGTAGAATTGTGGTAGCTCTCGTATGAGATAACTTTTTATCAATAATATATATATTGAGTGTTTGATTCAGCTCAAATCTTTTTAAATTAAAAAACTGCATTTTCATTTTCATAGTAATTTTTACGATTTGTTTAAAAGTTGTTGGATGAGTTTGAATAAAAATAATTGACTAAAAAAACAATAAAATAAAAAAAATTTGTTCTTTCGTAAATGAAAGTTACACAGATGAGAATACCAAACGTGTTTGCGTTTGATTCAAGTCTCGTAGAGACTTCAACATAGAGATTAACATCAAGTAAACATGACCGTTGTTTAGGTTCAATTCCCTCATTCAAGCGCAAGCCAAGGAACTCTCGTCTTTACGCGATCGGATGCGCAAGTCACGTGACACGTGCAAACATCTCCAGACCGAGATGGGTGAGTTTGCGTTTGTTGAGCGACCTTTTCGTAGAGGCGTCGACCGCTAATCAACCGTGATTGAACAGACGTCGTGTCACGTTATCTGAAAGCTTTCCTCACGACGACCGACAGCGTTCCCGATCCGTCGATGATCAGCGGCATCGAGGAGGAAATCGAGAGAAGCAAGAAACTGGTGACGAAGTTGCGCAAAGGACTGTCAGGTAACGCTTTTCGTTCGAGGTCGAAAACGTTTGTGGTTTTGATCTCTTCGTGAATTGCGTTTTAGTGTCCCCTTTGTCAAAACAAACCCGAATAAGGACGTTTACATGTTGTCTGAAATGGCTGCCGTTGACACTTGTGCTCGCACCATGAAAGTAATTTTTCGGTGTGGTTAATTTCTTAGATAAAGTCGACGACTCGGGGCACTCGGAAGTCGAAAGTGATTCATCTCTCCTGGCAACACCCACCTTTCTCCCTTTAACCGAAACAAAGCAAATCGAAAAGTAATTCCGTTTAAAAACATTAGCTTATAAAAGTAAAGACTCGCTTGTGATTTCTTTCGGCTTGGTGGTGGTGGTGGTTTTACCCGACCCATTCCTAGGGATGGGGGCGCGGATCAATTCCGCGGAATCCCAATAGTCGGGCGACTCCCCACGGACGGGACCAGAGGTCCAGAAGAGAAGGGGTGTGGCCGAAAATGGCCCGACGCAGAGGGTCTAGTACAGGGCAGTCGAGCACGAGATGTGAGAGATCCTGTGATTCAGAACCACAGTTGCTGCAAGAAGGAGTCTCAGCTCGACCAACCCTGTGGAGATAAGAGTTGAGGAGAGTGCTGTGCCCATTGCAGCGTAAACGGGAGAGAGCACAACGAGCGGAGCGAGGGAGAGTAAGCTCCTCGGGAGATACTGTAGGGATTTGGTGTTGGAAGAAACCAGATTGGACACTGCGTCTCCAACTGGTGTAGAGAGATAGCCGTTGGGAGGAGATAAGGGGTGTGAGGGATACTGATATATTGGAGGGATCGAGAGAGGCACCGGCTTTAGCTAGAGAGTCAGCTAAGTCGTTGCCTGGGAGGGAAGAGTGACCAGGTATCCATTGAAGATGGACAACCTTGGATTGAGATAGAGAGTTAAGAAGAGATTGGGTATTGGATAGGGATTTTGGGGTTAAATATGGTAGGGGGGTAGAGAGAGTTGAAAGGACAGATAAAGAGTCGGAAAAGAAGGTGATAGAGTCGAAATTACATGTCTTGGAGTGAGAGATACACCACTCAAGAGCATGTAGGAGAGCGAAGGTTTCAGCACTATAACTGGTAGTCCAGAGACCAGTCGAGAAGGAAAGCGAGGTAGCAGTGACACACTTTGTACACTTGATGTGTATCCCTGCACCACCCTGTCCCAACCCGCCAGGTACCGAACCGTCAGTCCAGGCAGAGATATCGCTGTGAGATAGACACTCGTGGCCGTGCTACGCGAAGGTTCAACCTCGCGATACGAATCAAGTTCGATCGGTTGCGATTGTGACGCATTTCTTTGCTTAGATTAAACCACGAGCTGCTTGAAAGAAACGACCAAATCAAAGTTTTGAAAGAGGAACTCAACTGGTTCCTAACAAACCCCCAGTCAAGTGGCGACCAAAGCCGTCAGTTCTCCAGTTTACTTCGCTCGGGGGAGAAGTGGCCGAGCACTCCCAACTTGCACCCCCACGATTCGACTGCTATGACTGCACATACAATCAGTCAGCCTTTGTTTTCAAGGAAGGTTAGTCTGGATTTGTCTTTATTTTCGAAATGTTGTTTTAATTTGCCGCGTCGTTTTCACAGAAACCTTCGTCCGTCGGCTCGCCTCGTCACCATGGAGATGACCTTGGAATGCTGACCCCCACTTCCTCACACATGTCTCTGCATTTGGCGTCAGAAGACGATTCATCGCGAGCTGCGTTGGGACCAGTGGGTTATCTCGTATTATCTTTTTTCCCCGTGCTCTCTTAATGATCCTCTTCACCTCTGTAATGCCGCTGCTGTTTCCCATCTATGTACCCTCCCATACAGTGACATCACTGCCTGGACTAATGGCTCGGTTCCTAGGGGTTGGGGAGGAGAGGTGCAGGGATTCATCTTAAAATGTACTAAATGTCTCATTGCCGCTTCTCTCTTTCGACCGGACACTGGGCCACCAGCTCTGTCCTGTATCAAACCGTCGCCTTATTCTCCGACTCAGTCCTGACAACCCTCTGTGCTCGCTTGCCATATCTAATATCCAAATCTCTCACTATCACTCAATCACTTAACTCTTTATTGGACTACAAGGTGGTCAGTCTCCAATGGATACTTGGTCATTCTTCTCTTGCAGGCAACGACTTAGCTGATACTCTTGCTAAAATTGGTGCCACTCATGACCCCTCCTCCATACCGCTCTCCCTCTCACCTCTTATTTCCTCCCAGCGCCTATCCTTCTCCACCAGTTGGAGACGCGGTTTCTTCCAACATTAAATCCCTGCAATATCTTCTGAGGAGCTTATCCTCCCTCGCTCTGTTCGCTGTGCCCTCTCATTTACGGGCACAGCACTCTTCTTGCTACATACCACCGCAAGATTGATTGAGCCGAAATTTTTTCGTGCAGCAACTGTAATTCTTAATCACAGAACATATTCTATCTCGTGCCAAACTTAGCATCAAAGTTAGTGATGAAAAGTTTGTTCGTTTACGTTTGGAACATAATCTCGGCGATATGTTTTGTGTTTTCATATAACGACTCCTCCTTGCTTTCTCATAAAGTCCAGCAACTCTTATTGTTTGGGGTGTGGCCCAGTCTAAATGAAGCCTCCTGAAAGTTTAAAAAGAAAATTAGATCTATGCATTGCACTTTGCAAAGTCCCCTGGCACACTGCTCTAAATATCTTAAAGATCAATGCTCGAAAAAGCCACCAATTAATGCTTCATCGCACACTGACTACAAACAGTTCTCTGATTAGTAAAAAAGAGTAGCTTGTTTGAATTATATGTAATTGAAAAAGTTATTGCTGATCGTCTATTTAAAGCGCTTAAATGAGAACCGCGACGTAAAACTTAGCATTTCTTCTGGCAGGACGCTGATGATCAAAAGCCCCATCGCTTGTCATGGCCGATTGATCGCAATCACGTGAACAAAAATTCGCTAAATCGTAAATCGATGCCAATGTATCAGCGAACAATCGCTGTGACCGAGTATCTCCCTCCGAATTTAAAGTCTGATAAAAGTAAGAACTATGACGAAAGTCGAATAGCAAAAGTTGCTCTGGTTTTCGCCGCTTATTTCGATTTATTCGAAGGCCGCAGTTACTCCGCCGCGTCGGGGACCGACGAAGTGTCGTCCCAACCCGCGCGACGTCTTCTTTCCTCGTCCGACGCCTTTCGCTGCAGCGCGTCGTTCGGCGGTGGATGGAGCGTCGCAAACACGTCTCTGCTGAACAGTAACGAAGCCATCAACCAACCGTTGAAAAGCAGTAAGCCGAGGTAATGATGTCGACGGTCGTTTATGTCGAAAGACACTGAGTCACGTGATCTGCTTTGACCTGCAGTCCGTGGGAATCTTCCCGGATGGAGTTGGGCGACAGCTCGTGCGATGAAACCAGAGGCGAGAAGAATCACAAACTCGCGCGGGAAGTCGATCGTTTGAGACGACGATTGACAGACAGCAAGAGAATAAACAGGTGTCGTGTGCGTTGTTGAAAGCTTTCCCAAATAATCCGACTTTATCAATCGAATTTTGATTGAAAGAAAATCGTAATATAATTGTTTGTTCAATTTTTTTACTTTGAGTCTACGTCCAACAGACGGGAATCTAATTCTATTTTCTTGTTCAAGATCTTTGAAGGAGGAGTTGGATCTCGCCAACAAGAGTCTGATTCACGCCAAGGACAGCTTACATCCGGGATACGAGCATTCGGCCAATAACGACGCAGGTTTGTTTACGATCGAGACGCGCACATTGATCAGTTAAGTGTCAATTCGTCGCTGTGATCGCAAGAAAGACCTGAATGCCGTGCGGAGTGTGTGCTTGCTCAATGCACGAGCTCTCCTTTTCCGGTCTTATGAATAATTCATCTTCCTCGGTTCAATGTTGACACGACAGAGCGAGCTTGATTTGTCGATAGTTTAAAGCTTACTAAGTAAGGATGAACGTCGCCAAGAAAGTTAGAAGCAACACTATCGCCGTTTATGTTGGAGATTCGAACCCGGGTAATTAAATTCTCGTCTGGCAATGTTAAATAGTCGAGTGGTTTTGGTACAATGTTGCATTGAGGTTTAGTTTAGTATCACTGCTATCGATATGAGGCATTTATTAATGAGTATTTTTGACGGCTTTAATTTTCAGCGAACTAATAATTAATCAATCAATGTCGTTTTAATTCAAAGCAAAATTCGAATAAAAGTACAAGATAGTAGTCCAAAAGTTAGACCCAAGCTCAACTTAACTTAAACAATCGAAAGTGAACCCCAAAAATTATGCAATAAAGTTGACAGAGTTTTTTAAAATTACATCGGCTTTGGTGAACTATTGTTCATTTCGTCGGATGTAACGAGAAGCTCTTTTTATTTTTTTTCCATTTTTATTCTTTCGATAACTTAAACAACTTAGTCGGAAAGTTAAGTTAGTTCGAAAGAAAAGTGAACTTAATTTTAATAGAATTTAAATAGACTTAATTTAAAATTTCTACTCTTGACATTTGGTTCTTCATTAATTTAGTCTCGCGATCAGCTCACGACAACTGCAAACTTTAAATTCGGTTCTGCGTCTTACGCCGACTTAGCAATGGCTCTTCACTTTGCAGACTTTCTCGCGGATCACCTGAACGAGATCCGAGCTCTCCGTCAGCGCTTGGAGCAGAGCATCGCGACCAACGATCGACTTCGCGAGAAGTTGGAGAGAAAGTTGAAAGACGCCGATCATAGCTCGAAGGAGCAGCGTAAGTCGGCGACGATCGAAATCGTTGAAGATCGCGATCGATGACGAATATGACGCGTTTTCTTCTAGTGTCGACGAATATCTACGTGGCGACTGACAGCGGACACAACTCCGATTATCGCGATCTCGAACGAAAAGTTGAAAAACTCGAAGTTGAAAACAATAAGCTGAGAAAGCGACTGAAGGCGGACGAGAAAGCCTACTCGACCTACGAAGGTGAGCGGTCTGCTCGCTGCGTGACTTCGCTACCACTTTTGACGAGAAACGAGTTTTTACGATTCGAGTTACATTAAAAACACCAACAAGGTTTCGTTGACCGTTTGTTGAAAGTCTGTTAATTCTTTGAAAGCCGTCTTTAGTCATATGACGTCAAGAATTTTAAACCCGCCACCAACAACAATTTTAACTATAACATTGTGTCCTGGAGTGGATGTTCCACGTTACCTAGACACTGGAATTTTCTAGAAATTTCTAATTCGCTTGTTCTTTGTAGATGCCGTCAACGAAATGAAAGCGATGCAGCGTCAACTGATGGAGAAGTCGCAGAAGATTGATCGCTTGACTGAACACGTTCAAGGACTTCAACGCGAGCTGGAGCAGCAAGTCTCGCTGGTGATTGATCTAGTTGCTAAGAAGCGAACTCGCGATACGTTTGTCCGATCCATAGCCGTTCAACACGTGGTAGCGCCTCCCCGGCGAAACGTTGAAATTGTGATTTGTTGACCGGCAGTTACTTGCACTCCCTGGTTCACCTGTATATGAATCGCACGACTGATACTGTGTGAACGAACTGAACATCGACGCCCATTATTTACACTTGCTTTTCCACAGGCTGACAAGCTCGGAGGAAAGCTGGAGTCACGCGACGCAGATTTGAGCGAATACAAGCAAAAGCTGGAACGGATCGAAAGTGAGAAGAAGAAGCTGCTCAGCGACAAGGAAAAAGCGAAGGAATCTTCAAAGCAGTGAGTCGAGTTTTAAAGTCAGCTTCTTGAGCTCGAGTAATCGACTCCTGATCACAAAATCGTGGATTTGATCTTGATTTTGAGTCGGTTTTAATCGCTGCTAATATTGTTTACGGTCACTGTTCGTCACAACAAGGAAATAACTGGAATGATTTTATTTGGCGCCAGCTTTTTGGTGCCGTTTTTTGGTACTTTTTTGGTGTAGAGGTTTTAGGCCATAATTTTTATGGCGCCGATATTAACTCTGAGAGTTAGAGTTAATAAAGACCAAAAAGCATGAGCCCCCAAAAAACAGTGCCCAAACAAGGGACCGAAAAAATGGCGCCAAAAAGCAGCAGACCCGAAATAAGTAGGAAACCGACTCGAACGAACAAGTTGTTTGCAGGTTGCTGACCGAAGTAAAGAATTCCCGATTGCAATTAGACGAGAGCAAACAGTTGATCGAATCTCTCAAGTCCGAGCTTGCCTTGCATGAAAAATTGCAGAAACAAAAAACTTCGGGTTCGATTCTTTATTAGTTTTGTGAGAAAACTAAAATACTGTATGTTGTAATTGAGACAAATAATGACCAATTTTTGGACTAAAAGTATCCTTTGTTGATTTGCCGAAAATTTAAAACTTTGTTTAAGTATTTTCTGTCGCTACAGCTTCTCATTTTTCCCCGCCTCACACGAATCTCAACGAGCTCCTCCAGGAGATCCGCTCTCTGCGCATCCAGCTCGAGCGGAGCATAGACGCCAATACGGCTCTCCGACAACAGCTGGAGGAGCAGCTAAGGAAACAATCTCAGGACGAAAAGCTCACCACAATCAACATCCACCACGTGTCTCCGCGCTCCAAGAATCAATCTTCCTCCAGCAAGCGATCTCCTCTCGGTGCGAAGAGGAAGCTGAACCTGGACACAAGTGAGCCCGCAATGTTGTTCAGACGAAAATAGTAACATCGCGACTCGCTCGTCGAGTCCAAGTCACCCGGTGTTTTGCTTATTGTTAACGCGATATCATTTGCTTAGACATTGAAAGTGAAAATGTCCTAATGACTCCTCCTGCCTCTGCTTCATCCGGACCAGATGAGCGAAACTTCACCTTTGACACGACCGAGAATCATCGCTCGACGTCGAAAAGCGATTCTGTTCCAAGTCCTACGAATGAATTTAATCTTTTACACGATGGTGATAAGCCGTTTTTTTCACGAGGGGGTGAGTTACTCAGCTCTAAAAAATTTGATTTTGGTTTACTGTAAAAGTCTATTCTGTTGTATTTTATTTCAAGAAATTGTTTTCGGAAAACAGTTAAAATTATTCCGTAGAATACTTCGTTTTTTACTATTATTGAAAATTCAACCCAAAGCCTAAAAGAAAATCTTGTTCTTCGCTATTCGGCCTTATCCATAAAAATTTAGGGCAGGCTTGAAGAGACAAACTTATACTTGAATTGGATGTAGTAAGAAAAAAAACTGGCTAAAAACGAGAACTTCTGCCAGACCTGTTTAATCGCTTCTTTTTTTTAAGAATGAAAAAAATATCTCGTATTCAAATTGAAAAATTTTCGCTCTGGATACGATAAAAAAAATGATCCTTTGTCTCGAGTAGTGCGGGTCTGTTCGCAAATAGGGTGGAAAACATCTTCAATAAAAAAATTTGTGTTAACCAGGTCCTTATACACTGTGCAAAAGCGACGACTTTTTCCAGCTGCAGCAAACTCTCGCCAAAAGCGGCTTGATCGCCCGCACGGCGGACAACAAGGTCGCCGAAGCTCTGAAGACTGTGATGCGACCTACAGTGAGTATCGAACTCATCGATTCAACTTAGTGGCGCAGTGCTTATTGTTCGATCAAAGTTATTTATAAATGGGAAATATTTTTAAGTGAAATTCTAATGAACAACTTTACTTTTCTTTTTCTAATGAAAGAAACTTTTCGCGTGTGCGCGCAGTATCACGTGCTTCTAAAAACGGCATCTCATGATCAACGAATTACGAGGGTCAGTCAAAAAATAATGAGCCCAAGTCTCTCCTGGCCATATTTGTTGCAATAAAATCAAAAGTCATACATCAAAAGAAAGCCCAGGGATAGGAGATCTCAGTTCTACTTTTCAATGTAATCTCCGCACTTTTCAATTCCAACTGTCCATCGATGAACAAGGGACACTATGCCAGCCTTGTAAAAGTCAGCAGGCTGCATTTTTAACCAGTTTCTTACAGCGTGCTTGACTTCTTGATCACTAGTGAAGTGCTGCCCCCTAACTCCTTCTTTCAATGGTCCAAAAAGATGATAGTCAGATGGTGCCAGGTCGGGTGAGTATGGGGGATGGGTTACCGTCGTCCATCCAAAAGAAGCAATCACTTCACGAGTTTTGAGACTGGTATGGGGCTTGGCGTTATCGTGTTGCAGCAAGACCTTAGACATGTCCAGGTGAGGTCGTACTCTTCTCAGTTTCGCTTTCAGTTTGCGTAAAGTGTCAATGTAAGCATCTGAGTTGATGGTAGTACCTTTAGGCATAAAATCTACCAATATCACTCCTTCAATGTCCCAAAACACAGTCGCCATAATTTTTCCAGCTGAACGTTGACTTTTGAATTTCTTGGCTCTTGGGGACGTGGGGTGACGCCATTCCATGGATGATCTTTTCGATAAAGGTTCATAGTGATGAACCCAGGTTTTATCTCCTGTCACTATACGGCTGAGAAAAGTTTTGTCACTTCTGTGACACTCAATAAGCTCCGAACAAGCTTCAAAACGGGCTTGCTTGTGAAAATCCAAAAGTTGCCTCGGAACCCATCTGGCGCAAACCTTTGCAAAGCCTAGCTCATTAACAATATTCACAGCACTTCCATGGCTAACTCCAACACGTTCAGCAATGTCATCAATAGTGATTCTGCGATCATCTCTAATCAATTTCTCAACCTTATCATTGTTTCCAGGATTGACTGCAGAAGATGGTCTTCCACTTCTTGGTCTGTCCTGGAGGCTACTCAAACTTGGATCATCTTCTTCGTGTTTAATCCTGGATACCCACTTTTTCACAGTGCTGTAGGCTAATGAAGCATCTCCATAAACATTTACCAATCTTTCGAAAATTTGTTTTGGTGGCTCCCCTTCCGAAACAAGAAATTCAATCACAGCTCTCTGCTTCTGACGGACATCCAGTGATGACGTCATTTCCAAAACACAATACCAAAAGTGGACACGTTGAAACAATTTTTTTTTACAATTTATCTTTAAAGCAGTAAATTTACTAAACACCCTTAAAATTTCTAGAAAAAATATGAAGGTTAAAGCGGTTAAAGTTAACAGGGCTCATTACTTTTTGACTGACCCTCGTAAAAACATTTTAATCAAATCTGGAAAAAAATTTCGAAAACCAAATATTGAATTTTATGACAGTTTTTCATAATGAACGGTTTTCAGTCTCCTGAAACAAAGACTGTGAAGGACATATCTAAGTCAACCACCTCCTTGTGTCGTCTTCTCGACGAAGGCGATCAACTGTTGCGGCTTTTCTGGCCGGTCGCCATCTCCCCATCGCATCAACTTTTGCGCGACGACGACAACTGGGCGCGATCGTGTTCGTCGTCGAGTGCGGGCGGACGCTGTTCGCCCCTCGTAATGCCCGCCCACATCAAGCGCCAGGGATCGGACGCTGAATACTCTGTCGCATCAGAGGTGAGAACGGTCCCGCGATGCCGACGCGACAGTACTGTAATCGGTGTCGTTATCAGACCGACGGTTTGAGACGAGAAGTAGGAAGATTGCGACGACGTCTGACGACACAAGATCGACTGCTGCAGACCACGGTCGAGCGTCTGCACAACACGAACAAGCTGAAGGAGGGAATCGAACACGCGATCGTAAAGCAGTTGTCGCGCACACACGACGTGCTGCGACAAGCAAGAGGAAACCTTGAAGTGAGTGCGGTCTTGCAAGTCGCTTGTTTCTGATTTATTAGCGTCAACACCAGTCCGCGACTGTACGAGTAATGGTTAATTCTGACTGAAAGCGTTCACGGAAAAAGCAAGCGGAAAGCATTTTTTCCGTTACCCTTTGAAAATGTCCTAAATGTAAACCAAGCTAAAAAGTTTTTCAGGATTTCAACCTCAATGTTTTTCCGCTAAGCGCGAAAAATTTCTGAACCAACCTTAACAGGTTTTGTCACGGGTGCTTTTATGAGAATAACCATTAACTGGTCATATTTTCGCAGGCTAAAGCACAAGATCCCGTTTACCGGCCCCACCAAGCGTCTTGATCGGACCCATGTTCACATATAGCTTTGCAACTCGAAACTGCCCCCCGAAATCATTGCTCTTACGTCGCTGTTTCGTCCTTCGATAGATTTGTCGGAAGTCATTTATCGGTGCTTGTTGTTGGTACTTCGCTTAAGTGTCCGCGTATTAGCTTTAAGAGAACACTGCACTGTAGTTTGCGTTTACTTCTTTTTTCACTATTTAGTGTGCTGCCGTTTCCTAAAGAATCGTTTGACTTCTATTAGCAAACTTAATACCCTAGCCGCAAGAAAGATATTTACTTTTTTCATTAGACGGGAAAAATGCAGTCACTAATTTAGCGTAGTTAGATTTGTAACTAAGTCCTATAAGCAGGATGATTCCGCTTCGGTTTTCTCGTTCGATTTTAAGTCTTTATCTCCACGTTGTTGCTGGGTTGCGCGAGCAGTGTCTCGATTGCTTTTAAACTGTTCTTACTAACGTAGTTCTATACATTGTTAATTCTCGGAGTGTTTAATTTGTCTTGCCGTTATGATTTTTTTCTTTGCAGTACCAAGCTTCGTTTCAACGAATGTGACAAAGTGCTGTTTTATGAGTTAGCAGTTAATTAAAATCAACACATCCGTTGTTATGAGCGTCAATTTTTTATGCAGCAAACCATTTATTAGAAAGATTTTAAGAATTTATGTAGTAGTTACCACTTTAAGCAACAGCAAAACAAAAAACAGTATCAAGAAAATTTTTGACTGGTTTTACTATGCAAAGTTTTTATATCATGGGTTTCCAATCTTTTTTGCTATCCGTACCCTCTTTTTCTGTTCGAGTTCTTCTCGTACTCCTTAATATTTAAAATAAATTTATCCTGTTTTTAGCTTTACTACCTTTGGTAATGTTTAGATTTTATACAAGTTTATGTATTGAAGTAGCGGCACAGTTTAGATTTTAATTTTTAACCTTAAGCTAGGTTGGGGAAGGTTTTCATTGCAACACACCAAAAACCCTTCAGTGTTTGTTTTTTTTTCAAAAAAGCAGCAAAGCATGAACGATTTCCAAACAGCGGGAGCGTCATCAGAAGAAATAGAACCAATTAAATTTAAATCTAATTTATTGATCTTTAAAGAAATCTCGCAGTTGTTGTTTGAAGCGGCTTACAAAATAAAAATTCTTTCTTGACATTTTCATCTTCACATGATAACCTTTTTTTGAAGGGGAGACAAAAAGAGATTTGGCTGTGCTTATGTGTTTGGTCAGTTTAAATGGTAACCCTGCTTATAGTCTATTCTTGTAATTGTAAAATATAAAGGAAGCAAAAATTTTCAAAATTCTTGGCGGACCGAATAAAAGGTGTGATCATTCAAATCTGGTTTCAGTTTAGGCCTGCTATAGAAATGAGGACATACAGTGGCGGCCAAAAGTACATACCTACCATAAATACACCTACGCCATTTTTAGTTTTTCGTTCATAACTTTGTTCAAATTGAGTTTCATGACTTCTAACCGACATCTTTGAAGTCCTCGTATAAGAAAAGTAATAGCAAGGTTCAAAGTGATTGCAAAATTTAATATATTAAAAAAATTGAATTTTTATGAGGTCATAAGTTTAAATACACTTGAATAATCTTATAATTTTATTTAAAAAAAAATAATAACAATATCCTGAGTAATAACCTTTTTCTTGATGACTTCAACGCATCTCTGATGCATGCTACCGATATACTTTTTAGATTTTTCCAATGGAAATTAATACCAAAATTTTTTTAAATTTGTATACAGTTCATCCAGATTTTTAAGACTTTTGATTGTTCAAAGCTCGTCCCATTTCACCCCAGACATGTCCCAGTGGATTGAGGTCTGGGGACTGAGCAGGTCAGTCCAGAATCTGAACTTGTTCTTTCAACAACTTTCGAACTCAGCCATATGCTTGGGATCACAATCTTGCATAAAAATTCAAGTTACTGGCAAAAAATCTTCCGTACAAGGCAGCAATACATTCTTGATAAAATTCTTGTACACATATTGGTCCATTATGCTATGGATTCTATGCAAAGGCCCCATGCATCAAAAAACTATCCCACACATGAATAAGCACCTCCACCTCCTTTAACCGTGGGCACAATGCAATTCAAATTTGAATCTGAATACTTGTCTCTAGAGCTTAATTGACAAGTATCTTTATATTATTCAACTTTTGTTTTTAATTTTTACTTGTAATCCTGTAACATAAATCAGCATAAAAATCGGTCCAAACACACGCCAGAACATAAAATTATTCACAGAAGTTAATGGGAAAGAAGAGTCAAAGAAATAATTGTTGTAATAAATGTAACGACGCAGTTCCGAAGTTCGAGAAAATTAGTTGCACTTCGGCCAAAACATGTCTTAATCGTACTAAATCAAACAAGTTTCTTTGATCTCTCTGTGTCCTCGTTCTCACTACAAAAAAGTTTACCTCTCAAAATGGTGAGACATGTAGAAAGAAAAAAAGATGATTAACTAAAGACGCTTTAGCAAATTCGAGGAAAAATGATTTTAAAACAATAATTAGATGAGACAGACGAATCACCATACCGCGCGGGTACGAAACCGAAAGAGCCATCACTGGTCGGATTTATTAATTTTCGACCCTAATAAGTAGGATCTCTAAAAGAAGATCATCACCTTGAAAGTATCTTGGGTTTTTAACTTTTGTCTCTAAAATAAAAAAGGTTTTTTATTATCAATAGTAGTTATTAAAACGCAATTCTATTTTTAATTTGTCATGGAGGCTGCACAAAAAACTCAAGCGCGGGTTTTCCACCTCTGACCTATACTAATTACAAATCTTTAGGTGGTCATGTTTATTTAACATACTAATTTTTTTCGAGTAATAAAACTGAAAATTTTTTTACTTTTTTCTTTGTTTAAGCACTAAGAAAAAAAATCAATACAAAATCACAAGGAATACTCCCGCCAACGCTTGCAGAGGAAACAAGCCTTAACACGTATTTTTATAAAGAAAAAAAAGCACCACACAATTTTTCATTTTTGTTTTTTTTAATTGAAAGGGAGGCACTGCTTCAAGCTGCCGCACTCGCTCAAAATAGCGATTTTTTCTCATTTCTTCATTTATCCTTCTGACTCGCAAGAAAGCATCGGAGACGTTATGCATAGGGAAATCGTCAAGCGATTAGCCCGACCCGCTTTAGAAGATGCCAAGATGACCTATTGCTGTCCAGTTAAAACTTTTAATTGGTTTTTTAGTTTTTACTAGAGAGTGACTGAAATTTAGAACTGCTTGCCAAGACCGCCCAGCAGAGAAAAGTACCGTAAAGTGTCTTTCCCAAAGACACAATAGAACGGCTGGAGTAGGTTTTGAACCTCAACCGGGTCGATCACAATCACGGCCCTTTAAACCAAAGTCCCAAAAATAATTGCCGAAAATAAAACTAAGTCCAGAACAAATTAGAGTATGAGGAAAAACTAATTAAACAAACATAATTACGGTCAGAGATCGGCAT
Source organism: Diplosoma virens (assembly GCA_963680785.1). Classification (NCBI taxonomy): domain Eukaryota; kingdom Metazoa; phylum Chordata; class Ascidiacea; order Aplousobranchia; family Didemnidae; genus Diplosoma; species Diplosoma virens. Next base: position 22,091,713 of record OY796886.1, on the reverse strand, counting down.
GATCTTGATCTTCAAAATCAATATTGTGATCCGATCTTGATCTACAAGATCACTTTGTTTTGGATAATCTTGATCTTGATCTCAGTTGGCTATTCTTGGTGATACTGATCTTGATGATATTCAAAATCAAGATCACTTTGGATTTAAGATAGACTATGCCAGAAAGCAGACACAATTTTTTTCTATCAACATTAGATCTGTTTCGGAACAAAATTTTTATTTATGCCAATGGATGCAAGAATTTTTTAAAAATTATTAAGGGGTTAAGACAATCTTAGTTTTTAAGATGTATCAGCAGAGCTTTTTTGCAAGATAAAACAACGCTTATTAACCCATTACGCTCCGGAATTAATCTGGGGATTTTTCGGAAAATAACGATTGTTTCTGGTTTCTGTGGACTTCTGAACTGTACAGTATAAATTTAGAAAAAAATTTCAACTCATTTTTTGTTTGAAAACAGGCGTCCCATTTATGGGATATTGGCCATGATTCAGAGTACAGAATGACAACAAATAGTCCCATTTCTGGGACATTGGCCGCTTGTCATAGTATAGTAAAATAGTATCATTAGGATATCAAAAAAAATTAACTATGTCTTCCTTTACTCAAAGCAAAATTAAAGAGTAGATTTCTATAGAATATAAGAAAATGTATTATAAAATCAAAAAAATATACTAAAAAAATATTTACATAAATACATTTTCCATAAAAACAATAAAAGAAGTAAGTTAACATATCTTTATTACAAACAATAGTTAAATATATCACTTAAAAATTTTGAATTAAAAATTTTGTTTTCTCTTTATACTTATTGAAAAGTATAAAAATAAATCAAAATATCAGCCGCTAATTATTCAGAAGAATGGGGCCAGATCCTTCGACTGTATTAAGATAGTTATTGGGAAAGACCAAGCAGGGAGAGACAAGAATTCCGTGAAGTAACTCTTTTGAAAATTTGGAATTCTAGCAAAGAATCTACAATTCCAAATTTAAATAGGAGCAGTAAACATCAAAAAAGAACCAATCTGAAAAGAGTTGAAAAAGTAATATCAGAAAAGAGTTGAAAAAGTAAAAAGTAAACCAACCGTAAAAAGTTAATAAACCAAAAGATTAATCAGAAAAGAGTTGATTTATTTTCATACTTTTCCATTACCAAATCATGATATAAATCTAGTTATCGCTGTCATTGGTTCTTGGGTATCAAATTGACAGCGAATTTTTTTCATTCTTTCTTGATATGTAGGTTACTTATTGCGCTAGCTTTATTTAGTTTGGGTTCATGCCATTGACCTTTTCGCGGTGTCCTAGTAAATGAAGTGATAAAAATTTTCTGGCAAACAATAACGATATCGGAGAGCTTCTGTGGTGGTAAAAGTATAGACCCTCGGCACGGAAAGCAAAAGAGAAGACCTGATGTCAATTGCAGGCCAAACGGCAAACGACCACTTTTGCCTAGTGGGCTACACTACAGCTCAATATAAAGGGCTTGAGTGAAAATAAGATCTGGATTGTAAGCCAACGGATAACAGGTATAACGCCCTTGTTATCCTCCTTCAAAAAACTCACTGCACCAATGCTGATCAACTGGTGATACCAAATTACACCTTGGCCGGTTGGATCTCAAGCAGGAAACATGGCCTTGCTATGTTTGTCCATGAGCGATTCAAATGGACCTTTGCTGATTAATATCTTGAAGGATTGGCAACTGAATGGCTATGTGTGGATCAGTGACGTGCCGTGAAGCTCGTGGTTGGTGAGGCACTAATTTTTCAAAGTAATGTTAATACTGTACTAATTTTATTTAATAAAAAACAAAATAGTGCTCTAGTTAAAAAAAAGGCAATTTTTGGAGGATTCTCTCACGTTTAGCTAACTATTTATGAACTAAAAAAACATTTTTTTATTTTATCTCTATTTTTATGCTGCTGACTTGCAGAAAAATGTCGGAGGCGCGATACATAGGGCAAGCAATTACCCCAACCTGCTTCCAAAGATGCCAAGATATTGCTGTGCGGTTAAAATTTTTTATTTTGGTTTTTTAGTTTATAGAGACATTATTTTTTTTTATTTTTTATTTTATCTCTATATTTATCCTCCTGACTCGCAGGAAAGCGACGGAGGCGCTAATACATAGGGTAAGCAATTGCCCCAACCTGCTTCCGGAGATACCAAGATATTGCTGTCCGCTTGTGATTTAATAGAGATATGACTGTAATTTAGAACTGCTTGCCAGGACCACCAAGCAGGGGAATATGCCGTAAGGTGTCTTTCCCAAGGACACAACAGAATGGCGCGAGTGGGTTTTAAACCTAGACCGTGTTGGTCACGAGCCCAGCGCTTTAACCACTCGACCACTAAAATTTAGAACTGCTTGCTTAGACCACCAAGCAGGGGAAAGTGCCGTAAAGCGTCTTTCCCAAGGACACAACATAATGGCGCCAGTAGGTTTTGAACCGAGAGAATGCTGATCACAATCACGGCCCTTTAACCACTCGACTACGCTGCCAACAAAATAATGCTTTGTTTATGCAAGACTTGCAAAATTTTCAGTTTCCTTTAACATTAGAATTGCGAAATCTGTTTATTTAGAGACAAATCAGTTCTTTAGGTTTTAGAATTCTTAAGAAATTTAATTTTGAATAAGAGTTTTTGATTTGCTTTTGATTTCACATGCGTGCTGAAGCTTTAATGATCCGATCCAGGGGCGAAGGGGCTTAAATTCTTAAATTTTCAGGTAGATACTTTTTGGCACAATCATGACCTCCTGACTGACCTTCTGAACATATCTTTATTTATAATCAAATTTTTTTAAACTTTGATTTTAAAAAAAAGTATTTTTTTGCAATGGAAAGACGAGATTTAAATTTTCATGCACACTTAATTGAAAACAAGTAATATTTTTGATTTTGAAAACAAGTAAAAACAAGTTGGCAAAATATATGCATTGCTAAAAATGAGTAATTAAAAACTGAACCCCTGAATTTTTTAACTCCCTTCAAGAGAGGCGTATCTTTTTGTTAAGAATTACTGTTTTAAATTAATTTACTTAGTCCCCGACGGTCGTCTAAAGATACTGCTAGACGTTCTACATTTTCAAACTAAAAGTTTGAAGGGTTGTTGTCGTTCACAATGGCAAATGTTTTATTAATTTCAAATGTCTTGACAATGGAAGTAAAAAATTTCGCAATTACTTTTTACAAGTTCAGGTAAGGTATAGTTTATAATTTAGTGTTAGTTAGAAATGTATGTTATAAATATAAAAATGCTGCCAAAAATTGAGGGCTTAAACACTGAATTATAAATATACTAAAATTAGATTGAAAGCTTAATATTGAAAATTTTCTTAGCTTAGCTATTAAATCATCCTTCATTACTAAAACTTAAAATAAATTTATTGCTTTGCAGTTGCACAAGGCGTGTATTCCGACTTACTGAGAACAAACCGATTTATCTTGTTTTAGCAAATGTCGGAAGTAAGAAAAACTTTTTTCTCTACCAGGTCACAATTGCGACATGCTTCAAATCTCTCTCATTTTAACAGATATTTTTACCTTCTTCTTCCTCTTCTTTCGGCCTTTCCCTTTAATCAGGGGTTGCCACAGCGTATGATATTTCTCCAAAGCGTCCTGTTTTTAATGTCCTTCTCCCTTGCACCAACTTTCATCATATCTCAATTCCTTCACTACATCTAAAAATCTTCTCTTCGGTCTCCTTTTTCCTCTTTCCCGGTAGGCAACTTCATTTCAATCACCCTTCTTCCTACGTACTTCTGGTCTCTCCTCATGACATGTCCATACCACCTCAGCCTGCCCTCCATCTGATGAATGCACTGATGTTAGAACTGATGTTACCCCTGATGTTAGAACTGTACCCCTGATGCACTCATTTCTAATCTTATCTTTTCTCATCACTCCCATAGAAAACCTCAACATTTTCATCTCTGCAACTTCCATCTCTTCTACTTGTTTCTTTGTGACCGCCACCGTCTCAAGTCCATGCACCATTGCTGGTCTCACCATTAAACTGTACACTTTTCTTTTTACTATAGCTGGTAATTTACTGTCACAGATTACTCCTGATACTTTTCTCCATCCGTTCCATTCGGCCTGCACTCTCCTCTTTACCTCCCTCTCACAACTACCATTTTTTTGCACCGTTGATCCCAAATACTTAAATTTTTTTACTCTTGGCACTTTTGTGTCCTCTATCTTCACTGTTTTTTCGTCATTTCCTCCATTTACGCACAGATATTCCGTCTTTGACCTACTTACTTTCATTCCTCTTCTTTCCAACGCATATCTCCAGCATTCTAGTTTCCGCTCCACTTCTGCCCTGGTCTCTTCGCAAATCACAATATCATCAGCAAACAGCATCGTTTACGGTGGTTCTCTCCTTACTTCGTCCGTTAGTTTATCCATAATCACAGCAAATAGAAACGGATTTAACGCTGATCCCTGGTGCAGTCCGACCTTGACTTTGAAACTTTATGTAGTTCCTACTGCACATCTTACCACTATTTTGCTTCCCTCGCATATTATTTCACTCTCTAACCCCTGTTTTAGAGAGTGAAATAAAACAATTTGCTCAAACACGATTTAAATCAGCAACAACAGTCATTTGTTGAAAAATTAAAAACTAAATTTGACTCTTATTTATCTTTCAAAATTCCTGTTGCAGGAGTACCAGCTAATGAATGTCTTGATCTTGAACAATGGCCAACAGGAATACTAGTTAAAAAAATTTTCAACACTTCAAAATCCAAGAATATGACATCTTTCTCCAAATTTATTGATAATTCCAATGGAGACAACAAATAGTGTAGAGCAGTGCTCTTCAACAGGGGTTCCGCAAAGCATTTAAAGGGGTTCCGTGAGTTTTAAGGGTTCCGCTAGTTACTTGTTTTGTAAGGAAAATGATTTCTTGCTTCAGTACGTTGATGCGTCATTATTAAATTGTTTCTTTAGATCACCATCACCATGCCGCATTCAAACTCCAAGTAGGCCAGTTAGTTAAATAAGAGGTTGAGTGCAGTTTATAGCCGAAAATATTGATAGTTGTTGCGTAACGGCGCAACTTGATGTTCATTGTTATGAGGTTAACGAGAACGTTATTCAAAACGAATAAATGTTATTGTTGCATCACGGCTATGCATGATGCTGCCGTTTACAGTAGTTAAGTAGACAATGAATAGAGATAGAACAACAGACTACAGTAGAGCTGCAGCCAGGGACGCCGGATCTTTTTTTGCCCGGGGTGGCAAAATTTAAAAAGAGGGCACTGCCAACAAAAGCAAATTTTGATAGTCATGCTGCAATTTGAAATTTTGGTTGACATGATAGAATTTCAGTTTGCACAGGACAGACCGATATCTTGGAAAGGTTTTATTTTACTAATCTGTTATTTTGGTTCGATCAATTTTTTGGCCAATGTCAACTCTTTTTAATAAACCTAGAGTTCAAAATCTTAATTTTAAGGTGTGCTGCATCTTGCAAAATCCTTCAAGTTGACTGTGCCATGACCACTCACTGCGATAACCGCAGTAATAGCCAATTTTACATAAGTTTTTCTCAATTATTTTATCTATATTGAGAAATATTTGTGCTGCCTAGACCTGGAAGTGAACACAAGTGCTGAACAAGTAAACTCAACGAATTTATGACTGAAAAGCAAATACCGTGGGAAAAATGTTGTTCTCTAACTACAGATGGAGCAGCTGTGATAACTGGACACTTTTCGGGAGTTGGTGCTCGTGTCAAGGCAGTTGCTACAAACGGTATATTAAAACATTGCATTATTCATCGTGAAGCTCTGGCTGTAAAACCGCTTAGTTCTGATAAGCAGTGAAAAACGGAACTAGAAAGTGTTTTGGATATTGTTGTGAAAACTGTGAATTACATGAAATGTGGTGGTAAAGGCAAATCTAGAGTTTTTCAAAAACTGTGTGAAGAAATGGATTCTGAGGATGTCACTGTTATGCTACATACAGAGGTGCGCTGGCTCTCTCGTGGCAAAGTATTGACGCGTGTGTTCAAATTAAGAAGGGAAATATCAGCTTTTCTTGCAGAGAAAAGTCATGAATATGCAACGAATTTTCCTGACCATGAATGGGTCTCCAAATTGGCATATCTGGCTTTAGTATTCGATATGTTGTCCATACTCAACACCAGTCTTCAAGGATAAAGTTCAGATATATTTTCCCAAGTTGGAAAAATTGATGCCTTTAAAAGACAAATTTACTGCTGGGCCAATAAAGTGTCAAAAAATGATTTTTCTCCTTTTCAGTTTTTGAATAAATTTCTGAGCGAGGACTCCGAAGTGAGGATACAGCTGAAATAAAAGAATTGCTGTTGGAATATTTGAAGCTATTGAAGAAAAATTTTAATCGGTATTTTCCTGAAGAAGAATCTGAGGCTTTCCGTTTGCTGAAGTGGGTAGTTAATCCTTTTATTTTCATTTTGTCAGAACAAGAAGAACTTCTGGACATCTGTAATGATATGAATTTGGAGAAAATCTTTAAAAAAAATGGAAAGGAATATTTTTGGATTTTTCTGTGCAAAGAAGGAACAGCAATTGCAAAGGAAGCACTGAAACTTCTGTGTCAATTTCCCAATACTTATTTGTGTAAAACAGCATTTTCTGTTTTAACCACTATTAAGAACAAAAACAGATGTTGTTTGAAGAGTGTAGATATGTGTATGAGGAATGCACTGAGCAACGAGCAGCCACGATTTACGAAGATTGTAAAAGAAATTCAATAACAACCGAGTCATTAAATTTCTTGCTTTTCAACTTCTGTAATAACTGCTTGTTTACAAACATATAGTAAGAATGGTCAAGTCAATCAACAAGCAAGTGCCGACAGACCTGTTTCGTCCTTATTTTTTTTTTTTTTTTTTTTTTTTTTTTTGTATAAATTTTAATAATAATTGTAAACACACAAAATACGAAAGATATAAAAACACGGTTGTTAAAATTGAATACATTTAGTTTTGATTATTTATGTGTTATTTTTAAAATTTTTATTTACATTTCGAGTGAAATATTTCAGTGAAGAGTTATGAGATAACGATAATTGATGACAGAAAATGAATTTGAAGTAGTTTAAAAGAAAAAGTGAGTTTATGTAGTGGTAAATAATGAAAATGCGAAGAGTCTTTAATTCACGTAGACTTTAAAGATATTTTGAATTAAAAATAATTGCAGTAGACATGCAGATATAACAAAACATTTGTTCATAACATTTTAATTTGGTGGTTAAGGTAGAGTCTTGAGTTTTAGGTCTCCTTTAAGTTTTTTGGTTTTTTCTTATTAGGACTCGTCAGGACACTACAGCTTGTTGTTGACCCCAGCTGAAAAAGTTGAAAACTTAAACAGCTGGCACAACTTTCAGTTTGTGGTTTTTACACCTCAAACATCCAGTTGTGGACCTGAACGCTGGGTAGGTAGTACAATGAAAACAATGTTCCACCAGCGCAACTGCAAAAGACACCGCTAAACCGCAAGGGTATACTGGCGGCGGTTCCGATATGCTAACCACATCGAGTTAGCTAACACGGAGACGGGTTAAGACAAGCAAAACCCTGCAGTTCCCATTACAAACATATAGTAAGAATGGTCAAGTCAATCAACAAGCAAGTGCCGACAGACCTGTTTTGTCCTTATTAGGACTCGTCAGGTACTAAACTGCTTGTTTGTTGAAGTCTCTAATAATAAAATATTTTCTTTTTTTACATGCAACTCGTGTTTTTTTAACTTTTTGTTAATGGGGGTTCCGTGACAAACGTGAAAGTGCTTCAGGGGTTCCGCGAGAACAAAAAGGTTGAAGAGCACTGGTATAGAGTTAAAAGTGGTTTCCTTCAATTGTAGAGGTCTTAGTAGTTCGCTAGAAGAAATTAAAAATTTATGTAAAACTTTTGACATAATTTTGTTATAAGAAACTTGGCTTGCCAAGCAAAATCTTGATTTTTCTGAATTCTATCAACAATCAGCATTATTCTTATGGTATAAGTTCGTTTAGCTATGAAACAAAACTGCATTCAGGCAGACCTTATGGAGGCACTGCTATTTTGTGGAACAAGCAGCTTCAGGCATCTACATTCTCTAACCTTGATAATACTATTTGTTACGTAATGCAAATCGCTTCTTTGTGAATTTTTGTGACCTATTAAAAAATTAGATTAATTTTTTGTGACTTATTAGAAATGATGAGTCGCAGCTGCCAACAGCAAGGAAATGTGATAAAATTAACGACTTTAACAGATCAATCAATTTATAGATTTTAAATTAACTGCATCCGTTCTAAATAACCTAAATGCATCGTCCTAATTACTTAATCCCAATGTGACTTCGTTTTGGCAGTAACCTGTATAAGAGCATAAAATCGAGTTTTATTGTTAATTTGTCGTCTGAGCACGTATCCCAATTCGGATTTATTATAAATAGATTGAGAGATCACTCTTGTCACACAGTAGCTAGAGTTTGGCTCGGGGAGCGGTGATGTTGTATTAATTTTTGTGTTGTGTTAAGTGGCTGCGTGTGTGAAACCGCAGATAAAAAATAAACTCCTCTCTTTCGTATTTAAGTTGCAACTATAATTTTCTGTATCGGGCGTCATAGAGTTACGCATATTTAAGTAAGGGTGGTTGTAACTTGGAGGGATTTCGCTGACCTTATTTAGACAAGTTCAGCTTTTCAAGGACGGTTATCGGTATTGAATTCCGTTTTTATCGTTGGACACGCCGGCACCTTTCGGCGGGGAGCGGATTGAATCTTTCCTTTATTAACAAGAATTTAATCTATTCTTCATCAATAGAATTTGAATTTATTATTTGGTCTCTGAATCAGAATTTGAATTTATAAGTAGTGTTTCTACCACTATTATCGGTCTTACAGTAAATCTTTGTACCTTTTCCATATCTTTTATCAATGTATATTTTCCATGTTGTTGTAAATCCAATACCGATACATACTTAGAATATCTTGGAAAGCTCGGTGTGAAGATATTCAACATCCTAATGTGTATTATAGGAGACTTCAATGCTAGAAATAACAATATGTTTGGCCCCTTGTTAAATTCCTTTTGCCAAGATCTCAATCTTACAATGTCTGATGAGGCGATGTTACCTAAAAAATCTTTTACGTATGTTAGTGATGCTCATAACACTTGCAGCTGGATTGATCATTGTGTGTCCTCCTGTGCAGCCCACACCTCAATAACCAAAATAGAAGTACTACATAACTTTATTACATCTGATTATCACCCTCTTTCCATAACATTTAACTGTAAATTCTTCACCCAAATTGCTGTTGATGAACCTGTACCTGATTACTTTAATGTGAAATGGTCAAAAGGATCTCAGACAAATAAAGCAAATTATCATGAAGCTACTAAACATTATTTGAATAACATTTTTCTCCCATTTGAAGTAATAAAATGTAATGATGCTCATTGCTGTGACCAAAAACATTTAGAACTTATCCATAAATTTTTCTTAGATATTGTTTATAGTCTCTTGCAACCATCAAAAGATGTACTTGGATCTTCTTGTCATCATCGTTCATTTCATCCTATTACAGGTTGGAATGACTCTGTGAAATTGGCACATATTAGAGCAAGAACTTCTTATCTATCCTGGGTTAAAAAAAGGCAGACCAAAAAATGGTGAGATTCTATCTAGAATAAAATCAACACGAAAACAATTCAAATATGAACTAAGACGGTGCAAAAGACTAAAAGACCAAAAGTCTGCTGATGCATTGGCCAAAGCATTTCATTCCGATACTTCTTCTAAGGCCTTCTGGCAAAACATTAAAAAGCTTAAGAAATCATGTCCTTTACCAGCTGCAGTTGGAGGTGCCTTAAGATCCCAAAAAATTGCAGAGATGTGGAAAAATCATTTCAGCAACCTACTTAACTCTGTCGAAAACGATAAGTATAAAGAGTTTGTTTACAACAATATTACTTGTAAGAATAGTTATATGAATTCATCCCAGTACATGTGTGATGTTAGTACTATTCAATCCTTAATGTGCAAACTGCCTTTTAACAGTGCTGTTGGTAGTGATGGCATTTCTGCTGAACATATTTGTTTTGCTGATTCCACTGTTGTCCTTTACTTAAGTTTATTTTTAAATATGTGTATCCTACATGGCTATATTCCTAAACCCTGCATTAATACAGTTATTGTACCTATTGTAAAAAATAAGAATGGTAATCATCAAGATTGTGGTAATTATAGACCTATAGCAATTGCAACAATTATTTCAAAGCTGTTTGAGCAAGTCATTTTAAGTAATATTAAAAATTTCTTAGATACCACTGACAATCAATTTGGTTTTAAAACTAAGCATAGTACAGATATGTGTGTTTTCTTACTCAAACAAGCAATTTCTTATTATATTACTCGTTGTAGTCCAATTTTCTGTATTTTTCTTGATGCTTCAAAGGGATTTGATCGGGTAAATCATTATTTGCTTTTCCAAAAGTTAATTGTGCGCAATGTTCCAATGTGTTTTGTTCGTTTATTAGTTTACTGGTATACTCAACAAAGTATGCAAATTAGATAGGATAGATGTTATTTTCGGTAACTAATGGTGTTAGACAAGGTAGTATATTAAGTCCATATTTTTTTGCAGTCTACATAGATGATCTATCGAAAAAACTAAACAAAATAAAAGTAGGATGTTTTGTTGGAAAATCTCTTGTTAATCATTTATTATTTGCTGATGATCTGTGCTGTTTTTTCCCTAGCATTCATGGTATTCAACGTATCATTGATGTATGCCACTTGTATGCTTCCTCTCATAATATAATATTCAACTGTCAAAAAACACTAGGCTTATCTTTTGTATCTAGCAATTTTAGATTAAATATTAAACCTAATGTGGTACTTGGTGATTTCAAGATACGGTTTGTAAATAAAATTAAATACCTTGGGGTACTTCTTAACTCCAAGTTATGTGATGATGAAGATATAAATATACAGGTTCGTTATTTATATGGAACTGCAAATAGGTTAAAAACATGCTTTTACAAGTGTTCGACAAAAATAAAAAATGTACTATTTCGCACATATTGCTCGTCTATGTATGCATGTCAATTATGGAATAACTTTTTGTCCTCTAGTCTAAAAAGAATACGTGTAGCCTACAATAATTCTTTTCGATTTTTACATGGATTGCCTAGGTATGTAAGTGCCCGTGAACATCAGTTGTTGAATAACATTACAACATTTGATGCAATTCTAAGAAAAATGTCCTGCTCCTTTGTTTATCGTTGTTACGATTCTAATAATAAATTAATTTTTTTCTTAATGACCTCGGAATGTTTTATTAATTCAGTATATTACAAATACTACAACACATTAATTTCAGGGGTGGGATTCAAATTTTTTAAAAACAGGTTCTAAGGAACTGCAATCTTTAGATCGTATATATATATGATAAAATTAAACAATTAAGTTGTTACATAATGAAGTACAACAATAGAAAAACTTTCTATTATGCTTTTTTAATTCATTTGTGCAAAGTGAATGCACTAATAGTCTGTATATAATAAACTGTTTTTAAATAAATAAAATTAGCATTTTGTTTTAATAATGAATTGCTTGCTTCAGACATTTAAAAAAATTAAGAAATATAACAAGAATACTTTTCCTTTTAATCATTTAATTGAAAAAATATAAACAGTCTTTCCTTTTGTCACTTCAAAAAATTTCCAAATTGCCACCTGGTTTCCATTATCGTCTTTAGGTTGTTTTTTTTTTACCCTGTTGTCATCAGCACTGTGATTTTTTCTAAGCCATGTTTTCACCGAAGGAGTTGGATTCCATAAATCTAATAGAAAACCGATGAGATTTATTATCATTAAATTTGATACTTTTTTCACCAAGAGACTACCTCTTTTGTCTGTGTAAATAAGATTCATTAATGAAAACTTTCTTTCTGCTTCAGCCGAGCTGATTGCAATTGTATTGATAATGTTTTTGGCTCTCTGTACACTCTGTGAAATTAACACATGTAAACTGCTATTAAGCACGTTTTCTACAAAATCTCTGAAATCATTAATACTCACTTCATGATGTAGAAATTCATTAAGTTTGCCAATTTTATTTTCTGCTGCAAGCCACGATACAACGGCTTCTTCCAAATTCCAAGTGTTTGATCCAACAAGTTAAATAACTCAAGCACGTTTTCTTGCTCCGTGCTTATAGCTATAACATGATCATCGGCAACCAGTCTTTTTTTCATATTTTTTATTATTGCATCTAGTAACATTTGACGAGGTAGGCTAGCAAATCTGTGATTTTCAATAAATTGGTTCTCTTTGAATGCATCAGAAGCAACCCTTTCATCAATTTCTTTTTCATATCTTCCCATGTTGTCCTTAAGTAATTCAAATGCTTTAATATACCTCTTTCTGAGGTTTTCTGCTCTGAACAAACCTGTGCCTCTTGCTTGGAGGGCATTACTGAGCAATGAAATTTCATGTAAAATATCATTCATTAAAGCTAGGTCCCTTAGAAAATTTTTGTTGCAAAGATGGGCAGCTATCCTTGAAAATTTTGTGTTACATGTGAAATATCTGTATAGGGCCAAATATGTACGCCACACAACTAGAGCCGACCTTAAGCTGCATGATGCCCATCTCGCCCCAATACTCTACCAATTTTTAACATTTGTTGCCAGAGTTCTTGAAAAATATTGAAGAGTTCCGCTTGATTTTTATTTGACTTGTGACAAATTGTGTACATTTTGTCCATAAATATTTTAAAGTGATTCACCTGCTTGATGTCATTCACAGAACCATTCAACACCAGCTGTAATAGATGATTAAGTCAATGCCAGATAACTATTTTAGGGAAATTTTCTTGAAGCCTTGTGCCTACTCTAGAATTCCTGCCAAGCATGACACTTGCTCCATCGGAACAGAAACCAATTAAATTTTGTTTTAGATATTTTGTACTAAATCCATCAGAATTTAAGCTATCTAACATGGTATTATAAATTTGTTCAGCTCTTTGACTTTCTAACTCCACCAAGTCCAAAAAAATTGTTGGTGAAAAATCTTCATTTTCAATCTTTACAAAAATTATAAGTACAGACTTGCTAGAGATGGTTGATGATTCATCTATAATAATACATATTTTTATATTTTGTTCAGTGATTTTTGCAAATACTTCACTTTTTATTTCTTTGGCAATGTGATCAACTATTTTGACCGCAGTTTTACGAGAATAAAGTCCATGACCCATGTCCACCCCATTTTTTATTTGTAGATCAACCTCATCCTCAATATCGGAAAATGGCCAGTTTCGCTTTACCAAACTGTACACTGTATTGAAAACCCTGCATGTGGATTGAATACGTTTCTGATTTAATGCACCCATGCATTTTGTAATCTGATCATTTGCACGATGTTGTACTTGTTCTAAACAAATATGATGTGTTTTTGAAGAAAAATCTTCTTTCATTTTTTTTTCGAAGAGATGCTTGCTGGACTGTTGTATTTTTTCCCGAAGCTGAAATGCTGCAGTTTTTCCACTCTAGTGACACATGATATCCCTTTTTGTGTAAAGAGTCTAGTTTTGCACAGTGATTACAGCCGAGCTTTTTACTACGAACAATTAATTCATCATATTTTTTTCTGAAATAGTCATATTGTTTATTGTTCCAGCAGTCTGGAATAGCACCTGCCTTATCACATCACAACATTGCAGATTATTTGTTGTATCAGCGTTTTCCGCATCTATAATACGGACATTTTATCTTTAATTGACTGTGATTCTGAAATTTCGATTCTAGAGATTTTTTTCGCAAACCCAAGCCCAAGTAAACTTTGTTGCCTCTTCATTTTAAACCTGAATCTTGGCATAAAAAAAATTCAATAATATTCTGTCTAAAACCAACCCAAAAACACAGTAGATTCACATTTAGTTTTTTAGGTGTTATATAATGTATGAATAATTAACTAAATTACATCTAGATTCTTGATCTAAATCAGTAGATTTTTAAAAATTTTTTACATATTTCTAAGCCTTCTGCCCAGTTGACCGAAACTAGATCTACATATCAAATATTATCAATAACTCAAGAATGGACCTAATATAGTTTTATAACCAGGGCTAGGGAGCCACTGTAGAAGAGCACTAGCTCCAGCTCCGGCTCCGGAGCTATCAAGCGCTTATCCACTAGCTCCGGCTCTCCAGCTCTTTAATAAACAAGTAGTTTATCATTTAGTGTTTAAATCTTTTTTGCAATAAACTATTCCATTTGAACAAGAATCACGACTTCTGATCTTTACAATTATATTAATCAAATCTGTATCGAGTACCAAGAAATATAACTAAATGAAAATCAATTGTGGCGCTATCTAAACAATGAAAAGGTTAAATTGTAACTATTATGAATTGTAAACTCCGCACTGACAAACAGCTACACTTTATCTTTTTAGTGAAAACCTTTAGAAGCACATGTGCGCGAAACAAAAAACTCCCAAGAGATTTAAATCACGAGGTAATAAGCGAGAACGTTTGTGACGAAACATTAAGGCAATAAAAAAGATTGAGTCAGCCAAATCTTCACTCCACAATTTTAAGAGATAAATTTATGACGTACAATCATGCGAAAATTGAATCAAATAAAAAATTTAAGTTATCAATTCTCACGGCTACATTATGTTTTAGTCATATAAAATTTGGATATTTATTACTATTAATCATTGAGTGTTTAAATCAGAGATGAGCGGAGTCACTTTTTTTGGGATCCGAATCCAGTCCGGCTCCATTGATTTAAACTCCAACTCCAATACGACTCCAAGAATTTTTTCTAAACCATGATCCGACTCCAATCCGACTGCATGTTAATAAAATTTCATATAAAAAAACAAATTCTTGTAACAATAAGTAAGTTGGTCGTAACTTACTAATTAATCAGCCAAACTATAATCAAACAAAAAACAATGATCCACCGATGTTTCAAAAGGCATTCCAAAGTCTGATAAATTTTTAAAAGTATTTTTTGAAGGTTTTCTGCTGTTTTTGCCTCATTAAATTTTTTCACACATATCATTCTTAATTGAAGAAGATTGCTACTGATAAAATGTATGGTGATAGAATAAAAGTTACGTGTTCCGTTCCTAAAAATTGCCCAAATTATGTAGATTCACAATCTCATAAAAAATATCTTTGATTTCGCTTTGGTCCGGCACAAATAGCCGAAGAAATAACAGTTTTATAAGTAATTAAATATTTATATTTATTTACAAGAAAAAATGGCAACACTGCATAATTTCGCTTTATTGCAGGGGTTCTTAAACCGGGGTCCACGGACCCCTTAGGGGTTCGTGGACAAGTTTTAAGGGGTCCGTGAAGACCGAATGGAAATGTTTCATACAGTGACGGTAAAAAATCTTTATAATTTAAGCAGTTTGGTTTTTAGTAAAAAATCTTTATAATTATTTGGCATAAAATTTTACAAGAAATATCCACACGTATATTTAACTGTACCAGCCAAAAACATTGCGTTAACAAAGAAAATATAGTGATGTCAACCGCGCAGGATACGTTGCCGCGTTCCTTTCCCTTCAGTTATTGTTATATTATTATTATATTATATTAGTTCCTTTCCATACACTCACCCTTTCCATTCAGTTTGCAGCTGGACGAAAGTTCAGATATTTCTAATTGCTGTCAACTGCTAGTTTTTATTCGCTATGTTCATGCTGATACCATCAAAGAAGAGTTTTTATTTTGTGAATCACTTCCACAACATGCAAAAGCCACTGACGTCTTAGAAATGCTTAACAATTTCTCGGCTAATCAAAATTTTAAATGGAAGAAAAAAATTGGAAGTTTTTGCACAAATGGAGCACCTGCAATGCTTGATAAAACATCTGGGTTTACTGCTTTGGTGAAAAAAGAAGCTCCTCAAGTCAATGTTACTCATTGCTTTTTACATCGCTATGCATTAGCATCAAAGACTCTCCCTGAAAATTTGCGACAAGTTTTGTCTGATAGTGTGAAAATTGTTAACTTAATCAGAGTTCATGCCTTAAATCATCGAATATTTAAGAAGTTATGCCAAGAAATGGGAGCAGAACATGAGGTTCTCCTCTATCACACAGAGGTTTGCTGGCTGTCAAGGAGAAGAGTTTTGAAGCGCTTGTTTGAACTCCGAAAAGAAGTTTCTGCTTTTCTAAAAAAAAAATCTTAAATACTCAAATCGGTTTGATAATAAAGAGTTTTTTCTCGGTTTAGCTTACTTGGTAGACATTTTTTCTCATTTGAATGAGATGAATCTTTCCATTCAAGGCTTTGGCGTTACAGTGATGGAAGCTTCTAAAAAAATTAAAGGTTTTCACGACAACCTATCTCTGTGGAAAAAAAGATTAGAGACTGAAAACTATTCCAACTTCTCGATGTTTGAAGAAATGTTGCTTGACATTAGAACTGGAATTTGCCAACCTCTCCCATTTCTCTGCGCATAGACATGTATAGACATTTGGAAGCATTGAAAAAATTTTTCAAAAGTTACTGCTTCGCCACAGAGGATCTTAAAAATAAATCTTGGATCCATAATCCTTTCCTCGCGGAACTGAAGTCCATCAGCGATCACGACCTTGCTAAAGATGAGCTTATTGAATTGAAGGCAATGGAATCAATTAGAATGCCCTTCAATTCAAAAGTATTGGCGATTTTTGGGATTTTATTGAGCAAGCATATCCTCTTTTGGTAAAGCTAGCCATGGTTGCTATTATACCTTTCGCTACAACATATTTATGTGAGTCAGGATTTTTGTCTTTGGTTGCTATCAAAACCAAAAGTCGAAACCGGTTGAATGTAAAAGATGACATGCGCGTTGCCTTGTCAAAGACAAAACCACAGTTTGATGTTCTTATTGAAGACAAACAGGAGCATCCATCACAATAAAAGAAAATTGGCATAAAAATTTGATTGAAAAATTTTGCATTTCTATTTGTTATACTTAATAAAACATCAATTTTGTTCATATATTCATTCAATTTTATAATGTTGTGTCCAATTTTTTGATGTAGAAAAAGGTACTTAGACTAACTGAAAAAAGGGGGTCCGCGCAAACGAAAAAAATTGATTTAGGGGTACGTGTTAAAAAAAGTTTAAGAACCCCTGCTTTATTGAGAACATTCTGGATTTCCGCTTGACTTGTTTTTGCATGTGACGCAATAATGCTTATATGTGATTGGCTTCATTGAGATAATTTCAGAACATTCGAGTAACCTTACCGATTGGTATAAATAAGGTTCGCTGAAAAGCAGTAATTTTTTTAATTCGATGTTTCGTTGTGGTAACTTAACCCTATTCTCCTCAAGCTTTTTCGAGCTGTTGACTCCTCAACGGCCGGGCTTCAGAAGCCCACCAATTTAACGATTCATAACTCCAAAACTACTTAAGCTATCTTTATGAAATTTAAGCAGAGTAAAGATCATTTATTTAACTTTTGTTAGAGCAAAAAAGTTTTTGAAAATTTATTTGATAAAGTATGCAAAATTGCAATTTAGCAAGGTCACTACAATTTTTACTTTTAGACACTCATTTAACTAGCGTGAAATGCGATTGTAACGGATTCGCTGTTGTAATAGTCGTAAACTTAATTAAAAATTGGACGTAAAGAGTGACGTCATTGCGCACGACAATTACGAACAATGAAGAAGCTACGGGAAGCTTGCTTCATTGTTTTGGTCGAAGTATAGAAATTATTTTAGACTTGTTTCAATTACTGGTTCACATATTTGTCCACATGTTTTTTTAGTTACCAATAATTATTGCTGCTTTTTTAAAAAAAGTATAAAGTAATAAAAAAATAATTTTTTTTTACATAAAAGAATTTGAAGTAGGCAATATTTTAATATTTAGCATTAGAATATCGACATATCAATGCTGTAAAACCAACAAACCTTTATCTTTTATATAATTATCATCGTTTTATGCACTTGTTTTGTTTTTTCGCTATGTATTTCACCGCCATAAAAAGAGTTTTTTATTTATTGAAATAGAAGTACACCGTTGCATTACTTAAAAAAAAACACTTGAAAAAAACAATATTACTCTATATAATTGTGACTATTAATCGTGGAACATATCTCGGCATCGTTCAAAGCATGAAGTGCAAATTTGTAAGCAGTGCCGCAACCTGGGCGATTTTAATTAATAATTTCTTAGAAATAGTGATCTTATGGAACAGTGTGTTTATTCATGCCAGCACGTGATAAATTTTCCAAATCTTTTGGCAATAAAATTTAACAAAAACTTTGTTTGCTTTCTATAAAATTAAGGAAAGAATCAATTTTATAATATATTTGTCGACAGTATAGCAAGAGGTTGGGAGTGGCGATTTGATGGGAACGTATACGTTCGTTTTTGTCACATTTTATTTGAAAAACATTTTACGGCACTTTCCCTGCTTAAAAGTCTTTGTTAGAAACTCTAAATTACAATTATATCAGTTAATAAAAATTAGAGTGTTCAATAAAAAAATTTTTGAACAATAATATTGTGGCATGTATGAAGATTCGAAATTAACATTTGTTTATTTTGTCACTAAACTATTACAAATATTCGCATAACATATAATTGAGATTAAATATAGGATAACGTGACTGGCAAATAACCATAAGGTGTCTTAGTCAAGCAGTTACTTTTATAGCATAATTTAAAATAACAAAAAAATTAAAATAAAATAACCATTTGAAAACAAGTTGCGATAAGGCAAAAAAGTAATTAACAAATGAAAACCTAAAAGCAAAACTAGAAAATAAGCAAATCTGGATAACAAAGGTAAATTTGTTTTTTTATTTTGCAATATGAAAAGTTTTGGATGGAATACGGGTAAAATAACACATTTTGGTTCCAATATATTTAATTAAAAAGTGCGTTTTTTTGTTTTACACTTTGGAAGATTAGATTGATCACCTTAAAAAGATGCTAATCACCACAAGACCTCTCCAAGATAACTTGGAGAAAGAAAGGAGAAAGAAACGTTAAGTTATAAAAGCCTTTTTTTTTAACTTTACATAAAACAGGGGAATTATTCTAGTATTTAAAAGTATCCACTTCAAGTGAAGCAAATAAATAGGACTGGCCCCCATGGTTTATTTATTTACTGCGAATTGCTATTGTATTGCCTGGATTAAGTACTGTTAGTGATGCACCAAGCCACAACCGTTTTTTTTTTATCTAAAACTGTCCAAATTTGTGCTCCTTATAATACCTAATTCATATGACACTCCTATACAACTTTATCTCTCTTTTGTGCAATGACGCCGCATTTGCAATGAGAGAAAGTAAAGAGACCCTATTTGTTCATGCACAAATGAAAAATACCCTATTCGTACACGTAACTTTGGTTTGCAGGCAGAATGGGCCAACTGGTCGCAATCGATTGGGCGCAATCCAGCTAGACGCAGCCGACTGGTTAGTTAAACTGCGGCTAGTCGGCTGAGGCCAGTTGTTCGAAACCCGTCCACAGGCATTTAAGCATAACTGAAACTGTTCTGAAAACGCTATTTCGAACGAGCCTAGTACACTCAAAGCGCTGGTAATAAAAGCATGGAGCCGGAATGTACTACCACAGTACTCTGTGTTCTATGTATGATTCATGTACTGGGCAGCAGGGTACCTAATTCGGCAAGATTGTTCAAGTCTTTGCAAAGCAAGTGTAAACAAGCTTTTAGACCTTTGTGTTTAGCGGTAGGCTTTTGATAACCGATGAATAAACCATAGTCAGGATCTACAGCAATGCTTTGTAACTCGTAAGCTGTGGAAAAACGGCAAACATAATCTTTCGAATAGATAAAAAGTTATGTTTTTTTGAAGTAGCAACCAATAAACTTAAAAAATTCATTGTACAGTACATCTCATCGTGAAATGTCATGACTTTTTTTGGTCTTTACTAAATTTTAAATGCTTTTTTTCATATAAAACTTTATTTAGTGAACATACGTATGTAAAAACTGTTTACAAATAAATTGATAACTTGTTTTTGATCAATTTTCTCCCAGGCTGGATTGTGTTTGATATGCGCAAATTGGTAACTTCAGATGAAAAAAAGTCATCACTTTATTTTTAGAGTTTAGATTAAAATTTTTACGCTTTCTATGCAGCCAAAGGAAACTTCAGGTAATGGAAAGCGGTGAAAATTTAGCTCTTCACCTGGTCCAGATGCTCTGCAAATTTTTGAAACCTTATAAAGTGTGCCACAGGTTTGACAAAATAGCAGAGCAAATTTAGAGTACTATCTCTAGCCAAAAAGAGTATCGCTTCTTGTTGTCAAAGCTTAGATGGCTGGATGTCTGTAAAAACTGGTAAGTGGTCCGTTGGAGAGGGACGGAGGCATTCAGTGACTACGCACAGCATTATTCAAGACACTATATATAAACCAAGCACGTGCGCTGCAAAAACAAACAAGATTCAGTACTCGGGTATTGAATAGACAAAAATAGGAGAGTAATTTCTAATGTTTTGGCCAGTGACGGACAAAATTAGGCCCGCGAAGCAAGGATTCGCAAAAATTGATGTTCTCTAAAAAAAGGGCTTTGATCTCGTATTTCCCTTATTTTTCCCAAACTCATGGTGATCTCTAAAAAAAAAGGTCTTCACTTTGATTTGGTCTCTCATTTTTCTATTTTTCTCCCAAAATCATAGTGATCTCTAAAAAAAGAAGGTTTTCACTTCGATTTGATCTCATATTTTGCTATTTTTCTCCCAAAATAATGGTGATCTCTAAAAAAGCATATACAGCAAAATAAAACAATATGCAATATTTTCAAGGAAGGGCCCGAGGTAACTGCCTCATTCGACTCACCCAATATTTACCACTGGTTTTGGCACCAGCTCCCGCCCTAAAACCGCAAGTTACTTCAGCGCCGGGACACACAAAGAAAAATTTTTGCGCAATGCAAACGGTGGTGACGAAACTTGGGTGATTTATTTAGTTTTACCTCAAGATAAGTCGAAATTTAACGCAATGATGAATGTTGATTATTTTAAACTTTTAGCTCACAATATTTTTAACCTGACGATTGTGGAACGCAGATTATACTTCTAGATGTTAAAAAAAGAATCAGTCGTGATTGATTTTGGAGGAACATTGTTTCTCTGACAACCGAGACTGTTTTGCTTACTGTCGCCGTTAGAGTAAAACTTTTGTTGTGAACTAGTTTCATAATCATTTAAACCATGTTCTTATCCAGCAGAAAAATCAGTAAATTGCAGTTAAAATTAAGTTTGTATGAAATAACAGTGTCATATGCAGGTGTCAGATTGACAAATAACACTGGCATTTTTTTTAGTCTTGAGAAAATCGTCGATGATTTCTATGATAACAGAACGACTTGATCCGCGGTTGACTTTTTGCGACAAAATCATCAATCAGCTCGTTGCGAGCTTACGTAAACATCTCAAATTTCTCCTATGGGACATAAAGTTGATAAATTTGTTAATAACTTTTTGGATCTCTTCAGCCTTCTTTGTCTTTCAAATCGCGACTAGAAGCGCTCTTCCGTAGATTTTCCAAATTAGAATTGACGCAAGCAGGAAAAAGAAAAATGATTTAATCAAGATTTTGAAATAGCTCTGACATGGATAATAAGCTCTGTGCACATAAAACTGGGGCCGAGGGTTTGATCTGGTTTTACGTGGAAGAACCCTTGTAAACAGCCTAGGTCAGGCGTAAGTAAAAATTTAAGTTGATTTTATTCAGAGGTTTCTAATTAGTGGGTCATTTTAAAACTACGAAGACGTCAATATATAATTGGATTATCATATTAGATCAAGAGTTATATCAAACTTTTTTAAAAATTACAATTTGAGTCCAAACATAAAATTTATTGCGAAAGGCAAATGAAGACCAAAAAATAGTCTTTACGTTTACAAAAAAATTTTTTTCGCATTTCCAAAGTGAAACTTTTTTAGGTTTTTATTTAATTTTTGCAATAAATTTATTAAACAGTTTGCAATAAGTAAGGACCATTTTTTTATACTTTGGGTTGAAAATGTTTTGGGAGGAAAGAAGTCATTTGTGTAAATCTAAGAGGTTAGAGCCTTAATGAATTTATACAACATGCACATAAAATTGGGGCCCGAAGCTTTATCTGGTTTTACGTGGAAAAATCCTTGTAAATAGCCCAGGTCATTTGTAACTAAGATATCTAAGTTGATTTTATTCAGAGGTTTCGAATTAGTGGGTTGTTTTAAAACTAAAAAGACGTCGGAATATAATAGGATAATCATATTAGACCAGGAATTATAACAAACTTTTTTTAAATGACTTATTAAGTTCAAACATAAAATTTATGGCGAAAGGCAAATGAAGACCAAAAATGGTCTTTATGTTTACACAAAAAGTTCTTTTTAAATTTCCAGAATGGAGCTTTTTTAGGTTTTTATTTAACTTTCGAAATAAATTTATTAAACAGTTTGCAATAAGTAAGGACACTTTTTTAAACTTTGGCTTGAAAAATTTTTGGGAGGAAAAATTCATTTGTGTAAATCTCAGACTTTAGAACCGCCATGAATTTATACAAGTTAGAAACCTCTGCTTTATTGAAATTCAATCGTATCAAACGTCTTGTTTTTATTCTATGCTTTCTATTTGGAAAACCCACATCGAAAAGCTATAAACTTTTTCGCAAAACTTTTTTAAACAGGTATACTTGTACATAAAAAATATATCGGATTTTTCATTGTTAGGGAAATTTCAACATAAAAACGGCCTGTTACTTCAAATACAACGTGAAATGCAATTGTAAAAAGTCAGGTGTTGTTTAATTATAAGAAGGCGTCAGCATAAGAGTTAAAATGTGAACTAGTTAATTCAATTTTTTCTCTCACAAATAAATAATAAAAAGAAAGTTTTATAAAAATGCTTATTGTAAAGATTGAATTTTGTCCGCTTGATTGGTATTCAAGTAGCCCAACAGCAATTGTTTTACGCAAAATATTGTATATGTGTAAAATGTTTCCAAACAATCGCCAAAAGCTGAAAAAAAGAAAATGCGGTCTACATGAAATAAGTTCTACATCGCCTAAGGCATATTGGCGTCGGGAAACGACGTAATTCGCTTCGACACGCAAAGTCGATTATTGGTAAAATTCATGTCACTTAATAAAAGCGTGAAATTGAAATTCCACGCTCTGCTTGCGAAAACCAGCAAAAATTCACAAATTTGCTAAAAAACGTCTATTTTAACCGTTAACCCTTGTTTGGGGGCACTTAAAAATAGTACCATCTTATTCAGCATTTCAAATTAGGAAAAGTCAAGAAATTCCAGAATTTTATCTAAGAAGATGAAGTAATTACAAACGTTTTTGCAAGGGCCGGGCTTCAGAAGCCCGACCGTTGAGGAGAATAGGGTTAAAATTGGAAAATTGTTAACTGTGTGAAGTCATAGTTTCTTGGCCGCAAGTCTTTGGTGGTCTACGTGATTGTGAAGAATTAAGCTACTGAATTTATTTGCTGTTATACTATTCGGGCTCCTAAGTGGATTGGAGCATATTTTCTTAATAAAGAAGATATTGTGGTAGTCTGAGCTGTGATTTAGCTAGACTATATTTTTGCTGTCGCTGGTTCGAAGGTCAGATCCAGCAAGAAGATTAAGAAATTTATCGTTTAGTAGACACCTAGATTGCGTTATTGGCGAGGCCTTCTTTGCAGGCGCCAAAAAGGTAGACGATTAAATAACGTACTAAGTTACCGAATAAATTTGCTACAAAACTTTCCAAAATTTAGAAAACTAAAATTTGTGGAAGTAACAAAATTTCAAAAACTATTTACTAAATTCTACATTACGTGATCTTAGATCTGTTCATAAATCTGTGGTAATACCAACTAAACTACATTTTTTAATAGCCTTATTTACTTCCTCTATCAGCTTTTCACTTGAAGATGATACACTTTTTTCTATGCTTCTTTTCATAGTAAATCTGGAAGGAAGTATTGCTTTTGCATCAACAATGCCATGTGTAGCTCCAACTTTTATCATTGCATTTGCAAACTGTATTAATCCATCACCTTCCACTGCGCTTAATGGTCTTACATCTAATACAACAAATGCAACTGAACTATTTAACACGGTGTCTTTTATAACTTTTGACAAGCTCATGTCAGACTTACTAAAATATGCTGTTACTTTAGGAGATATTTTTCATTATATTTGCATCGTTTTAAGTGATCATTTAAATGTGTTGTTCAACTAGTCGACTTATTATGTTTTAATGCTTGCTTACAAATTACGTATCCAATACAATCTTTACTTTCAATATGATTTAAATACAAAAATTTTTGCCAAACTGTGCTCTTTCCAGAAGTGTTAAGTATTTCCAGCAATTGGATATCTTATAGAAGTTTGCAAACTTCATTAGAAGAAAAATTCATGTTTTTGTTAAAAGTAATCAAGGCTGCTCAAAATAAATACCGTAGATACATCAAATCTATTTTAACTAAATGTAATAATATTTTATCTTAGATTGAACTTAACAGCTTAAACTTAACATTGGAAATATCACACAAGTATACAAGTAAATTTGCACTAGTTAACATTAAAAAAAATCATATAGATTATGACCTTGGGAAAAAAATCTTTGCATTTATTCAATCATTTTGGTAAAAAGACAATCTTTATGCAGGCGACAAATACATATACAATAAAAACTAATATACAGGGTGACCCAAAAAAACGGGCCCCAACTCTAATTAGGCCCCGTTTCTTAGTGTTTTGTCCGAATAAAATGAAACTTTGGTCATAACTAGTTTATTATATTCAAAACATCACATCAAAACACTAGGGTCTTTGGCCTTTTTTTCTCCGTTCTAGAGCATGTGTTCTAGATGGCCTCCATTTAGTTCCGTGCATTTCTTGAG
Organism: Diplosoma virens; assembly: GCA_963680785.1. Taxonomy (NCBI): domain Eukaryota; kingdom Metazoa; phylum Chordata; class Ascidiacea; order Aplousobranchia; family Didemnidae; genus Diplosoma; species Diplosoma virens. The sequence goes on along the minus strand of OY796886.1, from coordinate 22,066,819 downwards.
GCGCAGCACGAAGTTGTCCATGACGTTCTTACAGACTAAATTGGTAATGGCTCTCATCTCTTCCCTGATGGCTTCCTTGAGTTCCGTGATGGTTCTGGGTTTCCCTGCGTAGATTCTGTCCTTAAGATAGCCCCAAAGAAAAAAATCTGGGGGGCTTAGGTCCGGGCTATGGGGTGCCCACTCAAAATCAGACTTGAGACTGATCACTCGGCTTCCGAAGTTCTCTTTCAGCCAATCTCGGGACAGGTTTGAGGTGTGAGAACTTGCTCATGAGCGACGGGTAGAGGGTCTGGAGCTCACTCTTGAAGGTTTTGAGGACCTCCACATACCGCTCCTTGGTGACTGTCACTGCTGCGCCAGATTCTTCGATGAAGATTGGTCCGATGATGCCTCTGGCCGAGATTGCAGCCCACACCGTGCACTTAGGAGAGTGCAGGGACTTGGTGGCTACTTCATTGGGTCTAGAGGACCCCCAGAAGACATTTGTCTTGGAGTTCACCTTTCCGTCAAGATGGAAGTGGGCTTCATCTGAGGTCCAAAGGAGGTTAAAGAAACTTGGTGTCTCTTTGATCTTCTCGAACATCTTGACTGCCATAGCGCTCCTCTGCTTCTTATCTGAGGCTGTAAGGGTCTGCAGCGTCTGTGTTCTGTATGGGTAAACCCTGATATCGTTCACCAGCACTCTCCTGCAAGTCTCACGGGACATACCGAGGGACTGACTTTGCTTACGCACAGAGCGTTTCGGACTCTGCTGGAGAGACTCTCTCACACTTTCGACCAGCTCGGCTGTTTGCTTCTTGGGACGTCCCGAGTGGCTTGGATGGTTCTCACTGGCAGCGTTGAGGTTCTCCACGGTCCCATACTTCTCGAAGTGGTCCACCCAGTTCTGAATTCTGCTTTTGGATGAAGCCTTTTCACATTCGAACTGACGCATGAAACTGTCCTGGGGTTTCTTGAACAAGCCTGTCTTGTAGTAAAATTTAACACAGTGTATTCTTTGTCCCAGCTCCTACTGGGGTCTTGGTGTACTCATGGTCGTTGATTCTGCCATGTCCTGTAAAATAAGGGCAATCGGTGAATAAATAAACGAGATATCACATAAAGTGTACACGGGGCCCGTTTTTTTGGGTCACCCTGTATTACCAGCCACGAGTGTATTAGACAGGGTGATATGGACTCATTTAAAAAACTCATATTGTAAAGGCAAGCGTTACGGTTAAGGTTAGGTTGGCCGGGATTTGCTTAAACAATAGCGATAATTTTACATGTCAATTTTAAATAATAAATAAAGAACTAGCCGCAAGTGTCTGGTATGAGCAATAAACTCAAAATAAATGCCAGAAATAAAACATTTTGAAGAATAAAAAAACATTTTATGGTATAAAAATGTTTCTTCTAATATTTGAAATTAATTGATTTTTAAAAGATAGACTCCGACTCCAGTCCGACTCCATTACAAATTAGCAAAAACCGACTCAGCTCCAGTCCGACTCCGACAAAACATGCCATACTCCGGCTCCAGTCCGACTCCGACTCCAGTCTATGCTCATCTCTGGTTTAAATTAGTATGGGATGCTGCCAATTTTTTTTCTACTCCGATGCCAATTTCAACTACATTTTTCGATTCTGATTCTTCTTAGTCAGAATTCACCTTGTTTCTTATACGAGGCTAACAATTTTTTAACGGTAATAAACTAATTAGATCAATACAAAATATAAAAAGAAAACAAAAAACACACTTAAAACTTAAAAAACCTGTAAAGCATTGTTGTGATATTGTGCAATAGATGACGTAGTGTTTTTCTTAAACGCTCTAATCTTAATCAGCGCCTTCTGCTCAAACAATTATTGGACACGCGCATCTCCAAGCATAATTGTTACTAGTTAAATATGCGCCTTTATTTTGGTTTAGCAGTCAGTTCAGAGTTATCAAGCTACTACAGCAAACGAACTAAAAGCATTCTACTTCAATACGGTTGTTTTTTGGCTAAGTACTTTTGTGAATATTTACTATTGTTTTTTTAATAAACCTGTGTATTCGTGCAAAGATACAACAGGCAAAAGTGGCGACGAGGATTCAAGGAACTCAACTGCGTCAAGAAAGAAAAAAAGAAAATTTGTTGAATTTGCATTAAAGCTTGAATTGTCGATATGAGTGAAATTTCTGAACTGATTTTGTTGTTAAATAAGCAACACCAAGAGCAGAACAAGCAACACCAAGAGCAAATGTCAATGCTTCAAGAGCAGCTGAAAATTTTACAAAGCAGCTTGAACAACCCGCGAGAAAATGTTCCAACACCGATGGCAAGTTTTCAACCATTAGATTCCACATCTGAGTTATGGACTGATTATTTGGCAAGGTTCCGAACATTCGTCACTGCTAACTCCATTCCCGACAACAAGCAAGCACAAATTTTTCTTACCAACCAATCTAACTCCGTTTACAAAATGCTTAGCAACTTAGCGGCTCAGCAACAACCTGTCAAAAGCATACATGAGCTAACCATGAATGATATTCAGACGTTTATGGGAGAGCAGTTTGACCCAAAACGATTTGTTGTCAGAGAACGTTTCAAGTTTTGGTCTGACATGAAACGCAAACCTGGCGAAACTATTCCTGAACTGGCAAGCAGAATACGACAAGATGCAGCTACATGTGATTTTCAATCCATTAAAGATCCTTTAGATGAAGCCTTGCGAACTAAATTTATCTGTTCAGTCGACAACGAAGCAGTTTTGAAGACACTCTTCAAGCTCAAGGACGATGAACTGAAGTTTAGCAACGCCATCCGAGTGGCTCAAGAAGTGGAAGAAGCAGCCAAGGTAGCAAAGGAAACCGTACACGGTCAACCTTCTACGTCGGTGCAGAAAGTTTATCACGCAAAGTCCAAAACTTCCAAAACGCAAGAAAAGAAAACCGCCTGCTTCAGGTGTGGAAATTCTGGACATTTTAGCAAAGCTTGTCCCCACATTAAACCTATTTGCAGCTTCTGCAAGAAAACAGGTCATCTGCAATCTGTATGCATGTCTCGACTAAGAGATAATAAGCTTGTGAAATTGGTGCACAAAGTCCAATGTTCTGTTTCACCCATCTATCAAACTATTAGACTTAATGACCACAGAATTAAGTTTGAAATTGATAGCGGAGCCAGTGACACATTTTGCTGTGAAGCGACGTGGCAAACGCTGGGTAAACCCACTCTACAACCTGTATCAGTTCAATATCAAGTTGCTGAAGGTAGCCCGCTACCCGTCGTGGGACAATTCCAATCAACTGCAAGTATTGATGGAAAATCACCTGACGTGACCTTTCCTGTAATTGTCACTAAGGTGCCCAATCTAAATTTACTAGGTCGTCTGGCGATGATGAAGTTGAAACTCACCAACTTAACTGATCACTTAGCTGACACAAGTTTTGATGGGGAGGAGATGGAAGATGATGTCGATAGCGTTTGTTTAGTTCGAACAATCAGTCGTCAAATCAATCCTGACAATCCATTGCTTGTGGTCAGAGAGACTGCCAAGGATCCAATTCTTTCCCAACTAATGCGATTTGTGAAGGAGGGATGGCCGCATGCATTTTCGGAAGAGCTTAAAGACTTCAAAAAGTTGGAAAATTCGTTGTCAACAGAGAATGGTTGCGTTTTTTACGGCTTACGGGTAATAATTCCTTCAACCCTACGTAATCATATTCTTAAATTATTACACCTTGGACATTTCGGTATGCAACGGATGAAACAACTTGCCAGGTCAACTGTCTATTGGCCTAGAATTGACTTTGACATTGAGGATTTATGTCGCAAATGCACTTCCTGTGGCCAATTTCAAAATAAGCCGGATAAACCTTCAATCCATCCGTGGATGATGCCAGAAAAACCATGGTCAAGACTCCACTTGGACCATGCGATCAACTTTCTGGGAAGAAACTGGTTAGTCCTTGTAGACGCTTATTCAAAATATCCTTGCATTCATCCAACAACCTCAACGTCTTCGAAAAGTACTACTGCTATACTTGAACAAGAATTTGCTCATTTCGGATATCCCCACACGTTGGTGACCGATAATGCCACAACATTCATGTCTCAAGAGTTCCAAGCTTGGTGCAAACAACGAGGCATTGTACATCTCACCGGAGCACCTTATCATCCAGCAACAAACGGTGCTGCCGAGCGTTTGATACAATCGTTCAAACAGGCATTGAGAAAATCCTCGTTACCTCCAAAGGAAGCTTTGCAAGAATTTCTAATGCAATATAGAAGAATTCCTTTTGCATCGGGACTGTCACCAAGCGAATTGTTGAATGGAAGAAGAATACGCACCAAAATTGACACTTTGGTTCCATCCATTCCGCATCTCCTGCAGGGAAGACAGTCAAAACAAGCGAGCAAGCATTCAAATGCTGAAGACTCGGAAGTGGTTTCGAAAGTCGAACATCATTACTCACTAGGAGACCCTTGTTACGCACTGTACTTCGGCCCTAGAAGAGATCGTGACCCACGATGGGTGCCTGCGATAGTTACGAAAGTCCATGGTACACGAAACGTCAATGTACGAGTCATTCCTCGAGGACCAACTTGGAGAAGACATCTTGATCAACTTCGACCTCGATACGGTTCGGATCAAGATGATGATCCCTGTGAAATCCCAACGAGCGTTTTGTCTACAGAAACACTTCCAGCCGGGACTGACCACGCATCTAGTTCTTCTTCGATGAACCAAGGCAACAATCCGAGACTACCAACCGGAGACGAGTACGGGCGACACAATCTACGACGATCAGCGAGAACAAAGAGACCTCCAAAAAAATATTGTTGCTAATATGTATATATATTTTTTGTCGTAGTTTATTTGGGGAGGTGTTGTGATATTGTGCAATAGATGACGTAGTGTTTTTCTTAAACGCTCTAATCTTAATCAGCGCCTTCTGCTCAAACAATTATTGGACACGCGCATCTCCAAGCATAATTGTTACTAGTTAAATATGCGCCTTTATTTTGGTTTAGCAGTCAGTTCAGAGTTATCAAGCTACTACAGCAAACGAACTAAAAGCATTCTACTTCAATACGGTTGTTTTTTGGCTAAGTACTTTTGTGAATATTTACTATTGTTTTTTTAATAAACCTGTGTATTCGTGCAAAGATACAGAATCAATAAATTGTTTGTTTACAATTTTTTACCCCTATTTTACCAAAATTTTGAATGAACAAATAACACTTATAGAACATAATATCATTAAATAAGTATTAACTAAAATTTTTATTAAAAAAATAAACATTTCTATTTATTTTTTCAACATTTAACATATTATTTTCGCTACTTTTTAAAATATTGAACCCAATGGGGTTTCGAGATTATTGATACATTAAAAATTATAATTAAAATAGATTTAAATGGAGGTTTACATAATTTTAACAACCGGTTCGGCGAACTCATAATATTTTAAGCAACGGTTCGTGAGAACCGTTGCGAACCGGCCGGATCCCACCACTGATTAATTTATTTGCAATAGATTCTTGGTAACTTTTTTTTTTTTTTTTAGAGTGTTGTTTTTTTTGTATGTGTATCTCATTCTGTGTAGTTTTTGCTGTTTTTTTTTTTTTTTTTTTTCTGTTATGGACTGTGAGTCTAATTTAAATAAATAAATAAAATAAAATAAATAATTAGCGGCTAATTTCTTGATTTTCATACCTTTTCTTTCAAACAATTAAATATGACAAAACAAATATAGTATAAAAAAACCTTAGCTCGGAAAGTGACAGGAGTCGATTTTAAAACATAAATATTACAGAGCGAAGTATAGTTGGATTTGAAGATACTGGACAAAAGTGATTGAAAGCAATATTTATGTTACTCATCACATATAACAAAGTTTGTAGTAAAAAAGTAAATCGTAGTATAAAAATCTCCGTTAATCTTTCGATTGCGGAAATTAAGAAAATCGTCCATATTAATCCAAATTTCACTAAGTTTTTTTAATAGCAATCTAATGTTGTTCGTCACTGCATTTACGATTAGACTTTGGACCTCTTATCCGTTTACGTTTACGATGTTGTAATATTTTTAGGTGATCTTATTTAATATAATTTTCTGACACGTATGATTAATCATTGTTTATGTGACGTATATTAAGAAGTTACCGTGACGTTTGTACTTATTTTGAAGCAACCTAGTTTTTGTGACGTAAAGATAGTGCTAATTTTAATTCGATTTAATTCAATTATATTTGCAATCAAGCTATACGTTTTCTAAATTGTTATTGACAAAGGGATTGCGAAATAGGAAATAGCAGCTGAACAATATACGTTATTACACGCACAACGTCAATTGTGCGCGGTCGCTGTACTGTAGTAAAAACTTATAAAAAATATTTCGCTAATTTTGTCAACTATTGTAATTGTCTTTGATAAGCCTAGTTATTGCGGTCCGAATATTTGTGAGAAAGCTTTTTTTGTAATGGTTTGCGTCATAAGTTTAGGTTTATCAAATTTTTATATATACTCTTAAACACTCGTGAAATTAAAAGTAACTACAATTTTTGCGTTTTAAATTAAAATTGTTTTTTCAGCAACAGGATATGACTGTTTAAAAATTAAACTATTTTGTTGTGGTTTGTTTTGATGTAATATTGTAAAACGGTTCAGACCAAAGGTCAAAATACATGATGTCAAACTCAATCTGTTGGGCAATGAGACTGAGATTAGCAAAACAGTCAACACATCTGCTGAATGGTAAGTCTGTTGTAAAATTAGCTGGAAAAACTTCTGTAATGAGTACCGGTAGATTTTATGCCCATCAAGAATCTTTACCACAGTTACCTGTGCCTCCTTTGCAGCAGACTTTAGACAAATACTTAAAGACAGTTCGTCCTTTAATCAATGATGATGAATATGAGAATACAAAAAATTTAGTAGAAACATTTGGCAAAAAAGATGGTTATGGTGAACACTTACAGCAAAAGCTTTTAGAACATGCTAAAAGAAAAGAAAATTGGTTGTCTGAGTGGTGGCTTGATTGTGCATATCTAGAATCAAGAGCTTCTGTGGTTATTTATTGTAGCCCAGCCGTATCTTTTCCCAGATTCAAGTTTTCTGGAGTTCAGGGACAAATTGAACAAGCAGCTAAAGTAATTGCTGGGTTTTTAAAATATAAAGTTGATATAGATAATGAAACTATTTCTGTTGAAAAATTAGGAAAGTATCCACTATGCATGGATCAATACTATCGTATTTTATCTGCTTGCAGAATACCTGGTCTGGCAAAGGATGATGTTCATTGCCATGCTAAATCATGGATTCCTCCAAGGCATATTACTGTGATTCATAACAACCAGTTTTTTGAGCTTGATGTTTATCATGATGATAAAACTCCACTGACTATTTCTGAACTTGAAACTCAACTCAGTAGAATAGTTGCTGCTTCTGAACACAAGTCATCAGCACCATTAGGCATTTTGACATCACAAGATCGAGATAGTTGGGGTAGAGCACATAATTCCATGGCAATGGACCAAGAAAATCAAGAAAGTTTTAAGTCAATTCAGCGTTCAATATTTGCTGTGTGCCTTGATAAGGAAACACCTGCAGTACCTGAGTCAGAGTGGAGAAATGACATGGCTTCACGCTTATTGCATGGAGGTGGTAGTATTTGGAATAGCTGCAATCGTTGGTTTGACAAAACTCTTCAAGTTATTGTTGATCGCAGTGGTGGCGTTGGCATTATATATGAACATTCTCCAGCTGAGGGACCACCTATTGCGGCAATGCTAGATTTTGTTTCCATATTTTGTGAAAATCTACATGAACAGCCAGAATCATCTGTACTTTCACTGCCTTTGCCTAAGCAACTTCATTTTAATGTTCCAGATCAAATTCATTCAGACATCACAAAAGCCAGCAAGGAAATTGATGAGTTAATTGCTCAATTAGACTTAACTATAATTGATTATGTTGATTATGGAAAAGACTTTATAAAATCAATGAATTTAAGTCCAGACTCATTTATTCAAATTGCAATGCAGCTTGCATATTACAGTTTACACAAACGTGCTCCAGCAACCTATGAAAGTGCTTCTACAAGAAGATTTCGTTTAGGACGTACTGATACTATCAGATCTTGTTCCATTTCTTCTGACACATTTGCAAAAGCATTTGTTGGAAAAAACACATCTAATGCTGAACTTGCTTTATTACTTAGAAAAGCCGTGACTGATCACAAACAATACACCAACGATGCAATTGCTGGTCAAGCTATTGATCGACATCTGTTAGGCTTAAGGTTAATTGCTAAAAAATCTGGTCAAGAAGAACCTCTTATTTTTAAAGATAGCACTTATAAACGAGCTATGAGTTTCAACCTTTCTACAAGTCAAGTTTCTGCAAAGGCTGATTTGATTATGGCTTTTGGTCCAGCAGTTAATGACGGTTATGGAATTTGCTATAACCCTAAAAGTGATCACATTCTTTTTTCTGTCAGTTCGTGGAAAAGCCTGCCAGAATACAATGTTAAAACTTTTCATAAAAAATTCTTTAAAACACTTACTGACATGAAAGAAATTTTGCAGTCTGGGTCTTCAAAATTATAGAATAAAAATATATTATTCTTTATATATGCTTTTAAATCAATAATATCAGATAAATTAGTATTAATGCAATCCTTAAAGTGATAATTTCTTGTGATTTTATTAACAGTTTGAATATAGGATTGAAATTTTTTAAAGTTAATCTTTTTCAAATTTAAAACTATGTTGTAGTTTATATTAATCTACTTTAATTACTTTTTTGCATTTTTGTTCTAAAAGCAACTGCGATTCAGACAATATATCATGATCACATTGCTATTAGTATTTTAGTAGTCAAAACGAAAATAAAATGTAAACTTACCCAAATCAACATTGTGATTTGGTTTAAACGTTATTTGATCTGCATTATTGTAAAAAATGAGTCAAGCCCTTTTTCAATAAAAACTTTTACTTATTTAATGCAATTGTGCTTTGGTTCTAATTAGCTAAAGTTTACTTTTTTAAGCGGCGTAAAGAAAGAATTTTTTTTGTGTGGCAGATAGTTGTTGGCAAATTAGTTTTCTCTTTAAAGTGTTTCAATACTTTGTAATTCTAAGAACATTTTTTCATTTTAGATAAAAGAAAAAGATTTGTATTAAAATTTTTGTGTGGTCTATTTTTGTATTTCCAAAAGCAAAATTGTTAAGAAAAATTTTAAAAACCGAAATTTGTTTGGTTTTAGCTTGATGTGTCAATGTTTACTTTAATTTGTCCTGCCAAATCCTATTCTATCAGTTATTTCACTGTTTGTTTGTATTTACTTGTCATGTACCAGGGTTTGAAGCCCTCTTGAACTGAATACAGAAACAACTCAGACACTAGCATTTCACTTAGGTCTACTACATGTCCTTCTGAGGACACTAAATAAAGTCCCAATATCCTCCTTTTTAAATTAATGTGAAGATTTTTTTGTCATTACTAGTTTTTTGACACAAAAATAGAGATATTAGACACAGTATCAAAGTCAAGACCTTTTTTAATGATCACTGGTTTTTTGACATAAAAATGGAGAAATTAGACACAGTATTAAAGTGAAAACCTTTTTTCAATGATCACTAGTTTTTCGCATCTAAACTTTAGCTACATCACAATAAGGCTTTCGAAATGAGCAACATTTTGCTTGTAAGTGTTGTTTTTACTTATTTTACTTTGTTTGATTTTACTGTATGATTTTTAGTTGTGTATCCTCCTTTTGAGCATCGAAAATATGCTAGGCCTAATTTTACTCAAATTCTTTACCGAGATTTCAATGCCTAAATGAACCAAAAAAAAAACTTTGCAAGAATTAAGCTCAACTCAGCAAAGTACCACTGACATAAAATTATCCTAAAACTTAATGATCATTCAAACCTCCGAAACAACAGTGGGCCAACTTACCACAAATCATTGTTGATCGGACTTCTAAGGATGTGTAATCTGATGTTTAAACCTGTGATGAATGGAACCAAGAACTGGGACAACAACAACTTAATATTGCTGGATTTGTCAACATTATTTTGCAATTTTTGTTTATTCTAACGAAGATTCGGTTGTCGCAGTGGCATATGGGTATTTACAATCGTTTTTTTTTTTTTTCTATTTGCATTGTATTAAATTGAAGCATGTTGGTTGTTCTGGTATAATTCATTTTAACTAAGCTCTCATTTTATGATTATGTGCGTTTTTGAAACTAGTATGAGTTGAGCAGATGAATTACGTATTAGAAATGATGAAATGTTATCAAGCAATTGACCGTTATTTTCAAGTATGTTTTTCAGTTCTGCTTGTTTAAATTTTCTGTGCCTCGGTTTCTTTTATAGCCATTTGAAATTGGTGATACCAGAATTAGTTTGCAGTACTGTATAGAATTATTTTAATTTTATAACTTATCTATTTATAATTTTGTAGAGTTCTTGAATTTAATCATAATAGTTTCAAAGCGATGTAAGTGGTATTTATGTGTCAATCTTTTAAATGTATATGATTTTATAAACAATGTTGTTCTGTTTATTGTTATGCAAGTATGATTTTTACCATTAAAATACGTAATTTATCATGGTTTTAACTTTAAATGAAATCGACGTAGCCATTAGGATTTGTTGAATGCCTGGTGTGCAACTGGTTTTCAGTAATACGCCATAACTGTGCTTCATTTTTTACTTGGCTGTTTGTTCCTGCCCGTACCATGCAGGCTTACAATGGCGACTCGCAACTGAAAAAGAAATTTCATGAGTTTAATTTGCTCCATTTGGCATTGGTATTCAATTTACAATATTTATTGTATGAACTTAAGTTCCTGTTTTTAAGTCACGAGACGTCACTGGAAACTAATGCCTTTAACCTCCCGGTCTGCTGCAATGAAATTTGCCAAACAAACTCTGGCACTATGTGTCTGTCAAGCATATCGATATGTTAAAAATATTTTTATAGAAAACTTCAAAACCAAGCGCTTACATATCTCTATATCAACATTTTGGTGTAATGCTTTTCAAAATTTAACCTATTTGCAGCAAGGTTATCCATTTGTTCCAGTTTTAACGAAAAGCAAAATGCAAGGTGTTCGAGATGTTTCTGACGCTATATTTGTCTTCTACTTTCTCGAATTGGCAATTTATTTTTAATTGTTTAATGGTACGCAATAACGGTTGTGGGATTTAAATTTTTTGTCTACAAGTTCTGTTACCAAAGAAAGTCAAATTTGCCACCAAACAAACTCGTCAATTTTTATTTCCCAAGTGACTTTTTTAAAATAAAAGGTTGAACGAGCATTATTATAATCATATTAAGAAGTGTTTATATAGATACCTGAAGCGTGATTGAATGGTTAAATGCGCCGTGATTGATGGCGAACATAACCGACATGGTCGTGGTTCAAAGCCTACGCGCAGTTCTCTCCAGACCTTAGAAATGACGCTTCACGCCACTTCTCTTTGCTTGGCATTCTTGGCAGGTAATTCTAAATTTCAGTCATATCTCTAAATAAAAGCCAAAATTAGGACTATCAACCGAAAAGTTGGCATCTCCTGAAGCAGTTTAAGGCAATTGCTTAACAGTTGCTCAATGTTTACCGCCTGCGAGTCAGAAGGATAAATATCGTAAATAAAAAAAGATCTGTCTCTAAGTACCAACATATAAATATACATATATGTGAGTGCTTTTAAATTTTCATTACTTTTCTGATAAATTTTATGTTTATTCGTATAAATGTCTTGATTGTGTGAATTTTTCACAAAGTGATTATAAAAATATTTTTAAAACGCAATGAACAGCACCAATAGTACATTAAAATGAAGTTTAATCAGACACATATACGAGGTTTGACAAAAAAGAAACCGAACTGTTGGTAAAAAAATTTAATACAACATATTTTGATAATTTATGAATAGTCCCCTTCAAAGTACTCCCCCTCCACGTCAATACACTTTTACATTCGATCGTGCCATCTACGGAAGCACTTGGTAAAATTCTCTTTTTTGAGTCTCTTCACTCTTCAGCTCCCTCGTCACTGAGGCCTTGATTTGTAGAGACGAGAAATGAGTTCCTTTCACTACAGCTTTCAGCCTGGGAAAAAGCAAAAAGTTACAAGGCGCAAAATCGGGGGGATAAGGAAGGGTGGTCAAGAGCTGTTATTTGTTTTTTGACCAAGAACTGCCTCACACTAATTGCCTTGTGTGCAGGTGCGCTGTCATGATGGAGAAGCCATGACTTGTCACTCCACAGTTTCCGCCTGCTACGTCGAACTCGGTTATGGCGGCGAATAAGAACCTGCTGGTAGAAGTGCTGATTCACTGTTTCACCCTTCTGATCGGAAAAAGCAATTAGCATGACCTTGATTTTTGACTTTGACATGCGCGCCTTCTTGGCTCTGGGTGATTCTGCCGTCTTCCACTGCATGCTTTGCCTCTTTGTTTCAGGATCGTATTGGAAAACCCAAGTTTCATCTCCTGTTTTTTTTTATTTATTTTTATCTCTATATTTATCCTCCTGACTCGCAGGAAAGCGACGGAGGCGCTATACATAGGATAAGCAATTACCCCGACATGCTTCCGGAGATGCCAAGATATTGCTGTCCGCTAGTAATTTAGTAGAGGTATGATTGCAATTTAGAACTGCTTGTCAAGACCACCAAGCAGGGGAAAGTGCCGTAAAGGGTCTTTCCCAAGAACACAACAGAATGGCTCAAGTGGGTTTTGAACCGAGACCGTGTTGATCATCAGTCCGGTGCTTTAACCACTCGACCACGCTGCCGACATCTGTGGTGACCACGCTGTGATGATCTTCCTAAGAGTATCCGGATTGTCTTTAATTTTCACCAGCATGTCTTCACAAAATTTGACTCGGTTCTGCTTCTGGCCTTCCGAGAAAATCTTGGGCACCATTTTGGTACATACCTTTCGCATCCCCAGACCATGCAGCGAGATCGTCCGCACAGATTCTCTGTTTAGGCTCATTTCATCTGATATCATTTGTACTGTCAACCTGCGATCACTTCGCACCAGCTGCTTTACTCTAGTGATGTTTTCATCTGTCCTCGTTGTGGAAGGTCGTCCCGTCTTGGGATCATTCTCCACTTCCTCGCGGCCTTTCTCAAAACGTTTGTGCTATTCAAAGATTTGCTTCCTCAACATCACATTTTCACCACAAACCTCTTTAAGAAGTTTAAAACACTCTGTTTGGGTCTTTCTCGCAGTTTCACCAAAAACTTCAAGTTGATTCGTTGTTCCATTTTGAGTTACTAACAGTTTCGTAACAACCAACAGCACGGAGTACAAACAAACGCGACACAAAGTAACAAAATTGTGACAAAGGCTTCTAACATTATTTTACATAAAAGCCTGAAACAAAAAAACGGATTGAATTACGTTAAAGAAATTGCAACACAATAGAACTAAGAAGTTTTGTTTCGCGGTGAGCAAGTGGCTTGCCGATTGGCATTGTGCCAAGAGCATAGTTGATACAGTCCGGTTTCTTTTTTGTCACACCTCGTATATCCAAAGCAAGCACAGTACACATGGCAACGAACCTAATCATCCCGTGTGTAGATAAATTAAGGCTCTAAATTATTAACAAAAGGCACGGTCCCGGTACATATCGCACCAGATGTTAAAACTAGTGGAACATGACTGACAATGACTAGTCGATTCGCCGAACTCCTAAAATTTAAGACGCTTCTAGCGAACCGGCTGAATCCCACTACTACGTCATAAGTTTTGAGCTGCTTTTTTCTTCGACAGAGAGACTGCTTCGAGTTGTGGACAAACAGCATTAAAGAGTGCCATCTATGGTATTGTCCATCACGCACAAAGATAGCCAGGTGTTTGAAATGTATCGAGTTATGGACAGGCGGCGCCTAAAAGTGCCATCTGTGGCATTGTGCATCACGCACACCGTATCCAATCTCAATGCCCAACCATGGTTTATAAGATGTCTTCATTATTGATTTTTATTTTAATATCTACCGGCAGTGTGGTCGAGTGGTTACAGCCCCGTGATTGTGATCGACATGGCCTCGCTTCAAATCTACTCGCGCCATTCTGTTGTGTCCTTGGGAAAGACATTTTACGGGACATTCTCCTGCTTGATGGTCTTGGCAAGCAGTTCTAAATTTCAGTTACATCCCTATAACCTAAAACTAAAAACTAAAAAATATATAATAAAATAAAAACAAAATAAAATATTTCAACCAGATAGCAGTATCTTGGTATCTCCGGAAGCAGGTCGGGGCAATTGCTTGCCCTATGTATTAGCGCCTCCGTCGCTTTCCTGCCAGTCAGAAAAATAAATATAAAAATAAAATAAAATTTAGAAAATTTAAGAAGGGTTTTACTGCAAATGAAAATAATGAAAACATAGGAACAAAACTCTACCACTGGAGACTTTAAGAAAACAAAAGCGTTTCAGATTTGAAACTATCATGGACTGATGCTTTTTTAAAAGTTTTACTGGACACCGGTTGTGAACCACTGACTGTAATTGTAACTTGTTTGCTAGAAGCTCTAAGCAGAAGAAAGTGCCAAGAAGTGTCTTTTCCAAAAATAGGAAAGAATGACAAATGCTTGAACCGAGATCATGTTGATCGCGTTTCTCATCACTACCATAAAATACAAACGCTTTTAGATTTTTAACTACGCTACCACGATTTGAAAAACAACAAAAAAGCGTACTTGATTGTTTTGACTCATCTGTGCCTGACAGTTTGATTGCGCCAGAAAGTGGTAAACAACTTGGCTTTTTTTATCAATTTGCATGACTTTCCCCCTTTTTGACTACAAATTGTTTCTTACTATTCCTACTTCCGCGTTTGTATAGTACTGCACTTTTTTTAGAAATTTACACGGACTTCGACCATTCGTAGTCAGACCATTATGTCGATAATTACATATTGCTCAATTTTATTTTACTTGAAATGAGAGCTTTCTCTGACATCTACAATGTATTTTAATGTTATCCTTGTCTTGTAAAATGTACGGTTTATGAAATCGCAAAGTGGAACTTTTCGTGACGCGTTTGCTCTTTCTCGTTTGCATTCAAAAGCGGTTTTGAATGTCTTAGGTTTCTTATAAAATTTCTTCCTGTTTGACTGCAGAAATTCCTTAAAACCTAACGAACCGGCGTTCTTTGTTTATCCGATGAAACTATATAGGAATAATTTACCAGAACTAAAACGTTGGTGATGCTTTATCTATCACTTTATTTAATTGCAGTAAATACAGCAAAGATACTTTTAACGAACTCACAGTTAACTAATGCAATAAAGCACAGTCAATTGAGAATTAATTGAACAAAATGTCAGCAAATAAATCCCTTTAGTGAAAAAACATTTAGAAAGTAGGAAGGTGTGCAATTGGAATATGAAATTCGAATCCCTCGGGAAAGAGTGACTTTGCAGACGGATACATGAGTTTGTATGATTGACGAATTGTAGCTTCCGCAACTCCTGCGATTTCACTAATGTCTAAAAATCCAAAACAAAATAAAACGGTTTAAGAAAAACGACAAAAACTATAGGTTTCTAGCGCTGATACTTTAAAAAAATTTTTTAATTCCAAAAACGAATCGAGACAAAAACCAACTAAGCACCTTTTCCCGATCGGGTTTCTTTCGAAGCTTGCGACGCCATGTAAATCGCTGCAGCCGCCACTGAGATCGGACTTCTGCCAGCCACTAAATCAGCATCGACTGCCTTGCGAGCAATATGAGTGGCCGCCCGTTGCACGGAGAGCGGCAAGTTCAAATTTGAACAAAATCGAGACTGGAAAAAAAAGTGAAAACCGCGTCACGCTTTGTTGCTCCGCTCCACAACAGCGATGGTGACGTCAAACACAACTTTCCATTATTAAAAAGCGGATTATAAAAAAAATCTTACAATGTGATCATGAAAAAAAAAGTAAAAATTTGAAAAACAAGATAAAAAGCGAGCAACAAAACCAGTGGGATTCAAAATGGTTGCTCTTAAAATTTCTTACCATGAAATCCCCGGATGTAATTACGTCGACATTAGTTTCAAGGTTCTTCACGATCAGCTTGAATGACCGGCCAATCTCTTTCTTCGATATACGTGAGATAGCGCAGATCTAACAGACAAAAATATAAATTATACATTCTATACACGATATCATTGAATACACTATGGATCGCAATAAAACTTAAAACATCCGAAGTCGCATCCAATTCATATATTTCACTCCTACTTCTGAACGAATCAATCCAAACTCCTGTAGAGCGTTAAAATAACTAAACAAGTCCAAATAAATCAAATTTAAATAAAGTCCGTTTGCATTTTTCCTCGGATGCTTTCATTTGGAAATTACGTTTGGTTACAAGACCGCTCATCGTCAGAATGACGGAAACAGTTTTATGTCTTCACTTTGAAATAGAGCCACTTGGAACAATATTTACTCTTAGTATTGGCACTTCATGGCTATGCACGAAAAAGATTACTTATGCATTTTAATTTGAACCACAACGCCCGCACACAAAAATATCGTTTCTTGTTTTTAACTGGACAAATGTGGCACTTATTAAATCAGTAATTACTTTCGCAATCAAATATGAAACTATAGTTTAAATTAAGCGTTTGCACACGATTACTTTGGTTGAAAACAAAAAAATGTTACGTCGAGATCAAAGAAAAGCCATTTTTCTTTAGACACATTTTAAGGTCACCAATAATGCAGGAAGAACATTAAAAAACAATATTGTACAACTTTCCTATGCTTCAAAATGTGAAGAATTGTCAGGAAGCAGTGAACATTCTAATTCTTATCAAAATAGCAAAATTTTGTACAAATATGGCATCAAAACAAGATTGAACCTGACCAAGAGTTGTGGATCGATACGCCGTGACCGACATTACAACGTAACTAAACGTCATAATTGAAACAAAACTTGAAATTTAAGCAATACAACGTGACAGTGCTGGCGATCGGTTTTAGAGTTTTTCAGCTTGCGGCTTCTAACAATTTTTATAAAATGTTTTTTGTAAACTACGTATGCTTATTTCTCTTTGCAAGTTCTCTTATCGCTGCCTTAAAAAGCATTCACTCCGACTGAAACAGCGGAAGGTCAAGTTCTGGCTCTTTTTTAGAATATAAAATCATGAAAAATCTCGGGGTATAATATGGATCGATAAAAAATTCTTCAACGTGAACCAGGACTGACGCATCGGTACTGGGAAAAAGCGAAGTTCATTACAGAAGCAGCGCACCTCTTTAAAGGTCCGAGGTACCCCTTCTTGTCGACAAGCAATGTAGAGACAAGCTGCCGAAATCGCATCGTTCGATCTTCCTCGTAGGCTTTTCGATTCGTACACTTGCTTGAACAGTTTGTTTGAGCGATCCTGAAAAGAAGCTTCTTTGGAATCATTGTCTTCGTCTAGCTTTGCGCATTGAAACAATTGGCTTCAAGCCTTATGTGTCTTCGACTTTAACAAAAGTATTGCTTTTGCCAAATCATGATCGATAAAAAGCTATTAAACTAAGGTTGTGTTGGAACCACATTGTTTGCCCACAACGTGACTCAGAACCATTAAGTCACAAGCGTGACATATAGTTATAAAAATCTTATTCACTCAAAGTTAAAATAATCGATGAGCATTCGTAAAAATAAATTAATGTACCGAGTAAAAAGACAAGTGTTTCAAAAAACAAAAAAGTTAGGGCACTTTAAATGCACCACTCGTACAAAGAAATCCTTTGCTTTACCACAATGTTCTTCGGCAAATTGATACGATCAGCCATAGAAGAAATCTCCCTGAAAGCATGAATCAACACCCGATCGCTGTTCGACATCGACTTTCTGTTTGAAAGTTGAGAATAGGCTGAAAATAAACGCGTGGATTAAATTATAATAAATATAATGAAATAGTAATGACGTACCACCATCAGACGAGCCCGGAGGCCCAACTGGTCGCTCAATTATAGTTGAAAGATCACTGCCAGATAATAAGGGATTTTGCGAGTCTCCAACACGAGACATATCCTAAAAATACACAGTTTAAGATCGAGACAACTTCAACACTGGGCTGAGTCAATAATAAAATAATGTTTTAGTAGATGCGTAATTAAATTTAATAAATATCACTGACTATATATTAGAAGTATGTTTAATAATTTGTTCATTTTGCAAAAAATCACTATACAATCACAAAAGTCCTAAACTTAACAGATAATACGGTAATTTCATACATTTAACATTAGAAAATTAACACATTTAAAAAATGATCAATATTTCAATTAATAAATCTAACAACAGTACACACTGAGTTTAAATAGATAAGTTAATACCCAAGCAAAATATAAACCTATTAAAATTTAAAAAGTTGTTGTGAAGGTAACCCCTTTTTTTATCTTCCGAGCCTTTTTCTGAGAAACAGACGATATAACAGTCAGGGCTGGGGAGCCGGAGCCCGGAACCTCGGAGCCAGCCAATTTTGAAGGAGCCGGAGCTGGAGCCGGAGCTGGAGCCGGAGCCAAGTTTTGATATTGTGTGGAGCCGGAGCTATCAAAATTTTTGCTGGCTCCAGCTCCTAACAATATATTTTTTTACATTTAAAAGTCAATTAATTAATTGGTGGATCTAAACGTGCATTAAGATAATGTAAAAAATGTGTTGTGTTTGAGTCATTTGTTTAAGATGAGTAGCATGGAGTTTGAGATAGGTACCGATCGGTAGGACACTGGCTTTGTCTTGAATATTTGTGTGCAGCCAGTAGCAATGAACAAAGCTGTGTTCTAAATGGTTTACAGTTTCTTGATGTTGGTGTTTTATATGGTAGGGCTCCATATGGTGTTTGCATATTCCAATGCGAGCGAACGTTGGCTTTAAATATAGAGATGATTAGCTTGTTTTGTTTACCCTATTTGTTTGAAGTAAGTGCTTCGCGAATGTTAAGCGTTTGTTTTGCTTTAATGACGGTGAGATTTATGTATTGTGAAACTGTTAATTTTGGGTCAAAAGTAATTCCAAGAGTTTTTGGGTGTTTTTATTGTTGTTGGTGTTTGATTATTTAATTTAAATGATAGAGTTATGCTATATTCAGCTGGGTCTGGTGTAAAAAGTGTAATACTTTGTTAAAAATATTCTTGAATAAATTATTGGGCTTAAATGGTGATTGGTGTGAGATACTGTGACTGTTATGTCATCGGCGTATGTTGAGATACGTCTTTTGGGAGGAAGTTAATCTCAAAGATGTAAATTTTAAAAAACGTTGGAGACCGAATTCAAACTTGTGGTACTCCAGATGTTGATTTATTTAAATTTTGAGAGTGTGCCATTGTATTCAGTGCATGTTTGTTGTCCTTAAATGTAGGTGTTTAACATGATGTTTAAATGATGTCCAATTGGATTTTTGGTAATTTGTTATTGTTTTAGTGAAGTGGGATGGCATTGTTTTGGTCTTGTGACGTATACTGAGGGCAGAGAGTAATAATAAATGATCTGATGTGAGGGAGGGGATAGTCCTGGTGAAGTAGGCTGTTGTGTTTGATTGGATGGTCGACGTGTTAAGCGTTTGTGATTAATGTGATTTGATTTGAGTTATTCAATCAGTTTTCCTATATGGCTCTTGGTCAGTGCGCACCACAATTGCTAATGAGCATTGACATCTGCGGTGACTATTGTGTTTGGATGATTTGTTTTGTATGTAAATGTGCTGGATATATCGAGTCTTCTTTTGTTTGAGATATATAATCGATAGGACGCTTGGATAATATATATAACTTCACCTATTGAACCCTTGGGTAATATTAAGCCTTTGGATAGCGCAAGTTAGAAAATTTTGGATGATTGATATATCATTTAGTTATCCCTTATAGGTTAATATTTATACATGTGTTATCAAGTTGAAGCTGGAGGTGGAAGTGGAGCTGGAGCTGAGCTAGAGTCAAGCATTGGCTCCGGAGCTGGAGCCAGAGCTGGAGCCTAACCTAAATTAGGCTGGCTCCCCAGCCCTGATAACAATATATTTATTATTTATGATTAAAAAAATAATGAATGAATAAACCTGTACTTTTCAAATTTTTTGTGTAAGTGACACACTTTTAAACTGGAAATAAATTTGTGACCCATTTAAATTTAATTCTAATGAAAAAGCTTTTAACAGCAAAATCCAATTGCAATTTTAATGAGATATATGAGTTTGCTTGCAAAAACCTTGAAAAGAGAAATTTTTTATTACAGGGGTGATTAGTGACCATTGGCGTGAAAGACTTTTGAACTGTGGTCCAATTCTCCTAAATCAAACGCTGTTTTCGAGTGTGCTTGCGTCATATTTTTAGACTATAATATTGTAAGAAGATTAATTGTTAGTGTAATTGTCAAGTATAACTAAGTCTTTGTAACATGAATGTAAATATTTTTCCTCTAAGCCTGGTATTTTTTTATTACTTTCTTAAAAAAAGATTGTAAAAATACCAAGTTTATTGCATACATCGCTAATTAAATTTAAAGTTATGTGAGCAGCAGCATTTCCTTTTTAATCTATGTAACGTAGCTTGGTTTAGATTGACTCTAAGATCTTCACTTAAAATTGCAACTTCTGGAACATAATGGTTAACTGGATGGGACATTAGGGCAAGGTCTAAAAATCAGGACTGTCCTGACTGAAACAGAACGTATGGTAAGCCTAGCTATTTCAGAATATGAAAAGTGATAATTAAGACCTATTTTTGTATTCAATTGATTTTAAACAAAGGAAAGATTGTTATGACTGGGAAAGAAGAAACGTTGTCAGAATTTTTATTTTTTCATGGTTTGAATTCTTCACCAGGCTACAAATAACACTATTGTGGACCACATGAAGCCCACAGGTCTGGTCTGAACCACCCTGGCCTAAGACATCGCTAATATGCCATCTAAATAAAACTTAAATAAATGTATAATTAAAATTTTCTGTCAAAAAATTATACACAACATTGATCTATATATATTGTAGTTTTTCATTAATAATCAATAGCCAGATCTAGCAAGCTACACAAAAAATTTCTACTTAAAAAAAAAACATACATTGAAATTATGATAATATGATTTGTAAACTGCAAATTCTTCTCATAATGCATATAAAACAATTAATCTGTATTTTTCATTTAGTCTACTGATATAGTAAATCAGGTAAAAATATTGACCCAAAGGTCCTTTAAGTGTAGCTCATTAGTCCCCAAGCTTAAAGACTTTTGGGCCAAAAATTTTGTAATTTTTAAAACGTGATATTTTTTCAATGCTTCATCAAATAAAAAAGTTATATGTATGTCTAAGTGAGGTAAAAGGTGCAATTTTAATATAGGGTTATAGGCAATTTTCCTTTTAAATCAAAAGCTAGAATAGAAAAAAACTAAATTTTGGCTCAATGGTCGTAATCTCTCCTATTATTGCTTACAAAAGTTATATGGTTAGTCGAAAACCCCTATAATAAAATTTATTGAACTGTAAATAGCTAGTGTCAAATATTGTTTGAAGTCCAGTTGGCAACACACCATTGTACCACAGGTGACACACGGTTTGGAAAGCACAGGATTAAACAAATAATCATATTTGTGGAGCATACTAAGCAATTTTTTGCTATCAAAAAAAAAAAAAAGTTTTAAAAGGTCACAGAATTATCCCAAGTATAAAAAAACAAACTCTGCAATACTACACAAAACATACAGATATATGAAAAATACAAATAAATCTCATAGTCTACTTAAATATTGCATAATTTAATTTTATCTAACTTTAGAATCTTTGTCATTTGAAAATGTACGCCATTCTGATCCAACATCAATTGTTCGGTCTCCTACAACAAGTCCACATTCTGGACAAATCATATCTCCAGCACGATAATCTTCAATTAAAGGAGCATCTGGATGATCAGGACAATATACTTGATGAAGATGGTTTCTAAAAAAAAGATGATTTAAAATATTTGGCATAGTTTACATTAATTAAATACTATTAATTACTTTTAAAAATGCAAAACAAACTTCAAAAACTAAGCAAAAATAGGTCTAATATTTTAATTTCAAAAACTATAGAAAACAAGTGTAATTATACTACAAATTTGTCGTTTATAAACTATACAAAATAATGGTTTTTTACCTACTTCCCATCCTTCAATAGAAATATACAGTGAAAGCTAATACTTGTTGAATTCAAGAAACAAATCTATCAGATCACCTAGAACTGAATTAACTTGGTAATTTGAAAAAAAATTATTTCAAAACTTAGTTTACATTTTTCCAATAAACATATTCTAAAGTTTGATTCCTAAATAATGCAATGTATAACAATTATAGTTTTAAAACTAATGAATAAAGCAATACAGAACTTTAGGTATTTGTCAAAAAGCAATAGGCAAAAATATAACAATATTTAAAACTTTAGTTTCAACGAAAGTTTGTCAATAAATTGTAAATAAATACTTACAAAAGCTAGTGCCACAACATTTTTAAGAAAAAATGTGTCACACTGAATGAAGATATATTTTTAAGATATTTTATATTATGAGGTGTGTTTGAAAAGTATCGGGACTGTATGCTTTGCACAAACAACACTTGCAACAGTGATAAAAGCTTTGTTTTTTAAGATGGCGCAATGTCTTGTGGTTGTAAAAATGTAGTTTCAGCATTCTGTGACAACCATATGCTTTTTTACAGGCTTTTCTTGAAAGGTGCTTTACTGTAGTTCGTTTTGGGATAATTTATTTAGTAAATATTTTTTTCTTTTTTTTTCTTCTTTTATTAACAAATAATGAGCATTGAACAAAGAATCAACTTGAAGTTTCTTGTTCGACTTGGAAAAACTCCAACTGAAACATTCAATTTGCTCCAAAAAGTTTACGGAGATGCTACGATGTCAAGAACTCGGATTTTTGAGTGGCACAAGAGGTTCAGAGAGGGAAGAGAGGATGTGGAAGATGATCCTAAGAGTGGAAGGCCAACAACAAGCAGAACAAACGAAAATGTTGAGCGTGTGAGAGAAAAAGTGCGCAGTGACTGCCGCCTTACTGTTAGAATGATAGCAGATGAGTTGAGCATGAATAGTGAGAGGGTGTGGAGGATCATTACAGAAGATCTGGAATGAGGAAAGTTTGTGCGAAAATGGTACCAAGGTTGCTGAATGATGGGCAAAAGGAAAATCGTGTGCAAGTGTGTCAAGACATCCTGAAACAACTTGAAATTACACCAGATCTGCTGAGTAGAGTTGTTACTGGTGATGAGTCATGGATCTTCGAGTACGATCCACTCACCAAATGGCAGAGCCTTGAATGGAAGAGTGCATCCTCACCAAGACCCAAGAAAGCAAGGCTGTTCAAGTCCAAAATTAAGGTAATGCTGATTGTTTTCTTTGATGTTCATGGAATTGTTCATCTAGAATTCTTGCCACAGGGCCAAACCATTAACCAGAATGTTTACAAAGACATCTTGCGACGTTTGATGCGTTCGGTAAGGGAGAAAAGAAGAGAATTGTGGGAGACAAAGTCATGGCTGCTTCATCATGACAATGCTCCTGCTCACAATGCCTTAAGCATACGACAATTTCTTGCAGAAAATAACATTGCTGTGCTGGAGCAACCACCCTACTCGCCAGATCTGGCTCCCTGTGGTTTTTTCTTGTTTCCTAAGCTCAAGGGAGTCATTAAAGGAACCCGTTTTCAAGACTCAAAAGCCATAACAACAGCCGTAACAAAGGAACTACGAGCGATCCCAATGGAATCTTTCCAGAAGTGCATAGAAGCATGGCGGCAGAGATTAGAAAAGTGCATTCGAGCTCAAGGAGATTACTTTGAAGGGGACAAGTTGTAATTTTTACGTGGCATTTCAAATAAAATAATTATTTACACAGTCCCATTACTTTTCAAACAGCCCTCGTATATTTTGTGTTCAAGAAAACTTAACAATTAATATGTGTTCACAAATATTAACATAATACAAATAATAATTAATTTTGGTTTAAATAATAATTCCAGGCAGGCGTGTGCCATGAGTAATTACTCAGGGTAGGCAGTCAGTAATTACAAACAAGCTTTAATTCCTTATAACATCATAATGAAATTTTAAAAAGTTATTAAAAAAGGAAGAGATACATAACCAATATAATAAAGCATTAAAGGTTTTTTCATCATTACTCTGATTTGCCAGGGTTTTTGAAAACTTTAAACCTCATTTTCTCAAAACTGACATATGTGACTTGGTACATTTAGAACTAAGCCCTTCAGTTATTTATCTCATTTGCTTTATAGGTCAGTAGACTAATCATGGGTTTACTGTACTGATTAACTTAAAACACCTAGATAAGTTGATCAAATGTTTTTCACTGCTTTAGAAACTTTTTTTTATCTTAAATGAAAGCACAATGACTTCTGCTTATAATGGCTGGAGAATAGCATAGTGTTGAGTGGATGATACAGCATGTGTACTTTATGCATATTCTGCTTATCATAAATACAGAAAAAGCAGGTGCAAATCATGCCTACCTTATCTGCAAATATATCAAAATCTTTGGTATTTCGAGCATTGTAATTAAATCAATTATAATAATTTTGTTGTATTAGGTGTATATTTTTTCCAAGAAGGAAAATGCTGCTGATGTATATTTCTCAGGGTAG
Source organism: Diplosoma virens (assembly GCA_963680785.1). NCBI lineage: Eukaryota > Metazoa > Chordata > Ascidiacea > Aplousobranchia > Didemnidae > Diplosoma > Diplosoma virens. The sequence continues at coordinate 22,042,199 of OY796886.1, read as the reverse complement.
GTATGCCTACCTTGCCTACCAAGAGGGCATGTCCCTGATTCCAGGTCAAAACAAAATAATTAAGGTGCAATACTTTATTTTTTCATTATCTTAAGCTGTTGTATGTTCAGACTAGATAATGGCAGTTATAGTATTAACCCTTTAATGGATCAATTATCTTCGCAGGTTGTTTTATTTCAGAGCATATATATTTTTTAATTACATAAACTGCCATATTAAAAGCATATTTTTAGTATATAAATGCCAGGTACATCTTAAAATAAAACAACTGAGACCAAATTAACTCATGTGAGCGATAAAATCAAAAATTGATTTTGCCCAAGTATACTTGTCTTGTTCAAAAAAGATACACTTGTGATGCACAAGTATATATTTTATATAATCCATCAAGGGGTTAAGCCAGATTAAAAAAGTTGTGATTCAAAAATGACAATTTATTTGGTGTCTGATGAATGAAACATAATTTTCATTGCTTGTTAAGAGTGTATGGATGCAAATCAAACACCCATATATTGTAATCATAAATAAAATTCCAAAAATTATAAAAAGTTGAGTGTTGCATTCAAAATTTAAAAAATAAGCAAAATTTCAGTTGTGAAAACAAAAAAATAACTAAAATTCTTATACCAATTAATATTATGGGCTTTTTTGGAAAAACAAATGATAAATCACTTGCAAAGTACAGGGTGGGGACTTCAAATTGTCGTCCTCATATATTCATGATATATTCTATTTTACTTTTCAGATTACATAAGTGCAATATATAGTTGGATAGCTATAAAAATAAGATAATCACCAGTGTTGACACTATGAAAAGAACATATGCAGAGTTATTGGAAATATTGTTCACTGAAGCAGAAGTGAGATGTGCTGTGGTCACGGCCCTGGTTTACAACAATGGTGAAGTGGACAACAGAACCATCGCCAACACCCTTGAGGTCAACATGAGAACCATCCAGCATACTCATAAGAAGTTGGAGGAGAGTAAGGATTCTTGTGGAGTTATACCAAGAGCTCCAAAGTCTCTGGATGACTGCCGGAAGTTGAGTTTTTTTCTCAAAAGGGTTGTGGTCATGATCGACATTAACCCTTTCAAGTCCATGAGATCCATGGCTGCTGAACTGGGGTTTGATAAAAGGACAATTCAACGATGTGTAGATGAGGATTTGTGCTGCAAAAGCTACAGAATGCAAACTGGCCAACTTTTGACCCAGGCGACCAAGGACAGAAGGCTGCTTAACTCCACCAAGCTCCTCAACAAGCTGAAGCACCTGAAGGAGTCCAACATGCTATGGTTCTTCTCTGATGAGAAGAATTTCTGCCAGGACCAGGCCCACAACAGGCAGAACCATCGATGGATTGCTATGTGCCCCAACGATGTGCCCAGAGTGATAAAGACCAAGTTCCCTAACACAGTCATGGTCTTTGGTGTGATCAGCTCTGATGGGGACATGATGGTGCTGCACATCTTTGAGACAGGTCTTAGGGTCGATACTGAGATCTACTTGCAGGTCATGGATACTGTGGTGTTACCCTGAATCAAGCAGGTGGCCCAGGACAGGCCCTGGGTATGGCAGCAAGACAGTGCACCTTGTCATGCTTCCAAACGCTCCCTTGCCTGGCTGGAGGAGCACTGCTACAACTTCATAACCAAGGCAAATGGCCTCCCAGTAGCCTGGATCTGAACTCAATGGATTATTTCTTTTGGGCTGTTTGGAGAATCAAACTAACCAACACCCTCATACCACCAAGGCATCTCTCATTTCCTCCATCAAGGAGCAATGTATCTCCATAGACAAGGAGATGGTGAAAAAGGCCTGCGGGAGCTTCAGGACCAAGATTGAGTGTGTCATCAAGGCTGAGGGCAACTATGTCGAGTAGAATGTATTTCTCGCATCATATCCTTATTTTGTTTTTTATTTGAAATATCTTTAAAATTGATCGTTTTATGTCCTTTTAATTAAAAAGCAAGCTACAGCAACAATTTGAAGTCCCCACCCTGTACAACAGTAAAAAAATAAAGCCTAATAATTTGTAACAAAGATTTTTTAAAAAAACTATCAAAATTTTTTGTTTTTTTATCTGACACACTATTATTGAATTGTGTTTGAAAATGTTTTCTTTATAAAAAATGCTTCACAATAGCAAAAATTGTGCCAATTTTTCTAGTAATAGACCACAACAACCATTCCATTATTATCTAATTCTTTTAATGTGCTTGAAAAACTTATAAAAGTATACTTTACAATATTTTTAGATAAAAATGACACATTAAGTTGCTATCAATATCTATTTTGAAAACCTCATTGGACAATGCATGCATTACCAGACATAATATCTCTGGCATATAGCAAGATTGAGCCAAAAAGTTTATTGGCTTATTAACCATGGATCTAAAAAGCTTTTAATATTGCCTCTCACAATATAGTGTTATATAAATTACACCCCTACTGAATATGTGGTGCTGCCTTGCATCTTTTTGCAAGTTACTTAGCAACATAAAAACAATTTGTTTCCCAAAATAAATACAATTCAAAACTTAAACATATTAAATGTGACATCCCTCAAGGTTTCATCCAAGGACCAAACTTATAATCTACTTAACACACTAACTTTTTCTCCTAAATTATACATTGACAAAACTTGCTTTGTTGAGTATGCAAAAGATTAAGCCAACATTGAGTTGGCAAAATTAAAACACCTGATGTAATGCAAAGGAATGAACCATTAATCCCACAAAATCCAAATCATTGTTTATCTATTCTAAATTAGGGTCTTTTCAATAAGCGATCATGAGCACTTTTTGTTAGTGAAACTAACCCAGAATCCCCCTGTGGTTACTATTGTTTTTTTAAGAGATCCTTTTTCTCTTGGTATCTTGTTTATTGCCTCCTAGTGCTGTAGGAAGGATTCCAGGTTAGTTTCACCAACAAACAACAGTTATGGTCTCTTCTTGAAAAGACCCTACATTACATACTAATTACAATAAGTTTATAGTCTTATAAAACAACACTTTTTATTCTTAATTTCCAAAATAGGAATATTTTAAAATTGTTTTAGATAATCAACTTAATTTCAAAGACTATATAAAACTCTTCAATCAAATTAACAAAGGCACAAATATTGAAATATGCCAGCTTTTTACAAAGATTTAAATTTACAATAGGTACATATTAAACATTGAAGTTCTAAGAATGACTTTTAGGTTTTAGGTATAATTACTGAAAAACTAAAAACTCAAGTTTACATCAGTTACTTTAAATTACCAGTATTGGCAGTGTATAGGCAGTGTATGCGCAGTGTAGACAGCATAGGCAGTGTATAGGCAGTGTAGGCAGTGTATAGGCAATGTAAGCAGTGCAGGCAGTGTAGACAGTGTATAGGCAGTGTATGGGCAGTTTAGACAGTGTATAGGCAGTTTAGGCAGTGCAGGTAATGTATAGGCAGTGTGTAAGCAATATAAGCAGTGTAGGCAATGTAGACAGTGTATAGGCAGTGTAGTAGAGAAAGATAGGTGGTGGTAAAAGCTATCACTTTAATTGACTAATTTGGTTATATCATTCTTTTGTAAGAAATAGTTTCAACTATTGTTTTTTTTATAATTATTTATAAATGACTATAAAACCAGCCAACAAAAGCACTGGCCCACTGGGAAAATTCCTGAACTCCCCATGCCTCACACTACCCATACACGTCCTATGCACTGCCTATACACTGTCTACACTGCCTACACTTTCCACACTATCCATACACTGCCCGCACTGCCTATATACACTGCCTACACACTGCCCACATTTCCTAAACTGCCTATACACTTCCTGCACACTGCCCACACTGCCCACATTTCCTAAACTGCCCATACACTTCCTGCACACTGCCCACACTGGTAATTTAAAGGTGCCCCGTTTATACCACGAACACAAAAAAACTAAGTTACACAGCAAACGAGGTACTTAAACGTCGCCTCTTTGCCATTGCGGCAGCGTAGAGTAATTAAAATAAATAAAACTTTGGCTAGATCGACTTTTAATCATACAGTAGAAAACACCAATTAACCATGTAATACTACAGATTGCTTTCAACCTCAAAAACATACCATAAATGCTTTGGCTTTTTACGATTTCTTTGTTACGGTAATTGTTAAAAATAACAAATCTGGCAGCACTGGCAGAGTAACTCAGAAAAAAAGTAAATATGTCAGAAAAAACAGCAATTACGATTGTTATATAAGAAGTTTGTTTTGACCTCGTTTCGAATTAAAATTACGACGTCTTTTCATAATAATATAAGAACATAAATTTATTACTTCTCACATTTGCAAGTCTTAAATTGTCTCTACTGAAAATGTGATCGTCAAAAGTAGGTCTATAGCCTATGTTGAAAAAAAGTCAAAATTGAAGGTTGCTTGGCTGCGTCAAACTAAAATGGTTTCTCAATAAAACAGTTACTTTTGATAAGGTTTTTTTTAGAAAACTGGCATTGGTACCAAAACAAGATTTGCGCTCCCCAATTCATAAAATGGAGCAAGTTAAGAATTCGCCCTCGCTGTTTAAAACTTTTTTTCTAATTTTTGAATTATCTCGTTTTCAACTCTCTTCTCTCTCTCTCGTTCTTTCTCCCTCTTTCTCCCTCTGCTCTCTGTTACTCTTTACAAAAAGTGAAATTGTCGAGCTCGGCGAATGCTTTACAAGATGAAAATAACCGCGGTCGGGCGAATAATTTACAAGGAATACATTTCGTTTTTTCGAACGACATAAACTTATCAATCAGCGAATGCTTTGCAAGAAACAACAAATAAATTAATATGATGCTAAAAAAGTTGTTATTTTTTGGGTTTGAAAAAAACAAAGTTTATCGCTTAGCCTACTTTACAAGAAACAATTAAAATCTATAATTGGGCTAAATAAAATATTACCATTTTTTGTTTAAAAATTAAAATTTCATCAATAATAAAGTTATAAACTCGTTTTTAAGCCTTCATTCTCGATGGTGTTAAAAATTAGCCAATTCTTTACAAGAAGTAAGAGCTGGGCGAATGCTTTACAAGATGAAAATAACCTCGGTTGGGCGAATAATTTACAAGGAATACATTTTATTTTTTCGAACGGTATAAACTTATCAATAAGCGAATACTTTGCAAGAAACAACAAATAAATTAATATGATGCTAAAAAAGTTGTTAATTTTTGGGTTTGAAAAAAACAAAGTTTATCGCTTAGCCCACTTTACAAGAAACAATTAAAATCTATAGTTGGGCTAAATAAAATATTACCATTTTTTGTTTAAAAATTAAAATTTCATCAATAATAAAGTTATAAACTCGTTTTTGAGCCTTCATTCTCGATGATGTTAAAAATAGTGATGTACCGATACCAAGTATCGGATCGGTGGTATCGGTCTATTTTTGTGGTATCGGCTAGCAGTATCGGTATCGGTAAATATAGCCGATACCTGCCGATACTTTTTAAGCACAAAATAAATATAAATTTTTCTTTTTTTTGTCGTATAAATATAAAAAATTTTTGTTCCTCCCTGGAACTGGATTGGATTTCTAACATAATTAATGATTTCTTTTACAGATTTGTAATAGCATTGTAATGAAAATGATAGATATATACCTGAAAAAAATTCAAAATGCAATAACAAGCTAGATTTAGTAAATACATTCTTTGGTGTTACTTACAAAAAGTTTTACTGATGGTGCACGATAGATAAAAAAGTATCGGTGGTATCGGCAGTATCGGTATCGGCTCTAAATGCTGGTATTGGTAGTAGTATCGTTATCGGCTTAAAATGTGGTATCGGTACATCATTAGTTAAAAATTGGCCAATTCTTTACAAGAAGTAAGAGCTGGGCGAATGCTTTACAAGATGAAAATAACCTCGGTTGGGCGAATAATTTACAAGGAATACATTTCGTTTTTTCGAACGACATAAACTTATCAATAAGTAAATACTTTGCAAGAAACAACAAATAAATTAATATGATGCTAAAAAAGTTGTTATTTTTTGTTTTTGAAAAAAAACAAAGTTTATCGCTTCCCACTTTACAAGAAACAATTAAAATCTATAGTTGGGCTAAGTAAAATAATACTTTTTTTTATTTTTTATTTAATTTATCAATAATAAAGTTATAAACTCGTTTTTAAGCCTTCATTCTCGATGGTGTTAAAAATTGGCCAATTCTTTACAAGAAGTAAGATAGATAGATAGAAAACAGTTTATTCGCCTGATCAATTAGAACGTATGCAAAACAACACATTTAAATCAAATTACAGTACACTTGTTCAGGCCAGGAAGCATCGATGAACCCGAAGGTTTTTTAATCCAAGATGCTTCCTGACAGAGAAGAAAAGAATAAAAACAAAAAAACAAAAAAAACGGAAAAACAAAACAAAACAAAACAAAACATAGAATTTAGCCAAAGTAGAAGAAATGATATAGTAAATAACTTAACATTGTTGTATGTTCACACTGATAAGTTCAACTAATGCGACGGCAAGAATGAATCAGACAAAATTCAGTTTAACAAGTATACGACACGAATATTGATACACAATGAAACAACAGCATAAAATTTATATCTCCAGAAACTAGATCAAAAGAGTTAATGTAATATGTAGTATTGAATTGCTTTTTGTTTAATCTTTTTTTTGAATGATATCCACGATGATTCCTTTATTTTAGGTTTAATTTTTCCCCATAATTCAGTTCCTCTGTACGCCAGGGATTTTTTACCTGCTAACGTTTGAACGCGAGGTTTGAAGTATACTAGGTTGTGTTTTGTTCTAGTATTATGACTGTGAACTTTTGTGATATCAACGAAGCAGTCTTTGAGTGCAGTCTTAAATTTTTTATTATGAAGCTGATACATGAATTTGGCTAGTTCAAGTCGATAAATGTCATCTAATTTCAAAAAATTCAATGTTTTATATAGAGAGGTTACTGGACAATATTTGCTACTATAAGTTATGATACGAACTATATTATTTAGTTTCACGTTAAGTTCATGCATTAGTTTTTGGTTAGCTGTACCCCATGTGACTATTCCATATTGAATACGACTGTAAATAAGCGAGTAGTAAAGCATACACAAAGTCTTTCGATCTAAAAATGTTCGAATTCTGTACATCAATCCAGAATATCGAACTAGTTGTAACGATAGATGTTGAATGTGACGAGACCAATTCAGGTTTTCGTCAAAATAAATTCCTAAATATTTTACCGTTCTAATTCGTTTTATTTTAATTGAATTTAAGGATACATTAAAGTTTGTAGAACATGAGCGATTGAGTTGCTTGTCAAACATTAAATAATGAGTTTTTGAATAGTTCAGCTGAAGCTTGTTTTGTTTCATCCAGAGATTAATTTTACTCAGTTTAATGTTCACTCTGTGTTGTAGTTTATATAGGTTGTGGTCTGACAGGGCTAAGAATGTGTCATCGGCAAACAAAATGGTGTCAAACAGACTAGCAAAAGGAAGGTCATTGATGTACAGAAGAAAAAGTAGCGGCCCAAGGGAAGAGCCTTGTGGTACACCGTATTCAATTTTTGACCGGTCGGACATAAAGCTATTCATTTTTGTATATTGTTTTCTGTTGCTCAAGTAACTTTGCATCAGTTTAAAAGCCAATCCCCGAAATCCATAAAAATTTTTCATTTTGTGCAGCAAAATATCGTGATTCACAGTATCGAAGGCTTTGGTGAGATCAAGGAAGATACAGCAAGTGTACATTCTTTTATCAGAATTTTGTATTAGTTTTTCATAAATATTGCTGATAGCATGAGACGTAGAAGAGTTTTGTCTAAAACCAAATTGTTTGTCAGAAATTAAATGATATTTTTCTAGATAATTGTTGATTCTATTGTATATAAGTTTTTCAAAAATTTTATTGATTTGAGAAAGGATCGAAATCGGACGATAATTTGTCAGCAAATTAGAATCTCCTTTTTTGAAAACAGGAACCACCTCTGCAATCTTCAAGGAATTAGGAAATTCTCCTTGTTGGATACAGGAGTTGAAAATGCTGCTTAAGAATGGAGAGATTACTGTATTACTTAATTTTAACAGTTTATTGTCTATGTCGTTTTCTCTAACTGCCTTTTTTATTTTTATATTGCCAATAAGTGAGTAAATCTCTTCAGGAGTAGCAGGAGAGAAAAAGAACGAGTTAGGTGAATTGGGTAATAGAGGAGAGGTTGATTCAAGCGATTTAATGTTTTTCCCTATTTTTTCTCCAATTGTCGCAAAATGAACATTGAAAGCTTCACAAATTTTTTGAGGATCATCTATCACATCATTGTCGGTGACTATCTCACTGGGGAATGTATTTTTGGTTTTCTTCAAATTGGCCAGCTCACCAATAATTTTCCACAGCGTACTGAAGTTACTGGTGTTGTCGTCAATAAAACCCTTGTAGTACGCTTCTTTAGCACTCATAATTTTTCGATTTAAAGCATTTCTTTGTTTTTTGTAATTTTCGAAAATGTCTTTATCAAATTTCTTGTGTAATTGTTTGTAAAGTTTGTTTTTTTGTTTGATCAAATTTAGTAGTTCACGTGAGAGCCATGGTTTTTTACTAAGCTTTTTTTCTCTTCTTGAAGCTTTTTTCAGAGGGGCAAATTTATTTACCGTGTTTTTAAACACTTCTTCAAATTTATCAAAAGCATCATGAACCGAATCAATGCTGTCTAGGTTGGCAGCATTTAAATTATTACCAAGTGTCATTAAATAATCTTCTAACTTAAATTTTTTCATGTCTCGAATTAGAAACTGTTTTGTGCTTTTAACACGAGACTTTTTGGCAGAAATACAAACAAATGTAGACATATGGTCGCTCAAATCGCACAAGAGTACACCACTAGTGTATAAGTGTTTTGGATCGTTCACGTAAACGTGGTCGAGCAATGTTCTTGAATGATCTGTTACGCGAGTCGGGAGATCAATGGCACATTTGGTTGAGGTGCTCAAGATATCATTCACATACTTTCGAAAGTTTTGATTGACATTGATTTGCATTAAGTCAATGTTATAGTCACCGACAGTGTAAAAAACCGTATTACTGGCACGTAGTTCAGCAAAAATATCACATAAATTTGTGGTAAAGCGTTCATAGTCATTAACAAGTGTAGTGGGATGTCGATAAATTACCCCTATCACTATCGGCCCTGTGGTAGTTTTAACTTCAATCCACATGTTTTCCACAAAATTTAATTCAATATTTATTTCAGTTTTTTGTTTGTAAGGTAAAGTTTGTTTTACGTAAAAGCCAACCCCACCAGCTTTTGTAATACTATCACAATGAATGAAATCATATCCAGTAATGTCAACATTAACTATTGGTTGACCATAAGTAATTTTTGTTTCTGATATTGCAATGATATCTGGCGTTTCAGAAAGATTGGCCAAAAGAGTGATAAGCTTGTCAATATTTTTTTGTAAACTTCGCATGTTAAAATGCATGATGAATAAGCAGTGGTGGATATTGGGTGAGGCGAATGAGGCAGTCGCCTCAGGCCCCCCCTTTTTTGGAGGGCTCCCCCTCGATTTTAAGGGCCCCCCCTCGAAAACAACATATACAGTTTTGGATTCGCTCAGTGGACGATTCGGAGTGAAGACTTTTTTTTTTTTTTTTTTTAGAGAACACCTTGATTTTGGGAGAAAAATAGGGAAATTAGAGGTGAAATTGAAGTGAAGACCTTTTTTTTTTTTTTTTTTGGAGAACACTTTGATTTTGGGAGAAAAATATCCAAGCCCAGATCAGACCTCTTTTTTTTCTCAGACAACATGAATTTTTGAAAATTCTTGCCTCGGGCCCCTAAATTGGAATATCCACCACTGTGAATAAGTCATCTTTTTTATGTTTTACCACATTATTTAACGACGAAATATCATAATACTCGCAATTGTTAAAAAAGTCGCAATAATTTGAATTTTCGTTACAAATTCCTAAAGTAAAGTTATCAGGTCTCGTTGAATCAAAATGCTTGTCAAAACTTGCATCTACCGCTCGTGAGTCGCAAAGCAAACAGCTGCTGACAAGTTTTTTGTTTGTAAATGAAGTATCACTGACTTTAGAAGTCAAGCAACTTTTGTGCAAACTACGCGAGCAGTCAGTGCAAGTTATGTGGTCATTTACAGTTAAGCAAGCTTTCGCACACACAATACAAATTGGTTGGTTCTCCATTTTATCAAGATTTTGCAATACAATTATACATACTGAGACTGCGTTTTTTAAGCTGCAGACAACTAGGCCTATTCAAGGCTTTCGCTGCTAGAACTTTCACTATCACAATGACTAACTTCATTGAAAAGCATTGGTTTGTAGTCCAGCTTGGCAAAGTCCACATTAATATCAAGTCGAAATAAATCCTCTGGAGACATCACTATCCAGTTACCAGTACCCTCATCTTTGCTTCCATCAGTTAGGACACCTTGTTCAAGAGCAGACTTCTTCATTCGAATTCTGCCATTGTATGTGTGGCAGAAAACGAATTTTCCTTCGCAGTCATTTTTCACGTAATTCAGAAGTTTTGAGCGAAGTGGCGTCAAATCTTCAGTAATAAACGCGTTTTTAAATTTTTCGTCATTGCATTCTTTTAGTTTTGATTTTGAAAACAAGATGTCGTTTCTATGTTTATATTTTACAAACCTGGCAATTATAGGACGCGGTTTCGCCCTTGGTGATCTCATTCTACCCAAACGGTGGGCCCGCTGGATATCATAGCTTTCTAGGGTGACACCCAGCTTTTCAGCCAACTCGACAACCACTTTTTCACCGTCATCCTTCTTATCTTTAGGTTCAGGTATGCCATGAATTCTTATGTTCTCTCTTCTGGAGTATTGCTGCAAATTGTCAATCTCAAGAGTGTTTATGTTTAGACCTGTTTGAGTTTTTCATTTTCTGTTTTCAGTTCCTCAATTTTTTGGTCACTTTTCTTCAGTCTTTTTTGCAGTGTAGAAACTTGCTTAGTCAGGCTTGCAACCGTATCGTAAATTTTATATAATTTTTGTCGATCAGCTTCAGTAAAGTTGCTTTTCTCATTGCGACCAGGACTAGCGCTTGATTCATCTTTATTGCTTTTGTTTTTGTTACCTTTACCTGTCATAACTTTGCCTGCTATTTTTGAATTTGGAGAGAGAATTAGATTTACTTCTTACGTAATAATTAACTTAAATATGGCAGACAGAACTGTTAATCACAAAAGATCAAAACTAGTTTTCAAAAATTTGTTTAAATTAATGATTTTAAATTGTCTTTAACTTTGTATCTAGCACCAAAATAATTTTGAAGAGCTGAAAAGCTATTCTGTTATATTTTTGACTGTATTAGTAACTTACTATTTAATCTTCATTGTTTTTCTAAATGTACTGTGTTTTTGTAAGTGTACTGCTGTGTTTTTCTGATAAAAAAAAAAAAATTTTTTTTTTTTTTGTCCCACTATTTAGAGGGAGGCAGTTGACTAGAAGACCGTATGGTCATTTCTCTGCCTTCCTGTGCTTTTGAAAACTTTTTTTCACATATATTGGTGTATTTTTCGTTTTGAAGCACAAAACAAATAAATAGATTGATTGATTGATTGATTAATTAAACTCAATTTTCCGATTTTTCGACAGCAGCAAAAAACACTCCTTTCTGCACCGAGCAACTAGCAACAAGGAAGACTGGGCGAATGCTTTACAAGATGAAAATAACCTCGGTTGGGCGAATAATTTACAAGGAATACATTTCGTTTTTTTCGAACGGCATAATCTTATCAATAAGCGATTACTTTGCAAGAAACAACAAATTAATATGATGCTAAAAAAGTTGTTATTTTTTGGGTTTGAAAAAAACAAAGTTTATCGCTTAGCCTACTTTACAAGAAACAATTAAAATCGATAATTGGGCTAAATAAAATATTACCATTTTTTGTTTAAAAATTAAAATTTCATCAATAATAAAGTTATAGCTTATTTTACAAAAAACAATTAAAAACTATTATGCGCGATAAGCTTATGGTTACAAAGATCATGGAGCTTGTTCGAAAGGAAAGTTACACAATTACTACTGGTTACAATAAACAAAGCAAGCTTTGACGTGTAAAGTTGTGCGCTCAACAGGGATCGATCTTGGCTTCTTTTTTTTTAATATTTATGCATACAACCTGCCTTTGGACTTCCACAAATATTGCTAATGCAGATGCTCTTGCGTTGTTGCACTTTTCTGAAAACTGGAACAAGTTGGAATTTTAAGTTTAGTTATGATTGCACTTTCAAGGCATGTCCACACTTTGAGGTTGATGCTCAGTCACGTTAAGACGGTGACCAGATTTTCATGTAAATAAGCAGGAGACCAAACGTGAGCTGGGGGTGTACAATAGCAAAATCAAGGTGTTCTCTAAAAAAAAAAAAAAAGTCTTCACTTGGAATCGATCTCTGAAATTCCTATTTTCGTCGCAAAATCATAGCGTTCTCGAAAATAAAAGATTGCCGCTGCTTTAATCGACAAGACTTGTGCAAAATTGTTCCGCGGGCCCGCAGTTGGACCACGCTGACCTATATCATGCCAATACCTCAGCGACCCCACCGACCCCATGACCAGTTTGTGACCCCATATATTGACCATTTCGACCCCACTTGGGGTCGCGACCCCGCATTTGGGAACCCCTGTTGTAAAGCATTCGCCCAGCTCTTACTTCTTGTAAAGAATTGGCTAGTTTTTAACACCATCGAGAATGAAGGCTTAAAAACGAGTTTATAACTTTATTATTGATAAATGAAATTAAAAAAAATAAAATAAAATAAAGTATTATTTTATTTACCACCTACGCTTATTAGAACTATTTAAAGAATATTCAATACCCAAAAGTCTTTACCAAAATATTCGTCCCACCGGATCACAAAGACCCAGAATGTATGGTTTACCCAAAACGCACAAAACAAACGTACCGTTACGACCGATACTATCTATGACAGGCTCATCCCATCATGAGCTCAGCAAGTGGTTAGCAAGCCTCTTGGAACCGGTATTAAAACGTTTCTCGACCCATTGTATTCGTGACTCATTTACGTTTGCTGATGCTATTCAAAACTCTACAGATGCTAACAATCTTTTCATGTGCTCCTTCGACATCTCAAGCCTTTTTACAAACGTCCCACTTGAAGAGACCATTAATATCTGTGCAGATGCCCTAGTGTATATTGCGATGATTCGGATGCACAACCACTTATTTCGAAGGCTGTCTTCATTGAACTGATGAAAAGTGCCACATCTGGAGTAGAGTTTAGCTTTAACGACATCATGTACAAGCAAACTGATGGGGTTGCAATGGGTTCACCACTAGGCCCAGCCTTAGCTAACATCTTTGTTGGGTTTTATGAAGAAAAACTCTTCTCTCAAAAATCAAAACCTTCCACATATTTTAGGTACGTTGACGATACATTTGCTATGTTTCGCAATGAAGAAGAGTCGGATAACTTTTTCAAACAACTAAACTGTCTCCATCCTTCTCTCAAATTTACCTTTGAGAAAGAGAAAAATAATTGCTTACCGTTTCTCGACGTTAACGTGGAACGAACAGCTACCGGTTTTGAAACAAGTGTGTATAGAAAACCTACCTTTACTGGACAGTACTTACGTTGGGAATCTTTCAGTCCCACTAAACAAAAAACAAACCTTATATCAACTTCGGTACACCCGGCACTAATGATATGCACGAAATCTAAACTAAACGAAGAAATTAAGCATATCAAGAACATTCTATTAAACAATGGTTATCCTGAATCAATTATTGACTGCAACATTTCCAAGAAAATTGCTCAGTTTTCTACGCCCAAACGATTTGGTCCTGAGAAATGTCCCGTATATTTGAGAGTTCCTTGGATAGGGAAAGCTTCCATTGGTCTTGATAAAAACGTCAAAACGGTTGTTGAAAGCTGCTATGGCTCCGTTACGACCAGAGTTGTATTTACATCCAAACGCATGTTGCCTGTAGCCCGCAAAGATGTTTTACCTACCACGCTGAAAAGCTCCGTTGTTTATGAATATTCATGCCACTGTGACAGTAGGTACGTAGGACCAACATCACAGCAACTACAAGATAGAATCAAGCAGCATGTTCCTAAATGGCTACAACAGCAAGCGAAGCGCCCTACACGATCTCAATCTGGCAGATCCTGTAAGCTAAAACGTACAAATCCAGATTGTGACTCTGCCATAGGACAACACTTGCTTGACAACGAGCAATGTGCTGCAAACTATAACGACAAACGTTTTAAAATTCTTGCTGTGGCACGCAACTCGTTCCATCTGTGTCTACTCGAGGCAACTTTTATCAAAACCAAACATCCGGTTTTATGTAAACAAAAGGAATTTGTTTACACATTGAAACTTTTCAAATAACCTAAGTTGCGAGTAACAGTGTTTCTCCTGGGTAATTGTACATAGTGCGTTTCTCCTTCCCGAGATTACACTGTATTGCACCACACTTCTTTGCTTTTGTGCAATTGTGCCTTTCTCCTTTCCGAGATTGCAGCACCTTTCTCCCAACTGTTGAGACTATAAATACCTTGATTTTCTCTGGTTCGTCCCATTTTGACGCGATTGCCACTGATGAGAGCGTCACGAAAAGCTTATGACTCCGATAAAATCGACTTTGTTTAAAGCGATATTAAAATTCTGTACCACAAAGAAGCTCTTTACCCCAACTACTGTATAGTTTTTAATTGTTTCTTGTAAAGTAGGCTAAGCGATAAACTTTGTTTTTTTCAAAAACAAGTAAATTAACAACTTTTTTAGCATCATATTAATTTATTTGTTGTTTCTTGCAAAGTATTCGCTGATGAATAAGATTATGTCGTTCGAAAAAACGAAATGTATTCCTTGTAAATTATTCGCCCAACCGAGGTTATTTTCATCTTGTAAAGCATTCGCCGAGCTCGACAATTTCATTTCTTGTATAGAGCAACAGAGAGCAGAGGGAGAAAGAGTGAGAAAGAACGAGAGAGAGAAGCGAGTTGAAAACGAGATAATTCAAAAATTAGAAAAAAGAGTTCTAAACAGCGAGGTTGAATTCTTAACTTGTTCCACTTGAATTCTTTAACTTGCTCCAAAAACAGCGAGGCCGAATTCTTAACTTGCTCCTAGGTAGGTATATGCTCATATTTCTACCACCACTTACATGTATAGTTGATCGAGAGTCAAGGAATTAATTCTTTTCCGTCTCTTCGAGAACTCGTGCAGTTCCCTTTTATTCAATTATTACGATACAAGTTATTTAGAAACTTATTCTTATTTATACAGAATCTTATTCAAATAGAATGATCAGAATCAGAAACAACATTTCGCTTTCATAATATTGCGACTTCCCTCGACGCCAGTCAAAACGATACTGAACCAAACAAAAGAACGCTTCTTATTTATTACCTGCATTTTAGACAAAGGCATGGAGAGTATGCCATCACATGATGCTATCGCATGCATTCTAGCAAGGCCTTCTATAACTTCCAGGCCTGGAATCGAATTCAAAATGGCGGCACTACCAGGCTGATAAATAGAAACTAAAATTTTTCCAAACTTCATTTGAAATTGTTATACTATCTACTAAATTAACTCAACAAAGCTCTATAACATTTTTGTTGGAAAATAATGTATTTAAATTAAAATAATATGATAATAATAAACTAATATGTCAAATATTAAATAAATATTAACGAAATTTTAATGTTAAAAAATTAAGCAAAATGCTTTATGATGCAATATTTAAAAAGTATATTACTTTAAAACATTACTATTTGAAAATAATTTAAATCTCACACAAAAAAATTAATATTTAACAACATAATGTACAATACGCCAAAAAAATATGGTTTGAATTACTTTTAAAATTTTGAAGCTTTTGCCGCAAAAGCAGCAGCGTAAGTTGTTTTGTCATTTTTACTTATTGAATAGTTATTAAGTAAAATGTTGGAAAATATATTGACACAAATTTTTAAAATATCGGATTGTTCTTTGCCACATGTGGGATTAGAGCACATACTATTTATTTGTAGATAATCGGAGAATTTCCAGAAATTACTGTTTAAATCTAATAATACAGCCTTTTGGTTTTTCAAGTTTAAAAATTTCTCTTCTAAGTTGCTTGAAATACAAGTGTTGAAAATGCTGTACGAAGCCTGGAAGGTATGAAGTAAAATTGAAGATGGATAAGTTAGGCCACCTCTATTCAAATTGTTAAAATATTCATTCAGTGAAGAATCAATTTCGGCATTAATCACATTTTTTCCTGGTGACAAAATTTTTTTACCGTTACTGCAATTCAGCTTGCTCATCACCTTTGAAGCAACAAAGCCAGCCACATACACAAGAACGGGCAAGTTTTCCGTTGCAAAACTTACGGTGATGTATGGAAATTCTTCTACAAAACGTTGATCTAAATTGCACAGGTTTTTGTCAAGGTCACCAACACTTGAAAGATCAAAAAGAAAGTCTTTTATAGTTATCTCTCCATCTGCTGCATAAAGTTTCAACATGCTGTTAATTTTTATTTTCTTTTTGCTTTCAAGTATTTCTTGAATAGAAACAAGTCTGTTTCCACCACTCATTTGTCTGTAGTGACCAAATCTACTTTCTAAGTCATCGGTTTGAAATTTTCCCGTAAGAACAAAGTCGACATTCATTGTCACCAATAAATGTTTTAACAGTTCAATCCGGCTTTTCACTGTATGTCTGAAAGCAAAGTATGTGTCACATGTTAAAAAACCTTCTTTAGTTTGTTTATCACACAATGCCCAGCAATCTAGTCATTCTACCAATTGCTCCAGAAAACGAAAACGTATATTATCAACACTACAAAAAGGTTCAGCATTGCTATTACGCGTATTTCTGCCTTTAAATGGGTGGTGAATATTCACCATATTCCACCACTTACAGATTATTGATATAAAAAGTGACGTTCCTTTCCAATTCTCAAGGTTTTCATGATCTGGCCCATAGCATTTCAATGCAGCAATGTTGGAATCATTAAAAATTTTTAATGCTAATTTTACATTCTGTCTCTCTAATGAGTGTAGATGCAAGGCTTTCCAAGTTAGTTGGGGTGCTTTTTTCAAAATCTTACTCATTTCCAGGTTATGAATTACCTCTAAGTCAACAAATGATGCTTGCAGCATATTTCCCAAATTATCTATTTCAGGAAATGTCAGTGTCTTTCTATAGTTTTTGAGATTAATCCAGTTATTTCGAATGCATTTAAAAATATGAACCGAGTCAAATAACAAAAATATTTTGCAAGTAGGCATTTTTTTCAGGCAGAATATCATTTCTAATAATGTCCTCTTCTTTAAAATGTTTTACACAAACAACTGTATGTTTAGAAATTATAAGATTCTCACAAGGAATTTTTCGTATCCACTTTTTCTTTAATTCTTCTTTGGAAGGAAAAGTAAAACAAGTAACAAGACCAGCTTCCTTTTTGCTGTCATAGTTAGAAGTACAATTGGGTACACAGCACTCATTAACCATTCTAAATTATTATATATCACACAATTCTTATTAATCACTATTCACAATCATTGTGTTAATGCAAATTTTAAAAAATGTATTAATTTGATTGCAAACAAAAATAAGTAAATATATAAATGTTGCTGCAAAACTCTACACTTGTCAATAATCTAACACAGGGGTGGGAAACCTGCAGCCTCCGCATACCCGAACTGAAGACCTTTTTTTTTTTAGAGATCATTATGTTTTTCAAATTAAAAACTATATCAAACTTCTATGTGGCCTACACCAACTTTTTTTCTTGATCTTACTGTACCTAAGATTTTATGTTATGCATTTGTGTCAAGTATGCCAACAAGTTTGGTAGGGTTAAATAAAACTTTTCTTAAAAAGAATTTAACACTTAATAGTAAAAAAAATGGGTCTTTTTAAAAAGTCACCGTAAGCAATTTCTTTCAATGCAAAATCTCCCTTTCAGCATCAACATGGAATAAAAAAGAAAACAAGAAAAAATGGATTTCTCAAGAAGTGCTATTAACCACAAGGGTATTTGGGTTAGTTTGACAAACAAAAATCAATTACAGAGACTCAAAAAAACAAAGTAAATTGTTTTACAGTGTCTTAAATTTTACAATAAGAAACCACACAGCAGAGTTGGAGTAATTTTAATTTATAATTAAATTGAATATTATTAAGTACATCTTTTTCAGTTATTGCAATTAAATTTTTTTCTGTGTTTAAAACTTTTGACATAAGTAAAAAATTAAATTTATGGGATCTTTATTTTAATTGAGTGCATGTCAAACATATTGGACAAAACTATATAATTTTATAATTTGTAATCAGAATCTATAGCTAATTAAAAGTTTTAAAATATTTGTAATATATCACAATTTAAATAAGTTCTTGGTTGCACTGAATTTAAAAATAATAAAATTAGTTATTTTTAAATTCTAATTAGCATTTTTAAACAAAACTAGTAGTAATTAACACAAATTTTGAAGTAGTTGTATTTATAATTACAATTGAAAAGCAATTATATAACTGATTTGATTTTATTATATTATAGTGTGTACAAAATAAACTAATTATAACAAGGGTAGTAACAATGTATTGGTTTAAAAATAAAAATTTTCTTTAATTTAAAATGAAAATCAAGTGATCATAATTTTAAACAAAAAAATTTTCAATTTAAGAAATTTTTTGTTAACAGTTTATTTGGTTTGCATTGACTAATGGATTCATATTTTTTATTTGAAACCAAAAAATAAAAATTAATTATTATTTGTTATTTGTTGATTTCACATAAAAAATATGAATCCATTAGCCTATGCAAATCAATGATTTATGTTTTAAAATTAGCTGAAATTTAATTTTTTAAACACCACTATACCATCATTTTTTGAACACTAAAATAATCTGTACACTATTGTAATAAATGCTGAATACAGGTAAGTTAAAAAAAATTTGTCATGGGATAAATGACAAAAATATTCTAATTAATTTCTAAATTAATAAAAAAGCTAAGATATTGAGAACAAAGCCAACATTTTGCAGTAATTAGATTTTAATAAAACCATAAAATACTTGGATCTCCCGTACTATCGGCCGTCATCTTCATTTTTAAAACTTTTTCTTCTCTCGTTTAAAAACCTTCTCTCGTTTTCGCTACTCTCACTCACTTTTCTCTTTTCTTTCTCCTTTTAAGTAAATAGCGAGCTATACATTTAAACCAATTCGGGCAAGCTAAGCTTTGCGAAATAAAATACTTAAAACATCTATTTTATATATTTACCACTATATTTTCAATTAGTGAACACTAACAACTTCATTTTATACCAAACTATTTACTTTAAATGCTGTTTTAGTTTTGATTTGTACGACGGCTTACAATAAATGAGATGATAATCGGTCATACGACCAAGCTAAGCTTTGTTGATAAAAATACGAAAACGAGAGAAGGTTTTTAAACGAGAGAAGAAAAAGTTTTAAAAATGAAGATGACGGCCGATAGTACGGGAGATCCAAATACTTTTCACTGATTAAAAAGAACTTAATCAAAAGTACATTTTCTTCCAATATGCTGTTAGTTTAAACACTAAATACCTTAATTTGAAAAAATATAATAATCAAAATAATAATCTTAAAACTCAGCAAGCTTTTTAATGAAAAATTTAATTTTGCTATCTCAAAACTTTTTCCAGCTTTATCAAACTCAGTCAGCCTGGTATGATGACGTCATCAACGCCATCGTGCGTCGATTCCAGGCCTGGAAGTTATAGAAGGCCTTGATTCTAGACAATAGTTTTCCCGCGCATTTTAAACAAAGACTTAACTTGTGACGTAGCGTTGAGAGCTACATATACGAATCTCAACTAACATCATTCGGGAGTCGACTCCAAACTGATCGATCGTCAACTGCCGGACGCGTCCAATCTTTTATAAGCAACTTAACGAGGAACCGTCACGTGACCAGCACGAAGCCAAGTGTAGCATTCCAACGGTTCGTTAGCTAAGTTTGCTAAATTCGCAAGTCACTTTTCACCGCTAATTAGAACTTATACACTTTTCATCGTTAATTAGCAAGTCACAACGTCAACTCGTTTTGTTGTTTTCATTGCTAATTAGCAAGTCACAACGTCAACTCGTTTTGTTGCTTCTTCCTTTTTCTGACCCCGTCTTTCAACAACTCACAAACCTTTTAACATTTTGTTATATTTTGCTCATGTGGCGGAGCAAAAATAAAAGAATCTGTACTGAATTGAACCAGGGATTTCCTGACTGAACTGAACTATAAGGAATTTGTCAGCAGCATGGTCGAGTGATTAACAGCCCCGTAATAGCGCATGCAATCGAAGTGATCACGGTTCGAAACCTACTCATGTCAATCTGTTGTGTTATAAATAGGACTAATTCAAATAAAAATAATGAAGATTAATTAATTTATTGCTTGACGATAAGTACTTTTATTATTTACTTAAGTTTATAGTTAGTATGACGGGCATAGGCGTAATACCAACCGAAAAAAATTTCGGGTGCAAAATAATTTTGCCCTAATTTTTTGACGTTTGCCAAAATCTTGATTTTCTAAAACCTTACGGAATGAGAAGAAAATTTAGGGTGAAGACAAAAAAAAGGTCTTTATTTATTTTATTTTATCTCTATATTTATCCTTCTCACTCGCAGGAAAGCGACGGCGCTAATGGGGTAAGCGATTCGCCCGATCTGCTTCCAAAGATGTCAACATAACGCTTAAAATTTAATAGAAAGATGACTGAAATTTAACAATTCTTTCCAAGACCACCAAGCATGCAGGGGAAAGTGCAGTAAAGTGTCTTTCCCAAGAAAACAACAGACTGCGCGAAAAAGTTTTAAACCGAGACCATGTCGGTCATAATCCCGGCGCTGTAATCACTCGACCACGCTGCCGACAGTTTAATTTTGTCTCCTATTTCTTGATTTTTGTCCCAAAATCATTGTGATCTTTATAAAAAAAAGGTCTTCAACTAAATTCGTAAACTTTTTTATGCAACTATTGCTTATTTTTCATGTACAAAAAATTTTTTTTACTCAAATTTTTTTATTGCTGCCCGAAAAATTCTGGTTAGATCTAAATCTTGGGAACTTGGGGGGAAATTGTCTTCCTTTTCCCCAGTAGTTATACGGCTATGGTGACGGTCCTACACAAAACCACATCATATATCGCAGACCGTTAAATACCAATCAGGGCAGAGCTGGGCAAACTTTTCAGCTCGAGGGCCGCATTTGGATCACTTCGGATGTTGAAATTTTTTGTGGACGGTACTATTGTGATCTCTAAAAAAAAGCCTCCGCTTTTAATCTGTCTCGGATTTCTTGATTGTCGTATTTAAAAATCAGTGATTGCTAAAAGCAATGACCAAGAACCTGCTTGAAGACAAAAAAGGAATTAAGACTTTGCTAGCCGTAGTTTGCCACCCTTTGAATTAGGGATATCTTACCAATCCAAGTAAAAAAATTGAAATATCTGCAGAGGGGGCGAGTAATTAACTCAAAAGCGGCGTCTTTATGGCAAATGTAATCAACACAATCACGGTTCAAAATCCACTCCCGTCATTCTGTTGTGTAATGGAAAAAAAACTTACAGCACTTTCCTTTTGTTGCAACGGACGATGCGCGTCGTAGTGCGATTCCGCCAAGCTGTGAGGTCCCGTCAAGAAGGTGAACAATAAAATCTCCAGCTTGGCACAAAGATTATTGAATGTTCTAATTTTTTGTTATTTATTGTTTTAATTTACCGTTTTTGTTGGATTTGAACTCGCGTCGCTAATCCTTCAACTTAGTAATTTGTTTTCTTTCTGTTCGTTCTCTTGCTGCGCCTAATTTTGTGTTAAAAGTTTTGTGCTTGTAACTTTTCTATAGCAGTTCTCAACTTAGAATTTTTTTTGTTTAACTTTCGAAATCAGTTCTTAAGGTTACGTACTTTATTTTCAATTATATTTTTGTTTGTTTTTTCATTATTTTAACATTCTATTTGAGTAAGTTTCTAGATCACTGGATTAAATCTAGTTGTATTGTTTGCATTTCAAATAGTTTCTTTGGTTAATTTTTTATAATGCCAAAATTGTTTTTGTATCACACACACGTATTTTAAATTTTTGGTGATCCAATGCAATTAATTTTTCAAGCCTGAATGCGCAGGTTTGAACACGAGTTATTCCCCTTCGTCCCGCAGAAACACCTTGATCGCTTGGTGGTCTAAGCAAGCAACTTTATTTTAGCTATCTCTAAACAAAACATTAATAAAAAAATAAAATAAAACTTCAATATGTTGATATCCTCGAAGCTGGCCGAGTAGGGATTGAACAAAAACTGTTTTGATCACGTTTGCCAACAATACACAGCTCCCACCTTCTCAGCTTTCGTTTTGGTCTGGCAACATTTTTATGTTGTCGAGTAAATTATTTAGAAAGGCGAAACAAATGTGCTCAAAATTTATGCAAAAATTTTTTGAATCATGGTTTTGCAGGATTTAACAAGAGACTTAACAAAGAAACTCGAAAGCAATATTTGGGAATTTACAAAAAAGTTTTATTATAGCGAAAACTGAATAAATGTTTTATCATTATAGCCAGGGCGTCAAACGTTTAAAATGATGTTCTAGTTTAGGTTCAGCGAATTATATTCTTGGGGGTTTAGTTCCGGCTCGGTTTCGGTTCTGGTTCAAAGAAAATCATTAGTGGTTAATACTGATTTTTGATTCTTTGGTTCAATTCCTAATTTTATAAAAAAATTTTTTGTCCATTTTTGCAAGCGTAGCCTATAAACTAAGAACATGGCTCGTGATCATAGCCATGTTCTTAGTATTCTAAGTAGCCCTATCTGAAAATTTTGAAAAGTTTTAGAACCACTGATCTAGGCCAATATAAATAAATAAAAATTCAAAAACAGATCGTCGAACCCGAACCATTTAAAATAAGTTGGCAAATCTAATTTTTATGGGTTCAGCTCTGGTTTAGGTTCAACAAATTTTGTTATTTTGGTTCAATTCCGGGATTGGTTCAAAGAGTACACTTATGACGTAAAAATGACAAGCCTCTGTTACGTCACAGTTTATTCTTGTTATAAAGAATTTAGATCAAGAGTTAGAGGGTCTTTTCAATAAGTCACCGTAAGCGAGTTTTTTGTAAAATTAACCCGGAATCCCCCTTTCAGCACCAAAATGGAATAAAAAAGAAACCAAGAGAAAAATCATTCTCAAGAAGCTGTAGTAACCGCAGGAAAATCGGGTTAATTTCACGAACAAAACTCGCCTACGGCAACTTCTTGACGAAACCCGAGTTAGAAATGCAGGGTGCTGAAAGTTCCAAAAATTAAAAAAAACTTTTTTTAAAACAACACTTATGACAAACACTTGCCAGAAACATGTTTTACTCAGCAATATGCTACAGAAAAAATTAAAAATTCAGCACAACTAAATTTTTGTTACATGGTGTAATATTTCGTTTAAAACATTGCAGTTTTCTTTTATTAAGTCTCTTAAAGAGCAGGAAATATTATGTGACAACACGCCCCTTGCTCAAAAAAAATATTTTTTTAAACTTTGTTTTTGTGAAAAGGTGTTTGGAATTGAGAAATTATTTTGCCGCCGTTACAGAGAGTACATAGGCAATAATAAAACGCTATGGAAAAATCATTGCTATATCAACCAGTAAAAGCACAATGTTAAAAATCCTAAAACTGTGACAACACGCCCCACTTTGCCTTACAACCACAATAAAATATGCTTAGCGGGAAATTTTTTCAAGTGGTAAAAAAGGTTTTTTCTTTGAATCTGCCTCATTTTGTCGATTTTTCGCCCCAAAAACATTATGATCTCTAAAAAAAAAGTCTTTACTTTGATTCTGTCTCTGATATTCTCCAAGGGCGCGGGAAGTATGGCACAATGGCTGCTCCCTAAATACGCTCCTGCTTTGGATTATTGCTGTTCTCTATGGCGTATTTTTTAAAACGGAAACTTACGAAAATTAATCCGAAAGTAGCAAAAGTAAATTAGTCTTTTTAAGTGCCATGTAGCTATATATTTGTGGTATGTTGTTCGATCAGTAATTACATGAAATTAAAGTTTCAAAAGCAAATCGCTTACAGCAGAATAAAACAATAATTTGAATAAAACATCGTATAAAACCATAATTAAACTCGAAGAATTGCAAACATTACATCACAATGCAATTATCGCCGCAAGAGCAGTGAACAAGTGGCTTTCCTCCTCCTCTAAAAGTTATATGACAACCAGCATCCGAGCTCTTTGGTCTCATTCCTCCACGCTTGGTCTGTAACAACCACAAAACAATTTATCGGTACATTATAAACAGAGCACTTCTAAGAGTAATTTCGTATTGTAGTTCTCATTCATAACTGACTATTTCGTGACGTGCTGACCTGAAAATTAAAGGTTACACAAACTACTTCAGTTTTCAAAATTTTCAATTAGAGTGAACTATGTTTTTTTCAATGGCGGATCGTGAACTGTTTTTCAAGATGTACGATTTAACTGAATTATATAATATTGTATTAAATTCAAACTAAAACTAAAAACACTTATATTTTTTACCATGGCGATTGGTTTGATGTAAAGACACTATTTTTGGTCTTCACTTAGATTCAATGTTATATTTTGAATTCAATTTCCCGGCAACTGGAATTCAAATCTTAAATTTAGTTTTTACCAAAAAAAAGGTCATTATATTAAACGAATCAGCATTTTCGGCCGAAACTGCTTAATTTCTAATTTTCGAATAGTTTTTTTTTTTTCGAATAGTTTAGGTTAAACAACGTGAAACTTTAAAAATACAACAGTACTGGTTCTTGTTGCAATCAAGAGTTTAGTCAAGAGTCACAAGGAAGGTGCGGCAACCGCAGTTTGTTTATTCTTGTTCTATGTCATACATTTCTCAATTACACTTGCAATACACAGACAATACAGTATAATTTAAATCACTTTTTTAAAACAACAGTCTGTTTCAATTACAGAATTGTCAGGGTGATTACAAAATATAAAGAATAAATTGACATTAGCGGTGAAAACACAGCACGTAAATACTCAAGCAAAAAATGCAATATTGATGACGTCATAAACTAAGTTCAAGGACAGAAAATATGGATCACGGTGGATTCTTTTTAATCTGGGAGGAGGCGAGTTAGACGTGTCGTAATAAATTTAATTTAGGAAAATATGAAAAAAATCGCCAGAGGCCATACCATAACGATATATTGTATATATCGTGAAAAATACTTTTCACAAGGTATTAGTGGCATATGCAGAAATTTGTCATGGAGGGGTTTTGCGAGCCACAAACATGATTTCTGACAGTGAAAATAAAGTGAAAAATTTTTTTTAGTTTTGACTTTTTTTCATGTCCTAATTTTATTTCTAGTTATCTGCATACATTCTTAATGCGGAAGTTTTGAACACTAACCCTCCTGGTACGTACGCCAATGCAAGAAATGTACTTACGTGTATTTTATTCTATTTATTTTTAATAATCATTAATACTCTTAGTTTTGTTAAAATAATATTAGAGAATAAATTGTTGTCAGTGACGGCTTGCAAGTAAAAAACGAAGAGGTGCAGCAATCAGATTTAGAGGCGCCGGAAAAAATTTTTGGCGGGTGGGGCAAAATTTAAAAAAACACTCTCAACAAACGCAAATTTTAAGCGGAAGGCTAATGGAGAAAATTTTTATTAAAAACTTACTGAAGACCAAAAAAATAAGTACATAAATTTCTCACTCTCGGGGCGCGGTGTTACATTTACTAGGCGCGCAAAATAATTTTGATTTATACTAAAAAAGGTGGAACGTTCTAAAAACCTTTTTCATTTTATCAGCCTTAATTTTGCAGTAAAAAAATTTACACCTTCAAACTAAAGTGAAAATTTTTATTTTGCCTTTTATCAAGTTTTCAAAAATAATTTTTCCAAGTTGCTAAAGTTTACGTTTGGTGAGACTGCCTTTTTTCTAAATTTGGTCTCCGTCGCTAAATTAGGCCTACTGTTATATGCTATCGGGCTCTTTTTGATCGAGATTATACAGTATAATTGTAGAGACAAATCTAACACAATATTTCAGTCTTGCGAATTTTAAAAGCAATTGTCCCTTGCCTCCACTTTCGGCGCATTTGAATCTGCCGTCTGTAGAACACAATTTGTGTTAATTTGAATAATATTAAAGCTTATCGCTAATGACGCAGTTAAACTAAAAAGCTTTATGCCAAAGAAAGTGAAACGCTAAATGGTGACGTATATGATCAAATCGAGTGAGCTGCCACTACAGCAACTCAAACGTATATTCATTATTTAATCTGCCATATAAAGCGTCTATGGAATGTATCATTTTGCGTCACCTTGCGACAAATTTTGGAGCTGAATTTAAAATAGCCAAGAAGTTGCCAATTAAGATTAAAAATTCAACACAACTTAAATTTATAAAAAAAATTAGAAATTAGCAAGTTTTTAAGCGTTGCTAATATTATTTAAAACTGCCGCACAAATATTTGGGATGCTGCAGTTCCTATGGTCGAGCCGCCACTGATTGTTGTTACTTAGTAATAAAAAATGATCAATATACGACTTTGTTAGAGTACATCACAGAAGAGTTGTAAATCGAGCCGGTTTTGGGTTTGTAAGAGGTTTGGACATGAGTTTTCCGAAAAATTTGGACCTGACTTGAGTTCAAATTTATGTATGATAATTTCATTTTCTTTTTATCTTTAGCTTTATTCTCTATGTCTAATTCATGACAGATTCCTCCCTTAAGTATATTTTTGGGTCCGGGTTGGCTTAGGGCTTGTATTTTTGAGTTTGGGCTTAAAAATAGTGTCCAATTACAAGTTTGCATTACAGTTGCGATGAGTCAGGATATGGCTATTTTTGTAATTTTTACTACTATTTGTGGTGGTTTGCTTTTACATTATCACAATTATTTTGTTTATTACAGTGTTAAAAATCATCAAAGATTAATTTTCGAGATACAAACTGAGGGGAAACTTTTTAAATGGTCACGTAGGC
This sequence comes from Diplosoma virens, assembly GCA_963680785.1. NCBI lineage: Eukaryota > Metazoa > Chordata > Ascidiacea > Aplousobranchia > Didemnidae > Diplosoma > Diplosoma virens. The sequence goes on along the minus strand of OY796886.1, from coordinate 22,015,170 downwards.
CACAATAGCACAATGTATAACACGGCGTGATCGAGTGTTATGAGCGCAGTCACTGGCGTACCGAGGGGGGAGGCCACTGTGCCATGCCCCCCCCTCAGACCCTAAAAATGAAAAACTGTAAAGCAAAAGCAAAGCTGGTTTTTCGCGAGTATTCGGAGTTCGCCCTGGATTCGAAGCATATGAAAACATTTTTTTGGTTTTCGAGAAGCTTCCGATTTGACCGGTACGAAAATACGTATTTTTCGGTGCAATTTTGCAAAATTTTTCGGGAGCATGGCCCCGGACCACCCTATAATGGTCGTGCCTTTGGTACTCCCCAAGTTGATTTGTGACGTCACACGATTGTAACGAAATTTTGGCCCCCTCGAAAACTTTCTGCGTACGCCATTGAGCCCCGTGATTGTGATTGACATAGTCGCAGTTTAAAACCAGCTCGCGCGATTCTATTGTGTCTTTGGGAAAGAGACTTTACGGCACTTTTCCCTGCTTTGCGGTCTTGGCAAGCAGTTTTAAATTTTATCATATCTTTATAAAACCAAAAAAAAAACAAAATAAAAAAGTTTCAATCGGACAGTAATATCTTGGCACCTCTGGAAGCAGGTCGGGCTGATTGCTTGCTCTATGTCTAGCGCCTCCGACGCTTTCCTGCGAGTAAGGAGGATAAATATAAAGATGAAGTGAAAAATGAAATGAAAAGTAATAACTCTCAGACTTACAATTAGAAAGACGTAAGTTCCATGCTTAATCTATCTGAATGATTTTCGCGGTGTCCTTGGGAAAAGCACTTTACGATACATTCCTATATGGGATCGCCCTGATTATATTTGAAGATCATTCCGCTTGAAACAAAAAACAGGAAACAGGCCAATAACGGCCATAGGAAGAAGAAAATGTGTGATGAATGTCGTCAAACATCGATTAAAATTCCTTAGCTTCAAAAAACTAAATGACGTTTGTGTTGTTATTATGCTTTCTTTTGCACACTTTTTATTTTTATCTCTATATTTATCCTCCTGACTTGCAGGAAAGCGACGGAGGTGCTATACATAGGGTAAGCAATTACCCCGACCTGCTTCCGGAGATGCCAAGATATTGCTGTCCGCTAGTAATTTAGTAAAGATATTATTGTAATTTAGAACTGCTTATCAAGACCACCAAGCAGGGGAAAGTGCCGTAAAGTGTCTTTCCCAAGGACACAACAGATGGCGCAAGTGGGTTTTGAACCGAGACCATGTTGATCATCAGTCCGGTGCTTTAACCACTCGACCACGCTGCCGACAAAGACACACGAGGATCAAAAAAAGATCTTAAAATGACTTTTACTCCGGCCACAAAAATAAAATTTTACGCAATTATAAAGTGAAATTGTGCTGAAAGTGACACATGGGAAACGAAAAGAAGATAGGGAGACATGGAGATGGACTGAGGAAGTACAGGAGAACATAAAAGAAAAGAGGTGAAGAAAGTATGGGACAAAATAAGAGATGAAAATATTAAAAAGATCTACAAAGAAGAGTAAAGCAAAAAAGGCAGTTGCGATGGCGAAGGGACGTGTGTACGAAGATTTGTATGCTAGATTGGAAACAAAAGAAGGTGAGAAGGAGTTGTACAGATTGGCTAGGCAGAGGAACAAAGCGGGTAAAGATGTACAGCACGTTAGGGTTATGAAGGATGAATACAGTAATGTGATGATAAGTTCGGAGGCAGTATTAAAGAGATGGAAGGAGTACTTTGAGAAACTGATGAACGAGGAAAATGACAGAGAGCCTCGATCGGGCATGGGAAGCAGAAATGGTCAACGAAGAGTTAAATTGCGTCAGTAGAGAAGAAGTGAAGAATGCACTGAAAAGGATGAAAAAAGGTTCAGCGGTTGGGCCAGATGAGCTGCCAGTAAAAGTTTGGAAGTGGATGAGAGAGATTGGGATAGAGTTTTTTGACCAGACTGTTCAACAAACTATTAGTGGGTGAGCGGATGCCAGAAGAATGGAGGAGTGTGCTTATTCCAATCTATAAAAACAAAGCGGACGCACAGTGCTGTGGAAACTACAGAGGAATAAAGCTGATAAGCCATACAATCAAGATATGGGAAAAAATTATTGAAGCCAGGCTAAGGGATAGAGTAGAGATTAATAAACAGTAATATGGATTTATGCCAAGATAGGGAACTATCGATGCCATGTTTTCCTTTTGAATATTGATGGAAAAGTGCAGGGAACGACAAAGAGACCTTCATTGTGTATTCGTGGACCTAGGGAAAGCTTACGACAGGGTTCCGAGAGAAGAGCTGTGGTACTGTATGAGAAAATCAGGAGTGTACAACTTGTACAGGATATATACGAGGGAAGCGAAACAGTAGTGAGTAGGAACTACATAAAGTTTCAAGGTCAAGGTCGGACTGCACCAGGGATCAGCGTTAAGTCCATTTCTGTTTGCTGTGATTATAGATAGGCTAACGGACGAAGTAAGGAGAGAACCACCGTGGACGATGCTGTTTGCTGATGATGCTGTGACTTGCGAAGAGACCAGGGAAAAAGTAGAGCAGAGACTAAAATGCTGGAGTATGCGCTGGAAAAAAAAAGATGAAAGTAAGTAGGTCAAAGACAAAATATCTGTGCATAAATGGAGAAAATGACGAAGAAACAGTGAAGATGGAGGACAAAAAAAAGGACCAAGAGTAAAAAAAATTAAGTATTTGGGATCAACGGTGCGAGAAAGTGGTAGTTGTGAGAGGGAGATAAGAGGATGGAACAGCAGGCAGGATGGAACGGATGGAGAAAAATATTATGAGTAATTTGTGACAGTAAGTTACCAGCTAGAGTAAAAGGAAAAGCGTACAGTTCAGTGGTGAGACCAGCAATGGTGTACGAACTTGAGACGTTGGCGCTCACGAAGAAACAAGTAGAACAGAGGGAAGTTGCAGAGATGAAGATGTTGAGGTTTGCTATGGGAGTGACAAGAAAAGATTAGAAATGAGTACATCAGGGATACAGATAAAATAGAACGGTTAGGAATGAAGATGAGGAAGGGTAGGCTGAAGTAGTATGGGCATGCCATGAGGAGAGACCAGAAGTATGTAGGAAGACAGGTGATGGAAATGGAGTTACCAGAAAAAAAGAAAAGGAGGCCGAAGAGAAGATTTCTGGATGTAGTGAAGGAGGATATGGGAGAAGTTGAAGCAAGGGAGAAGGAAATTGAAAACAGGACATTGTGGAGAAATATCATATGCTGTAGCAACCCCTGATTAAAGGGAAAGGCTAAAAGAAAAAAATAATAATAAAGTGAAAACCCTTTTATGAGGGTTTTTACTTTATTTATTCTAGTATAGACAAGTGTTGTGTTTTGAAACACCAAAAAGCTAACTTGATGTTGCCTTCAAAATAAGCAGATTTTCTAGAAACACAATTAAAAACTAAAACAATATTAATAAAAATTAAACAATAGACTTTGAAATAAAAAAACGTTTTTTAGAAATAAGCACAAATCTTAGCAATACGAATACTCGTAAGTACGAAATGGTAACCCTGGTCATAGGCGATTAATAAATAAATAATTACAATAAGTAATTAGCTAGTAATTAGTTGGTTTTCGTTTTTAATTTTTTCATTAAATATTTGGCCCATTAATTTTTGACTGATTTTATTAATTAATTTATTTATTGCAATTAGACCAGTTAAATAAAATCGTCAATTTGACTTTGCTGAAAAGGATAATATATTCCTGTAAAAAGATGTTAAACGCATTAACCCTTAATTACCATTTAAATTTTCGATAGAGCAATAAGGAGAGAGAGGCTGAGCAAGAGATGAATGATTTATGTGACAAACCGATGATAAATGAATGATTTACATGATTTTATTCGGACCTTCAGAGCGATTGAAGGGACGAGCTTACACCTACCCACAGCTAGTTTTTCCGTACGTGACAAGCCGTCTTATGTTCTATTATCCCATGGTCCCATAGTCTCCCGATCAAATGTTTCCTTAGTGTAGGAACATACAAATATTATATTTTCAATTCTATAAACTTGTACATTAGTTAATTATACTTGTTGATTCGTTTTTTGGGGTGAGGTGGGGACTTATTGATGTAATATATTCCAGTCTTTCCTTTTGTTGCTCAGTTTTCTGCCTAGTTTTTGCGTTTGCGACAAATGAAAACGAACAAAAAAACGCAATTTTGGCACAAAAATCACCTGAAATCGGAAAAAAAATTGTCCGTGCGCCCATCTAGTTTACAAGTACCATAATGGTTCCAACATTATCTCGCCAGCTTTTTCTCGTGTGTAAACTTATTAGAAAGCGCTGCCACCATCATTAGTGTAAAAAAGAAACTTGAAAGTTGAATCGGTATATGTGCGTCTGCAGGCCAAAAATAACACATTGTGCGATTACAGGCGTGGGCCGTATGAAAACTTATCACGGGCCGGACTTTGGACATCTCCGGCCTAGATAGATAACAATTTCGCAGTTGAAGTTCCCAAAATTTTCTTGATCACTTACTGGGTGGTAAAATAATGACGTCATAAAAGACTTTCTAGGCGATAAGTTGAAGCAAATTGGGAAGTTGGGAAGGTTGGATGAAGTTGGGGAAGGGTAGCCAGAGATAGAGCAAAGTAGAGATAGATTGTAGATTTTGCCAACCATTTCTCTTCACATCTACAGTCCAATTTCTCTACTCAAACCCCAAAACTCTTTCGAAGCACCGAGAAAGCTCAGATAAATCTTATCAGAAGTGCACACTGCAACACCCTCCACTCCACTTTCTGCTCACCATTCTCCTCTCATGAACGCTCCACAGCCATCTCCCAACTCTTAACCTCAACCTCTTCAGGCCCTGATCAAATTACCTACCCTCTCCTAACCCACCTCCCACAATCAGCGTTACATTTTCTTCTATATATCTTCAACCTTTCTTGGTCAACTCACATCTTCCCATCTACCTGGAAACAATCAACAATCATCCCCATCCTCAAACCCGGAAAACCCTCTGACTCACCTTCCTCATATAGACCCATCTCTCTCACTTCCTGTACCGCCAAACTCTTTGAAAGAATGGTTTTAGGATGACTAATCTATTTTCTAGAAAAACAAGGCACTCTCTCACCTGTGCAAGCTGGTTTTAGACCTGATAGATCGACTGTAGATCAGGTTCTCCTTCTTTCACAGTTAATCGCAGATTCCTTCCACCAATGTAAACCAGGCGCACGTACAGTCCTTGCCACTGTGGATTTTGCGAAAGCTTTTGATTTAGTTTGGCATTCTGCCCTCCTCTCTAAACTCCTCTCTTTAGGTCTTCCTCTTTGATTTGTCAAATGGATACGATCCTATCTCTCAGATCGTTGTTCGAAAGTCCGCATCTGTAATTCATACAGTCGTCCTTTCCGTCTCCGAAGAGGAGTTTCCCAAGGTTCAGTTCTTGGACCAGTTCTCTTCCCTTTATATATCAATAACCTTCCTAATTTCCTCCCTACATCTGTTAAGACCTCACTCTATGCAGATGATCTAGCCATTTGGGCCTCCTCCCCGAGTATTGAGTGTACGACTTCCACAGTACAAGCTGACCTCAATAAACTGGTGGAATGGTCCTCAAAGTGGCGCCTTCCTCTCAACCCCCTCAAATGCGAAACATCCTTCTTCTGCCTAGACCCCTACCAATCAAGTATACAACCCTCTCTATACATTCTTAATACCCCACTCAAATTTAACCCTCATCCAACCTTTCTCGGTGTAACTTTCGGGCGCACTCTTTCTTTCAAAGATCATGTCCTATCCTTACGAAAAAAGTTTCACAGCCGATTCCGTGCTTTCCGCTCTATCGCCTCTGCCTCCTGGGGCCCATCAAAAGAATCCTTATGTACCTTATATAAAGACTTTATTCGCCCCATCCTTACCTATGCTTCCCCAGGCTGGTTTCCCTTCTCATTCCCTACCCACATCATCCCCATGGAGAGAATGCATAGATCTTCCTGTAGAGTAATCACAGACAGTCTATCGTCCACTCCTATCCCTCTACTTCATATAGAAGCACTTCTTCCTCCACTACACGTCACCCTCACCCACCAATCCCTCTCCTTATTTGAACGAGCCCTCCAACTACCTTCAATCTTTCCCCTAGCCTCACTAGCAAATTCTAACCCCTGCACACGTCTCAAGAAAGGCTCATAGAGATCCTTCTCTCGATCTCATGACCTTACCCCTAACCTACATCTTGCTCGTGAACCTTTAATCCTCTGCCCTCCTAAACCCCTTTGATCTACCCTATCTACTCACAATTTTACTCCACCTCTCATCCCCATGATCTCGTAAAGACCCCCCTCCCTTTGCAACACAACAGCTACCTCCCATCTTTCCTCCCTATCTCACAGCAATATTTCTGCCTGGACTGACGTTCGGTGCCTGGCGGGCTGGGGCAGGGTGGTGCAGGGATACACACCAAGTGTTCAATGTGCTTCCCTGCTACCTCGCTCTCCTTCTCGACTGGTCTCTGGGTTACCAGTTACAGTGCCAAAACTTTTGCTATCCTACATGCTCTTGAGTCTCACTCGAAGACATGTACAGTAACTTTGAATCTATCACCCTATTTTCTGATTCTTTATCTGTCTTATCAACTCTCTCTCTGCTCCCTTACCATATTCAACCCCTAAATCCCTATTCGATACCCAATCCCTCCCCTATTCTCTATTTAAATCCAAGGTAGTCCATTTGCAATGGATACCTGGTCACTCTTCCCTCCCAGGTAACGACTTAGCTGACTCCCTGGCTAAAGTCGGAGCCTCTCTTGATCCCTCCAAAATATTAGCGTCCCTCGCACCCCTTATTTCCTCACAAAGACTATCCCTCTACACCAGTTGGAGACGCAGTGTCCAATCTGATCTCTTTCAACACCAAATCCCTCCAGTATCTCCCGAGGAGCTTACTCTCCCTCGCTCCGCTCGCTGTGCTCTCTCCCGTTTACGCTGCAACGGGCACAGCACTCTCCTTAACTCTTATCTCCACAGGATTGGTCGAGCCGAGACTCCTTCATGCAGCAACTGTGGTTCTGAATCACAGGACCTTTCTCATCTCGTGCTAGACTGCCCTGTACTGTAGAGATGTGCTTAACTGTTACTTTTAAATAACTGTTATTAACTGCTACTTTTAAAATTTTAACTGTTACTTTTAACTGTTACTTTATATTCAATAGGCCAACTAAAAATTAACCGATAGCGATTGTACGTTATTACCATATCAAAGGCAGAAGCAGATAAGAAAAAAAATTGTTACATCACAAATTTTGTAACGTAATTAAATTTTTGTTATTGGTTAGTTTTTAGTTGGCTTAGTGAATATAAAGTAACAGATAAAATTTTCAAACGAGCAGTTAATGTAAAATTTCCTCAGAAGTAACAGTTAAGAAGTATCTGTTATCATTCACGCCATGTTATCTTAGAGCTCAATTCTTTCGAAACTTTTTCTTTTTCGAAAAACCAGCAATCTCTCATCTGCTTTACATTTGTATTACAAATAGCGAAGCGAATCGCAAAGTAGCAGTTAAGAAATAACTGTTAAGAAGTAGCAGTTAGGAAGTAACAGTTAGAAACTAACAGGTAAGCAGTTAACTGTCATTATTCACGCTCAATTCTTTCAAAACTTTTTCTTTTTTGAAAAACTAACAATCTCTCATCTGCATTACATTTGTATTACAAATAGCAAAGCAGCAAACTCTCATCTGCTTTACATTTGTATTACAAATAGCAAAGCAGATGAGAGATTGCTAGTTTTTCAAAAAAGAAAAAGTTTTGAAAGAATTGAACGTGAATCATAACAGTTAACCTCTTAAACTGTTACTTCTTAACTGTTACTTCCTAACTGCTACTTCTTAACTGTTACTTTGCGATTTGCTTCGCTATGTGTAATACAAATGTAAAGCAGTCGAGAAATTGCTAGTTTTTCGAAAAATAAAAATTTTCAAAAGAATTGAGCTCTAAGATAGCATGGCCTGAATAATAACAGTTAACCTCTTAACTGTTACTTTGCGATTCGCTTAACTTTTAATATTCAGTAAGAAAATTAACTGTTACTTTTTAACGAACTGTTATTTTTCGTACACCTCTACTGTACTGGACCATCTGCGTCGGGCCATATTCAACCATTCCCTTTCACTTCAGGACCTCTGGTCCCGTCCTTGGGGAGTCGCCCAATTACTGGGATTGCGCGGAGTTGATCAGCGCCCCCATCCCCAGAAATAGGTCGGGTAAACCCACCACCACCTCAAGTTGAAGCAAAAAATACGTCACGTGGGATGAACAAAGAAAACGCAGTTTCAAGTAGATAGTATGCCAAAGCATTAAAGTGAAAAGATTTATTGAAATTGAAATGGAGCGCACCAAACATAACGAAACAAACTCTTAGAATCTCACCATTTTTTAACGATAAAATTTATTCAAACACAAATCGTAAAACGTTGTTTAGGCTTATTAATGATTTCATGAATCTTACATGTTTGGAAATAAACTTGCAAAATCAGTCAACTTAAGCTGCTAGCAAAATTGCAGGCCTATAGTCAACAACTTGTACCAAAGGTGAACCGAAGCAGCAAAGGTGTACAAGAGCTTCAAAAAAGGAAGAAATTTAAGTTAAATTTGTTACAGAATAACGCGAGTAAATTTTGATTCATAACTATGTCAATCACTTTCGCCATCAATACTGCGCTTATTAACTACTTGGCCACTGTGCCGACTTTTACACCAAATATACATTCAAAGATGAATATTTTTTTACTTACATGAGAATAATAATTTGTTTTGTTTAAAATTTGTTTTTAAATCCCAACTTTAAATATACTATAAATCATTTAAAACCACTTTGAAGATTTTATTGGCGCAAATCACAAGTCGTGTTCAAAAGCAGAGCTAGAAAAACATAAAAGCGCCCCTTAAAAATCTATGGACTTACGTTTACTGTGGTTACGTATCCTTGTTTTTCCAAGACTCGAAACATATAAAGTCGTCGATTGTTGTTACAATATAATTTACCATCGTAATTATCTTCTCTAATTTCTAGAGGTAAAAACTTTTCCATTGCTGAGCTGCGATTCCAACTCCATTGGCTCTTTATGTCATCTATTTCGCTGTGTATCAACTTTCCATACGAAAAATAGGGAGAAATAGTTGTCTGGGTAAAATTAAGTTGACTGGGACGGTATTTCATAGTTTGGATTTACAAATAACACGCTTACCAGGTGCTGAAGTGTTTTTAGCTGAAATCATAAACTAAATAAACCTATTTTAATACAAATAAAATAGCGAAAAGGTTTACATAAAAAAAACAAAAAAAAAAACATTGAAACGTTTGACACTTGTTAATAACATTGAATGGTTTACTGCTGATAATACCAAACCAAAAATATCAAAGTAGGCAATTTTAATTTAAACTGACGTTTTGCTGGTGTCACACTTCATTCATAATTCTAATCTTAACTTTATAAACCAATACAATGGGGCCTCGGTCTACGACCAATGTTTCGGTCTGCAAGAAAAGTCCACTAACCATCAAAAGTTTGGAAAGGCCTCAAAATGGCCGCGGAGCGTCACGTGAAGCTCTCGGGCGGATGGCAAAGCTCTCCCGTTTTAGTTCTTGGACGCCATCGCTAGTTGGCGCGCACGCAGATTTTATTTTTAAGTTTTATTGTAAACTTTTTCAATTTTTACATAAATTTAAGTTCTGTCCAAATTTTAAAGTTAACTAAAAAAAATTAATTGGAAACTCTTTGAACTGTTTTAAATCCAGAGGTTGGTGTAGTGTCTGATGGCTATCTTAACGGATGAAACCTTACATAGTCCAACAGACTGTGCACGCGTTTTCTTTCAAACGTGTCTTATTCTAAACTACAATTACATAACAATATGTACAGTGTTGCCAACTATGTTTCAATTTACGTTTATAATTATTCACAAACATTACATCCCCTCCTTTTTTGCTTTAAAACATTACTCAATTATCAAAACGTTTTGATTGTTTAAGAATTTCTCGAGGGCGCAAACATTTCGCATTAACATAGTTTTCTATTAACAATCGTTATTTACATGATTAGGTGCGGTATCAGAATCATGCGTCTCCTCACCGTCATTTCGAGAATAATTACATAAATTTGTATAAGGATTAAATCTTTTTACATGCGTTATGTTTCGCTTGAGACACACATCATCATTTTGAACTGTTACACAATTTTTTTTTCGTTCAATTATAATAAACGGATCTTTACGATACACAGTCGACATTTTGTTACTTTCATTTTGTTTCAACAGAACTTAATCTCTTACTTTCAAATTATTATTAACAGCATTACGTTTTACATCAGCATACATTTTCCCTTTTTCCTTCATTTCAGCATCGTTATCTTAACATTTTTGCACATCAAAGTCGTAATCACAACACATTTCTAGCCGAGGCAATTCTGTAGGCAACTTACGATTAATTGGTTCTGGCGCAGTCGATTTGCTTACTAGTTGACAACCATAACATTCTTTACAAAATCGTTCGCTATCTTTATCAATACCAGGCCACCATACTTTACTTCGCAATCTCTTTTTCATCATTACGATTCCGGGATGACCTTCGTGAGCTAATTTAAGCACATCTTCACGTAACTTGCTAGGGATTACTATTCTCGTTCCCCGTAGTACAATAAAAGCAATCGTCGTCAACTCACTACGAACAGGTAAATACGATTTACAATGAAGTTTTAGCCAATCATTCGACAATATACAATTTCTTAGGTTTCTTAACTTTTTATCTGCATTACTCGCTTTTTTAATTTCACGTGTGATTAAAGCAATAGGCATAGCATATTTTACAATCAACTTTACGTATTCATCAATATTATCATCATTTTGAGCATTTTCGATCATAGTTTTATTAAACAATAGTGACAAGGAATCAGCAATGTTTTTGCTTCCCGAAATATGAATTACTTTATATCGATAAGGTTGCAATATTAACATCCATCGTTCGATTCGCGCACTAGGTTTCGACTTTGGAAAAAATATAAATACTAAGGCTTTGTAATCAGTTAATAAATCAAAATCAGCACCGTATAAATATACATGAAAACGTTCACATGACCACACGAACGCAAGAGCTTCTTTTTCGGTTTGAGAGTATTTTCTCTCTATTTACGACAATGTTCGACTCGCGTACGCTATAATACGATTTTGACCATATTGCTTTTGCACTAGCACCGCTGCTAGACCGTACGGGCTCGCGTCTGCAATTACTTGGGTACGGTATGACATGTTTTATCAAAATAACTTAAAACCGGTGCGTCACACAATTTTTGTTTCAATGTTTGAAATGATTCTTTTTCGGATTCACCCAATGTAAACATAGTACTTTTTCGTGTTAATTTTCGCAATGGTTCTGAGATAGTTGCTAAATTAGGAATAAATCGTCTGCAATAATTCACCACTTCCAGAAAACTATGAACTTTACTGGCATTCTTTGGTTCTCTTGCAGATGCTACCGCTTTTATTTTTGATTCTTCTGGTGCAACACCATCTTTGGAAAGTACATGGTCCATAAATTTTAATTTTATCATATTAAAACAACATTTTTCTTTGAGTTTCAGGCCTTTTTCTTTCAACCTTTTCAATACTTCTAATCTTTCATTGTGCTCTTTCTCTGAAGATGCAAATACAATAATGTCATCAAGGATGTTATGCACTCCTTTACATCCTGCCAAGGTTTGTTGCATGGTTCTCTGGTGCATCTCTGGAGCACAGCTTACTCCGAACATTAATCTTTTGTATCTGAATAATCCTTCATGAGTTGCAAACGTTATTATATCTCTTGACTATGGGTCTAATTCGATTTGATGACATGCCCATTTCACATCTAGCTTACTAAATATCTTACTTTGGTTCATCTCTTGGAGTAAACTCTTCAATGGTTGGAATAAGGTGTCTTTCCCCTTTTACATCTAAGTTTGCTCTCCTCATGTCAACACATAAACAAATATCTTCATCGGACTTTGGCACAGCAATTACAATTGATGCCCAATGTGTCGGACCAGTTGTCTTTTCAATGATATCAAGTTTTTCTAATTCTTTCAGTTTTTGTGACAATTTATTATGTAGATGACCCAGCCAACAATGCCATGCAGGGCCCATGCGGGCCCTGCGAGGGCTGCCCGTACAGGACCCGTACTGATTTGGCAGTGGGTGCTGCAGTGGCCCCCGCATGGGCTTACCGCATGTCATTTGGTTTAAATTATTTATGCAATTTGTTCCTTTTTTAAAATAATTAAAAAGGTTAGCTTATTAGCATGTATTAATTTTTGATTACGACTTAAAACTGAAAGCCAGATTAAACCCGTGCAGTTAGCCCATGCAGGGCCACTACAGCGCCCGCGGCCAAATTGATGCAGGTCCCTTACAGGCAGCCCTCGCAGGGCCCGCATTGTTGGCTGGGGTTATGGTACCCAACGTGCAGTTTGACATACAGGTTTCTATAGATGAGTCACTTGGGATTTTTAATTGAAAATCTTTTAGTTTACCTATCCCTTTAAATAAGCTTTTATGTCGATCCACTATTTTAGCCGTAGAATCATCTTTAGCTAAATTGTTAATTTCAGGTTCAATTTTCAAAATTCCTAATTTAGTTATCGTGTCTGTACCTAATATCGGTTCCCCTTCTCCTTCCAAAACAAGAAAATCGACATTGCCAATCACTTTATTATTAAAGGACACTTCTGCTTTAAAACCTCCAGCTAGCTTTAAGCGGTTCTTTACTTCCATAAGTATAAATTTTCTTATCAGTAAAGTAACATTTACATTTAATCGAATTCTTTTTTAAAAATTCCCACAATTGTCAGTCTAAAACAGTGCTTTTCAAACTTTTTTTCACTATGGCACACTAATAAATTTTGAGTTTTCCTGCGGCACACTTACTTTACAAAGGAAAAAGCCTACTTAATACACTCTTCAAGTTTACATACAAAAATTATATTTAATATACGTGATAGCAGCAACACCTAATGAAAGGGTGTGCCTACAAAATTTTTTGATACTGGCAGTGGTGGATATTGGCTGAGGCAAATGAGGCAGCTGCCTCGGCTTCCCCCTGAAAATACGGTAATCTTGTACTTTAGCGCGGTAAATAAAATAAAAATTTTTAATGCAATCGTACTTAATTCTAAAGATGGCAGGTAGACCTCATGCGCCGAATTTCATTGTTGAGAATGTTTTATTAATTGCTGAGCTACGAGTATGGACTTTTCACAACAGACTTTGTTTGAGCTTCGTGAAAAGCGTCGTCGTCCAATCCAGGTCAGACACAAACAGGACTGGGGCCGAGGGTTTATCTTTTTACTACCTCAGACTGCTGCACTTCCTGAATCAGATGCTGGCAGTGGTGTTATTAAGCCAGCATCGAGTTTCGTCATCCAAAACCGTCAGACCTCGTGCTCCATGTGGTGCTCGATGTATACGGCACGCTGTTAGAACATGGTCTGCGGTTTGCTCAGAGGCGCCACACTTGCAATTCGGTGAAGGAGCGAGACCCATTTGCGCATGGACAAATGGAATTGCCCAACACCAGTTCGCAGGCGGTTGAGCTTAACCCAAGCTGCTCGGGGTAAGCCCATCCCAACAGGCCTGGCACCGGTCCCGGGCACAAAAGCACGGAGCCTTTAAGCATTTTCACAGTACTCCGTTTTCCATTTGTGGTTTGTCCATTCAGAAGCGCGGATGCCAAGTCTGGCAAGGTTGTCCAAGAGATTCGCGCAGCTGGCACAAACGGATGTCTGGATCTTAGTCTCACTTGGCGAGTATCTGAGGACCCACTTAAAACCAAACAAGATATGATCGGGATCCAGAGATACACGGTAAGCCAAGGAGAGTGTCGCTCCCAGTCAGTGAAGCTCAGCTGGCTGGATGCCTGAGAGTATAGGTAGGTGGTCCGTTGGAGTGGGACGCAGGCATCCAGTAACTATGCGCAAGGCGTCGTTCAAGACACTGTCGATGAGGCGAGTGTGAGCACTGCGACACCAGACTGGTGCACAGTACTCAGCTGTTGAGTAGACTAGAGATAAGGTGGCTATGCGTAGTGTTTCAGCACCAGCACCCCATCCTGAGCCCACGAGTCGCCTCAGCAGTGTAACGCGCAAGGATAGTTTTTTGCGCAATGCCACTAAATGGTGACGAAACGTGAGCGATCTGTCCAGTTTTACCCCAAGATAAGTAGGGATTGGACAGAACGTGTGAACGGGTGAAAAGCGTGAGTGGGTGTTATTTTGTGCTCGAGTGGGACTTATTCGAAATAACTTTCATTGCGATCAATGTAACAGTGATAATGGCTTTTATGAACTATGCTTTATCTATTGACCGATGTCGGTGGGAATGTAGAAAGCCATGTAGACGAATAAAAAGCATTCGTAAAGCATCGTTTTTTGATGGAAGTCATCTGGAAGTAAGTACGATTGCCATAAAAAATTTTTTTTATTTACCGCGCTAAGTAGAGGATTACCGATAATACCGCATATAGATTTATTTTGCTGCATATGTTTTAAAAAAATTTTTTTTCTCCCAAAGTCATAGTGATCTCTAAAAAAAAGGTTGTCACTTCGATTTGATCTCATTTTTCTCCCAAAATCATGGTGACATCTAAAAAAAAGGTCTTCACTTCGATTTGATCTCTAATTTCTCCCAAAAAAATAAGCCCAATTTTTACTGAAGCAGCCTATATTTAAGATTTTTAGAAATACTAAAATTACATAAACACATAAGTTATCTGTAGACCAAGAGACTCTCTGGCTCTATGGCTTGTCGGCAGCGTGGTCGAGTGGTTAAAGGACCGGACTGATGATCAACATGGTCTCGGTTCAAAACCCACTTGCGCCATTCTGTTGTGTCCTTGGGAAAGACACTTTACGGCACTTTCCCTTGCTTGGTGGTCTTGACAAGCAGTTCTAAATTGCAGTCATATCTCTACTAAATTACTAGCGGACAGCAATATCTTGGCATCTCCGGAAGCAGGTCGGGGTATTTGCTTACCCTATGTATAGCGCCTCCGTCGCTTTCCTGCGAGTCAGGAGGATAAATATAGAGATAAAACTAAAAAAAAAAAAAAAAGACTCTATGGCTTTCTGTCAAAACACAAAAATTTTGCGGCACACTAAAGGCGCGTTTACAGCCGTTTACAGTACTTTTTTCTTTCAGCGCGATCTTGGTTTGTTTTATTAACGCTCAAATTCACTCATTTTTTCTCGAAAACATGAGTGGATTTGAGCGTCAATAAAACAAACCAAGATCGCGCTGAAAGAAAAAAGTACTGTAAACGGCTGTAAACGCGCCTTAATCCTTTTCACGGCACACAGTTTGGGAAACCCTGGTCTAAAAAATATTGCATGTTACTCCCTAATCAATAAGCATTTCTACTTCCCTTCCTCCGATCGCAAAGTTGTTTTACGCTTTGACGTTTCGAAGTATATTCTTTATTTCTTTCAATTTGATTTCTTGTATTTAAGGCAAAAAGAAAATCAGAGTCATCCACTAGGGTCTTTCCCCAATCGCAAAGTTGTTTTACGCTTTGATGTTTCGAATTAAATTCTTTATTGATATTCAGCGCTAATTTCGTTTTACAGCATCGGGCATAATGTCCCGTTTTATTGCAATTAAAACATTCACGGCTTCTTGCCGGACAATTAAGATTTTTCGCTCGATGATCAGTTTTTCCGCAACGGAAACATTTTCCTTGATTATACGATTTAGGTTTATTAAAATTAACAAAACTAACTGCACTTGACTTTTTCAACAAACGATTTACATTTTCTCTTTCTTCTTACTTGACCTACCTCTTCGGGCTTAGCAAAATTTTCTATTTGAGCTGCTGCGGTTTCGTACGACCTTGCAATCTCTCTTAGCATTTCTAGATTTAACTCTTTTCCTTTTTCTAAAAATTTTTGACTTAATACATATGAGCTACATTTTTCAATTATTTGGTCTCGTATACGCTCTTCGACTTTGATAAATTCGCATGTTTCTGCTTTTTGTCTTAACGCGTAATGAATTGCTCGATTGTTTCGTCATCTCTTTGCTTGCATTCTTAAACATGTGGCGCTCAAATAGTACATTTATGCTAGGTTGAAAATATCGTGTTAACTCTTTTTTAGCATCATCGTACTTAGACAGATCTCCTTTTAATATAAAATAAATATCCTAAAGCTGCATACCACCGCAATGAAGAAGCTTACTACATTTTTATTTTTGATCACTTATTTTTCTTGCATTTGCATAAATTTCGAACGCTCTTTTCCACTTAATCCATCTAGTTCACACCATTACTGACGCAGTCAAACGTAGTCAGATCAAACTTAGACAACTCCATCTTTTTTTCTCAATCTTATCCTCGTCGCCAATGTAGTGTCAGCTGGCTATCTTAACGGATTAAGCCTTACATAGTCCAACAGACTGTGCACTCGTTCTCTTTCAAACGTGTCTTAAACTAATTACAATTACATAACAATATGTACAGTGTTGCCAATTATATTTCAATTTACATTTATAATTATTCACAAACACTACAGAGGGCACTAGTGATGTCAACTGCGCAGTGCAACGTAGTAACTAGTGATGTCGCGGATACAAAATTTTATGTCCGCAGCTCGAAAGTATTTTTTATTTGTGACACCGCACTGCACTGCACCGCAAAATTGTTACCAAAAACTTACACTGCACCGCGCTGCACCGCAAATCATATATTTAAATAGAAAATTTTTAGACATCTTTTCCTTTTTTTAAAATGGTGTTTGTTCAAACAATACTCACTGTTGTAGTCATCAAAGTAAGCCCTTTATATTTCAGATTCAGCAATTCAATAGCTATTGGCATAATCTTGTTATATCATTGGAAGCACTTTAAGCACATTACTCAGCTTGGCATCCCAGAAAGCAGCCTTAACTCAGTAATGTCTCTCTAGCTAAAAAAAATAGATAATAATTTTAACCCAACAGCAATATCTTGGCATCTTTAAAGGCTGATAAAGATAATCTTCAAGAAGTTACCGTATGCAATTTTTGTTTGTGAAACTAACTCCAAATCCTCAGTGGTTACTATTGCTTCTTGAAAGACCATCTTTTCTCTTAGTTTTCTTTTTTATTTCATCCTGGTGCTGAATGGAAATTCCGGGTAAGTTTCATCAAAAAAAATTGCTTACGGTGATTTCTTGAAGAGAGCCAATAATTGCTCTTAGTATAATGCCCCTCAATGTTTTCTTGCAAGTTAAAAAGATATATAAAGAAAATATAATTATCTCTTTTCTGGAAAACACAAACCTTGCTTACTATCATGTTTGTTTTTCTTAATGCTTTTTGCTTGGAATTTGAAAAAGTAATCACTCGAACATGTTGCATAAATTACTTAGTTTTTTTAACTATAAAACCTTACCAAAACCTTTGATATGCATTTGAGGTCAAAGCAATAGTTGTTGTCTTGCTAAGCTATTTTTTACATCTACAACAATATATCAAATCCTCATAAATGACCTTTATTAAACTATATTCAATAAGTACATTCAATTTAAGGCATAGTTAACTACCATTAAAAATCAGATACAAGTAAATTAAACCATTAATAATTTATTCAATTTATTTGATTTTAAATAATGCTACTAAACTGTAGCTAAATAGACTTTTCAAAGTTAAATCTGGTAATGTTTTGTTAAAGCATGTTGCATAATAGCTTAATAAACAATTGCAACATGAAGAGAAAGCAATGTAATTTTAATGCATTTATACAAATCTTTTTTTTGCAAAAGGCCTTTATTTCTTTACTTTCTTAAACAAAAATAGGTCTTCAACTGTTATATAAGATTAGCAACTGAATTAAAAACTCCTTTTTTGGATCTAACCTAACCTCGCAGCTTTTGGGGATTTCCCAAAATTTAAAAAGTAATCAACTATACTCGGCTAATAGTGATCGAGAACTAATTATTGTTACTTAGCTTAATAAACCTTCGGTACAATTTAGCCTACAATGTTACTTAGTAAAAAAATGCCCAAAACTTTAAACGCCATTGTTTTTTATATAGTAAGTACAAATTTAAGCAAAACAAAAAAGCAGATTATAAAATCAGACATAGAATTGTAGAATAGGGTTACCATATTTGAAAAAGCAAAATTCCGGACAGTGCATGACTACTTTTCATGAGACCATATATATGCGCTACCACATTTTGTCACATGGAAATTTGACCTATAAAATTGGCAATGCAACACACAAGAAGTTTCTATACTGAATTCATTCATTTTTGTATTAATAAAAAGAGCAAGTTGATGTTTAGCCTACAATAATTTGATAAAAAAATAATTTTTTACCATCGTAGGTTATTAAAAAGTACAAACAGGGTGACAAAACACTACCATCTCCAAACTTTACTTTAACATAGGTTACGGTGTTATTTATGCAAAAATACCAGTGACGGTCGGTCAGGGAAAGCAATGCTTACCCAAGCAGAAACGGCACAAGTGCAATCTTTTCGTTTCGTAAGTTCAGCAATATATTATTCAAAGAAACACACTTAATTTTTGCTTGAAATCCTTATTTCTCTCTTTTAACCTTAGCTGCAAACGTTGTACGATACTCATGCTAAAGCGCCAGCTACCGAAATGATAAGTATTGTCTTCAATCACGAGCAGAATCTCACACCAGGCAGAGTAAGCACTCTCTAAATATAGCTACGGACCGTCACTGAAAAAATCTCAATTTCAGAGTGAAAAATAATAATGAGAATTAGGTTGTGCCGAAAAAGGAAGAAAAGCAATTATATGCTTAAAACAAATTAAAGACACGCTTGTAAGTCAAGTCACTATAAATTTACTCTTCTGACCATGCATATTTTTCTGAAGATCTAATTCTCTTCAATAGGGCCTTGTCTGATTTCAAAAATGAAAAAAATTCACTACAGCACATATCTTTGAAATTATATTGAAGAGTCAATATGCCTTTCATAGTCACAACGCTCAACTTGTTTCTCTCTTTAGTCCACTGACTTTGCATCAGTGAAAAGACTCTCTCTACATTGGCATTGTGGGATGTAACAGCAAAGAAAAACTGTACAATTCTTAAAATTTCTGAGTGGCATGTGATGTTCTTAGACTGATCAAAATATTTGCACCATTTCTTATGCGTTGGCAATTTAATGAATTCTTCGTCCTGTAGGTAACTTTCCACAAACTGCTTCAAGTTACAGATTTGGTCAAAGCACTTTGCATCGTCCACATCAACCCCTTTACCAATCAGATATTCCAGGCAAGGCTCTACATCATTCCAACTTGGTATCTTGTTCAAGGTCATCCATGTGAAACAAGCAAACTCTTCCATTGGTTTCATCCATTTGCACAGGTACTCCAAGCATCTCTCATAGAGGTTTGCAACTTCGGAAAGAAAATTGTTACATTCATCTTCATATCCCTCTTCTCTTTTTTCAACTAAAAGTCTTTTAACTGTCAAGGACATAAAGTTTTCCTTTCCACAAGCACCTTATGAACCAGCTCCAAATTTTCTAGCACTTTTGCAACGGAATTGTTTTCTCTCTCAACCACTTGAATACGTCCATGAAACACGGACATTAGTGAGTGCATATGCCAAAGGTATAACTCGCTCATTTCATTCTCAAAGAACCGTTTAATAACTATTGGTGGATGTTCTTGTGACAAAAAGTAGAACTTCAGGGGTGAAAACATTTCTAACAATCTTGAAATTCCAGGAAACAAGGAGAGCCAGCGAGTCTTGCTATGAGAGAGAAGTCTCTTGTATTCACAATTTGCAAATTCACAGTATTCTTTCAGTTGTTCAGTTCTAATTGTGTAAATAGAAAAATATTGCTATATTTTATTGATATTATTTTCAATATCGATGTTCATTCTTTCAGCCCCATGATGGATACAATTGTTCAAAACGTGTGCTGAACAGCCAACCCCAATCAATGACGGGTTTAACATTTTCTTTAACTTTGCAAACACATTGTTTCCTTGCTCATTACGCCGAAGTCCTCCAAACATAGTATTGCAGTTGTCTCCTGTAAATGCCACACATTTTTTCAAAAGCATCCTTTTTTCTAAGGTGTCTTTTACATAAGTGGCAATTGTGTCGGCAGTCTCATTTGCCTTGTTTGTAAACTCAATCAATTTTGATTGCAAACCACCTTTCCTCCAGTCAAAATACTGAATAATTATAGGAAATAATTTCAGTTCATTGTGATTGCTGCCATCTGTTGCAACGCCAAAATACCCCATATCGTTTTCTTCAAAACTTTTTAGAACAGCTTCAATAGAATATTGCGCAAGTACGCTAGTAACAACTTTTTCTGTCTTTGTGCGGCCACTACTAAACTTCTTCGCTACATTAGAATCAAAGAAATCTTTTTAAGTAAAGCCGATGTACAATCCATGAACAAAAAGCTATGATGATGCTTAACAGCGTGAAATGCAAGAGTGCCTTCAGCTGCAGCAATGATTTCATCTTCGCATTTGCTTCCTGCTGTAACAAAATAATTTGTCATTTTCGTTGATGCAACAGCCCCTCTTACTGCTTTGCGATGTTTTTCCGATTGCAGATGTGTGTTTAAATCACTATTACCTTTGTGCACGACAGATATATAGGTTCCTGATTTGCAAACCAAGCATTCTGCCTCGTAATCATTCCTGCCTTTTCTAAAACATGGATGTTTTTCTTGCATCTCGTTAGTGAATGTGCACTTTCGTTTAGCATTAGCCATTTGAAATAATATCTTTCTTATTAACAATAAATACAACCCAACTAAAAATGTATAATCTAAAATAACAAAGTAATTTACCACCAGACTAACTGAACCAAATGGTTCCAGAGCCTTTGTCGCCAGCCCAGGAGAATATTTGTTGAAAGGCTATTGGGACTAGCACTTTCGATCCCGACTTCCTGACTAGCTTCTTATTCAAATGGAAAGATCCACAAGTAAAGCTTTGTGGTATAAAACTTCTGTATTCAACTGACTTACCAAAGAACTAGCTGCTATCAAATACAATTGCAGCTGCTCAACGAAACGGGTAAACAGTCAGCAAATAATAATCAGAAATAAACGGTAGCCAACCCTGGCAAGTAACAACCAAGTATCAGTCCGTCAATCTAGGCTAAGCCAGTCAATCAACAATACTTAGCAAAGCCACTCAGTATAATCCAGGCAATAAACGCAGCCAGTCAGCAGTCAAGGATTCTATATCAAAAATTCACTAGGCTTCCTCCTCTATGGCATTTTAAGTAAATCTCTGATTATATGTGCAAAATCGTCTGCTTTTATAGACTGTTGGAATGTTCTAGTAATTTTCGCAGCATGTGATCTATATCTAACCAATTCGGATTCAGCACAACGGTCAATAAGTTCAAGAAAGTTCCAAAGCTCCAGAAAGTTCTAAGTGGTAAACATCATTGATAAGGAAAACGCTCTGTTACATCATAATTCCGTACAACCTTGTAGTAAAAAATATGCGCACGGTACGAATTAACAATGTTTAGGATTGGCAGTGTGCACAGTACGATTGCAGATGCAGTAAAATGAGCTGGCTGAGCGAATATTCTGGAAAAGAACCACACCAGCAAAGATAACGTCCAAGGCATTAATATCAAAGCAGTGAGTGAGCTAATAGCCCACGGAACACCAAAAGACATGTACAATGTTTAAAGTTAAACATAATTTACAGCAGGGGTGTCCAACTCAAACACGTCGCGTGTCACGTCTTGGACACCCCTGATTTACAGGATTATTCCCGCAATTCTAATTCCCCCAAAACGCCCATCATAAAATTCCGGACATTTGAGCATTTTTTAAAATTCCTCCCGGATGCAAAATTTAACCCTAAATTCCGGACATGTCCGGAATTTTCCAGACGGTATGGCAATCCTATTGTAAAATAAGTTTTTGAA
Organism: Diplosoma virens; assembly: GCA_963680785.1. Taxonomy (NCBI): domain Eukaryota; kingdom Metazoa; phylum Chordata; class Ascidiacea; order Aplousobranchia; family Didemnidae; genus Diplosoma; species Diplosoma virens. Next base: position 21,993,239 of record OY796886.1, on the reverse strand, counting down.
AATCCTTTCATTGTAGAATTAAAGTTGCCAACCATTAATAAGTAATTAGATTTCAATAATTAATTTTAACAACTTGTAGATATTTTTTAATTTTTTTTTAAGTTTAGCTGAAAAGTAGGGGAGAGTAGGGTACAGTGAATAACGGTACACAGTGAATCACACAATCTAATTTGAAAAATATTTCATCTATTTTTACAATAATCACGTTGCATGACGATAGTAAAGCTTTCTTTTCACAAACAAACTTCCAGGTACCACAGAGTTAAAACTACTTTTCAGGAAAGAAATAACTAATATTGGTGGTAAAAAGTACAAAAATATTAGTTATCACTTTTGGTTACATTTTAGCACAAGGCAAAGCTGTATTTAGGAAAAATAAGAGCTTTTTATGGGGATAAATATTAATAAATTGTGAAGCAAAGTTTGCTGTAGAACGGCTTGTTTTTATTACTTTTGCTTATAGACCGGCCATAGCACACACTGGATCATGCCTCAGTGGATCAGTGACGCAAGTGATTTACTGTGTACCGGATTTTATGATTAAATAAATTGGCTTTTAGTACTTTATTTTTTTGATACTGTACGTTTATAAACAAATACTAAAAATGCCTAGAGCTAAAAATAAGTCAAGAAAAATTAGTGCTACTCCTTCGAAATTGATAAAAGAAGCTGTAGAACAAATTATTGAAAATAAAGCATCAATCAGCAATGTATCTGAAGAATATGCCATACCATTTACAACATTGTGGCGCTATGTATACAAGTATAAATTTTCGAGCATTCTACCGATGTTGTTTTTGAACCAAGATACAATTGCCGGAAAGTATTTTCGGATGCTGAAGAGACTATGTTAAAGGACTACTTTATAAAAGCATCAAAAATTCATCATGGTTTATCTGCAAAATCTGCTCGGGAATTAACATATCAATTTGCAATAAAGGTAAATAAATTCTTCCCATCGAATTGATAAAAGAACAAGTCTGCAGGGAAAGATTGGTTTTCTGGTTTTTAAGAGATTTCCTGAATTTTCTTTACGGAAGCCAGAGGCAACCAGTCTCGCAAGGGCAACTTTATTTAACAAGACTAACGTGTCCTCTTTTTTTGACAAATTAGAGGAGTGTCTGAAAAGGGCTATCTACAGTCCGTCAGACATATATAAGGCTGATGAAAATGGTTGTACGACTGTGCAGTCAGTAAGAAAGGCCAAAGTGATTGCATGTCGTAATAAAAAGTAGGTTGGAAAGCTGACATCTGGTGAAAGAGAGGATTTGGTTACCATATTGTATGCAGTTAATGCAGCTGGTAATTCTGTTCCACCAATGCTTGTCTTTTCCCGAGTAAAATTGAGAGATCATATGATGAAGGGTGCTCCTCCAGATTCGATTGGTGTAGCAAATCCGTCTGGATGGATGTCTGCTGCATGTTTCACAGAATTTGTAAAGCATTTTATTAAACACACAAAATGCTCAAAAGATCACCCAGCCATACCAATTTTGGATAACCATGATAGCCATATCAGCATAGAAACAATAGATCTTTCCAAAGAAAATGGCGTTACTCTTCTTATGCTTCCACCACATTGTAGTCACAACCTTTAACCCCTTGATCAGTGGCGGCTCGTGACCAAAATATTTGGGGGTGCTGCAAGTTATAACCTAAAATTTAGTAGAGCATAGCTTAAGCTACAATACGATTCTGGTGGGAATATGCGGTGATGGTTGGCAGGTAAAAAACTAGAAGGTAGTGCAATACGAAAACAAAATATAGAAAATGTAAGCGTAAATATGCAAACAATTAGCGTGGAACGAAATTTTTAGATTATGGGTAGCATATTAGCACAGTTTCTTTTTCAAGGCTGATTATGTTGCATAGTTTTTGTTTATAACAAATCGTTATTATAAAAATTTTATTTTAGTGGCCTTACTTGCCCTGTTTCTATAGAAACCACTCAAACTGAGATCAAAAACAAAGTAATAATTGTTCGAAAACGCAACTTAGATATTCATAGTATGCCTATTTATCAAAACAAATTCAATTTATCATGTTGAAACAATAATGACAACAAAGTTTTTGCAGGTTGCTCTATACTCAAATCATTAAAAGATAATTAGTATGGCCTTATTGTCGCAGACTTCCACAAAGCATTCAAATCAAAGAACACATTTACTAATAAATGACAAGCATATACGAGCAAAACACTTACAGCCAAAAGCAGAACTCAGTTATAACAAGCACAGAAAATGAAAAATATACATCTAGCCTAAACAATAAACATATATGCTGATACATAATTTTTAAACCAGATGACAAGAGGCATCTATAAAAAAAAAGTTGATATCAGTTTCAGCTCGCAATTTGTATGGTAGAGCATTAAAAAAAACACATACAATATGATTCAAATTTAGTACGAAATACAGTCTGTTTTAATTCTAGCAATTCAACCAAAGTGCAATACAAGTAGGTGGTATCACAAAATACTAAAAACAATTTACATCTCTCAAGGTGTGTATACAATTACAGTAATTTAGGTAAGTTAATAAAAAGCATTTTATTTTAAACCCCTAAAAATTAAACGAAAAGTTTTATATATATATACATACCAAGAATAACTTTTAAAAAGGGAAATAGTGAGATTGGTGTCGACATTCAATGAAGTGGTTACAAGTAAAGCAAATACTTAGAAAAGTAAAACACACATAATGTATAACATGAAAATTCACTTAGTAAGAAGCCATTTTTTCAAACATTTAGCTGCAGTGATGATATTAAATTATGAAGTGGTCTGTGAAAAAATCCTAACGTAGAGTGTGAGCACCTAAAATAAAAAAATTTGAAAGATTAGCAAGATACAAGCATTTTTCATAAAATGTTTAAAATTATAAAAAATTCAAGCAAATGATAAATCCAAGAAATTTACATTAAAAATGTATAGCATGCAAAGTATCATGGGCAATTGCATTTAAAGCAACAGTATGACTAAACAGATCACATCTACAAAACATATAATATTTACAAGTTGGTTTAAATGGGAATAACTTGAAAATAAGGTCAACCTTTTATTAAAGCAAAAATTTTTGAGAATTTTTAATGCTGTTGGAAATTGTTTTGTCAATATGTAAAATCAATATAAGCAACAATACATGTTTAAAATCAGTATAATTTATTTGAACCAAAGCATTAGATTTGAAGAATATTTAACCAATTAGTAAAAAAATAATCTTAATAGACCTGTTGGTAAAAATAATTCTAATTAAATACAATGTAAGTACCTGTAAAGGAAGTCCAAAAAACATCAGTAATCAGAAAGATAATAATGATGTACCAATACAAATTACTTAAATACTATATATTTTTTAAAAGAAACCTATGCAAAAAAATAAAATGGTATGCACAGCTTAAAATTTAAATTTTATTAAATCACAATAAATTACAGTGTTTTAACAGTTATCATCAAAAATGCAATACTACAATTTGTACCTTCACTTAAAAATAAATTCCATACATCTGGTTTTTATTTGGGCAAAATGATCTATGACTTTTTCATTAAAATCTTTTGATTCTGTGATCATTTGATTTTTAGTTTGTTATGTATCTGTTGTTTCTAAAATATGAGTTTCTGTAATCCTCCAAATAGCAAACAAGGAAAGCAATATAATGCATCTGTTTGTATGCATCCACAGATCCAATTATGTTTCTTATATAAATCAATGCTAAATTTATAAATATAACCTTTTCCTTTATTAGAGCCAGATTTTGAAATTGTTAAGTTAGGAATTGGTCTACCTTTCTTTCTAATAACAATTTTTTTATTAAAGTTAAGACTGGTAAATTTTATTTTTTTTAATAAGCAACGCTATTTCTTGCAAACAAGTTATAATCTGACATCTTATCTGTAAAAAACAATTTATCTTAATTTGAAGCTTATTACACCTTTTCAACTAAGTAAGTATTTTAACTACAAAGATTTATGCCAAAAAATGTAACGACTCAATCACTATGACCTTTGCTCTGATAGAATGAGCTGCAGCCAGTGCAGCTCAAACGTATATTGAATTTACCTATAGTAGCTTTGATGAATTTACGTCATTTTGCGTCATTTTGTGTCGTTTTGCGTGAAATTTTGGAGCTGCATTCAAAACAGCTCATTCAAGAAGTTGCCAATTTAAAATAAAAAAATTTTTTAAAAAAACTAAAAAAACTTAAATTTAATAAAATAAAATTGACAAAAAGTAAAAATTATTACAATTATTAATTTTTTAACTGATAATATAATTTTATCTGATAATATTTAAAACTGTTGCACAAATATTTGGGGGTGCTGCAGCTCTGCAGCTCCTATGGACGAGCCGCCACTGCCCTTGATCGATCGGTATAAGGACCTTTGAAAACGTTTTATAATCAAGCTGCAAATGCTTTTATGGTTATTCATCCTGGTAAGACAAGCATTAACACCCAAGACTATTAGATCAGGATTTGCTGCCAGTTGCATATGGCCGTTTAATAGAGATGTATTTGGAGAAGATGAATTTTTGTCCTCATATGTCTCGGACATGTCCCACTGTAGCACCAATGATTGCGATACAACCAGTGAGGCAGAAGACTATTAATCCATTCATCTGCATTGTCTACCAGCATCGGAATTGAAAATGCATCTGAGTTTTTGTCAATATCTGCTGCTACTATTACTGTCTCACCACTACCTCAGTGCACACAACAAAGCAAGAAATCATTATGTGCAAAGAAAAGAAGAAAAACTCAAATTTTAACCGACAAACCACTGAAAGAAGCTATTGTGGTAGAAAAAATGCTTACCGAAAAAAAAGGAAAAGGAAGTTGAATCCAAAAAGTGCAAGAAAAAGATCATTCAATCTTTACGAAGCAGCAGTGAAAACGACTCTGATGTTGCAATATGCTTTGATAAATCGGATAAAGTTTTTCTGAGGATTTCGATGCCAATAATTACAATACAAAGGAGCTGCAAACTAGCAATTTTGTGCTATGCAAATTTTTTACGGAAAAATGGCAATGTATGTTGGTACTGTATAATCACTAGCGTTGGTGTGGAATACGAAGTAAAATTTTTACGAAAGTCGTATTGAGGTTGTTTTACGTTTCCTAATGTGGCAGATATATGTGATGTAGCAAAAAGTGATGTGGTTCTTAAACGGCCAAGTCCACAAACTTCTGAAGGAACTTTAAGGGCAAGGAGACAACTATCATTTTCAGTAGACTTAACTGCATATAAAAATTTCTTGTGTTGAGCAAATGTCTCATCGTATGTTTCAAACTAAACAATTTTTTTCATGTAAATGAATTTCATTAATTTTGTTAAATTTCTATTTTGATGCAAGTTGTGCAGGCTTTGTGAATTAATTCATTGGTATTTAGCCATTTTTTTAGTAGTCTATTTTATTTAACACCTTAATGATTAAGCTTTAAAGTTAATCTTCACAGCTGAATTAATAACTCTTGTTTGTAAAATAAAAGACAAGTCTTATTTTAGAAAAAAGTAATTATGTTAATAGGCCAATTGTTGTCTTGATTCATTGTGTACTTGTACTATATTCACTGTGTACCGGTACCTGTACACAGTGAATCAATTTTTTGCTCACCTTTAATATAAAATAACTCAATGATCAAAAATCCCAAAAACTTTTTATTAGTGTGAAATGTAGCTTAGACCAGTTAGTTTAGATCACCAAAGTTTGGTGTTTCTATGTTACCCCATATTTGAATAAATGCAAAAATTAACTTTTGCGATTCACTGTACCCCACTCTCCCCTACTCTATAGCAAGTATTTTTTTAAATGAGTTTTTCAAAGTGTTTCTGGTGGTGTCTCAATATGTTTTTACTTTTTAAATGCTACATCTATGCTACTATGTAAATTATGATTTCAATAGAGCAGTGTTCTTCAAACTTTTTTCATCGAGACCCATTTTGCACAGTCAAATTTTTTCGCGACGCCTAAAAAAAGGTCTTCTCCTATTTTTCCCCCGACATCAAGGTGTTCTCTAAAAAAAAAAAGGTCTTTACCTAGAATCGATCTCTCATTCCGCTATTTTTGCCCAAAAATCAAGGTGTTCTCTAAACCAGCGGTTCCCAAACTGTGCGCCGCGAAAGTATGCGAAAGTTATTGTACTTACTGCTTTTCTCACAATAATTGCAGTGTGAAGATTATTAGCAGCAACTTCCATTCAGAGAACGATTCCGATTGAGAACCTTTTTCAAACAGCCTGATTTTGGGAGGGAAATAGAGAAAAATAAGGAAATCGGATATAAAATCGAAGTGAAGACCTTTTTTTTTTTTTTTTAGAGAACACCCTGATTTTCGGAGAAGAAAAGATTGTTCAAAGAAGTAATGGAACTGAATACTTTTTTTCATTACGGCGCCGCGAGTATTTTTAAGTCTTTAAAGGGCACCGTGAAAAAAAAGTTTGGGAACCGCTGCTCTAAACAAAAAAAAAAAGAAAAAGGTTTTTACTTTGAATTAATCTTGTATTTCGCTACTTTTCTTCCAAAATCATCGTAATCTCTAAAAATCTAAAATTTAAAATCTCGCGACCCCTATTGAACCACTTTGCGACCCCCTGTTTGAAGAGCCCTGCAATAGAGCATTAAAAATTACTATTATATTATTCTCAACTTAGTTAGGACAAAGCTTAGAGGCATAAAGCAGTCTTTATATATTCCAAAAAAGGTTAAAAATAAGTAAACTTAGTTTAATTGATATAACAAAAGCCAATTTAAATTTGGGGTTATAAAAAATGTGTTAATGGAGATAAAAAAATCTTTTTATACCATGTTAGAAGCTGTTAAAATAGTTTAAAATACATACACCGCAGTATTAACGTGTTGCATTTGGCAAAATACTTTCGAAAAAATGTAAAAGCTAATGCACCATTAACTAGATGTTTACAAACTGCAAAAAAAGAGTTTGTAATTCAGTTGCTAATCTTATATGATAGTTTAAGACTTATTTTTGTGTAAAAAAGTGAAGAAATAAAGGCCTTTTGCAAAAAAAGATTTGTATAAATGCATTAAAATTACATTGTTTTCTCTTCATGTTGCAGTTGTATATTAAGCTATTATGTAAGATACTTTAACAACACATTAGCAGATTTAACTTTGAAAAGTCTATCTAGCAGCAATGATTGGTTGGGTAACATTATTTAAATCAAATGAATTGAATAAAATTGGTCTTAACTGAACTTATTAATGATTTAATGTACTTGTACCTAATTTTTTCTGATTTCTTTCAGAATGGGATTTTGAATGGTAGTTAATTATACTTTATATTGAATGTACTTATTAAATATAGTTTAATAAAGGTTATTTGTGAGGATTTGGTATACTACATAGCTGTCAAAAATAGCTTAGCATTACAACAACTATTGCTTTGACCACATATGCATATCAAGGAGTTTTAGTAATTTTTATGGTTAAAAAAACTAAGTAATTTATACAACATATTCAAGTGATTACTTTTTCGAATTCCAAGCAAAAAACATTAAAAAAAACAAACATGATAGTAAGCAAGATTTTTGTTTGCCAAAAAAGAGATTATATATTTTCTCTATTCATCTTTTTAACTTGCAGGAAAACATTGAGGGCATTATACTAAGAGCAAATACCTTTACAATTACCTTTATCAGCTTTTGAAGATGCCAAGCTATTGCTTTTGGGTTGAAATTTTTTATTTTTTTTTAGCTTTAGAGTAATTACTGAATTAAGGCTGCTTGCTGGGATGCCAAGCTGAGTAATGGCTTAAAGCGTCTTCCAATGATATATAACAAGATTATTCCAGTAGCTATTGAGTTGCTGAATCTGAAATATAAAGGACTTACTTTGATAACTACAACAGTGAGTATTATTTGAACAAACACCATTTTAAAAAAAGGAAAAGATGTCTAAAAATTTTTTATTTAAATATATGATTTGCGGTGCAGCGCGGTGCAGTGCGGTGTCACAAATAAAAAATACTTGCGGGCTGCGGACACAAAATTTTGTATCCGTGACATCACTAGTGGGCATGGACCGGATCCAGAGCGGATATCCGCTAAATTTCACGAATCTGGAGCGCATCCGGATTTAATTTTATATTAAATTTGTAGATCCTATCATTATAACTCATTACATCAATATATACCTACTAGTGATGTCGCGGATACAAAATTTTGGTGTTTGCAGCCCGCAAGTATTTTTTATTTGGGACACCGCACTGCACCGCAAAGTTGTTACCAAAAACTTACACTGCACCGCGCTGCACCGCAAATCATATATTTAAATAGAAAATTTTTAGACATCTTTTCCTTTTTTTAAAAAGGTATTTGTTGATACAATACTCACTGTTGTAGTAATCAAAGTAAGCCCTTATATTTCAGATTGTGTAGCTATTGGCTATTGGCGTAATAGTTATGGGCATTAGCAATTCAATAGCTATTGGCATAATCTTGTTATATCATTGGAAGCACTTTAAGCACATTACTCTGCTTGGCATCCCAGCAAGCAGCCTTAACTCAGTAACGTCTCTATTGCTAAAAAAATAAAAAAATAAAAAATTTCAATGCAACGGAATATCTTGGCATTTTCAAAAGCTAATAAGATACGACCGTAATTAGAGTCTCTTCAAGAAGTCACCGTATGCAATTTTTGTTTGTGAAACTAACTCCAAATCCTCAGTGGTTACTACCGCTTTTTGAAAGGCCTTTTTTTCTCTTAGTTTTTTTTTTTATTCCATCCTGATGCTGAAAGGAGATTCCAGGTAAGTTTCACTGAAAAAAATTGCTTACGGTGATTTCTTGAAGAGTGCCAATAATTGCTCTTAGTATAATGCCCCTCAATGTTTTCCTGCAAGTTAAAAAGATAAATAAGGAAAATATAATTATCTGTTTTTTGCAAACACAAATTTTGCTTAGTATCAAGTTTAATTTTTTTTAGTGTTTTTAACTTGGAATTTGAAAAAATAATCACTCGAACATGTTGCATAAATTACTTAGATTTTTTAAACATAAAACCTTACCAAAACCCGTGATATGCATTTGTGGTCAAAGCAATAGTTGTGTCATGCTAAGCTATTTTTGACAGCTATAATAGTATTGTTACAGCTAATCCGCTTATTTGGTGGTCCCTTTTTTATTCCAATAGAATTGTTACATCCGGGTTACGTACCTAATTCAATCAGCGTTCGTGACTGGTTGCTGTATTTTGGAAGTAGTCATGCTTGTGACAGGATCACCTGGTAATCTAAGGTAATCCATAATTTAACTTTTGCTTTCTATTAGAATAGATCGGTCAACCTTTTTATTAAATCGCTACTTTAGTAGCCTTTTATAACTTGGAGTAATTTGTGTACTGTATATAATTTAATTCTGTGATTTTAGTGCCTTTTGTTTCAAATTATATTTTTTCTTCCTGGTGGATCAGGTGGCTGGTGTGTCTAGGGAGAGCTAGTAGGCTACTTTAGTGCGCATTTTTTTCCCGACCTATCACTTATTCTTATAGAGTCCTACGGGCAGTTGACCTGTTCGTATAAGTATATCAAATCCTCACAAATAACCTTTATTAAACTATATTTAATAAGTACATTCAATTTAAGGCATAGTTAACTACTATTAAAAATTACATTTTTAAAAGAAATCACGAAAATCTATAATCCATGGGATGTGTAGGTAGACAGGACACTTTTCCATTGTGTGAACCAGGCTAGAATTTAGTTGTTGAAGTTTTCGTTTGAAAGCCGAATTGATTGCATGTTCCGGGTAGCCATTTTCTAATAGAATTGAACGAATTTTGCCAAGCTCTGGGTCCAGTTTGCTTTTAGAACAAATCATAAAAGCTCTGTAAACAAGAGTACCAATTAGGTTGATTTTCCGTTTCTGGGGACAAAAAGAGTTCCAACGTAGATACTGGCCGGTGAAGGTGGGTTTCCTATACACTAAAGTTACAAATTCCGAATCATGCCTTTCTACCAACACGTCAAGGAAAGGGGAGAGTGATTAGATTCCTTTTCGTAGGTGAAGCGTAATGAGGGATGAAGGGAGTTGAGGTAAGTGAGAAAAGTGTTGCAGTTTTCTTCATTATTGAATACGGCGAAAGTGTCGTCAACTTATCGAAAGTACGCTAACGGCCTTTTGGCGATGTTGAAAAGTTTTGCTTCTTGGTAGCCAACAAAAATATTTGCTAATGCTGGACCGAGCGGTGAGCCCATAGCGACGCCGTCAATTTGTCGATGCATGTTATTGTTGAAGCTGAATGCTACAAAAGAGGTGGCTAGCTGCATTAATTTGACGAAGATGTTGCTTGGAAAAGATGGCACCATTGAGTCATCATTGCAAAGGGCGTACTAAGTCACTCAACCTGACAAATCGACGGCGTCGCTATGGGCTCACCGCTCGGTCCAGCATTAGCAAATATTTTTGTTGGCTACCAAGAAGCAAAACTTTTCAACATCGCCAAAAGGCCGTTAGCGTACTTTCGATAAGTTGACGACACTTTCGCCGTATTCAATAATGAAGAAAACTGCAACACTTTTCTCACTTACCTCAACTCCCTTCATCGCTCATTACGCTTCACCTACGAAAAGGAATCTAATCACTCTCCCCTTTCCTTGACGTGTTGGTAGAAAGGTATGATTCGGAATTTGTAACTTTAGTGTATAGGAAACCCACCTTCACCGGCCAGTATCTACGTTGGAACTCTTTTTGTCCCCAGAAACGGAAAATCAACCTAATTGGTACTCTTGTTTACAGAGCTTTTATGATTTGTTCTAAAAGCAAACTGGACCCAGAGCTTGGCAAAATTCGTTCAATTCTATTCGAAAAATGGCTACCCGGAACATGCAATCAATTCGGCTTTCAAACGAAAACTTCAACAACTAAATTCTAGCCTGGTTCACACAATGGAAAAGTGTCCTGTCTACCTACACATCCCATGGATTGGAAATGTCTCGATGAAGTTCGAAAAGCAGATTACGTCTGCTGTGAAACGCTGCTTTTTCTCCGTCGAACCACGTGTTATTTTTAACATCCGACAGCTCTTACCAGCAATTAAGAAAGATGTGTTACCTTCCCATCATCACGGCAATGTTATTTACCAGTTTGTGTGCCACTGCGATAGTCGGTACGTTGGTTGCACGTCTCAATGCCTAGAAGAGCGAATTAAACAACACGTTCCTATATCCATTGCTGATCGTCCTGCCTCGTACAACCGCCAAAGCCTTTCCCGCTCTTGCAAGGCCAACATACGTCCACAACAATTTTACGAATCCGCCATTGGTCAACATCTTCTTGACAACGCCCAATGCTCTTCACTACAACAACAAAAAATTTTCTATTCTCGCTCGAGGTTGCTCTTCTTTTCACCTTTCTGCTCTTAAAGCGACTTTCATTAAATCTCTCAATCCCCTTCTGTGTAAACAAAAAGAATTCGTCTACTCTTTGAAACTTTCTTAATCTTTTCTCTCATTGGCTAACTTTTTTCAGCCAATGAGAACTCTGCTTTTCCCTTTATAACTCAGTTCGGTTTCAATTCTGCTTTATTGTGACAATTTTCCTGAAGAGTTCAGATAAAAAGCTTTGGGAAGAAAAAATTTTTAGAAAAAACTTCACGTAATCTTCAAATTCTGTATCACCAAGCGTCTATCCTATAAATAAGTGGATTAATGGTCCTGTTTGTCTGCTACTAAGAGTTAGTCTAACTGAACTATGTTGTATAGATTAAAAAAAGAAATGTTGGTGCTCACATAACTTTAAATTTAATTAGCATTATATGCTTCAGACTTTGTATTTTTACTACCTTTTTTTAAGAAAGTAATATTATTAATCGTCTTACCATTACAGTCAAGAAAATATCATGACACAAGTACTTTCAACATATGGTAGAAAACTCAAAACAGCATTTCATCTAGGATAGGGTTTTCCAAACTTTGTTCATTGGTATCCTTTGGACACTTTATAGGTTCACATGTATCCCCAAATTTTTGTCACATTTTTTACATTAAGCTCAACTTTCTCTGATGCATAACTTCCTTTTAAGAGCTGAGAAACCCATTGCAGTTCTTCACAAAAACTTTAAAATCAGTAGTTTATAGTGATTAGGAGCATTATCTTCAAGTTTTATTGCGACAGTTCGTACTCAGGAGGTTAACCACTAACTTGATTCTATTAACATTTATTTTCCTATTTAAATAGAAATGAAAACAAAACCACTACAATATTTTGGACAACTAATTTTTCACAATTAAAACAGAAGCATAACGTTGTTAACTGATGTTTGCAGGAGAATAACTTTATATGTTACAATCTGCGATAAAGACACATTGCTGTATGAGAGTAGGCGTAATATTACGTGATTATGCTGTAGCGAAATTGAAAGTGTCAATTTTTGATAATTTAGTAAATTTTATGCTCGGGTATTGGTTAGTCAGGCTTATGATTTTCTTTTGTCGTCTAATTTGTTATAATTGGTGTTTTCTTTTATTTTTTTCGAGTATCACCTGTTATCTCGTAACGCTAGTGTCAGTGCCCCAGTGATGGAGTATGATTGTCTATAGTGAGCTAAATATTACGGACTACATTTCTGCTTTTTTTTGCGTTGTTCAGGGAGATTGTTTCGAGCCTCGCTTAAGATTATTTAAATAAAATCAGAGCCGAAGGACTGCAATGACGTCGCGCCTTCTACTCGTTACAGAGTCAAAAATTAAAAAAAACGAAAATGAAGAACGACTACACCAAAATGAAATGAAAAGTTTATCATCTACCCTACTTTTGTTTGTGTTGGTTATTTAATTGCCGGTCTCTCTGCAGCGCCCTCTAAAAAAAAGGTCACCACTTCAAACCAGTCTCTGATTTCTTACTTTTCGTCCTAAATTCACGTGAGTAGTATGTAATGGTTTTTTTCGTTGCTGTTGTGACGTCATCAGGAGCAGGAGCCAGGAGCGTGCAGGAGCGCTAACGTCATTGCAGGAGCGGTGGCGGAAGGTGGCGCTAGAGAGCAGTGGCGGATCCGAATCCGAATCCTATTTTGAATCCTATTCCTATTTCTAATCTTCTTTTGAATCCTATTCTGAATCCGAATCCTATTTTGAATCCTACTCCTATTCCTAATCCTATTTCTAATCCTACTTCTACTCCTATTTCTATTTCTAATCCTAATCCTAATCCTAATCCTAATCCTAATCCTACTCCTATTTCTAATCCTACTCCTATTCCTAATCCTACTCCTATTTCTAATCCTACTCCTATTCCTATTCCTAATCCTACTCCTACTCCTACTCTTATTCCTAATCCTACTCCTATTCCAAATCCTATTCCGAATCCTACTCCTATTTCTAATTCTACTTCTACTCCTATTCTTATTCCTATTTCTAATCCTACTCCTATTCCTAATCCTAATCCTAATTCTATTCCTAATCCTACTCTTATTCCTAATCCTAATCCTATTCCTAATCCTATTCCTACTCCTAATCCTATTGCTACTCCTAACCCTATTCCTATTCTTAATCCTATTTCTAATCCTATTCTTATTCCTATTCCTAATCCTATTTCTATTCTTATTCCTATTCCTAAAAAAGACCATGGTCCTGAGTTCAAATCTTATCCAAGACAATATAAATCCTAAACCTAAGAAAGATATAGTCTTGAGTTTGACTCCCACCTAAGACAGTATAAATCGTAATCCTAAGAACAGCAGTAGTTCTGAGTTCGTTTCTTGAATTTTTCAAAAATTTTTCTTAGCCAACCTTGATTTTTGTTATAGCTTTGTTTAATTTTTCTTGGCAACCATGTTTTTTGTCATACCTATCTTCAATTTTATTATGCCTTTGTTTATTTTTTCCTAAGCAATCTTGATTTTTGTTATAACTTTCTTCATTTTTTTCTAGACAAACTTGATTTTTGTCACACCTTTGTTTAATTTTTCTAATCAATCTTGGTTTCGTTACACCTATACTCATTTTTTTCCAAACAAGTTCGATTTTTTGTTACGTCCTTGTTGAATTTTTCAGAATTTTTCTTTGTCAGCCATGATTTTATCATACCTTTTTGAATTTTTCAGAATTTTTCTTTGAGCAATCATGGTTTTTAGATATCTATCTTCAACTTTTTTTTCCAAGCAAACTCGATTTTTGCTATGATCATGTTCAATTTTTCAAAAATTTTTCTTAGTCAACATAGGTTTTTGTTACACCTATCTTTAATTTTTTCTTGATAAATTCGATTTTTGTTATACCTTTGTTCAATTTTAAAACTTTTTTCTCTAAGCAACCTTGATTTTTGTTATACCTTTATTTAATTTTTCTTGGCAACCTTGTTTTTTTTTGTCATAACTATCTTCAATTTTTCTAATAACCTCGATTTTTATTATACCTTTGTTTATTTTTTCCTAAACAATCTTGATTTTTTGTTACACCCTTGTTGAATTTTTTTCTTGACAACCTTGTTTTTTGTTACACCTTTGTTTAATATTTCTAAGCAACCTTGATTTTGTCATACCTATCTTCAATTTTCTCCTTGGCAACCTTGATTTTTGTCACAACTACCTTCAATTTTTCTTGGTAACCTTGATTTTTGTCATATCTAACCTCAATTTCTTCTAGACAAACTTGATTTTTGTTTATCTTTGCTCAATTTTTTCTAAACAACCTTGATTTTTACCATAACTATCTCCAATTTTTTTCTTAACAAACTCGATTTTGTTATACTTTTGTTTAACTTTTCTTGAAAACCTTAATTTTTTTTATAACTATTTTCAATTTTTCTTTTCTCGGCAATCTTGATTTTGTTATATCTAGATTTAATTTTACTTAGCAACCTTGATTTTTCTCATAACTTTGTTTAATTTTTTTCTTGGCAACCTCGATTTTGTCACACCTATCTTTAATTTTTCTTAACAATCTTGATTTTTGTCATACCTAAACTCAATTTTTTTTTAAACAACCTTGATTTTTGTCATAACTATCTTCAATTTTTTCTTAACAACCTCGATTTTTGTCATACCTTTGTCTAATTTTTTCTTGAAGTAATTTTTTTATAACTATCTTCAATTTGTCTTTTTGTTGTTTTTGTTTTTTCTCAATCGTTTGTCTGGAAAAAAAAGTTGAAGATAGATATCTAAAAACCATGATTGCTCAAAGAAAAACTTTTAAAGAAAAATTCTGAAAAATTCAACAAGGACGTAACAAAAAATCGAACTTGTTTGGAAAAAATTGAGTATAGGTGTAACGAAACCAAGATTGATTAGAAAAATTAAACAAAGGTGTGACAAAAATCAAGTTTGTCTAGAAAAAAATGAAGAAAGTTATAACAAAAATCAAAATTGCTTAGGAAAAAATAAACAAAGGTATAATAAAATTGAAGATAGGTATGACAAAAAACATGGTTGCCAAGAAAAATTAAACAAAGCTATAACAAAAATCAAGGTTGGCTAAGAAAAATTTTTGAAAAATTCAAGAAACGAACTCAGAACTACTGCTGTTCTTAGGATTACGATTTATACTGTCTTGGGTAGGAATCAAACTCAGGACTACTACCTTTCTTAGGTTTAGGATTTATACTGTCTTAGGTGGGAGTCAAACTCAAGACGTAACAAGTCAAACTCAAGAAGTATCTTTCTTAGGTTTAGGATTTATATTGTCTTGGATAAGATTTGAAGTCAGGACCATCGTCTTTTTTAGGAATAGGAATAAGAATAGAAATAGGATTAGGAATAGGAATAAGAATAGGATTAGAAATAGGATTAAGAATAGGAATAGGGTTAGGAGTAGCAATAGGATTAGGAGTAGGATTAGGATAGGATTAGGATTAGGAATAAGAGTAGGATTAGGAATAGGATTAGGATTAGGATAGGAATAGGAGTAGGATTAGAAATAGGAATAAGAATAGGAGTAGAAGTAGGATTAGAAATAGGATTAGAAATAGGATTAGAAATAGGAGTAGGATTTGGAATAGGATTCGGAATAGGAGTAGGATTAAGAATAGAAGTAGGATTAGGAGTAGGAGTAGGATTAGGAATAGGAGTAGGATTAGGAATAGGAGTAGGATTAGGAATAGGAGTAGGATTAGGAATAGGAGTAGGATTAGAAATAGGATTAGGATTAGGAGTAGGAGTAGGATTAGGAATAGGAGTAGGATTAGAAATAGGAGTAGGATTAGGAATAGAATTCGGATTTAGAATAGCATTCGAAATAAGATTAGAAATAGGAATAGGATTCAAAATAAGATTAGAAATAGGATTCGGATTCGGATTCGGATCCGCCACTGCTCTCTAGTGCCACCCTCTGCCACCGCTCCTGCGATGACGTTAGCGCTCCTGCACGCTCCTGGCTCCTGATGACGTCACAACAGCAACGAAAAAAACCATTACATACTACTCACGTGATTCCCTAAAATAACACAAAAAATGGGTCTTCGTTTTGGATCGGCCTCAGATTTCATCCCGAACAAGTAATATTTCTCATCAAATTCAACGATATCTACCTCATCGCGCATAAGTTTGTTATGCAATTTCTAAAAATTTGGTCATGCAATGCATGACTTGCATGCCCTGACCATACGCCACTGGTGTATGTACGAGGGTCAGTCAAAAAATAATGAGCCCAAGTCTCTCCTGGCCATATTTGTTGCAATAAAATCAAAAGTCATACATCAAAAGAAAGCCCAGGGATAGGAGATCTCAGTTCTACTTTTCAATGTAATCTCCGCACTTTTCAATTCCAACTGTCCATCGATGAACAAGGGACACTATGCCAGCCTTGTAAAAGTCAGCAGGCTGCATTTTTAACCAGTTTCTTACAGCGTGCTTGACTTCTTGATCACTAGTGAAGTGCTGCCCCCTAACTCCTTCTTTCAATGGTCTAAAAAGATGATAGTCAGATGGTGCCAGGTCGGGTGAGTACGGCTGAGAAAAGTTTTGTCACTTCTGTGACACTCAATAAGCTCCGAACAAGCTTCAAAACGGGCTTGCTTGTGAAAATTCAAAAGTTGCCTCGGAACCCATCTGGCGCAAACCTTTGCAAAGCCTAGCTCATTAACAATATTCATAGCACTTCCATGGCTAACTCCAACACGTTCAGCAATGTCATCAATAGTGATTCTGCGATCATCTCTAATCAATTTCTGAACCTTATCATTGTTTCCAGAATTGACTGCAGAAGATGGTCTTCCACTTCTTGGTCTGTCCTGGAGGCTACTCAAACTTGGATCATCTTCTTCGTGTTTAATCCTAGATACCCACTTTTTCACAGTGCTGTAGGCTAATGAAGCATCTCCATAAACATTTACCAATCTTTCGAAAATTTGTTTTGGTGGCTCCCCTTCCGAAACAAGAAATTCAATCACAGCTCTCTGCTTCTGACGGACATCCAGTGATGACGTCATTTCCAAAACACAATACCAAAAGTGGACACGTTGAAACAATTTTTTTTTACAATTTATCTTTAAAGCAGTAAATTTACTAAACACCCTTAAAATTTCTAGAAAAAATATGAAGGTTAAAGCGGTTAAAGTTAACAGGGCTCATTACTTTTTGACTGACCCTCGTATTTTAAACTATTTTAACGGTTTCTAACATGTTGCAAAAATAATTTCTTTATTTCCATTAACACATTTTGTATGACATCAAATTTAAATTGGCTTTTGTTGAATCAGTTGAATTAAGTTTACCAATTTTTAAGTTTTTTGTACGTAATATATAAAGACTGCTTTAAGCCTTTAAACTTTGTCATAACTATGCTAAGAATAATATTATAGTATTTTTAATGCTCTACTGAAATCATAATTTACGTAGTAGCATAGATGTAGCATTTAAAAATATAAAGCTATTGAGACACCACTAGAAACACTTTGAAAAACTCATTTAAAAAATATTTGCTACAGAGTACTTTTCAGTTAAACCTAAAAAATTAAGAAATATCTACAAGTTGCTAAAATCAACTATTGAAATCTAATTACTTATTATAATGATTGGCAACTTCAATTCTACATTGAAAGGATTTTCAGAACTCTTTCTCCAGTTCTATGTCTGATTTTATAATCTGCTTTTTTGTTTTGCTTAAATTAGTACTTCCTGTATAAAAAACAATGACGTTTAAAGTTTTGGGCACTTTTTTACTAAGTAACTAGGGTTGCCAACTGTGACAAGTTTCAATAAAGGACGTATAAAAAATAGATATAAACATAATTTTCAATCCCATCTATATCACAATATATGCATCAGTGACGTGCGGTGACCTCTGAGTCTTGCCATGCAATTTGCATGCCAAAATCTGGTCATGAAAATGCGTATGTTATGGGTGATTACTGAATGAGACATGCTATATTTTATAGGCAAGAAAAATTTTTGTGTGAGATTGTAACTTAGTCGTAATGTTATGGTCATCAAGACCAATTTTTGTCCTAGATTTTTGTTGATTTCTGCAAAACAAAGGTCTTCACTTGAAATTGTTGCGAATAATACATTTATCTTCCTCGAAATGTTAGTGATCTCTAAAAAAAAAAAGGTCATCACTTCAAAGCAGTCTCAGATTTCTTACTTTTTTTGCAACGCATGACTTGCATGCCCTGACCGCACGCCACTAATATGCATCACAAAAAAATAGAAATGAAAAATAGTGTACTCTTAACTTAATAAAATCTTTTTAAAATTGTATTTGGTTTGACTTTTTGCTGCTTTCAACAATTGAAGGTCATCTTTTGTTTTTTGAGCAAATTCCGAACAGCTGTCTTTGAAGTTAAAGTACTGTATATGAAAAGTTTATTTTTTATTATTTCTACAAAGCATCTGTTTCTTTCATTTCGCCATTTTGAAGATACATGTATAACACTAAAAATCCTATCACAGTATGCTGATGAACCATTTCTTCTAATGATTTAGGTGATAGGGGCAAATAATTTTTTTGAAAACAACTTGAAAAGTTGCTGGAGAACGTTTAGAAATATAAAATTGTTGAATCAATGTTTTCCAAAATTAAAACAACTTTCAAATACACGCTCTGATTGCAACATTGGCAGTAAGTAAAATGACATTTAAAATAAAGGACATTTCTATACTATAATACATAAAGGACAAGGACTGAAAGGGTTAAATAAATGACTGTCCTTTTCAATAAAGGACGGTTGGCAACCCTATAAGTAATACTGTAGGCTAAATTGTAAAGAAGGTTTATTAAGCTAAGTAACAATAATTGGTTCTCAATCACTATTAGCCGAGTTTAGTTGATTACTTTTAAATTTTGGGAAATCCCCAAAAGCTGCGAGGTTAGTAACGGCGAAAAGTGAATAAAAACCCTAAAAAATGATAAGAAAAAAAGCTAAGATTTTGTTTCGGTATTGAATAATCGGCTAAAATGTATAAAATAATCCAAATGCCAAGTTGATTAAAAAAGTGGGGAAGCTTCACATTAGTGATGTCAACCGCGCAGCGTACACTGCCGCGTGCGCCCGCGCAGTACAGCGTAGTAACCTTTTTTGGAGGATCTTGCCGCGTACCGCGCCGCGTGCAAATTTGAAAAGTTTATATTTAAATTTTAAGCAAATCTTACTTTGCATAATGATATTGCTTGGGTTGCCGATTTAGCTGCTTCCCCTTCATTAATCCAATCACAGAGAGCGAAGTGTTAGGTGCATAATCAACTGAATTGCCTCTTCCCATAGTACCGGTAATTAAATAAAATAAATAGCGCGTAAAGCAGCCAAAAAGAAAAAGGAAATATGAGAAAAACTGAAATCAATAAAGAGAGAGGCGAACTGCTCTTAAACCTAAAGAAAACATTGGAATCTAATTTTACAGCAGAGAAAGGCTTGTAAAATAGATTGTTAGGAGAGAATAAGCAATGTTAATTTTAAAGATAAACTTGAAATACAGTATGTGAAGCTTCCCCACTTTTTTAATCAACTTGGCATTTGCATTATTTTATACCTTTTAGCCGATTATTCAATACCAAAACAAAGTCTTAGCTTTTTTCTTCTCATTTTTTTGGGTTTTGTTCACTGTTCGCCGTTACAAACCTAACAGCTTTTGCGGATTTCCCAAAATTTAAAAGGTAATTAACTAAACTCGGCTAATAGTAAACGAGAACCAATTATTGTTACTTAGCTTCATAAATCTTTACAAATTAGCCTACTGTATACTGAGTAAAAATGTGCCCAAAACTTTAAGCGCCATTGTTT
Organism: Diplosoma virens; assembly: GCA_963680785.1. Classification (NCBI taxonomy): domain Eukaryota; kingdom Metazoa; phylum Chordata; class Ascidiacea; order Aplousobranchia; family Didemnidae; genus Diplosoma; species Diplosoma virens. The sequence goes on along the minus strand of OY796886.1, from coordinate 21,973,076 downwards.
TTTGTATAGGAAGTATTAATTTAAGCAAAACAAAAAAGCAGATTGTAAAGTCAGACATAGAACTGTAGAATGAATTTTAGAAAATCTTTTTAATGTGAAATTGAAGTTGTCAACGATTAATAAGTAACTAGATTTCAATAGTTGATTTTAGCAACTTGTAGATATTTTTTAAAGTTTAACTGAAAAGTATTCTGTAGCAAGTATTTTTTTAAATGAGTTTTTTAAAGTCTTTCTGGTGGTGTCTCAATATCTTTATACTTTTAAGTGCTACATCTATGCTACTACATAAATTATGATTTCAATAAAGCATTAAAAATACTATAAACATAGTTATAACCAGTGATTTTTTTTAAGGTTTGATTTAAGGGAACACCAAGAAAGTTTATAAGGACGCTTTTTTCAAAACATTTAAAATGAACAACTGCTTATTGAAGTATTATCTGGCAAAGCAGGCTATACTGTAAACACAGTGCATTTACAAAATCACAACACAAATTTGTCAATTTCAACTTCATCACATAGCTCCTGCTCGTCAGCAAAAGCATCAGTTTCTTGTATGTCATCTGCAGACATCATTGTTTGTAACGCTCGCTTTGTCACTTTTCGTCTATTCTTTGCTGTTATCCAATTCTGAGCAACCTCCACAGCGCTTTCATCGTCTAGATCAGCGATTCTTAACCTGGGGTAAATTTACCCCTGGGGGTAAATTTCTTTGTTATGAGGGGTAAATGAGCTTCCTATACAAAAACAAGACAAGTTTGAAGCTTAGAAATCCGTCGCTGCTTGAGAATGAAAAAAGATATATTTATGTTGATATATATATATATTATATATATATATAAAGATATGTTTATTATGTTTGCGCTGTTTGAACTCATACAATTAAACATATCTTTCTAATTTACTAGAGTAGTGACCAACAGTTACTGACGTTATGCGGTAACGTGTTGAAAAGATAGTTGACGTCACTTTGGTTTTGGCTTGTATCACAGTGTGATGCCAGTTATACGTTTCTTGTTGTAGTTAATAGTATTTTAGTTTAAATTTGTAAAGCTTTTAAAATAGTTTTTTCACTGCAGTGTAATTATTAGGCTCATTTTTATCCAAATTTGTTGTTTTTATATTTTTATTTTCCACAGAATTGATAGAATTGTTAAGTGATGATGATCTTGTGATCGAAATCGATTTTAATTTTTTAATAACTTTTTAATACAGTCATTGGGCAGCAACGGATTTCTAAGTTTCAAACTTGTCTTGTTTTTGTGCAGGGATAGACAGTGACTAGAAATTGTCGTTTTTGCTTTCAATACAAAGGGTTAGATTCTTTTCTATATCAAATGAAATTTTAACTGAAACGAGCAGCCTATACGTAGTTCTAAATTTGATTTTGGCAACACATAGCCTTAGTTTCAGGCATGGTTTCAGCCTAGAAAAGTTGACGGGACAAAAAAATTGGGGCAGCTGTAGGTATTGATAGCTTAGTATCTGTGATGTACTGCTTTAACATAATAAAGATAATGGCAACACTTCAGTGCACATTCCATAATGCGAGATAACAATGATCTTTACCGCATAACAAAAACATACTAGATACCGTAACGTGCTAGTAATTGGAACATTGATTTAATCGAAATAATAACGAGTGTAGTCAGACGGTGATTAATGAAAGGCGAATTAATTGTTAGCGTGCTCCCCAAGACTTCTGTGAATGTTTGAATTACTGCTGTTTATAATAAATGCAATAAATAAAGACTTCATTAACGAAATAAGAACATAACAGTATCCTTCCTGGTTTAGAGTAATTGCTAATGCGAATTCGAAGCTAGCCTATTATTTGGATTTTGTCATAAATTTAGTCATAAATATAGCATGTCACAAAAAAAGAAAAAACATCAGGACAATTATTTGAATTTTGGATTTACATATCTTATTCAGGATGGTCTTCAAATTCCTCAGTGTGTCCAGTGCATGAAAATATTTTCAAACAGTACCATGAAACCTGCTCCGCTAAAACAACACCTAGCAAATGCTCATCCAAGTATGATAAGCAAAAACCGGTCCTTTTTTGAGTTAAAACTGTCCAATCTGAAAAGACAAAAGCTGGACAGAACTGAAATGTTTTGGCAGACTAACAATGCCTCTGTACATGCATCATTTGCCATTGCTTTGCATGAGGCAAAAGCTAAAAAAGCACATACGATCGGTGAAACCCTTCTAAAACCTTGCATATTGGAAAGTGTGAAGTTGATGCTTGGAGAAAAAGCATCTCAAACAATGAAACAAATCTCACTGTCCAATAACACTATAAAATCCCGAATTTATGACATGTCTGAAAATATTAAGAGCAAGGTGATATCAAAAATTAATTCCTCTCCTGTTTTTGCTCTTCAGCTGGATGAAACTACCGATGTTTCCAATCTCTCACAGTTACTTGTGTATATCAGATATGTTGCAGATGACAGGATTAGTGAAGAATTTCTCTTCTGCCAACCTTTGGAAATAACATCAAAGGCAGCCGATGTTTTTCAATTGTTAATGGACTTTTTTGACAAAACCGAATTGAGTTGGAGTAAGCTTGTTGGGGTTTGCACTGATGGTGCTCTAGCCATGATTGGTGCAAACTCTGGATTGGTTTCCCTGATAAAGCAGAAAAATCCAACAATTCAAGAAACGCATTGCATGATTCACAAAGCGGCGCTCGTTTCCAAAACCATTCCGAAGAGACTTCACGAGCATTTGTCTGTTGTGATTAAAGTCGTTAATTATGTGAAAAGTTCAGCGCTCAACACTCGACTCTTCAGCAAGCTTTGCAAAGATATGGATGCCAATCATACCGCACTTTTATATCACATTCAAGTTCGTTGGCTCTCAAAAGGGAACATGCTCTCTCGTATTTTCGAACTAAGAGAAGAAGTCAAGTCGTTTTTGGTTGCAAAACAAAAAAATGATTTATTGTTAACATTTGGTGGCGTCGAATTTTCTACCTACTTAGCTTATCTTGCTGACATATTCGAAACATTAAATCAACTAAACAAGAAACTGCAAGGCCCACGAAGTAATATAATCGTGCACACTGATGCCATCAATGCATTTGTGGCAAAGCTCAAGCTTTGGACCCAACGAGCAAATAATGATAATTTTGCCTCATTTCACCGCTTGACTGAGATAACTGGAGATGATTTTGAACAAAATTTGAAGGAGGACATCATCAGTCATCTACAAAACCTGCAAAATGAGTTTGAACGATATTTTTCCGAGATAAATACTTCTAGCGTTTTGATGAAAGTAGCTAGAAATCCTTTTGTGTGTAAAGTGGAAGATGTTCCTGAAGCAATTCAAGAAGAATTTATAGAATTAACAAACGATTCTTTTGCAAAAAATGAATTTCACACTTGCAACCTAGAGGAGTTTTGGGTTAAAATCCAACGTTGCTATCCACGGCTAGATATTCATGCTCTGAATATTTTGGCTCCGTTTTCTTCAACTTACCTGTGCGAGTGCGGCTTCTCTGCGTTGCTTACTATCAAATCTAAAGCACGAAACCGACTTGACGTTGAATCTGACATTCGTTGCGCATTATCTACAACTTCACCAGACATTGAAAAGCTCGTTGCCAAAAAACAAGGGCAGCCATCACATTAAATTAAGTATAATTGAAGTAATTATACTTATTTCGTTTTTTAATAAATGAGCATTATTATATTGAGGGTAAATTTAGTAAGCACTTTTGTTAAAAGGGTAAATACGTAAAAAAAAGTTAAGAACCACTGGTCTAGATGGTTTGGGCCATTCATCGAAACATTTATCAGCGCGTTTAGAGTTACATCAAGCAGCCTATTACGCTGTTTAGTTTTAACACGGCACATAGTGGAAAATCCTCTCTCTGGCCAGGCTGATGCAAGTGGAATGGACAAGGCGATGCAACAAAGTAGGTGCAATTCGGGAAATATTTCCTGAAAAATTTTATCTCGAACAATTTTGTTGCAAACAGCAATGGCATCCAGGCAAAACTCAAACTCTGGCATAATCATTCTATCCTTCAGCGTTTGGTAATCATTTATTACTTTCAAGATTTTTTCATCTGAAGCGACTTTAAACCTTTTGATCAGCAGTTTCAGATCCTGATTTCCATAAAGCTGTCGCTGGTTGGCATCAAGAGGAATTTCTTTCGCATCAAAAATGCGAAAAGCAAACAGAATTTGAGGCTCCGGAAAGCGATTTTCAAGATTTCGTAGCAAGGCTTTACAGTATGTTTTGGTAGTGCATCGGATTTGCTTAACATCATCTTCATAAAGGTCCTTTTGTGTTGCAGGCAAAATTTTTGAAATCTTTTCCCAATCTAGTTTCAGGCTATTTATAACCTGATCCGAATCGGCAATGTTCCTAATTTCTTTTTTGCAAAATGCAAGAGCTGACTGCAAGTGAGAAAAATGGAAGCTTCCTTTTTGAAAAAGTAATGATAACTTGTTTAGATGCTCTAAAGCAGTATGCAGCAAGTAAAGGGAAAACAAAAAGTGCTTTGTACAAATTAAGTGAAGAATACCCACTGCTGTGCAATCTTTTTTTGTAGAAGCAAAATAATTAAAAGTAGTATACACAGCTGATAGTTCTGCTTTCATTGCTTTTATAGCCTCACCATGAGATAACCAACGGGTACGGCAGGCTTTGACTAATTTTCGCTTAGAAGAATCAACATCAACGGCTTGTATTTCATGCAGTTTAGCTGTTTTCAGAGGTGATCTGGAAAAGTACTTCCATGTCTGGACTAAACCGCGTTCTTAATCTTGGATGTGCTGTAGCTCTTTTACTGTGGCTGTACAGGCCAAGGCCAAACGATGCGCATGGCAATGCAATGTGTAAGTAGCTGGGCGTTGTTCCGTCAATTTCTGAGAGAGAGAATTGCAGCGGCCTATCATAGCAGCTGCTCCATCGCATGCAAATGCAACGTGTTTACTGACATCAAGATCGTAATCGCAAGCAACTTCATTCCAAAGTCGAAACAGGTTAGCAGCAGTTGCTCCATAAGCATCAATGTGTCGTATATCTAAAAATGCTGTTGCCTGGCATTCCTTTGTGTTGATGTACTGAACAAAAGTTATGTATTGCTGAAATGTAGCAATATCGGTGGTTTCATCGACCATAATAGCCCAGCATGGGCTCTCCTTGACAGCAGAAACAATGTGATTACTCAGATGCTCTGAGATAAGCAAAATAAACTCAGTTACTGCAGTTGAACTGATATGGCGTAAATCGCGAAGTCGGTCGTTATGGCCAATGCGGTCCACCAATGTTTGCAAAGAAGCTATTTTTCGATTTGCTATTTTTTCTTTCATAACCCAATAAATTAAGTGCACTCGCTCAGCAACTGTGCTAACTTTATTTATAATGCGATCCTGATGCATACAGTGAAACAGCGAGGCACGTTGATTTTTTTCCATGCTAATTGCATTTTGGTGTTGATCAGAGCTGATATGGTTATCCAACTTGCTTGGCCGTTGAGGCCTTGCAGGCTCGGAAGTGAAAACATTACAATTCTTTCCTCGGCCTGTGTTAACTACTGGATGTTTAGAGCATAACAAACATATTATGCCTCCATCAGCATGCAGAGTGAACACGTTCATGTTTAGTGATTCATCGAACCCTTTTAGCTTAATCTATGATTGAAAAGTAACATTGCTAAATGCTTTTTTTGACTGACCGCTAGCTGAAACAGACAACTGAATGCTTTTCTTTGAATCATTGACTTCTGAAACTGTTGAATGCTGTTCTTCCTGCACTGCTGAAAAATTATTTTTACAGCTACTGCTACAGATGTTTGCTTTTTTTGGCTGGCTAACAACACTTACATCTTCTTTAGCCTTACTACAAAAGTATTGTTTTATATCTGGACGACTAGCTTTACGTTTTTGTGAAGACATATTCTGAAATTTAGAAAAGTGTTATAAAATTTAGTGCAATGCTACGGAAAAAACTAAGACGAATAGTTTACGTAAATCCTCGTAATTTTGCACTTGCATTTATTTAAGCAACAGCCAAACTCATTTGACAAGAATTAATCTTAAATGGTTATTTAGTATTACAAAATTTCTATTGTGACATCCACTTGTACTGCTTAGAAATTATTTACCAACTGCTCCATTCCGAACAGCACTTCTTTAGTGAGTAGTGATGTCAACTGCCACCGTGAATGTGGCAACTAACTGCCAACATTTCATTAACAGGCAGTTATCCAACTATCATTAACTGCCACTATCGTGAAGTTGGGGCTTTCCCCAAATGTAAAGGTGGGATTCCCCTAACCACAAGTAGTCGCGTCAAAAAATGGCAATTTCCAAAAACGATAATTATCAGATCATCAAAATAATTTTTTTGTAGAACATGCATACCAATATTTTAAGGGAGCCATTGATTGAAAAAGTGAAATTTTATGGTGACGCAGTGAAAATTTATGAGGCCGTTTTGTCACCATAAATCGCCTTAAAAAAAACACTGACAGTAGGTGTAATAATTTACTACCATGGCAGCAACTGATGAACCATCTCGTAAAAAGATCGAAAATCCTTCTTAAAAAGAGCAAGTTAAACAAGCTGGTCCAAGCTCTTAAAGTTCTTTTGTAACTTTAAACATACCTAAAAATTTGATTAACTGCACTGAAATTACTCACGTTTTAGACAGGTTCAAAATTTCAGATAACGCTGCCACTATGTTGGTAGCATCATTCATAAAAGCTTGCCAAGGTGTCGTTAACAACTTCTGTCTTTCACGCTCAACCACCTACAGAGCTCGTATAGCAAATAGACTGCAAATTTCTGATGAAATTTTTCAAGAAATACGTGAAGCTTTATCACAGGATCTGGCTCTCCAGTGGGACGGTAAACTAACAAAAGATTGTTTTGGCGATTAACATGAGGCGCTTTCTGTGCTGGTTTCAGGAACATCAACTTATAAAGAGGGCAAACTTTTGAGAGTACAAAGGTTAGAAAAAGCAAGTGGAACAGCTCAAGCAGATGCAAGTTATGATTTACTTAAGGAGTGGAGTCTGAAGCAACATGTGAAAGCTTTAGTTTTTGATACAACTGCCAGCAACACTGGTTGGAACAACGGTGCTACAAAATGCTTGGAAAAGCTTTTAGATCAAAAGCTTTTTTACAACGCATGTCGTCATCATATATACGAGTTTATTATTGGTACTGTATATACATGCTTATTCGGCGACTCATCAGCTCCAGATGATCCCAATTTCAAAAGTTTTCAAGCAGATCGAGCGGCTAAAAATAGACCTCACTAAAGACTATCACATTTTAGAAAATTCATCAGAATGGCTTAAAGAAAAGTCGGAAACTGGTCATATTTGAGCTGCAACAGATCATTGAAAAGGAAAAAACAACAAAAAAAGCTTTTGTGAGAGGAGATTATAGGCAATGTGTAGAAAACACACTTGCATTGCTAAGTTCTGCTCCTTTTAATCTTTTTTATCATAAACCTGGCGCTACTTTCAGCGACCGATCGATGGGCAAAGTGTTGTACTGCCAAAAAATGTTCATGTGGTCCGATCAAATGTCTTATGACAGTGAGTTTGTAGAAAAGCTTCATCAAATAAATTTGTTTATTGCTCTTTTTTATGTTCCAACATGGCTGAAATGTAATATCGGTACGGATGCTCCAATTAATAACTTAACTTTTCTGCATGGCATGCTAAGGTACAAGAACGAAGATCCGACTGCAGCTGATACCTTCTTCAACAAACTTTCATCGCATCAATGATATCTGACGCAAGAAACGGTGGCATTCTCCTTTTTAGCCAGCATCCTTTCCTGACAAATGAAATGAAAGAGTCCATGGCATTCCAGCGCCTTTCAATATCACCAACAAATGAATTTTGCGGAGGAATTCCCGTTTTTTGAAAGAAACTTTGACAGGTGTTCTAAACTTTACGACTTATTGGATCTGAAACTTGGTTTATTTTTGAATGTCTGAGAATGGACAAGGACTGGCTCTACGACAAACCAGAGCAGTGGACTGCAAATAAATTTTTCAAAAAGGGTAAAAAATTTGTTGCCATCATTAAAGATGTTTACGATGCAGCTAAAGAACTGGGAAACTATATTCAAACTATGCTGCCATTTTAACAGAAAACGAAGAGCAACGAGTTAATCTGTTGCAGGTCTTTGAAAAACATCCAAAATAAGTTGGCGACTTTTATAAAATCGACTTTGGCTTTTAATTTATAATTCGCAAACACAAACATTTTCAATAAAAAGCAATACTTCACTAGTAAAAGTACCGGTAGTCTAATTTTATAAGTAGCCTATATTTTAAACTAGTAAATTACTGAAGATTAGTAATTTTGTGAAATTTATGGCATGTATCGCTCAAAAAACAGCGTCTATTAAGTTTTCTATGCATTTACTGTAAAAATGAAGTTGTCATTATGACGTCATCGTACACAATTGACGTCATCAAGTTTACTCTCAAAATGAAAAACATGCTTGTTGAAAACAATTACAATTAGTTTTGTTTTTCTATCTGCTCTGGAACTCAAATTATAATAAATAAATAAAAAAAGACGTCATCAGGGGATTTCCCTTTGAGCAATTAGGTGTATTATTTTAACCCTCATGAGGGAAAGCAAAGAAATATTTTTTGCAAATTTTTTTTGCATGGGAGGTGTCTTTAAGGTCCAATGCACCATATAAGCTCCGAAAACATGCACTTTTTCAAAATGACCTAAATTTGAACATCTCTAATTCACACACAACGACTTTTTTAAAAATTAAGTTTATCAAACGTAAATAATATATAGAAACTAGAGATCAGCAAATACATGCACAAAATACATTTGAATAGAAATTCAACATTACTCAACAATTATCAACAAGTTTCACAAGCTCATAATTATGAAACACGTCAATCAGTTTAAAATAATTATTTCATCAATAGATCTCATACTGATCTCGTACTAAAACGCCAAATGAAAATAAAAGGACCAATCATCTGGCTTTAAGTGCCACATGAACTAAAAGATCTTTCACCTATGTGTTTAAAAAAAAGATAAAAAATTCCATTAAATTAAATTCAATTCAATTCAATTTTATTTGCAATCAAGGTATTGTTCGTTTAACAAAGTTTAACCAATTTAAATTTATTACAATTAAAAATCCTTATTCAAATAGAATCTTATTCAAATAGAATTGGAAAGAAAAAATAACGAATTAAAATAAAACGTATTTAAAACTGCAATTTTTTAAATTCGACAATTAGTACGTCCGGAATTATACTATCAATTATTAAGTTTTACTTCAAGCTTCTACATCTGGCCAAAAGCATTCAAAGAAATTCACCTATAAGAAGCTTTTTCTAAAAAAAGGAACGGATTGTTTACGAAGTGAATAATAGCAAGCAAGCGGAAAAAACTGATAAACTTTAAAGCGATTAAGGAGTAAAATGATAAGGTCTTTTGACTGCCTTACAAAAACAACTCGCAAGCAAATCATCAGCATTACAAAGCACGTTACAAAGTTGGGCATCTCTGCTTGAAAGATTTAAACAAAACAAATAAAGAAAACATGGTTATATCTTCAAACCAGGTATTACATTTTGAAGTTCTTATTGAAAAAGTGATTGCGAAATAGGAAACAGGGGCTAAACGATTTACGTTATTACACACACAACGTCAATTGTGCGTGGTCGCCGTACCTTAACTTGCTTGATACATATCAAAGTTAATGCAGAACTTTTTCTGATTGTTGTGCTTTATTTTTATTTTTATGCTATTGCTTCCTTTTGCTTCTTTTTGCTTTCTTGTTCATCTTTCACTTTTTATTGTTTTTTTAATCTGCAATGTAATCTATCACCAAATTTAAGGTGGCAGTTGACTTGATAACCGTATGGTTTTTTGTTGTCTCCTGTGTAAGCATTGCTGAATATACTGTTTTACTAAGTATTTTATTGATATTTTTATGCTTGCTACAAATAAATAAATTTGAATTTGAATTTGAATTTGAATTTGAACTGATGAACGAGGAAAATAACAGAGAGCCTCAATCGGACAAAGGAAGTAGAAATGGTCAACGAAGAGTTAAATTGCGTCAGTAGAGAAGAAGTGAAGAATGCACTGAAAAGGATGAAAAAAGGTTCAGCGGTTGGGCCAGATGAGCTGCCAGTAAAAGTTTGGAAGTGGTGAGAGATTGGGATAGAGTTTTTTGACCAGACTGTTCAACAAACTATTAGTGGGTGAGCGGATGCCAGAAGAATGGAGGAGTGTGCTTATCCTAATCTATAAAAACAAAGCGGACGCACAGTGCTGTGGAAATTACAGAGGAATAAAGCTGATAAGCCACACAATCAAGATATGGGAAAAAATTATTGAAGCCAGGCTAAGGGATAGAGTAGAGATTAATAAACAGTAATATGGATTTATGCCAAGATAGGGAACTATCGATGCCATGTTTTCCTTTTGAATATTGATGGAAAAGTGCAGGGAACGACAAAGAGACCTTCATTGTGTATTCGTGGACCTAGGGAAAGCTTACGACAGGGTTCCGAGAGAAGAGCTGTGGTACTGTATGAGAAAATCAGGAGTGGCAGAAAAGTATGTGCGACTTGTACAGGATACGTATGAGGGAAGCAAAACAGTAGTGAGTAGGAACTACATAAAGCTTCAAGGTCCAAATCGGACTGCACCAGGGATCAGCATTAAGTCCATTTCTGTTTGCTGTGAATATAGATAGCCTAACGGACGAAGTAAAGAGAAAATCACCGTGGACGATGCTGTTTGCTGATGATATTGTGATTTGCGAAGAGACCAGGAAAGAAGTGGAATGGAGACTAGAATGCTGGAGGTATGCATTGCAAAGAAGAGGGATGAAAGTAGGTAGGTCAAAGACCAGGGGCCTCGAAATTCGATTTCGAAGTTTGTAATTCTATTAAAAACTTCTTCTCCTTTCGGCCTTTCCCTTCAATCAGGGGTTGCCACAGCGTATTATCTTTCTCCAAATCGTCCTGTCTTTAACGTCCGTCTCCTTCGCACCAACTTCTTCCATAAGTTCTTTTACTACATCTAAAAATCTTCTCTTTGGTCTCCCTCTTTTCCTCTTTCCCGGTAACTCCATTTCTATCATCTTTCTTCCTACATAGTCTTGGTCTCTCCTCATGACATGTCCATACCACCTCAGCCTGCCTTCCCTCATCTTCATTTCTAACCGTTCTCCTTAACTGTACCCCTGATGTACTCCTTTCTAATCTTGTCTTTTCTCGTCACTTCCATAGCAAACCTCAGCATTTTCATCTCTGTCACTTCCATCTCTTCTGCTTGTTTCTTTGTGACCGCCACCGTTTCAAGTCTTACACCATTGCTGGTCTTACCACTGAACTGTACACTTTTCCTTTTATTCTAGCTGGTAACGTCCTGTCACAGATTACTCCCAATACTTTTCTCCATCCGTTCCATCTTGCCTGCAGTCTCTTCTTTATCTCCCTCTCACAACTACCACTTTCTTGCACCGTTGATCCCAAATACTTAAATTCCTTTAGTCTTGGCATTTTTTTGTCCTCCATCTTCACTGTTTCTTCGTTATTTCTATCGCCTTCCTCCTCTCTTTCTGCTCTTATTTTTGCTATGTTTAGCAGTAGTATAATTTCCACAGATGCCCTGCTTTGCGACACCTGAGGTGGTTGTTGGTACCCCGGGCCGCGACCGATCCGGTATGGATTTATCAAGATAATGCATTTGTATAATTTGAAAAATTTTTTTACGCCGGATGCCCTTCCTGCCGCAACCCTCCCCATTTATCCGGGCTTGGGACTGGCATCAAGAAACACAGGAATGTGCTTCTGATGGTTGTTTTTTTATAAACGTAGTCATAATGAATTTAATAGGCACATTTCCAAAAAACGTGCACATTTTTTTAGTTAAAATTGTTAAAAAATGAAAATTCAAAGCCTTCTGTTGGGTAGTCCCCGAGTGGGAATCGTTGCTGGCCGTGTTTATTTTAATGAGTTGATTACCCAGATCATTTTAAAAGTTGATTGGATTGGCCCCCAACACAAGAAGTTAGTTTAATTTGAGTAGGAGTCATGATATACATCGAAAATTATTAGAAACGTGAAATTCAAAGGGTTCTGCTGGGTAATACCAGAGTGGAACTCGTTGCTGGTCTTGTTTATTTTGATGACTTGATTACACAGATCATTTTAAAAGTTGATTGGATTGGCCCCCAACGCAAGAAGTCAGTTTAATTCGAATAGGATTCATAAATTACAACAAAAATCTTTAAAAAATGAAAATTTAAAGCGTTCTGCTTGGTAATCCCCGAGTGGGAATCGTTGCCGGCCGTGTTTATTTTGATGAGTTGATTACTCAGATTACTTTAAAAGTTGATTGGATTGGCCCACAACGCAAAAAGTCAGTTTAATTTGAGTAGGATTCATAAAATACAACGAAAATCTTTAAAAAATGGGAATTTGAAGCGTTTTGCTGGGTAATCCCCGAGTAAAACTCGTTGCCGGCCGTGTTTGTTTTAATGATTTTTTTCTTAGAGCGTCTTAAAAGTTTATTGGATTGGTCCTTAAAGCTAAAACACAATTTATTTTTCAAGTAAAAAAATTAAACTTTTGGTTTTTTGTTGTTTGGAAACTCTGTTTTGGTTTTGTTCCGATTTTTAGTTCCATCGTTTTAGCAGAAATTTTGCCAGAATGATAGTGGTAAAAATAAAGATAATACTAAGTTATTGTTAAGTCGTGGGGGATTTATCGAAAATATAAACAGAGTTGACTTAAAAAATTATTAACGCTGACTTTTTACGTAAGAGAATAATCTTTTATGGTTTTGTACGGTTTGGAAGTCAATGATGTAATTATGTGATATGAGTAGATAAAAATGTAATTATTGCATATTGGTATCTCATTTTTCCCAATACCAGGCTATTTGCTTTTATATCATCTTCATCATCTTTATTTATCGTTCCGACTTTCAAGATAACGTTAGAGGCGTTAAACATTTGCAACTTGACTAATTCATTAGCAATAATATGTTACTTTGTTAAAGTGTAATATGAAAGTATTATTGTCAGTGTCATGCTTATTGGGTGTAATTTAGAATGCTTTTGAAAACAATAAATTAATAAAAGTAATTTTATTCAAAGGATTAGTCTCTATTGATTAAAATTAGGGTCTTTCTAAGCAGTCACTGTAAGCAACTTTTTTTTTGGTGAAACTAACCTGGAATCCCTCCTACAACACTAGAATGAAATAAAAAAGAAACCAAGAGGAAAAGGATCTTTTGAATAGCAATAGTAACCACAGGGGGATTTGGGTAAGTTTCATGAACAAAAGTTTCTTACTGTGACTTTTTGAAGAGACCTTAAAATTAATTATTTTCATCATGATAGATCAATCCTTATTCATTTAAATTATTATAGATTCTTTGGAATGCTTACCAGCTAATATAAAGAAACAAAATATGGAAGCATTAATCAATTGATAACTAAAATTTGTATAAATTTTATTTTAAGCCCAGTTCTTGGTGTTTCAAATAGCTACCACTTCTAGATTTTTTGAGGTCTTTTCAAGAAATTACCATAAGAATTTTTGTTTGTGAAACTAGCCTATATGCCCCCTGCGCTTACTATTACATTTTGAAAGATTCCTTTTCTCTTGGTTTCCTCTTTATTTTACCTTGCTGCTAAAGGGGATTCCGGGTTAATTTCACTGAAAAAAATCATTTACGTGATTTCTTGAAGAGACCCATTTTTTGTTTCTATTGTTGTTTTTGTGATTACTGGTATAAGATGGAATTCCTTTCATCAGTTCATACTATACTTTGGAAAGATATTTTATGGCACTTTTCTCTGCTTGGCAGTCTTACCCAGCACCTTTAAATTTCTGTAATTTGGAAATAAAAACTATAAAACATTTTATTTTATAATAGCATATTATTTTTAGCAAATAACTTTGGTCTTGTATTTTTTTCTTTTTTATTCTTTATGATTGTTACACAGCCTCATAATGAAGTGGAGCAACTATGTTTTTTTTTATTATTATAGTTTTGGTCACACCTTTTGTCATTAATTAGCAATTCACAACATTAAGTTGTTTTTTTGCTTTTATATATAATAGCCAGTCTCAGAAATCATGTAGTGGGTGTTATTAAATTAGACTAGTATTGTAATATCAATGCCATTGTTCTGTATTGTTTATGAAATCCTATGAAGTGGTTGATGTATGTAAGTCTTTTCAAGAAGTCATCATAGGCAATTTTTGTTTGTGAAACTAACCCAGATTCTTTTGTGGTTACTCTTGCTTTTTGAAGAGATCCTATTCCTCTTGGTTTCTTTTTATTTCCATCCTGGTGCTGTAGGGAAATTCTGGGTTAGTTTCATTGAAGAAAATCATTTGTGGTGACTTTTTGAAAAGACCCTAAATTTGTTACCAATATCAACAGTGGGATTTTTGCCAAAAAACAGTTAGGGTTTAAAAGTTTGAATTTATTAATGTTTGACAAAACTTATTAAAACCCTAACTGTAAATTTAAAAACTAGCAATAATATCTTAATTATAAGCAAATTTATAAAAAATTATGTTTTGGACAACTTTTATGCTTGGAAGAATAATAACATCTTTACAACTATTGTCAACTATTTGTTTGTATGAAATACAAGGTTAAAAGTGAGAAATATAAAAATTCATCAGTTTTCATTTTATTTCAATCAAACATCACACTTAATAAGCATTGTTTGAATATGAAAACACTTTTAAAAATAATTTGATATGAGACACATATTTTAAACTTACAGTTTTTATAATCTTAACACTTGTGGTGATATTTTTATTTGTTGACATCACAAACCAAGCATATTTAAAATACAAAAAATATAGCTTTTGACTCGGTAGGTCGTTTTACCGAAACTCACCGAAACTCACCGGAACTCACCAAAACTTACCGAAACTCACCGAAACTCACCGGAACCAACATTAATTTAATAATTAAAACAAAAACTTTTGTTTTTAAAATTTAGCAGGACCTATGCAAAATTAATTCATGCAAAAAATTATTTCTTAAATAATGCCCACTTTTAAAAATAGGTGAGTTTCGGTAAAACGACTCTTCATAAAGTCGTTTTACCGAAACTCACCTGTATTTTTGCAACAAAGACTAAAATTGAACTTATTTTTGTTTGTATATAATCTCTGCAATCTGTTGTTTATTTGAAATAAAATGGAAGTTGTATTTAAGTGAAACAAGTTGTTTTTTTAGTGAGTTTCGGTAAAACGACTATATATCAACAACTATATATTTTACCAGAACTCACTTATAACTTTTAAAATAAAAACATTGAAACAAAACTTTTGGTTTTAAAATTTAGCAGGACCTTTGTAAATTGAATTCATGCAAAAAATTATTTCTTAAATAATGCCCACTTTTAAAAATAGGTGAGTTTCGGTAAAACGACTCCTCATAAAGTCGTTTTACCGAAACTCACCTGTATCTTTGCAACAAAGACTAAAATTGAACTTATTTTTGTTTGTATATAATCTCTGCAATCTGTTGTTTATTTGAAATAAAATGGAAGTTGTATTTGAATGAAACAAGTTGTTTTTTTAGTGAGTTTCGGTAAAACGACTATATATCAACAACTATATATTTTACCAGAACTCACTTATAACTTTTAAAATAAAAACATTGAAACAAAACTTTTGGTTTTAAAATTTAGCAGGACCTTTGTAAATTGAATTCATGCAAAAAATTATTTCTTAAATAATGCCCACTTTTAAAAATAGGTGAGTTTCGGTAAAACGACTCCTCATAAAGTCGTTTTACCGAAACTCACCTGTATCTTTGCAACAAAGACTAAAATTAAACTTATTTTTGTTTGTATATAATCTCTGCAATCTGTTGTTTATTTGAAATAAAATGGAAGTTGTATTTGAGTGAAACAAGTTGTTTTTTTAGTGAGTTTCGGTAAAACGACTATATATCAACAACTATATATTTTACCAGAACTCACTTATAACTTTTAAAATAAAAACATTGAAACAAAACTTTTGGTTTTAAAATTTAGCAGGACTTATGCAAAATTAATTCATGCAAAAAATTATTTCTTAAATAATGCCCACTTTTAAAAATAGGTGAGTTTCGGTAAAACGACTCCTCATAAAGTCGTTTTACCGAAACTCACCTCTATCTTTGCAACAAAGACTAAAATTAAACTTATTTTTGTTTGTATATAATCTCTGCAATCTGTTGTTTATTTGAAATAAAATGGAAGTTGTATTTGAATGAAACAAGTTGTTTTTTTAGTGAGTTTCGGTAAAACGACTATATATCAACAACTATATATTTTACCAGAACTCACTTATAACTTTTAAAATAAAAATATTGAAACAAAACTTTTGGTTTTAAAATTTAGCAGGATCTATGCAAAATTAATTCATGCAAAAAATTATTTCTTAAATAATGCCCACTTTTAAAAATAGGTGAGTTTCGGTAAAACGACTCCTCATAAAGTCGTTTTACCGAAACTCACCTGTATCTTTGCAACAAAGACTAAAATTGAACTTATTTTTGTTTGTATATAATCTCTGCAATCTGTTGTTTATTTGAAATAAAATGGAAGTTGTATTTGAGTGAAACAAGTTGTTTTTTTAGTGAGTTTCGGTAAAACGACTATATATCAACAACTATATATTTTACCAGAACTCACTTATAACTTTTAAAATAAAAACATTGAAACAAAACTTTTGGTTTTAAAATTTAGCAGGATCTATGCAAAATTAATTCATGCAAAAAATTATTTCTTAAATAATGCCCACTTTTAAAAATAGGTGAGTTTCGGTAAAACGACTGCTCATAAAGTCGTTTTACCGAAACTCAACTGTATTTTTACAACAAAAACTGAAATTAAACTTATTTTTGTTTAAAAATATAATTTCTGCAATCTGTTGTTTGTTTGGAACAAAATGGAAGTTGTATTTAAGTGAAACAAGTTGCGTTTTTAGTGTGCAAACGGTGTGGATGCATCGGGTCCCCCCCCTAAAATACATACAAAAGTGACCTTTCCTATACAATATACGGGATGTTTCATCTCAATATGTCACTTTAGAAAATCTCATATCTCATATCTCGGCAAAAGTAGCACGATAAAATTGGTTTCGTTGGATAGGTAAAATCTCCAATTTTTTTGGATAGACCAATTTTATGTCACAATCACAATTTCAGCTTTTTGCCTAAAATATAATTTCCATCAATTTGCCTCTTATTTGCTTAGAATGTTTTTTACTAGAAAGGAGAAAGCGTTTTGTGTTTTGCAATTTGATAAAAACAACTGGTGGGGACAAACCGTCAACGTAAATTTGGGAAAGAATTTTGAAAGCAGACCGACGTAACATACAGAAAAATTGATCCCGATATGCTTGTTCAAGTTTGCCAAGAAATGGACTACCGTTTCGATGTGTGCCGTAAAATTAAGGGCTCGCATATTGAACATTTGTAAAAAGTTAAATAAAACGTTTGTTTCTTAGATTTTTTCGTTCAAATTTTTGTTGCGTAAACTTAAGAACATTAATTTTAAGCAGAAAAAGTTTGATTTTCATATTTCTAACAGTTAGTGAGATATAAGTTATTATAAATTTATTTAATATTTTATTTTTATCTCTATATTTAACCTCCTGACTCGCAGGATAGCGACGGAACCGCTAATACATTGGGTAGGCAATTACTCCGACCTGCTTCCTGAGATGCCAAGATATTGCTGTCCGCTTGTAATTTAATAGAGATATGACTGTAATTTAGAACTGCTTGCCAGAACCACCAAGCAGGGGAATGTGCCGCAAATTGTCTTTCCCAAGGACACAACAGAATGGCGCGAGTGGGTTTTGAACCTCGATTTTGTTGGTCACGAGCCCGGCGCTTTAACCACTCGACCACGCCGCCGACGTAAAACATAAAGTGACTATTGAGATGAAACACCCGTATAGCTCTATTTCTTCATAATAGCAGCAAAGGACGTCGGTAGCATGTCTAAAATAAAAACTTTTTTTAGAAATAACTTTGTTTTGAAACACTACAAAGTCGCCCTTCTAAAACAATGAGTTTTAAAGATCACACTGATTTGGAACACTTAACGGTGGCTTCTCCTAAAATAAATAACTTTTTTTAGAGAAAAATTAGTTTTGATACACCAAAAAGCGACCCTCCAAATAAAACAATGATTTTTTTTAGAGATCAAAATGCTTTGGAACACTCATCAGTGGCCTCTCCTAAATTCAAGACGTTTATTTTAAGAGGTCACTTTGTTTTTGTTTACTAAAAATGCTCCCCATGACAATGACCTTTTTTAGTGATTACTTTGCTTTGAAACATAGTGGCCACCTCTTACTTTTCTTGCACCCGGCCCTCTTTTTTGTAAGGCCATCACTGAGTGCAACATGCTGTTTTTTAAGAGTTTGTTTAAAAGGACTGTCTATCAGCAACTATATATATTTTACCAAATCTCACCTGTCACTTTTAAAATAAAAATATATACAGTAACTTTTGCTTTTTTTAGATTTTTTAATTTAACATCATTTTGTTGAGAATTGTCGCCAGCGTGCTAAAGTGATCAATATGGTATCGGTTGAAAACGTACACTCGCCATTCTGTTGTGTTGTACACTCGCCGTTCTGTCCTTGGGAAAGACACTTTACGGCATTTTTTCCTGCTTTGTGGTCTTGGAAAGCAGTTCTAAATTTTAGTCATATCTCTAAAGTGTCATCTACAAAAACTATTAGTAGCCTATTCGTGCATTTATACTGCGCGTACAAGGAGTTAAAGAATTATTGTAAGTTTGTGAAAAATAGAGTACTAAAAAGTACTTTTTTACAGCATAACCAGGTGGCTCTCACTTTATCCGAGCTTGTCAAAGATGATTCAAATGTACCCTACCCTGCACTTGTAGTTTATGTTTAGGGCAAGCCACCTGTTGTTTTGAAACGACTGTTTGAAACATTTGTAAACAAACTCTATTTTTAAAACATTTGCGATCCTTTGTTGCTCTTTTTAATGAACAAGTTTAGAACATAGAACGATCAAAAGTATTAATTATTGAACTTAAATCTTGTCTTGATTCTGCAAAATTAACGATTGAAGAAAGAGTCTCTCTGGTTATGATTTAATCAGTAATTATGACCACAAAGCAATGAACATTAACATAAGAAATTTATAGCTTTTTTTTAATTTAAAATTTATTGGGTTATTTCTCGTGTCAAGTTGTAAATACATTTCAATGTGACAGGGTAAAACAATTTGTAGCCATAGTCAAATTACCGACATCAGAATTAGGTCATACATCTTTTTACTTTAGGGCAGTGTTTCACGCAAAGGTCAGAAGCATCGAAGAACCTTCAAGGTTATCAAATCAATTATTTTAATAAAAGTAACAGCCAAATATCACTACCGACAAATGAGAAATAAAAAACGAAATCAAACAAAGAAATGAATCTCAAACTTAACAAAACTTCTTACGTCAACTTTTTAGTATTTTTGCAAGCAACATGCACTAAAAATGATGTATTTGTTGGATATCCTAAAATGCGAACTTATTCTTTTTTACTTGATATGGTCGTTGTATTTGCCATTCGCAATCGCCTTCTTTGCCCTGGTTTTTTACCTTTGTGTTTCGGAGCCAAAGAACTTCGCTGTCCATCAGTTGAAATCACTAGATGGCCATGCATTTTTTTTGGAGTTGAAAGAAATTTTTTGAACAGCGTTTCTCGATTTTCTGGAGATTTTTTTAACCATTTTTCTGAACCTAGATAAAAGTTTTGGTAGTACGAATCCAACTTCCATCGGCTCAATCCAAGTAAAGCTTTCTTTGTTCTGTTGTATTGGCCTTGCACAACTTCCTTTAGCTTCATTACTAGTTCTGCCAGATCACAAAATTTCCAGGATACTTTTTGTTTTAAGGCATGATTTATAGACTCGCAATTGTTGTTGGTCCAATTAGGCTTTAAATGAGTAAAGTGCGGCGCTTGGCTGGCGTTGAAGTTCTCTTCCAACTTCTCAAATACTTTTACAAAGTACTGTTTCATTTCTGCCGTCAGCATCTTTTTTACTTTTCTTTGTTTGCAAGTAAATTCAATTGAATCCTTTGCGTGTGCCATGCCTTGCTCGCCGAATATGGCCTCAATGATAAATTTTCTTTGTTTGGATTTAATTCCCATTTTGTCTCTTAAATATGAAACGACATTTTTTTGAAGATGTCTTGTACAATTTACTTTCATGGCATTTGGAAAAGCTTTAATTAAAGCCATTCGCAAGCTTTTTTCGTCGTCGCTTCCAAATATGGGCTGTTGCTTAGCTCCGGCAACAGTTAAAGCACCATATAAATGATTGAAAAACAAAAAGAAAGTATCAAAATCGGAATTTCCATGTAAAAAGATTGGTCCCAACATAATTGGATGCTCCCCCGGCACCTTTTCATAAACCGATAGATTTTTAAAAGCAGTTATAGTAACGTGTAGCTGGCTCAGATTGAACGTTTTGTCCACTCCGATTACTGTAGACATTGTGCTGGGTCCTCCACAACAAAACCGTATGATATCCAACAGTTGGTTCTGGTGATATAAAATGATTGATGGCACTTTTCCTTTTCGTCGTAAAATCAATTGTATAAAATCTGAATATCCAGCATTCTGCAAATTTTCTATTTCAACCAATTGATCGACAAAATTGGGTTTTTTTATACTCGTCGGATGTTCCTTTCTTTTGAGACGATATTTTGCATCTTTTATCTAAAAATCAGAGAGTTTAGTAAGGCTAAGTGTAAATAAAATAGAGCTTACAAATAATGCAACTTCGGTAGGCCTGTACTGTATAACACTTTTGTATTTGTTGCTGTTGGTAGCAAACTACTTTGAAAATGCTTTCTTTACAAAATTTTCTAATGTAATACCCAAATAAGTTTTCACATCTATTAAATTATTGAGCTATTTTTGTTGGATATACTGTATATTAGTGGCGTGCGGTCAGGGTATGCAAGTCATGCTTTGCATGACCAACAAACTTCCTTTAAGAGAAATCTGAGACTGATCCCAAGCAAAGAGAACACCATGAATTTTGGACAAAAAGGTATCTAATACTGATTAGAAACGTAGACTTTTTAATTTTTTAATTTTTTTTAGAGAACCACATGATTTTGAGACAAATATTGGTCTTAGTCCTAAAATCTTAGACAATTTTTTTGTCCTATTTGTAAAGTATTACATTTTAATTTCATGACCAGCCTCAGAGGTCAACAGAGGACATGCCACTGCTGTACTTAAAATAGTGATGTAAAATGTGATTATAAAGACTTAATAGGCCAATTTTAACAAAATTGATGCTTTAATTTTTTTCAAATAGTGATAAAAATAAAGGTATTAAAAACTTATCTGATACCACCAAACATTAACATAGATTCTGATTAACATATTAAACACGAAATTTGCCGTCATCTTTAGCAAAAATACGTAATCTACGTTTAGTTGTTTCAAATTAGTCGGCAGCGTGGTCGAGTGCTCAAAGCGCCAGGCTCGTGACCAACAAGGTCTCGGTTCAAAACCCACTCGCGCCATTCTGTTGTGTTCTTGGGAAAGATACTTTGCGGCACATTCCCCTGCTTGGTGGTTCTGGCAAGCAGTTCCAAATTACAGTCATATCTCTATTAAATTACAAGCGGACAGCAATATCTTAGCATCTCCGGAAGTAGGTCGGAGTAATTGCCTACCCAATGTATTAGCGGCTCCGTCGCTATCCTGCGAGTCAGGAGGATAAATATAGAGACAAAAAAATAAATAAATAAATAAATAAATTTGTAGGTCCATCTAATACATGGCTTCTCAAACTTTTTTGTTCTACGACCCCATTTTAAAAAATAAATTTTTGTGCGACCCTTATATTTGCAGGCTAATTTTACGTTAATTTTTCCTGTGGAAAACCACGCGTGTGCAGGAAAAATCATGTACAGTATCAGTGGTGGATATTCCAATTTAGGGGCCCGAGGCAAGAATTTTCAAAAAATTTAAGTTACCTGAGAAAAAAAGAGGTCTGATCTGGGCTTGCATATTTTCTCTCAAAATCAGGGTGTTCTCTAAAAAAAAAAAGTCTTCACTTCCATTTGCTCTCAGCTTTCCCTATTTTCGTCCCAAAATCAGAGTGTTCTCCAAAAAAAAAAAAAAAGGTCTTCACTTCAAATCGATCTCCTTTTTCCGTATTTTTCTCACAAAATCATGGTGATCTCGAAAAAAAAGGTCTTCACTCAGAATTGAACTGCGATTTATCTATTTTCGTCGCCAACTTCAGGTGACCTCTCAAAATGCCAATTTCTATCGCGACCCCATTTGGGCTTGCGACCCATAGTTTGAGAAACCCTGACCTAATATGTCTTTTTTCATCAGTAAATGTACACAACTATTTTACGCTTACTTGTTGCAAATTTCTGGGTCCGTCCAATAAATCTTCTTCGTCATATATTTCAGTAACGGATTTTTTGGTTATGCGTTCTTTAATTCTCTGCATTACTTGGGGCTTCAGTCGTATGTAAGCGTCGGTATTTTGCTTTGATTTTCCATGAGGCGGACGACTTTCAAGATAACCTTGGTACTCATAGCATGCAAGGATATCATTATCAGTATTTTTGGAGTCGATCCACGAAACGCGTTTTTGGTAACATTCTTCTGTATGTTTAACATAATATCTATGAACTGTCAATAACTCATATTTTTTAGGCTGCGGCTGTAAAGGAATATAAATTTTTTTTTTGTTCAATTGTCGTTCGATACAAAATTTTCCAGATTTTAATATAACTTTTTTCAATTTCCAATCTCCTGATTTAAAATAGTAAGCTGTATTAGTACAACCGTCTGAACGCCAGCTTCCGCAATCATCCCAATAGATGCTTCGACCAATAGTGCAACGTCTTTTCATATTTTCCTCATTGTTTATAATGAAGTAACAGTTCTCCTTAACCCCTCCAGGTACTTCACTCAGTATTTGGTGGGGGTGTTGCAATGCAGACAAAAGTTCATCAACAGTCAGAAACCGGAACCCTGATCCTGAACTTCGGGGGAGTTGTTTGAAGCAGGTTGCATCTTCCTTCACAAAATCCTTGTTTACAGAAACAGATTTATACCGAAGTTCGTCCATTTTATTGGAACTGAGCCAGCTGTTTAGTGATGACTGAGACAAAACAGTTTTATCGCTGTTTTTTTCAGAACAAAGAGAAATATCACTAGCGCACTTTTCAAATTCGTCTTCGTGGGCGCTCCACCGAGTCAAGTTCACGCTTTCCACGGAATTGCTCGAGTCAGCTAAGTGTGTAATATTATCGTCGGTCTTCTTTCGTTTTGATGAGGTAGTTTTGCAATGAAGTTCATTTTTTCGCTTGCCCATGGGATTGCAAAATGCGTCTAAAAAGCATGACTTTGGTAAAAAGGACGCAGATTTATCTCTTGGAGATGAAAAGTTCAGAAAGCACCAAAACAGGGAAAGCTAAAAACATTAAAAAACGTCTGTATAACAACAAAAGTTCAAACATTGATGAGATACAGATTCTTCTGTCAGATCATTCATCTGACAACTTTTCAGACTCTTGTGATGTTGAAAAAAATCTCCTTGTCTCATACTGCACTAATGAGCCGGCAATGGATGACTATTTGCTAGTTGAATTTAAAGCATTTCCCAGAAAATATTATGTTGGTCGGATCACCAAAAATTTTTGGATTTTGGAGGCGATTATGAAATTTCTTACATGCGGAAGAAACGCAATTTTACAGAGTTTTTTTCCTGAGGTCACTGATTTCGCTTCAGTAAAGGAAAAAGACATTAGGGCTGTGTTGCCTGCACCCAAGGAATGTGGATCAACTAGTCGTCAAAGATCTTCATTGAAATTCGATTATGAGTTTTTTTTCTTCAACGTACATTAATAATTAATCAACGTTTGCTGCTCAGCACCTTTCATGCTTGTTATTCAATGTATGTTACTAATGTATAAATTATTTTCAAAGAAATCTGGAGTTATTTTAATAGATAGACGCGCTTTTGCATTTTCCTTTTCGGCGCGCTTTTTTGTTATCTGCTGCTGCAGTAAACTTTTTGGTTGTTTTTTTTATTTTTTGGAGAATGCCAGCACAAACCACACTGTAATATTTTGTAATTTTGCTTATTTTAGTTCTTCTTTTCCCTTATCCGATTGTGCCCTATGCTTAATCCGATTGTGCCCCATACATTGGGCACAGTTGGACAGAAAAATCATTTTTTTAAAATGTGCTCGTAAATTTTTTTGTGAGTTTCAATCTGTGAAAATACACTTGCATATGATAAATTTATTTGTACAAATTATATAAAAAAAATTTGGTTAGGATATAACTTGTTAAAAAAGCTCTACAGCAAAAAATGTAATTTTTGTCCGGCTGCACCCCACTCTCCCCTAATCTTTAAACACTCACAGAAATTTAATTAAGAGTATATTTAATTTTATTACTTTAGAACCCGTTGCAAGATTTTAGTAGTTAAATTCGATTATTCCATTGTCGAAATATACATAACCAAAAATTATTACAATTTACAATTATTACATTATACCTATATTTTACCTATTATACGTTAATTTATACTGTTTTGGAATTAGATTGTTTATCGCGAATCTCTCTCCACGTAAAAACTTGATTGACAAATACTCCTATTTTGTACTTGTAATGCTATAGATAATATATATACGAATAAATCACTGAAAACAGTTACTACAAAAATTCATACAAAAACCAAATAAAAGGTACTTACAAAAGTTTAGGAATGTGGAGAGACAAATAACTTGAGTAGATGATCGCGATTCCGAAGTTCAAAAAACAACTAGCTGCACTTCGGCCAAAATTACTTTTATAACTTAAATGAGGAAAATGAGTGTTTTTTCTCTGACGAGCGTTATTTATATTTTGAGGGTTTTTTGTTAATTAAATTTGAAATAAAAAAAAAAGTTAAAGGATGAGAAATTCATAAGGACAAAAGGGCAGCTATGTGTCAAGTCATTGTGCCTTTAATTAAAAGGAAATTAATAAGGGCGAAAGGAATTCAGATAAATGACAAACCATAGTGTACTAAATAGAGTTATTATACCATTGCGAATTGGTTACAGTTCAAATCGCTGTGCTTTAAATTAGAAGGAAGGTTAATAAGGGCGAAAGGAGTTCAGATAAATGACAAACTATAGTGCACTAAATAGAGTTATTATACCGTTGCGAATTGGTCGCAGTTCGAATCGTTGTGCTTTAAATTAAAAGGAAATTTAATTTTAGATTACTTCAAAATAAAAAGTGTTCTTTGTTTGAGCCCAAAACATATACGTTAACTAATTTATTACGTTAATTAACACATTATACGTTAATTTATTTTACCAATATTAAATTTGCTAGCCTGCTTATCACGCATTATTTTGTCGTTCCTAGCCACGACCAAAGTAAGACACTGGTTTCAATTCTGGCCTTTATAGCAATGAGTCACATGAGGTCCCATGATTTTTGGTCATGTGCGCCTTGTGCGATTTTGTGACCATCGCGCGATCTATCCCGTGACAGTGATGTAGTCAAATTTATAAGACTTATCGTAATTTGTCGTAGCAATTTCCAAAAGGCCAATCAAATTGCCAGTTCACATAACATTCCCCCAAAACTTCATTTATGACGTTTTTAAATTCTCAAAGTGAATTGGTCTCCCAACACAAAATACTCTAGCGCAATAAATACGAACATTAACACAGTATAAGAATTTTCCGATAAACGGTTTTTAAGCGTCCGTGCCCACTAACGCAATTTTTGTTATGTCTCTTTTTTTTTCTTTCCAATCGGACATACACACGATGACCGAACGTACCTGTCCGTCCGATCCTTTTATTGTTTCTTTAATTACTTTAAAAATAAGAATATTGCAGGAACCGTGGTGGGTCTTCATTACATAGAATCACTAGATTACCAATTTTTGAAGTCTCTGGTTTCGTATCGCCATTTTTTACGCTTTTGTAGTTCAGAGAGGTAGATTTTACACCACCTCTCCCACCACAACTCGGCGATTCTTCTAGTGAAGCGATGTCCTCGTCGAAGTTCATCTTGTGGGACAGATAAACATGGCGGAACGCAATCTCTGCTGGGCTCCATGGATCCAACCATCAGGTCTATTGGTCATAGGGGCGGTAGGGCGTCATCGGATGGGGATTTAGTGAGCGGTCGACAATATATAATATACTCTGCCATTTTGCAGCAAGTTAGAATATCATCATCGGTGGGATTCGGCGGATATAACTCTGAAAAGCCTGCGAGAGCTTTCCTCAGATTACGAATTTGCCTTTCGTAGATTACTCCGTGATGTGAGGCCTCAGGAGTTCCAAATTCCCATTCGACTTCCCACTTATCCATTTTTGAATTTAAATCGCGTGAGTCTTGGATTGTTATCAGGGTTATCTGGACTTCCCTTTTTAACAAATTGTTTGCTCCCACATAATTTGTTCCATTGTCTGTTCTCATGAATTTTGTTCGGAAGCCTGTGGAGCACAAAAACCTACAAAAGACGTTCATAAAGGAAGACGTGGTTAAATTAGCTGCCACTTCAATACGAACAGCCGTGGTAACCATGCAAACAAAGATGCATAGCCAGCGCCTGACTGTGCTCCTGCCGAACACGACGTTGAAGGACCCCGCAAGTTCAGAAGCTGTACACGTGAAGACATGCGCAAAAGGTTTTAACCTGCTGGCGGGAAACAATTTCAATTTTATTTCAAATAAACAACAGATTACAGAGATTATATAAAACGACTTTATGAGGAGTCGTTTTACCGAAACTCACCTATTTTTAAAAGTGGGCATTATTTAAGAAATAATTTTTTGCATGAATTAATTTTGCATAAGTCCTGCTAAATTTTAAAACCAAAAGTTTTGTTTCAATGTTTTTATTTTAAAAGTTATAAGTGAGTTCTGGTAAAATATATAGTTGTTAATATATAGTCGTTTTACCGAAACTCACTAAAAAAACAACTTGTTTCACTCAAATACAACTTCCATTTTATTTCAAATAAACAACAGATTGCAGAGATTATATACAAACAAAAATAAGTTCAATTTTAGTCTTTGTTGCAAAGATACAGGTGAGTTTCGGTAAAACGACTTTATGAGGAGTCGTTTTACCGAAACTCACCTATTTTTAAAAGTGGGCATTATTTAAGAAATAATTTTTTGCATGAATTCAATTTACAAAGGTCCTGCTAAATTTTAAAACCAAAAGTTTTGTTTCAATGTTTTTATTTTAAAAGTTATAAGTGAGTTCTGGTAAAATATATAGTTGTTGATATATAGTCGTTTTACCGAAACTCACTAAAAAAACAACTTGTTTCACTCAAATACAACTTCCATTTTATTTCAAATAAACAACAGATTGCAGAGATTATATACAAACAAAAATAAGTTTAATTTTAGTCTTTGTTGCAAAGATACAGGTGAGTTTCGGTAAAACGACTTTATGAGGAGTCGTTTTACCGAAACTCACCTATTTTTAAAAGTGGGCATTATTTAAGAAATAATTTTTTGCATGAATTAATTTTGCATAGGTCCTGCTAAATTTTAAAACCAAAAGTTTTGTTTCAATGTTTTTATTTTAAAAGTTATAAGTGAGTTCTGGTAAAATATATAGTTGTTGATATATAGTCGTTTTACCGAAACTCACTAAAAAAACAACTTGTTTCATTCAAATACAACTTCCATTTTATTTCAAATAAACAACAGATTGCAGAGATTATATACAAACAAAAATAAGTTTAATTTTAGTCTTTGTTGCAAAGATACAGGTGAGTTTCGGTAAAACGACTTTATGAGGAGTCGTTTTACCGAAACTCACCTATTTTTAAAAGTGGGCATTATTTAAGAAATAATTTTTTGCATGAATTCAATTTACAAAGGTCCTGCTAAATTTTAAAACCAAAAGTTTTGTTTCAATGTTTTTATTTTAAAAGTTATAAGTGAGTTCTGGTAAAATATATAGTTGTTGATATATAGTCGTTTTACCGAAACTCACTAAAAAAACAACTTGTTTCACTCAAATACAACTTCCATTTTATTTCAAATAAACAACAGATTGCAGAGATTATATACAAACAAAAATAAGTTTAATTTTAGTCTTTGTTGCAAAAATACAGGTGAGTTTCGGTAAAACGACTTTATGAGGAGTCGTTTTACCGAAACTCACCTATTTTTAAAAGTGGGCATTATTTAAGAAATAATTTTTTGCATGAATTAATTTTGCATAGGTCCTGCTAAATTTTAAAAACAAAAGTTTTTGTTTTAATTATTAAATTAATGTTGGTTCCGGTGAGTTTCGGTGAGTTTCGGTAAAACGACCTACCCCTTTTGACTTAATATTAAGCAAAAAATAACATTTTTTCAAGCCCAAACATTAAACTAAAGCTTTTGGACTTAATGATGAGCAAGTTTTTGTCATAAACTTGCTACTAACTTTAATATAGCTCAAAACAAAAAACCTTTTGAGATAGTGCATATTTTTTTATTGTTCTTGCGCCATTTTTTTTTTTTTTTTTTTTTGAGAAGGATTTTTATGTCATTTCGTACAGGTTTTGAAATTTAGCAATACAGTGTATATACAATTTTGTACTATAACCATTTTGCCAAGTATTGTAACTTGTTTAAACTTTAAAAACTAACATTCTCTGCTTAGTATATGAAATAAGTAATTTTAAAAATTTTTTATTAAAGTCAATAATTTTTTTAAAAAAATATTATTTTTAAAAATGTTTATTAAAAAATGTTTTAAAGGTTCTAGAACTGTAGCATGGAAAACTAGCTAGTTAACAAGTATTTTTATTTTAATTTGAATTTTCTGTCTCTAAGTTGCTAAAGTCAAAATAGAAACAAAGTAGAAAAAAACCAAAAATTTTTTTTGATTTTTTTTATCTGCAATGCAAAAAAAAATGTCTTCAAGAACTAGCAGTTTTTCTGAAAGCCAATCAAGATTACTGTGTAGTTGCTGTACAAACTAAGCATCTATATTGGATATTAGTAAGCTAAGTTTTGTAATTGTAGGCTACTATTAAGTACTATGTTTTGATTTATTAATCTTGCATTATTTAGCTTAGTTTATAAAATTTTATATTTCATTCAAATTGCCAACTTTTACAGGATTCTTTTTATCAACAGCTCAAGCCAAAAAATTCTATATTATTTAAATTAAACTTAAAATTTTCGTATATTTTTGATAGCAAAGCAGCTTTATGTCAGGACAGCAAACTTAAACTTTAACTGAAAAAGTTGAAAATAGAAAACTTAAACTTGGACTTGTTGATCTATTTTGCATCATAGAAAACTGCTTTTCTGTAGTATTAGTTTGGTATCCTATCTTGCAATTTGCTGTATTAGCAAAAAAAGCAAATCTTTTTTATAACAAGAAGTGGTATTTCTATTGCAAAATACAATAAATCCATTAAAGCTGACTTTCTTTTTAGTAAGTTGCCATGCTTAATTATAAACATTAATTTTTAAAAACTTATAAAATAACACTTTTGTAATACTTGACAATTAAATGTTATGGATATACTAAGTTTAAAATTGCATCAATTGATGCTTCCAATTTTTCTGGGATTAGTACTATGTTTGCACTTGTAATATTCAACAATGCAAGTAAATATTAAATTGTGTGTTTGTGATATTGTTGGCTGGATAACTCAGTTTACAAACAATGGGATCATATAACAGAAAGGCACAAGTTATTTTATTTATTATCGCAAGTTAGATTTTTTATTTATTTATTTATTTTTATCTCTAAATTTATGCTCCTGACTCGCAGGAAAGTGACGGAGGCACTATACATAAGGTAAGCAATTACCCCGACCTGCTTCCAGAGATGCCATGATTAAATCATGATTAAAATTTAAAACTGCTTGCCAAGATCTTTTGCGCACCAGAGTGATTTCTATGTACCCATGAGAAAGGCACTTCACCAATTGCTAACTGCTTAACAAAAGCAAGCAGTAAAAGGCTTAATACCACCATACAACAAAAATTGTGAATTGTTAGCATTATACAGTATATTTATCTCAAAATAGATATTATTCAAATTTTATTGAAAGTGTTTTATAAAAAAAAATTTTTTTTGAAGTCTTACCTTAATTTTTTTTTTTTTAGTTATTCCAAAGTTTTCTACTTTAATGTTTGCAGTATTCTGTATATTTTAACCATAATTTTTTTTTCCCATATATCACAAAAAATTACACTATAAAAAATGGGCTAAGAAGTTGGCCAAACATTAAACAAATTACTATATGAAACATCAGCAAAGATCAAAAAAATATTTTTGTTGTTTTCGAAGTCATCCTGTAGATAGGAACATAAAGCCATTTTACAAAGTCTAAATAACTGAGCCATTTCTCATTTTCAGCAACAAGGAGAGAACGAGGTGCTAAATTGGCCCAAAAAAGATAATCAAGAACAGTTCTTAGTTATACTATGTAGCCATTTTAATGTTGTAACACCTATATACAAAATTTTATTTAGTTTTTTCATTAAATTCAGCTACTATGTGTTTTTTTTTATAATGGACAACTAATCAACAAATAAATAGCTAAATATAGAGGATAAATATAGAGATAAAATAAAAATTAAATAAAATACTGTACAATTGGTTTGTTTAAAATACAGTTGGTTTTTATTGTTGGTATTAAGTCGTTTCACTTAGTCTTGAATTTGTAGTCAATGACTAATAGTTATTTAAGTGGTTCATATGCTTAATTTCTTTAAATACACTTGATCCTTTAGCTTAGTATATTTAATGTTTGTCTTATTCAGCATTACTTCTTTACTGCTAAGATTAAATATTGTTATTTATTCTGTATATTTAAAGTTGTATTCCTTTTCAAAACCTTTTCTGTTGTGTTACTAATAAAATTTAAATTTATATTTATCTTTGAATCACAAAGTCTTAGATTAGCTTTCGACTTCTATGTTGACATTCATAAGTTTGTTTAGGTTTTTCTTCCTTTGACTGTTTTCTTAGTAACTGAAGACTACCATAGTCTAAAATTGTGCCTGCTTTTAAAAGTAAAATTTATCAATATTATGTAGTTGTTTTTGTGTGTAATGAAATTATTTAATTTCTTTGATCGCAACTACGATTGAGTCTTGTTGAACAAATAAATTATCTTCTGAACATTTATTGTTGTTATTGAACTGTTTTTGTTATGGATGCTTATTTGAATTTTAAAGATGTAAAGCTTTTCAGAATAAAGTATAAGAGTATTTAAATGCATGATCATCTTTTCCCATTAATTGTAGTTTAAATCCAATTTCTTAAACAGTGGGTTGCAATCTTGAAATTAATGCTTTGCAGCCAAATATAATTACTAAATGCAACTTATCATTAATTTTAGGGCCTTCAAACATACAATTTTTAGCATTTTAAATGCGCCAAAACTACTTTTTGTTATTCTATTTAAATTTTGATATTGCTGATTTGATTTTTTGTCTAGGAGTTGCCAAAAACTTGTGGGTCATTCCATGACAAATCGCCATAGGCGTTTAACCACTACATCTCCGATTTTGATAAAAATTGGTGTATGTGGTTATCTTATAGCCAAAACCCGCTGGTGCAAATATTACGTTTCTACGACAAATACTTTTTGAGTTATAGGGGGGCAAAGTTTTGGGGGAGCAAAAAAATCCTTTTCAAAAAACGCTTATATCTTCTTCAAGATATGTTTAAATTATATCATGTTATATATGGTTGAAATCAGAAAAGAACAAGGAATTCAAATATAATATCAAACATTTTATAAATATTAATATAAAAAAGTTATTTATTTTTAAAAAACATTTTTCCCCGCCACCCCCCCAAGAATTCTGAAAACCCCCAAAAAAAATTTTTGAAAAAAAAGATTGATTCATAAGCCTTAAAAATATGCAATAAAAACAATGGGTATAGACCGTTTATTATGCTTAACACTCAATACAAATGATTCACTAAAGCAATTTTTAGGAAAAATTTTACTTAATTTAATGGATTTTTTAAAAAAATTTATCCATTAAGTTATTATCTCAGTGCTAAAAACATAAATATGGCAATACTTTTGAACAGCATTTACTTTTTATTGCATTAATAGATACCTAGTTGCTAAACTTGAGATTAAATGATGTTAGGTCTACTTAAATATAAAACCGATGTCTCCCTCATTTTGCTAAAAATACAATGTTGTTGATCGGCATCGGCTTCATTTTAAAGCAGGAAGTTGCAAAAGTAACTTTAATGTTTAGTAGGTATTTAATTCATAATAAGTATGATTTTTAAACATTTTGTATTTAGCAACCATCTGTGATAAACTACTATCTAGTCGTAATTTTAACAACAACAAATTTACATGCTCTGTGTTTTTAGATCAAGTAAAGCTTTTGACACTATTAATCATGATCATGATATATCAATAGAAAAAATTTAATATCTAGTTTAGATTAAGAGGCAAGGTCGTATTTATCATAAAATCATACCTAAGTAATAGAATTCAATGTACAAAAATAAAAAATGTTTCATCTGATTTTACTACACTTAAATGTGGAGTACCACAGGGTTAAATTCTTGGACCCTGTTATTCCTACTCTAAATAAATGATATTTCAAATGTATCTAATATGAAGACTACTCTATTTGATATCTGTGCAAAATAATGTTAATAAAGAATTGTTTGTAATAGATGTATGGTTGAAGTCAAATAAACTATTATCAAACTATTCTAAAACCTATTTTGTACCATTCAGTAACAAAAGTCGGCAGCATGGTCGAGTGGTTAACGCGCCGGACTGATGATCAGCATGGTCTAGGTTCAAAATCCACTTGCGCCATTCTGTTGTGTCCTTGGGAAAGACACTTTACGGCACTTTCCCCTGCTTGGTGGTCTTGACAAGCAGTTATAAATTACAGTAATATCTCTACTAAATTACTAGCGGAC
Organism: Diplosoma virens; assembly: GCA_963680785.1. NCBI lineage: Eukaryota > Metazoa > Chordata > Ascidiacea > Aplousobranchia > Didemnidae > Diplosoma > Diplosoma virens. The sequence goes on along the minus strand of OY796886.1, from coordinate 21,940,081 downwards.
AGCAATATCTTGGCATCTCCGGAAGCAGGTCGGGGTAATTTCTTACCCTATGTATAGCGCCTCTGTCGCTTTCCTGCGAGTCAGGAGGATAAATATAGAGATAAAAAATAAAAAAATAAAAAAAAAAGAAAAATTTTACTGATCCCTTTGATATTACCATCAGTGGTCATTTTATTGAAAGAAAATGTAGTTTGAAGTACCTTGGGGTAACTTGAAATGAGCACTTAAACTTTCTAAAGTTTGTGGCATAGTGCTCAGACACTGTGCTAGCCTAGCGACATTAAAAACTATCTATTTTGCATTATTTTAATCGGACGTCTAAAGCTCTGTATTGAATTGGAGAAGAGCTAATAAATCAATGCTGGCTCCTATTCAGATCCATCAAAATACGTTCATTCGTTCTTGTTTATTTTTACCAAAATCAACGAATATAAATTATTTCTTTCATAAATTTAATGTCCTAAAAAAAAAGAATGTTATTAAATTTACTTATGCAAAGTTCATGTTTAAGTATATGCATAATATGCTTCCTAAAACTTTTTCGAATTACTTTCAATGAACATTCAATGAACAAATTCATAATTATAATACTCACCACATAAAAAATTGATTCGTTTTTACCAGGGATGCGGAGTTAGCAATAAAATCTATGGCTCCAGCTCTGGGATTTTAAAATGACTGGCTTAAAATAACTAGCTCCAGCTCTAGACTCTAAAACTTCTTCCCACTCCAGGCTCTGGCTCCAGCTCCACACCCCTGCCTTAAACTGTTCATTTATGTGTGCTATGATCAAATTCAATACTTTATTTTCTTTTATTTTCTACAGTTATCCTTCTGACTCGCAGGAAAGCGACGGAGGTGCTATACATAGGGTATGCAATTACCCCGACCTGCTTCCGGAGATGCTAAGATATTGCTGTACGCGTAATTTAATGGAGATATTACCGCAATTTAGAACTCCTTGCCAAGACCACCAAGCAGGGAAAAGTTTCATAAAGTGTCTTTTCCAAGAACAGAACAGAATGGCACAAGTGGGTTTTGAACCGAGACCATGTTAATCATCAGCCTGGTGCTTTAACCACTTCACCACGCTGCCTATTTGACTTTTTTTAGAAATGTTTCACTCTAAAAGTGACCATGACTCTTAAAAGTCGGCAGTGTGGTCGAGTAGTTAAAGCACCGGACTGATGATCAACATGGTCTTGGTTCAAAACCCACTTGTGCCATTCTGTTGTGTCCTTGGAAAGACACTTTACAGCACTTTCCCCTGCTTGGTGGTCTTGGCAAGCAGTTCTAAATTACAATAATATCTCTACTAAATTACTAGCGGACAGCAATATCTTGGTATCTCCGGAAGCAGGTTGGGGTAATTGCTTACTGTGAAAGTGTATTCCATGCTCTCTGGGAGGCAGAACATTAACCAACTCAAGCAAAGGATAATAGCACTATATATTTCTGATTTACCAAATATACTAGAGGCAACTCTAAAACATAATATTTAATTTGAATAAAAAAATTTAGCTGTGTACTTTTAATTCAATACAAAGCTGGAACTTAAGCTGGTGCAACTTTACTGGTTCCAAGCCTTTCAAAATATCAGGCTCCATCTCCAACATATTAAAAAATTGCCTCCAGTTCAATTTTTTGAAAATATGGAGCTCCGGCTTCACATTTTTAAAATATGTGACTTCGACTCTGACCCCACTTTTTTAAAATATGTGGCTCTGGCTCCAGCTCCAGCTCCAGCTCCAGACCCTAAAATTTCTTCCTGTTTCAGGCTCCGGGTCCACACCCCTGGTTTTTAACTGTATGTATCTTCTAATTTTACTAAGAGATGTTAAATTTTAATGGTTTAAAGATATGGTCTAAAATTCCTAAAAACATTAACGAAAACTCATTTCATAATTTTAAAAAATTGTATGTATTTGAATAGTTTTAAATTGTGTCGGTATGTTGTAATTTGCAACAATTTGTAAATTGTAATGTTTTTGAATTGTTTTCATTTTTATCAGTATATTTTTTCATGACCTGACAGTTGATCGAACGACACTTGATCAAACGACACTTGATTGAAACATCACTTGATCGAAATGACATTTGATCGTATAAGAAAAAGGAAAATTTGCAACTTTAAATCTGTCTTAATTTTTCGTCCCAAAACCATAGTGATCACTAAAAAAACTATAACTTTTTACTTTGACTCTGTCCCGGTTTTGTCAATTTTTTGTCCCAAAAAAATAGTAATCTCTAAAAAAAAGATCTTCCCTTTCAGTCTGTCTCTTGTTTCTGTAAGGGTCTGCAAGGGTGGGGCCATCACAAAATGCCCCCCCTAAATAACTGACTACAATGTAAATTGAATACAAAGGAATGGCAGCAATAGGCATCTAACAAAACATAACTATGGCATGAAATCTACTTGTTTCCCCCTAAAAATGCTGAGCCCAGGAAACTCTTCAAAAAACCCTGACCTTGACATTGACCAAATATTAAAAAAATAAACACAAACTGTTCTCTTACTGATGACCTCTGCTTTTTATGAATCTAATTTACAGCAACAAAGACATTGTGTAATCGCAAAAACATACGAAAGTAAATCTTTTTTTTTATCAACTGTCAATTTCTATCATGTGTCATTTCGGTCAAGTGTTGTTTCGATCAAGTGTCGCTTCGTTCAAGTACCGTTGTGATCAAGTGTCGTTTCGATCAAGTGTGTTCAATCAAGTGTCATTCAATCAACTGTCATAACACCATATTTTTTATGATTAACCTTGATAAATATTATTTTTTTATTTGGTTTGTCTTTGTTTATATTGCAAATTCATTTTTTTTATGTATGTATAGCATCTGATTCAAATAGTTAAAGGTGCTAGCTTACATGTGGTAACGTAAAAGGTCTTTTGCTAGCATCTTCTTTTGGCAGCAATTGTATTGTACTATATATACGTGATTTTTCATTCTTTTGTAAGTGTCTTTTTATTTTTGTTTTTGTTGTCAATGAAGAAAAAAATATAAAAAATGTATAACTTGTATATGTATTTGTGATTATAATTCTATTACATTAACAATGGAGTTACGGCTAGTATTGCTGATGGCTATAAAAAGATTTTAATTCTTTACTATAATACCTATACAGTCATATTTATCAGAGGTATTATTTTTATTTTTATTTATTTATTTTTTATTTTATCTCTATATTTATCCTCCTGACTCGTAGGAAAGCGACGGAGGCGCTAATACATAGGGTAGGCAATTACCCCGACCTGCTTCTAGAGATGCCAAGATATTACTGTCCGCTTGTAATTTAATAGAGATATGACTGTAATTTAGAACTGCTTGCCAGGACCATCAAGCAGGGGAATGTGCCGTAAAGTGTCTTTCCCAAGGACACAACAGAATGGCGCGAGTGGGTTTCGAACCAAGACCATGTTGATCATAAGCTCGGCGCTTTAATCAGTCGACTACGCTGCCATATTATACATGTACATGCTATTTAGTTTGCATATTCCACAATATCTGATACCTACATTAATCCCCATTAAATGTTTTTTTTAGATATTATAAATTATTTTAAATTATTTAGAATCTAAAATGCCAAGAAAACATTGCCAAGATTCTCAATGTTAAAATTGAGGTATGCAGGAAAATCTTTCACATTTTAATTGAATTTTTGGAAATATTTGCCCTAAAAATTGCTTTAGTGAATCATTTGTATTGAGTGTTAAGCATAATAAACGGTCTATACCCATTGTTTTTATTGCATATTTTTAAGGCTTATGAATCAAAATTTTTTTTCAAAAAATTTTTTTGGGGATTTTCAGAATTCTTGGGGGGGTGGCGGGGAAAAATGTTTTTTAAAAATAAATAACTTTTTTATATTAATATTTATAAAATTTTTGATATTATATTTGAATTCCTTGTTCTTTTCTGATTTCAACCATATATAACATGATATAATTTAAACATATCTTGAAGAAGATATAAGCGTTTTTTGAAAAGGATTTTTTTGCTCCCCCAAAACTTTGCCCCCCTATAACTCAAAAAGTATTTGTCGTAGAAACGTAATATTTGCACCAGCGGGTTTTGGCTATAAGATAACCACATACACCAATTTTTATCAAAATCGGAGATGTAGTGGTTAAAAAATAATTTTTTTTGTGGCGATTTGTCATGGAATGACCCTTGTATTCTAAAAAATAAGGTTTTGCAACCAAAAAAAAGAAAAACTGCTCCCATTCTTTTTGCTTTTTCAAAATTTGTATTTAATCTGCATTGTTGTTGGAAACTATTTAGAAAAAAATTTTTGCTCTGAATTAAAGTTTTCATCTGTAAGCGCCACGTTGTTCTAAACAGCAAAGTATCAATGCGACATTGGCTAAAATTAAATGAGCCGTTATATTTTTGAAGGTAATGTGTCATTTATCTCAATTGGAAGAGATCAAATTACCACCCGAGTTTTGCTGGGTGGTTCAATTTATTAAACATAAAAAGTGATTTTGTTAATATTCTTTATAACATAGTAGAATTAGAATTAGTATTGCGATCATTGCATATTGTTTTCGCTTGTTACAGAAACTAACAATTGATCACAATTTAAGTATTTGTAGATTTCTTGACAATTTCTATTATTATGCAATGTAAAATGTTTAAAAATTAATTTATTTTTGCAGACTTTTTTATAGTATAATATCAGTAATGTCCAAAAGCAATGCTTCTGGTTCTATAGACTTGAAAAAAATTGAAGAACGACTTAACAAACTAGAAATTAACTTTCAGCAACAAAAAGTAAAGAGACCCTTGAACTTTGATAAGCAGTTACTTTTTTCTAATTCAAACAATGCATCACAACCCGCCAGACCTTCTAGTAAGTAACCTTTGTTCAAGGTTATTTTGATTGTTCTAAAAATTTCTTTGTTGTGCTAATCAGTGGCGGCTCGCCCATAGGATCTGCAGAGCTGCAGCACCCTCAAATATCTGTGTAAGAATTTCAACAATTTTTAATTTTTTTAATTTTCTTTCATCACATTCAAATTTTGTTGAGTTTAAAATTTTTTTTTAATATTTGAATTAGAAATTCTTGAGCTGTTCTAAATTCAGCTCAAAAATTTCACGCAAAGTGACGCAAAATGACCCATTTTATTGACGCTTTATATGGAATCTATGTTTGAGCTGCAGGAAACGCACCTTACTCGATCTGATCATAGCCGTAACAAGTACAACACTTCGCTTTCTTTGGCATAAAGCTTTTTAGTTAAAATGCTTAGGTAGCAATAAACTTTAATATTTCTCAAATTAACACAATTTGTGTTTTACATATGACAGATTCAGGGGCACGAAAGTAGGGGTAGTGGCAATTGCTTTTGAAATTCCCAAGTTAAGAAGCATTGTGTTAGATTTGTCTTTAAAATTATATACTCTCAACCAAAATCTAATCCAATTAAGTTTGAAAATATCGATTTAGACTAGGAGTCACTAACTTTTTCGTATAAAAGTGAAGACTTTTATTTATTAGTTTTTTGGTCTTAACTAAGTTTTTCAACAAAAATTTTCTCCATTATACATACGCTTAAAATTTGCGTTTGTTGAGAGTGTCTTTTCGACCAAAAAATTGCGCTTTATAAAATTTTGCCCAGCCCGCCCAAAATTTTTTAGGTGCCTCTGATTGCACCAACTCTTAGTTTTTCATTTGCCAGCCGCCACTGATGCTGTGATGGTGTTGTTTAGTTACGCAGTTGGATTTTTCGGTTTTCAAAATTTTGCTTTGCCGCATAAAATAACATCAGGTCATTGTTTATTGTTTAATATATTTGATATTATAATACTCGAACGTTTTTTAGTGAATTTGTCATTTTCTTCGTCTTTTCCTTCGCCCACAAACAACCCAAACTTCTTACATGCTCAACAAAAGAAGCGAATAAGTTTTCAACTTCCAACATGCATTCCAGCTCCTGCCAAAAGTGCCGAAAGGTAGTTATTTTATAATTTTTTTAATGATGGATGGTATTATACTAGTGATGTACCGATACCGATATTACTACCGATACCACCGATATTTTTTCATCTATTGAGCACCATCAATAAAAACTTTTGTAAGCAGCACCAAAGAATGTATTTACTAAATCTAGCTTGTTATTGCATTTTGAATTTTTTCTAGGTATTTATCTATCACTATTCGTAACAATAATACTGCAAATCTATAAAAAAAAGTTGAACAAATCAAGCAGATGGTTTTTATAGCGAAATACTAAAGCAATGGATTGAATACCATTATTAAAGAAATAGGCATACCTCACAAATACAAAAAATAAAATAAAATGAGAAAGTTACAATGCCGTAACCAAAGAAAAAAAACGAACTTGACAACGTCATGAAAACACATCAGCAAGTGAAAATTAAAAGTATTAATAAAAAATATTAGCCAGTTGCAGCTATTATCAAACAAACACTACTCATAAGTCAATACTAAAAAGTAGATACTACTAAACTGCAGCTTTCCTTTTTATTTTGTGCTTAAAAAGTATCGGCAGGTATCGGCTACATTTAACCGATACCGATACTACTAGCCGATACCATAAAAATAAGCCGATACTACGATACGAATACTTAAGTATCGGTACATCACTATATTATACTATTAATTCTGTAGGATGTTCTTTCGAAGGATATCACTCGAGTCGATTTGTTTAGCAAACTTTTATGTTTAAATTACTGTTTTTAAATCTTTAAAAGCTTTTTGAATATTTGCTGCAATATATTTTTATTATATTTTTTCTGTTTTTAACTTAATCTGGAATGTTTTAGTGTATAATATGTTAATGATGTTATAAAGTTCGTAAAAGTTATTTTTTGGCATATTGCAAAAATTAAAAAAATCTTAACTCAAAATTCACGATGCATTGCCAATAAGTGAAACAAGAAAAGCTTTAAATATGTTTCTATTTTAATTGAATTCCTCAAGCGAGCCACTAGAAATCTCAACAGACAGAAGCGTTTTGGATAATTTTATTTTACATAATATGAAAACTTCTATTGTGTTCTGTGCACTTCTTCGGGTTCATCCGTCTGAATCGTTTTACTTTCAGTGAAAAAGTAGATCAACGTCTCCAGGAAGCAATCCGTCACAGCAATAGCCTTCGAATCGACGGAAAAGAATACCAAGGCACAGTTAGTGAATTCGATAATCTCGGTCACATTGGAAGTGGTACTTGTGGGCAGGTGTACAAAATGCTTTACCGTCCCACCAGCGATATTATGGCCGTTAAGGTAAAATTGCGTATACTTTCTGTTACTTGTTTTATTTTATAATATGTGTATATACTGTATATATTTTTTTGAAGATCAAAAGAAGCATAAAAATTAGCGGAAGTATTTTCAAAAGCATAACTTAAAACGCTTCGAACTCTTGCCGAACCCATAACGTACTTATCTAACGCCGTGTGGATCACAACACCATATAAGGTGACTTTTTGTTGTTCAGCAAATGCACAAGTCCGGCAATCGGGAAGAGAACAAACGAATTTTTATGGACCTCGACATCGTGCAAAAAAGCCACGATTGTCCTTACATTGTTCAGTGTTATGGTATCTTCATGAACGAAGTAAGAACTGTTTCTGCATCGAAATCTCTGTTTTTTGTCATATCGTCATTTTTTGTGATGTGCTGACGTAAGTTCTCCGGTATAAAAGCAGAATTTTAAAGCGTGGGCGCAAGGTTTTACGATTTTTGATTATACTTTCTTTCACATTTTTTTAAAGACGTTTCACTTACACTTCACTAAATTGAAAGATTAGTTTTGTTTGCTACTCATACATACTCGAATTTTTTATCGCAGTTTTTTCTTTATGTTATTTAAAACTAGCACAAATGGTTATATATAACCTACATTTTATCTTCGTATGACTTGTTAATTTTCATAAGACGCAGGAAGATGAAGGTTGTCTTTGAATAAAAAGTATAAGAAAGGTTAGAAAGCCCCGTGCAAAAAAAAGTCTGGATTGTGCTACAGGAAGTGTTCGTTTTGATTAATCAGGATACTAATTTGAGTCAAATGTTTCGATTGAAGAACGCGTAAAATGTTTGTTAAATCAAAGATTCATGCTGACTGACGTCACTTGTTATCACTGTGATTTGTCATCGATTCTACATTAAATTATGACGTTTGACTTCTCAAAATACTGAGTCCACACAAGATGTTTAAGATATTTTTTTAAATTTCTAACCCCCACGTTAGCTTTTAACAACAACAAAGCTTGTCACGCGAAGCTGAGTTGGATCCAAAAAGCTTACATCAATAAAGTCAACCAATCAGGGGCGTATATTCCCGTGACGTGCGAGCGCACTTGTTTCCAAGAGCGCGTATCAAACTCGTGCGGAAACGATACCCTGACGCTTCTTGTCAAATGTCTAAATAAGAAGCGGTTGTGCGCTCGTTGTTACTCTTTCCGTTGCTGTATATTCACACGGCTATTTTGAATGAAAACGAACGACGTCAAATTCAAATTATTTCTCCTTTCTTTTGAACTTTAGTATTTGGTTAGTCACGTTCTGTTCGCGATGTGCTTCGCCGAGCTTTGCAGACGACTAGTCTTGTCAAAATTGAAACGTTGATTTATGCTGAGTCGTGCTAGAAATTTTCAATAGACTTCGATTTCAAGTAGTGCTGCGACAATATTAAATATTTGGCGGATGAATGAAACAAAGCGAAACCTTAAAAAATTTTTTCTGACCCACAGAGCAGCGTGTGGATCTGCATGGAACTGATGGAAACCTGCTTCGACAAGTTGAAGCGAACGATCGGAGGGCCCATACCCGAAAACGTGATTGGAAAGCTTAGTGTCTCGGTAAGTCGCGTTGAATCTCGACGCCGATTTATACGACGTTGTTCAAGTCCAATGTCGTTACACAAGGGCAATGACGTTACTCAACTGCCTATTTCGTGGTCCAGTTTTGTCTAAACGACCACAAATCTGGTAAATTTTTTGCTAATTATCTGTCGGCAGCGTGGTCGAGTGGTTAAGAGCATCGTGATTATGATCGACATTGGCTTGGTTCAAAACTTACTCGCGCCATTCTGTTGTATCCTTGGGAAAGACACTTAGCAATACTTTCCCCCGCTTGGCGGTCTTGGCAAGCAGTTCTAAATTTCGGTCATATTTCTAAAAGACTAAAATAAATAATTTCAACCAGACAGCAATATCTTGGCATCTCTGTAAGCAGGTCAAAGGTAGTTGCTTGCCCTATGTATAGCGCCTCCGTCGCTTTCCTGGAGTCGGGAAGATAAATATAGAGATGAAATGAAAAATGAAAGTGCGTTGTGTTGTGCGTCAGGTCGTGAAAGCGCTCGATTACCTGAAGGAGAAGCACGGCGTCATTCATCGCGACGTCAAGCCGTCGAACATTCTTGTCAGCAAGCACGGCCACATCAAGCTGTGCGACTTCGGCATCAGCGGTCGTCTGGTCGATTCCCAGGCGAAAACCAGGGCAGCAGGATGCACTGCTTATATGGCGGTTGGTATTTCTTGTACAGGGTGTCCCATAAGTCTTGGAAAATTTTTAAATTAGGATTTAAAACATATGGGATTTTTAAAAATTCTTTAACTGTAAATATTTGTATTGGTTATATTTTAGTTTTGTATAATTTTTGTTTAAAAATGCTTTAATCTATTTGCGAAAAACGATTTTGAAAACGCATTCCCAAGGATACAAAGTCACGCTCATCTCAAGAATTCTAGACATTTTTCACATCGATCTTTTTGGGTTTCTTCGAACTCTTTCTCTTATGGCTTTGATTTTTTTCGGAGTTCTCATGCATCTTGGACGACCTGTTCGAGGCAAATCTGCAACTTCCTTTGTTGTTTGGAATTTTCTGATAATGATCCAGACAGTTGAATTGGGCATGTCTAGAATTCTTGAGATGAGCGTGACTTTGTATTCTTGGCAATGCATTTTCAAAATCGATTTTCGAAAATAGATTAAAACCATTTTAAAACAAAAATTATACAGAACTAAAATATAACCAATATAAATATTTATAGTTTAAGAATTTTCCAAAATCTCATATTCATATGTTTTAAATCCTAATTTAAAAATTTCCCAAGACTTATGGGACACCCTGTATCTCATGTTTTGATTGCGAGTTTTTTGATTTTCGTGACATTATATTAGTCGTTGTTTCGGCAAATGAGTTAGCTGAAATATCCTTGCTTTGCATTTCTGCTCTTTTTAATCTACTAATTACTCAATTACTAATTGTCAAGTGTTTATGACCCCTTCGTTTTATCCTTTTGAATGTTAGAAACCGTACTAGTTGTCGCTCTTAACTTTTCAACAAAATATTCCAGGAAAGGTGTTGTCGTGCTTATTTCGTCCAGTTTTGTATGAACGGCCACAAATCTTGTAAGTTTTTGTTAATTTCCTGACACGCTTTCAGGTGAAAAATGTTAAAAGCATGTCAGGAAATTAACAAAAAGTTACAAGATTATTAACAAACAAAAGTTGCAACTCAATTGTTGAAAAAATGTGGTTTCCGTCTTAAGCGATACGTTTGTTCATTGAAACGCATTTTTTAATGTTTTTGACCTTATTAATAATTGAAAGGAAACTTTAGTATTAAAACTTGTCTTAAAACGTTTTAACTTTTCATACAGTTTTTTTTTTTTTTTTTTTTTTTTTTCTTTTTTAATTTTTCTTTTTCTTTTTTTTCTTTTTTAATTTTAATTTTTCATACGTTTTAACTTTTCATACATTTCGGATTAGGATTTTCAAAAAAATCTCCAAAACCGTGACTGGACGGTTTATCGGAACCACATTATGGAGAATAAGACACCGCAACTTTTCACAGTTGTTTTCTGATGTTTACATCTGATTTAAAATAACAAAGGAATGGTTCAATCATAAAAACATGCACAGTTAAATCAATTGCTGTTCAATAAACTGTCCTAGCACCGTCCGAAAAGTTAAATTTTGTTTATCAGCCGGAGCGGATAAATCCGGATCCTGAACATCCGAATTACGACATCCGTGCGGACGTGTGGAGTCTCGGTATATCACTTGTTGAACTTGCTAGTGGAATTTTTCCATATAGCGGTTGTAAGACTGACTTCGAGATGCTGACGAAAATTTTGGAGGAGGAACCACCCACTTTGCCAAGTGACGTCAATTTTTCCATCGATTTTCGTCGTTTTGTGTCAAGTTGGTGAGTTGGTCTCGCAATATATGGTTCTAACTTTGTCAAAACTGCAATCACTGCAACGTGGAGCATAGTTATTCAAAAATTTTAACGCAAAATGCGACGGCTTCCAACTAAAATTTTATTCTTTGATTCAACTTTGTTATAGTTTAAAAATACCTTAATTGGAAATAAAGGTTTTTTTTATCAGAACTTACTTTTTTTGCCTCCGATTATTACTTGTGATTTTAGTGAGCCCCGAAATTTTTTTTAGAGACTAGTCAGACATATATCAAAAAATAGTTGTTTGCGAATTTTGGTTTTTTTATTATCATTCTTTTTACTAAAATTTTTATGATTTATATTTATCCCCCTGACTCACAGCAGAACGTCGGAGATGTTATACTTATGGCAACCGTCAAGCAATTACTTGGCTTTGGAGATACCAAGATATATCCGGTTAAAGTTTTTCAAAATGTTTTTTTTAGTTTTTATCAGAATAATGACAGTTGCATGGAATTTGAACGTCTCCGCGGTTGTCTTGCGAGAGAAAGGCTTTTTTTTGTCTTTTATTTTTATTTATTTTCCTGACACGCAGAAAACGTCGAAAACTTTGTTCTTGAACTGTCAAGCGATTACCTCGACCTGCTTTCGGAAGTGCCAAAATAATGCAGTCCGACTAAAATTTTTTTTTTAGTTTTCTCTTGAGATAGGACTGAAATTTAGAGTTGCTTGCGAAGACCACCAAGCAGGGGAAAGTGTCGTAAAATGTGTTTCCCGAGGACACAACAGATTGATACGAGAAGGTTTTGAACCGCGACTGCGTCGATTAGATTCGCCATCAATCAAACAATGATGATTGTGCTCATTTACTGAAGGTTAAAAAATAGTTTTTACTTTTTTTCACAGTTGTACTAAAGATTACCGAAAGCGACCCAAGTACAAAGATCTTCTTTCCCACGAATTCATAATCCGCTACGAACGGACGAACGTGGCGATCACGCAGTGGCTCAACTCCATTCTCGGCCCTCCCAAGAGCGCCTCGCTGCAGCGCGGCCATTGCTTGTGTGTCCCCGACGAGAAAGAGGAAAAGCCGAAGGATCCGTTCGCCTTTGCCGGCACGTTCACGCGCGCCCAGTTTCAGAAACACTCGCGCGCGCGCTCGTGGGGCGCCGGCGTGGATTTTTCAAAGGCCGCTCCCTCGACCTCGTCCGATCGGGGTTTTTCGATTTTTAGGTGATTTCAAGCGCGACGCCAACTTTTCCAGGTGCAATCATTCAACGCGGAGCTGCTTCTCGATCACGTGATTCTCGCGAGCTGCCAGTTGGGCCTTTACTCTTTTACTATTACCGCACGTGTTAGCTTTTGTCATTGTTCAAGGCCGAATGCCGTTCGCATTCCAAGTGAAGCTTTATGGTGAACGACTTGCAACGTAATTACATGATTACGCATTGTACGCACTGTTTCGAAAAGCCTTTTCAAAAAGAATCTCGTTAACTTTTTTGAATCTTGTTTGTTTTCCGCGCTGCGCAGTTTTACGCTTATTATTATATACATTACGTTCTTAAGTGTTTCATCTTTAATAAATCACGTTCATTTTTACTTATTCTTTCGGCGACATTAGAGCAATATCAACCAGGTTCAAACCTTGTTCAATGATCGTGCTTCACTTTCGGAAGTAACGTTCATTAATAGCAAGAACAAGATGCAGCAAGAGTTAACGCTTTTAACAAAAGTATTTTCTCCTTTTGAAATTGTGACGATACTGTATGTACGAATAGCATTGCAGCATGCCTCGAATGCTCCACTTATTTCTGGGATGCAAAGGTAGTGGCGGTTGGATTGTTTTTAGTTTTAGAGCTGAAGCTTGACTGCTTAGCAGCACAGATAAATAGCGAAAAGCTTAGTAAGGTATGTTGCCAAAAACACAACAAGAGTAACAAGTCGATTGCTATCCCAATACCACTTATACTCTCGTCATTTTACTGTTTCCTTGGGAACGTACTTCTTTCTCGCTGTCCAAACTCTGAACCAAGAAAGGTATTTTGGTATCGAGCAATATTTTGGTATCTTGAAAAGTAGATGGATCCAACCGCTTAGGTGAAACCTGGTCTGTTTATCACCAACCGTTTTAACCTTAATGTTTTTTTCTATGCAGAAAAAAAGTTTGGTGCTGCATTATGGGAGTGCAATTTATCATGCAAAGTTTACATGTGATCAAGTAAAATACATTAAGGTATTCTTTAAAACTACTCTTTGATGAAAATTGTAAACATTTTTACATTTGATTAAAAAAAGAAAGCCAAGTTTACAGCAGACAGATTGCCAATATAAAATTACCTTAGCATAGTTAAAAGCATTAGCAAATCATTAACCCTCTATTGCCCAACTCGACAAATTTCTCACGTTTCAAATTTTTGTATTTTTTTGCCTTAAAAAAAATTTTTTTTGTGATTGACCTTATCAACAAATTTGATACAACTTATATTTATCATTTTGAGTGGAAACCCGAAAAAATTTCAATCAGTGGGATTTTTTAATTACGGTATGTTTCCTTTTGACTTTTTCTTATTTTTTTACTTCGCTAAAAAGAAATTTTGTATTGTGTTTGATCAGAGTTGAAAAGTAATAACAAATCTAATAAATTTTTTTCTAGAAGTTGACATTGAAGTATTACTCTTTAGAAAATTTCAAAATTCAACATTTTAATCACTTTAGTTGCTTAATTGACCACCGTTACAAATTTGTAACGTTTAAAAAAATAGGTGGGTTTAAATTTTTTTTCCAAAGTTTTGTTTCAGTTGCATTTTTCATGCGATTTCAACTGCAAAACCACTGTAAACAAACTTTTTTCATTCAAAACCTACAAGCGGACGATAGAGGGTTAAAATAAATCTTGGATGAGAAAAAGCAACAGTTTTTGAAATAATTTTTTTATTTAGTTCATGATGGTGGATCTGTCCAGGTTGTCACAAAGTGACCAACGTGTGTTGTCACAGTATGGCAACTAATCTCATTTAAAAATCTTGCTTGCGACATGCACAACAATCGATTCTATTCAGTCAAAATCTTCACTTTATATTCAGAATTAAATGGAACAAAAAAAATTAATTGTTTAATGCTTCACTTTTAATTCGTTTAGATTCTTAAATCGTTAATAGGACAAAGTCATGGCTATAATGCCGAGTAATTTCTCCCGACTCTCAGGAAAGTGTCGGAGGCGCTATAGGCTTACATAGACCTGCTTTCGGATATGCTACAGTATTGCTGTCCGGTAGAAATTTATATTTTGCATTTTAGTGACACAAATAAAATTTAGAACTTCTTGGTAAGACCGCCAAGTAGGGGAAGGTGCCCTAAATTGTCTTTCCCAAAGACACAACAGAATGTCGTAGGCTTTTGAACAGAGGCCATGATCACAAAAAAGGCACTCTTACTCACTCAACCACGCCGCCGATATGATATCTAAAGCAGTGGAAACCTCATAAAATGTCTAGTGAAAGGTTTATGATTTCCCGGACTTTTTATTACCCCGAGATTGCAAAATGTAACCTACTACGGAGATGGCAAAATGTCACACAACTTTGTCTGAAAAATTTACTGATCACTAAAAAAAAGGTCTTCACTTACAATTAGTTTCCAATTTCTCCTTTTTTGTCCCAAACGGCAGGTGATTACTAAAAAAAATCTTATCACTTATCGTATTTTCCGGATCATAAGGCGCACTGTATTATAAGGGGCAGTGTCAATAAACGGCTTTTAACGCTTTTATTTTCATACATAAGACGCATCGGGTAATAAGGCGCACCAAATGAAACAAAAACTCAATTGTATTTTACTTATATTTTATTCACAAGAAACGATCAAACAAACAAACGAACGAATGAACAAACAAACGGACTTATTATGTAACACGATGGTCTGATAAGTTTATTGCGTAACGGCATGGTCTGTTTGCATAACAATTGCTGAGGTTTTGAATGCACGAACGGCAATCTTGGAAATCAGACACGTGTAGGTCTCATAGTTAATCTGTACCTAAATAATGATTACCGGTATATAAATAAATAACACTGTTTGCAACATAAAATTGGTTCAGAACTTTGTTGTAAAACACAAACTGATGCATACGCAGGGTTACCATATCGTGCTTATTTCTAAGATTCGTGCTTATTTTTTTGAACATTGTCTTAGCAAATTTTAATGTACTTATTTCTAAGGAACGTGCTTATTTTAGAATTGAGTGCTTATTTATGCTTATTTTTAACAAATTTTGTTTTAGTTTTTCAAAAGTGGGTCCAAAGTGGGTCGCTGACGAATGTAATTGTGTAAAAATTGAATCACTACTTTTTAGGGACGAAAATCAAAAAACCCGAGGCAGATTCAAAGTGAAGAC
Organism: Diplosoma virens; assembly: GCA_963680785.1. NCBI lineage: Eukaryota > Metazoa > Chordata > Ascidiacea > Aplousobranchia > Didemnidae > Diplosoma > Diplosoma virens. The sequence goes on along the minus strand of OY796886.1, from coordinate 21,924,521 downwards.
CTTTCTTTTTAAAGATATCTACTTTTTCGGGACAAAATTATAAAATCCGAAGCAGAATCACGTTTAAATGTTAATTTTTTAGCTTTTTGGGATAACCGGCATTCGCATCACAAGTTTCGAATGGGTCGCCAAATCTTTGCTCTCTATTTTCCGCTTAGCATTTGAGTCGCCACAAAAAAGGTAAAAAAGCACTGCTTTAATTAAATGCATGAATCAGTTAAAACCAAGCAAAGATTAAAAAAACATTTTCATTGTGCAAAAAGGCAAAACAATTGACATTTATAGGCTTCTTTCGTTTTGTTAGTCGTGCTTATTTTTTGGTCAGTTCGGATATTAACCCTGTCCATACATTAGACGCACCGGAGAATAAGGCGCACATTCGATTTTTGAGAAAATTTAAGGATTTTAAGTGCACCTTACAGTCCAAACAATACGGTACAATTAGTATTAAATTTCTTCATTTTCATTTCCGAAAAGCCTTCTATAATTCTAAGCCTTTGCTTAATTCGTAGATCGCGATCGACCCACGTATTGAGCACACTTGCTTTAAATCGTTACTTTCAACTCAAATGCAATAAACCGGCATTTCCCGGGAAGTTTGTCCGGGATCAAATTTAAAAATCGGACGAGATCCCGGGACATAACCCTAGTCTAGTGCAGTTCATAGCTATACTTTGGAGACAATACAATTTTTCTCCAATATTTTCTACGATTGCTTAAAATTATGTTTTTGTGGAGTTCTGAAAAAACAGGAAAGACTAAAAAAAAGATCTTCACTTTAAACCTAAAACCAATTTTTTTACATTCGTTCCAAAAAACAAGTGAAGGCGAAAAAAAGAGGTCTTTACTTTAAATCTATGTCCAATTTTTCCAGTTTTGTCTAAAAAAAGTTAGTAAAGATTAGGTCTTCACATCAAATAGTTGTATTAGCTTATCTGGATCGTTCTAAATTGGGAAACTTTATTCTGGTCAAACAGTTTGTCGTTGGTGAGCGATAAAAATTTATTTTGGCCCAAATATGTCGCTGCCGGAAAACTTCTAATTGTACCCAAATTTTTTGAGTCTTGGGGAGCAATTGCCTCTCTGCCCATCAGCTAGACGGCTATGGTGCAGTTCGACACAAAGAATATTGGTTAGAACGCTAGAGAAACTACAAAAATTTTGGTATTAGTCTAATTATAGAACACTACCACGTTAAGTAAAAAAGTTTAGTTAAAGTAAAAAAGATAAAAAATAAAACAGTTATTGCCTAAGTATTTGTCGTTTTCGTATTCGTTGATCATTGTTCCGTATAGTTGTTAGCCATTTATAGACCCTTTTATATTGATGCAGATATTGATGTAGGCCCTGTTGTTGTTGTTGTTGTTGTTGTTGTTGTTGTTTTGTTCAAAGGTACAGCGACCATAACGTACTTCGTTTAGTCGCTGCTTCCTTATTCACAATCTTTATTTCTACATGCACTGTGATTAATCTCAAGTTGATTGTGAGTAAAAATGAAAATAAAAATAAAAAAAATAAATAAATAAAGAATTTTTGTTTGAAGGGTATTCACTCCAGGTAAGACACAAACAGGACTGGGGCCGAGGGCTTATCCTTTTACTACCCCAGGCTGCTGCACTGCCTGAATCAGATGCTGGCAGTGGTGTTATTAAGCCAGCATTGAGTTTCGTCATCCAAAATCGTCAGACCTCGTGCTCCATGTGGTGCCCGATGTATAGGGCACGCTGTTAGTACGTGGTCTGCGGTTTGCTCAGAGGCGCCACGCTTGCAATGCGGTGAAGGAGAAAGATCCCATTTGTGCATGGACGAATGGAATCGCCCAACACCAGTCCGCAGACGGTTGAGCTTAACCCAAGCTGCTCGGGGTAAGCCCATCCCAACAGGCCTGGCACCGGTCCCGGGCACAAAAGCACGGAGCCTGTAAGCATTTTCACAGTACTCCGTTTTCCATTTGTGATTTGTCCATTCAGAAGCGCGGATGCCAAATCTGGCAAGGTTGTCCAAAAGATTCCTGGCAGCTGGCACAAACGGATGTCTGGATCTTAGTCTCACTTAAAAGACCATACAAGATATGATCGGGGTCCAGAGATCCACGATGAGCCAAGGAGAGTGTCGCTCCCATTCGGTAAAGCTCAGCTGGCTGGATGCCTGAGAGTACAGGCAAGTGGTTCGTTGGAGTGGGACGCAGGCATTCAGTGACTATGCGCAAGGCGTCATTCAAGACACTGTCGATGAGGCGAGTGTGAGCACTGCGACACCAAACTGGCGCACAGTACTCAGCTGTTCAGTAGACTAGAGATAAGATAGCTATGCGTAGTTTTTAGCATCAACACCCCATTCCGAGCCCACGAGTCGCCTCAACAGTGTGACGCGCGATGATAGTTTTTTGCGCAATGCCACTAAATAGTGACGAAACGTGAGCAATCTGTCCAGTTTTACCCCAAGGTAAGTAGGGGTTGGACAGAACGGTAAAAGTCTACCATTGTTGTAGGCCTTTATCTCACGTTTGGCCTCTAAGTTATTTAAGTGAAAGGCTGCCGTCACCGTCTTAGTGTGACTGAGCTTCAACTTCCAAGTCTGGAGATACGATGAAAGTGTAGACATATCTTGGCTTAAAGTCCCCTCCAAGTCCTTCCAGTTTCCAGAAGAATGCAACAATGCTAGATCATCAGCATAAGCAAACTTTTTGGAAATCATGAAAGGCAGATCGTACGTATAGATGTTGAATAGTAGGGAAGCCAAGACCGATCCCTGAGGAACGCCGTTTTTAAGACGGCGTAGCCTGCTTTGCTTGCTGTCACCGGTGGTAAGGGTAAAACTTCGACTTCGAACAAGCTCCATAATTATTTTGACCATGTGCTTATCTGGAAGTAGTCTCAGCAGCTTGCAGGTAAGGCCACGGTGCCAGACAGTGTCATAAGCAGCTGTCAGATCGATAAATACGGCACCGGCCTTCTTTTTAGCCTCAAAAGAATCATCGATGTTCTGGGTCAGCAAAACTACTTGATCTACGGTTGAATTCCCGCGTCGGAACCCAGCCTGCTTTTTAGGGGGCGGTGGATCGATTAATGGTTCAACACGGGCGTAGATAAGCCCCTCAAGGATCTTATAGGGAACACAGAGCAGAGATATCGGTCGATACCTGTTTGGGTCCCCCACGGGCTTTCCTGGTTTTGGGATTGCGACCACGAGCGCTCTTCTCCAGATCTTGGGAATTTTGAGTCGGCGCAAACAGGAAGAAAGGAAGTCACGTAACCAGGACTTCAAAGCAGCTCCAGCATGGAGTATAAGCTCTGAGCAGATGGAGTCCGGTCCCGGAGCTTTACCTGGTTTTAAATGTTGGAGGGCAGCAGCAAATTCTCTGTGTGAAAAATTGTCAGAGATATTTACTGCGTCTGGTGTTGTGGCCCTCCAAAGGTCAGACACTTGAGAGACAAGTCGAGATGACTTGCGATCAACAGCCTCGTATTTCCCATCTCTAACCAGCTGAGATGCAATAGCATCGGCTGAAACGGGACAATGACGAGGAGAGTGCCGTGACCTACCAGTAAGATTGTTCAAAACAAAATACTCCACGCTTTTTGATTAGAGTGTGAGAAGTCGATGCTCCGAACTGCCTCGGACCATCAATCCCACCGCTTTCTGTCAAGCTTGGCAAGCAGAGCTGTAGCAGCCAAACTTGAGTCGTCTACCTGAGGAGACTGCAGAAAGGTTTTATAGAGGGATTCACACTCTGCATCCCAACACGAAAAATAGTTATTTCGATACCTACATGGAATAGTCTTTTTGGCTGCTTTCTTAATGGTGTTACAAAAGTCCTGGTAAGCCGCATCCACATCAAATGAATCAGGCGGCAACAAAGTCTTTGCGAATTTATTCGTCAAAGAAATGTAATGACTCTATTTGGCCTTGCGGAAGTTCCATCGCTTAACAGGCATGCTTGGCACTGCCATAGCAACCTTGGTGGTGTAATAAGCAAAGGTCGATGTTGTGACCTGGGAAACTTTTCAAAAACACGTCTATCCGGTAAGCGACTGTTTGGAGCTACGCTAGCAAAAGCTAAATCTGGATTGGTGCTCCAGCGGCCGGAATAAAAACTGGCAGCGTCCTTGGCATTATATAGGAGGGCAAGACAATTAATACTTGCCCAGCCAGCCAAGCACTCATCGTCCGGACTGTTGTCGTCGTAACCCCAGTCAGCATGACGACAGTTGAAATCGCCAGCGTTAAGACACAGGTGAGGAAACACTGGGAGATCCAGGATTCGCAATCGCGTTGGCGGTTGTTTGTAAACGTTGACTATTTTATAACCATCAACGTCACACACAGCCACTCGATCTCCGATGTCAGTGGAGGTTGGTCCAGAAGCGTGTATCTCAGTCGCTCGTGGACAAACGTGGCAAGGCCATGCTTCCTGCTTAAAGAAGATCCAGCTAGTTGGTAGTTTGGAAGTACCAACTTCTCTGCATCAGTGCAGTGGGTCTCCTGCAGTAGGATGACGAGTGCCTCAGACTGCATAGCGAGTTGATGAAGATGAAGATCTTGCTTGCAGTGAGGCCTTCGATGTTCAGCTGAAGAATAGTGGGTCTTCGGAACTTGTTGGCAATGTGCCCTGAAAAGGGCAGTTTTATCCTGGCATTGGCCCGTCCTGAAAAGGACGTTTGCCGATTAGCAGACTTACACTGAATATAGTAATGGGTAGATACCCTTTCGTTTTGGTAGGTTCGGTTTCGGTCCGTCATTTAAACACCAATGAACAGACTTACTCACGGCCCAAGCTGCGAGAAAGCAACTGCCATCTGGGCCCTGTGTTTTTGCAGGAGTAAAAATTACAATCAACTTCTCTAATTATATATATATTTTTTTAAAATTTTCATCTCTATAATTATCCTCCAAACTCGGAAGCGCTATACTGTCAAGCAATTTCTCGACCTGCTCTCGGAGATGTAACGGAATTGCTTGTCCGGTTGAACTTTTGTTTTTATTCTATGGTATAAGAAGTGATTGGTATTTTATATAATGTATATCAGTATAACTTTGACAAGCATAATTCTTGTTTTACCTCTGGGTGCGTCCAGGCAGCATCTTGTTTTAGAAATTGCGGGGAGTGTTTGGTTCCAGACTGTCTTGGGTGTATAAAAGGGTCCTGTTGAATAGTAATGTATCAAGAGTGATTCTCTTGCATTCGGTTCAAGATTGCAAATTGAAGAAACTCATTGGCGACTTCAAAAGCAGAATAATCAATGGAGGACAAAAAAACGGAAATATGGGTGTACTGTGATACCGGTAACAGTTTCGTGCAGAATTATATAGAACCTTTATTAAAATATACATTAGTTACAGAAGCAGAGCAATAACTGTATTATAGTAACAAAGTTGAAGTCTAATGCGTTAACCAGCTTAAGAAGCCAGCTGAGGAGCTTAAAAAGAAAAATAAGTTTTCGATTTCGTATGATTGTGATTGCTAATTTGGAGCAATTGTTGGAAAGAAACACTCTTATACATACAGTAAAAGTAAAAAAAACAAATTAAGATAAAAAAATATTTTCTTATTAAAGCCGGTAGCGCAGTTTTATTCATTTGTTAAAATTCCAACGCTGAATAAACAAAATAGAATAAAACACTACGATATAACTAGCGCTTGATATACGTTTTGTAAATCAAACTTTACCCAAGCACAAGTGATACATTTATGCTAGCTTACATCCCATAAAAAATAGTACGATTACACTTGCAATTTTCTAGTTTAGGCTGTGCATTCCAACAGTAAACAAAACAACTGTTAAGTTTGAAATTGAGATTAATTTTTACTTCATCTTCATATTTATTCTCCAGCCTCGCAGGAAGTGTCGGAGGCGCTATACATAGGACAAACGATTACCCCGACCTGCTTCCGGAGATAAATATTGCTGTCCGGTTGCAATTTTTTATTTTTGTTTTTTAGCTTTATAGAGAGATGACTAAAATTTACAGCTGCTTTCTAAGACCGCAAACAGGGGAAAGTGTCTTTCCCAAGGACACAAAAGAATGGCGTGAGTAGTTTTTGAAGTGCGACCATGTCGATTATAATCAAGGGGCTCTTAACCACTTGACCACGATGCTTACCTGCAATGGTTTTTTAATCTTCAAACGCCAGTATATTATTTGTACTTTCTCGTATTTTAGCAATGCCATTCGACAGAAAAACTTTTTTATCTATGTTACCGTTGTTTGTAAAAAACGGACATATTTTCTTCACAAATATTGACTTGAAAACGCAAGAAGCCGCCTTTATTATCAAGTAAAAACAAAAAATGACAAACTGACAAAATAACTTCCACAATTAATCGGCTCGCACGTACTCGTGTAACCGCCGCCTCTACATGATTCTTCGTAAACTAATAGAAACTAGTGCTCGGAGACGCCTTAACGAAAATGGCTTTGCCCGCTACTTACGAGAAATTACCTATTCAACAAAAGCCGCGTCTAAAGCACGTAGCTAACCGCACGAAAAACCTAATCGTTAAAGCTTTTTTTTCAGTCCGTCGTTGTCGTTATCACAGTGAAAAATGATGACTGATAGAACTATTTGGCACAATGGAAATTTTCCATGACAAGAAATGACTAATGCAAACAAAAATACGACACATGAGCTATCATCAAAGATCGAATTACCGGTTGTTTTCAACATGTGACAGAACAAAGGGCAGTATAGTAAAGCAAAATAAAAACAAACTATTATTGGCTGAATAATGGGGGCATGCGACAAAGTTTGCTATCACTACGTTTGATAAATCAAATTGAAACGAGAATGCCGCACGGTAGTGAAACGCTGGAATCGCACCGGAAACTTCGAGATTTATAGCTTTACAAAACTAGCAATAAAACAAAAGCAAAACAACGAGCTGTTACAAACACTGATGGCGTCTTTTTTTTCTTTTTAACAAAACGAGTTTTAATGAAGAAAGCAATATTTCCGTGAAACATAAACTTATGCCGCATTAGCAATTGTTTAATGAACTAAGAATATAAGAAACACCCAACGGTCTTTAATTCAAAACACAGAAACACATTCGACGTTGTTCATTCGTTGCCGCTACTGGAACTGTCTTTGGATCCGCCGGTTCCGTTCCTAAAGCCCAAAGCGTCTTGATTGGTCCACTCTGCCGGATTGTCTTCAATAAGCTCGACGGAGGAGAGAAATTGACGCCCGGAAAAGCCACCGACAACAAAAACGCATCCGTTCAGCTGAAAACAGTTCAGCGGCTAATTCGGTTACCGATCGAGCCCGGGCGTAGCAACACGCAATCAGATTCGACTCAACAACTTATGTTGTTCGCCGTGCACCGAGCGTTTTTTGGTTTTTTAACTCATCTCATTTTACTTCGATTGGCGTTGGAAATTTTTTTGGCCCGAAAAAAGTTTTTTGGGCTGTGAATAAATGAATAAAGAAGAAAACGATTGATTAAAAAAAAAGCTCTAAAACGCATGCGCAATGCGCAGAAAAGTAACGAGTTTCTAGCATCAGCAAAATTAAAAGAAACGAGGGGCAAAGAGTTAAACGATTAAGGTGAGTCTAGCGATTGAACAACGCATACCATGCTATGGCAGTTCTTTGAAATCCCAGGGCGCTTGCTTGCTTGCAGCTGATTACGACTTGCGTTATGTTGTAAAAAGCGATGTGTTATACAAGCGCTTAAATATTGAATGCTTCAGTCAAATGCCGGTGCTGGAAGACAAGCGCTGGGAAAAAAATCATCATGGCGTACAAGGGAAGTCAACGTCGTCGTCATACAATATTAATCGCGCGCACAAGCTCGAACTGCCATGGTTTTAATAGATCTTTTTACTTTTTTTCTGATATAATAAACGGATTTGTCGCCATCCAACTTGGTGGCTGTTTTTCAGGATTAATTAACCATCACATACATCACATTAGCTAAGCAGCACGATTAAACGTCATAGTTAAAAATCTAAATATTCCTCGGCTGAGATTTAAAACCGCGGATACGAAATCACTCCTTCATTAAGGAAAACTGAAGTTTCTGGTTTTGTTTCTAATAATGCAGCTGTTTCTAAGTTGCTGCAGCTGCAGGGCATAATATTGGTTTCTTGTTCTCGATAATATAAACACTTAAAATAGCTTTAAACTTCTATAGGTTCGTTTGAAAGCAATTTTGACGTCATTTCATGTTTCGACGAAGCTTATTTTACAAAGCAGAGAAACTTTCCACTTACCGACACCAGACCAGCGTTGCTACGTGGCACGGTCAGCGTCCAACTTGTCAGAGTCCACAAGTCGCCGTCGACGCAGTTGTAGCATTCAACCGAAGCAAGAAACGACTGTCCGTCCGAACCACCGACGCAATACAGCGAACCTGACGCACAATAACTTTAATGGACAAACCAGTCGTCGAAACGTTGAAATCGTTTCGTTAATGCATGTACGCAAAAGATTAGAATCTATTTTACTACTTGTTCAACGAGCGATTTATCAAGAGAAGAAGGCCAGACATAGATTAACCGTTTCGTTAAACTAAACGTAACGATTTCAAAAAATACTAATGCAAAGCACAAGCTCGCCTAACAGGGGGCCCCTGCTCCGACCCACGACCTCCTACTCACCGTTGTGTTCAACCAGCCCTGAACCTCGTCTTGGTATGTTGAGAGAAGCGGCGAAGGACCATTGATCTGTTGTCGGGTCGTACCTCTCGACGGAAGACAGACACTTCCAACCATCGCTTCCCCCCACAGCGTACAAGTGTCCGCCGAGGCTGGCAACACCGAGAGAGCGTCGAGCTACACAAACATCGTTGATCAATTGAAAATCGTATCGCATGCTTCTCGTTCGAGAAGATTCGCCGTTTACCAGCTGCGAAGCACTCATGTGACGTGACCGGTTACGAGGCGAGAATTACGTAAGTGGCTATCTCACCAGACGAGATAAAGCGCAACAGGACAAGGCAATTGAATCTGTCAACTTGTTTAACCTCGGCTCTTGCATTGCTTTGTATTCTAAAACAATCTCATTCAGCCACGTGGAATTGATCGCGAGCCGGCTCTTTGCTATTGTTTGCAATAATAACATAGTCATTGCATCATCATGTCCGACCCAGGGATTCTGGATAGCTCTCGCCAACCAATCTGACGGCCCCCTCAAATCAAGTGTGGGCGTGCGACCATAGAAAAATCAAAAAGAGTTTACTGAAAATCATCGTATATCACAAGCATTTCGATTAGAATATAATTTTTTAGACGCGCCCAAATCCGAGGACGATGATAAACTCTTCTATAACGAACAGGTCAATCACAACTAAAAACAGATGTCGCTAAGACAAACAAACCTATTCGTGTGGAGGCCCGATATTCCCACTGATCAAGAGAAGGGTCGTAAACTTGGCAATATTTCAAACCGGCAATACCAGTGTTTTGCTGCACCCCTCCGACGCAGTAAAGAAGCCCCCCAACGACAGCAACCTGTAAAAGATGCGAGATATCAGGCCTATGTAAAAAGCCTTTACACAAACGTTGTTTTGAAATCATTAAACAGCTTAAAGCGTTTCGATTTGGTTTATCATGAAGCCAATTAATTCGATTGCTTCAAGTCAAGGAAGATCGATTAACTCAATAAAGAGCTGATTAAAGAAACACACACGCAATGAAACGCAACACTACGCAATCCGTTACTTGAAATAACTTGATTTCTAAAGTTATCTTATTCATGTATGTAAGTATACATTGTCATTTCCTGGATGCAGCAAGGTACTAAAGAAAATAAAGAAATCTCGAAATCTGTCGAGCAACCACTGCGTTAACATGTCAAAGCAAACATCTTCTATTTCGCTGAATCACAAGGTAGCTAAAAAAAGAATTACCCTCCATTGCTACGTGCAGTGCGTCACGCGGTTTCGATGAAATTTTTCGATCTACTCGAGATTGTTCTAAAAGTTTCTTTTTTACTATTATGGTTACATTACTTTCTCGTCTTAGCTTTGCTTTTAAGATTTTTTATCAATAAAATAACAATAAACACCACACCTCAAACCAACAATTTTGTCTCGAAGAAAATAGTTTAGTAGAATTTACAGGACGATGACAGTCGAGGCGAATTCGCCCAGACTACAACCGCTTGAACGCACTGATACAACGCGTGATTGTTTCTGTCAGCAAAGACAAAGCAGAGAGCATTGCACGGTGTTTACGCGAAAAGCAACCAACGTTACGTAATAACACGTCACGCCAACGAAAGGCCAAGGATTAGGTAGAATATATTAAGCAAATTGATAGGATTTAAGGTTAAGCTTAAACTAATGTCTTTAAAATATTGATATATTTTGAGTTTTGCAGGTGATTCTACATTCTTGGGTAATCTTTTTTTGCTATAAGAACCGATATTTCAAAATATTTTATTTAAAAATGATCACGGGTACTGACGTAACCATTAACTCAGTGCCATCACCATTGGTCATGTCAAGTTTTGTGTCACTTAGGAATTTATTCAAATATTTTATTCCTCATCCATATTACGATCGAACTAAGGAACACTAACGCATTCGTAAAAATTTAATCAATTTAAAAAGAGAAAAAAACACGCAAACGACGAAACGTTTTCAGCATTCACCAGAGAAAACGAGACTGAGAGTAAAAAGTCCATCAGAAATTTCTAACTAGAAGCCATTGACTATAATATAAGCTATTACATAAAGCTGTTCAGCAAAATGGGCAATGGATTATATATATTTGTCTTAAGAGGGCTTAAGCCAAAAATTTTTGACGTTGTTTTTCATGGACACTGTTTACGAATGAATCTATAACATAACATAAAATTACCTTATCGGCGAAAAAAGAAACATCGTTGTTTTAGCAAAACTAGAAATGTTTTTGACAACGACGTCACGTCCACAACAAAACAATATTGTTTTACCGTCAATACTCTAGTCCAGCGTTTCTCAAACTGTGTTCCGCGGAACACAGGTGTTCCATGAGCTTCCTCAAAAGTGTTCCGCGACTTCCGCGAAGTTTTTAACTTTTTACTGAGCAAAAAAACTGAGCATGACAAATAAATTTATAGAAAAAACGACTGTTTTCTTTTTTAAACCTATTCTGGTTTAAAGAAAGCTTTTTCTTCCTATTTTGTACATATTGCGAGGTTACTTGAGGTCACATATCGCATGATACCGGACGTCTCGAAGGCTGAAAAGGTTGAGAAGCATTGGCTTTTTTGCTTTCAAAGATAAGAAATTTTACAACTAGTTGGGGCCGCTGGGCTAAAGGGAGTCTGGACTAGAGTAAAAATGCTTTGCTGAAAGACATGTTTCAAAAGTTACAGTATTTTGTCTACCAACTTTAATACTTTGTTGATTAAATGAGTTACTATTTTATTAAATTATTGCTATGCATAGGTGCAGTGTTTATATCTGCTAATTCGTTCATTTTAGCATACATACGCGTATTTTTTATTAATGGATCGCTGGCTGAAAACTGGAAACCTCAAAAACACCTGTGATGATTCTGATTTGCCTCTAACAAATGACAACCAAATTGAACATGTAAAAGATAATGGTTTAATTGAAAACAATGATAATAATTTGTTAGCAAACAGCGACCTTATTGCACCTACCAGTGGCCCAAAGTGTCATTCCAATAAACGTGGCGTTAAACGAAAATATGACGAGAGTTACTTGGGCTTCGGGTTTACTTGGACAGGTTCTGAAGACTACCCTGGTGCTCTTTGTGTCATATGCCAAAAACTGTTACACAATAGTTCTCTTGTGCCTGCCAAAATGAAAAGACATTTGGAAAGCTATCACCCTAACTTAGTTGGAAAAGACATCTTGTTTTTTAAGGCCAGACTTCGCGAAGTGAAAGACATGCAAAAAGTTATTCATTCAACAACAGTTTCCACCGAAAAACTATTGGAAGTGTCCTATTTAATAAGTAAAAGAATTGCTATAGCAGGTGAGGCACACACAATTGCCGAAGACCTTATCAAGCCTTGCATGCTTGAAGCTGCAAAAATTTTGCTTAACAAAAGTGACCACTGAAAGCTGGAGAGCATTCCTTTATCAAACAGTTTTGTTAGCCGTCGTATAGATGACATGGGAATGTATATAAAATCTGAAGTATGCTCTCGTTTACAGCAGGTCGATTTCTTTTGTCTTCAACTGGATGAGTCGACAGATGTGGCAGGGTTGGCTGTGTTGCTTGCATTTGTTCGTTATGTCTATGATGGAGACATTCAAGAAGATTTGTTTTTGTGCAAGACCTTACCCACTTCTACCACAGGAAAGAGATATTCAAGATTTTGAATACATTTATGAGCGAAAATAAAATTCCATGGAAAAAATGCTTGGATGACTGCATCGACAGAGCTAAAAGCATGACTGGCTCAATAAAAGGTGTGGTGTCACGTATTAAAAAAGAAAATCCGGAATGTTCCAACTCCCACTGTGCACTCCACCGACATCAACTGGCTACAAAAGGCATGCCTCCTGAACTTAGCAATGTTTTGGATGATGTGATAAAAATTGTCAATTTTGTCAAGTCAAGACCACTGAAAGCCAGAATTTTTTCTGTTATCTGCAAAGAAATGGGAAGTATTCATTGCAATTTATTGTTGCACACATCTGTACGCTGGTTGAGCAGAGGTAAGGTGCTCGCGAGAGTTTTTGAATTAAGAAATGAACTATTGATATTTTTTGAAGAAAACAAATTTGGTTTATCATGCAGGTTGCACGAGCCAAAATGGCTGCAGTATCTCTCTTATATGGCTGATATATTTGGCAAGTTGAATGATTTTAACTTACACCTGCAAGGCAAGTACACAACTGTTTTTTCTGTAAAAGATAATGCTACAGCCATCACACGAAAACTAAAATTTTGGTGCGAAAATGTAAAAATCGACGATTTCGCTTGCTTCCCTTTGCTGCAAAACTTTCTTGGAGATAATAATCTCACAATAGATCAATCTGTGAAAAGCGATATTGTGCGACACTTGCAGGAACTGCAAAATACTTTTCTTCTATATTTTCCAAAGGGGATGTTCAATTGCGATTGGGTTCGTAATCCATTTAGTTTTTCGACTGCTCCATTTACTGGAAAAACTATGGAAGATTTCATCGAACTTTCAAGCGATGGTAATTTGAAATTGCAATTTACAAGCCACCTCTCAAGCAAGTTTTGGATAAATGTGCAAAAAGAATACCCTACTCTTGCAAGAGAAGCTCTAAAGAAACTCTTGTCTTTCGCAACAACCTACCTATGTGAAACAGGGTTTTCACGATATGTGTCCACAAAAACAAAATACAGGAACAGATTGGATGCTGAAGCAGATATGTACATTCAACTATCAACTATTAGGCCAGACGTTAAACATCTTTCTGCTTCTATGCAAGCTCATCCTTCTCATTAAAGTGATAAATTGCATTCCTTTTACTTTATAAGATCCTAACCTTTTATTTTCTTTGCTTTGTTCTGTTTTGAAAGGAACTTCAGTAATTTTAGTTTTTTGATCGCAAAATTAACGTCTGTTATATCTTGACAAACTTGAGTTAAAACATTTTTGGCTAAGTGTTCCGTGGGCTAAAATGATAAGATTTGGTGTTCCGTGAGTAAAAAAGTTTGAGAAACTCTGCTCTAGTCTAATGTAGTTGTTTACAGGATTCTTAGTCGACAATTTAAAGCAAATTGGAAGCAGCAAGGGATTTACACGAGCTCGACTTCAACAATCATCAACAGCTTATATATTATATTATTTACACAACCGATTTGAAATTGAAAACATTTTGAAGCAGCTTAATACGTCATCATAAAAAAGACGTCAGCTTTCGTCATAAAAACAACTCACCCCGGACTCCGAGCAGCAAAATAACAGGGGTTGGACGTAGGTCCAGGCGTTGTTAACGGGATCGTATCGCTCCACAGACTGAAGGTCGCACGACCCTGTTGACCCCCCCACGGCGTACAGTTGACCATCTAACACTGCAACGGAGAAACGTCCTCTTTTTTCTCCCATTCGGGGTAAGGCGCTCCACCGACCCAAAGCAATATTCAAGCATTCAACTGTGTCCAAGCTTTTGGACTGGTTGAAGCCGCCTGAAAAGCGTTTAAATAACTTCCTTGATAAATGATCGGGTTTTCAGTTACAAGCGACCACAAAGATGAAAAATTGAAGAATTTTAATAGCTGACTAATCGGTAAAAGAACACAAAAAACCTAACCAATGCAAACGAAAACAAGCAGCAAATAAAACAAGCTGGTCTTCAGCGTAGCTAACCTGCCACAATCAATCTTCCGTCGATCTGAGCGGCGCCGGCGGCTGATCGAGGCTGCTTCATCGGAGGATGCTGAGAGCCGGAACCCACCGATGAAGAGCAAGACGCCGACGATGAGCTTCCCGATGAGAAGTGAGTGTTGTTGGTCTGGTCGGCGACGATGCCGCTGCAAGGGAGTAATCGAAAACAAGCCCAGGTTAGAGATTTCACGAAACAGGAGCTTCGAGACTTTTGACAAAAGACCGTTCTATTGTATTTACAACTCGGTGGTCAGTGAGGTAATAAAAGACCGATTCGACTTCGGCTTACCACTTAAACAAACACAGCGGCGTGATTTTGTAATTATGATGTGTTGGTCGGGAGTGAATGTTTAATCTGCATTTTGCCGACTCGACAAAACCTCGCTCCTTTTTGGGAAGTTTTAATTAATCATTGCAAATACTTCAAAAACCCAAAACTTTCCTAAATTATCTTTAGAGCTTTGAGAAATCTATTTTAAAATTTAAATTGTTAATCGATGTCAAAAATACATAGAAATCTATAGTAAAATATTGGTCCAAAAATTGGTTAATATTTGCGTAAAAAGTAAAGTGCAAAAATTCAATTGATATTTTGCTATTTTTTGTCTCTTGCGTGTTTATAGATGAAACTGTTTTTATTGAAATATTTATTTAAGAAAGTCGTTTTGCTACAGAAACCCAATAAGAAAACTAATTTTCCATTCATAAGACGTATCGTTTGCGATTAAAATCTCAGGCTATAATTTAATAAGGCCGCCAATGAAAAAAATTTTTTAAGCCATTTTAAAAGAAAACCGAATCAACTACGTATATAAGGAAGCGAATTCTCGCGAAATTGCGATCAACGTGGAGGATTGTAGTTTGAACAATAGCTTACTGATTAAGTGCTCACGTGACCGAGGCTCAAAGTTCATGTGTATTTTATAGTTTTAACGAGAAATAAAGACAATTAAGTTATAGCTTCCACTTTCGCAGTTTTGCGATTTCCAATATCTCGCCTTGGATTGGCTAGGTTTAACACGCCTTTAAACCGCCCACATTTATCACGTGATAACATACACGTCAACAAAATTGCATAATCAACAAGACAGAAAGCACGTGTAAAGTCAGAGACATCTCTAGCAGCAAGAACCACCAATAACGAGAAGGACAAGGGTTTATTAGTAGAACACACAGTATAGCACTGGTTCGCAACGTGGGAAAATTTTGGTAGGCATGGAGACATAAGACATTACGAACCAATTTTGTTCGGAAATTTTAAAATGAAAATGCACTTGTTTACAATCAAACTGATTCGGTACATACAGGGTGGGGCGTAAGTATGGAAACAAATTTTCAGTATTAATTTTCTCTTCAGAATACTTGTTATTTTTCAAAATTTTATAGTTTATAGATTTGATAAGATACTTTATTGTCACATTTTAAAAAATTTTGGGAAATTTTTTAGCCATTTTAAAAATGACAGGAAATAGAGCAGCTATGTAGTTGCATTACACCGTGCCGGAAAGTCTAACTCTCATATTGCGAAGACACTTTCAATTGGGAGATCGACTGTCTGCAAAACACTAAAGCGGTTTAATGAAAGGGGTAATCTTTCTGATCGCCCTAGAAGTGGCAGACCGCGTTCCCAGCGGTCAAAACCAATGATCAAACGCATTCGAGAGAAAATTAGGAGAAATCCAAAAAGATCGATTAGAAGGCTAGCGAAGACCACAGAAATGAGTCCAAGAACCATGAGACGACTTTCCATAAAGACCTTAAAATGTGCTCTTTCACACTTCAAAAGAGGCAAGCTTTATCTGCAGCGGTGAAGCAAAAAAGGCTGAGAAGCAAAATTTTGCTCAAGAAATTTAGATCTGGCACGGCCGGCGAAATCGTTTGGTCCGATGAGAAAATCTTCACAGTAGAAATGGCGTAGAGACCATATTCCAAATTTTTGGTCCAAAGAAATGTCCATGCTCCCCGGTCTTAATCCCATAGATTTTTCGGTGTGGTCTATCACATTAAAAATTCATCACACTGTTGATGACTTAAAGCGTCGAGTATGGAATGAAATTCCACAAGAACAGCTACGTGCCGCGTCAGAAGGAGTTCGCAAGAGATTGGAGGCAGTAATCGAAAGCAATGGGGGCCATTTTGAATAGAATTGTATTTTTTGCTTTTTATTAATGTTTTTAAATAATACATCCAAGTAAACATGCAAAATATAAATTTTATTATATCGTAACATTCATTTTTATTTGTTTCCATATTTACGCCCCATCCTGTATATATCGAGCTGGTTCACTTACCTATTCCTAATGCATTGCCTTTTTCACATGATACTTGTTTTATTACATCATAATTCACAACTTATTGCCTGGATAAAAAAATGCTGACATTTTATTTTATTTGCTAAAAGCCAATCATTAGAGGTCAATGTCTTTCCAAAACACAAAAAGTTTTATTCCACTTCTTGTTGTTGGCTGCGCTGTTGGTTATAGCTTAATATGAACTGCTCTACTACTCTCAAAATTAAATAAATCCGAGCTAAATGATTATGGTATTTGGTGATGTTGCAATAAAGACAGGCTGAAATACAAAGTTTAGCCGAGTAGCCAGGTTTAACTACCTGAGAAGGTCAGTAAATTTTGGTGCGCAAACGAATATGACAGAGTGTGACTATTTAGCTCTTGCTTACAATACTGTTTTCCCCCGTACAAAAGTTCTGGGGTTTCTTGAAGCGGTAAAAGCTAAGTTGACAAAATAGGCGTTTATGAACTTTCGGTGTTACCAAATGTTCATGCGCTTCTAAAATCATAGGAACTATTGTAAACAAACCTCACTAATCTTGACTGCTGTTTTTGCACATTTTTAATCTTTTTTGTTGTTTGAATTCAATTTCAATGCTTCATCAATGGTGGTTATTGCACTACTATACCAGTTGCTATAAATTAGCCTAAAACTAGCCTTAAGCTTATAAAAACAAACGAGCAAGGCATAAAGGTTCGTCAATACTCAACCAAGTTTTTGAAATTTGGTTTTACACCTGCCATATACCCTTCTGCTCATTATGTCAAAAAGCTCTTACAAACGAGTCAATGAAATCTGGTCGTCTAGAACAGTGTTCTTCAAACTTTTTTCATCGAGACCCATTTTGCACAGCCAAATTTTTTTGCGACTCCTAAAAAAAGGTCTTCACCTAAAATCGATTTCTGATTCTGCTATTTTTCCCCCGACATCAAGGTGTTCTCTAAAAAAAAAAAAAAAAAAAAAGTGTTCACCTAGAATTGATCTCTTATTCCACTATTTTTGCCCAAAAATTAAGGTGTTCTCTAAACCAGCGGTTCCCAAACTGTGCGCCGCGAAAGTATGCGAAAGTTGTTGTACTTACTGCTTTTCTCACAATAATTGCAGTGTGAAGGTTATTAGCAGCAACTGCCCTTCAGAGAACGATTCCGATTGAGGACCTTTTTGGGAGGGAAATAGAGAAAAATAAGGAAATCGGATATAAATCGAAGTGAAGACCTTTTTTTTTTTTTTTTAGAGAACACCCTGATTTTCGGAGAAGAAAAGATTGTTCAAAGAAGTAATGGAACTGAATACCTTTTTTTCATTACGGCGCCGCGAATATTTTTAAGTCTTAAAAGGGCGCCGTGAAAAAAAAAAGTTTGGGAACCGCTGCTCTAAACAAAAAAAAAAAGAAAAAAGGTTTTTACTTCGAATTAATCTTGTATTTCGCTACTTTTCTTCCAAAATCATCGTACTCTCTAAAAATCTAAAATTTAAAATCTCGCGACCCCCATTGAACCACTTTGCGACCCCCAGTTTGAAGAGCCCTGGTCTAGAAAACCATTTGAGAGCTAAGCATCTCAACCATGTCAACTCAAACTCGAAATATTTCAAAACTTTAAAAAAGAAATTTGCGAAGCGGACAAAAATTATTTTATTGTTTGCTACTCAAACGGCAACCATAAATTATACTCTTGAAGCAAGTTTCAAAATTTCTTTGTTTATAACAAAAAATGAAAAAAATTGTACGAATGGGGAACAGCTTCTAAAACCAGCAATAGTTGTTTTGGTAAAAAAACTTTTGCAAAAAAATGATAAAGATTTAATAGTAATGCCACTTAGCAATAGCTCAATCAGCAGTAGAATCGACGAGATGGGGCAAGATGTTGAATAATAACTTGTCAAAATTACAAAAGTTCTTATTACAAATCGATAAATGTACAAATTGTACAATACAGAAAAGTGAAGCGTTATAATGAGCATACGTAAGATATATCGACAAAGAAAAGTTTCAAGAGATGCTATTTTGTCAGTCACTAGAAACAACAATAACAACAAACAACAACAACTGGAGTTGATATCTACCACAAACTCAGTAACTATTATGATAATCACGAAATTCCCAAAAGCAACATTATATCGTGTGCTGCAGATGGCGCTCCTTCTATGATGGGGTCAAAACACGTTTAAAATTGACAAAGGATGACAATTCAAGCATGTTAGTGGTGCATTGTGTTATCCACAGAGAAAATCTAGTAGCAAAAAATGTTTCTCCTAATTCCTAAACTACACGAAATATTGCATTGTGTAATCAGATGCATTAATTCTATCAAAGCAAATTCCAAAGCAAAACGTCTGTTCCAGAAGTTTTGTGAGGCTAATCATGCAGATCATGTGATATTGTTGCTCCACACCTAAGTAAGGTGGCTATCGATGGGAAATGGCCTAAGAAGATTTATGGAACTATTTGAACCACTCAATGAGTTTTTGAAAGACAAATCTGAAATGTTTTTTTGATGACTGCAGATGGCAAAGCTTATGTGAGTTACTTAGAAAATATTTTTGAGAAACTTTGTTCTTTAAACAAACAGTTGTGCAACACTTTGTAATGCAAAAGCAAAGATATTTCGATTCGTGACATTTCTCAGTCTGCAGTCTTGACGAAATTCTCAGTCTGCAAAACAAAATATTGCTTCTGCAGACTGAGAATTTCGTCAAAACATTATGATGAATTTCCTTGGTTAAAAGAATGTGAGGTGACCTAAAAGATAAATGCAATTATTGCTGAACACTTAGAAATGCTGATTAACAAATTTAATAAACGATTTCGAGATTTACAAGCAATAGAGTTCCCTTCTTGGTTGACTCAACCACTGTTAGCAGATTTATCTGCGGTGTCGGAGCAATGTAACAGGAAATGTAACAGAAGATGAATCTATGAAAACTTTTTTCAAGATTAAAAGAACCACGATGTGGCTGTCTGAGAAATGCAAAAAGAAATAATACCCTCACTCCACTACTTTGGTAAGTCAAAAACTGATAATATTTCCGTCATCGTATTTAATCAAATGTGGCTTTAGCGCTGTTGCGGATTTGCTACATGCTAAGAGAAATCAACTAGAATCACCAAAAAGGGTGATTTGCGGCTAAAACCGACTAAACTGGAATCTCGAATCAAGCAGATATGTAACCAGCATCAAGCACTGGGCTCCTATTTACAATTTATTGACTATCACAATAAATATTGGTTAACTTTAGCATTGTAGTGACGGAAAAAAGCATATACTTATGACATGTAGTAGTTCTGGTGGGGTCTGGGATTTTTTAAAAACAAAAGTGCGGCCTCGTTTAAAGAAGTTGAGAACCACTGGTGTAGAGCCTTGGCTGTGCAAAAATCAAGTAAGTATTAATAGCAAAAACAGTTTGTCAAAAGAGCAACAGAAAAAATAAATGCTACTGAACATTTCGTCGGAATTAAGTTTTGATGTTCGATTTAGTTTATTTTTCTGACAAACCACTTCCATGTGTCGTATTAATGCGTTAATTTAAAGTATGGCTCATACTTTTCTACAGTGTATAATCTTTATGCTATGCAAAAGCTAAATTGGGC
Source organism: Diplosoma virens (assembly GCA_963680785.1). NCBI lineage: Eukaryota > Metazoa > Chordata > Ascidiacea > Aplousobranchia > Didemnidae > Diplosoma > Diplosoma virens. Next base: position 21,904,368 of record OY796886.1, on the reverse strand, counting down.
AAAGACATTTTTCATTTGTTAAATAGGAAATGTGGTGAATAGGTTGTATTTCACAATGAAATAGGCCTGCAGGCACTTGCTCGTCGAGTGACTAGCTAGGCCATTTAGTTTGTATTATGAAAGACACTACACAAAATGTTGATACGCAAGCGCTTGTGTTTGTTAATTTACAAAGAGCTTGCGCACCGAGGTAGAGTTAAACCAAAAAAACAAGACGGAATTGAACCGTCAAACGATATATCACTTGAACAATGGTAACGTCAGAAAAGCCGCAGCGAGTAAATACAAAAAACAATAGAAGGAGATGAAATCTGCCAAGATTAAAAAACGACGACCCAATTAATTGACCTTGGACGAAAATTTTGAAGCATTGATGCCAACGCTTCATTTATGCTACAAGCACGGTTCAGATTTAGTCTTGCGCGAATTAGTGCTAGCAAAAAAAATGGATATTTTTAGGATTCAGGTCGGTATTTGTTCATATTGCAGCCACTAGTCTTTTATTCACGAACACAATGCATGACGATGGTAAATGTGACGCAGGATAACGGGAATCTGAGCATATTTTTTGAGAAAAGGCTCTCTTTTGTTTTTTTAAATTTAACCTTTTACAACAGGAAAATATTTCACTGACTCAAACTCTTGCTTTGCTTTTTACCTCAATGAAATAAATGTAAAGGTCTGTTGCGTTCAAATCAATTAGGTTTTTTACATTGTTGGTCGAGGTGTGCCGCAAAACATTGGAAGCTTAAAGCGTGTGGAGAGCGAAAAAAGATTGCGGAGCACTGTAGTAATGGCTCGTTTTCACTACCAGCGTGGAATGAAGCATTGTTTGTTTCTTTTATTGATCTTTCCGCGTTTAAAATCTAATCTTTCCGCGTTTAAAATCTAACCAAGCGTTAAGCAAAGCAAAAAAATCAATAAAGCTAAGTATATTCTATTTCATGCTTGTAGTGTAAACGAGCCCTAACACATGGCCGGCTTTAGTCGGAACATGATCAGGTGAAACATCTTTTTATGGCAACGTAACGGAGAAGACTGCTGCAGTAGTTTCTAGAAAAACAGCTGAGCTAACCACCGATCGGGAGCAGAGAAGACTGCGCGTTGTTTGAACACCGTGTAGAGATGTTGCATTAGGCTTTATAATTGTTATATTGTATGTTAAAAACGCTCAAATCTTTATACAGATTCAAGAAAGTTCTGCAATCAAATCAATAACATCCTGTTTGTTAAGCAAAATCAACGATCGAAAAAATTTTTTTGTCGCACTGTAAAGGAATTATGCTGTCAATACTTCAAATTGACACGAAAAAGTTTAGTGTCAAAATAGCAACTACAAAATATCAATAATCAAAATATCAACTGAGCAAAATATGAACAGACAAAAATATCAACAACCAAAATTAAGTCTCGCAGGCACTACTCTGTCGAAGGGTGATATAGAGGCTTTAAATTCCAAATAACCTTCTACCATCCCACATATGGAGGCTCAAGGATATCGAAAATTAGTATTTTGGTCAGTTACAGTAATATTTTGGCCAGTTGATTTTTGGTCTGTTGATATTTTGATCAGTTGATATTTTGTAATAGATACTTTGACCGGATACCCACGAAATGACCAAGAGATCAGGGGCGCAATTAGTGGGGGCAAGTCCCAAAAACTTTCGATTAACTCAATAAGTTAAATAAACTAAAAATTGTTCAACTCCACCTGCTGACAAAAACTTTCCAGATATATGACTAATAGACGAACTTCCGTTAATGTATCGATACTCAAAACGGCAACTGTTTCGCTTTGCTGACAAAAACGTTGCGAAGAATCGGATAAAAAACTCCCTACGATAAAGTGCTATCACAGAACAAGAATTTTCAATTTATTCTTACTTGGTGTAGTTATTCATGTCTCCATTTGTCAGATTTGGCACTCGAATAGAGAGAGCACAAAGGACACCTCCGACACAACAAAGAGATATTGTATGTTCTGGAAAAAATAGGATTAAAATCTTCAACAGCAATTTTAATCAGTAATTTTCACTCAAAGTCGTCCGCATAATCACAGCGCTGAAATCCATCAATAATTTAGAAACCACTTCAAGGTCGAATAAAATCGCAGTAACAAAAGTTGATTGCTTGAAATGCAAAACGTGCTCTAAATTTCAATATTATGACCGACGGCGTTTCTTCGAACTTCTTTAAACGCCAGAAAGCCTCAGCAGACCTTTTGTCATAGTTTTAGATTTCTTGACTGTTCTTATCATTGGGTCTAGTTCGGTTGAAACTCTCGAAATCGACTGCAGGCTTCGCGGTTACGATAGTCCGGTCGTAATTCGACGGAATCGTGATAAATCGGTTTCGGCGAACGACGACGACGGCATCGACGCACCTGTTTCGGCGGAGTGCATCGAAGCGATCACTTTCCATTCTCCAGTGGGAAAGCATCGCTGCCTGGTGGTGCTGTCCGACAAATCGCTTGAATCGATCGAGTCCATCGATGACGTTCGAGCTAAGCGAACGCGGTTCAAAATCGGACCTAAGGAAAGAAGGCTCCCGCAATCGACATCAATCATACGCCGCTGTGCTTTTTTCGAGAACTTCGCTTTTGTATCGCATTTGATTTGTGTCGCTGACTGCACATGAACGTAAGTAGAGCAACAATTTTCGGGAAACCTGCTTAACGCTGTGCGAAAAGCCGGTTTCTCCGAATCTGCTATTATGCGTTCTATTGCTAACAGTACATTGTATTTACTATTATGCGTTCTGTGGCTGACAGTACATCAAATTAAGTAAAGCGGCAATTTTCGGGGAACTTGCTTAACGCTGTGGGAAAAGCCAATTGGTCTGAAGAGGATATTTAAAAAAAAACTTTTTTCGCAAATTAAAAAATCACAACACATGTCTGCGATTCCCATAGCAAAAAAGCATTTCCAACCTACCACGCAACCATTGAGCTTTAAAAAATACTTTTGGGAAAATTCGATCCGAAATTGAGTTTATATCAATAATTGCAGTTAATCGGCGAGGAAAGAAATGTAACAAAACACGCGATTTCGCATTATCGATTAGACTTTGGTGAAAAGGCGAAGTAAATTAAGAGACCTTCGACCAGACTTCGAGGTTCGACTTCTTGCAACGTTCGACGGAGGTAATTCTGGTTGGAAAAGGTGGTTGTGTTATTCAGTTCCTCGATGGGTATGCATTGAATCTGAAATCAAGTTACAATTGAGATGGAGAAAATCCTTAATTTTGTGTCTGTCATTCATAAAACAGGGGCTTTTCCGTCGTTCTAACTTCCATAAAGTGCCGTGCTTTTTTAATCGTTTTAGCTTGTTTTTCAAAACAAGTGATAAACGTAGAGGAAAGGTTAGATCAGTGGTTTCCAAAGTGGGCGCTACCGCCCCCCAAGGGGCGTTGGCGAGATTTAGGGGGGCGGTAAGAAGAAAGGGGGCGATTAGGGGGCGGTAAGAGAACAAGGGAGCGATAGGAAACAATGAGAAGAAATATACATGAAGGACGATTAAAGACCTTTTATAGGTGATCTCGCAGCAGTGTTTTCCGAAGTATTCAATACAAGATCGATTCAGGGTAAAGACCTTTATTTTTTTAGAGATCACAATGAATTTGGGAGAAAAATAGGAAAATTACAGTTGAAATCAAAGTGAAGACCTTTTTTTTTTTTTTTTTTTAGAGATCACCAAAAATTTGGGAGAAAAATAGCAAAATTACAGATAAATATTCTCTGTCGAACATTCTTTTCACTTAAAAAAGAAGCGAGGGCGCGCTGGGAATCAAGCTGAAAATCAAGGGGGCGCTGGGAATTTATTTGGAAGCCAAGGGGGCGCCAGGCCGAAAAAGTTTGGGAAACATTGGGTTAGATAAAAACTTCGTCTCTTCAAATAAGAAAGCCGACCACAAGCAACAAATTTCTTCGGTTTACTCTTAACGTGTCAACATATTGACAAAATTGAAACAAAATGACAAGCGAAACTCGTATGGCGAGATAAATAATATTTTTTACATTTTAATCTATAAGAGCATAACCACTAAGATGCAAACTCAATTGTCAACAAATTTCTAATAAATTTTAGTGACGGGCAGAAACTTCCAAGTGAATAGATAGGAAAACGAATTATGCGTGAAGGCACAAAACTAAAGGGTCGGTATGACGTCATTTCGATGGTTTGAAATAGTTTAATAGAAAAACAAAGCAACGATACCACTACAAGCTTCATAACAACAGGCGAGTTATTGCCAAGTGGCGTAACATGAAACGTTCAGAAGTTACTGGCCGTCGACAAGTTCGCACCGAGAAAGGTCGCGACTTTGCTAAAAACGCGACAAACCAAGTGCGAGAGATAAAGAAAATTCGATTTGCACACAGCTCATCGCTGATTTTGATCAATTACCATCAATCAAATACGATTGATGTATAAAAGCAAACTGTTGTCTATTTATCAACGCGATAAAAAAAGCGAGCAAAGTGCAATTGTGAGAGCTGAAGGTAGTATGACCGGATCAAACACATTTAATAAACACAAACGTGATATACAGTACATTGTTTACAATTAATATTCGAACTAGCGAAAGTAAAGTGGTCTAACTTCTGGATTTCTTTTTGCTCAGAATAAACTACTCAACGTCAATCGATCAACATAAAATGTATATTTGGCTAAAATAACGTGCAGAGGTTTTATTGCTTTACATACAATATACCTGTATATTCAGATAAAACTAAAGGGGAAACTGCGTCATTACAGCGTAGATTAACACTCATTCACACTGTTTTTTTTTACATGTTTAAACAATAGTACGTGTATTTTTTAATCAAACTGATTATATTTAAACCATCGGATTTCACATAGAGCAAAGAACCAAGAAGAATTTTCAATTCAAAAATCAATTCTTGTTTTTTTTTAAAGACGCCTGAGAACAGAGCCGGATAGAACCTTGTTATTTCGGATTGTTTAAGAAAATGTTTTATTACAACTAAGGATGTGCAGAATTTTGCCCATGCCCAAGCTTCGGCTTCCGCAAAATTCTGGCTTCGCACATCTCTACTATTAACTCTTCAGTTTAACTTTAAAGTAGGGATGTGCCGAAGCTTCGGCACTTTTGCCGAATAGAAATTTTTTCCGAAGCTTTTGTTTTTGCCGAATATTCCTGCATTAAAGTAAAACTAAAGAGTTAATAGTAGGGATGTGCCGATGCCAGAATTTTGCCGGCAAAAGTGCCGTGCTTCGGCACAATTCTAATTGCAACAATGGTAAAAACCAAACCAAATACGTATACAATGTTTGCCTACACAGTTCAATTTTAAATTAACGCATTGACTTAAAAGAACCAAGCCTAAATGCGTTCGGGGTTGCTCTGCTGCAGGTCAATTTTTAGTCAACTTTTTCTTTTCATTTATAAACCTAACAAGAATCAATTTCTTTCAGTTTTTGTCAAATTATATTTTAATTAAAAGTAATCCCCGCAATTAGACAAACCAAAATTTGTAGTTTTTCGTCCATAAACATTTACATGTATAATGCTTTTTTCTGCTTTTTAATCGCTTTGTCGATAACTCAATTAAGGTTCGAAATATAAAAATTGTTACAAATTAAAATAACCAATGGCATTCTTTCGACTTGTTGGCTTAATAAATAACGAAAGACCACTAAACAAGTTTTAATATAAAAAGTTTGCACATTGCAAGATTTGACAGGCCTACTCAGTGCCATATGTTTACATTGATTAATTTTTCTATTTTTTCAACCAAATTTTTATTTTTTTGTGCTTTAAAAAAATCTCAGCAAATAATGACTTTTTTTAGTTAAGCTACTAAATCCAAAGCTACTAAAATAGTATAAGAATTAAGCAACTGCCGCTTGAAAAACTTCAAATTGGATTGATGATATTACTTCCTGCTTACAGCGAAACTTCGCCTAACGCGATCGTTGGGGTCCATAAAACGTCATCGCGTAAAAAGCGGGGGGGCGTTGTATCGGGATTTAAGCATACGTAACCGATCTATTTTTAGCATCACTTGAAAACCACTGTAAATATAGTAAATTTACAGTTTGACACAATACCGCATATCACCATTCATTGCTTTTCAGAGAAAGTGTTTATTGCGCACTGTTTAAGTGAGGAATGTTTCCGGCTTCTAGCAAAGTCTAAAACGCTCTTAAGGTGGAAAATCTTAATCGGGTCCACTTCCAGCGTTTCTAACCAACTAAGACTAGCCTACAGGTGTTCGATGGCTTCAGATACTTTTGGGGGCATGTATGTACTGAGCTGCATGTAAATTTGAAACAGAAATTATGTAGTCAAAGTTTTGAGACTTGTCCTATAACCACGCTGTCACACGCAATTACGCGCGCGCAGCATCAGGGCTTCCCAAACATTTTTGTGTGCAACCACTTCCAAATATCAAAAATTTTTGCGGGCCCTTTATGTGTTTTACGCTTAAACAAAAAAGCACAAAAACAATAATAATTACAAAGATCAACAAAACAAGCTATTTAATGAGACGTATGGTTCTGCATATTTTTGCACAGTAAGTCAAATCTTGGCTCATGTTTGCTAGTGTTGGTTTCATGGTAGTTTCAACGTCTTTAATGCTTGCGCGATACTTTGTTCTGATAGATGTCAAAGTTGAAAAAACACACTCACATAATAAGTTCAAACAAACGGGATAAGAAGACTTATTGCAAAATCAGACAATGCTGAATATTCTGCTTTCAAACTTAAGCCAAAAAGTGACCCAAAAAGCCAAAACTTAAGCCAAAAAATGAGAAGCAATAAAGATTTTGCACGTTGCCGAAGATGGCGCTGGCAATCAAGGTCCACCAGATACTAAAACCATCAAAATATTTCAGGCTTAGAAGATTTCAAGAAAGAAAATAAAACATTTCTTTTCCAATTTGCTACTTGTCTTATTGATGTTTACTAACAAAAAAAGGTGCATATATTAGCATTTTAATAATTCTAAAGTATCGATTTTTGAAAATAAAAATCATGATTTTACCCAGAAAATATATCAGTAGCAGTAAGCGTGAGGAAAATTTGGCAGCGAAAGGGTTAATTGAAATGTCAAGCGAAACCGAGCAAATTGAATTTAATGTCAACCCGGTTCGTCTCGAACCTCGAAAACTGATATTGTCGTCATCGAAGAAACTGTTGCCATTTTAAATTTCAATTTTAGCACGCAGAACAGTAATTAACGCGGATGCCATTTGACGCTGAAGAAAAATCGAAAACAAGATGAAGCAAAACCGCAAGCTGATTTTACGGCGAGTTTTTCCAACGTTCCTCCTTGTTTCTTACGCCAAACTCTAATTAAAAGTGACACGGTTGCTCAATCGATAAACACCAAACAAAAAAAGCTGAATTGCGCAACGAAAAAAAGTTTTTAATTTTCTATTTTCGTGGAAGAAAGTTTTTAAAGTCTACGGTCAGCACAAAGAACTGTGTAAAACTAAGTGGCAGGGTTTACAAATGGCAACCTTCTACCGGAATTTGAGTCATAATCAAACTGCAAATTCTTCCATGACAAAGTTGAAATGATAAAGCCGGAAAAGCTTACTTAAAATTTTTTAATTCCAAATTTTTGACAGCTTTTTTTGGTTCGACGAGTCAAGTAAAGCCATCTAAAAATCGAGCTTGACTCTATTTTCACGCTAGATCCAACATTCTATCAAATAAAGAATTTCTAGCTGTGCATCGATTGAAAAGCGCACAGCTATTTACCGCCCCATCGGTACGTCAATCACGAATGACGTGCGACTTTAAACAATCAGAGATTATCTTAATCTAATTTTGACATATTGTACCACAAAACTGTTAAGCAGTTTAGAAAACTTTTTTGGAGATTTGAAACAAAATTAATAATAATATACACAAATTCTTAGGTATTTGAAACAAAAATAATAAATTAAACCAGTGTTTGTTATCATTTTTTTGCTCTAAGACTTTCTAATATCCTAATTCAGGGTGGTCCAAACCGTGGCCCGCAGGCCATATGTGGCCCGCGATGTAATTTTCTGTGAACTGCTGAACAATTCAAGTCTTGTCGATCATGAGCAGCGGCAACCTTCTAAAACAAGGCATGGCGAGCTTACGGGACAGATTCTAGGGTTGCCATACCGTCCGGAAATTTTCAAACATCCGAGACCGATTCCAGGTGAAGACTTTTATTTTTAGAAAACACCATGATTTTGGGACAAAAATAGAAAAATTGGAGACGATTCCAAGTGAAGACCTTTTTTTTTTTAGAGAACACCATGATTTGGAACAATTTCTAGCCGGCTCAGGCCCGCAACCTCAAACAATTTTGAAAGATTACCCGCAAGAGTGAAGAACTTAGACCACCCTGTCCTAATTCATCACTAAGAGCTAATTTTAAACTAGGCTAATAATATCTGTTTGAGGCCAAAACAGAACGTCATAAAAGCTTAACAATTTGGAGGCCGAAGCGTGCTGTTTTGATTACATAAGTCCTTAAAAGCAAAATTGAAATCTTCGTATAAATTCTAGGCGAAAGGCGATTTTTAACTTAACGGGGAAAAAGCAGTTGAAATATTTAATTTAACATTCAGTAGTGCTACGCTGACGTGCGATCTCATTGTAATTCATAAAAATAATTTTTAATTTCAATGTTGCAATAAGAAAGTTGTTGAACAACAGATGTAAGAAAACTTGTAGAACCAATCACCTAAAAGTAGATATCGGCTATCTTGAGATCATTCATTGCGTGAGATCGCATGTTCGAGTAGCACCCGTTTGGTCTTTATAAAATTCTTTGACGCTCTACTTTGTTTAGACAGTAAGGACTCGTTTGCACTACGCCGTTGGCGGGAGTGTTCTTTGTTTCACTGATTTTTTGCTTCGCTTCACGCTTGAGCGGGAAGAAGTAAAAATCCAATAAAACGAACAAACAATATTCCCGCAAACGCTCGCAGTGAAAACAAGCATTAAATCACACTTTATGCTCCTAAACGTTTTGGTTGGTCCAGCGATTATTAAAACATCTAATTTTGAATTTTTGTAATTTTGCAGATCTAATTAGAATAAAATTTTTAAACTCGTTGGAACACGTGTACTCCTAGGTTCTCTGTAGACTCCGAGTCTAAATGTTTTGCGAAAGCCCAGAAAAGGCCTAAAAAAATCCATCAACCAAAATTCCGGTTTTTTTTCTTGCAACTGGGAGAGAGGGAGACCTTTTTTATCTTTACTGGACTTTTCACATGAAAAAAGTTAGACTTGGTGTCCATAAAAGCAAGATATTTCTAAGACCAAAAAAAATGATCTTTATTTCACTGTTGAAAGAACTTACCGGAACGATTGATTTCGAGTTTATAGGAATGTTTTTAGAAAAATTGCTTTATAAATGGTATTGTTATAGAAAAAAACCCTATGAAGTGCCTGAATAGGTCGTTATGGAACTCTGGAGGTCAAGTGGACCACAGTTTAGAAACCCTAAATTATAACATCTAATTTTGATGGACTTTGGTTCGATTCGGAGTCGCATTAAATCATCCACTTCACAATCGCAATAAGTAGCTTCCGTTTCAGTTCAGCATTATATCGCAGTGTATAGAAGTATTTCGAATTATGATCTATTTGGTCCTGCTTTATTGTAGGCACCGCGCATTATGCGTTTGTGTTTACAAAAAATCCAATGATTTAGTTAAATCGTTTGAGGAGGATAGAAATATTGCGAAATTACTTATTAACGCGACGATTTCCTATATGGGAAAGGAATTTAATGCGATTTTGATGCCATTTCGATGACATACTTGCTCGGTGAGATCTTCCAAATAACGGCCACCTTTCTGTTTAATCAAATTCGAAATCCAATTCAAGGTATTCGAACTGAGAAAACCTGGTTTTGAATTAATAAGAAGAGAGATGGCAACACCGGGATTTGGTGAAGTAATGATTTCAACCTGAAATTATGAAAAAAATCAGACTTATAAAAAAAGAAAACTTATAACAAAGCCAAAAAAACCTTGATTCTAGGTAGACTTAAAAACTCCTCTCCACATCCGATAGCTTCAAAATTTTCTTCAATAAAACCGTCAATAAAGTTTTTCATTTCCGAATCGCCGTAGTTCTGCGCGAGCCTGAAAAACAAGTTAAGTCGCAGGCGAAGTCGGTTGGACCGCGAAAGCGAACTCGTTCCTGGAACTTTGCATAGTGGCTATCTTACCTTCGCATTTCAATGCACTGATCAGTGTCGATGGAGTCAATGACGTGTCGGCGGCACACTTGAATGACGCGCTCAACGGCGAGCTGCAGAGCAGCGCAGTAGACGGAAGTCAGATGTTCGGGGGCAAACGACAGCCTTCGGAAAAAAACGCGTTTGTTTTGGGTTAAAACGTCACGTTAAAGTAGCATGCTCGTCATTCGCAAATGTAAAGTCGCCTACATCAGCAGAAGAAACTTTCGGTGCAGCAAATTAAATCTAAGAACAAACGACTTACTTTGAAGTGTACATGTAGTCGATTAGTATCTCAACAGCGATGGGAGAGAGCCTTGCCTTGCGAGTATCGACAGCAATCCTGGCAATTGCGCCAGACTCGGACTCACCGCGGCACAGCGCATCTAATACGGCGCGAGAAGCGCCGCCAACCACGACACGATGGCAAAATAACTCCTGGCTGCTAACCTGAAACCAATAAAACGACGTTTTCTTCAAACCTAAGGTTTGAATTTCAAAAGACGAGTCTTTTCAAAACGATAAAAAAAACAGCGTCGCAACGTTGACGCACGCAATTGAACATGTATGTTATGTAACGACGAAAAGACGGCGCAAAGTTCAATTGTATTGCGTAAACTTTATGAAAGTGAACATAAACTTATCAACTTAGAAATATAATTTTAAATGCTTTGCATTTAAAAAGAATAACTATTTCTTAATGACTAAACGAAAAAACAGGAAAAAGTAATTCAGGTCATTTGCAAAACTACCAAAAAAAGTGTTACCGCCCTTGACTAAAGATTTACAGAAGAGCTCCTTGACATTGAACGACGATGTTACTCAATTTATGAAAAAAGAAATCAATAGACTTTGAACAGCTTATCGAAACAGACAAGTTCACTTCAAATATGCTTAAAATAGCTTTTCAAATGAACAAAAAAAAATCTCCATTTGCTTTTCTAATGACAAAGAGTAAGCCCCGATTAGGCGGTTTTGATGACCGACATGACATTGACATGGCGTTTCAGTTTTTAACAACCAGATGAAAACAATCAATGACGTAAAGTTTTCAATGAAAATTTTATGGTTTTTGATAAAGTGGCGGATATTATGCGATGAAGTTCCCAAAAAAAAAAAAAAAATACCGACCGCAAATGTAGTAAGCATATGTCCAAAAAAATTAAGATAAAAATTATTCAAAGGAAAACAGTGCCTTAACGCATTTACTGGTAGTACATAACAACAAAAAAGTTACCAATATCACAAGATCGCAAAACTTTTTGCTCTTTCTAAAAACATTCAGACAATGGATCATGTCTGTTTGATGTTGATCATCATTCCATTCAACAATGGTATCTTGTCTCGGCTTTGTTGTTTTAGGTTTCATATCTAAACAATTAAAAAAAATTATTCACTTTTAGAAAAAAAAGCATCGAGGCAATGCAGTATTTTACAAAACTGTTTCTATAACCAAAAAAGTTAACAGAACATACAATAGTTACATATAGTTTAACATAGAGGTATATACTGGTTTTTTATGATTTTTTCACTAAAATTCATATAAATTCTGTAAGAAACAGTATCTCAATATAACTGTACAACAATATATAATAAGTAAATATGAAATAAGTTCATATAATTTTTTATTTCATACCTATTTTGGGAAACTCAGTCAATTCTCGATTTGCAACAGCATCATCAAGTTCACTTTTAATACCTTCATCACAACCTTTTGAATGGTCCTTTGAAATTTCACATGAATTGTCACATTTCATATCTCCACAATTACTAATTTTGTTTTTACTATTGTCATTACTAGAATCTAACTGTGAAGCATGATATGATGCACAATTGGTAGAGTCATTTTCTTTTACACTAGGTAACTGCTGGCAGTCAGAGGAATAATACCTGACTATTACAGCCTCCTCACTATTAATATTTGAATCATTCATGATTTCATGCATGTCATCATCCAACATTTTTGTACTGTCACCATTTTGGTTAGATGAACTCAATGCAAATTTATTTTTTTCTTTTAAATTGAATTGAACTGGTTCACTATTTTCTACAGTTGTAAGGTCATTATGTAGTTGGACTTTTTTTTCAATGGCAATTGATATCATTTTAAGTTGTGAAAAAGGGGAGAGATAAAAGCAAAAAAATAAAAGTCCAGCTGTTAGAAATATGATTAAAGCTATTTAATGAATGTTTGAAGTTTGTAGAAATTCAAAAGTTCTAATGACAAAAAAGTTGATATTACGTATGTTTTCATCTTGATGGCAAGCTAAAAGCTTTTACTTGTCTTGCAGCATATCAACAACAAACACAAGAAATTCTAACAGTACACAAAAAAATCTAATTTTTTATTTATCTATAAAAATGATTTTTGCAATAAAAAGTTTTTAATATATAGGCTGTTTGAGCTAAAAATAATTTTTTTCTATTTAAACACTTTGTAAATATAATCAAATTCTTCAATACAATTCTTCAAAGTACCAAGAATTATAACAATAATCAAAACGACAGCTTAACATAAAGATTGCCATCAACTATATTCACAAAATGGTTTAGCTTTTTTTTGCTTCAAAAAATGTAATAAAAAGGGTAGAGTGTCTATGTTAATTGATTTTTTACATATTCTAACATATGTTGCTAGAGTGATTCAATCTTCAGGTCTCTTTAAAAAGTCACTGAAAGCAATTTTTATGGTGAAACTTACCCATAATTCCCCTTACAACATGATGAAATAAAAAAGAAACCAAGAGGAAAAAGGTCTCTCAAAAAAGCAATAGTAACCACCAAGAGATCCAGGTTAGTTTCACAAACAAAAGTTGCTAGCAGTGACTTCTTAAAGAGACCCCAATCTTTTTTGCAGAGGGGTCAATGAAAAAAATCAAAGCAATTTTTACTGTTAATCATTATATATATTCTTTAATTTTATAATAACCACCAGATGATACTATAGGATAATAGATGATTGTGTATTCTAATATATATATATAAAGCAAAAAAAATTATTTTAAATGGAATAAGATGTTGTGTCCCCTGATGAACCTCATCGTCTGTTGGGACTATTTTAATATTTTAATACAATGTTTTTTCAAATATATGTGTTTTAATAAATAGGAAATAGGAATAATTGCTCTGAGTATTGAAGTCAATAAGAACTCTTCTGAAAGAGCACCAGCAATTTGCAGTCATATTTAACACAACAAAAAGAAGAGACTGTAACTATTGTTTGTTGGTGAAACTAACCTAAATCCTCCCTACAGCACTGGGAGGCAATAAAAAAGAAACCAACAGAAAAACGATCTCTCAAGAAACGATAGCAAGAACAGAGGGACTTCTGGTTAGTGTCACTAATAAAAATGGCTCAAGATTGCTTATTCAAAAGACTCAAAAAAGATATTTAATTAAAACTAATAATCTATTAACAAATTTAATATCGGTATTTAAGTTAATCTCAGAGAAAAGACAATGTTTAAACGATAAATTCAAAATTGGCCATAAGTTCATAAAGATTAATAAGATATTTAGAACATTCCTAAATACACATTACTTATATTATAATCTACCGATCTGATAACTGACACTTATTAAATATTAAAGTAATAACAAAATGGCACTGAACACTTGCAGAACAGCATTCTTTGAACACCACTACGACAGCTTATGGCGACAACTTTTTTTTTCTATAAACATAACTAACATACCAGGGTCCTATTTTTCTTTATTCAACCAAGTCTAAAAAATAAATTAAAATTAAGATACGGGCATATTTGTAACAGTTAACCTTTTAAAACTAAAAATTTTGTTGACTTAGAAACCATCAAATAATTTTCCAACTCAACTTTTGAACTGGAACACGTGATTTGCTGATGCAATCAGCCTAACAGTTTTGCTGCAATGCCAATGCGTAAAGCGAACGTGACAAGTGATTTCTTACATTACGTTAGCGTCACAGCAGTATAATGTCTATTGTTTTACTTGTTGCTTGTTAATCCAGAGTTGCCATACGAGTTCTAAACAAAATTGCATCAGCATTGAATTTTTTTTGAAAAGATGTAAGTAAAAATCAGATTTCACGATAAAAAAAGACTTCATTACAAAATAATTGACAAAAGAAAATATTTTTTAATATTTTTGATGACTAAAAAAAAAAACAGCAACAGATTACTGCAAGTACCCATAAACTATATACCAAGTAAACCTATACAAGCATAAACCTATGACCAAAAAACCATTTTGACCTGTTAATCAAGTTAAAAACAAAACTTGAAGAAGTAGAATTGGTTGTAGATTTAAACTTAAAATGACTCGATATGTCTGTCTTTCAGATTTCAAAGTAAATAGATTCGTTCTAAAAAACATTGACAACTGGTTAACTGCTAACAAATTATCTCTTGATTTTAGAAATACAAAATACATGTTATTCAGCGCATCTAGCTCAAATGAAACATCAAAAAAATTACTTTTGACAATTAGAGGAAAACTAATTGAAAAATTTTTATCAATCAAGCTCTTAGAAGTAATATGTAGTAATAAATATTAAACATTGAAAGATCATATGGAAACGCTACTTAGCAAACTAAAATCATCCTTACACTCTGTGATGAGAGTAAAATCATTTTTAAACAAAAAAGCACTATTACCTCTTTTTTGTTGTTGTTTTTGTTGTTGTTGTTGCCACTCCTCCAAGGATATCTTGGAGTAGCCATCCCTTATTGTCTCAAAGAAAGTCGGCAGCGTGGTCGAGTGGTTAAAGCGCCGGGCTCGTAACCAACACGGTCTTGGTTCAAAACCCACTCGCGCCATTCTGTTGTGGAAAAGACATTTTACGGCACATTCCCCTGCTTGGTGGTCCTGGAAAACAGTTTTAAATTATAGTCATATCTCTATTAAATTACAAGCGGACAACAATAGCTTGGCATCTCCGGAAAGCAGGTCGGGGTAATTGCCTACCCTATGTATTAGCGCCTCCGTCGCTTTCCTGCGAGTCAGGAGGATAAATATAGAGATAAAATAAAAAAAACAAATAATAAAACAAAGAAGCCAATCTAGATTCCCACTCTTGGATTACCTCTGCTGCTTTTAAAGGCTTTTTCCACAGACTAGTGGTGTTGTGTTGTGTTGGTAATTGATTACAGTTAAAGAGGTGATTAGTGTCATGTGTGTGAGACAAGCATAGTGGCCATTGTGGCTTGTAAGTTTCAGGGTCTACTGTATGTAGGTAACTTTGCAAAAGTGGTGATTTGTTGGCTTTAAGCTGTGCCAGTTTTGTACGCATATGACGCGTAATATTTGTTCTGATTAATGGATGTCACAGGGTGTGGTGTTAGTACCTTTGTTGTTTTTTTCTAGAACTGAGTTATTGTGAGGTGATGGTAGTGTTAATGTGTTTGAGGTTTTCTCTACATTCTTCAGGTGTTATGTCTGTTTTTCAGATGATGAGATCAGTGTGCTCATTGTTATAAAAGATCATGGCTTTTATATTCCTGGGCGGATTTAAGCATGCATTAAGATCATGTAAAGGATGTGCTTTTGTTTGAGTAACTTGTTTAAGTTGAGTAGCATGAAGTTTAAGATGGATATCCATTGGAAGGAATTTGGTTTCGTCGTGTAGGTGTTGAGTGTTTGTATCTCGTGTGCAATGCAGCCAGTAGCGATTCGCAAAGCTACGTTTTAATTGGTTTGCAGTTTCTTAATGTTGGTGTTTAATATGATAGGGCTCCATATGGTGTTTGCGTATTCCAAAATGGGGCGAGTGATAGCTTTGAATGTGGAGACAATTAATTTCTTTTGTTTACTCCATTTAGCAGAAGTGAGCACTTTTATAATGTTAAGCGTTTATTTTGCTTTAGTGATGATGACGTTTATATGTTGTAAAAATATTAGTTTTAGGTCAAGAGTGATTCCAAGAATTTTTGGGTGTTTTGTTGTTGGTAATGTTTGTTTATTTAATTCAAGTAATAGAATTGTGCTATATTCAGCTGGGTCTGATGCAAAAAGTGTGTTGGTAGTTTTGTTTGTGTTTATATGAAAATCTTAGTAGTGGCCCATTTATATATTTTGTGAAGATATGGTTAAATAAGTTGTTGGGCCTTACGGTGTTTGGTGTGAGATGCAGCAATTGTTATGCCATCAGCATATGTTGTGATTTCTACGTCTTTTGGAACAAGTGGAATGTTAGAGATCTAAATGTTGAATAATGTTGGAGACAGAACTTCACCTTGTGGTACTCCAGAGTTAATTCGTTTGAGTTTTGAGAGTGTGCCATTGTATTGAGTGCATGCCTGTTGCCTTTTATGTAGTTTGCTATGAACTTGATTATGATGCTAGGAATTTTTGTTAGTGTGAGTTTGTGTATAAATTTGTGTACGTTTATTGTATCAAACACCATGCTCATGTTCAAAGCTATAACTACAGTTGTTGGAGAATCACCAATGTAAATCATATTTTTTGTTGGAATCGAACTCGGTCCATCCCGGCCTTGACATATAATATAATAGTCCGCGCTTTTATTACATTCTTTGTTTGATGCATTTGGCTTGATGTTAAAAGTTGATTCTTCTTTTGTTATTGCTTTGAATTGAGTTCAGTTGTCGTTTTGGTTGCCGAAGAGCCTGGTTGTTTCGTAATCGGCCCATTTTTAGTAAAAATTCAATTTAGCAAATAGTTATTGTTTCTGAAAATTTGATCAGAGTTGTTTGGCTTCAGAGAATTGAAATTAATTAAGAATCGTCCTGAATTTTATTAAAGTCTCATTGTATTCAATTTACGTGTTTATTTGTACTCAGTCGCGCCAGATTAGTTCGCATTGATTTACTAGTGCTAAATGCAGTGACTTAGGATTATTTTGTTCTTTTTGTTAAATTGTTAATCGATAGAACCACGTGTTGCGTCACAAATGCTTTGTTCGCTCGCCATAACTTCTTAAGCTTCTCTCTATAAATTGGAGAGCTGACATAGAGGAATTTATTCAGTTGAGGTATTTCGCGTAAGACAGTGTTACGTTGTGTGTAGAGGGCATTTAAAGATGGTTTAAATTGCCCGTTAAAATTGTTTGCTATCGTTATTTTAACTTTTATAGTTGGTTAAATTGGGGAAAATTTTTATCGAAAATTGTACGCTCTGTGGATTCATACACTAACTAATTTCGCTTGAATAAAAGGTTGTGTTAAATTCAAGTCGTGAATTTAGTAGTTATAAGGAAGAGGTAGGATTGGAGAGATTCATCCAACAAACTCTCCCGAAGACATTGGCCAACCAGAAGACGGACTTTCTGAAGTTATGCAGGACCTTCGTGAAGAAAGCGTTATTATTTTCGACGTCAGGTCATTAATAGACGTAATTTTGACTAGGCCGGTCAGATTGACTTACGTTGGCAGTGACACCAACAGTGCCATCACTTAATTTATTTTGCCAACTGTGTTGTATATTGGCTGTACCTTTGATTATATTATAGGATTTGTATTTCAAATTTGATTAGGAATAAAGATTTTTAGTTTCGGTGCAGTTAATGAAGGCCTTGCAGCTCCCCCGGGCCACGTTGTAATCAATTTAACTGATTGCAACAACAGTGCGTTGTGGAACCTTGGATTGTTAAAACTTTTTGTGATTTGGTGGCAGATGTTGTGCAAAGCAGTGTGTGTTGAATGTTTGTGTTTGAATCCATGTTGATGGGAAATCTCTGGAATGTTTTCTGTTATGTATGATAATAGTGTTTTTTCTAGTATTTTGGCAATGGGTAATAGAAGTGATATGGGTCTGTAGTTTGTGCCAATGCTGTAGTCTTCATTTGGTTTTGAAATGGGGATGATTATGGCACGTTTCCAAAGACGGGGTATTGTGCTTGTGTTTAGGGCAGTGTTATACACGTTTGTGAAGTATCTGATAACAAGTGCCCCTAGATGTTTGAGGAGTTCGATGTTTAAGCCATCAGATCCAGTGGAATTGCTGTTTGTACTGTTTGAGATGGCTAATTGCATTTGTGTAGTGGTATTTCCTCTGTGAGAAGATTCTTGATTGTATGGTCTAAGTGCCCGTTAATTTTGTTTGTGCAATATGAAGCGACTTTTGTGAATTGTTTATTAAATGTTTTTGCTTTGTCTATCGCTGTTTTAGTTCCAAAGCGAATGCTTCTGTTCGGTTGTGTAGGTGTTTTTTGTTGCATACCTTTGCTGTGATGGCCCACAGGAAGAGTGGATTGTGTTTGTGATCAATTTTGTCAAGATGTTGTTTCCAAGTGTTTGTTTTTTTGTTCATATGTTTGTTTGTTTATGTGACTTTTAAGAGTAATGATTTGTGGGTCTGATCTATTTTGTTTGCAAATATGGTTATGGTGATGAATAAGTCTGTGGATATGCATGGGTAAGTGAGTGTGATTTAAGGTGTTGTGATTTCCTTTAGGGATAAAGAGTCTGTTAGCATCCAAAATTGCCTTGATAAGGTGTTTGTTTGCCTCATGAACATTTGTGCTGTGTGGTCTGCAGGATATGAGATTCTCAATTAAATGATGTCCAATGGGCCTTTTTGGTAGTTTGTTATTGTTTTAATGAAGTGAGAGGCAGTTGTTTTGGTCTTGTGATGTATACTGAGAGTGGTGAGTAAAGGTAAGTGACTTGATGTAAGGGAGTGGATGGTCTGCCAGCTAGTGCGGTCATGCGGTTCTGCTGAAGCAGTAGTAATGTCTGGTGATGGTAAAGTAGGCTGTTGTGTTTGATTGGATGGTAAACGTATTGGAGTGTTTGTGTTTGGTGTAAGTTAGAAGACCTCTTCCTTGTTGGTGAGTGCGGTCTGTTCTGATAGGTATAAAGGGAGGAATATTGGTTGTTTTGTGGGATTGGTTGAGTTTTGACTCTTGTATAATTATGACATCTGCTTATGTACTTTTAATGAGTTGTTGAATTCATCTGTATTGTTGCGAATTCCATTTGCATTAAGTTGCAGGACTTTGAGAAAGTTTTTTGGTGATGTTGGGTTCGTTTGTGTTCTACGCTCAAAAGTGCTGTGAAGTGTGCGGTACCATGAGTTGTTGTAGTCCTTTGTTGTGATTTGGGAGCATTTTAGATGCACCAAGTGCTTTGTGTAGTTACATGAATATAGATGTACATGAAATATGTACATGAAATAGATTGTTTAGCGATAGGTTTGAGACAAATGTCGCAAACCTATTTGTGTGTTTGTGGTCCAGGGTTTGGGTGTATGTCGCCCCCAAGAAGCAGCAATCGGATCATTCAGTTTGTGAGTAAACTGAACAATTGACTGTCCTGAGAAGCCAAAGACGACTCCTTTCTCATCGGATAAAGCAAGAGCTCCACCCAATAGAGACCAAACAGGAAACAAAAATGAGTAAAATTGTAGTGGGTGAAATTTAATCACCAGTGTCCTAACCTCGACGAGATTGACTCATTTAGGAAAGTACTTTAAAAACACGTACCTCTGCTAAGTACCTGAACGAGGACCTTTTTAATCTGCGCGACGCCCGAGGCAGCATGAAATTCATTCTAGGTGACATATCATGATTTTGCAGTGTATCCCAATTGCAAGGGCGTTTTTATGTTAGAGATTTCCTTCTATTAGACTGCTTGCTTGCCACAACTTTTGAGCACAGTCTGCCCAGGTTTGAAGTTGTCGTCTTATGAACCACATATTGTCTGGTCTCTATTTGTAAACCTCTTTGGCATGGATATTCCTAACAGGAGAGGTAAAATCTCTGACCAACACAACTTTACAGCTCACTGAGACACGCAAACTTTCCTACCACAGCAGTGGCGTGCGGTGACCTCTGAGACTGGTCATGCCAATAGGTATTTTCTGAGTACAGTTCGTGTGCCTCGTTGTACGAGAAATTTGTTTTGCGAGCGGCTATTCGTAAGAAATTTTGTCTCAACGACCAGTAAAAATTCGTAGTACGAGCGATCATAGGCCCTCAACGTCCAGGGGCCTTGAAATTCGATTTCGCAGTTTGTAATTCTATTAAAAACTTGACAAACTTAAAACCTACCTAAAGTATATACAGTACGTATCAAGCATTTCAGACTAGAAAAGTCTATACACAAGTGGTTTCAACTACGTTATAAGCAGCTGTTGTTACTTCGTTTGCATCATAATAAATTATGAGTATTCTGCTGGAAGCTTAAAGGTTACTAAGTACCGTGTTTACTCGCTTATAAGACGGGGATTTTCTCCAGATTTCGGGCTCAAATTGGGGGGCCCGTCTTATAGGCGAGGTCTACAGAGATAAAAAATAGTTCACTCAGAACTGTGCAGATATTTCACAGTTTCTGGCAAAAATAAATAACAGAGACACGTACGCGGTAATTATAATAAATTTGCTGTGTTCTATTAAAGTGCAGTGTGCGTAAACTGTTTTAACACTTTAGAAGAAATGTGATTTAAAAGCTAGCATAAACGTACTTTGATACTGAAATGTGTTTCTCTCGCTACCTGCTTTCCTTCATTCGTCTTATAAACGAGCCTAAACAGAATATCGACAATCTCTCAGGTGAAGATGGGACCCGTCTTATAAGCGAATCGTCTTATAATCGAATAAATACGGTAGTCTACTCTGCGAAAAACAGTATTGGTATTTGACATATTGCTAAAATAACTTATAAACAATGTGTTGCTTACTTTTAATGTGGTACGTTATACTTTTTTTATCAATTGAAATTGAACCTTCATCAAATTATCTTCTTCTTCTCCTTTCGGCCTTTCCTTTAGTCAGGGGTGGCCACAGCGTATCATCATTCTCCACATCTTTCTGTCTTCAACATCCGTCTCCTTCGCACCAACTTCCCCCATATCTTCTTTCACTACATCTAAAAATCTTTTGGTCTCCCTCTTCTCCTTTTTCCCGGTAACTCCATTTCCATCATCTTTCTTCCAACATACTCTTTGTCTCTCCTCATGACATGTCCATACCACCTCAGCCTGCCTTCCCTCATCTTCATTCCTAATCGTTCTACCTTAACGGTATTCCTGATGTGCTCGTTTCTAATCTTGTCTTTTCTCGTCACTCCCATAGCAAACCTCAACATTTTCATCTCTGCGACTTCTATCTCTTCTACTTGTTTCTTTGTGACTGCCACTGTCTCAACTCCATACACCATTGCTGGTCTTACCACTGAACTGTACACTTTTCCTTTTACTCTAGCTGGTAACCTCTTGTCGCAGATTACTCCCGATACTCTTCTCCATCTATTCCATCCTGCCTGTACTCTCTTCTTTACCTCCTTCTCACAACCATCACTTTCTTGCATCGTTGATCCCAAATACTTAAATTCCTTTACTCTTGGCACTTTTGTATCCTCCATCTTTACTGTTTCGTCATTATTTCCTCCATTTATGCAAAGATATTCGGTCTTTGATCTACTTACTTTCATTCCTCTTCTTTCCAATGCATACTTCCAGGATTCTAATCTTTGCTCCACTTCTTCCCTGGTCTCTTCACAAATCACAATATCATCAGAAAATAGCATTGTCCATGGTGATTCTCTCCTTACTTCATCCGTTAGCCTGTCCATTATCACTGCAAACAGGAATGGACTTAATGCTGATCCCTGGTGCAGTCCCACTTTAATCTTGAAACTTTCTGTAGTTCCTACTGCACACCTCACCACTGTTTCGCTTCCCTCATACATATCCTGTACTACTTGTACATACTTTTACACTATTCCGGATTTTCTCATACAGTACCACAGC
Source organism: Diplosoma virens (assembly GCA_963680785.1). Taxonomy (NCBI): domain Eukaryota; kingdom Metazoa; phylum Chordata; class Ascidiacea; order Aplousobranchia; family Didemnidae; genus Diplosoma; species Diplosoma virens. The sequence continues at coordinate 21,882,479 of OY796886.1, read as the reverse complement.
TCTTCCCGTGGAACCCTGTCGTAAGCTGTTTCTAGGTCCACGAATACACAATATAGCTCTCTTTGACCTTCCCTGTACTTTTCCATCAACATTCTTAGAGCAAACATGGCATCGGTGGTTCCCTTTCCTGGCTTAAATCCATATTGCTGTTTGCTGATCTCCACTCTATCTCTTAACCTGGATTCAATAATTCTTTCCCATATCTTCATTGTGTGGCTCATTAGCTTTATTCCTCTGTAGTTTCCACAGCACTGTACGTCGGCTTTGTTTTTATAGATTGGGATAAGCACACTCCTTTTCCATTCTTCTGGCATCCGTTCACCCATTAATAGTCTGTTCAACAGTCTGTCAAAAACTCTATCCCCATCTTTCCCATGCATTTCCAAACTTCTACTGGCAACTCATCTGGCCCAACTGCTTTACCTTTTTTCATCCTTCTTGTCACACTTCATTCATAATTTTAATCATAACGATGTAGTGTATCCCCGTTAAAAGCAATTCGTAGTTTTATCATAAGAGAATAAATGCGGCTCTTTGAGCGCTGTCTGCGATATACGTCCAATTTGTTATATGGCTCGATACATGTATCTTTTTCTCTTTTTTCTCCTCTTTGTATTGACGTAATATGTTTTTTTGACTAACGTCATTGTACTGGAAAATTCGCGTATATTCCACTTGATTCGCGTAACGAACTCTCCAGAGGTTTCTGGCTGAATCTTGAATTTACGAGAAAGTTTACGTCACGTGATTTTGTTTTCTATATAAAGCCGATGCGTAGCGAGAAATTCATTATTATTATTATGATGATCATTATCGTTGTGAGGTAATTTGAAGCGATTCGAGTGGCGGCTCGAGCGAAGGTGATTTTGTTTGGCCACAGGAGGTGGACCGTTAGATTTTGTGTCGGTGGACAATTGTTGAATTTATTTTGTGCCAGTGGTTGGCAGTTTTGTTCTACAGAGGTAGAATTATTTGTGTTGATTGAGTCGAGTTATAGTGTTGATTTCGCTTTGCAGTTTGGCAAAGCGTGGAATAGAATTTCGTCGGTCGTGATTTTGTAATACATTTGTTGTTATTAGAGACAGTGGTCTCTGTTTGTTGTGAAAAAGAATCTTCAACGAAATCAATCCGAGCTTTCGTTAACCAACTGTATAAACCGTCAGGCTCATAGCAAAACTACTTCTTGAGCCGGAATAAAATAAAATTTAGACACAGCTTTGTTTCAGCGCAGGTATTCGGGTTACCTAGCTCAACTGGTCCTTTGGGATTCCCGAACAAAGTTTGTGACACTTCTTAGTGCGTTTTTTACTTCTTCTCTACTAACACAATTTACCTCTTCATTAACCACTTCTGCTTCCTTCGTCCTAGGCTCTCTGTTATTTTCCTCGTTCATCAGTTTCTCAAAGTACTCCTTCCATCTCTTTAACACTGCTTCCGAATTTACCATCACATTATCATTTTCATCCTTTATAACCCTCACGTGCTGCACATCTTTTCCTGCTCTGTCTCTCTGCCTAGCCAATCTGTACAACTCCTTTTCAACTTCTTTTGTTTCCAATCCAGCATACAAATTGTCATACGCACGTCCCTTTGCCATCGCAACTGCCTTCTTTACCTTACTCTTCTTTTCTTTGTATATCTTTTTAGTATTTTCATTTCTTATTTTGTCCCATGTTTTCTTTGCCTCTTTCTTTTCTTTTATGCTCTCCTGAACTTCCTCATTCCACCACCATGTCTCCCTGTCTCCTTTTCGTTTCCCAAATGTCACTCCCAGTAAAGTTTCAGCTGTTTTTCTTAGCATTTCTGCAGTTTTGTCCCACTCATTAGGTAATCTATCCTTGCCTCCCAGAATCCTGGTCTCCTCTTGTCTAAACGCTTCTTGATAGCTTTTCTCCTTTAGTTTCCACCATCGTATCTTTGGCTTTACTTTCTCTGCTTTTTTCTTTTTCACCTTAAGAACCATTTTGCATACCACCATACGGTGCTGCTTTGCGACACACTCATTCAATATTACATTACAATCACACATTTTCTTCAAGTTCCTCCTTTTGCACATCACATAATCTACTTGGGTACTTTTTCCTCCACTCTTATACGTCTCCCTGTGTTCATCTTTCTTCTTGAAATAAGTATTGACAATCGCCAAATCCATCCTTTTCCCAAAATCCACAACCATTGATCCTTCCTTATTTCTTGTTCCAGCCCTGTACCTCCCCATTATTTCCTCATCCCCTATATTTCCTTCGCCCACATGTCCATTAAGATCTGCACCAAGGTCTATCCTCCCTTCTTTTGATATACTTTCTATCAACCCATCCAGGTCTTCCCAAAAATCATTTTTCTCCTCCATGCTGTTGCTAACCTGTGGAGCATATGCGCTTACTATATTTAGGATGGACCCTTTTACCTCCAGCTTCATGGCCATTAGTCTATCTGACACCCTCTTCACCTCCAGGACACTTTCAGCCAGCTCCTCCCTCAGCACTATCCCTATTCCATTTTTTCTTCCATCAGCTCCGTAGTAGAATATTTTGCATCCACCGCCAATGTTCCTTGCTTTACTACCTTTCCACTTAGTTTCTTGTAGACACAATATGTCTACATTCTTTCGCTCCATCATATCTACCAGCTCTCTTCCCCTTACAGTCATCGTTCCAATATTTAAGGTACCCACCCTTATGAGTGAGCATCTTTTTTTCCACGCTTCTCGCTGCTTCTTCACTCGCTTTCCTCCTCTTTTTCTGCTCTTATTTTTACTATGTTTAGCAGTAGCATAATTTCCACAGGTGCCCTGCTGTGCGACACCTGAGGCGGTTGTTGGTAACCCGGGCCTCGACCGATCCGGTATGGATTGATAATGATTACTCATTTGTCTGTTTTGGCAAAAAAGTTTTACGCCGGATGCCCTTCCTGCCGCAACCCTCCCCATTTATCCGGGCTTGGGACCGGCATCAAGAGACACAGAAATGTCCTCCGATGGCTGGGTTAAATTATTCATCAAATTATGTGCAAGGAAAAGGTTTATTCTGCCTTTTCTAATATGGAAGCAATATTAAGACTGTTTCTAAGCTAAAGGGTCACAACTGCTACGGAAAGAGATCTTTTTCAAGGTTCAAAAGCATCAAAAATAAACTGAGATCCACAGTGTCTCAAGAAAGGTTGTCTACACTGAGCATTCTGTGCATTGAAAGCGAAAAGCTTAAACAGATAAAATTTGATGAATTTTTGCATGATTTTGCTTTGATGAAAGTTAGAAAAAAATTTCATAACCTAGTCTTACTCTATTTAATGGCCGTAATTATTTCTTATGTCCTCGTAAATAAATTTTACAATTATTGTAACGGCTATTAATAAAAAAATTAAAATTAAAAGCAAAACTGTCTTAATAAATTTTTATTTTTTTAATTTTAACTAAATTGTTTAAAAAATACACATAAAAACAGACATTTTGGGTATGGAGCGAATTAATTATTTATTTTCATATTAATTTTAATGCAAAAAATTGTTTCGTAATACGAGTAAATCGCTATACGAGCTCAGCCTGGTAAAGATTTAAACTCGTACTTCGAGGTTCTACTGGAGTTAAAGGGTAGACATGCAATGTTTTCTGGGTAGCAAAAAAGAATTTTGAGGGAGATTCTAAAACATCGACCGATTGTTTGTCCCTAAACCATGTGTTCTCCAAAAAAAAGGTCATCACCTGAAATCATTCGCAATTTTATGCTTTTCGTTCTAAAATTGTGGTGTTCTCTAAAAAAAAAGATCATCACTTCAAATCAGTCGTAAATTTTGCTCTTTTCTTCCTGAAATTCTGGTGTTCTCTAAAAAAATGTCTTCGTCTCGGATCGGCCTCATATTTCTCTAATTTCGTCCCAAAATAGTGCTGTTTTTCATTAAGTTGAAAAATATATAGGTCATCGCGCAAAAGTTCGTGATGCAATGGCTTCAAAAATGGTTATGCAACGCATGACTTGCATGCCCTGACTGCACGCCACTGTACCACGGTAAGGTAGTAGTTCATAGGAAAGATTACCTCTTTTTCACTCCTTAATTCTAAATCAGATAAGCTACTGCATAACAACTTGGCGTTTTGGTCGTAGCGTTTTACTTCACAGGCTTCAGAAAATCTGCGATAATTTCATGAAAATTAGTTAGTTCAAAATTTATTCAAAATTTAAAAAAAAACCTCCACAACCAACATAATGTACAACATACTGCACATAGTTCTCAATTACAATCTTATCATGCATAAGTCACAAACATAAAAAATTATCAAAGTATTATTGTCAAGTCAGCTATTTATCTTTCTGACACAGTGGACAATGTCGGAGCTGTAAAACTTGGTACAACTTTCAAGCGTTTTACTCTACTACTTACTTTCAAAAAATTTAAAGTATGAAGATAGGCAGCATCTAAATTTTCACTCTTACTTACATCTTGGCGATATTTAAATGAAGCCAGAAAAAAATTAGGCTTTGTAAACAAAATTTCTTTAAAAAAAGTTAAATAAAAACTGAGCTTGAATTAATGTTTTTAAACTAATGACCAGTGGGCAATAGCGTATTTAGGAGGAAACATTTTGCATGCCCCCCCTTGGAGATCACTGATACGAGAAATCATAGACAGATTCAAAGTGAAGAAAATTGACAAAACCGAGACAGATTCAAGTGAAGACCTTTTTTTACCACTTGAAAAAATTTTCCACTAAGCATATTTAATTGTGGTTGTATGGCCCCCTCCTTTCAAAAATCCTCGGTACGTTACTGCCAGTAGCCCTTTAATTTCAAAGACAACTGAATGTTATTAAAGGCCAAGAGCAGAGGTACACGTAATTAAAAAAACTTTTCAGTCTTTTATTGGACTTATCAATTCTATCATCATCATCATCATATGATTTAAAAGATGTTGTTGACAAGCAGGAGGACCAATAGTTTTCGATCTCCGTAAAGCAACAAAAAAATCATTTCAGAACCACTGGTTTAGGCAATTTAATTTTGAAATTCGTTAAACAACATATTTTTCAAGTTGTAATAAAAAGTATATAAACTTTAAAAATTGTTCGAATAACTTGTAATTAGGTTCTAAAACGGTAAAATTCGAAAAACTTTGGTCTCAACCTTGATATCGTTTAATACAGGAGTGGCCAACCTGCGGCGCATTGCAGTTGGGGAAAATATTTAAATGAAGAACGTTCCACAAGTTATATCTAGCTATATCAGACGATTTTTATTTGGAGAACACTATGATTTTAGGACGAAAAATAGAAAAATCATTGATCGATTCTAAGTGAAGACCTTTTTTTTTTTTAGAGAACACTATGATTTTAGGACGAAAAATAGGAAAATCATTGATCGATTCTAAATGAAGACCTTTTTTTAGAGATCACCTTGTTTTCACTATGAACTTTTGAAATCTTTCGTCTGTGTGGCGCATGTGAACTGGACTTGAATGAAATTGGCGCTTGAGGTAGAAAAGGTTGGCCACCCCTGGTTTAATATGTGTTTTATTTTGTCATCGCTGACACGTCAAAAGCAGCGAATATTCTGGAACATGTTTTTATCTCTGTATTTTTCCTTTCGACTCGCAGGAAAGCGATGGTGGCGCTAGTACATAGGGCAGGCAATTACCATGACCTGCTTCCGGAGATGCCAAGATATTGCTGTCCACTTAATTTTTTTTAGTTTTTTAGTTTTATAGAGATATGACTGAAATTCAGGACTGCTTGCTAAGACCGCCGAGCAGGGGAAAATGTCTTCAAGTGTCTTTCCCAAAAACACAGCAAAATCGCGCGAGTAGGTTTTGAACCGACATTATGTTGATCACAATAACGGCGCTCTAACCACTCGACCACGCTCCCGACTAATCTGTGTTGAATTGAATAGCTAGCATCAATGTTATAAAATAAAGAAAGCCTAACAAAATTGTCTAATTATGTCAAAAAATTATCCGAAAACTTATTACATAGTTATTATTATTTTCAGGGATCAAAGTTACAATAATTGCATTGAAAGTACGTTTACATTGATAAATATTTAAACTTTGGAACAAGAGTTTTTCTAATTTTAAAACTAAAATAGAAAGAGTAGACAGCATTTAAAAATTAAATTATGATCAAAGAAGAAAAAAACAAGCTCTACAATCTATTTTTTATTAAATGGTTGCCAATGACGTGTCGAAGAATCTCTGGGGACACTTTACTGAGTAATAAAACAAGTCCACTTTTGAAAATTAATAAAAAAATTTTCAAACTTTAAAGTAAATTTATTTTAAAGTCTATTACTAAATAGGCAATAATGTTGTCATATGTTAGTGGCAGTGTTGTTGTCTCTATGGATTAAGATGTAAAAAGTTAAATTTTTTCTTGTTGTTTTTTTTAGTAGTAAAAAGTTAAGCTTCTCAAGAATTAATTTGCCGACTGAAAAATCCAATCTGGTTTTTATTCCAAATTTTTTGTTCTTTAACAAAAGTTAGACGTCTTATCTCTAAAACTGCGCCGAAATTATACTTGTGTTATCCTTGTAAAGATAAAGCGTGAGATATATAAATATATAAGGTCATTTTGCTTAAAGAAGCTGTTTAGAAAAATAGCAAGTATCGGATTATTATTAGATTTTTTTAGTTCAAACATTCCGTGGAAAAGCCAAGCAATAAGCGATCGCGCAAAGTTTTTGCTCCGATACGTGAATTATTTGCTTTCTGGCAAGAAGCATCAAAAGTATTTCTTGTTTAGAATTAGTTTTTATTATTATCCGCGTGATGACGCCCTGCACTTAATATAAAAAAAAAAAAAAAAAAAAAAAAAAAAAACATGACGACGCAACTTTCTGAGTGTTTTCTGTAACTTTTTCCTGCCAGTGGCGTACCGAGAATTTTAGAAAGGACCATTCGACCACAACCAAATATGCTTAGTGGAAAAATATATTCAAGTAGTAGTAAAAAAAAGGTCTTCACTTTGAATCGGTCCCGGAATTGATAAATTTCGTCGCGAAAAATAAGTGTTCTCTAAAAAAAAACCAAAGGTGGTCTTCAGTTTGAGTCAGTCCCAGGTTTCATGATTTTGTCCCCAAAAAATAAGTGTTTTCTAAAAAAAAGGTCTTCACTTTGAATCAATCACGGATTTTATGATTTTCATCTCTGAAGACTAATAACGATCTCTGGAAGAGCAAAAAAAGAGGCTCTGCACATCAAACCTGTCTTTCTTTTCTGCCCAAAAGATCTCCAAGAGGAAGCCATGATACCAAAACTACTGTCCAACATATGGTAAACGTACGTATTAGAGATCTCCAAGGTGGACCTCTGTCTGACTGTACATCGCTCCGAATCTGGACAGAAAATACTACAAGCGATTTTGCTATACGTTAAAAGAGTTTAGATTTGATTCGGATAGAAAAATAAGAAAAAAATTCAGTGGTGTACAAGATAAAATAATATTTTTTTGTATTTTTTTTCTTTTTTTTTTTAATAACCTTTTTTCGGTTTGGCAATGATTATTTATTTTTAAGTTTTGTTGATGTTTATAATTATTTTCGGTACTAATGGTGGTTGACTCAATTGAAATCGATCTTTTGATGTTTATTAGTGATGTGATTTACATAAAACTTTTTCACTATGTTATGATTTGGTGGGATTAAAAATTTGATTTTAGAGTTGAAAGTTTTCCCAGATATTTTTGTTTGAAATTAGACTTTTGGTTTGAAAAGTCAATTTTTTGGGTAAAATTCATATAATTAAAAGCAAAAGTAATTTTAAGGAAATACTAAAATCCATATGAAAATAATCTAAATTCCATATTTGACGTAAACAGATCTTTCGATTAGATTTTTTATCAAATGATTTGAAATGTGAACTTAAAAATAATTTTCTCAAGGGACACTTGTGCAAGATTTGAACCCACAATTTCGTATTTCTTGTACGCTGATTACATCAAACGAGCCAGACACTTCTAAAGTATTTGTTTATTTTCAACTGCGTTTTACCATCTAAGTCTTTGTAAGGCAAAAACCATTAAATTTATCAGGCTATATATGGAGCTAATTTAATGTATTTGTGGATGTAATAGTCCATTCAGAGATACACTTCGGTCAGCTTCAAAGAGTTTAATGCGCGTATTAAAGCCAATTTAACTGCCTAATCTGAAGTAGTGAAAGCAGAACGGAGCCTTTGCCAAAACAACTGCGACTAAATTTCCCGAGAAAGAATCAGCAATGCCAATCTTCTTCAACCAACTTCGCAACGATTTTGAGATAATCCCGGGATTCTTTCTTTGCCTGTCAATCAAAAATCACGTGAGGTCTGTAATTAACAGTCATTGTTTCTGTGTTACGAAGCGAGTTTTCAACAAAAAAACTTCTTATTCAGCGTTTTAGACAGTTGCCGTTTCTGTCGAATCATCATCAGCAATAAAAAGCTAGCGAAATCAAGACTTTACTGTACACTAAATAATCTTTATTCTCGGGAACAAATTTGTTACAATTGTGACCTACTTCAAAGACAGCATAGTTTAAACTGCGCAATTCTTGTAAAATGTTAGAGATGCATTTGCTATGATACAATTTTATTTTTGCTTTTGATCATTCCTTTCAAATTTTGAGATAAAGCTTTGTTTACCGCGTTGTTTTGCAGAATATTTTTGTTATCAAAAAATAAGTATAATTTCTAAACAAACATTTTTCGATTATTCAGTTTTATCAAAACTGCTTTGGTACCCATAGTTCACGCAACCTAACTTACTCTTTGAATGTGGCTTGCTATTTAAAGTGCTTTTTGTCGTTGTTGTATAATCAGGGTTACCACCTGAACTGAGCAAAAAATAAACACAACCGAATCTCTATTTTTGACTCCCTCCCCAAAAAAAGTTCATCACTTTCAATCAGTGCCCGAATCTCTATTTCCTTCCCAAACACATAGTGATCCCGAAAAAAAAGGTCAATACTTTTAATCAGTGTCCAAAATCTTCATTTTCGTCCCCCCAAAACGTTTGGCACAAACGATTGCCACCCTGCTCCCCCTCCTGACACTCCTGAAAAAAAGTTCACTAAAAATTTTCTAAGACGTTTAAAAAAAACAAAAATCTTAGAAATAAGCACGAAATGGTAACCCTGTGTATAATAAATGTTAATCTTTCAAAGCCCAGAATTCGTTGCAAAACGTGAATTTTATTGAAATAAGTATACCGAAAATTCTTTTGCATTTCAGTTGCAATCTTTTGTCTTTGATCTACCACTATTTTATAAGTAATCTTATATTTAGCAAACTGATTAGCACTAAATGCAAAAATATTGTTCATTTTAGGAACCAATTACATAGTTCAACAGCAGCTTTTTATGCCGTATTTGCAGTTTGGATAAAGGTCAGTGAACTCTTTTTGTCACGTGTTTTTTGATTATTGGCTTTGATCGTTTCTTTCAAGGGAAAATATCAATTATCCTAAGCAAGTAAAGCAGCTTGAAAGAAAGGCTTTTATAGGATGCTTTGCATTTTCATTTCGCTCCATATTCAACGTGCAGTTGACAGAAAAGCCCATGGGACAAACTGCTAATCTGGTCAGCTTTGTAATTAATTGCGCAATTATTTGCATCCGCTTTTGACAGCTACTTTCGGCATTGCTAAAAGCTTTTGGTGAATTATAGCTGCTCTATTAGCATGAAAAAAGCCAAAGTTAAATCAACCTATGGATCGGACAAAGGCCTTCGGACAATTAACCCAATACAACCAGTTAAATAGCACAGAATTCTTCAGAATATCCCTGTAAGAATTTCTCAAAAAGCCTATATTTTGTAGAGTGTTGATTGTTGCACTTTAAAAGACGTTCGTCTTCTAATAAATTAATTAATTACAAACTTGTCACCTACCTGTGTTAAAGCCAGTTTTGGTGAAGCTGAGTTTTGTTTTAATCCTGATGAGATTCTAAAACAACAAACTTAAATTGTGACTTATTTTGAGCGACGAAACAAATCGAAAAAACTTACTACATTATACGTTAACTTTGAAAAGGTAGAAAACAATAGCTTTTTGAGAATTCTGTCACAGTTGTTCTTTCAGCAGATTTCCTTTTATATATTCATTCACAGTTAATCGTATAAACCAGGAGTGGCAACCTGCGGCGCATTGGAGGGTTCGTGGTGGCGCATTGCAGTTGGGGAAAATATTAAAACGAAAAACGTTCCACAAGTTATATCTAGCTATATCAGACGACCTTTTTTTGGAGAACACTATGATTTTGGGACGAAAAATAGAAAAATCAAAGATCGATTCTAAGTGAAGACCTTTTTTTTTAGGGAACACTATGATTTTAGGACGAAAAATAGAAAAATCATTGATCGATTCTAAGTGAAGACCTTTTTTTTTTTAGAGAACACTATGATTTTAGGACGAAAAATAGGAAAATCATTGATCGATTAGTGAAGACCATTTTTTTAGAGATCACCTTGTTTTCACTATGAACTTTTGAAATCTTTCGTCTGTGTGGCGCATGTGAACTGGACTTGAATGAAATTGGCGCTTGAGGTAGAAAAGGTTGGCCACCCCTGGTATAAACAATAAGGTTTGTCTAATACTTGTGTGTTAAATGATAGGTGAATCTGGCAATCACTATCCAATGTTACAAAAAAAATTATTCTAATGTCTTACTAGGCTACAGCAGAACTAATTAGATACGTTTTTTTAATTTAATCATTCAAAAGTAATGCGATACGTCATTCATAATTCAATGGTAGTTGAAAATTTATCTTTTTCAGTTATTGCAGTTATTAGAATTACTCTCAAAACACGAAAGAATATATAATGGTCCTTCACTATAGTTTTTTAAAAAACCCAATTTATTAGTGTGACACCGCTCTCTGTACTTTTCAAATTTCTGGCAGTTTTTGTTTTTTATACTTTCAATCAATACCGGTGTTGAAATAACAAACAGTTTGATTTAACGGAAAAGCTGCAAATAAAAAGGCCCAAATGTAAACCAGTCAAAGATGCGATGTCTCGAAAAAAATCTAAAGGAATTGAACATTAAGGCCACTCAGCATAAAAGTTGAAGATAACGAGTCATATCACAATTTTATATTCATTTCAAGGTGATTATATTTAACTTTTCATCGCTATTGTCAGACACAGAGTCTAAGCTGTGTCTAAGTTAAAAGTCTGCTTCCCTTCTTAATTTAGCTACGTTGCTTGTTCAAGTTCTTCACTCAAGAATATTTATCGCTAAAAATATCATTTCACAATAACTGGCGTCAACTGAGCGAGAAAACATTTATCTTTTCTTGAAAATTACGGTCGCTGCATTCTAGTCAAAGTCTAACTTTGTCACGGTATTAGACAGTTGTGGATTGAAATGCTTTATCTCTCTTTGTAAGTTTATTTTTCACGAAAATGAAAATAAAGAAAAATTAATTTAGTGTTTTAAAAAGGCAATAATTTAGAGTTTGTAACTGGCACCGAAGACATTTAGCAATATATGGTAAAGAATCACCACATTAAGCCAAGTAATTAAAATCAAGATTTTGCTTTAAAACAGTTACGTAAGTACTCAAAACAATAACAAATAATTCAGAATTTTTTAGCTTTTGTTATTCCGCATGGACACTATTTCGTTTTTGTGTTTTTAATTCCTCATTTGGTAAAGCGCCGTGGATCTCATTAATTTTTATAAAAAGCGCTACATAAATGTGTATTATTATAGACAAAACTCATCCTATTTGTCTAAAAATCAAATTTTCAAACGATTAATTTAGAACATCGCAACTGCAAACAAAGTAATCGTTTTATTGTAGGTCCTGGTATAAATTTCCAAAAACGTAATGAGTCTCTGACGTCTTGTCAGTGTGATATCGCTTTGAAATGGCTGATAATTAATGAAAATAAATGAAAATCACACCCTTTTTAATAAGAGAATCTTCTATTTGAATAAAGCAAAAAGCGGTGACAGCTTGATTTAAGGATTCGACGCATTCACTGCAAATGTCTGATTTCTACAGGCTTTTTTGTGGCGGAACTTGGGCCTGCAGTTTATTGCCGTCATAAATAAAATGAAAAGAAAGCTTAATGACGTAATAAAGGTGCTGGCAATACTTGCCTTTGACATGATATTGTTTCAAAATAACATCTACCGATTTATGACAGTCACATAAAACTTCGCTTAAAACGTAAAGCGGTCTTTAAGTCCGTCGGTATCTTCTTTCTTCTTTTTTTGTCTTGGTAATTTACAATGGTGCCTAAATTGCAGCGAAAACATACAATTAAGCCGTAACGGGTGGTGATCAATTTAACACGGCGGTAAACATGTCACTAAACTCTAAATGAGCCATCCGAATTCCGACAAGGTAATTTAGTAGCGCGCAATAAAGATTTTATTCTATTGAAAACAGTTGTAACTCTTCGCCGACAGCTTGATCTGGCCAACAGACGTTGAAAAAAGAAAAAAAGAAAAAAATGAACAACAGGTGTTCGAGTGAGTCCGCGCGAATTTTATTTCAAATCATCAAACGAATCCTATCGACGGCGCCTGTTTATAGACCGGTAATCGCTTGAACTTATTGGGTTCAAGGACATTATGGCTTTGTAGCGTTTTTGAAATGGCTCGTCGAGAGCAATCGAAAAAACGAGTACGGTCAGGGTGGTAAACAAGGAGCTTAACTCGTAATTTGCGTTGCGACGTGACGTCGAGCATGATGCATAAAAGAAGCCGCGCTTCTTTTTATTAAAAGAATCTAGTATTGTTGTAAATATTGCCAACCAGCAAACTGATCTGATTCTAGGAAAAGTCAATTAAAGGCGGAAGAATTGCTTTTTTTTCTGAAATTAACTTTTCCGGTCTTCACCAATTCATTCATTGAAAGACCTCGTGTAGTTGCTGAACCTTTTTCTCGAGAAGCAATTTATTCCTTTGCAGTTGCATGAAAGATTCAATAACTTGAGAGAAAAAGGTTTGCAAATTTTAACTCATTTTCGTCTATCGATGAAGACGTTTTTAGAAATCTTGAGATCGATAATTATTGTTTTCCTGATTGACGTTTAACGTTGAAAGAACGGGTAAAAAAAATCAGAAGTCAACTCTTTTTCGTTCTTTCTGAGCCGTCCAATAGGAGGCAATTCATTTATTGCTGTATTGCAAAAACTAACCTTAAAAAGAAAAATTATTCTCTTTATCATACCAACTACTTATCTTCGAACTTCCAAGGCAACAACGGACGACGCGTTAAAACCTTAAAGCAATTGTTAACCAATTGCCTCGGCTTTCATTCGGAGATGCCAAGTATTAAATCTATTTTATTTTATTTTTTAGTTAATTATAGGTATGCTGTAATTCAAAGATATTTTGTTAAGATGGTAATGCAAGGCAAAGTGACGTAAGCAGCCACAACGACGAGGGAAGAAAGTGAACTCAACTAATAGAACGCACTTAATTACTCCGCCACACTTCGATGAATCGTTGCAAGTGACCTGTATTACTGTACCAGGGGTGCAAATTTTCTACCACAGCCTTTTACTAAATTCTTTTGTTTTATCCTATGCCTTAAGTTTTTTATATTTGAACTGTATTGATAAAACCTTAACTCTCCAAACAACTTTTATTCCTCAGGCAATGCACAATATGAGTTTCAACTCATAGTAAAGACGAAAAAGAATAAAAAACAATAAAAATAACTAAGATTAAATTTGTCAAATTTGTTTATTGCAGAAAATTATTTGCCGCCGATAGTTACTTCTTTTTATGCCTTTGGAGTTATTTTTTGTTTCTGTATTACATATACTGTACCTGAAGATCTTCAGATTATAGATTAGATCATCAGATTATATTAACTTAATGTTGTGCCGGCTCTTGACTATTAATGTTTGTAGTTAGGAGAAGCCATGTTACTTTTGTTTTATCACCAGCCCACCCTCAACTTTCCGGATCATTCTATGTCGGTGGTATTTTGCCGAACATGATTTTTGCTGCGTCTCTGAGTGTGTCTGGACATTGGCATTTCGTTCAAAAAATCGAAGGAGATGTTTGTGTGTGGCTGTTCATAGAAGTTACAACGAGATCTTGCTTTGTGCTCATGTACCAAGAATAATTTTCTTACATTCTGTTGAGGTATGCTGGAGTCTCCATCCTCTAAGTGTGTGCCAAGTAAGCACAACAACAAGAACAAAACAACAAAACGCACAAAGTAGCAATATTAAGCAAGGGTCACAATTTTTTGGCAGTCAAGAGATTTCTTTTAAAGAACTATGCCGATGAATAAAATTAAAATTGGAGCGAATCGAAGAACCAAACCAACTTTTCGTTTACAATTTAACTCTAAAATCATTGTAACGACAAAAAAGATCCTCACTTAATTCGGGATACTGATTCTGTTTTTCCAGAGGTTTGAGAAGCGCGAGGCGCTATTCTCATCAATTATAATCAAGAAATTTTACAAATCGTAGTAAATAGATTAATTTGATTTTAAACAAATTTAATGTTTTCGCTCCTTACTTTAAAACATTTCAAGGACACTAGGTTTGAAACCAATGCATTTGTGGATTTGTGAAATATACAGGTTGTTTCAAAAGTAACATATTGAAAGTATATCTCATATTAATGAATAGAATACAAGCTATATAGATTTGATAACATTTATTCATCAAAGATAACATGACAGAAAACCAAAATGCGGAATATATACCATATACATAGGCATATTCTATGAATATTTGCTACATTAACTAATCATACGCTTCCAGTTTGCTCAAATTTCTTCATTAATGCAACAACACAATGTCGATCAGAAAGTCGTTCCTCTGCAAACTTTTCTTTGAAAATATTCTGAACTTTTTTAGAATATTTTCCACCATGACTGTACATTTCCTTAACCAAAAAAATTCGCTCTTTTAAAGACAAAGGCATCCTATATGGCCGTGAAAACTGGACTTAAGATCATTAATTTTCCCTCCAGTTTTATATTACAAGAAGTATTTATGTTGCCATGGTGTACTATTATGACGTTATAAAGTGACAATCTACCACATTTCAAATAAAAACTGTTTTTGTAATTATAAAGATATATTTTCCGGCAATAAATGTAAGCATTATTCCCTGTAGATATACAATTATTGTCATAATGTATCTCAGTAATATAGTGGTATGTTACTTTTGAAACACCCTGTACAAAATCAAAGATTTGGCGGCTTTGTTGTCTTTTCAACCAATCCAAAATGTGTCACATCGAAAAAAAGGAAAAACAAACAACTGTGTTTAGGTATTTGTTAAAAGGAATCAAAATTCGATCACAACCGGGCACAGTGAAAATACGTCATAATCTATTGTTTTCTCAGTTATGAAATTGAAGCCCCGCCTAAAGGCTAATCTACATCTGTCCATGCTTGATATACTTCAGGCGTATACGCCAGGTATACGCCAGGTATACGCCTACAGTCCAGGTGTAGACCAGACTGAAGGTTAAAGTAGGTCAACAATATAGAATAAGGTTAAAGTAGGTCAGCAATGTGGGGCAAGATTAAAGCAGGTGTTTCTATTCGCGATTACTAGATTGCTTATTGGACACATTTTAAGAAAAGTTTTTCAAGCTTTGGCGGTAGTTTCATTCGAAGTCGCAGAATATTTGGATGATTTCTCCCCTTCTCTCTTCTACTTAACGTTTAATTTCGGACTCTCAAACATGTGGCCGTTAAGCAAAAGCTTTTTTTATTGTTTTACAGTGATTCTCACGTGACAAATTCCGATAAAAATCCTTTTGCACAAGCGAATTGTAGTGAAGAATTTTTTGTCATGGCTTGCATTCTTAATAAATTGTTTGTTTCATTGCAGTTTTATTTGCCGTGGATATGTTTCTAAAATTTCTCGTTCGGAAACGAGGCCGAAAAACAAAAAGAGGCTTCTTGATTTAAAAAGGCATCTTTTTCGGGTCAAACGCAAACGTAAATAGGACCCGAGTCTTTCTCTTTTTTTTGCTCCAGACTGCTACAATCCAACGAAAAACCTTCAGAATTCGTACTGCGGTGGGGCTACTTTCTTTGAGTGGCGTGGCACTCACGAGTCGATAAAAAAGGGAGGCCCTTTTTGTGTACGAACAAGTGGAAGCGCCCAACTCCCGTCTGCAAGCAATTGAGCTTGATTCGAGCCCATTTTAATGCGTTTAATTTTGACTATGAAAATTTCTTTGATTGCATGTCATAACGCCTGCGTTTTGTTGTTTCATCCGTTTTCTGTCTGCTCATCTCTTACTTTTTCTATGGGGGAGTAGAAAAAATGAAATGTATGAAATGAAAACACAGAGCCTGGATGTAATCTCATAATATTCCGCGTTCTGCTTATGAGTCATCCACTAGGTAGCACGAAAGCTTTGTTTGAATAGATTGCTTAGTGCTTTCCGCCTAGCTGATACAAATGGGCGTCCAGAGCTCAGTTTTTCCTGGAAGACATCTGAAGATCCACCTGTGTCGATCGGAATCGGCAAGCGTAATTGGCTGGATGCCTAAAAGAATTAGGAAGTAGTAAAACCAACGAATTCTGTTCGCTTATGAGAAAGCGTTGTTTAAGACATTTTCTTTGAGGCGAATGTGTGCGCTACTGCTACACCACCAGACTGGCTAATTGTTGTACGAACTCAGTGTTTTCTCCGTTCTTCTGAGCTGTAAAGACCAGTAACAATTTATACCAAATCATGAAATCAAGCTGGATTGCTACCTACTATTTTGGTGTTTCCCGAAAATGACTTTCGCTCTGCCGCATAAAACCTCTGCTGCTTTTTCTAAGACAGAAAGCTGAACGTATCCATCCAGGCCAACCTACTGTGTGATGTTACAACTCACTTTCTTGAATATCCTTATCCTTTTGACGTTTTTTGCTAAAAAAACGAATATCACAAGGCAAACTTTAGTTAAATTAGAATT
The DNA here is from genome assembly GCA_963680785.1 of Diplosoma virens. Lineage (NCBI taxonomy): Eukaryota > Metazoa > Chordata > Ascidiacea > Aplousobranchia > Didemnidae > Diplosoma > Diplosoma virens. The sequence continues at coordinate 21,865,604 of OY796886.1, read as the reverse complement.
TACTTTCAATGATAGGCATTCTCAAGAAACAGATCGAGTAACCGGTGACAAATGTTTAATATTGGCACAAAGGGCATTTGTTGGTCAATGCAAGTTCACCATGCATTTAAAAATAAGTGCTTGTCTTTGATTGAAACCAAGCAACTGTATTAGTTTTGGTTTTACAATAATTCGTTTCAAGTGCTTTCTCACTAATCGCATTTTCGTTTAAATTTTGACGCTACGTAATAGTTCAATGGCATATTCGTAGCAGATTCATTACGACTTCCACTGGACTTATAATGTTTTCTTGATAAACAAGATGGTTTCAAATTTTTTTGAAATTTACCTTAAATGTTTTTATTTAGATTCTTTTCAACCAAATTTATATTGCGATCTTAATCGGATATTTCCGATAGAACGTCATTTGAGAAATCAATTTGAGTTTTTGTTATTGAGAAGCGCAAGATCAAATTGCGAATAATGGATACGAGTACTTCTTTTATTGTTATCTTAAAACTGTTTTTTTCGTGCTTGCATACTCAAGTTGGACCTTTTTTCTTTAAATGTTCTTCAAGTCATGCTTACAATGAAATTCGTAACTTTTCAGGTCAGCCCAAACACTGGAATTTAAGGTTCATTACCTTGAAGCCTTTCAATCGGAAATAGTTTAAGTTAAATCCGACATAATAAAGCACTTTGGTAAATAACAGCAGTTATGATTGATTGGCGGCGCTGTTTATCAGCCGGTCAGGCTGTCGGCTATTTGCGTGCCAGCAATAAAATCTAATGACCGTGTAAAGCATTGTGTATGGAATAGGCCAGATGGCCTTCATGGTAATTAAGCGCAGGTCATATTATCTAATTAACACCGAGCACTTGTTTGAAGCTCCTTGCAACCGCCTCTAATTAGCTTGTTCGATGCTTCAATCTGGAGAGAGATTGAACGAGTCGCATTCGGGGCGCAAGTACCCAAATAATGGTCACTTGTATACGTCAGCATTAGCGCGTCACTTTTGTAACGAGCTGGGTCATCGATCTTTCGCGGCTTAGTTTAGCGCGAGCCAAGCAGTGGCAATCGACCCCCGTCGCCTATAACAATGATGCTAACAAAGCAATCTATCATCACGGAGACTGTGGAAACAGTAATATAGAAGCAATCGATCAAAACCGATCATTCTCTCTCAAGTGGTTTCAATAGAGTCGATAGTGGAAAAAGGCAATTACAGCGACTTTAAAGTATCAACGCGCGCGTGAATTATTATCGAATCGCGAAAGCGCGTAGAGCTCGATTTTCTTGCTTTATTGTCAACGTTTTCCGCCGGCTACTAATCATTTTTGTGTCTGTATCCGGAATACGCTGCAATTGATAAATTGTCACTTAACAGTTTCACCATATTTCGCCGCTATGGTCCAAAGGTGCTGTTTTAAAATAAGCCCGCCGCATTCACATCAACTCGTGGAAACAATCGCTGCCGAGAAAAATAGATTTCAGTTTGTCAATTCTATCGAAAGAAGTAAATCACCTGATATGATTCTGTGACTGCTGTGCAACAAAAATTTATGAAGGCAACCACAATTCCAGAGCAAATTTTGTATTTATTGTTTTATATTAAATCTGCAACTGTAAAATTATAAGTCAATTACATTTGGCTCTGTGAATAAAAAAATTTTAAGGTTAAGCAAGTAATCAGAAAAAAAAATTTCTATGCTTCTTTTTGTTAATAAAATAACCAATTTTTGTAAATGGCTTTTCCAAATGTTTGCCAAAGTTGCTTTTAATGACAATAGAATTAGAATTTGTCGGAAGCCGACGATGGGACGTGGTCTTTGAAGAAAGAAAATACAGTTCAAAAGCATTTTAACTTAACTGAAACGTGCGAAATTCCGGCTAACCCAAGAAAAATTAAATGATTTTATTTTCTCGTCTTTCCTTACAAAACGATCCAAAAATTTGGCGCGGCTATCAAAATAAAAAGTTCTCCCTAAACATTAAATCCTATCTTCTCAAAAGCTGTGTTTAAATAATACATTTTAAAATTATCAACTCTATTGACGCGCTCCAGTCACGTGACTTTCTTTGTCGAAGATGTTTCGCTGTAGCTTTGCTTTCGATGTTGAACACAACATTTCCCAGACCAAACTGTGAATACTGTGAGTCCATCAAAGCTTTTGCAGGCCCATCGGACAGAAACAGACGTCATCATCGTCGTCGTCATATTGACGGTTCATCCTCATGACTTGCAATACGACATCGGAGGCGTTAATCTCAGAGCAACCATCAAGCGATTAGCCCGAAGTGCTTTTGGCGTGCCGAGCAAGATTTTGCTTCTCCTTTAAAATCATTTATTTGGTTGTTTGGTTTTTATGAATTGATATGACTACGATTTAAGGCTTTTTGCTAAGACTGCCAATCTGAAGAAGGGGCCTTTTTTACGGCCTGATAACACGATGAGGATTGGGTAGAAGAAACCATATCGATTATGGTCGCTTAACATAAGCCGTTCCGCGCCACGCGGCGACGGTGCAGACAGATAACACGAGAACTCGGCTAAACTATCCTTGGTCTAACGGGCGACAGCTTGCAAGGTTAAATTAATCGCCCACGATTCAAATCGTCACGAAACAAAACGATTTACGAGCGAATCTCAACCTTGATGAATTGAAGCAAAAATTACCCGACGCAAAAAACCGAAAACCAATCGCTGCTACATGACAGCGTCAAAACTCGTTTAATCAAGTTGAAGACGTTGCTACAATAACGAATTTCGCTGTTTTCCGCTGCTTCAAAACGCTGGCGACCGCACGTTACGGACACTTCAATTTCAATTTTTGCTTGATACTTCTTAACACTTTTAAATATAAATACTTGATTCAAAGACGCCTAGAAGTATATCTAAAAAAAAAGTTCGTCTATAATAGATATGCCAAAAGAAGGATGCTTGTAAAAATAAGCAGTAGCTTACAATAAGTAGTTCGTAATTTTGATTTAGCCTTAAGTCTGAGTTCTTTCTCCTTAGCATGTAGGACCTGTTTGTGGTTGTTGTCAAATATTTGCTAATCAATTCTTAATGCTATATTGTGTTTGTCCTAATGCTTGATTATATTAAGCTCGTCGGTTTGATTGACAGCTTTGGCCATTAAACACATGTGACTCTTGGGTTCAAACAAATCAGCTCAAAATTTGAGGCGGTATTATTCAATTTAGAAGAACTCCAGTCGGTATCATGATAGGGTATTCCACTGCATTACCCTTCGAAATATGATTCTATCAATTGCAATCACAATGAAATAATTTGAACCACCTCTGCCATGTTTAATCTTTTCCATGCGAATTTGACGATTCCTACTCTGGACAAAACAATAACTGACAAAGCGTTTCATAATTCCAAAAATATTCCTTTACAATCAAAATAGCTTTACTTTTTTTAAAGCATGTCCAACCTCAAAGCAATAGGGATAAACAAAGATGAGAATAACTGACTTGCTGTATATTACTTAAAATTTAATTCTCGAAACAATAAGTTTTTCAACGTATTACCGCTTCATGAACTTAAAAATAAGCTTAAAGTTGGAATACCGATGTGAATGCTTCAACCGACTTTTCCCTCATCTAAAAAATGTGTGTCAGGTCAGCCCAAAATAAAAAGATCACATATGTAGTTTACACGTAAAATTAAGAGAATTTTGCTTTCTTTTACTTCTAGGTCGAGTTTTCTTTTGGGTGACTATCTCTTTGGGACGTTAAACTTAGAACAGTATTACCCCGACCTGCTTTCGGAGATAAAAAAATTGCTGTTCAATCAGTTTTTCATTACTGTAGAATTTAAAACTGCCGTAAGACAGCCGAGCGAAGAAAAGTAGGGTAAAATATACAGGGTTTCCATAAAGTCTTGAACACTTTTCAAAATTTTATTGCTAAATAACAAAAGTAGATAAAATCATACAGTTTTTTGCAAAGTAAAGTTTGTTTATTAAGGTTTTATATTTAAAAATTTCTAGCAGTTTAAGTAATAGCCATATTTCAAGAATATAAATTTTTATGCTGTTTATAGACTTCAACATGTGCTCCATTTGTTGCTCTCAATATGTCAAGGCGATACTCAGTTTTGCGCCAAGTGTTCTCCAGCATTTCTTCGTTTACTGTGGCAAGAATATCGATTATTCGTGATTGCAATGTTTCAACATCACGTACTGGCGTTCCGTACACTCTGTCTTTTACATAATTTCACAAGAAAAAGTCTAAAGGGGTGATATCTGGAAATCTTGGCGGCCATTGTACTGGGCCATTTATTTCAATCCATCGATTTGTTAAAGTTTCATTCAAAAAGTCACGAACTATCAAACCCCAGGGTGGAGAGGCACCATCTTGCTGAAACACAACCCACGGCTGGAACTCTTCTAATTGAGGAACAACGTAATATTTCAGCATATCCAGATAAATGTTCGCTGTAATGATGGATTCAGCAAAAATGAACGGACCAATAATCTGGTTGTGCATTAAACCACACCAAGCATTGATTTTGGGACTGTCTCTTTCTTTTTTCTACAACCTCGCAAGAATTTTCTGATCCCCATATTTGAATGTTATGCTTATTGACTTTCCCGGATACATGAAAAGTTGCTTCGTCGGAAAAAACCGTTAAGGTAGTTATTGTCATCATCAATGCGCTGAAGAATTTCTTCAGCAAAAACTGGTCGGCGAGGGTGATCATCCGGCTTAAGAGCTTGAACAATTTGTAACTTGTAAGCATGGAATCGAAGTCGTTCATGTAAAACTTTGTGAACTGTGCTTCGAGGAATAGCAAGTTCATTCGATGCAAGACAAATTGATTTCCTTGGGCTGCACGCACAGCATCAACAGTCTCTTCATCAATGCTTGGTCTACCCGATCTTTTGCGATTCAAAATGCTGCCGGTTTCCATAAAATTTTTAAACCATCTCTAAATGTTGTAAGTGTGAAGAGGGTCTTGTCCAAACTCATTTCTAAATTTACGTTGTACTGCAGTTGGTGATTTCAATTTAGTGTACCAAAGAACACATTGTGCTTTTTGCTGAATGGTCAACATGTTTCATTCAACATGTTGCAAACTTTCGCCTTTATTAAAAATGACTTATTCTTGCTTATTTTAACAATAAAATAACCTGTAAAAAACTTTATGGTGGTATAATTCACTGTCAAAAATTTAAAGTTTGAGCCTTATGCAGTTTTTGAGATATTAAAATTTTAAGGTGTGCAGGACTTTATGGACACCCTGTATTATCGAAGGCCGCGACAATATGGCAAGGGCTGGAGTTAACCCGAAGCCTTGTCGATCAAGATCGCCGTTAAAATGTTTTTCTAAATTATTTCTGAGTCGTCTTTGAGCCAAGTTTGTTGCTTTTGTGAATAAAAGTTCTAATAGACAATTCCGACATCCATTTGCAAAGCGTAGAACTTGCACAGAGCGAAACGTCTTTTGAAGAGTTAAAACACTTTTCGTAAGTTGTTTTGAAACTAAAAACTCGCACATATCGAATTTGAAAAAGCAGATCTCACTTCTGAAGCTCGTTTCAATAGAAAAGAAAAAATGGTTTTCGATGGAAGATGAAAAAAACCAAAGTTATTTTTAAAACGCGGTTTCGAGTTAAATGAAATTGTAAAAAACTAACATGATAGCTGTTACAAATGCTTCTTCAACATATCGGCCTAACCGATCGATTCTTCACGACTTTGTATGAAAACTATTTAGGGTTAACTGCTTCTCATATCATTTTCAACTTTAATTTTTTGTACTAAAAACAATATTAATGGAATGATAAAATGATAAAATTATATTTAACAGTTAAAATAATTTTTTTCTTGTATTTTCCAATACTGGTAGAAAAATATTGAAAACGCAACGATTCTTGCGCGTATTTCGGTAATCATTCCAAAAGCCGGTTCAAAAATGAAAGCAACCCATAACATCAAGCAGTTGAATCAAATGTTTGTAAACAAAATAATCTGAGCTCGAAAAAGTAAAACCCGACGCGGCTGTCAGTTTTTTTGAAGAACTAATCCCGAACCACCCACGAATAACAACTTCGACATTCGAAGTGCATCTGGCAGGACTTCAAATTCGCGCTTGAGCGACAAGAGCGACACTTTCGCTCGATGACAACTTGTCGTCGCCTCGTAGAAAAAGCCACGTTTTAACGACATTTTTCAAAGGCTTGTTTTAAATTTCGTCAAAATCCGATTAAGGTTGACAGCATAAGCTGAAATGCAAAAATTAACACGATACCAGCCAATTAAACACTTTGAAATACGGGTGATGGGGAATTTTTACGACTGTTAAGAAATAATCCAATAAATTTTCAACATTTTTTTTCTTTAAAGAAAAATAAGAGAGAATCTGAGGAATGCTTTGTAACTGTATAAACAATAAAAAAAGCATTTGTTTGTTTTGTCAGTTGAAAGCAAAATTAAAGAAAATTTTTAGTTTCTGCAGGAAGTTCAACAAGTTTTAAATTGAAATATTGAATTGAAATAAAAGAAGCTTCAAAATAGATTTAGGGCCCGTTTCCACTACAAGCGTGGAAGGAATATTCTTCGTTTCTTTTATTGATTTTTTTGCTTTGTTTAGCGCTTAAGCGCGGAAAGAAGTAAAAAAATCATTAAACAAATAAAGAATGCTACATTATACGCTCTTAGTGGAAACGGGCCTATGAAGATCGCTTTTGGGCGAATTATATACCGTAATAAAAGAGACGATTATCATGAAAAAGATGGGCACTCTGAGGGTATAATCGTAACTGGTCAAGACCTAGCAGAGATCCTTCGGTGAATTGCATTAGAATAATATCGAACAATAATAAAAAGAAAAACAAAAAGCAAGTCCTTAATGAAAAAGTCCCAAGTAAAATAATGAAAAAGTTTAAAATTGAATTTTGCATTACATTAGAGAAATTGTTTTCTTGCTAGTTGCACCATGCACAAACCCAAATATTTGGGGTTATTTTGGTCAGTTTTTGTGTTTATATTATTGCACTACTTTTTTTCAACCCCGAAAAAATTCAAAAAGGCAACTAGCGAACACGTAATATTAAGTTAATTTCTCAAAAAAAAAGACAAAAGTTTTTAAAAATAATAACTAAAAAAATTAAAAATTATCCCGTAGCTGATGTGCCTAATGTAAGTATTTTCATGCTTGTTTTAAAATTATTATCAGACTTTTTATTGAACGATATTTATGTCTTCGTAAAGCCTAATTGTAGAAGTATGATGTTAGGCGTAGCCCAGTCGTGTAATGTTTGACAACTTTTCTTTTAAGCCTTCACTGTTTTTTCAAACAACATTTTCTTTATCAGGCTTTTATCTAAGCAAAATCTACTGTAATCCTAATCCAAAATAACCTTGATTGTGAAAAATGGGACCTGGCGGAAAATTTGCTTTCAACCATAAGAAAGAAACCAAAGACCTTGTCGTGGTGCCAGCAGAAACAGATCAATCAAAGTGGATCTTTGCGGAAGCGAATAGAAGTGAACATAACGCGAAAAACGATCGAGATTTACTAAACCAGCAACGCTCCTTGCATATTTGATAAAGAAAAGCGACAAAAAACATTTTTTATACGTGGCTGTCTGATGATAGCAAGTTTCAGAAAATCAGGTTCGGTAGAGTTGCCAGATATAAATTGCACATTTAATAAATTTCACAACTAGCGGAAAACAGACACGTAAAACTAAGTTTTTAACATTGCCCAAACTTTTTCAAATTATCGACCTCGTACCGTTTACACGGAGATATTACAATAAATTTGGTCTTAGATTACAATTTTAGAAGTGTTTAAACAATCATATGCAAATATGCAGTAATGGCTCACAAAAAGGGGGGGCCACTATTTAGTGTATTAAAAAAAAGTAGCTGAAGCCATTTGTAGTAAATGAAAGCAAAGTGATTTCTATACAAAAAACAAAAAGGTCTTCTAGTTAGGGAGACCACTATTGGGTGTTCCAAAGCATGGAGAGGCACTTTATACTGCCTCAAGACATTGTGATCTCCAAAAAAAAAGTCTGTATTTCCACATTTCCACAAGCAACCTAAAAATTTTACAACCTAAGGAGCAGAAGCCGTTTTCTTTTTTTTTTTTTTTTCTTTCTTTTCTTTTTTACATACCATCGACGTCCTGGTGCTACCACGAAGAAATAGAGCAATTTCTTGTGTAGGGAAGCCTGGTACGGCCGCTTCGTTTGGACCCTATTAAGACCATCACTGCAAATATGCCCTAAATTTTATTTTCGTTTGACACAAACTCTACTATTTTTTTTAACTATAAATTGTTCCAAAATTTGTGCTTTTAAGAATGCTTTAATTTAGCTACATTTTTAAAATTTTTATTCTATACACAATTTGTTTGTAAGTCGTATATGTTCTATCTAGAAAATGTATTAAGAAATTTCAAATTGATTTCTATTTCAAATATACTTTGGTGAAATGATGCATAAAATAGTTGGTTGTCAAAAAAGTTTAGGCTTTAAACTTTTTTGCAGTTAATAATTAAAAAAGTATTTTATCTGATTTATATATAAGAAATTGTATGTTTGAAAAATCAAAGTTTTTAACAATAGTCAAATATCAAAGCTTGCAATAATGGTTAAATTAGGGCGTGCAACAATTTATTGCAATGAACCATAGAGTACAATTATAATAAAGCTGATGGTCAAGAGCATTCTAACAATACGTAAAGATAAGTTTTACAAGTACAAAGCATTTGCAACCGATTTTACCAAACATTAAGTTATTAGTGAGATATCTGGAATCTTCTCTGTTGGCATATCGTGTCGATGTCGGGTTTGACAGATGATTGGCAACTCGAAGTTGATTCGACAAATGTTCAACAGTGATGAAATTCCTATATTGCATGTTGTACATCAGTAATTAAATAACAGTACAGCGTTACATCAAGTCATAAATGCGAATAAGCAACAGCTTTCTTACTATCTTACTGTCGAAACTCGAAAGCCCTGATTTTATAAAGTCCCATAACTGACCACCCAAATGCATACTGCAGGCGTATGTTCCACGCCTCTGGGTTAAATGGATTTTTAGTTCGATCATTCCCTTATCACTTCACATTAAACGTAAAGCTTTCCTTTGTATTCCTAATATTTCAAGTTTGATCGCTTTTTCCTTCTCTTTAAATAAGCATGTCTAATAAGTTGATATTATTACGTCGCGTGACAGCTTTGAAATTTAACTCGAGGTCAAACAGTTCATTTGGATGTTATTTTTGTTTACATGTTTATTTCAAAAGAGTTTGACAAATAAGCCAGAATTCCATTTTAAAACTTGCTTCGTCGTTCTTTTTATGAAATGCTTTAGAAGCCATTCACTTTCATCCGTTCCTCAACAAAATAACATGGGTATTGGAAGCTTGATGGGATAGAAAGTTGGCCAATAAATCTTACCATCAGCAATATTGGCGCTTGCTTATCAATGCGATTTAAAAAATCTTTTTCTCACCAAGAGTAACCTCGCAACAGATTAATCTCAGATTAAAAGCAGGACCTTCGCTTCTGCTTTCTTCTACAAAACACACCGAACCGAATGGATTTGCCACCTTGTCGTGCCATTATGGCTGGGCAAGTTGATTTAGAGTTGACAACGTCTTTCTATATCTTTACGATTACTATTGATAGAAAAAGGGTCCCATTGCTTCTATCTGAGCTCGCTTTAATCTTCTTTTAAGTTTGCTATCAATCATTTTTATCATAAATACAAGTTCAGACTTGACTAGAATTTCGAGCTCATAAAAAAAGAAAACAGAAACAGAAAAGGATGACCCACGCCTAGAAGAATCTTAATCGGTGCTGATAGCTTAAAAGCATATCAGACGACTTTAAAGATTTTAACGCTGACACATATGTACATAAAGTAGTGTGTGTGCAAAATAACTTTGATGAAATTATTGTGCCTAAGCTTTTAAAGAAGCTTGATATATTGCAAAAGCTTTATGTTAAAGTCAGAATATTTTACCTTTTAATGATTTAAATAGCTGAAATATAATCTCGAAATTTTTTTGTTTAATATTTGACTATGGTTTCCCAGTAGTCAATGACGGCGCAAATTATCAGAAAAATGGCAGTTGGGATAGAGGAAGAAAATAAGAATATAAAAAATGCGTCAAAACAAGGTGTGACACTAATAGGCGATTAGAAAAGAAAATTGTTTTTGCGTTGTGACATTCCGTACAATTCAAAATCGATAAAATCAGAAATAAAAATGTTCTGGGTACACTATCTTGATAGTTGAGCAGCCACCCACAAACCATTATATGTTGCACTACAAATAAAAACAAAATTTTTTTGCTGTGAGCATTTTTTCTGTAATAAAAGGCGTTTTTTATGTTGGTTTGGTTAACTTAATAACTTATCAAAAATCGTAACGCCGAAATTTTTGGTGCAGGGTATATACAACAAGGCTCGTTGCAAATAGCAGATATAACTGGTTAAATAACACATCTTAGACTTGTGGCTCCTATCAATGCATTGCTGCATAGAAAAGAAAGCCGCATTTTTTGGTGCAGCAATGCATTGATGAAAACAACACATATAGATATTTTTCTTCCTGAATATACAGCTCTGCAATCAAAATCTAGAACAGGGTTTCTCAAGAGAGCCACGAGATATTTAACAGGGGACCACGAGCAGAAGCCTTTTTTTAGTCTTCACCAGTCTTTTGGGGTAAAAATCAAGTTTCAAAGTGATAAATAGTTTTTGGTCTTCACTTGACTTTTGGGACGAAAATGAAAAGATGAGAGGCGGTTTCAAAGTGATGACCTTTTTTATTCTTGACTAGTTTTTTGGGACAATATTTTAAGCAGGGAGCCACGGGTGTTGAGAGTCTCTGAAAAGGGGCCACGAACAGTCGGCAACGTGGTCGAGTGGTTAAGAGGGCTGTTATTGTGATCGACGTGGTCTCGGATCAAAACCTACTCGCGCAATTCTGTTGTGTCCTTAGGAAAAACACTTTACGGCACTTTCCCGTACTTGGTGGTCTTGGAAAGCAGTTCTAAATTTCACTTATATCTCTATAAAACTAAAAAACTGAAATAAAAAATTTCAATCTGACAGTAATATCTTGGCATCTCCGAAAGCAGGTTGGGGTAATTGCTTGCCCTAAGTATTAGCGCCTCTGTCGCTTTCCTACGAGTCAGAGGATAATGTAGACATAAAATGAAAATGAATGAAATAAACCACGAGAATTTGTTGAGAATCACTGATCTAGAGCAAACAGGATCTGATGAGTGTTCAAAACTTGAAATCATGGTCAGGCAGTGAGTATGTGTGTGTACTATGCCGCATATATGCTAGTACTACCTCGGAATCGAAATATCAGGCGTGGCCGTTTGGGCGCCTTTTTTAAACATGGTCATTTGGGCGCCATTCGATTTGGCTCCAGCTGGGTGTTTCATTAATATTTTTAAAATTGTAGAAATCCGATAAGAGCTTAAGTAAACCGAAAACGTTCGTTTTCTTTGTATAATAATTTTTAAATGTTTATTTAATAAAAAATGAAGAATGTTGAATTCACTATGGCTGTTTTTGCCATTGTTAAGTGGTTAAAAACAATCTTTCTTCCGAAACTTTACAATAAGATTTATGAATAAAATATTTTAGCGCCAAAACAACTATCGTCAAATAAGCTGGCGCCAAATCAGCTGACGCTTAAACGGCTGTGCCAAAACGTACCCTATCCATGTACTTGCCCTTAACTTCTTAAATAACTTAATATTTATATCGCGAGCATTTTTTCGGTGTCGTAAACAAATTAAGACAAAAAGTTAGGATTTCAAATTTAGTATAGACCAGGGGTGGACAAAGTTTTCAATAAAATAACCAATCGTGAAAATTCAAAACTGTTGGAGACCCATACAGCATTACACGATTTACAATTTTTCCGAGATTTTACCAACATTAGATCTACTGTGGGTTCCTACTTTGTAAGCCAGCTTTTAAAAATCTGAGCGATATGAAGTCAATGCGGTGTGAACTAATTCTCTTAATTTTTCATTTGTTAGATTTGAACTATTTTATAATTTTACAAATTTCATTACAGAGAAGCGAGCACTATCTTTGTTTTTTTTATTCTAGTGTCACCAGCATGTCTAGGCGGGCGAGAAATAAATGAAAGAAAGATAGCTCTCGCTTTGCTCAAAATTTTGCTATAGTGTAAATGGTCCTTGATAACAAACAAAGAAATGCTTTTATTTCCACGCTTTAATCCGATTTAGCACCTAATTATAGAAATCTTTGTTTGACCCAAATTCAACTGTGAATAACGATTGTACATTGTTCCATTTCGTTATTATTGCTTAGCAGGAAGAGCCGCAAACGAAAGGTGGGCGAGCCGCAATTTGCCCTCTGTTGGATAGACTTTTTTAGCATTCACACCACTTTTCAATACTTTAAATAATTTTTGGCCAAAGCACAAACTTCTATTTGAATGTTGCGAAATTATTTTCGATATATTTTATTATCGTATGCTAGAACATAAATATCTCATTTCTTTACATTTTACAGAACTTTTTTAAAGTTGTAAAAATATTTTTAATGCTTATCTCTTATCCCTAAAATAGATATAAAAGGAACCAGTAACCTACCGATGAGGCGTTTGGAGATTCTCTCCCCTTTACCCAGTAGACAGAAGTGTACCCGCTCGGGCAAACGTTTTTATAAAAATAGTATTCAAATGTCGCCTAAAAACTAAAAAAGTCAACTTAAAATTGAAGAAAAGAAGTATTTTTTTGTCTTTTATTGCAAGTGATAATCTCTTTTCAGCGTACGCCACCGGTCATTAAAAGCAAAAAGTATAACTGACAAGCTAGGCAGCCATTAAAAGCAAAAAATACAACTGACAAGCTAGGCAGCCATTAAAAGCAGCTGCTACAACTAAGACAAGGTAATAAAATTTTTCTTGGTTACTTGGTTTTATTAATCAAGAATAAAAATCATTCTCAAGTTTTGAAATACTAGCTCGCACGAGTTTTTAATTGCTTTTTGTAATTAAAATAGAGGTGTGAAACTAGTAATTTTTTAGCTATAGTGACTTCGTGCAATTCGTTGTGAATAGTTGTCAGACTTTGCTAAATAGAGTTGAGAGCTTTTACGCAATTTCAAGAAAATTCTGTCCCGTTTTAAAAAAATACAAAATATATTTTACCCGATTTTATCCTTTATCGGCTCGTCTTTTGCGAAAATGCACATGTAAATGTTATTATGCAACTTATGCAAGAAGAAATACAGTATAATGATCAGCATGTCAAGAACATCGAATACAATTCACTCCAACTCAAAGACTCAACGATTTTTTTTTTTTTTCTTACGATGAAGAGCAGGTCACACAATCGCGACCATGGGTATTGAGCAACTTTTAAACCTTTAAAGCCGAGAGCCACAGGCAAGGAGCGACATCGATGAATAAAGAATAAAAAGCTTGAAGTCGCAGATCGCAGTTCCGTAGAAAACTTTTTTCCTTGGTGTCAATAAACAATTGGTATGGTTGGTCATGGAACGAAAGCGGTGCTGAATGCCTAAATACTCCTACTTTATATAAAATATGCTGCAGTCGTTTGAATCTTTTATTGTAGCCAATTAGAGATTCCGTGGACAAATCGCAGACCACGTCCTAATAAAATGCCCCATACATCGAGCACCACAGAGAGCACGAGCTTTGACGGTTTTGGATGACGAAACTCGATGCTGGCTTAACACCATCGTTGCCAGTATCTGATCCGGGCAGTACAGCAGCTTGGGGTAGTAAAAGGATAAACCCTTAGCCCCAGTCCCGTTTGTGTCTGACCTGGAGTGGATGCCCTTCCAAGCAACGACAACGACAAACGACGACGAAAGATTCCGTTACAAAAGAAATGTTTGGGTTTTACATAGAATTTTATATTAAGCCAATTTTTTTGTGATTATTTCAAGGCAATTAAACTGCTTGTTTTGTAAATTTAATTATATTAGGGACTTCAAGACATTATCTCCAGCGACAGGAAATCTCGCGAACAAGGTCTTAGAACGTTTGCGAATTTTTTACCAAAAAAATCTTGTCAATTTTCCTTTCGCAAAAATACGTTGAGCCGCTCAATTAAACGCCTTCGAATCAAAAGATTTGCTTCGCTCAAATTACTAATTTACTACCCATTCATGGTGTGCGCCTTTTGGTCGGGTTCTTGTTGGAGTGTTTTATATTTTCGGAAGTTCAAAAAATTGTTTGTGTTCAAAGGTCATTATGAGCCCATACATTATGCTGGAATTAAAACTTATGAGCTATTCATGTCGCGATGTTTAGCATGGAATCGGCGACTTCAGTTCATTTCAATTTATTCTTTGTCTGCCATTTTCGAAAAATTATGAAACTACATTGCAAAACAATAAATATAACAATCTTTTTAAAATAAATTCATCTACAATCTTCTTCAAAAAGTGCGAGGAAACAAAAAATTTTTACACGACGACAAAGCCATGATTAGACATTTTTGTCGCCTTCAAGGTAAGTTTTTTGTGTCGCTAATTTAACTTGTGATTTCGACCATTATTTCAGATTTTTTTACTTGCGCATCTCTTCTAGGTACAAAAGAGGCAGATAAAGTTCCCCTTAAGCCGTAAGTCAAGATCAGAAAACTTCTTTGTTTATTTAATACAAACGTTTAAGCGAGACGTCGATTTTTTTTAACTATTCTTTTTTTTTCAGAGGAAAAAAAATAAACAAAACACTTAACGACTTCTACTGCAATCACGTTTTCAAACAAAAACAAGCGCTATCGGCCGATAACAAATCTGGCTTATGAGCTAAACGGCAAAAGCTTAGTCAAAACCACACTTATCACGTACAGATATTCCAAAACAAGAGATAGAAATACTGTGGGTGTTTTTTTCTTCCCGTTTTTCGCTGGCTGCCGAAGCAGCTAGAATAAAGCAGCTTGCTTTACTGTCGACAGCGAGCATAAACAGGTAGGACATAAACGGCTTAATCGTGTTTGTGCTTGCGTTTAAGATTACACGAAAAATCAAACACAAAACTGATTGGAAAGCCTTTGTTTTCGTATTTACGCCAATCAATCATCAGCTTACAAGAGAAAAAGTGCCACTAATCAAATTGAAATAACTCAATAAGTGTCAATCTGGGAGAGCAGATCACAACACCGTAATTTCGATAAGTCATGTTATGGAAACACTGTAAAATTTTTGTGTTTGTGCAAATTTTGAAGAGCGCTTTCTGCCTCATAGAAAAAGATTTTTAAAGAAGTTAAAAAATATTAAGAAATTTATCAGTGATCTGGCTTTTGAACAACTTAAGGTGCTGCGATATTATCTTTTTCCAGGTAGGTTTTTTCAATTAATCACTGCTTTATCGTTTTTGAGAAAGTCTCTCGGTTTATTTTTAGACGACAGTTTGCAAACAAAAATCCACCAAAAACCGACCTGTCAATCATTTGCCTTAGGCTCTGCCAAGTGCCAAAGTTTTTTCATAATCGATAAAGATTCGATTGTAAAATGACAAAACAGCTTTTGTCATTGTTTGTTTGAAAATCGTACAACAGAGTCCCTATCAGCTTCCCAATCAAGTGGCAATCCAACCTGCCCCTTGACCTCAGTTTGGCACCGCTTCATTTTTCTGAAGCATCGTTTTAATGCGATCGGTTTCGTGAAAAAAACAACAGAAGCGAATTGAAAATCGAAGACTACCGACGAGGAGGGCTACGGTTAAAATACTTAATCTTGCTTCAGAAAGGTCCGCTGGTTATCAATATTAGTTCTTACATTACGAATTTTTTTCGATATAAGTCTTAATCTAAAAGCGAGCATTTGACATCGAGGCCTCCTTCGCTGCATGATTCCAAGAAAAGAAATGAAAAAGTCTTTCGTCTTTGTAGATGTACAAAGTATTATTTCCTGTGACAGGCTTAAAGTAGAAACTCACTTCTTACTACGCTCAAAATGGACGATCGGTCATTGCAAAGCATCAAGTAATAAAACGATACTTCCCGGTCTTTGGTTTCTTATCACTTTTTCACGTGTCACAATGGCGTGACCACGTTAATGGCGTCAAAATTAACCGCGTTTTATTCAAAGGGACATATGGATAGTGATTTCGCAATCAATTATTTGCGGCGACTCGGGTGACAACCGCTAACAAGTTTGGTAAGCGACATAGGAAAGTTGCGTCGTTAATCAAGTGCAAAAGAAATTTCCTTTTCTTCATCTCGCATTGCAGCGGTTTCGTCTTTTCGCTAAGTGCAACCCTAGCTGAGATACCCCGAAAAAATCGCGACGCTATTGGTTCTAGTTTCGTGACAGCTGATGAATTGATTGCGTCAGAAAGAAGTTTTTGCGTCTTTTAAAAGACTTACCGAGTAATGTTTACGGTCGTGAACATTAAATTTTAATCGCGTCTAAAAATACTTTCTAAAATTACGGTTAAAAATCATAAATCAATTGCTTTATCATAGCTTCAAATTAAACTTTGCATTCTGTATTGACTTCCAAACTGTTGTTTTGTTGAGGTAGAAACTTAATTTCACGTTTTTTTCCTCAAATTCACTCAATTTCACCCATTTGTTTTCAATTTAAATCCGCCAAAGTCGAGTTTTTGAAGAAATCAGTTTAATTCAACAAAAAGAACATGTTTTTGATCACGGTATTTAAAACATGTTTTGGTCAAAAGCAATATCAAGAGTTGGGCTAATTAAAAATATTTTTTTCGTAATTGAAGTAAAATATGCAAGAATATTCTACTATCCGATAAGTTGGATCCTTTCGCTTAAATATTTTTTCTTCATCTTAAAGTAACCACAAAATAAAAAAGATAAAGGATAAAGAAGCAATTAAAGAAAATGTGTCTAAACCCATAAACCTAATACGTTTTATCATGCATAAACCGGTGACAGCAAGCAAAGCAGGCTACGCCGTCTTAAAAATGGTGTTCCTCAAGGATCGGTCTTGGCTCCCCTCCTATTCAACATCTATACGTACGATTTGCCTTCCATGATTCTTTTTTTTATTTTTTTTATTTTTATTTTTATCTCTATATTTATCCTCCTGACTCGCAGGAAAGCGACGGAGGCGCTATACATAGGGTAAGAAATTACCCCGACCTGCTTCCGGAGATGCCAAGATATTGCTATCCGCTAGTAATTTAGTAGAGATATTACTGTAATTTAGAACTGCTTGTCAAGACCACCAAGCAGGGGAAAGTGCCGTAAAGTGTCTTTCCCAAGGACACAACAGAATGGCGCAAGTGGGTTTTGAACCGAGACCATGTTGATCATCAGTCCGGCGCGTTAACCACTCGACCACGCTGCCGCCATTTCCACAAAGTTTGCTTATGCTGATGACTTAGCATTGTTGCACTCTTCTGGAAAATGGAAGAACTTGGAGGAAACATTAAGCCAAGACGTTTCTACACTTTCATCGTATCTCCAGACTTGGAAGTTGAAGATCAGTCACACTAAGACGGTGACGGCAGTCTTTCACTTAAATAACCGAGAGGCCAAGCGTGAGCTAAAAGTCTACAACAACGGTAGACTTTTACCGTTCTGTCCAACCCTTACTTATCTTAGGGCAAAACTGGACAGATCGCTCACGTTTCGTCACCATCTAGTGGCATTGCGCAAAAAACTATCCCCGCGCGTCACACTGCTGAGGCGACTCGTCGGCTCGGGATGGGGTGCTGGTGCTGAAACACTACGCACAGCTGCCATATCTCTAGTCTACTCAACAGCTGAGTACTGCGCACCAGTCTGGTGTCGCGGTGCTCGCACTCGCCTCATCGACAGTGTCTTGAACCACGCTGTGTGCCTGGTCACTAGATGCTTGCGTCCCACTGCAACGGACCACCTACCATACTCTCAGGCATCCAGCCAGTTGAGCTTTACCGACTGGGAGAGACACTCTCCTTGGCTCACCGTGGATCTCTAAACCCTGATCATATTTTATATGGTCTTTTAAGTGGGCCCTCAGATACTCGCCAAGTGAGACTAAGATCCAGACATCCGTTTGTGCCAGCTGCGTGGAATCTTTTGGACAACATTACCAGACTTGGCATCCGCACTTCTGAATGAATAGATCATAAATGGAAAGCGGAGTATTGTGAAAACGCTTCCAGGCTCCGTGTTTTTGTGCCCGGGACTGGTGCCAGGTCTTTTGAGATGGGCTTACCCCGAGCAGCTTGGTTTAAGCTCAACCGCCTGAGGACTGGTGTTGAGCGATTCCATTCGTCCATGCACAAATGGGGTCTCGCTCCTTCACCGAATTGCGAGTGTGGCGTCTCAGAACAAATCGCAGACCACGTTTTAACAGTGTGCCGTATACATCGAGCACCACATGGAGCACGAGGTCTGACCGTTTGGATGATAAAACTCGATGCTGGCTTAACAACATCACTGCCAGCATCTGATACAGGCAGCACAGCAGCCTGAGGTAGTAAACGGAAAAACCTTCGGACCCAGTCCTGTTTGTGTCTGACCTGGAGTGGATGCCTTTCTAAACGACGACGACGATGCATAGTAAATGCAGAAGTGCAAGATTTCACAATTTTAATAAAGATATTAATATCATGCATTGATTCAATTTTTTCAACGGTATGTTGTTCTTTATCATTTATTAAATTTTATTTACTGAAAAAGGACCGACACCAGCTTTTAGTACCAGTCCGTGTTTTCTCAGAAGAGGTTTTAAGATCCGGAAAACATTCATCACTTTAAATTTAAACCTAAAGCTTTCGAAAGAAAGAAACTTTTGCTTTCAATTTACAATGAAAATCGTTTTTTAGTCTTCACTTCAATTTGACGAATGAAACTTTATTTTTCTTTCTTTGTCTATAAAAAATAATAATGATATAAACCATTTATTTGTCTACATCAGTGAATCAATAGTATTTAAAGTTTTTGTCTCAATTTTTTTTTGCCAGACAGGCACCTTATTCGCCCAAATTTAACTTCTCTCAACATAAATTTCTCTTGTTATAATAAGTGAAAATTATTTTTTGTCTTCATTCAACTTTGTGATTCGAATACAATTATCCAGGGAGTTTATCAGTAAAATTTACATTCAAATTAAAGAACCAAAAAAGGGTCTTCACTTTAATGAAACCGCTTTTATTAGTTGTCATCATTCAACAGCGAAAGCCGTGTCAATTTTCGGGGGTCAACTTACATTGTACCAAGATTCTCAGATTCCTTTCCGATTCTTCCCACAACAATTTTTTTTCTTGAGATTTTCAATTCCTCTTGGGGAGCCAAGTGGCTCACTTTGAGAAACACTATTTTTGCAATTTAATCCCGGTAGAAGCTTCATTCAGCCAGGGAGGTACCGCCACTGGTTAAAAAGCCAGTCATGCGCTAAATATGTTGAGAAACGCTAATACTTATTCATTTTTTAGTTTTTTGACAAGCTGATTTTTTTTAGCGGAAAATCATTGGCCGTTCACATTACTTTATAGACTGATGGTTTGCACTTATAGATGTAAGAACTTTCAGAAATAAAACAAAGAGTTTAATTAAACTGCATTATTTTGATATCTTTAATAGCAAGTTGGAATAATTATGCACGATCGTATAGCATACTACTCCCAACGACTACAGTACCATTTTAAATGGAGTAACTGGCCAATTTCCCGAATTTTACTTTTGTCTGCAAGTGCTTTAGTTCGGTTTTAATTGTGATTGTTGACAGTGACGGCCTTACAAAAGGGGGGGCCCGGTGGAAGAAAAAATAAGGGTAGCTACTTTTTCGTGTTTTAAAATAAATTGATTTCTAAAAAAAGGTCATTGCTTTAGAGGGTCATGTTGCCACTATGAAGAACTAGAGAAACATTTTTCTTAGGTTGGGTTTGCTCCGTACTAAAGCCGTCACTGATTGTTGATTCCAGATTGCTTATTGCCAATAATTGTAAAGAAAACTCGTTATTATGTTCTGCGTACAAGTTCAATGTAAGAAATTTAATAAGTTCAATAAATGAACAAACTCGAAATGCATCGCCCATGACCAGCCATGATGTAACCAATCATTTAGTAAAAACAAAAGATTGTTTAAAAATAAATATCTTTATAAATTTTGCTTGCTTTTTTTTAGTTTTGGTTTTTCTGTAAGCCAAAGATATTTTTTTGGATTCGAGACTAAAATAAAATTACTTTTATAATCTATAGACATGGGCAGAGAATCACTGGTTTAAATAGTTACACCGTTGAATTACTCAACTTTAACCACAAAGTGATGGCCTTTTGTTAGTCTTTAATTATTCTTTTCATAAGTTTTTGCCTTTTCCTTACAGTAATTGTGTTGAGTTGATAGAATATATCTGTCACTCATCATAGTTGCTATTTAGCCACCTTACTCATAGGAAAACGTAGGAGGTGTTTCACTTTGCGCAGCCCTTAAGCGATTACTGCGGCCTCTTTCAGAAATGGCAAATATTGCTGTCGGGTTAAACATTTTCGTTTTACTATTTCCATTTTTATATTTGGAGTTATAATTAAAATTTATGACAAGAGTAGGTTTTGAACCGCTACCGTGTCAATCGCGCTCGCCATCAATATGGCGCTCCTACCTGCTCAACCGACTGTCAAACTGATTTGTAGGGCCCCTTTAAAATTTTTTCCCTAGGAGCCCACAAGCTTATACCCAGTTTCAAGTGCTCGGCTGTTCTGCTGCGTGCTCAAAATAAATCGGAAAATTCTTAAATGATTGCCAAAACAAGTAGAAAGAAACTGGGAGGAGCCGAAGAACGAAGAAAAATTACTCAGTGCACGTTGAGAGTCGTAGTCAAAATCGCCTAAAACAAGAAGCAAAATGAAAGGAGGTTACAGATTGTAAGGTGCAGAGATTTAATGTCCTGGTACTGCCTCAGCAATTTCAGGAAATTAAGTGGGTGAAAAAGAGGAAAAAGTTAAAAAATCTTTCCTGAAAAAAATTGTTTTAATTTTAGTTTGAGAATATTTATTTTTGTTGGTTTTTTTTAAAAAAGAAAAAACAATAATGAGAGAATTTGGTCTTCAATTTGACTTGATACTCATAAAAGAAATTATCAAATAAAAAGGATAACTATTTTGCATTTATTTCCAAAATTTTGTGCTTGTTTAAACAATCATGTTTTAAAAAATGTTACTGCGTTTATTTTTTAAAAATATCCTCATATAATCGAGTTTTTCGTGTTGTTTCTACTGATATTTTTAATCATAGTTCAAACTTTCCTTGAAACCATTCTTTACTAGAACTAGAAAGTCGAGGCTACAAATAACTCTCAATTCAAAGTGATGACCTGTTTTGGTTTTCAATTCAAAAATTTTTTTGACGTCAGATGATATTAAAAAATTCTTTTTTTAACTGTTTTACAAATTTGGCTCTTTTCTGAGCTGAAGTTTATTTTTGGCGAATCGCTTATCTAATTAAAGTAGCCAAACTTTTATGATTTATTACATTCTTTTTATTGCGTTCAAAGTAAGGCTAAAAATTTATTGCAGTCTCACAAAAACTTGATTTGATTAGGACTGACAAGAGCGAAACAATATGTGAATTTTTAGCCGTCTTCTTAAAGCCCATCATTTTACTTTAAAGCTTTTGGTACTTTGTTAAACATTGCTAGTGATGTGACATGCGAGCTTACTTAAAAGTGTTCCACTGAACAATGAAAATGTCAGTTTTCTAAGTACGTCATAATGAGCTTGCATACGTTTATATATATTTTTAAAATTTCACATCCTTATTTCATTGTTTACGTTCTGGTCTGACAGTAACTTAAGCAACTTTAGTTTTTTGACGTGCAAAATTCAAGTCCATTTATATTCTTAATAAATTTCTGATTAGAGATTTTTTGACCAAGTGTTCCATGAGTTAAAATTATAAAACTAGGAGTTTCGGGAATAAAAAAGTTTGGGAAATCCTGACCTAGTCAATTGCCACTTGCTCATTTTGAATCAGTCACTATAGACTGTAGAAGATAAGGATCTATTTTTTCAAATCTTTCATGTTTAAACATTAACACAATACTTTAACACTTGCTTTCAATTTCACAAAGCAGTTGGTTATCTCTTAATGATAATTCGCTTCAAACGAATGGTTAGGTTCCAGCGATCAGCTTCAGTGTTTAACGATTACGCGAACGCTCGAACAGGTGCAGTCCAAGACATAAACCGTGTAACCGTTTATTAGTTAGCTTCAAAAAGGCTTTGATGTTTTCGAAGCTTGTAATCGGAAGGTATTTCTCGTGCGAGATGTTGTCTAAAGTTCGAAAAATGATCATTCAGATAAATTTAACGACATCATAACTGTCAACACCTGCGACTTATCACGGTTTGTACGCTGTTGTAATCAAAAACGCGAAATAACAACTAATTCGAGCTCTTAAAAATAAATAGATCAATTTTTTGCCATTAGGTATATTGCAACAAATTTGAAAGAGAAGCTATCTTTTTGAACCAGATAAAAATTTCTCTAAAAAAGTAAATCATATGACCGTTTCAAGCAAAAACAAAAATTTAAGAAAATATTTTTATTACAAAAAACTAAAAAAGAAAATTTGCCAGTGCTAGAGAAAACCAAAAAAATAAATCAAATCTTTTTGGTGGAAAATTTATCAAAATCATTAGTTTTAATATGAGAGTTACACTTAGGTAAATTGCAGTTTTACTTTTGCAGTCTTAGAACTCAGAATCAAGCTAATAAAACTTTTTGCATAGTTCCAATCAATTCTGGTTTTCTGATTGCCACAAACTTTTGCATTGTCAATCTTGCTAAAAATAAAAATAATTTATTGCATGAACTTAATCAGGCCTTATTTGAGAACAGGAAACCAATTATTGGCATTGATCCATAACTTATTTTACTTATTTATCGTTTTTACGTTACAAGTTTTTGCACTCGTTTTTATGGCGTGCTTTGCCGAAAAAAAGTTTTAAGTGCAATTAATATTTTACTTTTTGTGCATTGTAACCTTGGACACAGGCAAGAAGCCGAATTTTTTAAATAAATTTCGTATTAATGTTTTTTTATTATTTCCGCTTTGTAAATTCATGCGAAGGTAGCTACATTCAAACATCGCTTTTGTTAAAAATATGCTTGGCTAACGACATATATTACCATGAAGACGTAATTAGTCTGTCAGACAGTGAGTTGTTCGAAAAATAGTAAACTCTGAGTTTTATCTCATGCCATTTTTAAGTCTGGCAAATTGGGGTCAAAATTTTGTATCAAAATAGTCGTTTTTGAACAGTTTTATAATTACTGCACCCGATTCAGTTTATGATACTTAGCTATTCTGCAATTAAGATTTATTGCGGCCAGATTAGACTTTGTTTTGAAGCCAATCTTTATTTCAAGTCCCTAGAAAAAAGTTGATTATGTCGAATTGTGAAAGGTTTTTTTTAACCTGAACTGGAACTTTAAGGCAACAATGACTCTTTACAAATTTATAGTCAGACATAAACTATCGACACTAAGCAAGGGTATGGAAATTTTACGTCGGAAATTCGCAAATTAAAGTCGAGTTGGCCGAAGAGGGAATATCAATGATTATGAGCCGTTTATCATTGTTATTGCTTGTCTGGGAAATATCACGTTTAAAAAAGAGGCTTTAACAACGAAGCCATTTTTTTCAATTATGACTATAAATGAATTTAATTGTAAAAGAAAAGCAAATCTTATTGTTGCTAAGGTATTGTACGTAAATTAACTAAACTAACTGTTGAATCTAAAACAAAGATGACATAAGAATCATAACTGTCAAAATAAAACCTTCGAAGATTTTGTTTAAGATTTAAAAATTAAAATTTGTTCTCGAATTTTCGAACCCGCCATCCATGGCTCGTTCTTTAAATCAACATAATAAGTCTGTGAAATGAGAAACGGCATTCAAAAAAATCTAAACAGCGCTGAAGTCATGTTGAAAAGAAAATCTTTCTATGTGATCGGTAGATAGGATCTTACCGCAAATAGACGCGCCTATGGTTCGTGCAGAAGATTTGCATAATTACCGCGGCAACTGTGAGTGATTAATGCCATTCTTCTTGCTTTTCAAAAGTAGTCTACTCTGTAATTTCGATTTGTTTTCAGTTTAATTGTAAATTTAAACCTTTTTCAAATGTGTAGAAAAATAAGAACCATTATCTTTGTAGTATTTAGTTCTCAGGAATCATATTCCTGCGTCTCATTTTCAAATAAATTTTATTTGACTCTAATTCTTTTAATTATAAAACAGAATCTTTTTTTTTTGTAATTCGGTTTTTTGCATTGGCAATTAAGACTGGACGAATGAATAATACATAAAGAAGACCGAATTGCTGCAAAGTTTTTATGCCAATATGTAGACCAGTGTTTCAGAACCTTTTTTTGGCCATACCCCACCTAATCACTTCTAAAATTCTGATGTTCCCCATTTGGTGGTACATATAGTTGTCTGTCATAGTGTTACATGTAACATGGTCAAGTGGTTAGGACGCCGGGATTGTGATCAGCATGGTCTTGGTTTAAAACCTACTTGCGCCATTCTGTTGTGTCCTTGGGAAAGATACTTTATGGCACTTTCTCCTGCTTGATGGTCTTGGCAAGCAGTTCTAAATTTCAGTCATATCTCTATTAAATTTCAATCGGACAGCAATATCTTGGTATCTCCGGAAGCAGGTCGGGGTAATTGCTTACCTTATGTATAGAGCCTCCGTCGCTTTCCTACGAGTCAGGAGGATAAATACAAAGATAAAATTATTAAAAATAGATAAATCTCCATGCCCCATCAAAATTTTGCTAGGCTCCACGTTGAGAATCACTGTTGTAGACTATAGCTAGCATACAGAAAAATTTGTTCGAGTCAAAAAGCGAAATAGCACGAAAGTTTCTTTTGTCTTAAAAATTTTTAAATTGACCTCAGTTTGCAATACGCAGTAAATCAACCAAGTTCCGAAATTGTAATCTAGCTTTTATAAATATGTTGTAAAAAACGTGCAATTTATATTAACAAATACTTTTTCCTCCGATAATCGCTTCTCAATTTAGTTTCTTTTTGCTACGGTGGCTAGCACTGCGATCCGCGTCGTAATTTTTTGGGGCACACCAAATATTTTTATCTTATTTAACTTTTTTTAATTGCCAAAATCTTTCGAAACAGTTTTAGAAAATCTGCTACAATCACATTTTTTTTAGTCACCGGTTTTGGTTGATGCATGCAGTAAAAATACATTTTTTGGCCATTGATTTCAGGTAAAGGTTTTTTTAAATAATCTAATTACCCATTGATTTGGGCGATACCGGACCATTTGCGGCGAACCATTCTTAAATTGTCAAAACGTGCTTGCAAGAGTAAAAAATTTGAATCGCTCTGCTGTACGTTCAAGGACCGGCAGCAACAATAATAAAAATCTTGACGAAAAAAGAAAAAAATTAAACCATCTTTAGTGTTTCCTCTTCTCCTTTTGCCACGGCCACCACAGATACAAACAGTACTTTCACTTTTATACTTTAGTAACAATGTGAATTAAACACTTGATATAGTAGAATTAATGTATTTGTTCAGCTGCTTTTGGTTGGTTAAAGTTTAGTTTTTATCGTAAATTTTTACAACTTCTTTTAATTAGGCTTTAAAACTACTCGCAAACTTTGTAGCTTATTTTATTGATTTTTGTGGAAATTCTGTGAATGAAACTTGCTGTTCAATCAGTTTCGAAAGCAATTAACTTTGTGCTTCATATTTACAACGAATTCAATAAAATCATCTAGAAGTTACAACTTTATCTTGTAGAGATAGAATTTAATGCTTTTCGAACTTTCTTAGGTGGGGGGCTTCTTTTCCTCTTTTGAAATACGAGCGGATTTGTGGAAGTTTTCGATGTAAAAAGGATTCAAAACACTTTGTAAAAAATATAAACAAACAAAATTGTCAACGATGCATTGTCATTAAAACTTAATAGAAAGGATGTAATTGCAAGACAGCATATTCATTAGTCGACAAAAAAAGAAATTAGTCCGTAATTTCCAAAGTACAGGATTTTGTGCGCACCCCTTGAAGTTGAGGAAAGTGTCAGATGCCTTTCTATAATTTTAATTTTGAAATGACAACAGCTTTGCAGTATTTTTGTGCCATTTGAAATTTAATGTGTGCTTTCATTTTTATTTCTATTGGTTAAAAAATCCGACGATCGTCTTTTTAAAAATTTTTATCGAAATAAATTATTTTGAGTTGATATTAGGAATTCTTCCACTTGTTAAAGTCTTGCAAAAGTATTGATTGCCTTTTGGTTAAAACAGGGTATTTCAAATGACTGACTGGTGCAATTTTAGAGAAATGACGAAGTCAAGCAGCAATTTTTTATATTTCCAAAAAACTTTAATGTGATTCGAAAATAATTTTCTTTCGGAGGATGTTCTTGCTATATGGCATCGTTCTCTTTTCAGAAAAGCCTAAAAAATTTTTTGTTTCTAAGTTGTTGATAATGAGTGTGGAGTTGGTCTGAAAATATTCCTACTCCCGACTCCTGACTCCACAGCCCTGATAATGAATGACTTTTCAGGTGAAGAATTATATAAAATTTCAGATCAAGTTAAAATATGTTCAGCTGTATTCCCTCTTTCTTTATGTAACTTCAAAACTTATTTAGATTATTTATAAAATAATACAATCAAACTCAAAATAATAAATCTAATCAATGCGATATTATACTTTGATAATTGATTACAAAGTAGTTGTATGCAAATGAGTAACCTTCAATTTTTTGAAGTGAAAAAGTTGATTCCGGCTGAATGCGGTCGCTGAAAAAGCAAGCGGAAAGCGGAATTTTTGAAAGCGTAGCGGAATATCCCTTCTTCCGATTGCTTTTTCCGCAAACGCTGTCAGTCTGAGCCAAGCTAAAAAGTTGAAATAATTCAACTCCAACCTTTTCCATTAATTACCAAAAACTTTGCAATTTTGCGTTTTTTTACGCTCTTTGCTTTATGTCTAAAAAGTCTTTTGCCTTTTTTTTTAGCCTTCCCAATACACGCTTTACTTTTTTCGCTTTCGCTTTCAGTCTGAGCCGATCAACAATAATATCTACAGTCAATATAGAATTACGGCTCTTGGCAAAAAGACGAACAAACCTATTTGGCTAGGTCTGCTTGTGTTCATTCAGTCATTATCTCTATTAATTCTTCTAACCCTTAGGAAAAATGTAAGGAGTTATACTTCGCGCAACTATCAAGCAATTTCCCCTATTTGCTTTCAGAGATGCCAAATATTGCCGTCCGATTAAAATTCTTTATTCAATTTTTTACTTTTTTTTAAAGATATGACTGATATCTAGAGTTGCTTGGTAAGACTGCCAAGCAGAGGAAAATGCATTGGGCAGTGCTTCTCTACCGGTGGGTCGCAGAGTTCTTTCAGATGAGAGGTATATTTTTACTGAGCTATTTTAATTTGATAAGTGCAAACCTGAGATATAATAAACCAGGGGTGGCGAGCCTACGCTACAAAAGCTAGATGTGCAAGTGGGTTCAATAAAACCACGTAAATTTAAATTAAAGACCAAAAAAAGCTCATCACTTTGATTTCTAAGCAGTTAGCACCGAGAATTGCCGCTCAATTTTTGCGAAGACTTTTTTTTTTGGTCTTCAACTAAATTTTGGATTTGAAAGCTCAAATTCTAGTTCGCAAAGAGTTGAATTGAAATTTTTCTTCAAAATTGAAATGAAGACCAAGAAAAAAAGATTTTACATTGCTTGAGCGGTAAATCTCGACAGTAGCTGCTCAGAAACCAAAGAGATGACCTTTTTTTGGTTTTCGCTTTGCGAATAGCAATCGTGGTCCTCACAGTCGTGCACCATGTTTCTTAGACCGCGTGGGTAAAAAGATTGAGAAGCACCGCTCTAAAGTGTTTTTCCAAAGACACAACAGAACGACTAGAGTAGGTTTTGAACCACGTCGCGGTTCAACGTGGCGCTCCTGTGTGCGTGTGCTCCGCGAAACATCTTTGAACACTCTAACTCTTCATACTCTTAATACTTTCGAGTTCAATTACTCTTGTATAATTTTGTATGTAACTTTTGTGACAGGTTATGAGCTTTTTCAATTTTAAGCAACACATGACTTATTTCGATAAATTTAGACTAATCAGGCACACTGACCCAGAGGTTTTAAATTTCCAAAATCGTTAAAAGGTTTAATCCCCTTAACCTAATTAATTTCGAAAGTTTGTTATCGTTCGCAGTACCGTACCAAAACATTTTTCAACGAAGCGCCCACAGCAAAACTGTTAATGAAACCTAAGCTAGTGCTATTATTGAACACCTTCTGCATTTCTGTATATCTTTAGGGTTTTGTTTAAACAAAATTGTTTTCGGTAAGATTGCACTTAGATAAATTAAAAAACGTTTAAATTATATATGATTGTCTGACAGCAAACTAATGAGGATTTCTTTTTTCGAAACATATTATTTGTTTACGTTGATAGTTAAAGCGTACGGTGGTTTTCTTAATTTCACATACAATTTTCACAGTTGCTAAAAAAAGCTATAATCATAACAAGCAGTTTTTACTTTTTTTGCGGAAGTGGTTCAATTAAATGATATTAAGCCAACAACCCTGCAGTTATCCATAGTTTGTTTGAGAAAATTGCATTTCCTTACCCCAAATAGAAATTGGTTTTGGTTGAATGAGAGAGATTAAAAAACAGAAAACCATACAACACGCACAAAATTACACAAGGTTCGATTCTTCAGCAATGTCTTCTTGCCTTTGTAGTGCCGCATACATTATGGTATCGCTGCACAAGCTTCCGAAGTCGAAATCAAAACGTTTCCCTCTGTCAGTCCATCGCGAGCTTTCAGCTGTCTTTCAATGCTGAGATGTCGCGACGATCCAGGCAGATTAACGAGTTGACTTGACAAATCAAAGCTGGCAAACAAACTGTGCCTTGTCAGCCTTCCCTGTTTCATTAATCTTGATTGATCGAAATGTTTTTTAAAGAAGGCAACATCAAGCCAAGCTGCATCTGACAGAGAAATGTATATGGCTCTATGCTGTGTCTCTGCGCTATCAATCAAACTGGCGTAATAGACATGGAATGAGTTTTCTTTAAGTTTTTATTCATTTCACGGTCTGTGACATACAACTTAATCGATGGCAGAGCAATTGATTTGAAAAGCAAACGGTTGATAAATCACTAGCAATTACTTCGTGAAGCTTGGATGCAATTGATTTTGGGAAATTCGCACCATCAAAATGCTACTAAAATGAAAGAAATTTCCATCAAAACCTCCAATAAATTACAATAATCGTTTTTTGCATGACATCATTATCCTCAATTGATGATCATCAAAGATAGTAAGCAAATGCAAGCATGCAACAAGGAACTTTTCTCTGCACAGAAAAAATTACGTAAAACAGACGTAAAATTTTTCTTTTCAAAAATCCCAAATCGGTTTTCGGCTACTCGATGCTAAAAAATGCAAAGAAATAAAATTTTCAAAGCGAACTTTCATATTTAAAAAATATCAATGAAATAAAGATAAACCAAAATTTTTTAATTTTACTATCATTGCTTTGTTTTAAAGTTTAAAATTTTTTGTTCTTATCAAACAAATTTTCTTTTATGGGATTTGTGTGTGAAGCAGTATACAGGAACGCTGTTGTTATTACTACGTTTTACACAAAAAAATAGATTACTTTTGGTAGAGCTGAAAGTTATGAGCATGTAACAATTTCTATTAATTATTTATGAAGCACTAAACAACCAAGCCATCTATATTTCAGTTACCATTAGCGGCGTGGAAGGAAGTCACTTAACTGTTTTAAGCTTGCCTAACTCAAAACTCATGCCGTTAATCAAGCGAACAGGATAGGAATCTGCTGATGAATTTATTGCCTTTAAATCGAAACTTTAGCCACCAAGTTGTAATTTATTTAGCTGGGTAAATTTTGCTGTTTTTATTTATTCTTTCCAGTGAATCCAATGAACCTAATTGCTTTTTAAACAAATAACAAAAATATTGTTGCAACACCAAGCTGGCCAACTGCCAGCAGGCTGCATCAGGGTAGGATGCAATTATCACTCACACGTGTAGGCAGTGGATGAGAATTAATGATAATTGCAATAAAAGTAATTAACAAGAGCGCCATTCAAGCTTCACGTGTGCAAGACTGAAGACGTTATATAAAGTGGACTTGAGCTTCGTCTATCCGTCGCACGCACTGTCTAACATTTATCTCTCTTCCGCAAAACCTCAATATTGTACTCAAGATATGACTGTTGATTGATGGTCAATACTTGCTGGTCAATGAAATTTTTTTGAAGCATTCGTCGGTCATTTAAAAGCAGGTTTTTCACAGCAAATTATGGTATTCTAAAGTCTGCCGAATTAAAATTGACAACCCTTTGGCTGAAAACTAAACGCCAGTTACTTTTTTGCTTTATCAACTTAAATAATTCAAAGTCACAGCGGATATAATTTCTAGAACTTGTCAACGTTGGGATCCATCCTAAACACATCAACGATTAAATCACATCAATTAGATTTTGAACCTAGTTTATTTTGCATTTAATGTCAGATACATTTCAGAAAAAAATTGCAAAAACGAACGTTCCAATGAAATTGATAAAGTCAAAAAAACTGAAATATGACAAAATTTACCACAGTTTAAAAATCGATCATTTCACATAGGCTGTTGCTCAGAATGTTACATAAAATACAAAAATTCAGCACATATACAAGCAAAGATTATGTGTTTTCCAGGACGAAAAAATAAATTTAAGTTCAGAAAAGAATTTTGAATTCATTTGAGCTCAAAAATTACATTTCTATTTACGTTTGACTCTGCTAAAAATTAATCAAATCACCTTGGAGTAGCAGCTATTTCAAGTGAAAACAGAATAACAAAAAGTTAGTTGTTAAAGGCTCGGAAAAAGCCGAGCCACTTCGTGCATTAAAATATCAACACGATACGACTTCGCTCAAAAAGCCAATGCGCGTCGCAACGCAGACCCACGTTAAATATTAAGAAAAGACCACCGTCAACAGCAATCGCCATAAACAATCGATTGATAACAAAAACATCCTACAAAAATCCTAAATAACTTAAATCGATCTGAACTGTGTAATTAGGGGAAGGGGTCGGAAGTACTTTTTTCCTCATCGATCGGGAAGAAAGCGGTCGTAAGCACCTCGAAAGTTGCATTTCGTTCGAACACTACATGCTCAAGGATATGAAAAAGCAGACGCACCGGCACCGATTCGTTGACCATATAAGGAATAAGGAGAACAGTAGGGTCCTATGCCAGCCGCAGCAATTGGCAAGGACGGTAAGCCAGAGAGCTGGGAAAACATGTTTGACGGCTTGTAGGATTGAAACCTGCTTAAAGGACTGTGGCTTCGGGTTAAAAAGTTAGCGCTCATTGGATTGTTCGAAGACGGCGACACTGCTGCGAGTGCAGCGGCTTGCTGAGATAGATACGCCGCGTACGGATTTACGGCCATTTTGTCTAATCCGTTCAATAAGTAATTCGAGTTGGAATTACTCGACGTTGCCACTGCATGGGTCCGTAGATGGTTAAAGAGTTCTTCCGCCGTTGCAAAACGCTTTCCACAACTTCCGGTTTCGCTATTAACCCAATTGCAAACATGTTGGGGAACTGGTTCAACCGTTGCAGCAGCATTTGCGTTTCGGGCCGCCATTAGCATTTGGGCGTAGTATGGATAGGCCGATGTTGGGTTTGTAAAAGGATATAATGGAAAATGAGGCAATTTCATGCTTTCCAAGCAGGGATTTCCGGAAAGGTGGGTCCCATGACAGCCCATGCAATACGGATCGAACAATGACAGTAATTGTTGTTGAGGGGACGTTTCTTGAGAGGCAGTGCGAGAACTTTCAATTGGGGCTGAAGAAGCTGGAGGGCAAACTCCAGGACCCCCTAAAGTTCGTGAGGTGTTCGGCGAGGCACCGGAAAGCGATTTGTGTCGAGTGGAAGTATAGTCTGCTTTTGGGTTTTTGGTTTCACTTTCATCAAGCGAAACGGCGGAGCGACGCTTTCCGTCGGAAACTTTTCTGTGCTCCAGGGGCGACAAGCTGGCGTGCGGCTTGGCCGACTCTCGGGATTTTACATCGGGAGACGTTCGAAGCTTCTTGGCCGGAGAGGACGAATCGTTCAAAGGCGAGGTTTCGCGCTTTAGCGGTCTGAAAGGCGACAGTCGTTTATGGTCTGACGAAGGAGACGACGGGCTTGGAACAGTAACTTGGTTTGATCCTGTTGGTTTCAACAAGGAATCAGAAGACGTCTTTTTTAACTCTTTATGGGAGTAGATCTTGTTTTGAGGAGTCGATTTCCGTGCTACAGGAGTCTCTTTTCCGATTGAACTACACGTTTGAGCCAGCAAAGCAAGTGGGCTGTTTTTAGCATCCAACTAGAAACATAATAAATAATAATCTTTAGTAAGTCAATAAAGAAACGCAAAAATATCGATTAAGTGAAAGTTAAAAACAATCCGCTCTACGCTAATATATCAGATCTGAATGTATTAATAATTGCATTCATGAAGCAGGATGAAATCCGTAAAAACACAACTAGTCATAAGACTTCAAATCAGATTTAATAAAAACTCGTACGCATCAATGAAAGGGTATAATAAATTTAAGCACGTAAGAGCTGAAGCAGGTGTAAAGGAAATTTATATTCGTAGGGCTAGTAAAGATCAAAAAAGCCGACGATGATTGACGGTTTATTGCCTGGCGACTACATCGACTAGATTGCGTTTTCACTCGTAAATTTCAGGCTTAAAGGACAGACGATTAGACTGTCTTTGCTTAAAGTGACATATATCTCGGCGATTACGTACGGCAAATAGGACAGTGCCAAATGCTTTTGATAAATCACTACGCTTTGTGACAAAACAATACGCGCTGTAGATCAAAGGAAATCGTACGAAACAACGGTTTAGGAAAAGCGTATTTCGACCACTTTCAACGAGCTTCGATTAAAATTCAAAAACATTATATTAGATCAGGGGCGTCCAACTTTACTGAGCCGAGGGCCATTTTGATTATTGAAAATGTTGCAGGCCAAGTAAATACAGCACCCCAGGAGAATTTTCGCAAATGAAAACCTTTTTTTTTTAGGTGTTCACTCTACGTTAAAGAATCTATATTAAAAAACAAACCTCTAAACCGAGAAAAAAATTTTTTTCTTGGTCTCCAGAAAAAAAATTTATTTTTTTTGAAAACACAATTACCCTATTTATTTTACGTCATTTTGGAATTACCGCACGGCTTATTAAAAACCTTTACGCGGCCCAAACGTGGCCCATGGGACAAGGGTTAGACGCCCCTGCATTAGACGAATAATTGGCCAGAATTTGATGAAGGTCCACTAGGTTTTTTACGTTTCTAGTTAATTCCTAAGCGATTATATTAATGCCATGTTTGGAGTTTGGGCTTTGACGAACAGGCAAAACTAAACATCTTCAAAGCGAAATCGAATTAAGGAGAAAAGCTAGAGCTTATTTGCCAGATCTTGCCAACTCGCGCTAAATCAAGCGGAACAGGCGCTTTGTCCCGTTGATTTAGCTGTCAACTAAACTTAATTGTATCTTAAGAATTCGAAAGCGTCTCGCTCTCACACCAAGATGTGTGTGGCAGGCCGTCAGTCAGAAAAAAGATAAAGTAGAGCAAAGAAGTTTAAGTGATATCAGCAGAACGCCTGGAAGGGATCAAGCAGAGCGGGCCGGGAGACCACGCAGCGGTCGCAACACAAAAGATTGTCGACAGAAGGCATCAAGCGGAGCAAACCCAGGTGTTAAAGCTTACCACCGTTGATCGATTAACGCCCGACTTGTCAGGATTTTTTGAAGTCGATTTGGCCATTGATGAAACACAATTAGCATGATTTTATTTTCTAATTTCAGATGTGTTGATGCAAATTTTAAATCCTTACCGGAAACACTTTTTTCATGAATGACGGCTAAAATTAAACTCAATCTTCGATATCGTGAGGTCGAAAGGACCAAACCACACCAGTGCTTAATGGGCCGTTTTTGGGCGATTAATTAGTTAAAAATAAACCATTTATCATGATTAGCAAGATATAATTAAGAAGTTTGATTTGGACTTTGAAATTCTTTCGTCAGAAAATTCAAATTTGTTTTGAAAGCGAGCCAAAAAAGTTTGTTTTGAAAAGCAAGATTTTAAACAAACCCAACAATGGAATCGCGTTTAAATAAATAAACTTTCAATTTGACAAATGCGTTCACCGTATTCTTTTGCATGGCTTTTCAAATTGTAATTGTTCTCTTGTCATTTATAACCATTAGAACAACTATAATAGGTCACAGCGGGGTTATTGAAAGAGAAAAAAATTTTTCGGGTGTGCTCGATTATTGATTACTCCTGGCCAAGGACTTTTAACAAGGGTCGAAAGAAGGTCACCTTGGGGTCATCCGTCGGTCACCGGCTGAAACTGGGATTGCCGAAATACTTCATTGCGACAGTTGCATGTTACAAAGCTTTTTAGGGCGACACTTTTACAATGCCCAGGATCTTCATGTTTGCTTGTCATTTTGACTGCAACCGCAATGTAATTCAGAATGCCGGAGGTTGTTAATTTGAAAAGTAAAATTTATTGTTTTATTGGACGGTGATTGCTTCTGAACGGACATGTCACCATGATTGTATATTATTCTCTTGATTAGTCTCTGACTATTATATATTTACGATGGCCTCGCATTAGAGCGAAGGTAGGTGAGTTTATGATGGAATTCGAATAATGATAAACTCTTCAAAAACTTTTTTTAAAGAGTAGATTAAAAAAGTTCAAGTTTTTCCACACATCAAACTTACCAAGGGCGGTCCAGGCGGAGGTTGAATGTATTCTGTGCGGAGATATTGCTGAATTTTTCCGGCCATTTACAAATTTTCACTCGATGTTAAAATTTTACACAAGCACCAACTTAAATAATCTAAATAAAAAGAAAACTTTTATTTGGGTCCTTTTGACAATTTTTATTCACCATTGAAATTAATTACTTCAAAAAACCGTCTTTTCTAAAACCACAAGGATAATTAAGTTGTATTTTTATTATTTCCGGATTTGAAAGGAATAAGTTGAAAATTAACAAAGCACCATTAGATCGAAACAAAATTTGTATTAATTTTTCAAATGAAAGCTAAACTATGATTAATATAACTAAAATTTTTGTGAAGTATGCTTAATACAACTGAATTTTTAGGTGATTTTTTTCCAAAATTAATGTTAAATTATTCCAAAAAATGCTAAAGAATATATTAAAAATATTGACATAATCTTTATTGTTGGTTTAAAGCAATTTTAATAAGAGAGCTGAGCAAAAAATGCTTATTACGATAATAACCAAATAAATAAAAAAATTTTTTGAGTGCAAAACTGTAAAATTATTACAGAAAAGTAAATCTTGTTTTACGGGTGCATAAAGCCAAAATGAGAGAAAAATTTTAATAAGCACAAAAAATTGTTTTTTTGTACGCGATTGTAGCGATTCTAAACAACACGATTGTTTTAAAACTCATCAAATCTTTAATTTTACAATTATCAATAACTATTTAACCCTCGACTTTTACGTGCAATACCAAGTTGTTTCTGTTCTGAAAAACTATTCAAAATTTTTTGTAATAGTTTTACTTATATCTTCGGAAACTTGTATAAAAATTACTTAAGTCAAATCATACCAAAAAACTTCACTTGATTTTTTACGGATATCAGAAGCTTAGAAATAATAAGTTTACGAAAAAAACTGAAGGCTGAAGCTTCCATCGATCAGCTTCCCTTTAGCTCTTATCAGGCGTTTGAAACTAAGCTTTGTGAAAATCGACAGGAAAAGAAAAGAATTCCCTTTTTTCTTTTTGGCGATGATTGAAAGGCTATGGCGTTCTTTACCTGTCTCTCAATTTCTTTGACAGCTTAAAATTGATTTAAGTCTTAAAATAAATGTGGTTGCTTGAAATTAATTGAGTGGTCACTGGTTTCATTCCGATTGTAAGGGTTTTTTTTAATTACTTGCTTAAATTTTTTTTTGATGCTGTAGAAAAATAAATGCAATTAATAAATGTTTGTTCAAATTATACCAATCCTATGATCGTGAAATCAAAAAAATGACTTCTACAAAAACATTGCTGAACGTGACATTCACTGTGAATTTCTAAAAAAATGGAAGTTTCATTCATTCAATGCGTTTAATGAAAGAATAACAAAGCACATTGAAAGTTTGCTTTTGTATTAAAGTCCCTACAGCCCGTTTATGAGTTCTAGTCGGCAGCGTGGTCGAGTGGTTAAAGCACCGGACTGATGATCAACATGGTCTCGGTTCAAAACCCACTTGCGCCATTCTGTTGTGTCCTTGGGAAAGACACTTTACGGCACTTTCCCCTGCTTGGTGGTCTTGACAAGCAGTTCTAAATTGCAGTCATATCTCTACTAAATTACTAGCGGACAGCAATATCTTGGCATCTCCGGAAGCAGGGCGGGGTAATTGCTTACCCTATGTATAGCGCCTCCGTCGCTTTCCTGCGAGTCAGGAGGATAAATATAGAGATAAAATAAATAAAAATAAATAAATAGTCTTCGCGCCAAAGAATTATCCTCGATTTTCAGCCAGGCAATTTTGACGTAGTGCTGCCCTTCGGCACAATGTTGGGTAGTTGTGGCATTGCGAACGCGTGACATGTTTTTACATTGCAAGTAAGTTTTATGAAAATTTAGTATTGGTTTTATGAAGATCTCAGGTTACTTACACAGTCGAATAGATTGTTTTGGTCTTGTCAAAAAATCGCGATTTTACCAGGTACAATATCACTTCGGTTTGCCAATGCTCACGATTTGCTATCAGCACAAATCTTGCGAGGTACATTTCAATTTACACTTAACACGGTTGTATACAAAAAAAAATCTAAAAAATTTCGGTGCCGATTTAGTATGTGGCCTACCTTTTCGAAAGGTAGGCCAAAATTTCTGTAGTTTTTAATGTTTCACAATTATTCATATTTTACAGCTGGCGAATTCGATAGACTTTGCTCCAGTTGCTGATCAGAAAATTTGACATTCATTCTGATGTGGGTAAAACCAAATCCTATTAAATAAGTTTTTAAAGTTTCTTCGCTTGACGTTGAGCATAAAAAAACTACGAACCTTGACTACTCAAAAATTCACTATCTCTTTGTTGTTGCCCAGTCGAACGCACATTTGCTGTTAGTACACCCAAATTAGGTCCTCCCATTGCTGTGTGTTAGAATCGAATTAAAATGATTTGAAATCATAGAACTCAGTTGCTCTTGGACAGCTTCGTTTAAATAACAAAAGATTTACTATTTTTTAATTAAAAGGCAGTTGCAAACAAATTGGTTGTTTATACGGAAATTACTTTTTTAGTTGTAGAACAATAACCGTCAAGCTAACATATTCAATCAGGAAAAGTGACATTTGCACAGCTGCAGCATTCCTTTTCTGAAATTTTTATAATAATGCAAAAGCTGTTCGAGAAAATAATCCTCGAGAAAAAACACCCAAAAATTTTTTTTTGTGGATAAGTACTAAAGTTTCTAAACCAAAGCAAAGCAATGATTTTAAAAAGATCTATTTATTTCAATTAAATTTTAGCTTTTGTGAAATTATTCCTATTTCAGTTCACTCGATGTGACCACCAAATTCATGTCGGTACCTTAAATTTGATTCCGTTTTTAATAACAAAAGTGTTACAATGATTTATTTTACGTGACGAAAAACGAAACGTTCGCTGTCCTGTATTTGACGTAAGCCGGATCAACAACTTTTTTGAGGAGTACAGATTTTGTGCGTCTGTCGCTTGTACTGTAGATTGTGCATTACAACCTCAGCTGAGTCATGTCAAAGACCTTAAAAAGACGCATTCGGTCGAAGTGCATCATTAGCCAAGCGATTCTGACTCGAGTTGGATGCGGCAAAAAATGTAGCTTTGCCTACATCTTAAGGCTTAATTTTCACATGTTATAACAGAAAGGTAATGGAAAGTAATTTTATAGTAAAACAATGGTTTTTTAAATAAATCTTTAAGTAAATGTGATATAACTGTCTTAGTCCCAACACAGATTAAAAAAACACGTAAAAAGTGAACTTTGATAAACCTTTTCATAGCAATTTTATCTTAATCATATCTGGCCTCTTGTAAAGTAGCGTCTTTCTAGCGTCCTCAAGAGGAAATTTTTAATTCTTTAAAAAAGCACTTCTTTGTGAGGAGTTTTTGTGCTAAACAAGGACTTGTTATTCGACACAAACGCCAAATAATGATCTGATAATCTTCTTTTCTGCTTTAAAAAAGAAAAGTAATAAAAGATGTTTTGTAGATATTAATCAAAGTTTAATAAAACTAATAAGTAAATTCGACACGTTTTTTGAGATTATTTTTCCTGTCCTAGCAGAATACATTTACGACGGTAGACACAGAAAGCCGGAAAACGTTTGATAAACGGTGTGCGAAGTATAAAAAAAAATTACAAATGCGGAATGTTAATATATCATAGTTAAATAAATTTACAAAAAAAAAAAAATAAATAAATAGTCTTCTTTATAACCTGATGGTTTATCTTATTCATGTATTTGAAAGCAAAGCGAGATTAAAAGGCAAACTGATGAAGATTTATAGCATCATTCCTTAGTGTTTATATATTTCATTCGATTCAATTCACTGGTAAAAAAACTAACCTTTAAGACGACTGACAATTCAGTGACCCACATCTCGTTTCAAGTATTTAACCATTTTGTTTTTTGGCATAACGTCATAGTTGGCTTTTTGTCATGAAGGAGACAGGCGCTGTCAAAAAGAACTTTTTGATCTCCCATTTAAAGTAGAAAGTTTTTTGGTATTTAATCGACTTATATAAAACGGTTGTAGTCAAACGTTTACTATGTGCCGACCAATTTCAACTGAAGACTTTTTTGAGTCTTTCACAAATTTTCGCGTGACACGTATTGACCGAAACTACTCTTGAATTATTTTCTTTTTGATAAAGTTTTAATGATGTCCCATTTTCGTGGTGATCAAAACTGTCATTTTATGTATAAAGAAACTGAAAAATTAAGTCCCAAACAAGAAAAAAAACGTGTACGCTGAACCCGACTAAAAATATTCATGAAGTCTACTGTCCACTTCCAGTTTTTTAAGTATTAAATTTTCATTTCGACTTTTTCAATAAAAAAATTGGCATCCCTATAATATAATGGTATGAATATCCCCAACGTGAGAAAGAAATTTCTGGTCTTACCGGTTTCTAATTCTGGTGCGAGGAGTGTGGGTTCGATTCCCGTACCTCGGCTTAAGAAGCCAGTATAATGAAAAGTTAGAGGTTAGCTTTATATTCGATTGGTGTTTGCCAAAGTTTGAGTATTGTATTGGCACATACTGTATTTTACATCTTTCACATAAAAAAACTTTTTGACTGCATTTGTGAATGAAATTTAACCAAAAAAAGCTGGATTTTTCTTATCAATTGGAGCCCGAAAAGTACCTTTTACAGTATGTGTCATGAAAGAACAAAAACAAAGTATTTTCTGTCTAATATTCTTTTCACTTAAAAAAAAGCGAGGGGGCGCTTGGAATCGAGCTGAAAACCAAGGGGGCACCTGACTGAATCTGACTGAAAAAGTTTGGGAAACACTGGTCTACATCATCCTGTAACGAAAACAATTCTACAAAAAAATTTGTAATGCTCCTGCGTTGTTTAGACATTCTGATTGCCTGCCGTGTTACTTTAAATAAATAAAACGATTTATTATTTGTAAATGTTTTCAATTGTTACCGTATCTATCAATAATTTAAAAACAGGAGCTGGTAAAGATAACCAATCCTAAAAGAGTCATGCAAAGACAAACAACTCCAAAATCTTACAGTTAAAGATGAGCAACTCTGTCGGCTAGGTAAGATTGACGAGTCGCACTATATTCTTATTGAGCAAAACACAATAGCATTAATTTTATTTAATGTTCAAATTGAAAATACCTATGTAGGGTAGGGATAGGGTTGTCAATTCAACAATACCGATAAATTAGATAAACGCGTTGAGACCAGGTAAAGATAAGCAACCCTAAAAATGAAAGGGTTGCTCATCTTTACCAGCTCCAAAAAACACTTTTGCATTGCACATTTTGAATATTAGTTATTCTACAAAAAAACAAAATACGAACAATCGTTGTTTTACGATGCGGGTTACGTCACTAGAAAAATGGGAATATAACAATAAAACAAAACTACAGCCTTAACTAACATCGCGATATCGAGTTTTACATTGTTTAGTAGAGAGCCTTAATTCAATAAACGGTTTATTAAAGAAGATAGTCGACAGCGGAATAACTTAGGTACACACTACTTGACATTTTCCCTTCAACAAGCTCTTGTTAGTCAAGAAGAAAAACAATGACGTATTGTCATAAATAACTAAGCCGAGCAAAGGCTGCTTTAGCTTATTAGCAAAACTCTTCCATGTTATTTGCCTATGTCCCGACTACCATTGTTTTTTACTAAAAATACAGTACTTCTTCGATTATCCGCACTCGTTTATCCGGCATTCAATTATCCGGCCTCTATATTTTGTACAATGTATTTTGGCACATCACAGCAGTAGTGCATACCACAGTACATTATTTCAAAATTATTTCGAAATCTGCTGAGAAAATGTGAATCTACTCGCAAAAATTCCAAAATTGATTCATTCTTTACTACAGTGTAGATCTAAACAATAAATATATACGATACTGTATACTTTTGTTGCTTTGACTATTAGAATTCAATTAACCGGTTTTCTTGGTTATCCGTTCATATTTTCGAAAGTAACGACCCAATAAGACCGGATAATTGAGCAAGTACCGTATCATTATGTTTATATCAATTCGTCAATAGGAAAGTGAAGGATGTTTTCGAAGTTCAGTACCAGTAATCTTTTGAAGTATTTACAAATTTACCAAAGTACTTTTGGCCATTCGGGCTTTATGCTGTAAATTTAACCCCAAAGAGCAGTGATCTATAACAATTTTAAGTTCCAAAATCGACAATCCGAATTATTTTAAGTTAAAATACCAATATCAACAATTATCAATTTTTTGTTATAAATCTGGTGATGAAAGACGACTAAAAAAATAAAAAAAACAAAAAATTCAGTTATATTATAAACATAATTAAAAATCATGTTTCTTGTTAGTGATGACAAACATAAAAGAAGTTTTGATACCTTTATGGATGCTTGTTATACTGTAAATAGAAACATCGGCCGCAATCACTTCATCGATCATTATGTAATTATGCAATTACTAAAAAATTTCTTTCTAATTCTTGATAGGTACAAACTGAATATTCCCAAATACGAGTTTTATACATCCATAATTGATTGAGACAAACCTGAAGAGTCTTATTTAGTGAGTAAAATAATGATTTTGTGATAAGAAGGTATCTTTAATAGCTTTACTTGTTTGGTATCAAACGTATCTGTAAAAGTAAAAGTTCGATATTAAATTGAAGTTTGGTGCTTTAATTGGACGATAACTTTTTCATCTTCAAACGACATTGTCTTTTGAAACTTAAAAACTTGTAAATAATTCTGCAATGTCGAAATAAAGTTAGTGCAAGTGATAAAATCTATCTAATCTTATCAAAACTATAGCAATTTGTATTTGCCGATAAGAAGGACTGATTCTTTTTAGACAGTTAAAATTCCTTTTAGATCAGAAAATCGTGCTGAAAAAACAACAAGAAAAGTCAAGAACGAACCCATTTTTCAAAAAGCGGTTGCTTATCAGATTCTTAAAATAACAGCCTTGCTCCCAACCTAGGAGGCCAAAACGTTGATTGATTGACATGACAGATTCCTTTTTTCTTTTTTCTCTCTTTATGTGCCTGCCTCTCTTTCTTTCAGGCATCGACTTGTTCCCGTTGTTGATTTACGAGCTGGCGTTGAGTGCTTGCCTCTGACACTCGAGACAGTCTAAAACTGCTCTGCTCGTGCTCTAACGCGCTAATCGAATTTTAAGCAATTTATCTCAAGTCAACAATGACTCTCTCGCTCCTGTTAAACGTTCGACGATATTCGAAACAATTTAACTCTAAAAACACAATTTTTTTACGTTAATCCCTTCAAAGTTCTGATTGCTTTTACGACAAAGCTTATTTGATTTCGAATTAGTTTTTTTATAACGTTATGCTGACGCTTTCGATCTAAACAATAAACTAAAAATTGTTTTTTATGAATGCTGAATAAATCGTTAAAAGTTGCCGTAAGAAGAACCGAATTTAATTCGGTTCGAAACTAAAGTCATATAATCAACTTAATTCAGTTGAAACGTTAAATATGCCTAGAAAAAAAACGCTTTATTAACCGAACCATAGTTTTTTTAAATCTGTAACTATAGTTGCGACATAAACAAAGTTGGTCCATAAAAGTCAAAAACAGTTTATCTAACCAATATTTTTTGTAAACAAACTCAAATATTAACTATTTTAGCTGATTACTCATTTTTTGTTGCTGAAACCTAACAAGCGTAAAAGCCTGATTGTAGATATTAAAAGACTGTAAAGTCCAAACTGATAGGAATAAATAAAGCCAACTTGAAATTAAATTATTGATAACTAAGCAGTAAACAAACACGAGTTGCGCAGAAGCGTAGTCTGAAATAAAAAAAGTTGCTTGCACATAAATCAATGTCGTTTTAAGATTCCTTACAGACTTTACTTCAAATCAAAACTCAGCAGACTTTCGGCAAAGTCCAAGCTTGCGAACACAGATTTGATTTCAAGCAGCTTTCTTTAAATTTTGTCATTTGGACTTGATTCAGAAGCGCC
Source organism: Diplosoma virens (assembly GCA_963680785.1). NCBI lineage: Eukaryota > Metazoa > Chordata > Ascidiacea > Aplousobranchia > Didemnidae > Diplosoma > Diplosoma virens. The sequence continues at coordinate 21,822,824 of OY796886.1, read as the reverse complement.
GCTAAAGACAGGCGAAACGAAATATTTTCATTTTAAGTTAAGTATCGGATTATCTCTTGATTAAACACTTTAAAAACTCGATGTACACGAGCCAACTAACGCAGGTTTGAAGATTTGTGCTGTTGTTTCGCTTAAAAGCCGAAGAAAGTGTTTTGTTTATAATGCTTAAACGATTTGGGCATCACCGAAGCGTGATTGATTACACCCGGCAAAGCTTGAAAAATCATGTCAAGTCTAGCCTACATAATACATACCAAAACGAACAGAGAAATTGAAGATGTTATACTGTAGAATCTCGAAGTTGAATACAATAACTTGAAGCTGTGTTTAATGTCAGAAGAATGGATTAATATAAACGGTGAAGAATAATCTTTTTTTCAAGCACTACTCTCGTTGTTTCATTCAAGCCAAGAATAAAAATCATATAAAATTAGTGTGGGCCTAATCATATAGCAATATAGTCAGACTATGCTTTACAAAACCTTATCTTAGTAGGGCAAAACTCTGCAACCACTAGACCAGGGATGTTCAACCTGCCGCCTACTTGAGCTTCTGATGCGACCCACCGCCTATTCCAAGTTTTCTTTGTCTAAGGAGGTTTACGAAAACGAGTTCCGCGAGTCTGCGAAAACACATTTTGGAGAAAAATCAACAAATCAGAGCCAGATTCTGAATGAAGACTTTTTTTTTTAGAGAATACATGATTATTGGGATGAAAATTAAGAAATATGAGCGAAATTTTGAGCGAAGACCTTTTTTTTTTTAGAGAAAACATGATTATTGGGACGAAAATTAAGAAATTTGAACAAAATTTTGAGTGAAGACCTTTTTTTTTTAGAAAACACATAATTTTTGGGACGAAAATTAAGAAATTTGAGCGAGATACTGCATGAAAAGCTTTTTGCGGCCCAACGACTTTTGCTCGATATAAAATTTGGCCCAAATTAAAACAAGGTTGGACATCCCTGCACTAGACCAATAGACCCGTGCAAGCTCTCAAACATTTGTGACAAGAATTGGTATTTGAATGAAACACCGATGGACAAGGTGCAAGCAATTTCTGTCCTTTTTAATGATTATATTTTTCATACCTTGGATAACGACTATCATTAAAGCTATCTTAAATAATTCCAGTAAACTAGTTTTTTTATGTGGCATCACAACTCACAAGAAACTATTTTTTGATTTTTCTGTATTATCCAAACTTTGTAGGCAGGTCCAATAAAATAATGTCTTTTAAAATGGTCTGTTGCGCAAAAAGTTTTGAACTATTACTCACAAAGGTAAAAAGTTTTTTAGAAGTGCTTGCTTATCCACTTTTGCTATGAACAACTGGCCTGGTTTCAATGTTAAGATATTATCTCATTGTTAAACTGGGAAATGCAATGTTTTTTTTTAAGGAGAAATGCTAATTTTTTAAAATTGACTAGATAAAAAGATGTGCTATTTCACTGCAGCAATGTATACCATACGCTTATGCCGGGTGTTTTCAGAAAATTTAGAACCAATTAAACGTTTTAGAACCATCTTTCTTAAGATAATAGGATGACATTTGTTTAGCTTTGTATTTGTTTTTACTTGGCAGTCTATTTTTCAAGGTGACTTTCAATCAATACCACCCGCATGCCAGCTTTCGTAGTCGGATTCGCTTACACCCAACTTCAAGAAAGATGCCGTGATTAGTCGAAAAAGAGCAACGTGGCTTGAACTTTGAGCCAATTTAGCAGCTTACCACAAAGATAGTTAAAGGTTTAGCGCTTCAAACGAGTCGTCTCGAATTGCGAGTCAATGGACCGTAATTAAAGATAAATGGATGAGCTGAAAGCATAGATCAAGTTCAAGAGTGAACTTTGCATGGGTTCGTGACCCTAGCTCATTTGCCGCTGCGAAAAAGGAACAGGAAACAATTGCGAAATCGCACAAGGCGCAAAAGTATCTTGATCACTGCTTACGCTGACGGTTTTTTTAAAAATTATTGCTATAACGCTGGATCAATCTTTCATTGCTTAATGCAACAGTAGTTTTCTTTGACTCTACGTCAAGTAATAGTCGAAATTCTATGCGTTGAAGCTAAACTAGAAATAGATATTCATTTTTCGGGCGTTTTAAAAACTTTCACACACTCTTTGACGTTTGTTTTTTTTTAGAATGTCGTCACATTTTTTTCTTGTTGATGTAATGAAGTTTGCATTATTAAAGTTTGTAAAAGAACAGATGTGCACTGCTTTTCTCCTGGTGGTTTATTCTAAGATGTTTGAGATTTTATTGAATAGTGAGATGCTATAGTATGAACGAACGAAAATCACAACATTGTTGTTTTTGTGGCACAATCGAAGTGAATTCTTAGGATTTATAGTTACAAATTAAGCCTGATCAATCACTTCTTTTTCTAAATTTTCTGAGAACAGCTTGTTTCTGATAAATGGACGAAATTTTTTACTCAAAAACCAGAAAAAAGAATTTAAAAAATTGCTTGTCATATTTATTTCCCCCTTCTACTATGTGCATACAGTAGCTTGTGTTTGCTATAGCTTGTGAAAAATTATTATAGTAATTCAGGTTGTAACAATTAATCGGCAGCTAATTGGTTTAGTAGCCAAATCGGCCACTGTACCGATTAGCCGGCTTAAAAGATCTCTCTTAAAAATAGTCCCTTCTTAGTTAATTACTTTGGCCTTTCCTACGGTACCCTATTAATTTTTTCAGCTTGTCCGCTAAACTTTATGAAGTAGGGTTCAGAACCGCAGAAGCTACCTGCTCGGCTAATGATATGTTAGCTTAACTTTAACATGTGAAAGAAAGAAAATAGACAATTTTTTTTTATATGTTTTAAGTAGTAATAATTTAGTATACAATGACTGTTTATTGTGCTTTGTTATGAAAACAGTAGGCTATATTTAGTATAAGCCTACTGAACAGCAAAAATATTATAATTCATAATAGAATTTGACTAATTAATAGCAGAAATAATAATAGGATCCAATTAAAGGGCATCGACCGATATAGCACGCCCAATTAATCGCTAATCGGTTTATTTGCTTATCGGTACAAACTTTTTTCTAATAGCGCCTGGAAAGTGCTCGAATTCAAATACAAATTAAGTTAATTAATCCAGCTAGTTACTCACAACATTACACAACAGGGTTGCCAGATGCAGAACTTGAAAACAAGCCAATTAAGGTGAAAAAGCAGCCAAAATTAAGTCAAACAAAATTTAATTTTTGTGGCTAAAAAAAGTGTTTTCTAAAAAAAAGTTCTTCACTTAGAATCCGGCAGTGTTTTCTCAATTTTCGTCCCAAAATCATGGTGATCTTTAAAAAAAAAAGTTTTCACTTAGAATCTGTTAATGTTTTCTCAATTTTCGTTCCCCCGCAAAAAAAAGGTCTTCACTTAGAATCTGTCAATGTTTTCTCAATTTTTGTCCCAAAATCATGGTGATCTCTAAAAAACAAGGTCTTCGCTTAAAATCTGTCCATGGTCTCTCAGTTTCTCTTCCAAAATCATGGCTAGTTTGCGCTCGGGAGCCAAAAAATAAAAAGCCAGAAAAGGCCAAAAAGCCCAAAAAATTTTTTGATGCTAAACACACTAAAAAAAGCCAGGTTTTGCAAATTTGACATCAAAAAAGCAAAACTGGCAACCTGTTGCACAACCGGCTTCGGAAATGATTTACAAGGCAAAAACGTTGATTGAAGTTTTTATCTCATCTTTTGCACTTGACCGGTTGATTGAAGCCGTGCTACTGACAAATCTTATTATTTTAGGGTCTTTGTCGCCTTGTTCTTTTTTGTTAGGTAAAGAAAATAATAGTAGTAGACGGAAGTTGCACACTGTGGAAGGACACTGTTCTTGTGGAACGGGTACGTGTTAGCATAAACTTCTTTCAGTTTTTGATACAGTTTGCTAAACAGCATTTAACAATGAAATAATTACTTTATTTCAGCAGTTAATTGCTTTTTTTCCAAAATAAGAAGTCGTTACCAAGTTTCGCTATCAAGTAGGTCCTGTGCGTTTAGAAGCTAGTGACCCAACCAATTTTTTAATTTTTTGTTACTAAAGTAATTTATGGTTAGGCAAAGGCTGGCTTCATGCATTTGAGCCTTTATTTTCGAGCTAAGACTGTACTAAACTAAGAAGTATGCCGTGAAGTTGATGACGTAAAATCTGCTCTATATTTTTCAGACAACTTGGTAAATAAGGTATTAATAATATCGATTTTGTTGCTAACCTAGCTTGAAACGAAATACAGCATAAGATCATTCAGCTTGCGTTTTAAAAGAATTGAACTAATGCAAAATTACTTTGCTTTTCACCTTACCGCAAATTCCGATTGGACTTAGAACAGGGTTCTCAATTGGGGGTGGGAGAAGCGACTTCTTGGGGTGCGAACTTCTCTGCCGGACTTCTCTTCTCTACAATAAACAATACATCAAATGGTGGAAGAGGTGCTAAAATGATTTTTCCTTCCGGACGGGGTGCGAGCTTCAAAATGAATTGAGAACCGCTGGTTTAGAAGGTCGGCAGTGGAACGTGCATCGTTTGGCCATTGACCAACAAAGTAGCAAAATGATGTCATTTTAACATTAAAGCTTTAGCTTGTTTAAGATAGATTCAGACTGAAAGCGTTCGCGTAAAAAGCGCACTTTCGGCTACGCTTTTTGCATGTTTTTTCCGAAAACGCTTTTAGTATGAATCAAGCTAAAAAGTTTGAAATATTTAATTCCAATTTTTTCCCGCTAAACACGAAAAATTTCCGCTTTGGCGATTTTTTACGCTTTTGTTTTTAGTGCGAGCAGCTGTTTCTGTTTTGTTTTGTTCTCGCTTTACGTCATGCGCTTTACTTTTTCTGCGACCGCTTTCAGTCTGAATCCATCTTTTGTTTTGTATGATTTAGAGTAGGGGTGGACAAACTTTTTAACTCGAGGGCCGCATTCGGAAGTTGAATTTGTTTGCGGGCCGCGCTATAGTGATCTCTAAAAAAGAAAAAGGTCTTCACTTTGAATCTATTACGAATTTTTTAATTTTCGAGACTAAAATGATCTGATCAATATGTTAAAAAAAGGTCTTCACTTTAAATCTGCCTCGGATTTCTTAGTTTTTGTATCTAAAAATCAGTGATCGCTAAAAACAAGATAATTTTTGATCAAGTTCTATAAATTTGCTCAGGATGCGTTACCCAGAAGCTAACAAATACGTAATACTTCAATGTGTGGTACAGCGCCGTATACAGGGTGGCGTGCGGGTTTTTTTGTCCCGTGCCTATTTCTCCGTATCAACTGCTACTTTTTGACTTTTTTGCAAAATGACTGATATTTATTTTGTATGATTTTTCATGAGCAAATAAGGGGCCCGACTTTAAACAAAACTAGCCCGGGCTTTCAAAGGCTGTTTTCGGCCGTGGTGCTGTAAGATGATAACCGAAATGTATTTCTAAGGGTGTCGCATTGCAAGAATTGATTTTTATGATGGCAATAATTGATTAAAAAACGGTGATACGTTTGAGCGACATTAATTTGCACGACATTCATATTCGTGACATATTTTGAACGATTACACAACAAGGCGAATGTTTTTAACGCGAAGCTCTTTAGAGAACTTTTCAACAAACATGTGAATTTTCGAATTGTCACTTCACTACTCAGGCATGTGTTGCCAACGATGTCTACAGTTACTTCTCCGTCATACTTGCGTTGAAAAATAGATTATTAAAACTGCACTTCGGGTGGATTCGAACTCGCTTTAAATCCAGCCTTCACATCATGCTATTATCTTAATACTTTATTAGTTTGCGCCTTTTGTACATTCTTTGGTTGATCGATATTAGAAGTAGAAGCTCGTTTGTTGTCTTGCTTTAAAAGCCGCACAAATCATAACCGTTCTAAACACACATCGCTAAAAATATCTTCGCTCCAAAGAGGTCGCTAAAAGGAGGGTCGCGCAAATGTAAGCTGCTCTAGAACCGGGCACCCTGAAAAAATATTCGATATTTTATGAGAAAAAGCAAGAATAATAAGCACATTGACTCTTATGACATGATTTTATCAACGCTTTTCATAAATTTTGTGTTTACACGAAAAATTTACAGTGACACACGAGTTATTAATTTGAATAAAAAACTATTGAGAGTTTTTTTGATATAAAATTTTTTTTGATTTTTTATCTGACCAAATGTAAACAGCTGTAAAGCCTAAAAAAATTTGTGTTTGCAGATTTACTGCTTTTTAAATAATCCAAAAAATAAAAGTACGAACATTTTTCAGAATTCGACGATGAAAAAGGGGATCGAAAATGATGGTCGATGCTCTTTTCATACAGAAGCCTACAGTAACTACTTCAAAAAAATGCTTTTTTTATCAAACGCTGCGTGTTTAATTTCTATTAGAATTTTCTCGTCGGTTCTTATAATGGAGTAGGAGGCAATAGCACTTCACTGTTAAACGAGGTGACTTAAGTAAAGCCTATTCATCTAGGCAGGAACACCGGGTCACAATTGTTATTGAAAACAAAAGCGCAGCTTTGAAGTGAGCTTTTCTGCTCATCTATCAAAGGAAGATGGCGCAGCGCTTTGTACAAGGCGATTTCATACGTGTTTGTGCCTAGCTCATCGATCAGCAAAATCATTCATTAGCTGTCCAAAACAGCTTGACGTCGATCGCTCTATTACGGCCTAGCCGCGATATCAAACACCTGTTCTACTTCAGCTTTAAGCTCCGCCTCTGTTGCCTTAACGTTTTCAATGCGAATAAAAAACAATAATTTGTACAGCTGCGCGTTAACCTTACCGATTATCTGCTGCAAGACATTTTACTGCATGACCTTGATCTTTTTTTCATAAGTCAACAGCTGCAAAAAATGATCCTGTTTTGGCTGAAAGTTATAGCTTAATCGCCCAAAAAAAAGTTGAATGAATATTCTGGAATGAATTTGAAAAACGTTTATTTGTTGGATAAATTAAAGCAAAATTAATACTACAAAACATTTCGTTATTTTAGTTTAAAAATAGCTAAATTTTAACGCCATTTTAACAACGTAATGCGTTAATTGTAGTTTAGAAATTATTTTGAAAAGAATTTAACCGACAAGTAAATGAAAGATTTCTGGATTTTTTTATTTTTTTTGTTTTTTGATAGAAGAGTATCTTGGTTGTGAAATCCAATGAATTAGATTGTCAAGAAAGTTCTTGCGGTTTTTGACCTTTAAATTCAGATGCACATATCTCAGCTCAAACAAAAATTTTTTATTAAAATAAGCACCAATCTCTCTCAGGTGGTTGGAAATTGTCGTATATGTTACGTCTAATTCAGAGGCAAGCTCTCGAACAGTTGTGCATGTATTGGCTTCGACTAAGGCTCTTAATTGATCGTTGTCAACATCCGATGGCCGACCACTACGTTCATCATCTTCAAGACTTTCATCACCGGCACGAAATTTCTTAAACCACCACTGTGCTGTGCGTTCAGTAGTGGTTCCTATGCCAAACGCTTGGTTTATGTCGCGAGCTGTTTCTGCAGCTTTATGGCACGAATTTGTTTTTTTTTTCCATTTTTGGTTCAACGTTCTGAAAAAAATATAATTTCTTTAAAACGATTCAAATTATAACCATTAGATAGTGCAAAAAACGTTCTTTAAAATGATATATACAGTACAAAAATACAACAAAAACATGTTTAAAAATATATAGTTTGAAATCAAAATTTAAAATACCGCAAAAACTTTCTTAACAATTTAATATTTCAAATTATGCAGCGAACATTTTTTGAATAAAACATTATAGCCAGCTTTTTCAAGAATAAAACTTAGTTGAAAGTTGAACTAAAATCTCTGTACTTTGTGCATACAGCAGATTATTTCCGTAAAAGTAATTCGGCTGAACTCAGACAAGCTTAAAAAACAGAAAAAATAACACAATCGATGGTTGAACAAGGCTGCTTTACTGCACAGAAAACTTTCAATTTGCTTTTAATCTGTTCTAACAAAATTTTTTTATTTTTAAAAGATTGATACAATTAACCCATGCTTACCTAGGGGCAGACAACCCAGAATTACTTTTCAGTTTCCATACTTGATTATTTGAAATATAGATGAATGTTTAAAGTGTAAACAATTAACTATTGATCAATCGCTATTGCGATAAAGCTAAAAACGGGATCACGATAGCTTCAAAACCTTGTTTTGTTAAAACTATTCTTTACCCTTATTCTCTATCATCATTTATTTCGGGTCAAGCTTTGGGATGATACTTTGGTGAGGTTGAATGAAATGTCATTCGTTATTTATTTCAAAAACACAACCAGCTGCTACGAGGTTTCACGATAGTAAAAAAAACATTTTTTTTTCTGAGCGGTTCTTGGACAATGTATACCGAAAACCGATCCTATCTTCGGTTTTTTAAAAGTTGTCTTCAATAACATAAAGCCTTTGCACTGCGTACAAAATTGGTTTTTAAAATTGAGAGGTTTTATACAGTTTGTTGATGATAAAAATCTGTGTTTGAAACAAAACTCGTAAACAATAGGCGAAAGATAATGCATAAAAACAAACGCGATTAGATAAGAAAAACAGAAATAGGACTCGTTCTTTATCCGACGTTGACTTAACTTTTACTTTCTTTTTGTCTCTTCTTTCTCTTTCATTCCATCTGTTTCTCCGTTTCTTTCTTATCTTCTTCGGTGGCCGTTTGTGTTGAAAGACGTTACATTATTTTGATGGAGGACTTACATCAACTTTAAGATCAAGCGATAAGAGAATAGAAAAGAAAAAAAAAAAAGTAGAAGATTAAAAAAAAATGATGCAATTCGACTCACACGATGACTGCCGACAGCTCGTTTTTGGTAAAACTCATTTTTGATCTTACGCAAGCTTTCTCAAAATGTGAAATGAATAAATAAACGCGAGACATTTGTGACAGTAATCATATGATCTTCAGCATGGTCTTTTCAAATTCTTTCAACGCTTATTGCGACCACCAAATAGGCTCAATTTATTTCTTTTTTTGATTAACAACATTTTTATTTACAAAATTTTCAAGTCGAAAATCAAGATAGAAAATTTAACGAATTCAAAGACAGTTAGAATATTTTAAAGCCCAGCCTATTTACCACAAAAATATTTTTATCGGCTTTTCCTCATTCAGCTTATTAGAAAAATCTAAAGACTTAGGGTCTCTGCATTTAATTATCTGATTGTTTACGTTGCACTCGAATGAAAGATAAATCAACAAAGTTGTGCCATTGAAAAAATTTTTTCAAGCCAGTGGCCACAAAGTTTTAAGATTGATTAAATTTTTATTTATTTGTTGCAAACCAAAACAATTGTTTCATGTACTGTCTACGAAAAGATTTGCACAATGTGTAAATGCCAACTACTTTTTAAATTCTTGAAATTTCTTTTAAGTGTATTATAAAAGAGAGAATGTAAAATTAAAGTGAATCTTTCTTTTGTTTTTTTTATAAACGGATCAACATGAATTAGAAGCACGACACATTGTTATTTTTTGAAATCCACAGATTAGAATGTTGGGTTTTGTTTTAAACTCAACGAACATACATTAATAGAAAGACCTTCTACACAAAGCTTATTCGAAAGAGAGTCGTCCAAAGATTAAAAATTTTTATGTAGTTTCGATTACATTATCAGTATGCTGTAATGGCTTGTGAAGTTAGAATAATAAAAACTTTTCGTCGACCTTTCGTGCATATTTTACGTTTAGGCTTCTTGCACAGCAAATATTTTCATTGGCCACGTACAAGTATGGCTATTACAGGTCTTATACGCGTATTTTATGGTTAGGCTTACCTGCCGAGCATTGCTACTAAATAGTCACTCATCTCTTCGCACTTCGATCAATTTCGCGATTTTTTTTAGAAAGAAATTTAGAAAAGTTTAACGTTAACCGTAAAGTAACTTTAAGCAAGTCTTTACTTCGAGCAACCACTACTGAAAACTTTTTTTCTTGGTTTGTATTTTAAACTTGTGGCGGATGATTCGTTGTAAATACTCTGGCAACCAAATTCTTAGGTTACGACTTCAACACACAACAAGAGCCCATATGGTTGTGATCCTGAAAAAAAATCACTTTCAGATGAATGATAAAAAGATATCTCAAGCTTTTTAAAAAGTTTTTTCCAATTTTCTAACAATCATGAATATAAGAATAATTTTTATTCAATATAAGTAACTATGTTTTGTAATAAAATAGAACGGTTTTCGTAACCAAATCTCGAAGTGTAAAATTTCAATTTTTGTCAAATTTGCAAGTCACGTATGACATTTTTGCATGCCTTTAATTTTTACCGTGTAGAAATCGAAATTGGGTTTTCTGAAACAAAACACCCAGAAAATAAATCACCAAAAATTAATGAATGTTTGTTAAAATTTAGTGTATTTTTTTCTCAAAAAAATTTTCACAATATTATTTTTGCTTCAAGAAATCGATGTTGTATTTTAACAATTTTAACAAATGTGACTCCTTGCTACCACTTAGCGGAATAAATATAACCAATTTCAGGGGATTAGTTTAAATAAACAAAATAGCCTATAAATTAAATTTAGAAAATGTTTAAAGGCCAGTGATGGCTTTAGGGTGCGAACGGAGCGGCCGCATCGGGCCCCTCAGACACCCCTACGAAAGATATTGCTCTATTTCTTCATAGTATCCCCAGGACGATAGCATCCCTAAAATGAAAACTTTTTTGTTAGAGATCACTTTGTTTTGATACACTAAAAAGTGCCCCCCTAAAATGATGGCCTTTTTTTAGAGATCACATTGTTTTGGAACACTAAACAGTGGCTCCACTAAAATGAAGACTTTTTTTCTTTTGAGGGATCGCTTTGTTTCGGTACACTAAAAAGTCGCCCCCTATTTTTCTTGTATCGGCCCCCACTTTTTTGTAAGGCCATCACTGTTAAAGGCTGTAAGATAAAAATCACTTATGCTAAAAATGCAAAGAAAAACAAAACATATTGGTTAGTGCTGTCAGGAAAACGAAAAACAAAAATTGATAATAGCAGTACGAAATCCAGTCAAGAGCAAGAATAAATGTACGCTAAACAACCGTTCTAGCTGCTTATATTTAACCCTTTCGCTCCTACTGGGACACATGTGTTCCGGGCCGATATTTTTGTTGCGATTTCTTACCAATTTACACTTCATTTCTTGTGCGACACATTTGTCTCACTATAAAATACTACTCGGACATATATGTCCCACCCCCCTTCTTGTCCCAAATCCGAATTTTTTTCTAAACATTCCTAACTATTTATAGTAAGATATAAATCACAAAAAAAAAATTTTATATGCTTTAAAGTAGGTATAAAAAAATCTGAAGCAAAAGGGTTAATGGTTTAAAAAATTATCTTTTCGATAAAACTGAGAATTTTTATGATCATAAAAGATATTTTTTCACGCCAAAAAACAAGTCAATTTGAATTATTTAACAAGACCTTTGTGAAATCCTTTTATTGCAATTGGCTGCACTAGTTCATGTCATAAAAATCGAATATTTTTTTTCTCGACTAACAGGACAAGAGAAGATTTCTTTTAATGATTATGGTAAAAAGTCTTAGTCTATAATTGTAGAATTTTATTTTCTGAATGTATATGGTAAGTAGTCTTAGTGCTAATCAATAATTTTAATCTCACTTTAATAGGTATTAGAACTTATAAATTTATATTATACGCTTAATATTAAATCTCTTTATATAAATCTATAGTCTATCTATGGGTCATGTAATAAATTACAACAACTTTTTTGACGAGAAAATAAGCTTCTCCGTAATACGAGCGTAAAGAGGATCCTGTTAAAATCTTCAACAGACACGTCAAAGCTGAATAAAGATACACATTTACAGATTCCTCCATAGATCGCCATTGGCCAAGGAGAAGCACCTGATAACCTCCATTGCTGGAATTAAAATGATGGAATTAAAATTATGAGGGTCCGCTTGATGGGGGTGTCAAACAAAATTTTTGTGAGTGTTACACCTAATTCGAGTACTAAGTGATAGTAAAATTGAAGGAATAATACTAATCAATTCAGTTACTGACGTAAAGTTTGAAAATTAGAGCTTTCTTAAAATTATTAAAGCTCCCGTACTCTACAGTTATTCAAAATAAATTTTTTTAAAACAAGCAGAAATTGAAATACAACTCGCCAAGGATTCAATTGGAAATTTATGTGAAGACAAAAAAAATCAGTCTTAATGAAAAAATTTTTATTGAACAAAATGCAATTTGTTTTCAGTTTGGAGTGTTATGATTTCATTAGTATTTTCTGGTTAAATTTTTCAGCTGGTGAAATTTCAAAAGACAATTTCAAAATCAGTTTTAATTACAGATGACCCTGATCGAGCTGGGTGCTGAAAACGTTACACGACTCATTACAATCAAAGACAGCTGGAAAAATTTCTTTTAGCTAACGTCTAGAAATTAAGTTACTTTTGTGAAAAAACTTAAATTCAATCAATTACTGTATTAGGTTGTTAAGAAAGCTCTTGCGGTATTTCAAATTTTGATTTCAAACTATATATTTTTAAACATGTTTTTGTTGTATTTTTGTACTGTATATATCATTTTAAAGAACGTTTTTTGCACTATCTAATGGTTATAATTTGAATCGTTTTAAAGAAATTATATTTTTTTCAGAACGTTGAACCAAAAATGGAAAAAAAAAACAAATTCGTGCCATAAAGCTGCAGAAACAGCTCGCGACATAAACCAAGCGTTTGGCATAGGAACCACTACTGAACGCACAGCACAGTGGTGGTTTAAGAAATTTCGTGCCGGTGATGAAAGTCTTGAAGATGATGAACGTAGTGGTCGGCCATCGGATGTTGACAACGATCAATTAAGAGCCTTAGTCGAAGCCAATACATGCACAACTGTTCGAGAGCTTGCCTCTGAATTAGACGTAACATATACGACAATTTCCAACCACCTGAGAGAGATTGGTGCTTATTTTAATAAAAAATTTTTGTTTGAGCTGAGATATGTGCATCTGAATTTAAAGGTCAAAAACCGCAAGAACTTTCTTGACAACCTAATAGATAGTGTGAAGAATTTATAACTGGATGCAAAAAAATTCTGTTTTTATTTATTTTCGCCTCTATATTTATTCTTCCTGACTTGCAAGAAAACGTCGGCGGCGTTATACTTAGGACAATCGTCCAACAATTACCGCAACGTGCTTCCAGTATCCAGAAATGCCAAGATAATCCTGTCTTGTGAAATTAATGCTGAAATTTATATTGAGAAGATGATAACGCCGAGAATTTAGAAATTTTTATTTAGTTTCAAAAGATTTGTCCTTTTTTTAAATTTAATTAATTTTTCATGCAGACTATTTCATTCGTTTTGCTTCACTTATAACATGTTGCTTGTTTGCGTATTATGTTTTTGCAACCTTCTGCAAGTCATTATATTCATAAGCGTAAAATGACGAGGGGCTCGGATGCAACGCTCCCACAACATTTTCGGTCTTCCTCAGAATTTAAAAAGCCTCCCTTCAAAAACCTTTAAAAGCTAGTATTTAACTTTCCAGTACAACAGCCTCATATTCAAATAAAAAACTTTAGGACTCTCGAATCGTTCGAAAGATTTTTTTCTTAGCTTGATTTTCAAACTCTTGGGTTGGTGCTATTCTCGCTCAGAGGCACTTTCCATTTGGAAAGAAGTGTTATACTTAGAACTTTATTACCGATGTGGGTACACATGAGGTCGTGGGGAGTAGAAACTTGTTTTTCTATCGGATTTTATAATACAAAAAGTCACTCATTGACATCGGGTTGTATAATATAAAAACTCACACACAACAATAATTTGAATGTAGAAAATACTTTTTGACAGCAAGTGAAGCGGGTTATAAAAGTCTCTTAGTCGAATCAAATTTCAAAAAGTACTTATTGACTGCATTTGTTCCGTAAAAGGGTTTGTTTTCACTACGAGCGTTGGCAGGAGTATTCTTTGTTTTTTATTGATGTTTTTTACTTCTTTCCGTGCTTAAGCGCTAAGAGAAGCTAAAAAATTAATAAAAAAAAAAGAATATTCGCACCAATGCTCGTAGTGAAAAGGAGCCTAAAGTCAAGTGAAGACGAAAAGACTTTTATCTTGAATTTTTTATGGTTGAATGAATAAAAATCAGTAAACCCCAGAGGTTTAGTAAGAGCAGCACTTGATTAAAAAAAGAACCACGATTTCCCACCATTGCTGTATTATGCCGTTACTTTTTTCAATAAAATATCTTGACCTGACAAGTCTAAGACTTTCTGCTTTGTAAATTGAAGTCCCTTCCGTGGAAAAAACCTTACTTCACTGCCAACTTAATTTGACCTGTTTTGCATTCTGTAAATATTAAAACTTTACATTAGACCAGGGGTTCCCCAACTTTTTGTTTATCAGTATCCTATGGACACTCTATTAGTTTGCATGTACTCCCAAAATTTTTTTACATATATAGCGCTAAGCACAATTTGCTCTGATGCAAAACTTACTTTTTTTTAGTTGAGATCCATCAAAAATCCTTCAAAAAAATTAAAAATCTGTCGTTTAGAGTAAAAAGGAGTTTTATCTTCAAGTTTTATTGCGGCAATTCAAACGCAGAAGGACAACCACCAACTTAATTCTAATTATATTTATTTACTAATTAAAAAGAAATAAAAACAAAGCAGAATTAAAGCAAAACAATTACAATATTTTAGGTAACTTAATTTACCATAATTAAAACTAAAGTTCAACGCTACCTAGTGATTTCTGCCTGAGAGTAACTCTATATATTACTTCTTCTTCTTCATTTGGGGAAGATGAACGAGAGCTGGATGGTCCACTAAATCAGTGTTCTTCAAACTTTTTTCATCGAGACCCATTTTGCACAGGCAAATTTTTTCGCGACCCCTAAAATAGGATCTTCACCTAGAATCCATCTCTGATTCTGCTATTTTTCCCCCGAAATCAAGATGTTCTCTAAAAAAAAAAAAAAAAAAAGGTCTTCACTTCGATACTTCGATTCCATCTCTGATTTTCCTATTTTTCTCCCAAAATCAAGGTGTTCTCTAAAAAAAAAAAAAAGAAGGTCTTCCCTTCGATTTCATCCCTGGTTTCCTTATTTTATTCCCAAAATCAAGGAGTTCTCTAAAAAAAAAAGGTCTTCACTTCAATTTGCTGTTGTATTTCGTTATTTTTCTCCCAAAATCATGGTGATCTCCAAAAATTAAAATCTAAAATCCCGCGACCCCCATTTAGCCCTTTCGCGACCCCCAGTTTGAAGAGCCCTGCACTAAATGACTGGACATGCTTTCATTAGCCAGGTTGCCACCAGATCTTGTTAGCATCTGAGAGAGTCAATAAAAGATTGACGTTAAAATTTAGCTGGGCTCCATTTGATGGTGCTAGATGGGGTAAGATATTATTATGTGCTTAGCTGTCTTCTTCTTTGCGCCACATTTACAGGCCTCCGTAGAAGTCATATCCTATTTGTGCATTTCTAAGTGGGAATAGACCAACGCCGATCCGAAGGCGGTTGAGCTTGACCCATTCAGGTCCAGGAGAGCTAATTCCCGGTGCCGCTGCGCTAACATCCTTCATAAATTTATGGAGTTGAGAGGTGTTTTCTCGCCATTCCGTTGCTCCAACTATATTCCGCCCGGTAACTGGCAGATGACCAGGCAAATTATGATGAATTCCGGGTGCTTCGGGGCGGTAAAAAGATAGACCCTCGGCACCGGATGCTATAGAGACACGGTAAGTTCACAAATGCTACGTATTACGACCTGTGACAAAAGTCGCATCGCCGTAAGAAAGTGGGTGTAATATCACGTGATCATGCGATATGAAACAACAGGATGTGAAATTCGAAGTACAGATAATACAAAAATAGAAAGCATAAGAAAGTTAAATTTTACGTTAGAAACAAAACTTTATAACTAAAATCATAACTACACTTGATTTCTTGTGAAAATATGAAATTATATTTTTGGCTATCAAATTAATCCCTAAAGTTTTGGTACTAAAATTTAATGCTTAAATTAATATGAAAAATGTTATTGATGTTGATTAAATTAAATTTTAAATGAACAAATAATAAAAAGCATACAAAATCGTTCAGAGCTATGTAATACAAGTTTAAACAAAATTGTACAATCAAGCTAATAATATAATGTAAATAAGCCAGCAATACTAGCTATTAATATATAAATAAGCCTGCTTTTTGGCAACAAGCTGATAAATACGAGGTGAAACATTAACAGGTGTTTTAAATGGATTTCGATTTAATTTCCATCAGAACCGAAAATATCGATTCACATAGACGTGATGATGGAAGCTACAACAATACTTGAATGGCAGGTGTAGCAATCTTTTGAATGAATTGCACATCATAAAACAAGAATTCTCATGAATTTTTCTCAGAATACACATTGCGTGCAAAACCAATATGTTGGTGTTTAACCAGTTCCTTTTATGTACCTGTTCCAGCCTGCAGCATTTGAGCGTTTGCAGTAAAAGGATTTCTAATACGTATATGCAAACTCATCTTTATTGACTTGGAAAATATCCATCAATTTTCTTTTTGAACTTAATTAAATATTCAATGACCAGTCCTGTAAAGCTTTTGGTCTCAAAATGTGGATTTTGGCTCAGAAAGTTTTCAATAAAAGAACCTCTTGCTGGACACTTAGAATCACTATACAGTCTATTCCAATTTTGGTAAATTATACGAAACTAGCGACAATGAATAGAAAACATACTAGATTTAAATTTAATCAATTACCCTCACAACAGAAAAGTTAAATGAGGACATTCTCTCACATATAATGTACTCCTTGGAAAGTCAAAATGTACCCCTGAGGTACATGTATCGCAGTTTGGGATCCCTGCATTAGACGTTGTACGTAGTGTTTTACCAATAATTTGTATCTTATTTTAGAGGCTTTATCAGTTGCAAAGATTGTACTGAAGTTTATTTGAGTAGTCCTTATATACTGTACTATTGATTGGTGTCATAATGTGTACAAAGTATTTACCTTTAAAATTTAACTGTTTATTATAACAAAAAACATAACGGTTTATTTGTTACAAACTCTTGATCATGCTCTAAAATAGAAACGAAATGCATTTTCTTTAATAAAAAATTTAATATGCGAGTGATTTCTTTTTTTTATCTCCAAACAAATGCAAGAGTAATTGAACCTAAGCAACTGTACATCAAAAAATTAAATCGATTTTTTTCAATGGATCGACAAGTAATAGAACGACCGCATATCTACGTAATTCGCTGCAAAGAACTTATAAAGAATAAAAAGTCTAACTTTACGAGATAAATCAGTTTATTTTAACCACATATTTTCTGGTGTAGCAAAAGGCAGCTCAGGTCCACTTGCGAACTTTGATTACAAATTGTTTCCAAATAAATTTTATTATCCTTTTTAAGTAGGCCTATTTATTATTCAGTATATTTTGTTTAAGATTACTGAACCCTGTGTAATACAGCCTGTTTTGTCTCAAAAGACTTACGAAGTAGAGATAAATATTTTTTCACAAATCATATCGTCCATTTATTCTGCTGACTTGCAGGACGATGTCGAAGAGTTAAACTTCTAGTTAGTGTCAAGCGATTAATTTCATCTCCTTTCCAAGTTGCCATTGCAAGGCTATACGTTTAATTATTGCTTTAATTTTTTTATTTTTAGTTTATTGCAGCATATCGTGTTATGACTGTGATTTAGAGCTGCTTGCTAAGACCGCTAAGTAGAGGAAACTGAAATGTTTTTTTCGAAAGAGACAATAACATTGGGGGAGTACACTGTAAAAAAGCTGCAGCGGCTTCTTTGATCTTTTCCGTAGGCGTTTTTGATGTTTGCGAAATTTCTTTGATTTTGCTGCAGTTTTTTTTATAGCGTAGAGTTGTACCAAGATTATGTTTATTGCAATCAGCATCATTACGGAGCTTCAAACCCCTCTAAAACACTGCCAAGAATTTGATTCAAAGTAAGTTTATACAATTTTGCCATTGTTAAGACAAACTGCTTTTTTGAAAATGTAAAATTATTGTTGATGAACAGACATGATTTATTTGCAAAAGTAAACTTATTTTTGCGCTTAAAATCTCTCTGATGCTGCCGCGATTTAAAAAAAATTTTTTCAAAAGGGAACAGACTCAATGGCCGGCTGGTTTCAATATTTTTTCTATTATTCATAAGCTTTTATCAACCTTTTTGAAAAATTATCTTGATTTAAAAAGAACAGAAATACGTAACTTCATATAAGCCAACGGTGAGCAAATTGCAACTCGCCAACCTTTTGTTTGCGGCTCTTCTAGCTAAACAATAATAACAAAATTAAACAATGCACAACTGTTATTCACAGCTGAATTTGGGTCAAACGAAGATTTCTAATTAAGTGCTAAATCGGATTATAGCGTGGAAATAAAGCATTTCTTTGTTTGTTGTTGAGGACCATTTACACTACACAGCAAAAATTTGAGCAAAGCGAGCGGTATCTTTCTTTCATTTATTTCTCGCCCGCCGAGAAACGCTGGTAGCATTAGAATAAAAGCAACAAAGATAGTGTTCGCTCTCCGTTTCGCTTCTCTGTAATGAAATTTGTAAAATCATAGTATCGTGCAAGTCGAACAAATGAAGATTTGAGAGAATTAATTCACACCGCATTGACTTCATATCGACAAGGTTTTCAAAAGCTAGCTAACAAAGTGGGAAACCATAGTTGATCTAATGCTAGTAAAATCTCGGAAAAACTGAATTTTCACATGTGGCTCTTTCATTGAAAACTTTATGCGAATGTGGCTCTTTCATCGAAAACTTTAACCACATGTGAAAATTCATTGAAAACTTTTACGCATAGCCACCTTGTCTCTAGTCTACTCAACAGCTGAGTACTGTGCGCCAGTCTGGTGTCGCAGTGCTCACACTCGCCTCATTGACAGTGTCTTGAATGACGCCTTGCGCATAGTTACTGGATGCCTGCGTCCCACTCCAACGGACCACCTACCTGTACTCTCAGGCATCCAGCCAGCTGAGCTTCGCCGACTGGCAGCGACACTCTCCTTGGCTTACCGTGGATCTCTGGACCCCGATCATATCTTGCATGGTCTTTTAAGTGAATCCTCAGATACTGGCCAAGTGAGACTAAGATCCAGACGCCCGTTTGTGCCAGCTGCGCGGAATCTTTTGGACAACCTTGCCAGACTTGGCATCCGCGCCTCTGAATGGACAAATCACAAATGGAAAACGGAGTACTGTGAAAATGCTTCCAGGCTCCGTGCTTTTGTGCCCGAGACCGGTACCAGGCCTGTTGGGATGGGCTTACCCCGAGCAGCTTGGGTTAAGCTCAACCGCCTGCGGACTGGTGTTGGGCGATTCCATTCGTCCATGCACAAATGGGGTCTCGCTCCTTCACCGAATTGCGAGTGTGGCGCCTCTGAGCAAACTGCAGACCATGTACTAACAGCGTGCCCTATACATCGGGCACCACATGGAGCACGAGGTCTGACGGTTTTGGATGACGAAACTTGATGCTGGTTTAATGACATCACTGCCAGCATCTGATTCAGGCAGTGCAGCAGTCTGGGGTAGTAAAAGGATAAACCCTCGGACCCAGTCCTGTTTGTGTCTGGCCTGGAGTGGATGCCCTTCGGGCGACGACGACGACGATTGAAAACTTTGCCCAACCCTGATATAAGCAGAAGCAAAGATTATATATCGATCGTTTATTTTAACAATGGCGAAAAACAATCATACACTGCCACCTTTCTTGAACGGAATATTCTACTTTGGACTTGTTATCGATTTTAATTGCCATGTAAAAAAATCTTGGAACCGAAATTAAGAAAATAGTAGCCCAAATAGCCCATCTTTATTACCATTTTAAAAGTATTTCGAATTTGGAGCCCAAGTCCACTTTAGACAATACAAAGCAAGTCACTAATTAAAGGTTTGCTCTTGAAATTATACATCTCAAAGTAAAAAAGTTCCTACTAAATATATTTATATTTTGGCAGGGTAGAAATAACGGAATAAATTCCTACATCCTGTAAAGTTTCAACGGAAGCTCATGATAATAGACCACAAAGAATACCACATTTTATTGAATAAACTTCCCTCTGCCAATAAAAATAGTAAATACATCTAAATATAGAAAAACAAGCTTTAGTTTTTTTCTATAGGTTATGCAATCGAGCAAATAAAGGACACTAACTATACCTTGTAGCTATTAATGTTTGCATACTTCGAAGTTGTTTTTATTTGGTTCTCTTTCGCTTTTTCTATGGTATAAATATTTGTTCTGCAACCGGCGGAAATAAAAAAAAATGATCCAAGTATTTTCGTAATAGAACACAAGAAGAAAAAAGAAATGTTACTGCATATAAATATACAAGCAAGTACAAAAGAAGAAAAAATGTTTTATAGTTGCAGCACCTTAAAAAAGAGGAATAACTATTAAATAAAGTGATTCAAGTAAATTCTTCATCTTATATATTAGTTAATCAATTAATGACTATTTTGTTTGCTGAAAAATAGAGTAATTGCTATAAAATCATTTTTAAGTATTGTTTTCAGTACGAAGTCGTTTCTGTTTTCGGTTTATTTAGTATATCTCTGAATCAATAAATTAAGACAAAACTTGAACAAAAATATTGGTTACAATAAATGTAGGAATAAATATGGTGTTACAAATACGATAAATGTAGGAGTAAAGAAAGTAAAGTTTACTGTGGGCAACCTCTTACATGCTGGGTTTGTTTTGATTTTTTTACGAACATCTGTTAAAAAAAAGGCTTTTCTCTTAAGTGAATTTCAAGTCTGCTAATCTCAGTTCTTTCATTCGCAAGCCTGAGTGTAAAGTGTCCGCAGCTGACTAGTCAGAATACGGTTCCAAAAGTATAAGCATTTAAAATGTGAGATGTGCACTTTTTAAATTTCAGTTTGTTTATCAAATTTCGAAGCAAGAAACATTAGTCTCAGAACAATTGCAACTCAATGGAATGTTACTACGTGGTTCAGTGCAGGAAGTTACAACCAGCAAAGATCACATTTTTAAAGTTTTTGAAAAAATATGTAACTTTTTATGACTATATGTTTTCTTTTTGATAAATTATATTTTCAATCTCTTCTTGGTTAAAAAAACAGATTTATTTTTTCAAAATGAAAATCAAATTTTTGAAAATATTCTGTGGAGGTATAAAAAATGAAGAGTAAATTATCTTGAAAAATGCAATTCAACTTGTTTCATGTAAAGTCAGGGTCACAATTTTTTAGAATATTCTTATTTATTAAAATATTATATGAAATAAATATGTCTGACGAAAAATGTCCCAATGTTGATTTATCTGTTGATGATTTATTATCTTGGAAACCACCTAAGCCTGCGATTGACATTGACGATATCAAAGAAATTGAGAAGTTCTTGTATGGTGCAGATATTGATCTAAATGATTTATGTGATGAAGTAAGTATTAATTAAATTTCACACTTGGTATTTTGATAATTATGCATAATTATATTAAAATCGGAGTAGATTCATAATGCAGAAGGGGGCAAACTACGGCCCGGAAAATGCTTTTATGTGGCCCCCTTAAAGCTTCTATGAAGCGATATATTACGTTATATTTGTTAACTTATTAAGAAGAAATAGTGACGGTTAGATCTACACAGTACGTCCACCTCTCCTTTCTTGGCTAGTGCATTGTATTGTAGCAGGCAGTGCTGCGACACTTGATCGAACGACACTTTATCGAAACGACACTTGATCGAAACGACATTTGACCGAAACGACACTTGATTGAAAAGACACTTGATCGAAACGATACTTGATCGAAATGAAAGTTGATAAAAAAAAAGATTTATCTATTGTATGTTTCTGCGATTAAACAATCTCTTTGTTATTGTAAATTAAATTCATGAAAAGCAGAGGCTATCAGTAAGAAGACAGTTTGTTCTTATTTGTTATAATTTTTTGTCGATGTTTTGGTTAGGGTTTTTTAACAAGGTCCCTGGGCAAAGCAATTTTAGGGGAACAACAAGTAGATTTCTTGTCATGGTTATGTTTCGTTAGATGCCCATTGCTATCATTTTTTTGCATTCTTTGGCGTATTTAGAGGAAGGGCATTGTGCCATGGCCCCACCCTTGCAGACTTCTTGCAGAAATCAGAGACAGATTTAAAGTGAAGACCTTTTTTTAGAGATCCCAATATTTTTGGGACGAAAAATTGACAAAATTGAGACACATTTTCTCTTTCAATATTCGATCAAGTGTCGTTTCGATCAAGTGTCGTTGCAATCAAGTGTTATTCAATCAACTGTCGGGTCACAGTAGCAGGTAAACGCGTGTTCTGTTATTCCTCTCAACATCATTCATTATTTTGTTATTGAATTACTTTGTTTTTTATTTAAATCAGGGGTGGGCAAACTTATTAGTTCGAGGGTTGCAATGGTAAGTTGATTTTGTGTGAGGGCCGCGGTATAATAACCTTCAAAAAAAGTCTTTACTTTGAATCTGTTTCGGCTTTTTTGATTAAAAATCAGTGATCGTTAACGGAAACGAAATTAATAATTTTTTACATCATTTGTTTGAGGTTTCACGGGCCGCACAGAAAGTCGTTGCGGGCCGTAGTTTTCCCATCCCTGATTTAACTGCTTTAGGTGAAGTGACTTTGAGTAAAGACTTTTTTTTGGTTTTTAACTGTATAGAGTCTTAATTTCAAATTGAATAAAATGTAAACAAAAACAAAGAACAAAACAAAACCGGGTCTTCTCAAGAAATGACCGTAAACGATTTTTGTTCGTGAAACTAATCTGGAATACCCTTGTGGTTACTATTGTTTCTTGAGAAATCCTTTTTCTCTTGTTTTTTTTTTATTCCCTTCTGGTGCTGCAGAGCGGATTTCGGGTTAGTTTCACCGACAAAAATTGCTTACGATAACTTTTTGAAGAGACTCAAAAATCCCCCCACCCCCTTTCTGAACCCATTACTGACGTGGTTCTTTGAAAAGTGTGCCTTTGTGAAAGCGGCCCAGCCGGCTCTTTGAAAAAGAAAATTTTTGAATACGGCCTTTGCACTAAAAAGTTTGCCCACCCCAGTGTAATTTCATTAAGTACATACTTTTTCAAGTGTGAAAATTTTTGTTTATTTTTGAGTGTAAAATATTTCGGCATATATTGTCTTTTGCGTTTTAGTTTTTACAGAAGGATAAAATTTTATTTGTTTATAATAGCATAGAAATCAATTTGAAAACAATCAACAAAAATATAGTATATTTCAAGTTACCTATAAACTCTTACTGAATTACATATCACCTAAACCACTGGTTCTCAACCTTTTTTATCGCGGACCCTTTATGCAATCGCGGACCCCTTGACCATGGGCGCCGACTGAACCGATTTTAGAGGAGCAAGATAGGCTTGAAGTACAGTATTTCTAGAAAGCGCAAGATGGTTAAAACTTATCAAAAAGCTGTATTTTACATTACAAATTCAGATTTTAAGGGAACCAAGACCCCTTCTTGCTCTCCTCCAGTGTCGACGTCCATATCATCACAAAATGCAAGTCATGAAAAACATCACAAAATGCAACATAATGTTTAAAACCCTACTTAAAAACAGCATAAAATGATGCAGGTTATTTGATTTATTTCAAAGTGAGCGCACTTTAATGCGATTTTTACTGTTGCATTTAAGAAGCAAGTTTTGAAATATGTGGTCGTGTTTTTATAATCGCTAGTCTCATTTTATCTTCCACATCTAACTTGCAGCGAGCTTTTGATTTGATATGCACGAGAGTAGAAAATCCACTTTCACAGAGGTAAGTGGAAGAGAATGAAACAATGACGCGTAACGCTTCCGTCAATAACTTTGGGTAAGACTGCGGCATAGAGGTCCAAAATTGAGTAAGTGATTTCATCGTAAATATTTCACGACCAGCTGAATCATTTCTCAAATCCAACAGCTCATCTTGAACTTCTTCAGAAATTGTTGTTATGTCTATCATTGGGAAAAATGGATTTCGAGGAAGAACTTCAGACACTTCTTTAAGATAAAGAAAGTACTTCTTGAATTCATTTTCCAGCGACTGTAAATGTTCACTAATTTCTTTTATTTTTGCATTGAGACTAGGAGATTCAAATCCAGATAATTTACAAACATTGCGAAATTTTCCTGATTGACTTCACAATTCTAATTATGTATCTTTTCTGCAAAGCCACGCAAAATGTCTCTAAATTGTATAATGTTTGTATCTGGCCCTTGAAGTCTAAATTAAACTTATTGAACTGCAGTAATGTCAGCTATGTAAGCTCGAGCCTGTAACCATGTTTCGTCATTAACGCAGTCGACAAAGGCATCTTTCTTAACTATTTCCAAAAACAGTTTGATTTCGGTTCTCAGCTCGTAGTACTGCAGTACCGGTATAAAAAAAAGAGTCTCATGATCAGAGTCCATTTCTTCGCAAAACTGTTTGAATAAACGAGAAGTTGTGCCACTCTTCTTCACGAAGTTAACTATTTTCACAGCAGAATTAAGCACGTTCTTCAAAAAATTAGGAAGGGTTTTGCATGCGATCGTATATCGATGTATCATTCAATGTAAGCCTCTGACTTTAAGAGATATTTCCTTGACCTTTATTTGGAAACCAGATTTGCATCCAAGCATTGCCGGGGCTCCATCAGTACATACGCCACAAAGCTTTTCCCACTGCAAACCTTCCGTTTCAAAAAACTTTAAGATGCTGTTCATTACATTTTGAGCTGTGGCTGTAGTTTCCGAAGAATTGCAATACAAAAACTCTTCTATAACATCCTCCTTATGTATGTATCGAACAAATACCAAGAGCTGCGAGAATGATGCAACATCTGTTGATTCGTTCAGTTGCATGGCGAACATGGGAGAAGATCTGATTTCCGCTATAACTTGCTATTTGACGTCTGTTAAAATAAGCGAAATACGCTTCTTAATCGTGTCGTTAAATAAAGGCACTTGTTGAGTCTTTTTTGCACTTATTTCTCCTAAAAGCAACTTCGCCGTATCTACCGCACATGGTTTTACAAGGTTTCTTCAATGGTATGAGGCTTTTTTTGCTTAGCTATACGAGGTATGTAATGCCACTTCAAAAGAAGCCGTCAGGCTTGCAGTGCTCTGTTCTTGAAAATATCCACTAGCATCCAATTTTGGTCGTTTCAACAAGAGTTTTTGTTTTTGAAAAAATCTAAGTCTTTTTCTACATGCGCTGGGTGCTTCTGCTGCAGGTGACGCTTAAGCTTTGATGGCTTCATTGCTTCGTTGCTGAGGACAGAGCAACATAAAACGCATTGAGGTTTTTCTTTGCCATTGTCTAGCACAGAGGTAAAACCTATTTTAAGGTAACTTTCTGAAAACTTTCTAGATTTAGCCATGTCGTTTCAGTTCAAGTATTAAATCTTTCTCCCAACAACTATGAGCTACCAACTGAGTAAAAGACTATTTTGCTTCATTCATTTAGGCTGATTCAACATGTACTCGACTTCTCACTGGCAATAGGTTTGATTTATGTGACATCACAATGCGGATAATCGCAATAGGTTTTCTAGCGACATCAAAAAACGTTAATTGAGCAAATATTTCTAAATTGCATAAATATTTTAAAAAACAAATGATGATAAACGCACCATTTTAAAAAAGAGGATTAAAAAAATCAGTTTAACAGTTGGAAATTTTTAACCCCTTTCATGGATCCCCGGTTGAGAACCACTGACCTAAACATTATTTGACTAATAACTTTTCTGCAACCAAATATTTGCATAGTTTTTTGAAGAATTCGCAGCAGTCTAGTATTAATTTTTTTTGTTCCTTTTTTATCTTTAATGTTAATTCTCAGGTGCGGTTATAAGGGCTCGTTTCCACAACGAGCGTGGAACGAAGAATTCTTTGTTTCTTTTACTGATCTTTCCGCGCTTAAAATCTAAGCGAGCGCTAAGCAAAGAAAAAAATCAATAAAACTAAGAAAGAATACTCCATTTCACGCTCGTAGTGGAAACGAGCTCTTTTGCACGATTTCTTAGTCCACGTTATAACGTAAATCGGTTAGTTGCCGCTTTCCTATTTGCAATCTTTCCTCTAGCTTTGTTTTCTGTTGTAGATTGTTTTATGAGATGCAAATAAAAACAGATTACTATTGCTAATGATTTGAATTAAAAAAAATTACGTGTTATGCTTCGTTGGTCAAATTCTCGAATTACTTTTATTGCTTCAATCTATGGTTTCGCTCAGATGATACAAAATGTTTACAGTTTCGGTCTTTGATTATTAACCAAGAAATGTCTCAAGATGAAAAATCCGGTTTTACATCTCTCATCTCAGTTTTATCAAATGCGTCTTCATCATGCAGTGATTCATTTGATTGTGATATTCAAGCTCGACTTGAGGCTCTTTTAGAAGCGGCAGGTAATTTTTTCATCTTCCATTTGTTTCTAAATGTGCTCTATTAAACCCTTATACATAGTTTTAAATTTAAAGCAAAATATATGAAAAAATAAATTTTCCAAAGATTATTAAAGTGTGTTTTCAATTTTTTTTTTAAATTTTATTTAATTTTATGAACAGTGTTTATTTTTTTAAACTAGGAATCGGTAAATTATCACAATCCGATAGAAAAGCCTTCACTGATCCTGAGGTTCTGCAAAGATTGTCATCTTCAGTATCGAATGCTTTAGAAGAAGCAAAGCTTACTTTTTGTAAAGACCATGCAGAAAAGAAAAGTTTTCAAGAAGAAAGTTCAAAGTATGCAATGTTAAAGAGCTTTTTATGTTACTCAAATCCTTGTAATCGAAGTAATAACAAATTAGTAGTTATAAAAAAAATTAATTATTTATGAACTGCTTGTTTTAAAAGTAAATGAAGTGTCAATAAAAATATCATTTATATAGACACAATATTTATTTAATTGACTATTTTAAATAAATAATATTATTATTCTTTCATTGAGCACTATGCAGAAAAGATCGATTTACTCATTCATTATAAATATATACAGGGTATAACAAAAAAATGTATACACACATTAATTACTTGTAAACAAAATGTTTATTATATTTTAAAAAATTCAGCGATCGGTATGATTATGATTGCGTTTGACGCAGATTTTTTACAGTGTACGTTTTTACGTCGTCATTACATTATTAATAATCACAACATTAGCTGTTATGTTGTTGCTTCGTAGCTTTCAATGAGGCTTCACTTTATGTCTGTATAGAGTCAGTACCCGATTAGAATAAAAAAATTAATTTATTTTTTGATTTTTTTACAGAAACTGATAAAGACTTTTATACGTTGAAATCGCTTTTTCGTTATTATTTATTTGGTTTTAATTTCTAATTTCTTTATTAAATATTTGGCTCATTGAACTTAGACCGATTTTATTAATTAAATTATTGCAATTTGACTAGTTAGATAAAATCGTCAATTTGACTTTGCTGAAAAAGGAAATAGATTTTGTTAAAAAACTTTTAACATACTATTTGTGTAAAGATACATGCAAAGACATTTTTTGAAATACAGATATTAATATTTTTTATGCGACTTTAAAGTCTTTCAGAAAAATGATCCAATGAAATGAAATTAAGGTGTGACACTGACAATAAGAAATATTGCTTTTTTTGTTAACTGTACAAACACACGGTCAAAGTGTCCACAGTCTAGTATTCGCAGGATTTTCAATTGTTTAATGCAATTTTATAAACAGACGCGGAACTGCTGCTGACATGAAAGCGACAAGAAATGCCAGTCTCAATGCAAGCGCGAAGCGAGACGACGGCAAACGCTTGCTGCTGCTCGCCTGCTCATCCGGGTTCGCTGAGTTAGTCGAGGTACGAATGTCTCCTCTGCTTTGTTGCTTTCTATCATTGCTTACTTTTGACAAGTTGCATTATGACGCAATAATCTGAATTTGGCTTTATGTAGTGATTTGAGCTGCTGCACTCGGCGTAGAAATTATAGATTCGATTTTCGGGACTGCTAAAATCCAGAACTTGCTGCTAACTGCGCTCCACGCGAAGGACAGTTTTACGTATGTTACCCAGGCACATTGTTACCGATGAACACCACTATGTAGTCACGTGCTTCAGCATAAGCGTTTCAGCATAGCAAAAAGTTTTGTTTCGCTCTGTGCTCTTCAATATACAGGGTGTCCCAAAAAAAATGACACCATTTGAGATGCAAATATCTCCAAAAATTATAACTCGAAATCAATGAAACTTGACAGGCATATGAGTTGATATAATTTATTTTAAAAGATATTGTCATTTATGCGTTGTCGGCAGTACAACACACGTGCTTATTGATTTTCAGAAATTTACAGATTTTTAATGTTTTCTGCGAATTTGCTCTACGTTTCCTTCTGATATTGGCGTTCTTCCAGATCCTTTTACTCTGCACAAGCAACCTTCTTCTTTGAACTTTTTGTGCCATGTCCAAATTTGCTTTTTGTCTGGTACTTTTTCAGATCTTGTTTTTTCAAATCGTTGTGCAAATGCCCGCTGCACTGTCTTGAACGACTGTGTTTTAGCATATTCTAGAACACAAAATGCTTTTTGTACACTACTGTATGGCATTTCTAGGCTTAAAATAAGAAATACCTGAAAACCAAAACATGAAAACATATAATATCTGTGTGCATGTAGCTAGAATTTGACACTGTTTGAGTAAGAATGGACATAATTATTACATTTTAAAATGGTGTCATTTTTTTTGGGACATCCTGTATATGTATATTTTATCACGGAATCGCTGAGTTGTTTTTATTCTATTTCACGAATCTTTATTCAATCCCTTAAATATGAAGCAGAGGGGAATATTTAAAGTTCACATAAAAAAGCGAATGTTTCAAGAAGCTCGGTTCAAGAACGTTGGTTTAGCTTAATGTAAATAATTTTAGTTGAAAAGAAAAATGTTTTTTGTGAGAAATCGTTATCATTTTATTGCTAATTTTATTTGTGATTTTAGGTTCTTCTTTCTGTTCCTCCTTATGCTGATGAATCGACTTATCTTACGAATGCTACAAGCCAAAATCTGAAAAAGAAAATAAACAACAATTTTCTTTCCACCTTAAATCAGCAATTGACAAAGGTATTTGCCAGGTTTTTAGTCTGTTCCTAAAGAAAAAACTACATTTTTGCATTTTAACTATTATTTTCTCGATTAAAACAAATGAAGTAATTGGCGATTTAATTTTTATCGCTGTTTTTTTTTTCTTATTCGATGAAAAAAACTTTTACTGAAAACGTTTTAAATTCGACTTCATTTGCAGAATGATTGAAGCCAAACGAACAAGATTTATTGTTATTATGAGGTTTTATTACATTTACGATCTGTTTATTGTTGGCAAAATGTTTTCTTTTTCATCTTTTGACTAGCTGCTTGGTTAACACATCGCGGTCAAATTCGCCGCAATTTAAAAGAGAAAAATATAAATTGATAGACACCAAACTAAGGCCAAAGTTGAAGCCATAATTTGATTTGAGATAATTTGAGATTGAACTAAAGATTTTTTTTTGGTTTTGAATTGATGAGGTAGTATACAGTAGCTGAGCAGCTAGAAAATTTTGCCAATTATTTTCAGTACAATCTCTTTTTAGGCTCTTTTTTAGGAGGTTGGTGACCGCTTTTCTCATTTACTTAATTTATTTTGCTGTGTTTCGTGTTTATTTTTTTATCAAAACAGAAAAGTATTTACAGATCAGTGTCAGGTAGAATCATTTATGTCTTTGGCTCGGTGATTTTGAAAAGTTTGGGCTAAAGCTAGTGCTTCGCACGTACACTATATTAAACAGCTGCGGAAATCAAAGTTTTATTACATAAGCTTATAATTTAAATGAAATTATTTAAAATACGACCGATATTCTTCACGACTTAATTAAAATAATTTAGTTGAAGAGAATGTTTACAAAACAACAATAAATTTTCAACAAAAATCTGAAAGAAATTTTATTAAAAAAGGGCAGCGTACTTGGTCCCTTTTTTAAATTTTTACAAAGTAAAAGACGTAAATCGTTAGGTTCTTCTAAACATGCATTCCAATGCGGACTGCTATGATGGCGGGATAGAGGGTCACACCCCCTTGGTATGTGCCGCTTCTGCCGGCCATAAAGACATTGTTCATCTTTTGATCTCACACGGAGCGGACATCAATGCCACCTCAAAAGATGGTGAGTTTTAGGGTCTAAATAAAATTCCCCTTTCTTGCATTATTTTCAAATTTTTTTACTTCAATTGTCATTGGTGTCATGGCAATGGAGTGTAGTGGTTGCTGTATTCTGCCACTGCTCTTTTAAATTCTATTTATTAGACCAGTGTTGTGTTTCTCAACTTTTTTTACCCTTGTGTAACCTTTAAAATGAAATGCATGTCACAAAGATTCGGCTGAAATTAATATGATATGTTAAATTGAAAAATATATAAAACAACGTACATATATAAAATTAAATAAAAAACCAAAAGTGCATTAGCTTATCTCACTTGTTTTCGCCGAATACTTAGGAACCTTTTTGCGGAAATTTAAGGTTCCTGGAACTTTGGTTGAGAAACGCTGTATTAGACTGATAATGGTTTTAAAACCCAAATCGATTTTATAGTGTTTTAATTAATTAGAATATATTTTAATTTTAAAGAAGTTTCGCTTTGCTGATTTTGGTGCTATAGGATTTGTTTGTGACCAATACTCTGCCATTAAAAATAAAAAATATCTTAAAATTTGTAGCTATTTGCAAGAAATCAACTTAGACAAACAATCAGATAGCACTGAGATACGACAAGAATACTTGTTGTAACGCTCGAGTTTCACTCTCTT
The DNA here is from genome assembly GCA_963680785.1 of Diplosoma virens. Classification (NCBI taxonomy): domain Eukaryota; kingdom Metazoa; phylum Chordata; class Ascidiacea; order Aplousobranchia; family Didemnidae; genus Diplosoma; species Diplosoma virens. Next base: position 21,792,010 of record OY796886.1, on the reverse strand, counting down.
AATAAAATTTTCTCTCAGCTTTCGAATGTTATTTACGATCTCGAATGTTCCACGCAGGCAACACGGCGCTCATCTGCGCGTGCGCAGCCGGCTTTACAGAAGTCGTTCATGTGCTGTTGGAGAACGGCGCGAACTCGGAATGTCGTGTTAGAAACGGCTGGCTTCCGATGAAAGCAGCCGCCCATGCTGGCCACGTTGGTGTGGCCAAGATCCTGGTCAATCAAGGAGGTGCCAAGGTCAACGCACAAGACTCGGAAAGTGGCGCCACTCTTCTGTCAACAGCCGCTGGTCAAGGTAGTGAGTTTATTGTTTTCTGTTTTGTCGAAATTCTGTAGGAAATCGGCTTCTGAATGGTATGTGATCGACATGATCTTGGTTCAAAATCTACGTACTCTTTGGAAAAGACATTTTATGACACTTTCCTCTGCTTGGCGGTCTTGGCAAACAGTTCTAAATATCAATCGTATTTCTATTTAACCGGACAACAATATCTTGGCATCTGTAGAAGCAGGTAGGGGTAATTGCTTGCCCTATTAGCGCCTCCGTCGCTTTTCCTCGAGTCAGGAGGATAAGTAAAGAAATGAAATGAATGAAAAATGAATGGTTGCTGAGGAAACAGTAACCTAACACTTCGACTAGCATGTGGTCGTGTTTTGTAAGCGTTGGTTTTGTGGTTTACGTACAGATCAAACCGAAATGATAAAGTTTCTGCTAGAAGATCCAGGAAAGCACAGCGAAGAAGATTTGCATTTTGCACTCTTGCAAGCTTGTAAGGTAGTTAGAATCAAAAAAGCCAGGACGTCAAGTCCGTTGGCAAACGTTAAAACTTTATTATATTTCAAGCGAGGTGCTGTTGAGTCCGTCCGTCGTCTACTGGACGCTATGCCCAGTCGAAAGCTGGACAAAAACAAAACTCTTTCGCCTCTTTACGAAGCCGTTTTGAATGGTCACGTGTCAACAGTTGACCTACTTGCGAGCAGAGGAGCTTCGCTGACGGAGCCGAATTCGGAAGGTTTCACTTTTTTGATGTTGGCTGCCAAAGAAGGAAACACGGAAATGCTTTGTTTTCTTCTCGAAAAAGGTTTTTGTTAGTTTTCTTTTATCAAGTCCTTTAGGTTTATTTCAGGTATAAGTCGTTGCGTTCGGTCTCTTTTTTTAACCTTCTACCAAAAAAAACAAAAAAACAACAACACCAGTGGAATATTTAATTTTGTGATATATTTTGTGTTTCAATTTCCTGACTTTTATTGATTAAAATCGAGCTTTAATTGAATTGAATAGTTTTTAATAAGATAAAATCTCTTCGACTTCTTCATTTTCACCATTTGTCGCCGGATTAAGTAAAAGTTGGACGATCGGATTAATAGGCGCATTGTTTGTCCGATTGGTATTCAAAGTTTTATGTATAATGGAGGAAATACATTTAAAGAAATTTTAACGTACCATTTGCGAGAAAACAATTCAATTTTTTAACAATGCAAAATTTACTTGCATGGAATAGATGCAGCTTTAACAAAGGAGCAAAAAGCTAATGGCGCGCCGCGGGCGAAATCAAACGACGCCACTAAAATAAAAACAAAAGGTTTCGGAATAAATAGTAAAGCCAATATACCTGGAAATGTAGTTTATTAGAGGACGTTTAGGGATTTTAACTCATTTCATCATTAATCTTAATGGTGTTTAATGCAAGTGATGGATGAAATGAGTTAGCGAAACGTCCTCTTATAAACTATGTCTTGCAGCTCATTAGCTTTACTTTTTAATCTGAAATTATTTAAGCGCTTCAAATTTTCTGCTCCAAGAACACAAGAAATTAGTTTGATCCTGTTATTGTTGATTACGAAGCGGCTTATTCAAATGAAAAAAAGGTTTGAAAAAGTCTACGGAAAAGTATTAGGCTTATAGCAATAATTGATTTGGAAATCACATTACACCGGCGTATCTACTTCCAAAACTACCCTTCATATATGTATAGAGTTAAAATAAGACCGTTGTCTATTGCTCTTTCAAAGAAATACCGCCTTAAAGTAGTGAAGCAACCCTCTTCACCATAGCCTCAGCCGAGAAAATTCTTTCGATGGCGCAGACACCAACTTAAACATTGACTTTCATTTCGGCATTGAGCGACTTTTTAAATTTTCACAGCTGCTTTACAAATCGACTTCTTAAGCCACAAGGGAATAGGAAACAAACTTTGTTCGTCTGCCGTTTCGAAGATTGCGCTACGACTCGGTATGGCACGCCGTGTTTTTTTAAATTGAACACCTAAAGCAATGCAGCCAATTGATTGTCATTCTTAATTGTCCGAATTTCAAACAAAAGACCATTGAAAATTCAAAATATTTAGTAGTACTTCCGTAATTTTTGGGTAAAAGTAACCAACAAACGGCAGTGATTTTTTGTGAATTGATGTTTTGTTCAAACGCCTTGTGGACAAAATTTAAAGATTGAAATAATGACAAAATTTTGTTATTTTTCTTGCCTTGTACTCTTGTTATTCTCTAATTGTTGACCTCGAACATTTTGTTTCGAAGGCGTCCACGTCGATGCAAAGACTTCCAAGCACGAAACCGCCCTCTCCCTGGCGTGCAGACGAGGTCACAGCGACTGCGTTCGAATTTTAGTCAAAGCGGGGGCCCATCTCGAAGTCGGTCAAGCTTCAACGACTCCATTAATGGAAGCGATTCATGGGAATTATTTTCATGTTGTGAAGTTTTTGCTGGGAGAAGGTGGGATAGATTGGCGCTCATGATTATCCGTCGCCGTCTTTTTATTTTGGACATACTTGGAAAAATACCAGCAGTTGATTTAATTTTAAGCTTTTCTATGTCTCACTATGCTAAAAAAACTTTAAAATATTTTTGCTCCTCCCTTTTGTAGAAGTAATTCCTAAAAATAAAAATCTTCTTCGGAATAGCCATGAACCCTAATAAATAATAAAAAGCAGCGATGGCTTTAGTGCAAAGCGAACGAAGCGGCCGCACTGTCCCCAACCCAAGCAAAACATTGCTTTAATTTTTCATAGTAGCATCATGACGGTGGTCCCCCTTAAGGTGATGATTTTTTTTAGAGATCACTATTTTTGGGACCAAAAAAATATGGAACACGAAAAAATGCTCCTCCCATTTTTTTTGCACCGGGATCCCGCCTTTAGTAAGGCCATCATTGAGTAAAACTTAAGGCTAGAATACAAATTGCATAATTCAATCTGTTGGAAAATTCCGCAGTAGATCATAGACGCAAAAAATAGTTCACTTTTAAAATCAATGTGATTTTAATTAAAAAAGAAACTAATTTATTGTAAGAATCCGGGCACCTTGCTGACCATCTGTCGTCAGCTTTTCAGGAGTAATTAATTTGCGTAAAAAAACTGTTAAAAAAAACTGTTTTTTTCTAATTTTCTGTTTGGAACAAAAGTATTTTTTGTACAAGTTTTTGTTTAAATTGAAATGACTTACGTTGCCTTAAAATCATAAAAAAAAAGAATGTGCTTTTTTTTCTTGCAAATTGCCTGCTGGAACACACATCGCTGTGGTCATGTTTGATTTTTCTCTTTTTTTACGGGTGCAAACCAACGAAATTTTTATTTGTTCTTTTACTTTGGCGAAAGTTGTTCTGAACGTTGTAAATACAAAAGTAAATAGCAAAAGATTTCAAAAGAGTTTTTTGAAAGTAGGTTAAATAAGGAAGCAAAATCAAGTATCAACAATCCTTTGTATATTTTCGTTTCGGACTAGTTGAAAAGCGTCTTGACTATTTTTAGATTTTTCAACGCTTTTTTGCCTGGTTATACTTGGTTACAGTTGTGTTTGGGCTATTTTGCTATTTGACTGAATAAATTACTTTCTCATCCTCCCCCAACAACGGATTTTTCCCCATGCATCAAATCCTCGCATTGTAAAAGATTAAACGTTTCCTGGGAGTGTATTGTTGAAAGTTTTTACCCAAATTGCCTTCGTTTGCTTTCAGGTGCTAACCTACATTCCGTCAACGAGCGAGGAGAAAGCGCTTTGTCGATCGCTTGCTCAAGCGATAACCTTGATGTACTGGATTGTTTGCTGTCGAACGGAGCCGGATTGGAAAAGAAAGACAATTCCGGACTCACTCCGCTTATGAAAGCGGCTCAATCCGGTCATGTCACCACTGTACGGCTTCTTCTCGACAGAGGCAAGTCGAGCTTTTGTGCTGTTTGTGTAATATTGTGATATTAACGCTCACCATTAAAGTGATAGATCAAAAAGATAGCTGCGCTTTTTGGTGTACTGAATTACATTTTATATTTCAAAGACTTGTTTTTTAAGTAGGAGCCTGTGTAAACGCTGGAATAGAAAACAACGGTCACACTGCTCTTTCGCTTGCATGTCGTGCCGCTCACTACCCCGTCGCTAAATTGCTGCTTGATCGAGGAGCCTGCCCATTTTACTGGGTGAGTTGTTTTACCTCTCCTAATAGCTGCTTCTGAATTCTGTTTGTTTGTCCAAAGCGAGAGCAATCAGCTTCAATTTTTGTTATACGTGTATAGTGTGCCTTCGAGACTACGGCGCGATAAGGATACCGAAATAGAATTTGGCCAGCTGTTAGAAAATCGCCTAAATCTAGCGACAGGAGCGTGTCTGCTGCTGCAATTATGTGTGGGATTGCGACATTCAAGTCGACGTTCATTGCTGTGCCTGCGGTTCTCTCGAGTCGAGCGGAATGGAATGACTGTTTATCACTTATTAGCGAATCCACTTGTTTTCACGTACAATCCACTTGTGTAGTTGCCATGTCGTAGCATCTTATTAATTATTTATTCGCCTCATTTCTGGACAACGTTTGAGGCGCTAAAATTTCATCACCTACATACCCAAGTGGTTTCAAGAACTCCTATGCATTGCTATCCAAATTAATTTTTTCGTTTTTTAGCTCATTTTTAACAGTGAAATGACTGCAAATCAAGGCTGTTAAAACTGATAAATGAAGAATAATTACGTTAAATGCCGTTTTCATGGCGACCACAATATAATATGGGTAGTTGTAGAATTAACACTATCAAAGCTTTTGTCAAGACAGCGCTTGTACTACTTGTTTACGATGCCAACAATTTTCAGTCAGTTATATCATTAATTTCTGCTAGTATAGTTACTAATTCACAAAAGTTTTTCCTGGCAAATGACGAAATTTGACAACACTGAGTTTCCAAAATCGATTGACCCTCAATTACAAGTGCTGAGGCTAAGGTTTGTGGCCGAATATGGCAAAATTTAACTCATTTTAAAACAAATAAGGGTTTAAGCAACTGAAATAAGAGAGTTAACTAAAGATAAAACGCCCTTTTTTTGAAGTTGTCTGTGATCAGCCTTGGATCAATTTTCTGCTGCCTTTCAAGCAACAGCAAACAACATGTTTTTTTAGCTCCGAGATGGATCAAACTTGCTTCTCGAAGCTTCAAAAGGCGGAAACAGTCGCATTGTCGAACTCTTTCTCAACTATTCAGCTTCTTGCAGTTGCGCCCAGTCGGCGTCGTGTCAATCGCTTGTATGTTGTTGTTGCGACGGTTGTTTCAAGTTGTTGCTGTTTTTGTCACTGGTGATCGGTTTTGTTAGTTTTGTGAAAATATTTCTCGGCGAATTCCCCTCATCTCATGAACAGCTATTGCTTTTAGGCCGTTTCCCCGGTGCCAACGACAAAATTGCCGGAAACATCGCTGGTTCGCTTTCGTCAAACTTCGGAAGGTTGTTCGGCTTATTGTGAACCTCAGCCCTCCGCATTCTCTCAAACGAAGTTTGAACCGTCGATCGCGGGTAGTTGAGCTTTGAACGTTGAACAAACAGCGCTGTGTTCACATTGTGATTTCATTGTGATACGAAAAAGCACCGATTGCAAGACGGAGGACCAAAACGTTACCACGAGCCATTTTTAGAGACACACAGATGCTGCTTAAGCACAATTCATTGTTGAAAACTGAAATGAGCAAAGAATTTTGATGGTGATTAGATATTCCTGTGGTTTGACCGACCATAACTAATTAATTATAGAGCAAAAACCGCTTGCTCAAACGTTTTTTTGCAAATTTATTATCCAGCATTTTTTACTTCAGGTTTTAACTTAAAGTTTTTATCACCTGTACTGGAAATCTAAAGCAATGGTCGGAAAACTTAATGAACTATGATATGAACAAGATTTTGTAGCGAAGTTTTAATTTAAACTGTTCTTTAGTTTTTTTAATTATTTTTTTATTTCACCATTTGGTCCAAATTACTAACGATACAGGGCTCAATTAAGCAACATAAACGGCCTATCATTGATTAAAAAACCAATCATTGATTAAAAAGAACGAGTTTGTTGACTTAAAATTGCTTGGTCACAGGTTCGAAGTAAGTCCACAGGGAACTAATTTAACCAGAATTTTCATGACCTTGTTTGTTTTTCAGATCTTTCGCCTGATTTGAACTTGACGAAAGCTAACTTCGACGCCTCCTTGCAAAACAATCAATTAATGCTAAAAACAATTTTGCCTACTGTGTCATCATACGATATAGAAAGTGACGTCACCACCGATGTTGAAGCGTGTCTTTGTTCTTTGAAAAAAAAGATATTGGGTAAACATCAGTGGAAAACTGTTTTGACGATAAGTCTGGACCGCTTTGTTCTAACGCTTGACGGTGTATTGCACAGCCTACCTGATTACGTAGACCTCGTTGACCGTTTTTTTTGAAACCTTTAAACGATTTTGTCTTTTTTTTAATCAGAACCTGATAGATTTGTAAGATTTTCTTTTTGCTTGTACCTCTTGTCTAACCGGATGTTACCCTTGCTTCATGTCGATTTCATAATGTTGCAGATGAAAGGCGATCTGCTGAAGCTGTGTTGATAGATGCCCAGGAAAAGGTGAAAGGTTTTGAACAGAAACTGAAGGAAATCGCTCAAAAGAATTTCTGCTCGGAATTCGATCATGCACACTTGGTAGCCTACTACTGACTAACTACTTTACATTTATAAATCCGAATAAGAGACATTTTTAAAATCCTTATAGGATTAAAATTTTTGTCGAATGTTTTATTCAATTGCAGAACGATAAAAAGTACGTGGATAAGGCCCTCGAATTGTTTGAAGTAAACGAAGAACAAGTTCACCAAAAGCAAAAGATAATAGATGAACTGCGAAAAGTAAACAAACTTTGTACAAAGGTTTCGTTATAATTTTTGTAGTATGTATAAAGTGATTCAATACTTGCAGATTGAAGATGAACTGCGGCTTCAACAATTAAAGTGCAACTCAACGGTTGAAAAAGGTGAATTCATTTATTGCACAGCGCTTCTAATGGCAGAGTCGCTGGTTATTGCAGCTAAAATTAGCCCAGCTTGTCTTTTTTGCATGGTAGTATCTGCTTTTGTTTTAAGTGAAGTTACTACTGTTGGTATAAACATCATAATTCCATTTAAGAATTCGTCGTGAAGAACCTTTTCCAAAAGCCCAACGGAAGTCAGTCAGGTAAAGTAAGCAACAAACTTTCATCCTGCTCCCAAGTTAAAGTGTTGTACACTGACCTATCCAGCCGACAGTTTTGCTTGTGACCGCTTTCAATAAAAGGTTTTTCAAAATTGACCCTCCTGTCCAAGCCGTCGGGTTATTAATAGAAATCATTCAAAGAAAACTCTGGCATCTTGCTATCTTCTTGATTGGACTTCCACTTCTGGCCAGACACAGGCAGGACGGGAACCTAAAGTTGATACTTTTGACTACTCCAGGCTGCTGCACTTCCGGATCAGATGCTAAAAGCGATTATATTAAGCCACATCGATTTTCGTCATTGAAAACCCTCAGACCCAGCCTTCTATCCGGTGCTGATCTAAGGGCTCAAGCTGATAGAAAGTGAGCTGCGATTTCTTCAGTAATACTGCACACGCAATCTGCAGTAAAACAAACTTCGTTTGTGCATTGACGAAGGAAAGCGCTTAACAGTAGTCTGTAAGTGGTCGAGGTTGACCCAAGCTACCCTGAGTAAGTATATTCTAACGTCTTGTTTTGGTTGGATACGAACCTACATCTGGTAGGCCATTATTGGTAAAAAAGACACGGCGGGGGAAGTGAACAATAAGTTCACATATTTCTCGCTTTACCAAGTCGTTATACCTGTTATAACATCAGTGGGAAACCGGGTAAAAATATGCAGCAAAATTTGCATATTTCCAGGTGCAGGTGCGCGTCCCAACGACAATTGCCAGCAGGAGGAAATCTGCGAGACTTGTAGTTACCCTCAAGTCGAGAACGTTCAACTCTCAAACCGAGCTGGGAGAGATTCTTTACCTGGTGAGATTGAAGGAATTGATTTCTTTGTTCAAAATTGAAATTTCTTATTTTCGCACTTTCGACAGGTCGCTGTCGAGTCATGCACGTCAACGAATGCAGCGACACGAATCAAGATTCTCCGCTGTCGTTTGCCGCTGCCAGACACCACAACGACCTCGCTCGGTTTTTGATATCACGTGGTGCTAACGTTAATCATCAAAACAAAAAAGGTTTGTGTTCGCTACTATACAACGGCTCTTGGTTCTTGGCCAAGTTAAAGAAAAACTATGGTTTAACGTAAGCGTGGTTCTTGTTATCTGACGTCGGACTTGTTGGCTTGTACGCAAAGTGCATTCGCGTTTTGCAACCGATATTAAATCGCGTTGAAAACATAAATCAAAACAAAATAACACACCAGTCGTTCTTTCCAGGATTTACTCCCCTTCACTTGGCTGTGAATGAAGGTCATGTGAGCGTCGTTTTGTTGCTGCTCGACGCCGGCGCCGACATGGAAGCCACGACTTATCATGAAAAAGAAACTCCTTTGACGCTGGCTTGTTTCCAAGGCAGAACGGTCAGTGGAGCGGGTTCTAAACATGGCTGACGTTCGTTTAGGGTTGCCATACCGTCTGGAAAATTCCTTACTGACTGGAATTCTTAGAAGAGTGTCCGGAATTTTAGAGTTATAGAATAAGATTTTAAAATGACATGAAAAGGACATGAAACTCGTATGTTTAATACCTTCGGTTGGTTGAAGACCCCCTTTTTTTTAGAGAACACCATGAAATTGGCACGAAAATCGAAAAATCGGAGACTGATTTGAAGTAAAGACTTTTTTTTGTCTTCATCCTAGAATCCCAGACAATTTTATTTTCTCCGCCCTTCCAAAAATTTGTTTGGGTTCGTTGCCTATGTCTGTCCGGAATTCCGCCTATTCAGATATAGCAACTCTATGTTTGTTCGTCTTTTCAAATTGTTATTTTTCAGGAGATTGCCGAGATTTTGCTTGCGGCTCATGCAAACAAGGAATATCGAAACAAATCGGGTTACAATTCGATCTCGCTTGCGGCAGCAAGAGGTTCGGACAAGATCGTACGATCGCTCATTGTAAAGGGAGCCAAGCTAAACTCTTGGTAAGTATCGTGTCCGATTTAGCCGCTTTTCAACCAAAAATAAAGAAGGTCTGTTTAAAATCCATAGCTTCATAAGCTCTATTTTATCTAAAGTAGTGTTTTATATTTTTTTAAATTTTATAAACCTTTTAAAATTTGGTTGAAAACTTTGTACCCTCTTTTTGATGACAGACAATCGAATTTACGTAACAAACAAAATAAATAAACAAATAAATAGGTTTTTAATTCAAACTTCTTCTCCTTTCGGCCTTTCCCTTTAGTCAGGAATGGCCACAGCGTATCATCATTCTCCACATCTTTCTGTCTTCAACATCCGTCTCCTTCGCACCAACTTCCCCCATATCTTCTTTCACTACATCTAAAAATCTTTTCTTTGGTCTCCCTCTTCTCCTTTTTCCCGGTAACTTCATTTCCATCATCTTTCTTCCTACATACTCTTGGTCTCTCCTCATGACATGTCCATACCACCTCAGCCTGCCCTCCCTCATCTTCATTCCTAATCGTTCTACCTTAACGGTATTCCTGATGTGCTCGTTTCTAATCTTGTCTTTTCTCGTCACTCCCATAGCAAACCTCAACATTTTCATCTCTGCGACTTCCATCTCTTCTACTTGTTTCTTTGTGACTGCCACTGTCTCAAGTCCATACACCATTGCTGATCTTACCACTGAACTGTACACTTTTCCTTTTACTCTAGCTGGTAACCTCCTGTCGCAGATTACTCCCGATACTCTTCTCCATCCATTCCATCCTGCCTGTACTCTCTTCTTTACCTCCTTCTCACAACCACCACTTTCTTGCACCGTTGATCCCAAATACTTAAATTCCTTACTCTTGGCGCTTTTGTATCCTCCATCTTTACTCTTTCGACATCATCATCTCCATTTATGCAAAGATATTCGGTCTTTGACCTACTTACTTTCATTCCACTTCTTTCCAATGCATACTTCCAGGATTCTAATCTTTGCTCCACTTCTTCCCTGGTCTCTTCACAAATCACAATATCATCAGCAAATAGCATCGCCCATGGTTGTTCTCTCCTCATTTCATCCGTTAACCTGTCCATTATCACTGCAAACAGGAATGGACTTAATGCTGATCCCTGGTGCAGTCCAACCTTAACCTTGAAACTTTCTGTAGTTCCTATTGCACACCTCACCACTGTTTCGCTTCCCTCATACATATTCTGTACTAGTTGTACATACTTTTCCACTATTCCGGATTTTCTCATACAGTACCACAGCTCTTCCCGTGGAACCCTGTCGTAAGCCTTCTTTAGGTCCACGAATGCACAATCTTTAGGTCCACGTATGCACAATCTTAGTGCGTTTCTCTTTGACCTTCCCTGTAATTTTCCATCAACATTCTTAAAGCAAACATGGCATCGGTGGTTCCCTTTCCTGGCATAAATCCATATTGCTGTTTGCTGATCTCCACTCTATCTCTTAACCTGGATTCAATAATTCTTTCCCATATCTTCATTGTGTGGCTCATTAGCTTTATTCCTCTGTAGTTTCCACAGCACTGTACGTCCGCTTTGTTTTTATAGATTGGGATAAGCACACTCCTTTTCCATTCTTCTGGCATCCGTTCACCCATTAATAGTCTATTCAACAGTCTGGTCAAAAACTCTATCCCCATCTTTCCCATGCATTTCCAAACTTGTACTGGCAACTCATCTGGCCCAACTGCTTTACCTTTTTTCATCCTTCTTAGTGCGTTTTTTACTTCTTCTCTACTAACACAATTTACCTCTTCATTAACCACTTCTGCTTCCTCTGTCCTAGGCTCTCTGTTATTTTCCTCGTTCATCAGTTTCTCAAAGTACTCCTTCCATCTCTTTAACACTGCTTCCGAATTTACCATCACATTACCATTTTCATCCTTTATAACCCTCACGTGCTGTACATCTTTCCCTGCTCTGTCGCTCTGCCTAGCCAATCTGTACAACTCCTTTTCAACTTCTTTTGTTTCCAATCCAGCATACAAATTGTCATACGCACGTCCCTTTGCCATCGCAACTGCCTTCTTTACCTTACTCTTCTTTTCTTTGTATATCTTTTTAGTATTTTCATTTCTTATTTTGTCCCATGTTTTCTATGCCTCTTTCTTTTCTTTTATGCTCTCCTGAACTTCCTTATTCCACCACCATGTCTCCTGTCTCCTTTTCGTTTCCCAAATGTCACTCCCAGTACAGTTTCAACTGTTTTTCTTAGCATTTCTGCTGTTTTGTCCCACTCATTAGGTAATCTATCCTTGCCCCTCAGAATCCTGGTCACCTCTTGTCTAAACGCTTCTTGATAGCTTGTCTCCTTCAGTTTCCACCATCGTATCTTCGGCTTTACTTTCTCTGCTTTTTTCTTTTTCACCATTTCAGGTTTTTAATTGAAACTGCAGGTCAAAAATACGTTTTTGTATTGTAAAATTTGAGCACCAAATCTATTGCGACAGAAAAGACTATTTTAAGATTAAAACAAAACATAAGTCATGTTTGAAGAGCTTTTGAAAGAGTCGACTACGGACATGATTGCATTTATCTTTTTGGCCCATTACTTTGACTCATTCAGACCGGACGCTAACACTGACGTAATGAACGAGCGCCAAGTTTTTTCGTCAAATAATGTCAAATATTTCAAACTTTGGTGCTATTTGTTTTGTTTGAATTCACGCAGAATTAAAGACCTGTCTGGGTACGGACGGGCCTATTTCGAAAAAAAGTGAATATAAGCTATTTTTTGCAAATTTTCAATCTTGAATTTATTATGTTTTTACAAAAAACGATATGATTGTTCATATATAGTAAGGCTCGAAACAAAATTAATCGCCTGGCGAAATTCAAAATGAAATGCAATAGTTTGTGACCTGGTACGGGCGAGTCCATAACTAAAACGAAAAAGGTTACAGGCTGAGTACTATTGAACTTCCATAATTGAAAAAAATTACGGGCCAGTTATACAAAAATGCTTACGGTCCAAAAAATATCAGCCTGTTCAGGTTTCTACCCGGCACACTACTAGGAATTGAAGATTTTTGCATTGCCAAACAAAATTCATAATAAAAAAATATTCATCGTACTTTGTCGTTCTTATAAAGTTTTAAATTCGGGAAGCTTGTGGCCGTTTAAGCTGCAATGGCTTAAAGCCCAGGTTCCCAGTTTTGATTGACAATTCTAAAATTGCATGAGTTGTTGTTTAAATTAAATTTCAAGATGAGGTGTTTGTCAAAGTGTGAGCAGTCCGAGATTTTGTTCTGGCAAAATAATGTTTTGTTTTTGTTTTTCTTTAGACGTTAGTAAGTAGGCTTATAAACAGGGCTGCCATAACGCCCTTATTTCTAAGATTCGTCCTTTTTTTCAAGGTCTATCTCTTAGAAAATATTTTTGTCCTTATTTCTAAGAAATGTCCTTATTTTGACTTGTGTCCTTATTTTTGTTTTATTTTAGGGTTAGAGGTTCTCATATCGGGCATTTCGATTGGTCAATTCGAATGATTTCATTCATTCATTCATTCATTTTGTTCTCAATCATTATTAACACTTTAACACAAAAAATTATAAATATTAAAAAGATCAAGAAAAGGAAGAAGCAGCACAACGTCAGACGTTAAAACATGCATATGGTAGTCACAAAGCGAAAGTACAAAACAGTAGAAAGCATGGCCGCAACACCTTAATTTGTTGCATAATTGGTTGTTAACTTACAGTAATTTGTTGCTTGGCTTTCAAGTTTTTTTGTTATGTACATTTATGACGTACAGCAGCAAAATTAATTTCCTTAATGACATCAAAATCAGTCCATTTAACTGGAATTAGAATACAGTAAAAATCAAAACTTTACAATTGACTAGTAGTATTATTGAGTTTCTGATAGATTTGATAATTTAGCAGTAGCCTACTGATTTAGTTTCTGAAGTTTTGAGCGATTGTCTTTTCTTCAAGCATTTCAGCTTGTGTTAAATTCGACCTCATACTCGTTCAGAATCAGTGCTTTTAGACTAAACACGAATATAAATTTTGTTTAGATCTGGAACTTCACAAGAGATAAAATGAGTAAACGCAAAAACTCTTATCGTTATGAGTATGAGAAAGAATTCAACAACGTCAAAAGAAGCTTAAAGGGCCAGTGTTTTGCGCACTGCAGCTTTTGTAAGTGTGGCATTAATTTGGAAGCCAAAGGTAAAGCAGCTATTTCTGCACACAATGCAACTCAAAAGCACAAGAACTCTGTGTGACAAACTACGCCTCGTAATTCAAACCAATCTGTAAAAGCCTTTTTTCAGAGTCAATCTGCACCAACTACCCTGGATTACAAAACAGCTGCTGCAGAAGGTACCTGGGCTTTCCATACTGTGAAGCATCAGCAGTCATTCCTTTCCAACGACTGTACGTCACATTTATTCAAAACACTCTTCCCTGACTCTGACAATGCAAAAAAGTTTGCCTCGGCCAGAACGAAAACTAAAAGCATCATCACTGGAGTTTTAGGTCCTTATGCTCAAAAAATATTATTGTCGGAACTAGGAACACAGCCTTTCTCAGTCTCAGTAGATGCTTCAAGTCACAATCAGTTAAAACTGTTTCCTCTGGTCATCATATTCTTCAACGCCAAAGTTGGTGTGCAAGTACGTCTTTTTAAGTTGCGATCAATGCCAAGTGAGACCTTACAACAAATTATAGACTTTATTCACACATCTTTGCAGGAGAACGACCTAGATCTAAAACGACTGACATCTTTTTGTGCCAACAACGCATTCGTAAACTTCGGCGGTTCGTAGCTGAGTGGACAAAATAACGTATTCTATCGACTCAAACAGCGAGCGACTCAACTTATTCCAGTGAGGTGCCCTGCACATATTTTCCACAATGCAGCAGAGAAGGGATCAGATCGCATGACAGTTGATATAGAGACAATCGTTATGAAAATTGGCAGCCATTTCAAAAGTTAAACCAATAGAGCAGTGAGCCTCAAGCAGTTTTGCGAAAAACTTGATACTAACTACTCAACTTTGCCCACTCACACTTCAACCAGATGGACTACACTAGATTCTGTCCTTGAGCAGATTATCGATCTCTGGGATCCACTCAAAGCTCATTTTCTGTTGCTCAAACATCCACCACGAATCTTGATGGATTTCTTTAAATCAGGCGAGTCTCTGGTTGTCGTAACGTTCCTCCACAGTCCTCTCTTGTTGTTTAAGAAACCAATCCTACTTTTGCAAGAAACAACTGCATTGATTCCGGAACTAACGGAAATAGTTGAATCATTCAAGTGTAGAATATTGTGGCGACAGAATTCAAATTTTTTTGGAGCAACAACGAGCGTGGTAAAATTCTCAAATCGAGCTTCCAGGAATTCTATATTATCAGTTTAGAATATGTTGATAATAATTGACAGTTTAGATTTAACATTGAGAATCATCCGACGCAAACCAACTGGACCTTGCTAAGAGAACAAAAAGTTAGGTACGAAGAAGTCGTTGACTTGGCGAAGCAACTTGATCCCCAAACGGCAATGATTGGTGAATCGACGAAGTCTCGGCTCTCAATGTTCTTCTTAAAAAAATTCCACTTGGTGTTTTCCAAAAAGAAAAAGCTGAGAAGAAGTGGATGAATATCTTTGCCAGGAATGACAATTTTCCGCTTCTCTACAAGCTGATAAGTATTATTTTTTTCATACTTGTTAGCAATGCATTTGTAAGCGTGTATTCTCCATTGTTTCAGCACAGTGGACCAAAGAGAGAAACAGCCTTTACGAAAAGACAGTCAAATCCATTCTACAAGTTAAAATAAATTTAGAAGTGAGTTGCGGTGAAATGCACCAGATAATTTTTAAGAATAAAGAACTGATGGAGCAAATCGTTTCTAGTACAAAGTACTGAAGTATTGAAGTATTGAAGTACAAAGTACTGAAGTATGATTAAATATATAAGTCGCACTAGCATAAATACATTTTGTTTATTACTTTCTGTTGTTTGTTATCTTATTATGTTTCCCTGTCGCCCTGCTTATAAAATTTAAAAAAGGTTCAATCTTGTTTAGTTGATATTCATAATTTTACACAGAAAAGACAAATGCCCTCGAAGTACTGAAAAAATGTTTAAAAAATGCGACTGAAAAACATGTCAATCTCCAATTTGTGCCGCTTTGTGCGTACAACATGTGCTAGCGATTGAACTTGTGGTGGCGTGATATCACTGGGCAAGTCATGATGGCTATTACTAACCGATATGTTTTTAGCGTCGGTGGTATGACGCCGCTGATGACCGCGAGTTTGAACGGTCACGAATCCACTGTCACGCTGCTGCTTAATGCTGGGGCCAACGTTCACGCACAGGTAGCGATACCGAAGCGATCGTCATGGGAAACTCGTGTCAATTCATCGAATCGACTTTTCAGAACGAGGCCGACGGCAACACGGCGTTATCGTTCGCGTGCCTGCACGGTCAGGCACGAATCGTCCAATTGCTGCTCGACTCTGGCGCGAACGTGGAGCGCAAGGCTAAGAACGGCTTGAACCCCCTCATGGAAGCGGCCAATCGGGGCTTTGTTGTGGTTCGGTTGTTTCTTAAAACTTTGAGTTAAATAAGAATAATTTTCTTTATTTATAAAGAGTTAATGAAAACATTGTTGCCAGAGATAATAATTAATTTAAAATTTTTTATACGTTCTTCTGGTATAAATCAAGAGGTCAGTTCAACTTCAATTTAACAAAAGGCGTAGCTTATTCTTTTAATATATATTTGACGTCGTGTACAAGTTTTGCTATTAACATAATATGTTAATATATTAACTTTATATATTAATATACTAAGGTAATATATATTTTACAAGTTTAATTGACCTCTGTTTGATACCAAAAGAACTTATGAATTTTCAATTATAATAAAGAGTGTTTATGTTTTTCGACCTGATTCGGATTCAAGCCAATTTTTACCGCTGTGCAATCTCTGTGGCAAATAAAAGTTTTTTCCAAACTATAAACTCTGCATCTTACGCCTGCAAATGATGGGTCGCGGTGCTGCTTTAGGTTCAATTTTCTTTGTTGTACAGCTATCCAACCAGTTTGAAATCTTGATGAAAAACGGTTGTCAGTTACAGTATTACCTATTGCTAACTGCAAATGCTGAAAAGATTGATTCTAAATGCTTAACCCGATCGAGTTTTGAACCTTTTCATTTTTGTTTGTTTGATTTCATTAATTACGCTTGCCGTGCGCTGTACATCTTTAGCTGATGTGCTCGCCTACAAATTTCAAGTGTAAATCTTTTTCAATGTGTGTCCGTAAGGCTATCGATTTAACGGCTGCATTGCCAGTAAATAATATTTTTAATTTGTTTTTATTACGTTTACGAACGAATATTCTACCGTTCTAATAATTTTATTTGGAGCAATTTTAACCAATAAAGTTTTTGAAATTAATTTCTGAATCTAACAAAAGTTTTAACATGTTAATATTTTTGATATGAGTAATATTAAACCTTTAATGATTTCGATAAGACGGCACCCTTAAACTAATCCTGAAAATTTGCGAATGCCCAGTTGAGAAGCCTCGATTTGGCATGTTTCAAACACTTTATTTTTATTAATCGTATCAAAAAGGAACTTAATGAGACCACACAAATCGCTTCGTATTTGTGCACCGAATGATCACGCCTATGACCACAAATATGACGACACCATTTAGATCGCGATCCTGCTGCTCGACTACGGAGCCAATCCAAACTCAACTTCGTCGTCATTGTCACGTGACACGGCGCTCACGATAGCAGCCGGGATGGGGCATCGTCACTTTTGCGATTTACTAATTTCAAGGTTGGCTCTTTTTTGTTTTTTGCAGTTCACTTGTGTTTATGTTTTTTGCTTGTAGGGGCGCCCGCTATGAGATGAAAAATAGCGTAGGCAATACTCCGTTATGGCTAGCGTGTAATGCCGGACATTTGGACGTGGTCCAGCTGCTGGTTGCGCGCGGGGCTAATGTTGACGAAGCCGACAGCAGAAAAGTTTCGCCTTTAATGGCTGCATTTAAAAAAGGTTTTGTCAAGGTGAGGTGCGGCATGTGATTGTTGTCAGCATTACAACTTGAGGACATTTTGTTTTGTAGATCGTTAATTTGTTGGTAACTAAAGTCAATCATTTGCCTTCGGAATCCACTTGCTTACGAATAATGGCAATTGTTTCCAATCAAGAGCACCGTAAGCTTCTCTATCAATGCATGTGCTCCATACAAGAGGCCAGGAGTTTGCTCGATAAAAAGGCAAAAGAAGTTGCTTTCAATCTTCTTAAAGAGCTAGATTTACAAAAAGTAAGATACTTGAGACACGTTTTTCACGAAGCGAAAGCAAACGTGTCTTTCTCCAAAGAATCGACGCCAAAAGCAAAGCAAGAGGCGTCGAAATAAGCGATTGAAAAGAAGAGAGCAAAAGACGTTGAACTCCTACGACGACGAAGACGCCGAAGAGAATCAAGACCAAGGAGATGCAGGTCAGCGCGTGAGGTCGTTTTTTGAGCTTATCAGTTGTCCTTCGATCGAGCCGCTTCAATTTCTGACTTTTGCGAAGCCGAGTCTTTTCTATTTGGACAAAACATTTTGTTTATTTATCTTACATTGCCTTTGTTTTGATTACGAACAAGTGTATGATGTGTCATTGTCGTCTTGTTATCTGAACACAACAACTAGTGGTCAACTCGTAATGTGTAGTCGCAAAATCATCTTGTCTTTCAGATTTCGATAGAGCTGACCGCGACAACTCGATTGAAGTCGTTAGTCCCCTCAATCCAAACGCAAATAATCGCGATCGACAACCTTTTGATGTCGATGACTCTACGGAAATCGCGGGTACAAACAACCGTGAAATCAATACAAGCTTGTGATTGTAGCTATCATATTTTTGTGACACTTAAAATTTTCGATTTAGGGAAGGTAGAACATAATCGATTTTGTTTCAGATTCTTCAGTCCTTAAAACCTCCTCTTCTCGCCCCGTTAGCAAGTCTCTTCAAAGTGAGACTCAAAAGTCTTCCTCAATACCAAAAAATCGGTAAGCTGTTCCAGCAATGCGGTGAATTGCGTTTCAAGCGGCATGTGCTGATTCTTCTCGGATAATCTCTTTGTGGAACGAATTAATTCATCGCGAGAATCGATCGCAAATAACTTTGGTAGCAAAAACGCAAACATTAATATCAAAATGAACAGTGGCTGCATATGGTTTATACAGTTATTACACTAAAATAAACCCAAAGACTTTTGTTGTGGCTTTGTATTAATGAGCAGTTTTTATGAAATCTTATTCAATAATATTCAACAAATAATTGTGCTGTAACTTACGATTATCCGACTGCGTTCTACAGATGCTTTCCCTGTAAAACATCGTCTTCAATGCAACCTTTCAAATTTAAACAATATTTCAAAAAAATACTTTTTGATATAATTAGCAAAGATTTCCTGACGGGCCAAATTTAACCCAGTGCAACAAACGGCCCCACTGCTGCGACAGTTTCACGTAAGCGTTGCCGAGAGTCGATGTGAACATTGTGAGGTTATTGAAGATTTTAGCGTATGGTGAAAAGATTTGGTTTTCTCCGCTGTGAACCGGACACGCTTGTTCTGTAAAAGCAGTAAACTCAAAAGCGCTGTTGTTGCTAGGACCGCGTTTGAATCCCAGATCTACTGCACCACAAAGCGTCGAACATGGCCAAATGACGAGTGGAGAAAAGTAGCCAGAAAATGCCCCGCCGCGATCGGGTAGGATCAGTAAAAATTTTGTGTTGACAGACGCCGGGTAACGTTTTCGATTTTAAACCGCCATCGCCAGTGAAAGTGGCGTATAGTTGTCCACTCGCGTTTGCCTTTGTTAAAAACAACTTTTTGATTCAGAGTTAAGCGAATCGTCATTCCGTCGCATCTGATCTCGCGCCTGATTGGTCGAGCGGGCTGCAACGTCAACGCTATCCGTGACGTTACAGGCGCGTCGATCGACATTGAAAAGTTGAAGGCCGGGGTGGTTGAACGAACCGTCAGCATCAAGTATTGTTGATTTGTTGTATTTACAAAGAGACTTGGTATTTTTGTTGATTGTTTTAATTTTTTGTGCTGGTGTCAGTTGGGGTGCAAGTGGTTTCAAGCCTGCAGTATTTCGAAACAGTTTTCTGAATTATTAATCTAATTCTTTTTAAATTTCCAGATTGCTGTGATAAATCCATGTTTTGATTTTGAAAAGTTTAATTTGGCACCACTTGAAAGATTTAAACAAATAAATAGCGCGCGCAATTCAGTGATGGCCAGAAAAAGAAATGTTTAGAATAAATTTATTTCGAACAAATGAAAACATAAAAAATTGCTTTTAGTAAAGAAAGAAAACACAATAAATAGAAGCACCTACTCGTGAAGTGTCTGCAATATTCGACGATTTAAATGCTGTTCTTTTCGCATGGTGGCGCAATAACATTAATAAAATGCTTTGGTAGAGGCACGGCGGACTGCATACGTCACGCTCAACAACTGATTGACGATTTGATTGACAACGACCAATCACAACCGAGTGTGAACATTGGTAACAGCAACCAGAATTCGAGCCAGGCCACAGAAAGAAAAAGCCCGAAACAATCGACGGCGACTCTTATCGCCCCCATTCCGACACGCCCGGCTTGGGTCGTGCCACCGTCGATCGTCAGGAATAAGAAGGTGATTTGAAAGGCGGGGGCAACTAATGATCGGACCGTTTGTTTGTGACTGGATTGATACGAGTCTGGACATCCAAAAGCGCTGTTTTCTTTTGAATTACTAATTTGACTATTGAAAATAGCGTGAAATCGATTGAAAGAAGTTACGCAACCATTGATAATAGCGAGAAATCGATTAAAAGGGGTTACATAACCATTGATCCGCACGGTGATGAATTTTATTTTGCTTCTTTACCGTCAGAAAGCTAGCTCAATTTGCTAACAATCTGACTTGCGAGCAGAAGTATGCGAGTTTGATGCTCAGTTGATCTGATTTCCGATGCGCCCGCAGGAGAAGCATATTATGACGAATTCCCAAATCAAGTCGTGCTGCTTATGTATGGTGACTCCGTTAAAAATAGTAAGCTACAAAATGGTCGATACGACCATACGAAGATGAAGAAGAACCCACTGTGCATCATAAATTTATTTTCTCACTAATTTCGCTAACATAAATTATTTTCCACCGAACACCTTATTGACTAAACTTCATAAGTCTTTTTTTTAAGCCAAAAAGTTAACAACAGAGCATTAGTACCGCCATACCTTGTATTAACACGGAATTTTTTTTACGTTTTAGCAATGCAAAGTCGGAAAAGAATTTGCACCCGAGTAAGGCTCTTTTCGCACGTTCACCAAAACCACTGTTGTATTCCTAATGATATGCGGCAAACTTAAGTGCCCTCGGTGAAGCAAGTGAAGTTAAGAAACGATCCACTAATAGAATCAACCTTGTTTGAGTTGAAAAGGAAATCAATTATTTGACTTCCACGTTTAAGCCTAGTGACGGGTTTTTTCAACCATTAACATAACTGCAGAGTGCCGTGTTCAAGAACCCACCCTCGAAAATAAAATATCCCCACACTAATTCTGGACCTCGGGGTTACATCGTTTTTTGAATGAATTTTAAGGAAACAATCTTCCGGAGGCTGAAAAATATTATTAGGCGTTAGGAATAAAAGTGTCTTAGTGTTTTTATTGATCAGCATCAAATTTGTTTATCGTAGATCAAAAGCGATGCCTCTTCAACGTCTGCATCGTTCTCGACGCAAGCCACTGAAGCGTCTTCGAGCGTTGATAAGAAAGAAAAGGATCCTATCGACAGCAGCGTCACTCGAGGTTTGTCATTCATTTAATGGTTGCAGCTACATATTCAAGCTCCAGTGGCGTCAAAGCTGTTCAGGGTTTCCACCCGAGGTTTGATTGATTTCATTTACTTTGAGAAATGATTTGCCCACAACAATTTTCTTCATTCTTACTTCTTTGTGTTGCATGTCAGGCAATCTAAGTCGAGAAGATGGTTCAAAAAGTCTTGTCATAGTCTGTTAAAAATGTAAATCCGCCCCAAAGGCATTTAAAATTAGCGTTCGAATCGCTTGGCGAGAGCAATTCTAATTTCGTCTCGCTTGCATGCGATCAAAACTCACAGTCCGACAATCTTGTGTGCGTCTGTAAAAGCAGCACAGTCGGCGTAGGTCGTGTAAGGTTGATAGCTTTTTTTGTTAATATTTTTTTATTTCGTTTTAAAAGGTGAAATAAATTTTGTGTCTGCTTCTGTCTGCTTGCCTGTCTTGTTAAATGAAGCAAGCCAAATTATTGTACTAAACTATTAATCTTTCGTCAAAGCACGGCACGACATTTGGAGTTCATGGCAGTAATCGAGCGCAATGAATATTTTCAACATCTAACAAAGTGTTTTTTCATGTCGTAGCGCTGTTTATTACAAGTATGAGCATTTAAAATTAAAGTTTAATTCATTATTTGCGTTATTTAGCTACCTTTTCATTGTGAATCATCGATCAAATCTTTCTGATCTTTCTTCATTTAGTCGCTTTAAAAGTTTATATAGTTGGCGGGAAATCTTTTAAACACATGGCCATTGCGAGAAATACGTTGTGTACTGAATACCGCACAGAATTCTACTTAATCAAAACCCGGTGAATGTTCTTTGAAGAATCAATTTAATTTAAAAGGGGAGTAAAATCTCGCCAAACTGAATTTGAAAAAATACCTGATAAGGGAGCAGGCTTGTGCGACGCAGGTTTCCCGCCTCTTTTTACGTTGCTTTGTTGTATAAAACAAGACTAGCTCACTCCAGATCTGACTTGTAATTTTTATCCAGCGTCTTCATCTTGCTTTTCACTTGCTTTGACCACTGTTGTCCAAGTTATCTCAACTCACGTGGCTGTCACCGCTTCCGTGCTCTGCTCAGTATCTCCAGGTGAGTAGCTCGTGATTGCTTGCTGCTTTTTTTGTATAAAGTTGGACTCGAATTGTCTTGTCCAGACAAATCTCCGTCAAAACCAATGCAACCGGTACTGCCGTTTGCATGCGACGCAATCCCGACCGTTTCCGAGCCATCCCGAAAGGTGACCAGCCAACCGAACGATGAACGTTGCGTATTATCTTTCTCTTCGGTCGCTCAACAGCACTCACTCGCAACTGACGTTGTCCGGGCGCAGCAGGATGTGACGACACCGGGTGATCGCGGCCCCAAATGCGTGTGTGCCAGCGTCGTGACACATGGAAGCGTCACCATTGTGCAAACATTCGCGACCACGAAAGCAAATCCAGAATCTACACCTTGCCAAATTGCCTTGCAGCAACGAAGCAAATCCGCCGCCAGTCAGGACTCAACCGTTTCCCCTCTTCTATCTGATGATCGATGGGGAGAGAATGTTGAATGGAGTGCTTTCGACAGACGTCGTTATTGCGACCAATTAATGAACGATAACACTACAAGTGAGTAGACTAGGTTGTCCTTACATTCTATGGTTTTTCTTGTTTCGTGCTACAGTGGTGGATCCTGTTTTCTGTTTATTTTCCATCTTCTTTCTGATTGAAATAATTGGGTTTGTGATGTTGCTCATGAGTTGAACAACTCTTGATTTTTGAACGAGAAGCAATTGGTTGGTTTATTTGTATTTGTTCGACACCCATCTAGGAATTGGAGCCTTTTATTAATTGTCACCAAGCAGGATTCCATATACTGTCCTAAATAGCCCAGACTAAAACACTTCAAATTTTTAAACAAAGCATTAATTAGTAAACGGATCCTTAAAGGACACAAAGATCGGGTCGGAAAAACACACTAAAATAGAATGCTGGTTTTATTCTGACCTTTTATAAAAGCACTTCACCAACCTGCCATCATGGCCGATTATCCATTGTTGGTGGAACTTGTATACTGTAGATATGGAGATGTAAAAGTCGGTGATGAAACTTGTTACCTATTTTTCTCTTCACTCTAAATATTGATAGCAATAGCCGGCACAGCATCAATTAAATTTAAACTGATTAGAGATTTTCGAGTATACCACATGCAACGAGATAGGTAGCTCAAAAGGCATGAGCAAGTGGTAGTGTTGGTTTTTTGTTGAATAGTGAAGTTTTATTTTATAAGTATAATCTATTGATTTTTTGCAAATCGATCAGTTGTTGTCATCAAAAAGCTGTTAGATTATTCTACAATCTAGATAGAATATCAACATGTCAATTTCTCTATCGTAAATCGAAAATCTTCTCTTTATCTTTTTTTAAAAAAGAAAAAGCAAGACAAATGCATTTGTGGTCAATAGAAAAAGATTCAAAAATGAAAATAGTGCTTTTGTATTTGATTGAAAAAGATTCAAAAATAAAAATTTGATGAGAAATCCGAAACCAAGAAACATTTTTACTTAACCTAAATGCAAAACGCAAGAATCGAGTACTGGAAGCGAAAAAGATTTTGTTTTCAGAACTCTACATTTTCTTCTTACTTCGCTTTCCTATTTGGTTTGCTTTCGATTTCCTCTGAAACCTTCATTCGTATTGCGTGGTGTCAAAAGAAGTCTTGTTCGATATAATTATTAAGATTGCGCAAGTACAAAAATCCCACTTCTTTTGCAAGATTTATGACGTTTTTAGTTTTTAAGACGTCATTGAATAAAGAGCCTGTTTCCTTGTTAGCGCATAATCGGTAATTTATTTTTTATTGAAGAAAAACATAAAGATTAATCAAGCATTTTTCTATTAGAGGTTACTGCCAACTTACATATGAATTACTTTTAAAAAAATCTAAGTGTTTTGTAATTGATTTTGAATGGTTATATTGATTTATTGTACTTGAAATCCGAAAAAAATCGCGAAACAAAACGTCCGAAACAATTTTTTTTCAATTGCATAAATTTATTTTGGGTAGTGCATGGTATTAAAAATTCTATTTGTTTTTCGGGTTTAAAGTCGGAGATCAAGCTTTACTATGCATACAAAAAAATTGCTTTGTTTTAGAATATACATATTGTTGGATATTTTTAATGCATCAAAAATTCATGACTTCATTCCAAATTAAACATTTTTAAAACTTGGTTTCAATCCAGTTGCTAAAGTTTGTTTTAAAACAAGTTTGCCTGCTAGTTGAGGCTATGTTTTGTTTTCAGCCCAGTTTTTTTGTTTTGTAGTTGAGCTTTGAAAGTGCAATACTTTGTTAGTCTTTGTATAACAAAGTATGTTCATGTGACATAGTATGTTTGAAATTTTTGACATAGCATGTTTGAAATTTTTTTCATGTATCATTGCTTCCCAATTCCAGGCAATATCGTTAATTAAAAACGAAAAAAACCAATAAAGAATTATAACTAGACAGCCATATCTTGGCATCTCTAAAAGCAGGTCGGAGTAATTGCTTGACAATAAACGCTTTCTCGAGAGTCAAAAGGATAGGCATAGAGATGAGATGAAAAAAAGATTCTACGTACGAAAAACAACCTAAAATTTTACTTGCTATATTTAGAACTTAATAAAAAAAACCCTTGTCTGGGTTTGAAGCTCGGGAAAGCGACATGCTTTTTAAATGATATGTTTTTCAAACATTCTGTAAAAATTCCCTTTTTTACTAAAAATACGTGGTTAAAATTGCTGCCAAGTTTACAACAAATTAATCTTAAAACGATTGTGACGCGCATATAGCATCAGAGGTAGTCATCATCTCGTCACCAGAACGTGTTCGATTCTCGCTAGAAAGGGGCTTTTTTATTCGCTTTCACATTGCCAAATAGACAAAGTTTTGCATAAATGCTCGCTGTCCACTATTGAGTGAGGAATGGAGTATTCTTTGTTTCTTTTATTGATTTTTTATTTCTTTCCGCGCTTAAGCGCTAGGTGAATAAACAAAAAAAAATCAATGAAAGAAACAAAAGATGCTCCATTTCACGCTCGAATTGGAAACAAGCCCTTATCCTCTGTTTCGAACATAGAAAATAGATTTACCAGCACTTCTACATTTTTCAATCGGGACTAAGGTATTTAAAAAATATTTCTTGTTTTAGTTTGTTTGTCTGATGTCACCGCCAGTTTAAACCAATCAAAGCCGGCTTCTCGTGTTTATCCAACACCGATTGGTAGTGTAAGTATTGTGAATGTACAGCTAATCGAGTACCAGTATGAATGCTATTGGAAGATCAATTATCTTGCGAAGCTAATTCTTAAATCTTTATTTTTTGTTTACGTGCTCAATGAAACTTCGTTTTTCTTTGTCCAAAAACATTAGTAATGCAAATGTGCTTTGTACTATTTGATCTAATGATCTTGTTTAACTGGACTCAATTCAAACCCACCAAATAAATTGTTCATTAGTGAACAAAGAATTAGCTTAAACTCGAACACTAACTTTAAAAATATCATTTAAAAGAAATCAAATGAATTAGTTTTAAGTCACTTAATTGCAAAAAAAGTCTTCAAAATTTATCGGAATTCAATTTTTTTAACGATTGTATGAAAAAAAGTGACACATGAAAAATTTTCGTCTCTTCATAGTATTATGCGTCCAATGTTACGGAATCTTCTTCGAATGGTCAGAAAAAATTACCAACATTCTTATCGATATTTTCTGTTTTAAGCGAGTTACTATTAAATAAGTAGCATGACCCAATTTAGAAATTTATTGTGAACTGCCTTTCCTGCGGGCGCAACGGAAACACTCGGACAGACTAAGCATCCAACTAAGGTCTTTTGTGCGAAATAAGGTATTAGCACACTGAACTAATATGCGAATAATGTCACTGCATAAAGCAGCGCTAACGACATAAGAAAAACTTGATTAATTACATACAAGTCAACAAGTCAAGCATTAAAAATTAAAAGTTGTTTTGCGCGTCATAGTGACCTCACTCATTTTCGAAACTCGTAATACCCTTTTACAGCAAGATTATTTGTTGCTTTCCATGATCCCGGCTTCCTTTGCAATCATTCCAGATGCCAATTAAACAAATGCGCATGAAGATAAATAATGTCTTTGCGTCATAATGCCGCTGACAAGGAAACACAGTCACGTTCGAGTCTTTAATATGACCGTGGAGCAAATCGACCGCTTTTTCCAGACGCAAGATCGACTCGCTTTTAAAACGCTAGAAGCATATTCGGGGCCTGTTGTTTTTTTGTTTCTATTGTGAATTTGGAATCGGTGTTTAGGAGCGGGCTCATCGACGTGCTGTCAACAAACTGGCCCCTATTTCAAGGCCTCAGTTTTGTGCTTCTACTTTCCAGTCTTGTCTCGGTTCCGTAGCGGGTTCGAGTCTCACTGAAGGTAAAAAAACTTTTTTATGTATTTTTAATGGATTTGGCGTTTTGTTCCTAGATATAAAGTAGGTCGCACACTTCAAGGTTCAAAACGAGAAAATTATTTCTTGCTGGCCGTATTTTGTATTTTACCATATCCTAATTCTTCTTAACAATTGCGGTCAAAGCTCTTCTTGCTCTTTGAATTTAAGTAAGAAATTTTTGTCTTTCGTTGAAATTTCATGTACTTTCGAAATGTAACGGTTTTGGACATTTGATAAACACGTTTAGTTTATTACTTGTAAGAAAGTGCTTTTTTTTTCATTGATATTACAATTTTGTCACAAGCAACGCTACTGCACTTATCAACCGATAATAACATAATTAAATTAAAAACGTTTTTTGGCTTACATATTCCCAGTTGAGACAAAATGAGCCAAAGCAAAACTCGCAATAATAGCAGTCGTAGCACAAACTTTACGATATTTACCAAGAAAACCTTTAGTTTTACAATTCTTTCTATTGTTATTGTAAAACAATTTGAATAATTAAAGCGCCATCTGTTGTATAGATTAATGCTCTTCAGCCAGTTTGCCGCGGCACAGTGGTATGCCGCAAAACAATAACAGGTGTGCTGCAAAATAACTTTAATCTGAGCATACTTTAAAAAAAAAGTTATTTTTTGAAATTTAAGCATTACAACTGCGAGACAGTTTGTTGGCAGCATAGCCAAGTGATTAACAGAGCCACAGACGGTGCACGCAATCGCCCGGCTGTCGGTTCAAAACCTACTCTAATCAATTGTGTTTTTGAGAGAGACACTTTACGGCATTTTTTTATTCTTTTTGTCTATTCTATTTATTGGCATTCTTTACGGCTTGGCGGTCATAGCAATCAACTCTAAATTTCAGTCATATCTCGGTGCCGGTATAGTATGTGATCTATCCAAGAAATATGATCTACCACTATCAACATCTGTCCCATCTCTTTTTCAATTTCTTTTCACAAAAAGTACTAACTTAATCCTAACTCTAACCCTAACTCTAACCTAACCCTAACTCTAACCTAACCCTAACTCTAACCTAACCCTAACTCTAACCTAACCCTAACTCTAACCTAACCCTAACTCTAACCTAACCCTAACTCTAACCTAACCCTAACTCTAACCTAACCCTAACTCTAACCTAACCCTAACTCTAACCTAACCCTAACTCTAACCTAACCCTAACTCTAACCTAACCCTAACTCTAACCTAACCCTAACTCTAACCTAACCCTAACTCTAACCTAACCCTAACTCTAACCTAACCCTAACTCTAACCTAACCCTAACTCTAACCTAACCCTAACTCTAACCTAACCCTAACTCTAACCTAACCCTAACTCTAACCTAACCCTAACTCTAACCTAACCCTAACTCTAACCTAACCCTAACTCTAACCTAACCCTAACTCTAACCTAACCCTAACTCTAACCTAACCCTAACTCTAACCTAACCCTAACTCTAACCTAACCCTAACTCTAACCTAACCCTAACTCTAACCTAACCCTAACTCTAACCTAACCCTAACTCTAACCTAACCCTAACTCTAACCTAACCCTAACTCTAACCTAACCCTAACTCTAACCTAACCCTAACTCTAACCTAACCCTAACTCTAACCTAACCCTAACTCTAACCTAACCCTAACTCTAACCTAACCCTAACTCTAACCTAACCCTAACTCTAACCTAACCCTAACTCTAACCTAACCCTAACTCTAACCTAACCCTAACTCTAACCTAACCCTAACTCTAACCTAACCCTAACTCTAACCTAACCCTAACTCTAACCTAACCCTAACTCTAACCTAACCCTAACTCTAACCTAACCCTAACTCTAACCTAACCCTAACTCTAACCTAACCCTAACTCTAACCTAACCCTAACTCTAACCTAACCTAACCCTAACTCTAACCTAACCCTAACTCTAACCTAACCCTAACTCTAACCTAACCCTAACTCTAACCTAACCCTAACCCTAACCTAACTCTAACCTAACCCTAACTCTAACCTAACCCTAACTCTAACCTAACCCTAACTCTAACCTAACCCTAACTCTAACCTAACCCTAACTCTAACCTAACCCTAACTCTAACCTAACCCTAACTCTAACCTAACCCTAACTCTAACCTAACTCTAACCTAACCCTAACTCTAACCTAACCCTAACTCTAACCTAACCCTAACTCTAACCTAACCCTAACTCTAACCTAACCCTAACTCTAACCTAACCCTAACTCTAACCTAACCCTAACTCTAACCTAACCCTAACTCTAACCTAATCCTGGTTGAATTTTCAGTTAATCTCTCTAATCATTATTTTATGACGTATTCTCTCATCGTGGCATTTTTTAGGCAGATTACAAACTATTCTAGAAACATGTAAGTAGATCACATACTATACCAGCACCCATATCTCTAAATAAAACGTTTCAATATTTTGCATCTCCGTAAGTAGGTGGGGTTATCCCTTGACGGTTGTTTTACTTAAAACGCATCTAAAGTTTTCTTGCAAGTCGGAAGGATGAATAAAGATGAAAACATAAAAAAAAAGATATTTTTGCGACGTTACAAATGAATCGAACTTGCGAAACATTTTACTTAGCTATTTCAAACATCGAATATTAAGTACAGCAATCGCACTTAAAAAACAGGCGCAACAAAGTGTATTTTGTTTTTTAAATTGAATAGATTTTTTTTTATTTTTGGCCAAGGTGTGCAACAAAATTTTGAAAGTTTTTTAAGTGTGTAGCAAGTAAAAAAAGGTTGCGGAGCACTGGTTTAAACTGCATAAGCCTACAAATCCGGTAATGATTTTTGTTCAAGTATTTTTTACGTCATGGAGCGGTAGAGAGTTGTTTTCAAAAGTAATTAGAATATTCTTTTTAAACGTCTAAATCAACTTGGAAAGCTTTTCGTGACATTATTAAACGAGTTGATTTTTTCGTGAAATATTATTTATGAAACCAGCCTTGTACCGTAACTGCTCAATTAACTACATAATGAAGAAGTGAAAGTTAATGAAAGTATACTTTCGTTGTTCTCCAACTTTTAATTGGCTTTATATGGAAACAAGCTTCAGGTCATTATGACGTTACTCATAGCAGGATGCACGATGATTGCTTCAAAAAAACTTCCGTTCTTGAGATTTGCTTATTTTTGTTTCGCATTTTCTAAAACAATCGAATTGCTTCTGTTTTACAGATGCGACTTTCAATCACGCTTATAGGCACAGAGATTTCTCGAATGCTTTTACTGGTACCCGCCTATACCAAGTAAATCGACTTGCTTTGTCAATAATGGAGGAATTTATTGCTTTGTAATTTTACCTTTTTTTGTTTCAGAACTCGTCAAATTTTTCTTCCTCAAACTTTCCTTTCGCTTTTTCGCATAACGTCTTAAACCCACATAGATTTACTCGTGACCCTCCGCACTTTAACCCCAGGTTGTCAGCTAATCGCTCCTCCACTTTACACGGAAATCAACCCCTACCGTTTGTTCAATTTCCGACCTCAAATCCAAACCACGCTTTTTTGCCTTTTTGCACACAATCGCAAATCTGGTCCCCGTGGAAAGGTGACGTCACTCATCGCCGTCGTCCGCCGTCAACAACAATCGGCTCGCGTTTGATTCGAAGCAGCGCCACCATGAGCCCGCGAGTATGATTGCTTTTTTGACTATCTCGCGTTTATTCGTTTCCATTGCAAAGCCGAAGTTGTGTTTAGTCGATTTAATCACTTTTTCAATTTTTTCATCACTTTGCGAATAGTTTTGTGTCAGAATTTTTTGTCGTGTTTCATTTTTCCGGAGAGCGGTTTCGTTCGGGGTTCAATCGCGGACTCAAGTTCATAGCGAACTTTATACAATGTTTTTAATTTTCAATGTCTAGCCTTGTGCAGTCGATACACTTAGTTGTTGGTGATCCAGCATTAATTTACCGAGTTAAAACGAACGAAGATCTCATGTTTCTAAGGTAAACGTTGTCACCATTTTTTCATCGTTTTCAATGCAGGATTCTATTGTTTATATTGTAAAGTTTTGTTTGGATTGTTTTTTAGTCGGTGAAGCATAAACAATTTTAAAAATGTTTTTTACCTCATTTCCGTGTTGTTGTTTCTCGTCGCATATAATGTCTTCCTCTGAAATCAAATTATAAAACATTTTCTTATTCAATGTTTATATTTCCATACCGTGCATGAAAAACGTTTCAAAAAATGCCAAACTACAGCCTTCGATATATAGGATCTTAAACAGCAGGGGTTGACAACCTTTTGCATGTCACGAGCCAAAAACCAAATTTATAACGTTATGGCGGGCCGCACTTTTTTCCAGCTACCAAAAACTTTTTTGCATTGATCGAACGTCTCATCTGGTCCTAACAAAGGGGTGCAAAAATGCACCAAAAAACCTGCGTCGCGACCGTGATTTGCAGCGACGTAATAGTAGCTAGTATTTTTTATATTTTGGTCCACACTAGTTCTTTTGACATAAATTTGAAGATAAATAAATGGAGCGATTTCACACAAATTTGAAGTGAAGACCTTTTTTTGGTCTTCCCTAGTTTTTTTAAACAAGAAAGAAGCAACGTCACAGAAATTTGAAGTGAAGACGTTTTTTGTTCAACGCTAGATTTTCTACTTGAAAATGAAGCATTTCTGCACCCCTTCTCTAACTAGATCTATCACGTTTTTACTGCCGCATTGATTGTTTGAATTGTTACGTCAAAAAATAGGATTGCAGACGAGACGGCGGGCCGTATTCATTTAATGTCTAACTAACATGTCATGGACCGGATGATTTCACTTGGGGGCCGAATCCGGGCAGCGCGCCGTGGGTTTCCGTCACCTGTTATGGAGCTTTTGATACAAAAAGTGCTTTTTGAAAACGTTTTTCACTTGTAGAGTGTCTGCTAGGTTGTGGAAATTGTGTTTGGCAGCATCCACACTTCAATTCGAAAAAAGAAAACGCTTGGTTGGTGCGGAGTGAAAAGGACACCAAATTGGCCACGGTCCGTGCTCACAAAGTCCGTTTATAATTTCAATTCAGTCCCTTCAAACTTGTTCGCCAAGAAAATCAACTTCCCCGTCGTACTCACGTTTTTTTTTAATAGACAGGTCATTTCGGCCACTTCACGCAATCACGTGACAGCGACATCAACCTTGCGATTGGTTCGCTCGCGTCTCGATTGAGCCAGTCGGAGCAATTCCGCAGTCCCAGCATACAGTCATGTGCTCTGCCAAATTTCAAGGTATTTGCAGTTGTTCGAATTCGGGCACGTACTGTAATCCGTTCCGCTTTGACCCGAGCAGTGATGAAATCATTAATTGCGCGAAAACGAAGCCTTCGAAATTTCCATTCGCGATTTCGCTTTGTTGTGCAACAGTTTTATTTTTATACCTGCATTTCGAGTTGTATATTTTTAGCTTTTTACACAAGATCATTAAAAAATCGGCACGAGTACGCAGGATTCGACCATAGTCGCTCTAGCGTCGGTTCTGTTTCGGACGGTTGTAATGTGACGTCACGTTTGCACGAAATCAAAAAACGTTTGAAATGAACTAGGCAGCGGAATAATTATTCTTGGAATATTGACACAGTTTTGTTTTCTACTGAAGTACTAGTACTTCAAAATCTTTTGCCATTAAGCGGCGATTTATCGCGAAAAATAACCACTTTTAGATTTCAATGGTGATTTTGTTAAGTTTCCAAATCGCTGCGTTGTCTTTGTTGAAAAATATTTTTTGTTAAGGACGGCTTTTTAATTAGAAATAAGTGTTCTTTCAGAGTTTACAACCTTTTGACATCACTTTTCCCGGTCGGTACATCGAGACCGAGCAAGCTAGCCCACACACGCCGAATCGTCGTTGGACCTTTAATCCGAGGAGCTTTCAATCGAATTGTCGGAGTGCTGAGCCCATTTCTCCAAATATCCACCGCAACCCTTCCCAGCTGTTTTGCACTTTTCGAAGCGCTCTGGCCGACTCGAGGTATTTTCCGGTACGACCTCAAAATGTTGACGTCACTTTGAGACTGGACCAGGACCAAGCTTAGTAACAGTAAGTTGAAGTCGGCTTTCGTTGTTTGCTCTTTTTTTTTAAAAAAAAAACGCTGCATGGATATTTACGTGAAAAACATACTTTTTTCGCTGTTTACGTTAACGTTCACTGTTTGAAGAACTCGCCAAATCTAAACATCCTGCAGTTTACTTGTTTATTGTTGCGAGCGTCGCTGTCGGAAGCAAGAGTGACTCTTTTTAGTCGCGACACAAGGCGGTGGAAACAGCTAGTTTGTTCCCAGGACCAAATAGGTCACGAGTTTGGTTTAACCGCGTTCTATCTGTCGGCCGATCGTGATTCAACGAGCGAATCACTGCGCATGCGTCAACTTTTTATGTTTTCTCGTTGCTCTACTTGGTAGTTTTCCATTTCACTTAAATGAGAAGCTAAAACGCTTTCAAAACAACAACTTTTTTTTATTTTCGAAATGTTTTCAAACTGTTTAACAGCAAGCGCGCGTTTAATTTTCAGTATTCTTGTATTTTGTAAATGTTACCTACATAGGCACGGTTTACTTTTTTCATATTCGCCGAATTCTGACCAGACAACGGTCGCCGACGTTTTTTAACAGAATTTCTTTACATGCAAATCATGTTGTCTTGGTAATTACAAGAAATATCTCGAATTTCTTTTAAAACGCAGTTTTGTTGAATACTTCCGATTTTTCGGCGGAAATGACTTTAAGTGTTTCTCGTTAATGTCATAGTTTAAGTGGTTGCTTTATCGATGCGGTGCCTAACGAATGGAGCATCCGCTTTTTGCTTTCATTTCAGTATAATCCAACACAATTAGCGGAAAGATTTTTCAATTGGTTTAGTGACTCGTTTAGCCCTGGTCTCAGAACATTGCAGAAAAGAGTTGTGCCAAGATAGCGTTAGAAGCCCAAGCCGACAACTATAATTTGATTTTAGATCCTAATGTTTTTCAAAACTTTTGAAATTGTTAATTAATTGTCCTATCACTTTGTCTTATCTAAATAATCAAATCACACAGAATTTTTTGCAGCTTAGCCCAGCGTTTGCGCGTTTTCTGAATCAGGAAAATTGAAGGCACACTTTCATGCATAAATACATATTTCTACAAACTTACAAACATATATACACCCTTGCAAGTAGCAAGTATGTTTTAAGTGTATATACTATTTGAATGTATACATAAATACATACATGTTTTTAAAACATACCAACTACAAAAAAGACTAATTACTAATTACAGTAGTACGAAAACTTAAGTTTAACTTGAAAACATTTGCCAGTATACCTAAAAGTTGGGGCGATACTAAGGAGAATGACGTCATTCGATACTGAAACTCTCCTTGAAAGCAACAAACAAGATAGTTCCTACCATTTGTCATCGAGTGATCTCTCCATATTGCGGAACACATGGCCAGAAATGCTCCCTTAATACACCCAAAAACTCGGCAAGCTTTGTCAAAGCGCCTCTGGTTGTATTCGAGCTGACTTGAAATACCTGGCATGCTCGGTAAAGTCCCTTGAGC
Source organism: Diplosoma virens (assembly GCA_963680785.1). Lineage (NCBI taxonomy): Eukaryota > Metazoa > Chordata > Ascidiacea > Aplousobranchia > Didemnidae > Diplosoma > Diplosoma virens. Next base: position 21,757,765 of record OY796886.1, on the reverse strand, counting down.
TTTTTTTTAAAAGAAATCATGAGATTACCGAGAAAGAGGCCAGAGTTTTCTTACAAGAATATTATTTGTTTGGTCTTTACCATTTCATTCACCGGCTTGTTGAAATGAAACAGACTCGCCGAATTATTTGTGCTTGAGGAAGAATTTTAATTTTATTTATCATGCATCTGGGATGGTGAACTATATATACCTCTTGAAATCCACTGATCCGCAATATCTGGCATTATGTTGACTCAATTTTTTTTAAAAAGTAAACAAGGGTTATGTTAAAACTAACGTCGCAAACATTTTTGTAATTAGCTAACGATAACCTTTTTTTGGCCTTCACTTTTAAGTGATGTGTTTTCGATAAATGTCTCCCACCGATTGCCCGAACCCGGGCACATCAGGTTGGTGAAGACCACAAATTCATAACAATCATCACCGCGTTTTGCATTCTGAGATGGTTTCCAACCAACTCCGGCCCGCAAGTTCTACAAAGTTTTGAAAAGTGGCCAGCAAAACGACGAGTTTGCACTAACCTGGTCTAACTAATCAAACGATTCTCACGACATCGACGCTTCGCTTGGTAAATCTGATTCTAGCCCGAGAATAAATATCATTCTTCGACGCAAGCTACCATGTGACGAGTGCAAGTGATTTAGATTCAAATTTTCTTTACAGAATTCAACCAAATCTCTCACGATGGCGATGATACTTCAATAGCTTTCGACTTCTCAACCGAAATGCATTTTCGCTTTTAACGTTATTGTTTTTTTATCACGTTCGCACTGTATACCATTTGCAGTGTTTGTTGAAATGTTTTAAGAGTTGAGCTTGCTTAAAAACATTGAAAAATTTTATCTGACACTGTAATCTGATACAGTCATGTGGCGCCTTTTTAGTAAAAAAAAGCAGTCTGCTGTAAATTGTTTTAAATAGCTATTCAAAATTCGAATACCTGTCGTTCAACCTCATTCAAATGCTATAGGAAGCATTTAAGCTTTCTAAATCATAATTGCTTTCTTTCATGGCCTCGTAAGTACCTATCTCATGCTGCAATGTGATTGCAATCATCGTAAAGCGAATTATTACTGGCTTGCTTACTGCAACTTACACAAAATCAGCACTCAGGTATTCAGTCCAGAGGTAAGCGATCAATCGACCACGAATTAAACTCATACGAATTAAAACATACGAATTAAAAGATTAAATGTGTTTGTGCCGTGCACTTTGCCACAATACATTTTTGTATAAGACGCCTTATGAGGATGATGATGATGTGATGATAATGATGATAATGATAATGATGTAATTCATTCTTGACTTAAAATCGGCTTAAAAGAATGTGAGTAGCCGAAGGAACTTCTAATTTCCGTGGTTGTTTTGCAGTCGGGTTAAATTCGCAACACTAACTAATAGTCGATCTTTTTTTCAGGAACTAATCTAATACCTCGCTCCGGCGTCAAACAATCTAATCGAGTGCACTGTTCTGGCAGTCGTTCTACAACTGTGAAAGCTATGTTTTCTTATCGAAGTGTTTGCTGTTTCTTTGAGAATTGCTTGTAATTTTATTTTGCGCAGTTGTTTATTTAACTTTTGTATTGCATGCGACAACCGAACTGTGCTTGTTTATTACAACAATTCTTTGATCTCAATTAGTGTTTTGAAATAAACAAGTCGTTTCATTTGCAGTTTAAAAACAAGCATGACGTAAATTGGTGCTGGGTATCAAAAGTTAACTAACAATTGGGTACTTGAGTACTGTAATTAAGAACAGTGGCTACTCGAAACTTTTTTCATTGACATAAGGGGTATCCTGGTACGGACACACATAGTCTTTTGTAACGAAGGATTGCCAAGATAGTCCTGATTTTGAAATCTTTGTAACACTTGGGTGTAATCTTTACAAATTGTTGGTAGTAGGCTGTGAGCATTTGCAACAACCACCAACTCGAAGTGCGCTGAAGTCGCGTTCCGGATAGTTTTGTACAGACGCTAACATCACCTCCGTTATTAACAATCTAATCGTGTTGTATTGAAGCAGGAAAAAGTTTCTGTTGTATCTTTGCACGAATACACAGGTTTATTAAAAAACAATAATATATATTCACAAAATTTACTCAGCCAAAAAAACAACCGTATTGAAATATAATGCTTTTAGTTCGTTTGCTGTAGTAGCTTGATAACTTTGAACTGCGTCATCTATTGCACAATATCACAACACCTCCCCAAATAAACTACGACAAAAAAATATATACATATTAGCAACAATATTTTTTTGGACGTCGTGGATTGTGTCGCCCGTACTCGTCTCCGGTTGGTAATCTCGGATTGTTGCGTTGGCGTTGGTTCATCGGCCAGTCCCGGCTGGAAGTGTTTCTGTAGACAAAACGCTCGTTGGGAGTAATGATGTTCGACTTTCGAAACCACTTCCGAGTCTTCAGCATTTGAATGCTTGCTCGCTTGTCTTGACTGTCTTCCCTGCAGGAGATGCGGAATGGATGGAACCAAAGTGTAAATTTTGGTGCGTATTCTTCTTCCATTCAACAATTCGCTTGGTGACAGTCCCGATGCCAAAAGGAATTCTTCTATATTGCATTAGAAATTCTTGCAAAGCTTCCTTTGGAGGTAACGAGGATTTTCTCAATGCCTGTTTGAACGATTGTATCAAACGCTCGGCAGCACCGTTTGTTGCTGGATGATAAGGTGCTCCGGTGAGATGTACAATGCCTCGTTGTTTGCACCAAGCTTGGAACTCTTGAGACATGAATGTTGTGGCATTATCGGTCACCAACGTGTGGGGATATCCGAAATGAGCAAATTCTTGTTCAAGTATAGCAGTAGTACTTTTAGAAGACGTTGAGGTTGTTGGATGAATGCAAGGATATTTTGAATAAGCGTCTACAAGGACTAACCAGTTTCTTCCCAGAAAGTTGATCGCATGGTCCAAGTGGAGTCTTGACCATGGTTTTTCTGGCATCATCCACGGATGGATTGAAGGTTTATCCGGCTTATTTTGAAATTGGCCACAGGAAGTGCATTTGCGACATAAGTTCTCGATGTCAAAGTCAATTCTAGGCCAATAGACAGTTGACCTGGCAAGTTGTTTCATCCGTTGCATGCCGAAATGTCCAAGGTGTAATAATTTAAGAATATGATTACGTAGGGTTGAAGGAATTATTACCCGTAAGCCGTAAAACACGCAACCATTCTCTGTTGACAACGAATTTTCCAACTTTTTGAAGTCTTTAAGCTCTTCCGAAAATGCATGCGGCCATCCTTCCTTCACAAATCGCATTAGTTGCGAACTAAACAAACGCTATCGACATCATCTTCCATCTCCTCCCCATCAAAACTTGTGTCAGCTGATTTTCCATCAATACTTGCAGTTGATTGGAATTGTCCCACGACGGGTAGCGGGCTACCTTCAGCAACTTGATATTGAATTGATACAGGTTGTAGAGTGGGTTTACCCAGCGTTTGCCAAGTCGCTTCACAGCAAAATGTGTCACTGGCTCCGCTATCAATTTCAAACTTAATTCTGTGGTCATTAAGTCTAATAGTTTGATAGACGGGTGAATGTTTTTTCACAAGCTTGCTGTTACCTCTTAGTCGAGACATGCATACAGATTGCAGATGCCCTGTTTTCTTGCAGAAGCTGCAAATAGCTTTGATGTGAGGACAAGCTTTGCTAAAATGTCCAGAATTTCCACACCTGAAGCAGGCGGTTTTCTTTTCTTGCGTTTTGGAAGTTTTGGACTTTGCGTGATAAAGGTTGACCGTGTACGGTTTCCTTTGCTACCTTGGCTGCTTCTTCCACTTCTTGAGCCACTCTGATGGCGTTGCTAAACTTCAGTTCATCGTCCTTGAGCTTGGAAGAGTGTCTTCAAAACTGCTTCGTTGTCGACCGAACAGATGAATTTAGTTCGCAAGGCTTCATCTAAAGGATCTTTAATAATGGATTGAAAATCACATGTAGCTGCATCTTGTCGTATACTGCTTGCCAGTTCAGGATTAGTTTCGCCAGGTTTGCGTTTCATGTCAGACCAAAACTTGAAACGTTCTCTGACAACAAATCGTTTTGGATCAAACTGCTCTGCCATAAACGTCTGAATATCATTCATGGTTAGCTCATGTATGCTTTTGACAGGTTGTTGCTGAGCCGCTAAGTTGCTAAGCATTTTGTAAACGGAGTTAGATGCAGTGACGAATGTTCGGAACCTTGCCAAATAATCAGTCCATAACTCAGATGTGGAATCGAATGGTTGAAAACTTGCCATCGGTGTTGGAACATTTTCTCGCGGTTTGTTCAAGCTGCTTTGTAGAATTTTCAGCTGCTCTTGAAGCATTGTCATCTGCTCACGATGCTCGTCGCGTAAAACTGCCATTTGCTCTTGGTGTTGCTTGTTCTGCTCTTGGTGTTGCTTATTTAACAACAAAATCAGTTCAGAAATTTCACTCATTGTCGACAATTCAAGCTGTAATGCAAATTCAACAAATTTTCTTTTTTTTTTCTTGACGCAGTTGAGTTCCTTGAATCCTCGTCGCCACTTTTGCCTGTTGTATCTTTGCACGAATACACAGGTTTATTAAAAAACAATAATATATATTCACAAAATTTACTCAGCCAAAAAAACAACCGTATTGAAATATAATGCTTTTAGTTCGTTTGCTGTAGTAGCTTGATAACTTTGAACTGACTGATGAACCGAAATAAAGGCGCATATTTAACTTGTAACAATTATGCTTTGAGATGCGCGTGTCCAATAATTGTTTGAGCAAAAGGCGCTAATTAAGATTAGAGCGTTTAAGAAAACACTACGTCATCTATTGCACAATATCACAACAGTTTCGAATTGAATTTGTTGTAGAAAAAAACTTAACTGTAACCGAACCGTCAAATTTCGTAAAGTAGGCCTATTTGAATTGTTTCTTTTCGAAGTTAGAACACGTCATCCGACAACTTATTATGTTGACTTAAGTCAATTTGCCTTTCTAATCTGTCTGTTATGTAGAAAACTACCAGAGATTTCTAATAATGCTTGTATTAGTATGGAGCAAATATTTTGTTACTGGAATTTTGACGTACAGTAGTGGAAAGACGTTATTGTTTCCGAAAGTCTTGTGAGAGTTTGTCCTGTCGTACCCTTAAAGTTTATCTCTTCAGGTCGTTGTTAGAAAGTTCCCCAAAATTACCAAAGCTTTTCTTCAAGTAGATTAAGTTAAATGAAAGTTAAAGAAACGTCTTAAAGAATCTAAAGCACTAAAAAAAATTTTAGACCCAAAGCAGGGTTGGCATTTTGGTACAAATTAGAAGTCATGTGACGTCTATCAAAGTTGACGCATAAACAGCAAAAAGCTGCTGATTTTACTTGAAAAATAACCAACAGCCGAAAAATCTTAAAAATTTAAAAAGTAAAATATTCCACGAAATTACCGATAGTCGAAATCTACCGAGTTACCGTTCGTAGCTAAATTTCCGAAATAAGAACTAAAAAAAGAGTTTATATGTCTTTAACTCCCGATTCTATTCCATACGAAGAGTGCTCCTCGAACTCCGTGTCTACGCTTATTGTTAAAATCGCTTAACAGCTGCTCTTAGTTTGACAGTCTTTGCTGTTGTATGGCGGCTATACGGGAGCATAAACAGATGGTTTGATTACATTATGATGTTTTATGGGTATAGCTGGCATTCTTGGGTAAATTTTCCCGGGGTTTATTCTAGGTTGATAGCTATGTGAAAGTGATTTGAAGTAAACCTTGATCGTGCTTCTTTGTCCTTGATCGTGCTTGTGTATACCATGCAACTTTGTCATGTAATTTGTCGAGGTCTAGAAAACAAAAATTTAACAGTTTTTTGTAATTTAAAGTGCTTTTTATCAATTCACGTATCATTGCTAATTTCTAGAAAGCTCAAGATTTACAACGTAAGTGATTAAGTCGTTGACTGTAAATAAAAATTTTCATCGAAATGAGTTTACCTCCTTCATAACACAATTGCAATAGTCCTATCATAAATAGGTTTGTCCTTTACACTCAATATGTGTAGAAAGTATTATACGATGCAAATTGTCAGCCCTTACATAACCCTTTTTCGACCATGTTAAATCGATAGAAATGCTTGCTTTTTTACCTTTTTTTGCAGAATTTAGAAACCAATTGAAAAGTTCGTAAGATTTGGATTTTTAAATGCTGATGGAATTTTAATTGGATGGAAAAATTTTTAGGAGTTTGATTGATTTTATATCCATAGAACTTGGACAATCAAATTTTAATTACCTGACCGAATATTCTTTCTTACGACAAAAAAAATTCTTCAGTTTTGTTTAGAAAACAAAATTATTTTTCTAGTGACAAATCGGACCTAGCTGACTTTGTTTGGCAAGACTGAGAAGATTTTAAAAAACAGAAGCAATTTAAACTCAAAATTTTTAAAGTCTCCGAAAATTTTTGAGTGGATCGTGGCCGACTGGCTATAGAAAATCCATATTGCTAGACTGAACGAGATCAACGCGATGGCGGTTCAAACCTTACAGCCGTCATTTTGTTGCTCGTCAAAAAAGACACTTAAGTACACTTTTCTCTGTTCTGCAGCATTAGCAAGCAACTTTAAATTTTAGTTATATCACGATATAAAAAATTAATAATTGAATAAAGATTTTCAATGGGAGAACAATATTTTGGCATCTTCCAAAAGATAGTTGATGGTTGCCCAAAGTTTATTTTTTATTTCCTTTTTTTATTTCTCGATTTATCTTCCCGACTCGACAAAAAGCGTCGGAGGCCCTTTACATAGAGCAACTGTCAAGCAATTACACCGACCCGCTTCCGAAGATGCCAACATAATGCTGCCGGTTGAAATTATCTGTTTTTGTTAGAGATATGACTAAAATTTAGAACTGCCAAACAAGAGAAAGTGCCGTAAAATGTCTTTTCCAAAAACAGAATAGCGCGAGTAGGTTTCGAACCGTCACCGTGTCGATCACAATCACGGCGCCCTTAACCACTCAACCACGATGCTGATAGGTTCGATGCTTCCGACGTTGTTTTGAGATTTAATAAAATAATGCAGATGATGATGATGATGATGATGATGATATTTTAATTTATTTTTTGGAATTTTCTAACAAGAAGGTTTTTTTGGCACTTTTCTGTTATCGCCCCACCATCTATTGCAAGTAATTTTTTTTGGTGAACTAACCCAGAATCCCCCCCTACAACACTTGGATGAAATAAAAAAGAAACTTGTAGGGGAGATTCCAGGTTAGTTTCACCAAAAAAAATTACTTGCAATCGATAACAGGAAAGTACTTTTTTTTTAAAAGAGTTATTTATTCAACTTAAAAAGTTGCCGTTCCATTAAAGCAACACTTGGTTTACTTTTTCAAGCACTTTATATTGATCCAGTGCAGAATCTTGGGAATTTATGCCAATTAGTCTTTAATGCCCGTTAAGTTATTTTTGAACCTTTTTTCGTCCGCAGCGTGGTCGAATGTTTAAGATCGCCGCGGTTATGATCGGCATCTCAGTTCAAAACCTACTCGTTCCATTCTGTTGGTCCTTGGGAAAGACACTTAACGGCACTATCACCAACTTGGTGGTCTTGGCTAGCAGTTTTAAATTTCGATCACATCTCTATAAAACTAAAAAAACAAGATAAAAATTTCAACTGCATGGTTAGCAATATCTTGGCATTTCCGGAAGCAGGTCGAAGTAATTGCTTGCTCTATATATAGCACCTCTGACGCTTTTCTGTGAGTTAGAGGATAAATAGAGAGATGAAAAGAAATATAAAAAATGAAAAATATAAACTATTGAACATCGGATAGGTCGAAACATTATGAGGAACATTGATTGTATATATTTTTTTTCTTTTCAAGATTAACCAAAGCATCAAAGTAAACAATTGCACTATGTTTTCATTTCTATAAAGCTCCGGGATAGACCTACATAGAAAATTAAAACGATAGCCTAGCAATTCTTTTGACCGAAACTTCATATCTACTCGTGATATATTTCTACACTTTAAAGAATAATGGCGTTTTGAAAACTGACTTGCAACTTTCTAATCCCCACTATGTTGTTACGGTATGCTAGGGTAATGAGCACCTAAAAGCAATGCTATAATTGGTTCTGGGATATGTATTAAATTCTGGCAGTCTTATAAAACATGTTAATGCACTTTTCCTATAGTAATAAATCATAAACAAGTCGAAAACTTCTACGAAAGACGATGCTAAACCAAAATTAACCTTTATTGACGTAGTAACTTTATGTTATTTCAATAGTCGTTAACTTTGTTTACACATTTTTTTGACACCCAAGACATTTGAATTTATAAACTTATGTTTATATAAGTTTAGTAAATAGTTGTCTTTCATCATCAATCACCACACGTTTATGTAACTAAAGATTAAAAAAACCTTGTTTTAATTTATGTGCATAACTTCCTCTTTTTTTGTACCTCTGATTGGTTGCAATTTCAACAATATTATTGCCTGAGTCGCCTCAACTAGCCTGAAAATAGGTCTATGTACTTAAATGACGCTACTCAACAAAAGAGTATTCTACTGTTGATTGCAATGAATTTATGTCATTCACAAACTAATGTGCAATATTAAATATTTTTTAGTTGAGGTCCGCAATCACAATTCAATTACGAATTAGACAAAAATGTTTTGAAGACATTTTTTTCAAACAAAGTTATTTAGTTAAATTTATTATTTTCATATCAAACTGATCAGAATTAGTTTTAATTTATTTGTACAGTAGAATTTGGCTAATTCGTCATTGTTTAATTCGTCAGTTTTTTGTCGGTTCCGACAAAAGTCTTATCTTTTATGTACATTTTAGTTCTTCTAATTCACCATAATCTTATTTGTCAATTCACTCAATTCGTCACCTCTTTCTATCCCCGAGAAGCGTTTTATTCGGCTAATACGTCATTTGCAGTTTCACTTCTGATATTTAAGCTGTTAGTTAACATGGGTGGAAATTCAAACAAATTAAGGTTTTGTATCTGAAAATTGTTGCACCTTGCAATTTGTTTATCGAATTTATGCCAAAGATACGAAGCATGATCAAACTCCAATTGAAAAAACGTGGAAAGTCTTTAAAGTTTAGTAGTGATTTAAAATGTGTTAGATTAAATGGAGAAGTCTTGATAAAGTAAAGGAATTAAAGAGTTTAACTTTAACGATAAAAAAGTTTTCCCAATTTCCATTGAGAATAGTGCTTTCTGCAGTTGATTTCTAAAAAAACGAGGAGTCAAAGATGCCATATCGCTAGTAAAATCTTTGCGAATTATTGTAGCCAATTTTACTTTCACCAACTTAGTTTAATACCAGTATTGCATGGTTTGGGTTATGTGTATTGTTGTATTAAACCGTAACGTCATAAACTCGTATTCTACAGCTAGTTAAAGCACTATGTATACGAGTTACTATGATAAAGTATACGAGCTGCTTTGATAGAGTTTTAACCTAATTACATAATTCGTCACTTCGCCTAAATTGCCACTTTTTGTAATCCTCTTGAGGTGACGAATTGGTCAAATTCAACTGTATCTTCAAGTTGTTTTTGTTTCTTAGTTTCATCTTATTGAATAAAATCATGAATTAATGAATTTACAAACACTGTTTTTGATATCTTATCACTCTTGAATTTTGGTCAACATCAGCATTTATCTTTTTAACGCAAAAATACCGTTCAACAAAATATTGCTGTAAAATTTTCAGCAAAACAGCGATTTGAAAGTATTTAAAATAAAAGTAGTTTTGATTTTACAAAAAGGAACTGCAAAATATTGTTTCGTTTACCGAAAATTGTATGTTGAGTAAAACTCCTGATGATGTAATTGATGACGTATTTAATATTTGTGTGTGCTAGCGACAATTTGATTCATATATTCACAATTTATGGAAACCTTGGTTTCTATGCAAATAAGGTAAATGACAATTAATTTTTAAAAGAATTCAATTGTTTCAATATGTTTTATAAAAGTCTTTTTAAATATTGTTTCCGGGTAAAGCAAGCACGCGAGTTGCTTTATTCAAAAGTACTTCATAGTAAGCGCTATTTCGAAGAAGTGTTTTTGCTGATTTTTAAGTGACCAGTAGAAAATTTTGCGACTTCAGGTGAAAAAGTGGGAATTAGCTTTTCGTTTTTTTATTTTCAAAAATTTTTTGATTTTTCTTCGTATAACGTAGAACATTTGATTTTGCTTTTGACTATAAATTGCATTAATTTTTTTTGATCTTGTTTTCAAACCACTGACAATAACACTACTGGTAAGTCACATGACTTGCTTGCACACTACATTTCGTAGGCAAAACGCCAGCATTAAAAAAATTTTTTTGCATAAAAAAGCAATTAAAAAATCAAAATTTTTCAATAATTTTTTTAAAAAAATTTTACTAATTTTATTAAAGATAATTCTAAGAGTATTAGTTTTGCCCAATTTAAATTACAGAAAATCCAATGCATCTTTGTTGACACTGTACATTTGAAGCAACACAGCTAATAGATATTTTATTATGGTTTTTTGATATTTAGCTAAAAATAAAGACTTCACTGGTATAGTAGCAAGAACAAGTAGCAAGAATTAAGCTGCTAAACCTCTAATAACAGAACCCTTGATGAATGCCAGAAAATTTATTGTACTGTCCTTGAGTTAACCATAGTGTAGACATATTATCAACTTTGATGGCTTAGTAATTTAAAGAAAATTAATATAATTTGGTGTTATGTTTGAGGAACAGTATCAAAATTTCTCAATAATCGAAAAATTTGTTTACTGCTTTTCTATGACCTAATTGGTTAAATTATGTCTCAGTCCATTCTACAACAGTAAAGGTCGTTATAGAAATTTTTAGATTTTTTGCAAGAATCTGCTTTATAAACTAAGCTTAGTTTAATCTAACATTATCCCACAAATTTATTTTTTACGAAGTAATTGTTTTTTCGAAATCTTTATGCAAATTCTTACATTCTTTTAGTTTCAAAAACCAAAGGTTAAAAACTCCCAATAAATCACGCGGGCTGTGAAGCGAATAGAAATAATAAATGAATAAAACCAATGACTCAGTTTTCTTTTCAATTAAGTAAGATTATATCATAAAACTTTAGTTGCGGGTTTCTAGGGTTTTTGCTGATGCATGCCAGTTTTTTCTTCAAAAATGGAAAAAAATCCGAACAATCGAATTTCGTCTATTATTAACACACTTTAAAAAGTTCGATTCCGTGCCAAACATTGTGTATCAAAGTCGGTTTTCATCTACATTCCGAGAAACATCATAGTTTACTAACTCTCAACTTTTTTGACATACTTCTTCTTTTGGTCATTTTAAAACTTACCTTTTTTCACATAAACAAAGGATAAAGGGTTGCAAAGACGGAACAAATGTTTTTTTGTTAATTCTGTTAATACCACACAAATTGCAGTTAAAGAATAGATGAAATTTTAAACAAAACAATAAAGTAAAATTGCCTTTGGACTACTAGTTTCTCTCTGATGGGTAATTACTGTTTAAAAACAATAACATTGTTATTCGAGACATAGGTAGTTGAACGTATTTTTGGCTGCACCTGTACATTTTTGTTATTTTCCATATTTTGCCATTGTTGTTCAATACAAGTCAAGTAATGTCTAAAAAAGTTCTTCATTTGAAATCCAACCTTGAAAGTTTTTTTTTTTTTCTATATCTGTCTCGCATTAGTCAAGCAATTGACTAAAAAAACTTCACATCAAAAAGATCATTAAAATCACGTTTGAATGTACATTTTTCGTTCTATATTTCAAGCAAAGACCTTTTTCAGTCCCAGCCAAAAGTCCCAACCGTCCAACGTTGTAATAGATCCTTAGCCTTGTAGTAGAAAGTTCAATGAGGTGAAGATGCCAAGCTTCTCGATCACGTGCTTTGAAGCGTGGTCTGGATGCTTTTCTTCGTTACATGGTCGTCATTCGAATCTTGTCTCATTCATGTTGCACTCTACGAAATAATTTATTTCGCTCGGTTAAATATATGAGTCAGCAGCAAATTAAGCAAAAAGGTCAAAAGCAAAATTGGAAACACAAAAACCAAGGCAACGCGGTCGAGTCTAATTCGAAAAAAAAGATTGGAGTTAGAGTTAGTTTTAGGGAGAAACAGAGTTAATTTTTGAGAGAAAGTAGTTGGTTCAAAAGAAACTAAGTTCTTCTTGAGCGTGTTAACAAATTTTATTAAATTTAAAAAATTTTGGGCCTGGATTGAGGCCCGCGAGAACAATTTTCTCGGCATTTTTTTTCTTTTTATCTCTTAGAGCAACCAATTTTGTTTCTTTTTTACTCTTACTCCAATCGGTTTTTCTTCCAATTGGACTTTACCCAGACAATGCCCATGCAAATTTTCTGTTTAATTCAAACTCGGAACAAAGAAATTTTAAAAAGCAGCCTAGTTATTGATGATTATCGCTTACAAAGATAAAATCACTTTAAGACGTAGAGGACATTTCTTAATGGCTACACTTTTCTTTAAGAAGATAAGACTATTCACAAAATATAAAAGTAAAATCAGAGAAATTATCAAAATGTTTAGATTTTATTCGAATCTCTTTATAAAAACATCATAAACGTAAAAAAATTGACTTCATAAAAACTATGAAAGTTGCATATGAAAATGAAATACACAAAGAATTGGTATACAGTATAATTTAAACGTTAAAAAACTAGCTGGCCTATGTTTTTGGGCTTAAGAAATCGACTGTCTCAACAATTTTAATTTACATCATTCTAAAATAAATAGTAGGCAGTAATGTACTGTTAATGTATGAAGAATAGAGTCTATTTATAGAAATTAGTTGAGTATATCCGTATGTATAAGACGAACGCATGTATAAGACGTACGTTATTTTCAATTGACTTTTTTTCACCTTCATTTGACTTTCTATTGTCACATATTTCTGGAGTCTATCATAATCACTACAACGAGGACAGTTACGATTTTATAGAAGTTTATTATAAACTTAATTATGCCTTATAAAAATTACTGGTAATTGTTTTTAGCACACATTACAAAGTGAGCACTATTTAATAAAACCTTCCATCTGAATCTAAATCAGATTCAGTTAAAAGTTTTGCTGCCTGTTTACTCGTCATTAAATCATCCTAAATTTCATCTTCATTTTCAAGATCTTCATGGCCTTCTACCTCTGGCTCAGTGTCACGCCAGAGTATGTCGTCTTCCATTCCATCCATACTATTAGAGATTCCACGCTATTTAAATGATTTTACCACTATTTCTGTTGGAAAACTATCGCATGCTGATTTTACCCATGTAGCCACAAGAGAAAGGGTCTTTTGAAGTTTCCTCACATAGTTTGTTCAGTAGAGCCACTAGACATCCAGAAAACCCATTGTTCACGAAAGGGTTTTTGTCACATTACAATCACAATCATTGTACATATATGTATCACTATTCCTTAAAAAGTTAAAGCTTTAAAACTTGGAATCAATTAAAGCCATCAAAACTTGTTAAATCAGTGTCCATTTAGCTATGTCGCGTGTGTAAGTTGCAGTCAACAGCAGAGAACATTTTTGTAGATCAAAACTGCGTCTTATAAGCAGAGATATACGGTATAAAGTTATTTTAACTTAACTGAAAAGAGTTAATGATTGTTTACAATGTGCATTATTTAGTCCTGTTTTTCAGAATAGCGCGTTGTAGTCTTATTTAGTTTCTTTGTTGTCATTGTCGTAAAAGTAAATGAAAACATGGTCAACATTGTCAGCAAAAATTTTTTTGATTTTTTTTTTAAAAACATCTGTTTTGACCAAAGTTTAAACTCGCTCCTATTTAAGCAAATGCTGGGGGTTTGATGGGGTGCGGTACAAAAGCTTTCTGGCTTTGAATAAAAATAATTAAGTTTTTTTAAACAATCAAATCTAATGCAGCTTTCCTCTTTTTTGTGATTTTGCTTCCAATTTGTCATTCAAAATTACTGACTTAAAAAAAGAGACTAATTTAAAAAAAAATTTTCGATGTAAACTTCTCGAAGAAAATAAAACAAGCATTTAAAGTTTGTAAAATATAAAACTAAAAACGCATTTTAAAAATTTTTATGAAATATAAATATTTATCGTTTGTTCTTGATCGTGAGAAATATTTCTTGTAGATTGCAGATGTATATTTTTATTTATTTTTTAGAAATATACTTTAAACATAGGCTACACCACATACAATATAGACTATTAATATACAGTATTAATGAATTTTAAGTTAAAGGCATAAAAAAACGGCTTTAAGTAAACATAGATAAAAGCCGCTGAACCATAAACAGATAAATTTCTTTTTTGCGAACAGCTGACTAAAATTAGTGAAGCATTTACTTCTGCTGTTTCCAGAAGTGTTAGCTGAACACACTATGGTAAACAGGATATAACAGTCGAAATTTGCTAATATGATTCACCCTAAAACAGCGAACCATGCTTTTGTTCCAGGATAATTAGTGAAGTTGAAACATCAATTTAGTCAAATTTATCGGCTTATCCTTCTTTAATTTCATAATGAAAGGCTTCAACTAGAGTTTACATAAAAGTAATCTCTACTTGCTGATACTAATTAGCCTGGTATAATTTTGTTAGTTTAGTTGAGATTTAATGTTGCTTTCCTGAAATAACTTTTTAACTTGTAAACTTTCAGGAAGTCCTAAAAATTACTTCAAACTTTAAATGATGACTCAGTAATTTTTGCGGACTTAGAAAAGCTGCTTATATGCACCTCGTGACAAATTTACTATCACTCTATTTTCCGAAAACATTTTTTTAGTCGTTCTTTTTTTAGCGTGAATTACCTTTTTACAGCTATACAACATTTTCAAAAAAACAAAACATCGTGATTAATGTTCTCATCGTTGTAATTACCATTATGTAAGTTGTAAGTAAAACCGAAGAATACAATCAGCTAGAATACCAGATGCTAAAGATCTTTTTCCCCTTTCACTGTGAAAAGAGATATTTATCTAGTAGCTATCCATCACGCGAATGATGACCTGTAGAAGTTTATAAACTTGAACACGAGATTTAGTCTGCTCGTACATTTTGGACTCCTTTGCAAATTCTTTGTAGGAAATCTTAGATTTTTTTTGGAAAGAATTTTTTAACAGAAGCAAATTTTTGTGCTTCTACGAAAAAGGCAAATGAATATATTGGTCATCAAATGTTAATTTTATTTCCAGCTTTAATATATGACTTTATCTTTCTCTCTAGAATCACTGTTGTAATTAAAGATTTTTTAATAGAAATTAGGCATAGTTTATTCATCATTATGAAATTTCTTTGATTGTATTTAAATTCAGGCAAATTTTTATCCCGATTTTAATTGTTTAAATTAAGTATATTGCCTACATCGTCGTTGTCGTAATGGTTTAAACTTTAAAAAGCACTTTTCAGAAGCATCAAAAAGTCGCACGATTAAACGAATTCATCTGTTTAAAACAAGGCTAAGTCACAATGACGTAAATTATTTTTATCACAAACGTGTCGTGTCAGTCTTTTAGATTGAAAACGAAACAAAGTCGAGTTGGTTGGTTCGACTACAACAGTGGTTCTCAAAGTTTTTGCCGCATCCCTCCCTTTCCGACTCAGGTATAAATTTAATATATTTCATTCACAAAAATAAATTTAATATTTCATTCACATTCCTCCCCAATTCCTCCCTTAACAATTTTTCCTCCCTTCAGGTTACAAATTCTTCCTTGGGGAGCCAAGTGGCTCACTTTGAGAAACACTGGAGTACAACATTGAATAACTTTTCAGTTATTTTAGTTCCAGTCTGACTTAGCTTGTTTCTTTAAAAAGAATCCCAATCCCATCCGAGCTTCAACTCTTTATTTCTTTTTTTAACTCGTCGTCGTCGTCGTCGTCATCGTTTGAAGGGCATCCACTCCAGGCCAGACACAAACAGAACTGGGGCCGAGGGTTTATCCTTTTACTACCCCAGACTGCTGCACTGCCTGGATCAGATGCTGGCAGTGATGTTATTAAGCCAGCATCGAGTTTCGTCATCCAAAACCGTCAGACCGCGTGCTCCATGTGGTGCCCGATGTATGGGGCACATTGTTAGTACATGGTCTGCGGTTTGCTCTGAGGCGCCACACTCGCAATTCGGTGAAGGAGCGAGACCCCATTTGTGCATGGACGAATGGAATCGCCCAACACCAGTCCGCAGGCGGTTGAGCTTAACCCAAGCTGCTCGGGGTAAGCCCATCCCAACAGGCCTGACACTGGTCCCGGGCACAAAAGCACGGAGCCTGGAAGCACTTTCACAGTACTCCGCGTTCCATTTGTGATTTGTCCATTCAGAGGCGCGGATGCCAAGTCTGGCAAGATTGTCCAAGAGATTCCGCGCACCTGGCACAAACGGGCGTCTGGATCTTAGTCTCACTTGGCCAGTATCTGAGGACCCATTTAACAGACCATGCAAAATATGATCGGGGTCCAGAGATCCACGGTAAGCCAAGGAGAGTGTCGCTCCCAGTCGGCGAAGCTCAGCTGGCTGGATGCCTGAGAGTACAAGTAGGTGGTCCGTTGGAGTGGGACGCAGGCATCCAGTAACTATGCGCAAGGCGTCATTCAAGACACTGTCAATGAGGCGAGTGTGAGCACTGCGACACCAGACTGGCGCACAGTACTCAGCTGTTGAGTAGACTAGAGACAAGGTGGCTATGCGTAGTGTTTTAGCACCAGCACCCCATCCCGAGTCCACGAGTCGCCTCAACAGTGTGACGCGCGATGATAGTTTTTTGCGCAATGCCACTAAATGGTGACGAAACGTGAGCGATCTGTCCAGTTTTACCCCAAGGTATGTAGGGGTTGGACAAAACGGTAAAAGTCTACTATTGTTGTAGACCTTTAGCTCACGTTTGGCCTCTCGGTTGTTTAAGTGAAAGGCTGCCGTCACCGTCTTAGTGTGACTGAGCTTCAACCTCCAAGTCTGGAGATACGCTGAAAGTGTGGACATGTCTTGGCTTAAAGTCCCCTCCAAGTCCTTCCAGTTTCCAGAAGAGTGCAACAATGCTAAATCATCAGCATAAGCAAACTTTCTGGAAATCATGGAAGGAAGATCGTACGTATAGATGTTAAATAGGAGGGGAGCCAAGACCGATCCCTGAGGAACGCCGTTTTTAAGACGGCGTAGCCTGCTTTGCTTGCTGTCACCGGTGGTAAGGGTGAAACTTCGATTTCGGACAAGCTCCATGATCATTTCGATCATGTGCTTATCCGGAAGTAGTCTCAGCAGCTTGCAGGTAAGGCCACGGTGCCAGACAGTGTCATAAGCAGCTGTCAGATCGATAAATACGGCACCGGCCTTCTTTTTAGCCTCGAAAGAATCCTCGATGTTCTGGGTTTGCAGAACAACTTGATCTACGGTTGACTTCCCGCGTCGGAACCCAGCCTGCTCTTTAGGGAGCAGTGGATCGATTAATGGTTCAACGCGGGCGTAGATAAGCCTCTCGAGGATCTTGTAGGGGACACAGAGCAGAGATATCGGTCAATAACTCTTTGGGTCCCCCACGGGCTTTGCTGGTTTTGGGATCGCGACCACAAGCGCTCTTCTCCAGATCTTGGGAATTTTGAGTCGGCGCAAACAGGAAGAAAGGAAGTCACGTAACCAGGACTTCAAAGCAGCTCCAGCATGGAGTATAAGCTCGGGGCAGATGGAATCAGGACCCGGAGCTTTACCTTGTTTTAAATGTTGGAGGGCAGCAGCAAATTCTCTCTGTGAAAAATTGTCAGAGATATTTACTGCGTCTGGTGTTGTGGCCCTCCAAAGGTCAGACACTTCTTGAAAGACAAGTCGAGATGACTTGCGATCAACAGCCTCGTATTTCCCATTTATAACCAGCTGAGATGCAATAGCATCGGCTGAAACGGGACAATGACGAGGAGAGTGTCGTGACCTACCAGTAAGGTTGTTCAAAATACTCCACGCTTTTCGACTAGAGTGTGAGAAGTCAATGCTCCGAACTGCTTCGGACCATCGATCCCTCCGTTTTCTGTCAAGCTTGGCAAGCAGAGCTGTAGCAGCCAAACTTGAGTCGTCTCCCTGAGGAGACTGCAGAAAGGTTTTATAGAGGGATTCACACTCTGCATCCCAACACGGAATATAGTTGTTTCGATACCCGCGTGGGATAGTCTTCTCGGCTGCTTTCTTAATGATGTTACAGAAGTCCTGGTAAGCCGCATCCACATCAAGTGAATCAGGCGGCAACAAAGTCTTTGCGAATTTATTCGTCAAAGAAATGTAGTGACTCCAATTGGCCTTGCGGAAGTTCCATCGCTTAACAGGCATGCTTGGCACTGCCATAGCAAACCTTGGTGGTGTAATAAGCGAGGGTCGATGTTGTGACCTGGGAAACTTCTCAAGGACACGTCTATCCGGTAAGCGACTGTTTGGACTTACGCTAGCGAAAGCTAGGTCTGGATTGGTGCCAGTGTTCCAGCGGCCGGAATAAAAACTGGCAGCGTCCTTGGCATTATATAGGAGGGCAAGACAATTAATACTTGCCCATCCAGCCAAGCACTCACCATCCGGACTGTTGTCATCATAACCCCAGTTAGCATGACGACAGTTAAAATCGCCAGCGTACAGACAGGGGTGAGGAAACACTGGGAGATCCAGGGTTCGCAATCGCGTTGGCGGTGGTTTGTAGACGTTGACTATTTTATAGCCATCAACGTCCACACACAGCCACTCGATCTCCGATGTCGGTGGAGATTGGTCCAAAAGCGTGTATCTCAGTCGCTCGTGAACAAACGTGGCAAGGCCATGCTTCCTGCTTAAAGAAGACCCAGCTAGTTGGTAGTGTGGTAGCACCAACTTCTCTGCATCAGTGCAGTGGGTCTCCTGCAGTAGGATGACGAGTGCCTCAGACTGCATAGCGAGGTGATGAAGAACGTTCATCTTGCTTGCAGTGAGGCCTTCGATGTTCAGCTGAAGAATAGTGGGTCTTCGGAACTTGTTGGCAATGTGCCCTGAAAAGGGCAGTTTTATCCTGACATTGCCCCGTCCTGAAAAGGACGTTTGCCGATTAACAGACCCACACTGAACATCGGAATGGGTGGATACCCTTCCGTTTTGGTAGGTTCGGTTTCGGTCTGTCATTTTAAAATCAATGAGCAGACTTACTCACGGCCCAGGCTGCGTGAAAGCACCTACCATCTGGGCCTATCATGCGTGAAAAGCATCTATCATTTTTTTAACTGATTGCTGCTTGTTTAAAACGAGGATTCTTAATCAAGGTCCACGGAAAATTTTAGGGGTCCACACGAAAATATGTTCGATTGGGGGTCCATGGTATCATTTTGTTGTTCTACAAGGCAACATAATTAACTTGATTTTGATTTTACATTTTTATTTCACCTCTCTAGGAAGATTTTGATTTCTAGGAAGATTATGATCATGAAATATTTTGATCTCATCTCTTTAGGAAGTAGAAATGGAACCAAAATTTACTTCTAGACCAAAAAAGGTCACCGCTTTGATTTCTTAAACAGTTGCGGCCAACATTTCTATTAGATTAAAGAAAAGACCTTTTTTAGGGTCTACAAATACATTTGAGGTTCTAGATCTAACAATCAGAGGGTGAAATCAAGATGAAGACCAAAAAAATTTTTTATTTTGTTTTGGCTATTAAAATTCTACTAAGTAGAGTTTAAATTTAGAGCAAAGAGATGCATGGGTTAAAAAAAGTCGAAAACCTCTGGTTTTAAAGAAGAGTGATTTTTAATTTTTTAATGTACGAATGGGGAAAAAGAAAAATTAATTTGATAGAAGTCGACAATAAAAACAAAATTAAACAGCAATGGTTGTCTACGGCAGAACTATTAAAAAATTTTTTTTGCCTAAACTTAATAAAATGTGCATTGTTTTAAAAGTAAATATCAAAAAAATGTCAAGGTTTTGCTTTTTTCTCTTAATTTAGAGACGATTAATCAAAACGACGTTTCGTTGACTTTGAATGTCATAGCTATAGCTTATGAATTTTTAGAAACTGGTTTATAAAATTATTTTAAATCTATCTACTTTATTTAAATTTGACAACATTTTTAACTTAAACAAAGCCAAAGATTTTATTACAATATCTCATTATCGGTTCTCTTTTTCGGAGTTAAACGAATTCGAAAAAATCGTCGAATCAAAAAGTTAATGGGCAGAGTAAAACCTTTCCGTCCAAACTTATGAATTGATAAATCGGCAATGGTTTCTCAACTGAGAATTCATAAAAACCCATTTAAAATATTTAAATAACTTCTGATAAAGTCATTTGAAATTTCTTCCTTCAAACTTTCTCTAACACTATTTCATCTGACTCTAGGATCTTTTCAAAGTGTTGTTATCATAATCTATTATTAGTTGACCTTTTTATTTTTTTGGCAAAGATTTGAGAAGTGGTTTGAAAGTCAGAACGGTTGTCTCAGTTATTCATAGACTATTCAGGTTAAAGAAAAACAATTAAAGAAAACACTAAAAGAAATTAGTAAAAGTTTTTAATTTTGAAAAAAGAATTAACCAGAATTTCTATGGAGTTTGATTGTTGATTTTAAGTGTGAAAGCGTAAAATTATAATAAAAATCTTAAGTTTGAAATTTTTTTGAATCCACTTTTTTCTCTTTTTGTGGTGAAGATTTTCACGACATACTTTGATTTTTTAAGAAATCAATTAAACTCAGACGCTGTTTTTCGAATTAAACTCTAGATTTATTTCTTACGAGCATCTGTCTAATCATGAGATTTATTTTTATCTTTATAAGCGCCCAAAACAATTATCAGAATAAGTAAAACGAGTAAATTTAAGTGTTGCAAAGCCTTGCTCAATATATACAATAGAATACTTCACAAAATTTTTCATCATTATCATGAAATAGTTTGTCTTCCAAGGTGCATCTTCGATTGTCAAGTGCATTGGATTTTATTCAAAGAATTTATTAATGGGTTCAATAAATAAGCCCGGGTGAAAAATGGAGTTTTCCAAAAAAAAAAAAAAAAAAAATCAAATGAAATACGGAAAACACCAAAAAAATGAGTATGGCAATAACCGTTGCGCTTGATTGCCTGGACCAGTTGAGCACGTGCTTCGTTCTACTTTTAAACTATAAAGCTTTCTTAATTTGTTTCTATAAAAAATACGTCGTCGTCCTCGTCGTGTGACCTGATGTGTTGCTTGACAGATAAAGCCTTCAGGCTCTTTTTCACTACGAGCGTGGAACGAAGTATTCTTTGTTTCTTTTATTGATTTTTTTGCTTCGCTTAGCGCTTAAGCGCAGAAAAAAGTTAAAAAATCAATAAAACAAAGAATGCTTTTCGCTAAGTTGTTCGAATGATCAATTCGTGATTATTGTCTTGCTTATTTAGCAAATTAGCTTAAGAAACTAACACGGATTGAATTACATAACACAGAACAGGTTTCTTAATATGTGTGGAATGACTTAGGGTTTTCTCTGTTTCAGAGATTCAAATTTTCACGTACGTTTACAATTTTTTTGTCTTAATGCTAAATTGTGTTATTGGAACCAATGTTTTTTGACCTGTGGATCGTTTTTCAATCCCAAACAAATTTGCGACGGTGTAAGTCTGCAATAAGGAAAATGAAAGCGTCGAATTAGGTCAACGATGACAAGGTGAAAAAACAGGTCTTCATCTAGCTAATTTAAATAAACAAGACAAAAATGAGTGAATTTTTTATTTCTAGTTAGCTCAATTTTTTATGTTTTAATTGAGTAATGTTGACTTTTTTAAATGTAAAGCTTTAAAGTGAATTTTTTGGTATCACTGCGACATTAGTACCAGTTTAAAAAATTACTCACGCCAATGCTATTAATTCAATTCAGAAATGAGAAACCTTTTTGTTATTGGAGGCCGTATTTAAAATTTTCAAGAAAGGAGGCCGCCTAAGTTCAAATACCTAAGAAAATTGTGTAATCACTTTGAATCCGTCTCGGTT
Organism: Diplosoma virens; assembly: GCA_963680785.1. Taxonomy (NCBI): domain Eukaryota; kingdom Metazoa; phylum Chordata; class Ascidiacea; order Aplousobranchia; family Didemnidae; genus Diplosoma; species Diplosoma virens. The sequence goes on along the minus strand of OY796886.1, from coordinate 21,735,802 downwards.
TTCTTGAGTTTCTTTTCTAAATCATAATGCTCTGAAAAAAAAGTTTTTTTTATCAGCAGTTGTCATTCTCACATAATTCGATGGTCATGGAAGCCGCACTAAAACCTATGGAAGCCGCAGATTTCCCGCCTCTGCTCTAATTGTTATATTTTTCCAAAAGCGAAGTAATTTTGAGGTAATGAAATTAATCTTTGAACGCTTTTTGTTAATCTGACATATTATTTAAATAATTTGCTGGAAGGAAATCAGTTTTTATTTGCGTCTCCATTCAGTGTTGCAAGAAAACAATGCTCTGATGGCGTTTCTAGGCAACAAATAATTTGGCTTTAAAAGCTATTTTTGAATCGTGATGTACTCTCTTTTGTGTTGGACATTCAGTTTTTAAACTCCAGTGTGAAGTGGTCAATAGTTGTGACCTATTATTTTAAGCTTATGTTGGAATGAAATCCAGTAATCTTGTTTCAATTCTTTTTTTATCATTTAAAAAAACTTCAGCAAAAAAGCAATTACGTAATCCCTGATGAAGCGATCAAATTTGGTATGATTGATTTTCGATGGGCCGATCTTTTACGTTTTATAGCAAGTCTGAATTAAAATTTTTTGTCTGCAATTAGGGCTGGGTTATAAATTATGAAATTTTTTGATTAAGTAATAAGTAATTTTTAACAGATTACTTAAGTAACGTTACTACAGGGTGACCCAAAAAACTAGAACCCATACAAATTTTATTAAATCTTATCAACATCAATAAAATTTCAAGAAACTTGGTCGACTTAAATTTCAATCTTTGTATTATCATTCCTCAAAGTTTCAGTTATTTTGGTTGCTTTACATTAAAGTTTATGTATTGTTTAAAATATGCTCCAAATGGGCGCAACAGTATTGGAGGGAAACTTGCAGACGTGACTCAAAATTGTCAATCATTCCAACACATTCCCCTTTTAGGATTTCTCAAATTTTTGCTATATTTAATGCCTTTTGTTCATCAATATTTAAACTAATTAAACTAATCATATTTCAAACAATACATAACTTTAATGTAAAGCAACCAAAATAACTGAAACTTAAGAAATGATGTTACAAAAATTTAAGTGGACCAAGTTTCTTGAAATTCTATTGATGTTGATAAGATTTAATAAAATTTGTATGGGTTCTATTTTTGGGTCACCCTGTAATTCAAGCAAAAATGAAAAAGCGATGTTTGGGCGGCAGAAATTCGTGATGGCCATCCTGACTTAAGTTGTGCAAACATAGCCCTAAGTTTATATGCTTGAATAAAGAAAAAATAAAATCATATCAAAATGCGAAAAAAATTATTCCTTTAAAAAATTCATACAAAACACAAACTGTCAATCATCTCGTCGCTTAATGATGATTTCAGCTTTGAAAGAAAGAGCCCGGCAGTGCTAAAGCATCTTTCAGATTCCACTGAAGAAAGTGGATTTGAATCAAAGCAAAGCTTCAATTTTTTAAAAACTTCAGACCATTCTTTAGTTGATTTATAAAATGTCACTTCTTTTTTAATGTGTATTAAGGTATTCTCTTGTATTTCTTTTCTTTGAAAGATGCTGCTGTTTCAGAAAAAATGTCATTAAGTTCTTCTGTTTTGCTTTTTTTTACGAATAGTACATTATCAACAACACCATTGCAAATTTCATATGCGATGGTGTTTTTGATTTCGATTTCGAGTTGTTGATATTGATTTCGAGTAAAGATTTAATTCGCCTACATTAAAAACAATCAATGTAGATTGCGCTTTTACAAAATAGGATTGTATAAAGCGCAGCTCAACAAATTTCATATACTGTATAAGTTTCATGTTGCTATTTTTTTTTTTTATAAGATAACGCTTTCTAAACATTCTAGTTTCTTAAAAACAATTTTCTTGTAAAGATCAAGGAAAGGAAAAATTACTTAAGTAAGTAACAAGTAAAGATTTCTAGTTAGTTATTAAGTAAGTACTTACTTGAACACAGCCCTATCTGCGATCCGTCAGTCATTTAATTTTGACAGGGCAGCGGGTAACTTGTCAAGTATTGCAGGGACTCCCACACAATTTTTATTTTGTATGAATATTAAAATTATTTACAGAAGAAATTATCATTAGCTATTATTTTTTCGTACAAGCTTTGTCAGCTTCTAGTTAAGTGAAAAGTGATCTACTTTAACGATCGGGCGTTTTTGCGCCGTGATAAAGACAAGAAAACTCAAGTGTGCAACCAGCTGCATTGACACGATTCGTTTTAAAATGATATAAGCGCTCCCATTCTATGTGACAAGTAGTGTATCACGAACGAGCGAGAGCTGCATCGTTTTAATGGGAAAATTTAAAAGGGACAACCCTATTGTCTCTGATTTTCTTTACGTTGCACTTTTAACAACTGTGATTGAGCGCTTTTTGAAACACTTACATTCATACCCATAGCGATATTGCCCTTAAACGTTTTAACTAAATTTATCTTTGGGATATCTTAAATTCATTCACGATTGGCTGCAAATTAGCCTTTATAAAAGAAACAATTTTCAACGGCAACATACTTTTTTAACGTGTGACGTTTGTATTATAAAAAAGGTTCTGTTTCTTTTAAAAGCAGAAATTTAAACGCAAATCGTTCAATTCAAATTAATCTACTTTTATTGATTTTTTACTCTTATCTTGGAGAGGGTACAGTCTGAACCTTTAATCTTTGCGACCTGCGTAGCTCAAAAAATTTTCTGGCTTGATGTTATGACCCGACATATTTTTATCACTTTAGAAAGGGTCGTTATGTATGGAGAAAATCCGATAATTTAAACTAGATGATCATTTGAATGAAATTTTGAAGTGAACGTTTTTATTTTGCTAATAAACAACTTGTTTGTGATAGTTGGTCGTTTATTTTTGATATGTAATACCTACTGTGTGACGTATGCCACACTTGGTTTCACACAGATTTTTTGTGCGGCTTTGTTCGATTTGCGATTGCTCAAAACCGAAGCAACTGTGCATTGTGTTAATCAGAACCGTAAATATTGAAAACAGCAGACAGTGTCACTGTTTTGATCTTTGGCCCTCGTTAGTGCTGTGTTGACCAATAGTTGCTACCAAGTATAGGTACCACAAAGGTTAAATTTTAATAGAAACCAAACTGCTTAAAATGAGAAGCACCAGACTCGAGTTTCGCTCTTATTAGAGCTCGTCAGTGATGCATATCTCACTGCGAATCGAACTCGCTACGTGTTGTCTTCCAAGCAGGAGACAACACCACTAGACCATGCGAGCCCGACAACAACTCGATCACAAGCAGCTGGAAATGATTCCCGGCTATGCCGCGCAAGGAATACACAGAATCCACTGTGTGGTAAGACCAAGGCCGCACCTCATGACCGGGACTTACCCGACAAGCGTTAAGCATCGCGCTTACACTCCTGGAGCTTGGCGGGCGAAGAAAGAGCTTGGTTTCTATTAATATTCCTAAATACCTCATGTTGTTTATAAGGTTAAATTTTGTTTAGGCTATTTATATAGCCTTAGGGAAGGCCTGTCAGCATAGCACTGCCAAAGTCCTATAATTCGAAACAGTAACACTGTCTGTTGTTAATCCCGTAATCAAGCCTTGTACGCATAGCGTAAATATTCAATTTTTGGTACTGCTATAGCGTGCGGCCTACCTCTAAATTATTTATCTCTAAATCATGCGGTAGACCTCTCAAGCGGTAAACTCACCTACCAAGTGGCAGAGTGAGGTCTACAGCGTGATTTAGAGACGAATAATTTAGTGATAGATCGCACGCTATAGTAGCACCCAATTTTTTGCAACTACTATAAAACAAAACATAGAGCGTTTCGATGGCGGAAAGTTTTCGCAAACGATTTACGTTTTCGACGTGGTCAGTTAAAACTTATCAATAAAATGATTTTAAAAAGTGACTTGTAACATCAGCAGTAAATTTGTTTGCGTCAAACTGTCTGGGTTTATTACTTGACAAAATCATTTGTATTGTTTAAAAGCTGAGTCTCTTTTTTACATTCCATTAATCTACTTTGCCAGCCAGCGTATACACAAAACGACTTGAAGCCTCGTAATACTATTTGCTACTTTCGAAAATTTGAAATAAAACTATTTTATTAGCTTTTTGCTTCTATTCATGCAAACCAATTCCAAAAAATAGAATTGCCCCTATTTAGACGTACGACATTGGTCCATGCGTTTATAGTCTATAAATGATGTCATTGGTTTTTCGTTTTTTGAAGCATTTTGCGTTTTTCTTGTTTGTCTACTTCGCAAGTCACAAGATACCAGTAAACTTGTTTGATTTAAATTAAAGAGTTTTTGATTGAAAATGTCGTTGATTACTCTATGAATAGGCTTTAAGTTTGTTAAGTAATTTCAAACTTAGTTTCGTCGCACCATAGATGTCAGAATTAATTGAAAAAATAAGCAAATTTTAGAAAAAAAAAAGTAATTAATTGAGCTTTTAGATTTGCCAAGGAATCCCGTCCAAATCAAACAAACAGATTATAAAAAGCTTTATTCTTGATAATCACTTTTAAGATGGTGATAGTATTTGTGACTCGCAAAAAACGTCGGAGACGTTAATTTTAAGCAACCGTCAAGTAATTACATCCACCAACGTTCGAAGATACCAAGATATTGCTGTCCGCGAAAATGTGGCTTTTGGGTTCTTTGTTCAAAGACATGACAGAAATTTAAAACAGTTAGTAAATCTGCTAGGGCAAACTCATTGACGTGAAATGCTTTTTGTAAGCCCAACAACATGACCAATGCGGAAATGTCCACGGCCCAGTTTATCAGTCAATGAAGCTTCTACCACTCTGCGCGTTAACGATTATCAATATAAAAGATTGTACCACTGTTGGAAAATCAGTTCTTCTAAAGTGCTCGATAACAAAGTTAGAGCTTGAATTAAAATTAACAATGGCGAAATCTCGGAAATAAAAACAAAGCTAAAACCCAACAGACTGTTTCACCCATAAAAAGGATCATCAGGGGTATCTTATTCAAAAACCTATATCTATTGACAATTCTTTCGCAATACTTCCCAAGCTTTCTTCACACCGCAACTCAACAAAAAAAAACAACGATAACATTACATCATCAGAAAAAAACAACAATAAAACAGCAAGTTATTTGATTTGTCGGCTAACTAATGTTGATTTAATCAAGATTTAACAATATATAATTTATAGAGTAAATTAGGGCTATTGACAGCATTACTTTGGGCTTTGTCGTTTTTAGATTATTTTTTAATACCGAGAGTTGCGACACAATAGCATAATGATTTTTTTCTTGGAATTAATGACGCACGATAACTTAAGAGTAAATTGCTTATGTAACCCAATCACAAAGCAAACAGCTGAACCACGTGGTGTTTATGAAAATTTACAAAACTGATAAACATCTGAAGCAACATTGTAACGTCGTGTATCTTGTTGCGTGCAACGCCACATAACCCTTGAAAAATCTTTCGGTACTTTCCTGTTATCGCCCCACCATCTATTGCTTCCTGTTATTTTCAATACATTTCCCTTGGTTTCTTCTTTATATCACCCTGGTGCTGAAAGGGGTATTTCGGGTTAGTTTCACCAAAAAAAATTGCTTAAGAGACCCCAAAAGTCTTGGGTTTTTGTTCACTATTTGCTGATGGTAGAGCGATAACAGGAAAGTACCAATTTTTCATAATGTACCACAATTTACTCAAAGATGGCCATTTCTATATTTTCTTTTTTCGCTTTAAGCTTAATCATGATTTTACATTCAGTTTCATTAAATAAAAAATTGCTTTTTAATTTCCAAAAACTCCCTTTTGGTTTCGTGAATTGGTTTACTTTAAATTAATATTTTTTTTAGAGTGAATTCCAAGTTTCGTGTTGAAGCTGTGTCAGCAAAAGAGCAATCACTTGAATTAAATCGCTCTTTTGGAGTTTTATATGTAGCTTGAAAGTTTTGAATGAACAATTATTTGTTTACAAGTTGTATTTTGATGATCTTTTCTGAAGCACTTACAACTTGCTTGGGTATGCTCTTTTGAGTCAAATAATAAAGTATTTTTTACAGTTGCACTTCTTTAAATTTGAAAGAAGTACAGTAGTGTTTTTTTCAGCCTTTAGATACTAAATTATATTGTTTTTGAAATGCTTCCAATAGTAATTAACAAGTTCAGAAAATGGGTGAAAAGCCCTCGATGAACTGCGAAAAGTTTTTGCGATTTTATTGGCTCTCAAATATTTATATTCCTTGCAACTTTTAATTTCTCAATTGTCAGCTGGTGACGTACAAACGCTTGAAAACTTAACGGCTAGAAAGATCAATCGTTACGTTGCGGGTAAAGAATCTTTTTAATGAAATAAAATTAGAACAACCACACAATAGAAAACACTGTATAAATAAATTAAAAATAGGATTGTTTGCTGCACGGCAGGACAACGACAATAAATTAAAAGGCTTTTTAAATACGAAACAACAATGATTGCAACAACTAGGTTAATAAGGAATACAATACAAAAATAAATATGCGAACAACAACGACAAAAAGCTTATGATAAAAAGACATTCGCACGCGAGTCTCTTGAACTTTGTGTTACTCAAAAAAAATCATCACCAATTTAATGAAGCACACGAAAACTTCATTTAACTCGTCTTGATAATAGTGGGAAACATGCAAGCGAAAAGAATTATTGAATCATCAGTGTTTCTGCGATAAGATTATTAAAAATTCTAGACCCAAATAGATTTTTTGGAATGTAGAAATGAATGGATTCTTTGATTTTAATTTCGTAAGTAAGAGTGTGAAAAAAAATTGGGATTATTTTTTTTCATTGCAACGTTACAGTTTGAAGGCATCACAACAAAACACGTACATATAAGCTGCATAAAAATATTGCTAAGAAAATAGTATTGCACGTCAAGCAGAAAGAAAATTTCATTCAAGGGTCAAATAGCTTGTAAGTACGTTAAGCACAAATTTAAGCCAAACCATTAACTTATTTTTAGACTTTGTAACTATTTTTTCTTGGATTTGCCAACGAAAAGCAGCCATTACAGTAAGAGTACAATACAAAGTAATTTGCACTTAAAAGTCATCACGCTTTTACTAAGCTGCTTTAATTTTATTTCCCCAGAGCACCTGATTAATATTAAGCGAGACCGTTAAAACTAGTTACACTTATGACAAATGGCAGTGAATTTTTAAAGCACGCTTTAAAAAACGGCAAAGACAGGAATAATTTATGACGTCACAGTGCAATTGTACACCGTAATTTACTAAATAAATACACAAAACAATTATTTTGCATCAGGTCCTCGCAATTTACTAAGTTCAAAGACTGAATGCCACTGCTTAGATTTCGACTTAAAGAGCTCTTGACAATGCCTCAGAGTTGACTTTCAACAGATTGTCGTAGTTCTCGTAAAAATAAGAAAACCATTCAAATCATTTTTCGAATTCGAGCTGTGGCCTTTCTTCTTCTGGTGAAAGTCGTCTTTTATGAGAAATCGCTGTTGACTTTTTTCGTTTTCTGCAAAATAAAAAAAGATTTTGGTTAGATTTTAATCGGGTGATATATGTCGAAAGCGGCCCGTCACGCGAGGGGAGGTTTAGAATCAATTCGGTCTTTGATATTTGCACGATTGCCAAAGAAAACCGATATGAAAATGCGCTTTAGAATTGCTTATTATGGGCGACTGAGGTTGATTGCGAAATTAGTCGGAGAGGTTTATGCTTTTTTGTAAATTGGCCGATTAAGTTTTCAACGAATTTTAAATGTGATTCGAAGATCGCGCACTCGATTGTTCTTGAAACAATGAAGAGTATTATCGATGGAAATTAAAAACCATATTTTGGCTTAAAAGAGAGAAAAACGAAGAATCCGAAATGAGATTGCTTTAAGAATCTTCTATTACGAGGTTCCGTATGTAGCAACAAGCATACAAAAGCCGACAAAAAGGTATTTTCAAATTTTACATTTCATATCTATTCTTTTCTTTTTCCTATAAAAATTAAACAAAAATGCATACTATACTTACAGATCTAAGGCGCTCCAAAAGACTTCGGGCAACTCTGACAATTTTTCGATTTTGGCAACGGCTTCCGTTATGTGAACTTTTGCATCTGAAAACAAAAATTAATAAATATTTGGTGTACAAACGTGCAGGCTATTTTTTTTTATGCAAGTGAATCTTTTGTACTAAGACATACGAATTGTATCGTTACATACTAGTGTAGATAATTTTTAAAAAAGGATAAAAAAGTTGGCTTACCGGCAATGTTTTGATTCTGGGCGTCCTGAAAATTGTAAGCAAATCCCATTTCCACTACAATGGGTTTGGTCTTCGCAAAATTCTTTAGTATTAGAACCTCCTGCAAAATCAACATATCAATCTTAAAATTCTACTGTGGTGTAGTGCGACAACAACTGCATGACACTTACTTCTGAATTAAATAACTTAATTTTAACGAAAAAAAACTTTTTTTTAACATCTCGCACTTCCTCAAGCTCTCATTTTGCAATACATTGCGTTACACGCAAGCACTGTCACATACTGTATGCTTACCTATGGCACAGCTGTCATCGTCAAGCGAGTCGATTTGAACGTCGATGAGTTGATAATTTTCTTGGTCCGTACACGCGTGGTCCAGCTCAATGCATAGGCTCGTTATCCTTGAATGGCGGCTGCTGCAAATCAAGAGGTGGTCGAAAGACCCTTGCGCAAAGTTTAGGCAATTTTGGGAGCAGAGACATTGTCCTGATTCTGAAAAAAGGGAAAAGTTGAGAGAAAAAACTCCAAAGATTCCAAGTTAAGAAGCGAGGAGCAATTAAACGAAACTTAAATTTTGTGTCGGCGACTCTGCACCGATTTACGTTTTAACATTACACGTAGGAGATCTGAGTTGTTTTTAAAAAAAAATCTTTTCAACTTACCGTAGTCGCATTTCCCGTATCTGCAATCGGCGTCAGTATCGCATTGGGTGGAAGAAACATGGTAAAATTGAAGAAAAAAGAAAACCAAAACTAAAAATATAATGTTTTTGATTAATTTATAAATTCTTTTCACATTGATTATATAATAATAAAATGTTAATTTTGGATGCTTATCCACACATTGTCAAGCGAAAAAAGTAGAAACTCGTAAAAAGAAAATATCGCAAAGCATAGAACTATGAAGCATATGATGATACGGCAAAAATACGTGACTGTATTGAAAGAACCTTATAACTATTTTTAAAGCTGCTTACCACTTGCTGAGTAAAAATTCATGATAAGTTTTTTCTTTGTCGACGGTATTAATGAATAGTATAAATCAATTCAAGAGATTTCAATAAAATGCAGTTTAAATTTCTTTCTTATTTATAATGTAGTTAAGTCACTTATTTTCTAAAAACAAATGATTTGGTTAATTGAAGAAGGCTGTAAGTGAAAAAAAAGTAATAAAAACTGCACTAAATGACAATTATAATAAAATTTTAAGAACCCTACAATTTAGCTTTGTATTTGAAAGCATCAAAATACTTGCTAGCTTGTTATAATGTTAATATTGTATCAGTTTCACTGCTTTTGACTTCATGACTAACGATAGTTTGAGAAACTTTCTTTTTAAAAAAGATAGTAGCGAATAAACTTTCATTATAGCTTGGAAGGTTGTGCTTTTAAATTTTTTTGCTTACTTCAAAACAAAATATTTGAAAAATGTAATTTTTCGAAACTATATTGAAGAATGCGCTGCTACGAATTTAATCTTCAATTGCAAGCTATCGGTGCTCTGTCCGTGCTGTACAATTTTTGTTTGCACGACTTGCTTGATGTGATGAAGTTTGCAGCGGAGCTTTTATATAGCAAGCTGCTTTTTTTTCTTTTTTCTTACGCAATACTAATTTCAGTGCTTCTTTTTTTGTGGTAGTCCAAATGTTAAGCAGAAATCGAGAGCAAAGCTTTGGCAACACAATCTTCTTAAAAAAATTTATAGCAGGCATAAAAACTGAACTAAACCAAGATTTTCATCCCAAAATAGTGATCTCTAAAAAAATGGTTTTCATTTTGAATCTGTCTCGGGTTACTCAATTTGCAGGAGGCTATGACGCAAAAAAATCAATAAAACTAATATCGAATCACAACAAAAATGGTTTAATTTTTACACAACTACAATTGTCGGCGACTTACTTTTGGGTCGCGACCCAGGGGTTGAGAAGCACTGACTTAGTTTATAGCCATTAGCCATGCTGTATTAGCTCTAATTGTTTTTGACAAAATTAAATTCTATATTTTTTTCTTGATTGATCTTCATCTGACCTTGTTTTTCTCGAATTTCCTTTGAATTTTTTCATCTATTTATGTTACGCGTTGGTCGACAATTGCTTTAAATAGGCATACCATATTTTCGAAGGGGCAAACGAGAACGCTCGTCAACAAAAAGAATTCGTCTCTAAAAAGTAGTGTTCTCTAAAAAAAGGTCTTCCTTTGAATTATTTTCGAATTTCATAATTTTCATCCCAAAAAAAAGTGCTCTCTAAAAAAAAGTCTTCACTTTAAATTTGTTTCCGACTTCATGATTTTCGTTTTTAAAAACTAGTGATCTCTAAAACAACAAAAAAAGGAGGTCTGTACATAAATTTGTCTACGATTTCTGGCGGGATTTCTGCCAAAAAGAGAGAGACAAAACTCTAAAAATCCGGACTGTCTCGCCAAAATTGGGACGTATGGTAAGCCTAGCTTTAACCTTCGTCGACTACCTTCATCAAAATGTTGGTTCACAAAGTATTCGCATTTTTTAAATTATTTTTATTACGAATCGCCTTTACATCAAATTTCCTAATTCTGTAAATAATAAAATAGGAATTTCAACTAAGTGCTTTAAGTTATATATTTCTAATATAAATAAGTTTCTTATTTTATTTCTGCATAAAGCAATGCAACTTTTTTCGACTGTCAAGCATAGGTTGTTAAGCTTGTTAAAGAAGATGATAAAAATAAGGTTTTGTTTGATTACTAGAACACTTCCCAAGAACAAAAACAATTTAAAAAAGTGTAATTTTTATTGAAAGATTTTTTATTATTTTTCATTTGGTAACTCTCAAACGATTTACCAATAAATCCACTGAAAACCAATAATGAAATGTCAACACGTTTTTCTGAAATTCGCAATGTACTGCGCAAATTTTTTACGTAACATTGATAAATCATTTCACTTTATTTATTTATTTATTCATTCTCTCACTTTGATAAAGTAATATTTTGGAATGACAATAAAACTAAATTACAACTTTTTCAATAAACTCTTGAGTTTTCTCTGAAAAAAAAATTAAACGAGGTAAAAAATCAATCATTTTTTGAATCCTAGCTTCCTTTTTCAAGAAAATATTTGAAGTAGGTTCTAACATTTTATTAAATTTCAGAAAATTAACTTTAATCTGCGGTAACACGAGGCCAAAAACATTATTCAATTGCTTTTTATTAAAGGTCATTTTTCCCAACTAATCGTAATTGCTGCATAAAATCCGGCAAAATTGAAAAACCAATCACGAACTTTCTCGAAAAATGCAAATAATCTGCAAGCGTTCTCTGCACTTGGTTTTACTATAATCCAAACTAAACGCCGGGAACAAAAAAGTAATAAGTTTTTGAATTTGGGTATTACTTTATGATCGTTAGGGTATGCTCTAAAATAAGCTTGCTTTTCAGGAAACAGTTTTTGTGCACACGTAGGCGCCGGTTTTAATAACTAAGCAAGTCCGATTTTTAATTGCCGAAATATTCAACGAATATCTTAATCATTTTGTTCATCAGACGTGTGTTTCTGAAAATTTATCGTTGAGCTGATGGTAAAATTTAAATGATTCTTCTGATTGTAAATTAAAGAAGCAGAATTTGAATCTATATTCTTCTACTACAACATACGAGATAAGAAAAAGCGGTATGGTAAATTAGCAATTGATGATATAAAATTATAAACGAAAGAAGAGACAACAATGGTAAACAAGACCTAGCGAAAAAAGGTTTCTTTTTGTTGTCCTTTTTTCGAAATTTGCCCACTATTGACTTACTTTTAACAGCTGCTTCGTTTTTTTGTGCGATATACAAATTAAATTTAGACTTTGTTCCTTTAACATTTTGTCTAATTTACAACAAAATGTTTCCTTATTCTTGTAATCACCAAATAAAGCAAAATTTTAAATATATAGTTCAGTTGATAAAGTGATTTTTATTACTGACTCCGAAGCGGGAAGTAAAGATTTGATTACATCGATTTGACATCGACTTGCCACTTTTACAAAAGTTCCGCATAAGCAGCTGCTTCACCCAGGTATAAAGTTGCGGAGGTGGACGCCACGAACTCAAGATGCGCTTCCGTTGAACAAACAAATAGAGTGAAAGGTGGGGAGGTTATTTGAGTTCATTATAATTTTTAAGTCGAAATTATCAGTGATGTTTTTCAATGATTGACCAAATCCGAGAATTTGATAATTGCCCCCTTTTGTAACACATCAATCGCTAGTGTGAAGCGATTTAAAGCCGGCAGTGTTCGAAGTCTAGTTTGGCTTCATAAGAAAAATTTTGCCACTTTTCCCTTTTAAAGACTCATTATTTAAAAATTTGATAATATTCTTGAAGCTGAAACTAAATTAGTCCGCACATCCGGGAGATCTATAGTTCAACGAGCACCGGAAAAAAAGGTTTCGCACCGAAGTCACTTTTATAGAAACAATTCTACGCAGATTTTTTACTTTTGACGCTTTGGCCGCGGTTAGAAAAAGCCAAACTATTTTTAAATGAAATTTAACTACGATCAGTAGCGTTTTTTTTTTGAAACACTTCACGCTGTGAGTCTTGCATAACACGTGAGTTGAAGAAGCCTGGACCCAATTCATTTGAACTTTGCACGATCGAAGAAATTTATCACGTTTTTTTAAACATTGACAATTATTTTGTCTATTCGCTCACAATTTGGACGTTAGTCAATTACGTAAAGCATCACACACCATGCGACGTGCTTGAAGGTCTTGAAATGTGATTGTTTAAAAATATTCCGATATTTTGACAATGAACGTAGTCTTTGAAATATTGTTGTTTAGCACAGTATTGCTTCGTTTATTGCATGATAGAAAAAAAATTAAAATTAATTAAAAGATTTAGAAACAATTTGGAGTAAATTATGTTTTTGCAACACAGAATTTTCTTCTTAAATTCGAAAACTTTCGTATATTTCTAATTCAAAATTATTTTAAATGTAAGAGACATTTATATGTTTTGTTAAAATGAAATTATTGATTTTATTTTATTAATTTTAAACGCCTAATGGCATTAAAATATTGATTCATGTGATCAAAAGCTTTTAAAAAGCACCGTATCATAAACGGATGAAAGGGTGGTTTGCCTATTTATCAGTTTGTTTTTATTGAAATAAACTGCAAGTTTAGAAACTACTCAATCTAACATTTTCACATGCTGCAGAGGTTGCTAAATTACATTTAACCACATAGTGTGTCAGTATGCTAGTATTAACAAATTCGCGATTAGGCCCCTTGAATAAAACTGTTGAGAGACCCCGGCTGAACGGAATTCTTCTTCTTGTTTTTTATCAACTTTTTTTGAGAGAAATGTTAGTACCAAAAGATCCTTTTTGACTTCGGATTTGAAGTGATAAATTTTTTCGAGGCGACGTATCCTTTAGATCCTTAAATGCATTGGGATTTCTTACAACCTGGGAACCACTGGTAAACAAAAATTTTTGGCAAACCCTAGCCTCTCGTGCAAAAAAACGGAAACGACTTCCAACATTGACACCACGCAGAAGAGAAAAAAAATTAAAAGTCATCTCCTCCACGAGAAATGCAATCTTTTTCTGCAATAAGGCTATGCAAGAATCGTCAGTGTTAAAATTCTGTATTTTACGTTTTATGGGTCTTGCGGGAAAAGCAGATCACTTATAATCCATTGTTATTAATTTGAAAGATAACAAAGTGTAGTCTCAAAAAAAATTCGCAAATATAATTTTAGCCAGATGGTTCTGACGTCATGACTGTTGTAAAATGCGTCGCGTGTGCTAGAAAGTGTCTTGACAGAACTTTTTGTGAGCTTTAATTTTCTACAAACTGTCACCACAAATATGCTGTAAATCCGTTTTAAATGCGCAATTGCTCTTTCCACAATGGTAAAATCCCTAGATACCAACAGCAGTAATTCCTTACGAATTATTTCTTTACTGATAAACCTGTGCGTGCAAAACTAGAAAAACTAAAAAGAGCTACTCTAAAAACATTTTTAACTAACCGTGTTTTCACTGTTGAGAAGAAAACACTAGAAGGTTTTGCAATCTCCTCGCTTTTGTCCAATTAAGTCATTGAAGAGGTTAGCTGGTGTTGAGGTAACTGCTTTGTTTTCCGAGAAAGCGAATAGAACAAATAGATGTTTCAAAGTTTAGATACTTTTCTCATAGGTTTCTTGTTTCATTAATAAGTAAAAATAACTGAATAACTATATTAAAGGGTGCCGCAAAATTAAAGTGGTAATTAAAACACTTCTGGAGCCGTTGCGTTAAACGTAATAACATTTGACATGAATTTATCATAAGTCTTTTTTTTTTGACGACGAGTTTTTACCATTTGAAAAAATAAAATTTTTTTATATTAAAGGTTAAATAGCGACTTACTAACAGTATGGTTGCTTTTCTTTATTTGATTTCACTAACACAAAAGCAATAATAACAGCATTAATTTTGTTTTTTAAGAAACGCACGAGTTGCAGTTGCGGATTACGAATTACTCGATCTTTTGACAAAATGGCATGATAAGAATAAACTATTTTTCGGCTCGAATTAAATATAACTTGTATTTTGTAACCACTTGTCACCTCAAATTGTTCAATTTTAATTGTAATTTTGCTTTTATTAGCACGTATATCTTTTTAAAGAATCTACAAACAATATGTCTTTAAAAAAACCAGAATAGACAATGCGTTTATTTTGATACGATGCGTTCATACAGATATTAAGTTACGCTTTTAGTAAAGAACCTTTTACCCGCATTTAGAAAAATATTTAGAGCCTACGGACGAAGTTTTGTGGACTTTACAAAACCATTCTGACAAACTCTGAGTCGACATGTTTTTTCAACTGGTGTAGTTTTAAGAAAAAAATGGTTTCATTGTTCCCAATGTTGCTAGCTGAGACATCACATAGGAAAGCAAGAGGTGATTGTATGAAAAGTAAAGACGTCACAGACAATTGTGTTGAAAAATTCTTTTAAGACTTTTTTTAAATACAGTGGAACCACGCAGTACGAGTTTAATTCGTTACCAGGCTGAGCTCGTATTGCGATTTACTCGTATTACGAAGCAATTTTTTGCATTAAAATTAATATGAAAATAAATAATCCGTTCCATCCCCAAAATTTCTGTTTTTATGTTTATTTTTTAAACAGAAAAAGTGCAATCAGAAAAAAAACCATACTGTACTTGTAATATGAATAATAAAAGTGCATACAATAAACAATCATATTTTATTAATCTATTAAACTTAAAACGAAAACCATCTAAGCGTGTGGAAGATAATGTAGCTGAGAATAGGTTATTGTCTCTCATGAAAAATCTCTGTCCATTGAAACGTCACGTAGAACAATTTCTGGTGTTTTAATATTTCTGTCATCATCAGTTACTTTGGCATTTTTGACCTCAAAAGCTTAATATGTACTGTATATACTTTAGGTAGGTTTTAAGTTTGTCAAGTTTTTAACAGAATTATAAACTTCAAAATCGAATTTCGAGGCCCCTGGACGTTGAGGGCCTACGATCGCTCGTACTACGAATTTTTACTCGTCGTATGAGACAAAATTCTTTGCGAATAGCCGCTCGCAAAGCGAATTTCTCATACAACGAGGCACTCGTACTGCGAGGTTCCACTGTAGTCGAAATTTTAACAAAATTCATTCTTTTTTTTACTGATAGTCTCAACTTGGCGCCAAAAAAGGACCTGCAAATTTGAAAATAGGCCGCACATTGAAGTAGAATAATGATGCATAAAATTTATTAGAGTGTCGAAAAATTCTTCTTCTTTGTTCAGCAAGTGTTGGGATTTCTTTCCTCAAGAACGGTGTTTCTCAAAGTGAGCCACTTGGCCCCCTTAGGAGGAATTTGAAATCTCCAAGAAGGAAAAATCACTAGGAGAGGAATCACGGAGAATTTGAAAATTTCACTATAATGTAAATGAGGCAGAAAAATTGGTACTTCAAAGTGAAAAGTTTTTTTGGAATTACTAGTTTTTAAGAATGAAAATATCAGCAGTGTGGTCGAGTGGTTCGAGCACTGTGATTGTGATCAATATGGTCTCAGTTCAAAACCTACTCGCACCGTTCCGTTGTGTTCTTGGAAAAGACACTTTACGGCACTTTCCTTTGCTTGGCAGTCTTGGCAAGCAATTCCAAATTTCAGTCATATCTCTGTATAACTAAAAAAACAAAATAAAAAAATTTCAACCAGATAGCAATATCTGGGCATCTCCAGAAGCAGGTTGGGTTAATTGCTTGCCCTATCTATTGTGTTGTGATGTTTTTTGCGAGTCAGGAAGATAAATATCAGTGGCGTCCGGTCAGGGCATGGAAGTCATGCGTTGCATGACCAAATTTTTAGGAATTGCATGACGAACTTTTGCGCAATGAGGTAGATATCGTTGAATTCGGTGAGAAATATTTCTTGTTTCGGATAAAATCTGAGGCTGATTCGAGATGAAGACCTATTTTTTTGTGTTATTTTAGAGAAAATCGTGAATTTAGGACGAAAAGTAAGAAATCGGAGACTGGTTAGAAGTGATGACCTTTTTTTTTAGAGATTACCGCATTTTGAAGACGAAAAGTGCATCACCAGTAATGATTTTAGGCAATAACCTTTTCTTTTTTTTTTTAGAAATCACTGCATTTCTGCGACGAAAACTGCATTACCAGGGAATGACTTCAAGTGATGACCTTTTTTTTAGAGATCACCTTGAATCTAGGACAAAAATTGGTCTTGAACATACCCAATTTTATGACTTGGGTTTGGCATGCCAATTACATGACTAGTCTCAGAGGTCACCGCACGCCACTGATAAATATAGAGATGAAGTAAAATAAATAAAAATTGAGAAATCTGGGAAAGATTCAAAATTGAATGTAACTTTTTAAACTTTCTGGGATAACTGAAATTTGGGTCACAAATTTGGATGAAGACAAAAAAATTCTTTACTATGATCATCAAGGTATTCTTTTTTAGAAGGGGGAAATGATTGTACCCAAGTCCTGAAAGGGAGGAATGCAGTAAAAATTTTAAGAACCACTGCACTAGAGCAAGAGCATCAAATCAAAAAGAAAGTTAAATCAGGTGGCAAAAAACCAAAGTGAATCGTCTGATGAAAAAACGTGGGAATTATACTCACTCATAAAAACAGATTCCTACAGTAATGAAAACAATCTTTAAATCATTAAAGTTCCTCGGATCAGACACAAGCGATGATGAGGCCATCGCTATTTCGCATGAATTTGGTTGAAATCGTGCTTTGTGTTTATGAACACGAAACGTCACTATGGTATCCATTCTAAACCAAGAGTGGCCAAACTTTTTAGTTCGCCTGCTGCATTCAGCAGTTGAATTTGTTTGTGGGCCGCACTATAGTGATCTCTAAAAAAACGTCTTCACTTTGAATCTGTCACGGATTTCTTGATTTTCGAACCTGAAAATCAAAGATCGCTCACAACAATGACTAAGAATTTGATTGAAGACAAAAAAAATTAATAATTTTTTAAAATTATTTATTGGAAGCCTTCGCAGGCCGTAGTTTAGCCACCCATGTTCTAAACCATAGTATTGTGATTGACATTGTTTGATGCGAAAGATCAAGACCTTTAAACCGTTGAAACTTAATTTCGGTTTTTAGAAATATAAATTTTTTTACATCTAAAATGAGTATCGAAGAAATGCAATATCCTATTCAAAATTTTTTGACTTATTTTAAACGACATGAAAGCAGATTTTCACTTCTGTCGTTTGAGGAAGTTGAAGAATTTATTTTAAACAGTTTCCCTTCTAAAAAGAACTTTTCCTGTTTCAACTGGCAATAAAAGTTTTTTCGAACAACTTTTGTGTTGGGTTGAAGCGGTTGTTATAAAATAATTTTTGATAATTTCTGTCTATATCTGTTGAAAATATATACTGGTCGACAAATTTTAAAGTAGATTTCGCTACATCCTTTTTATCCGATAGGTAATAAATAGTTAGTACTTAAATAACACACCAAATTTTAATTAGGAAACAACAATTTTTACCTATTTAAAGAACTGCCTGTATTGTTATCAAAGTAAACCATGGCTTCTTTTAATAGACATTAAACATACGCTGTCAGTATTCTAAAAAAAAACCAAACAGTAGGACAGAATGTCAAATGATATTGTTAACGACTTTGATATTTAATTAAGGTTTCTAATTTTGCTGTAAATTTTTAAAAATCCTATTTGATTTTTAATTAATTTTTGTTGGTAATTGATAAAAACAGAAATAAATTGTACAAAAAAACCAACAAGGTTAAAGGCCCGTTTCCACTACAAGCGTGGAAGGGAGCATTGTTTATTTGTTTTATTGATTTTTTTACTTCTTTATTCACTGAAATGCTAAGCGAAGCAAAAAAAACAATAAAAGAAAGAAAGAATACTCCATTCCACGCTCGTAGTAGAAACGAGCCCTAATTTCATGAGATCTATTTTAATTCTTGGTTTTAATGACCTGTTTAAAATACTGTTTTTAAAACCTCGCTGCCTTTTTAGAAGTTTTACTGCTTTACAAACAAAATGCCGAAAAAGTAGACTGTATTTAATATGTATAGTGCTTTCGTTGATGGAAACTTTAAAATTGTTTTTTATAAGCACTTACACTTCACAGTGTGCGGACGTGGTGCGAAGGAATTCATTGGAGCAATTTTTTAAACGTAAAAAAGCCGTCGAGTCCGCACAGTTTGCCTTCATTGAAATCACGTTGTTGATGCTTAAATCAATTTGTGCAGATTGCTCATGAAGAATTTCATTAGAGCAGTGCCTTGCAACCCCGAGGTCGCAACGCAAAAGTTATCGCCGCCAAATTTGATGGATCGCTGACTTAGTGGTTCAACCCTCTCGTTTACAGAATGTCGTAATTGATACTTAGTGGTTCAGCCCTCTCGGTTACAGAATGTTATGGAGCCTGGAAATATTTTTTGCAGCCAGCTCTTTGGATGCAAAGTTGGTTTAGCTGTTTCACTTTAAAAAGAAAGCAAGATTGGATTTAATACTTCATTAATGCGTGAAGGAAACTCAAAATCTAGCACCAACAAAGAACTAATTGCTAATCTAATAACAGGCTTTTGGCAGAAAAAAGAAGGCCTTTTGAAATTTATTTGACGATTTTTTTGTTTGAGTCTTTGTTTGGTTTAGTTTGCAATGAGCGATATTTCAAAAATTCTATTATGTTGCTCAATTTTTCTCAATTCGTAGAAAAACAAGCAAATTTTCTTCCTGTTGCATGGGAGGACTTTAAAACATTCTTAAGTAATTTGCTAAAAATATTTTTGATTGGCAAAATCAACTTCCTTTCTTTATAAGGAAAAGTTTTAAAAAAATTTTTTTGCTCGTCAAAATTTTAAACGGATGTTAATCTAGAAAAATTCCACAGTTTGCTTATGTTAAGGTACAAATATTTTGCAACTGATAGAAGACGTATACTAAACTTACGTCTTTAAAACAGAATTTTTTGTAGTAATGACGTAATGCAAATTTGCGTGTGCAAGTATTCTCAGAGCGATATTATTTTTCGCGTGAATGTTTACGTGAGTCAGCAAGCATAACCAATCAATTTATTTAATTAGACGTAAACGGTTAACGCATAGTAATGACGTAACAAAAATTCTTTTGCATATTTTGTATCTGCTGTCAGAGCAAGACTTTCTTCAGCGGGTACTTCTATTTATACAGTAGATATAATTTGCGATGTAAAAATCACAAATTTGTTTTTGTTGCCTTTCAACTGAGTTAAGGTCAAATAACACGCAAATAAGTTGTGCTCAAGACATTTTTTGATTAAAAGAAAGTTGAATTGAATTTATACTCAAAACTATGACATGTGTGTCAAAAATTTCTTGAGATTTAGAAAATTGTACAACTTATGAATTCTGCAAAGAAGTTTGAAAATTTTCAAACACGCAGCAAGCCTGATCTAAAAATAGGATTACGATTGCGGTGCTGGATAAACAAGGTTAAGAATACTTGAATAAAAACCTGCCCAACACTTTGATAAAGAGAAAGCATTGCTGCAACACTTTGATTAGGTAAAATATAAGAAAAGTTCCAAAGTTTACTATAAATGGCAACACGGATGAGCGCTTTCATAAATCATATTTTATTGAAATTTTAATCAGTTCCTATCACAATGTGCAATGATATTTTCAAGCAGATCTTCATTCAAACATAAGTAATACGTGTTAAACGGAACCAGAAAACTTTTTGCAAAAAAATTTTTTTCAGTTTTTTAAAAATACAAACAGTGATTTGGTAGTTATGTAAAACAAGCTTTTTCGTAAATTTCCAGCAGGTTTTAAGGCAAAATTGTTTGGCAGTGTGAAGAAAATCTCACGAATCCCCTGCAATTCCATCACAGCAGTAAAAGCTTTTGCATCCAAGTTTGTATTTTTATCGTTTACGCAATAGTTGCTGCCTACTGTATATAATTTTCATTACTAAATTTGAATTCTAAATTACATTTTTTCAAACCGAATTAATTGGTTGAATATTTTTAAATATGACGTAAAAGAGTGCTTGCGTTATTGTTTTGTTACGTATTTTAAGAGAAACAAAATAAACCGGTCACCATCATCGTAATAACTTTATATACAAAAAAGAAACGAAGAAAAATAAAAATCCATATTCAAGCATTGTTGATGCAGGGATGATAAGAAACTTTATAGTTAGCTATTAAGTAAGCTTCCTAAATTAAGATTAGGCATTCCAAACAAAATAAATTGCGAGCTAAAATCTATTAAAAAGGCTGTTTGCAATCATGACTGCCTTGATGACATCATGACATTATATGATTGAATGACGAAACTGAACGAAAGCAGAAAAAACATATTTAAACAACTTCTAATTTTTACATTCGCTTTCGGCAAGTTTCTAAAGTCGTGTCCCAACATTCCGCTGCTCCAGGCTTATTTGAGGTTCGGCTTCTGATTTATTTGACCTCTGCTCATCAGGCACTTTAATCGCCATTGCCAACGCTGTGATTTCAATTAGGGATTCGCCCATACAATAGGTTGTCTTCATTTTTAAAAAGCTATAAAACGAGCAACGGCTGATTTTTGCCTCCTTTAATTACAGTAGCATTGTAAAGTGTGAATCTATAAGCTATAAATTGAGCAATAAAATGAGCAACGGCTGTTTTTTGCCTCGTTTTATTACAGTAGCATTGTAAAGTGTGAATCATGCTTCAGAAGTTTATATTTATATCTATCCAGGGATAATTTTTACAATTTAAAAAACTGCATCAAAAATTTCCCAAAAAAAATTAAGATTAAGGTTACATAAAAAGTGCTTTCCCCATTAATCAATTTGCATTGAATAAGAAACCAAAACGAAGTGCAAATATAGTCAACTTCGTCATTCGAACACCAGACAATCCGGACAGCGGTTTATTCGTACAAAAATTCCCAAAATAAAACCAAAGCAAACGTCGTATACCAGAGATCGGGAAGCTTTTTGGGTAAGAGAGCCATAAAAGCTACACACAGTATTTTTAAATGTATTTCCGTGAAAGCCGTTCACTGTTCCTCTAGTTTTTAGCTGTGTGTATCAGTGGCGTGCGGTGACCTCTGAGACTGGTCATGCAATTGGGTATTTTATGGGTAGTTAATGAATAGGACATGCTATAATTTATAAGTAGCTCAAAGAATTCTGTGTGAGATTCTAATTTTTCGTCCTAAGATCACAGTGTTCTCTAAAAAAAAATAATAAAAATAAAAGGGTCATCACTTGAATTCAATCTCTGATTTTCTACTTTTCGTCCCAAAATCAAGGTGATCTCTAAAATAAAATAAAAAAGTCTTCCTCTTGGATCGATCTCACATTAGTCTAATTTCATCCCAAATCAATGCTCTGTTTCGTTACATTAAAAAATATATAGTTCAGTTTATGCTTGTCAACAAAAGAGCCAGGTGCCGTTATCAAAAGAGCCACATTTGGCTCGCGAGCCATAGGTTTCCGACCCCTGTCGTACACAATAGTTTTCTTGCTTATTCGGACAAATCTCCGCTTAATTCGGACAATAAATGCTGATGATTGCATTAAGATTAAATACGATAGCAGTTTTGAATGATTGTCATGTAAGAATGAAATGAGATTGCTACAGGCCTAAAGAATTAATATAAAAAGCCGATAGGATTAATTAATATAGTATAAATTAATAGAAAAAGCTTTACTGTCCACTCTGTTTTTAGGCTACGCTTTTTTCTCTTCAGTCAGCAATGGCACAAAACTTTTTGGAGAAAAAAGTGAAGTTAGAAATGTTGGTAGCGTATTACACGTAAACGGTCCTTTGTTGGCCCTAAGAATCGCTCTTGTGAACGTTTTCATTGGCTCATACTATTCTTTTGTTGTAATATAATAGTAAAGACACCTTGCCTGGCACGGACATCTCGTAGCGAAAACATATGTATTTTTGATAGACAGATGAAAAACATTTGACGGATTAAAAAGCTTGTAAACGTGGTTTGGTTGAAACCTGATGAAGAACTATGAATTTTTTGCGGCACAGGTGCTTAAAAAGACGCTACATAACCCAGGCTACATAACGCTACATAACCCAGGGGTGCCTTTAGCCTACCGAGTCAAACGCGTACAAAAAGATTAAACCACAGGCCAATTGCGTACAACAAAATGAAATCTCAGGAAAAGATCAAATCGTGAAAAAGTTTTTGCTTTCGCTTCAATGAGAGGGTGTATTTTTTTTTATATATCACACTGTCCGAATTTACGAAGCAAAGCTCTAGGGAAGTGGCCCCCAAACTTTTCGAGCAGGGGGCCGGATATAGATATTTTTGGACCTCCTCGGGCCAAAGCTGGAGACTAAAAAAACAAAGGTCTTCACTTCGATTCGATCTCTGATTTCACTATTTTTTCCCAAAATTCCCGACATAATTCTATTCAACTGTCACGCTACTGTTATCAAATAGAATCATTGTGCCTTTCTAAATTAATGGTTTAAATAGAAAATTCGCCAATTTTTTAATTGGGCATCGCCAGGTGCCGGTATAGAAAGCGCTGCTGTCGAGAACCGAGTGATTGTTGTTGTTTTATCGCATTAACGTTGACGCGGTTATGTAACTTGTATCTGTGACTAACTGCCAGTGTCCTTCCATTGTCGCTTTTGCCCTGGTCGGCTGTTTTGATTATAGATTAACGCTCGTGAAGTGACTCTGTTCCCATTGTTGAGAAAGAATGAGTACAGAGTGTTCCTTCACACGTGGTCGCTAAAAAGATTTATATATATAGGGCAGCAGCGAGATTCAGATTCATTCAGATTCAGATGCAGATTTAGATTCTAGATGTTAGTGCTATGACGAACGTATTTTGTGTATAATTTAGTGTGTCAATTGTATCTGTCATGACTGCAAGTTGGCATTAAGCTTTGGCGGGAAAATTTATAAAATTCATAATATTCTCTTGCGGCTCTGTAAATTCTGTTAGGCAATTTGTGAAGTATTTAATCTATTTGTAAATCGTAGCATTTTATACATAATTTTGGCGCATGTTTTTATTTTCATTCAATCGTTACGTCTTCGTTTCTCTAATATAATTATTTCATAATATAATACCCGCCTGTCTATCTAGTTCGCTGGGGCCCGCCAGTTCAATACCCGTATAAGCTTCATTCAACAGGCTAGTGATTTTCTGCGAAATACACGTAGGGTTCTCCTCTAGTATCTTATTGTTATTCGGGTTAGCAAATTAAAAGTACTAGGTAGGAAGAGCGCGACACCAACTGTGGCTCAGAGTGAGTGCATGTAATTTTTAAAAGAGCTCCGCGGGCCGGATAAAAAGTCTTCGTGGGTCGGATCCGGCCCGTGGGCCGTAGTTTGGGGATCACTGCTCTAGGGTGACCATAAAAATATTCAGCAATTATTTGAGTGGCGAGGACCATACCTTCATTTTGAAGCCAAAACTTTTCGCGGGCCACATAATTGGGTTTGTAGGACCCGCATTGGTCCCGCGGTTTCCAGGTTGAGCATCCTAATTCAACTTAATACTGTTGACCCAAAAAACTAAATTAGTTTAAACCAAATTAAATCTGTCACAACAATTCTTTTTTAAGAATTATTGGCTCAACGCTTCAATATTGCGCTTAAAAAAACAAACACTTGGCACATAAAGCATTCCCGACAGTTGACTAGTCCCAGAATCGAAGTCATATCTCATTTATTGGATTAAACAGGCATGCCAAACTGTCATTTTTTATAAGTTATTTTTTATGAGTTTTTTTTATCTTTTAAAATATCTCGCCAAATTTGCAAGACAATACAACAAGGTTTCAACCGACTTATCCAATTCTTCTCAATCCGAACCACTTGAGACTATTTATCAATTTAGTTTAAAATCTTCATAGAACACTAAAAAATATAACAAATTTTATTAAAACTCTTAACAAAAAACATTTTTATGCTGTAAGCCAGCGTGGTCCAACTACAGGCCCGCGAAACAATTTTGTGCGGCCCGCGGAACAATTTTGCACAATTCAAGTCTTGTCGATCATAAGTAGCGGCAATCTTCTATAACAGCGTGGTCCAACTACGGGCTCGCGGGCCGCATGCCGCATATCAATTTTGCACAAGTCTTGTCGATTAGAAGCAGCAGCCGTAATTTTTTTTTGGAGAACGCTATGATTTTGCGCCAAAATAGGAATTTTGGAGACCGATTCCAAGTGAAGACCTTTTTTTTTTTTTTTTTTTTTTTAGAGAACACCTGATTTTGGAACGAAAATAGGAATTTTTAGCCGACTGAGGCCCGCAAACTCGAATAATTTTGAAAAGTGGCCCACAAGAGTGCAGAAGTTGGACCACCCTGCTGTAAGCTAATGAATATATTTAAATGAAACCGCTGAAAATTTAATCGAGTTTTGCGCTAAATGTAAAATATTTTGAAGTTTAAATATTTCTGCTTTATTTTTATCTGCAAACCATGGAGAGTGCAAAAGTATTCGCATATTAGCATTAAAAATCAAATGGTTGTGGGATAAAATTAAATTTGTGAATAAATCTTTCTCAAAAAAATCATTAAAACTAATTAAAGAACCAGACCGACTTTATTTTTGTTTGAAAAAGTTTGGATTCCAAATATTTTTTAACCAAGCATTGAAAACTAAGCGAAAAAGGATGGCAAGCGTGGCGACAGATTGTTTGTGCATAATCAAGTGAAATATCAAACCAACGATTCTTCATGATTATTTGTCACTAATTGGATTATAATTTGCAAGCGTTTTAATTTTAAAAATATCTAAATAATTTATTTTAATTTCAAACATTTCTAACTGCAAAGAAGCGTAACTTTTCAGCAGACATAATCTAGTTTGGACGTTGAAGTACACAATACAAGTATTATTACACCAAATGTCAAATGTCAAAAAATGGTTTGGCATCCCTGGATTCGCGGCTCACAATCTCATGTCATGAATAGTCCCAAACTCGATATGCCTGGGTTAAAAATTGATAATCACATGACTAACCAATAGAAATTTTTTGTTATTATAAAATAGCCGCATTATATCATTTGCACTTCTGTTGCTTTTGTATAAACAAAATACAACTTTAAGATTAACAAATAATTAGGTCTACTTGTAAAATATATTTACTTTAGCGTCGGATAAAAAGGCTTCGTCCTATTTTAACCTTACCCGAAAGCTTAATCACTCCCTTGTTGAATTTATTTCTATATCATAAAAGTACAATAATTGCTGCTTTGCTATTATATTTACAAATACTGCACATAATAGATGCTATTTAATCTTTTACTTTTGTGAAAGATCATTATCTGCATCTTTTCTGTATATTCAACTCAAATTCTTGTTACCCAAGTAAGTAATTATAATTAGAAACAAGATAAATTACAGTAATTTAATATAAAAATTCAATAACAGCCAACTGATTGAGCGTAGATACTTATTTTAGAGAAATTAGCTCCCCATAAAACACGTTCGTTTTCCTCGTATAATTTTATTTCAGTAATCGATCTTTTTGATGTCAATCACTCCAAAACGTATCACACGTCTTTAGTTAAGTTTGGATCGTTCAAAGTAGAGATCGTGATCCATACAGTTATTGTTAAATCACTTTAGTCGAACGGCGATTTCTCCAGCTAGTTCATTAGCGAATTGTACGCGTTTCTGCTAAAACAATAAGTCAAAAGCTGATTGGCTTCGTGCTGGCGCGTGACTAATTGTACACAAGTCGAGCGTCTGCAAAAGAGTTAAGTTTTTTTTCAAGCTTTTTGCAGAATGCAAGTTTTGTAAATCGTTTACAGAGGAAAATGAATTCTTTGCAAAAAAATATTGGAATCATATAAATACACGTTGAACGAAAATTAATCAGTTATGCCTGTTTGATAGAGAAAAAATTAATTCTGTTCAGCAAAAGCACTCTTTGAGACATTGTTGAAACAAGTTTCTTGAGAATCTCCATTTCAAAAATTTAAAAACTCATTTGGCACTTGTATTCAGCTGAATTTTGTCGTCATCATTTCGAATAACTTTTAGATCATCAGCAAAACGGAATTAAGACCAAGCATTCACCAGGTTAGGCAATTTCATTAAAACAAAAAACTTTTAAATTAAAGTAAAATTTATATCTTTATAAGTATATTTTTTTGATTGTGTCAAAAACGTGATCTTATTCAAAGGCAGACGCTATAAGAATTATAAAACATTAATTTGAATTTTAAAGTCTTTCAACAACCTATTTCTAGCTAAAGCAATTTTTAAAATAGTAGTCTTTTTCATATAAACATTAAAATAATATAATCTTGAGGATGGCGTTAGCTAGAGAGAGGCAATTTAAAGACTTTAAAATTTAAATTAATGTTTTATAATTCTTTAAAGTGCACACTTTAGAGTAGAATTTAATTTACTTATCAAGCATAGCTCATACGTAGCAAAAAATGGAAGATGACATTATCTCTCAAATTCAGATTGATTCTTTCAATTTTATCTCTTGTAAGGTTATAAAGCAACGCTTGGTTTTTAAGCGTTGAACGTTTCTTTAGAAAATAAAAAATTCTACAATAACATGATGAAGTTATGGATATATCAAACTAAAAATTACGTCAAACGATTAAAGTCGTTAAATTATTATCGATCGGTTAAGGTTTAATTACTTTAATGCATAACTTTTCGACAAATCCATTTTTTTCTTACCAGTGGTAGAGACGAATTGTTTGCTGAACCGTAAAGTGACCGTTAAAAATTTGCAGTCACTGCAAAAATCATTGACACCACTTGAGGCTGCGTTGCCCATCAAAATCGCTAATTAATTTTGTAAAAGTTATTGTTTTGTGTGACACGGGTCTATATCGAACTCGAATCAACCGTATCACGTGACTGAAGCTCAACCACGATTCAACCGAACTATCATCTTCATCGCGTGGTTTCATTTACGTGATATGACTTATTGTTATTATTATACTTGTTTATTCATTTACATGATTGACTATTGATTGTTTATTAAATTCTCAAAAAAACAAGACATATTGACTTGTTTATTTTGAGAATTTCATTATCGGTCCTATAGGTACATTGGCAATTATTTTTAAATACATAAAAATTTGTGATTAACATGACTTTTCATAAAAAAATTCTGAAATTTGACCAAGGTTCAGTTTTTTCTAACAGACCGCAACGATCTATCACACCGCTGCAGCTTGCTGTATGAGGTAGCGGTTTTGCAAGTGCTAATTTATGTTTGGGCTCTTCTACCTTTTGATATCACGGAAACTTTGAGTTAACTTTCAGCATTTCGCGGAGCTTTTTATGCAAAGAAAACTTGGCGAAGAGCAAAAAAGTCTTTACCTGCGACCGATTGTATTGCTCTTTACCTAGTTTTCTACTAAAAATGTTTTTCTTTGTTTAGGTAACATTGTTTTGTAATCTCTGCTCTACTATATTTGAAATAAGAATCAATGGAGAAGAGGTAAAGTTTTCGTAACTCAACAAATATTTGAAGGAATCTCGTTTGAGGAGCGATGATGCAAGTCTGCGGAACTCCCGGGAGGTTTACGAATATTTCGCGAAATCTCAGTTGAAGAGCGATGACCTGGGTTACTGGTTTGACCCGGACAGTTTTAACCTTTGCACTACATATTCAGAAAAGAAACTATAAGTAGACCTCTGTATATTTCTTCGATTTGTTAAGCACTTCAAAAGCAACAATACGTGAAAGGAACAACCTCAAATTACTTTCAATTTAGTTTCTGCAGTATCTTAAATATTTTAAATATTTCATCGAAATGTGTTTTAAGTTTAGCCTGCTGTCTTAGTGTAGTTGCATAACTGAAATAAAAAAGCACAGCAAAGTACAATCATTTTCATCTCAGAGAAAAGTTAATGGTTTGGTATATGTAAATGACAGATGTTAACTCGCCAGCTGTGATTATAATTATCAAACAAATTGCAAATTTCTAATTATTCAAAACTTTATGCCAAGTTTTACTATCTTTTTAACTTGAAAGCATTTTTTAAAACTGACAAAATGGAATTCCGACAATAACTGAACAAAATAAAATAAGCTTTGAATTGCTGTCGGACCACTGTAATATATACAAACGGAATCAAATTAGGTTCAATTATTTTATACTACAATTAGAATTTTTCTTGCATTTTTTTAGGGCAGCGAAACAAACTTTGCTTTTCTTTTATATATATATAATTTAGAGGTACTGATGCACGAAAAAGTTTTTTTAAATAAAACTTGATCCTTCTTTCTGGTCATTCAAAAAACAAAAATTTTTAGAGACAAACAGGTTCTCCATTAAAAAAAAGATTAATAAAAAATTTATTTTGATTTTTTGATTAGTTTACTTAAAAATACAGTACCACTACCTGGTTATTCCAACCTTTTAACAATACCCAACCTTACAAAGTAAATATATTCAAAATGGCAGGCGATTAAATTTAATGGCAGGCGATAAAATTAAAAAATTTAATACGAGCTTTTACCGTTGTAATAAATTTGCTACTTCAAATTACGTTAAACCATCTTAATTTAATTTTTAACACGCCTTAATTTATAAAATGGTAACCGTAATAACGACAGTTTTGGCAATTTTTGTACTAGATTGAAAAATTTGAGCTTTTGTACTTTTGCTTGACAATTGTTTTGAATTTTTTTTGGATCTTGATTGATTGGTTTTAACTTATGAAACTAACAATTAGGAGCACCGAAAAATTTTGTGGTTTAAGATTGAAAAACAAAATACGAAAAAAGAACACTTTGAAAACGTAAGCAATAAACATAATTTGGTTTCATAAATACCAATATCATCTGTAGCTTTTTGTTCTTTAGCAGAGGTGGCAACTTTGGGAAATCTAGTATAAACTTTTTTATATTTTTATTTCATCTCTATATTTATCCTTCTGACTCGCAAGAAAGCGATGGAGGTGCTAATACATAGGATAAGCAATACCCCACTTGCTTTTGGAGATGCCAAGATATTGCTGTCCGCTAGAAATTTAATAGAGATATGACTGAAATTTAGAACTGCTTGCCAAAACCACCAAGTAGGGAAAAGTCCTGTAAAGTGTCTTTCCCAAGGACACAACATAATGGCACGAGGAGGTTTTGAACCGAGACCATGTTAATCATAAGCACAGCGCTTTAACTACTTGACCACGCTGCAGACTTGTGCATACAATTCTAAAAAGCAAAAATTTACTACTTTCGAAGTCTTTTTTTAAATTTTTTTATTCTTGATCGCTATTAAATAAGTTGGAAATTTTTTGTAATAAATTTGAAATAAGTTTTATAATCCTTCCAACTGAGCTTCGCCGCAAACGAGCCATGCTATCTCTATCTCGCCGATCACAAGGGCCTGAACACATACTTAACAAAAGGATCTTGTCCCCCTCTTATAGAGGACACCGACAGCCCAAATCAAGGCACCCATTTGTGCCTGCTGCACTGGAATGTTTAAAAGATTTTTCTAAGTCGGACATCAGTGTGGCATATTGGGCGGAAACCAAAAGAAATACGGGATGGCAAAGTAATACTTCCCGCCTACGTACTTTTACCCCCCACGTCAATCCCAAACCAATGAAAATAAAACTACCCGGACCATCCTGGGTTAGGTTTAATCGCCTTCGCACTGGCGTTGGTTTATTCCGTTCGACAATGTACAGAAGGATAGTGGCGGGAAGGAACAAACTGCAGATTATATGATGACATGCTGCCTCATTTTTCATCATCCAAACTGGGGGCTTGGTCTGGAATCCGTTGATGAAGAGACAGTGCCCTGGCTGATCAATACCTGTTCTAACATCCGAAGAGTCTTCCGAAAAGAAACATCTACTTCATACAAAGAAGAAAATTAAATAAGTCACACAAAAAAACATAAATACTAAAAAAGATCAAGAAAAGGAAGAAGAAAGGAAGAAACAGTTAACAATTTCTGCTTTTCTCCAGTCAATTAAGAAACATTGGCAGAAGCAAGTGAAAAAAACATGTTTAGTCACAATGGGTTTCAAAATTAATTAGCGATTTTGATGGGCAACGCAGCCTCAAGCGGTATCAATGATTTTCGTAGTGACTGCAAATTTTCAACGGTCACTTTACGGTCCACCAAATAAATTCGTCTCTGTAACTGGTAAGGAAAAAATGGATTTGTCAAAAAGTTATGCATTAAACCTTAAACTAAATAGAAATTAAAATAAACAAATCAAAATCAAGTTTTAGCTAAGTTAAAAATTAACTATAACAAAACAAAAAATCGTTAATATATTTAACAGCCGTTGATAAATGCCTATTCAAAGCGATATTGTTTTTCGATTTGTTGCATTAGTATCTTTGCATCAATACAAGAAGAGGGAATCAAATCTAGAATACTATCACAAAGCCAAAGTATGTCCCCATTAAAGTTTTAAACAAACTTATGACCATATATTTTATGATTAGTCCCGCTTGTTTTAATAACTTTTTCGAAAAAAGTAGAATGCAACTAACTAGTTTGTATTGTTTTTAAATTGCTTTCAGTGATAAATGTAATATTCTTTTTAAAATCTTTGATTATTAATTATAATAAATAATGTTCTGTTTACACTTACAATGTAAACAGAGCACTTCCAGCATAAATGGGTAAAGCATATTCTAAGCTCAAAGTTTATACGCTAGAAAAGTTTCGACATAGCAACCAGAGCGATTCAATAGCATGAATCGGGAAAAGAGCAAATTAAAACAATAAAAAAGTTTGTTCACACTGAAAGCAATCATGGAAAAAGCGAGCCGAATGTGGATTTTCCCCTATGCTTTTAACACATGCAAGCACAGCGTTTTGGAAATAAAATAGCTACTTGCACGGAAAATTTATTTTGAAAAAAAGTTATTGATAGCTTCGTTCATATCTGCTTCTTGCCCCATAAAGAATGCCCAATGACTTAGCTCCGCCCACATCTTCTTCTAACCCAATAAACGTTAAATTTCCGCTTTCCCATTGCTTTTTCCGCAAATGTTTGTAGTTTGAACAAAGCTAAAAAAATTTAAATATTTTAGCTTTAACATTTTTCCGCTAAGCATGGTAAGCATGAAAAATTTTGTTCTTTGGCAATTCGTGAACGCTTCCGGCTTTTAGTGTCAACAACCTTTCTGTTTTGTTTCCACCCCGATTTCCGTCACACGTTTTGTTTTTTGCACAAACGCTTTCAGTCTGACTCAACTTTAAGGATAGTCGAGTCATGGTCAATCGAACTCTTTTACGGCAATTCAGTGAAAGGAGTATAGCGCCGAGAGTAAAGAGCTATTGTGTTAATTGTTTTAGATTAAATGCTTCGCAATTAAATGCTTCGCATGCTTTTTTGTGTGCGGCCTTTAATGACAATGGAATCACGTGTCAATGACTACTGCTGAAAAGAGAAAGCGATCATTTCATATTAGGGACAAAAATTGAGAAACCTCGGTCAAATCCAAAGTGAAGACCTTTTTTTGGAAATCACGACTTTTTGGCGACGAGAATCTAGAAAATCGAGACGGATTCAAAGTGATTATGCAGTTTTCTAAGGTATTTCAACTGATTCGGCCTCCTTTCTTAAAAACTTTAAAATATGGCCTCCAATAACAAAAAGGTTTCTTTCTGAGTTAGGGTCTTGTCATGATATTACTCACTGCTGAAATAAAAACTATAAATATCGCTCCAAACTGCAGGAAATACCACTTTACAAACAATCGAATGATAACAGGCTTACATATTTGGACTTATTTTCTCGGCAAGTAGATTTAAAATTGGGTTAATGCTTAAGACGTGATCTGAGAAAGCTATAAAAGCCGCCCCGATCGACCTTGCTTACGGGAGACTTTAACTGTCGTTACGTAGGAAAAAAACCCTTTAAGTTAAAGCCTTCTTTTTATTAGAAGTTTTTTATCTCATTAACAGTATCGACTCATATATTGCGCTGCTATCAAATACGTGAGGTTACATCCAATTATGTCCAATTTAGTATTTTATGAAAATTACGTTTTTTCCGTTACGAGATTTTTGCTCAAGTCTTGTCTGATTAAGTAAAAGCATCGTTACCGACCAGGAAACAAACTAGTGTTTAGATAAAATGACCTTAGAAATGTATTTTCATGTAGGAATTACTGGCTGCTACGTGTTGACACTTGTCTGCAAACAGTAAAGCGTGGGTTGCGAGGAAGACGTGTTTTGTTTTTGGCAACAAACGCTGAAGTAAAACAAGGTTAAAACAATTCGACTCATCAAAAATCGAGAAGTGGGACGGTGTTTTTTTATGATGGCGATCAATGATTTGGAGTTGAAACGAAATTGAACCAGAGTTGCAGTTGTATAAATTTTTCTACGCGCTTACGCAGTCGAAATCGAAGAAATTTTTTAACCAAGCTTGAATGTTCTATTATGGAAATTAAAAAACTTCATAATGCCAGAAAATTTGAACCAGAAAGAAGAAACGGTGTTTCATGCAACTAGACCTTTTTAAATTTTTTGCCTGAGACGCAAGCAGCATTGACATTAAGAGCCAGTAAGTTTTTTGTTGGAATTATTACTATTAATCGAAAACAGAACAGAACAGCTTTCTTTGAGACGAGATCCTCACAAATGAAAGCTCGTTTTCATTACCTATGTTAAGGCGACCCAAGCCGAAGCCGGCAAAGTTTTCCAAAAAGAACCGCAAATAAATATTGAAATAAGCAGCTCAATTAACTTCGATTTCTTTGTTTGTAAACGTACCGCTTTCAAACATCAAGATTGAGAAGCAAGGCATGGTTTTGTTTTCTTCAAATTAAAATCGGCCAAAATTGCCTGCTGTTTTGTAAATTATAGCAAATGGCTACAACTGGTAGGTTAAAAAAAATGTACCGGTTTAGTTTTTACTTACTTTAGAGCTCATAGTTACAACGTTATAAAGCTTGATTCGCTCGTTTGGCTTCTGTTTTTTGATCGAAATTGATCTCGATAAAAAAACTATTTCAAAGTTTGTTGAGTGAAATGTTGCAGACCCCAATCAAACGAAGAGTTTACTTCTGAACAGAAAGCGTTTTTACTTTTACATAAAGCAATTTTTAAAAGATATTTGGCCAAATAAAAACTTTTTTCGTTGAAAATTATGGAAAAAATGATATATTGCGATTTGTTCTTACTAGCAATAGCAGCTCGCGAAAAACATACAAAAAAAAATCTGAGCCGCAGTAAGTGAAAGGTTGGACAGTCCGGTCCTATGCCGTTCAGCGTACGCCTCAGAAATATTTTGGGATTTTTTGATTTTTCATTTTTAGGGCGTATCAAAGCGAAAATAAATAAAGAAAACAGTTCTATCGTATACGCCGAAACAAGGGCAGTAGTAACGAGCAATGATTTGGATCAAGTTCAAAAGACGCCACGGAATTACAAAAGTAAAAGTTACACCACCTTAGGCCGTGTTATTAATTTGATTCCTTGGTTTTGCTGCGCTCGGCTTATAACAATATTACAAAGTAGTTTTGATTTGTGGATATTATTTATTATACTTATATTGATATTCAATAAGTATTCTTGTTAACAATGTCGCGGTATTACAAAACTGGGATTTCCAGTCTTTAAAGATAGATAGTGTTGCTGATTGTTTTGATATGCTGTAAGTACTTGTTGATATTTCTGGTTTTTTAGAACAGTTTACTACTTGAGCTACTTTAAAAGATATCCAATTGTTTATGTCCTGTTTATATTTTTGTTTTGATTTTGATGTTTATTTGTACCATTCATATTAAGTTAAAATATTTTTCATGTTTGACTTTAGCACAAATTTTTTTCAAGCGCTTCATAATCGTTTTGTTTCAGCCCGTAAAAAACCGACTTGCATTTTCTTGTTATTGACCCAGAGTTTTACAAATATCTCTTTTTTTTTTAGCCTACCATGTTTTGTCACTTGGTATTTAATTGCAATGACCAATCTAAAAGCACAATTGGAATAACCGCAACGGCTGATTGCGTGGATTCCACCAAATTTTCGTGTATCATATCATAGTAGCGTGAGTTTTTACGGTTACGCTTTCAACTGGATTGTTTCCTACAAAAAATGCATGCAGCCAAATATGTAAATTAGATGAGTAAGATTTCCTTATTGAATTGATAAAATAAAGTGGAATAGTTTTATTTTCTATTTTGATCCAACAACGAATATCCGTCATTCTTTATCGGGCTATTTATAGACTATTAAAACGATTCATCTAACTGAACTTTTGCGGAAACTTAAAAATTTTTTGCACCAGTTATTGTGAGTCTTTTTCCGCGAGGAAACCAACCACTGTCATGCATTTTATCTTTTTAATTCTAGATGTTATCATACGATCATACATAGAATCAATAAGACAAAGCAGTTCGCTTGTCTGTGTCTGAAACTAGGGGTTAATCATGCAAGTTTTAGTTGTGAAAACCTTGTACTATTACACAGATCACAAAAATCCTTATTAAAAAAAACTAATTTTTAAAAATTTAGGCCCTATTTAAGTAATAAGCAACAAAATGCTATTTGAAGGGTCAATTTTGAATGGGATATATTTTTTAAGTTTTCTCAAAAAAATGCCGCATATCAATAAAAAGCTTTCAAATTGCAAATTATGTATTTTAAAAAAAGGTGACGAGAGAAAAAAATGTGACGGTATAAGAGTCCATTTATTTAATTTTTTTTTTCTTGAAATGCCTCATTATCGGAAATTTTGTTTAGATCCGGTCATTAACTCATTTGTCGTTACATTTCCACAAGCAGAAAACTCCGTAAAGAAAATTTTAGTTTGCGTCATCTTTTAGTTTACAAACCAGTTGAAGCAAAGTCGATATAATTCCCATTTCCTGTTTATACGTGGACAAACGACCCGTTATCTATTTCGAGATTTTCGTCGTGAAAATTTCTTTTCTCGAAACATAAAAAGTGACAAAACTTGGTGAACGTCCTAATTGGTAATCGTTTGATAATGCAGCATATGTTTGACGTAATGCTTTTATTATCTCCACAATTTGTTTTCAAATGCTAGCGGAAGAAACCCTCTTTACGTAATCGATTTTTTTGGTGTTTCTTTACGCAATACTACTTGCCTAATTTACACTAATTGAGTATGTACGAGGAAATGTATAATACTCGTACAACCGCTGGAACATGATTACCACGCGAAAAACTATTGTTTGAAAACAAAATAAAGAAACAATTGTAGCTTTCAAGTGCTTCACAGTTGTTTTGCGTGAGAAAGGTTTAAAGGGCTATTGATTTTATGTTTTGTGTTTATTGATATTTTGTCCATTTATTATTATTCTTGTTAAAATCGGAAAGTTATTGCTTTTTTTTACGCTGGTCGTTGTGTTAATGCATACCGTGACGTCAAAATAATAAATTGATTTTTTATGAGAACTTGCAATTATTGTACAACGTAGCAATTTTTTTGTAATTTATTTTTTTAATTTTTTTTTACTCCTAAAATGAAGGCCTTATTTTGTTAGGTAGTTGCGTTAAAAAACTGAAGCACTCGTTTTTCCTAAAGACTATTTTTAACTTATTTTTAGTTTTACAAAAAAATTGACATGTTGATCTGCACACAAGAATTTTCAAACACAACGCAAAAAAATCAATGAAACATTTAATTAGCATCCTTCAGCAAATTGGTGCTTGCAGTTTGTACCCCTTTAAAATGTCACTCGTTAAAATAAAATTAACTGTAATTCTCCTGTGCTTATTATCGCTTCTTGAAAAGATTTTTTTTCTTGTTTTTTTTTATCTCCACCAGGTGTTGTGAGAAGGTTCCCGGTTTGTTTTACCCACAAAAAACACATCGCCTGGAGTCCCTCTTTGAAGAGACCCAATTTATATTGTATCGAAAACGGTCTACAGGACGTATACAATACATGATCCAAAAAGTTGCAAGAGCCACCAAAAATTTTGATCCTGGCCTTAAACAAAAGACTTGAGAAGATGGGGCTAAAAGAAATAGGTTTGTTTATCACCAAAATTAAAAAAGAGTGCAGCAGTTATCACATGCATGCAAAGCAGAAAAAAGCAATTTTTAATTTTAAAGAGCAGCAATATTGCAAGAGATAAGTTTTTTAAGTGTTTTAAGTGAAATAAAACAAAAAAAATTTCAAATAGAAATACAATCAAGTGAATGATGAAAGTTGTGAATAAGCAATAAATTAAATGAATTGTCTAAATTTCTGCTCTTTGCAGCAGTAGCAAATAAGCATTTCCTTGCAATTAAGTACTATGTTATAGTTAAGCTTTTAAAATGCATTCATTTTATGTTTAATAGTTTTTTTCAAAATATCATCGGTTATTTTTCACTTCAACGCGGCAAGTAGGAGGTTTGTGTGCTCTTATTTAATAAAAAAAGCTCATTGAAGATGCAGTTTTTACAAATGTCGTGACATTTTCTTTATGTTAATCGACTGCAATTAAATCTTGCAAGACAAAATATTCCCAGAATCTGTGTTTCCGAATTTCGCTATGGTAGAATAAATTTTTTAATTCTTATTTCATTTGAAGCTACATTTTTTATTGAGGCTGAGAATGTCATCAACGTTTATAATCAAGTTTCTTCTTAAATCAATCGTTTTTCACAACAAAAAAAGATAAAAAAACAAATGACAAAATATGTTAAAATCCTTTAAACCCTTCCAAACAAAAGCTTTTTCTAGATTGGCAGAAACTATAAAGCGATTGCAACTGGACCTCTGTCCCCTGGTTTGAATGGATATTATGAGGAAATCAATTGTACGAAGCGTATTGTTTGTATTTATTCGTTAAAATATCTTAAGCTTTAAAGATAAATGGAGACTACGAATTTAAAAAAATACTAGGAAAGAAAATGTCTAATAAAAGGTTTGTATTTATAAATTTGACGAAAGTCAGTAATAAGCGCCGTTTCGCTGCTTATTAATAGGACTACCAATTGCTTGATCTTTGTAATATATTTTTTTCCAAAAGTCACTGTTTTGTCGCCATTTCATTTTATAAGATTTTTGAAAATTTTGCTTTTGAAAAAGCATTTCAAACTGAAGACACACGAGAAATTAGTAAAATTATTTTTTCATTTTTAGTATGTATAATCAGCAATCTAGAGACGATTCATCCACAGTTGTGCTTGTTTGCTTTTTTCAATAACCAAGGCAGTGCTTCCCAACTGCTGTGCAGAAGCAATGCTGTGAGGCAATAATTACTTCTAATATTAGTAATTATTACGGAAACGTGGGGCAAAACGGACATAGCGATAATTCAAAAAGTTTTGCCTTCAATGTCTTGAATTTAGTTTTTTTAGGTAGGTTATTACATATTAAAACATTAGCTGTGTTTTTCGCTACTTTGAGTAGTTCGAATGCGTTAAAAAAATTGGTTAAAGTTGGGCTTCTTGTTAAAATGTTTCGATTTTTTAAGTAATTATTCGGTAAAGAATACGCTTTGAATGGCTGTAGTCGCTACTAACCCAGATGGCGGTTGTGACCAGTACGGCAAATTCTTTACTCGCAGTGTTCAAGCTGCGATGTCATTAGTAAGAGAGATTGATGATTATAATTAATTTTATTACATCTACTATCTTTTATTAATTATTTTAATAATCACATTATTGTTACTTAGGCTTATGTGTTAATGAAGCAGTATTTGTAAATTGTATTCGAATATGGTCAGAAACTAGAAAAAGCCCTGAACGTTCATAATGGATTGAAGCCAATTTCAAACTTACCGTTGCAGATAAAACCGTTATAAAAAAAAGTGTCCAGGGAATGTTTAATTAAATATTTGTTAACTTTTTACTCATGGTTCACTCCGTTGAATTGAGTGTGACATCACACAAAAAGAGCAAAAAACAAGCGACTTTTTCTTGTGTCCCCGAACCTAGTTACGCTTCATTAAGCAGCGGCGCGTAGTGGTAAACATCATTATTATTAATCAATATGATTGATATTAATCAACATGGTGTTACATTAATCAATATGATATGCCGCAAAAATTTGAACAACTTAATAGCGTGCCGCCATATAAAATAGGTTTGGAACTACTGAACCCAGGGTTTAATAAAATTATGAAAAAAACCAAGAATAAAATTATGAATAGAATCTGATTGTGGATTGTCTCATGTGAAACAAAACCACGAAATAGATTATATTAATAATAGTACGTTTTTGAAATTGTAATTCAATTACTTTTCATAATTTTCAGTTCACATTTTTCAAAATTATAATTTCAAAAATATTTCATATGGTTAAATTCAAAATAGCTCTGTTTTGCTTTTCATTTTTTCTAATTTCTTATTTGGCTGTACCATACCGTTTTATGACGTATTAATTCCAAAATTTTTGGACTTTGTAACGCAAGGTTAATTATTAAATTAATTAAACCGTTGTTAAAATGAGGTAATGCTGCTCTTACGTGGTTCTGAGGGTCGTGTGAAGCTAGCT
Source organism: Diplosoma virens (assembly GCA_963680785.1). Lineage (NCBI taxonomy): Eukaryota > Metazoa > Chordata > Ascidiacea > Aplousobranchia > Didemnidae > Diplosoma > Diplosoma virens. The sequence goes on along the minus strand of OY796886.1, from coordinate 21,696,649 downwards.
ACTGTTTCATTACTGTCTGTCTCTTTGTATGTTTATAACATGTTTATAACACAGCAACCTAAAATAGTAATAAAATATTCGTGCCAGTTTGGTGTTTGATTCATTGGACGGGTTTTAAATTTTTTCTTATAGCTATTTTAATATCGACTAGTTGCGATGCGTTCCTATCTAAATTATGCATTTAAAAATATTAGTTTTGTTGTTTTTCTTTTTCTTTTTTTTATTATGATGTGAGTCAGCTAGTGCACACTCCATGATTAGTAGTAAAAAAAAAGATTTTCATCTAATGTATAACTCGGTTTGGCTTAACGTGGTTTGTGTCTATTCTTATTTTATAAACAAAAATGCAATATTATCGGCTATCTGTCGACAGTTGCTTAGAATCATCAACTGCCCCCTTAGTGAAAAGTGCCGTACCTTTGCACTCTTTTTCCAAACATCTTTTACGGCTACTTTGTTTTTATCGTTAGATATTGCCTATCAATAAATTGATTGACTGATAAAATCATTGCAACCGGCTGACGTACTTCATACTTAATAAAAGTAAATTCACTGCCTGGAGTTTTTCTAAATCATATTATCTATTTACCACCTGGCTTGCAAGAGAATGGTGGAGACGTTCAGCTGAAGACAACTGTTACGTCATTGTTCAAACCTGTTTTCGAAGGTGTCAAGTTGTTGCTGTCCGTTTGAAAACTTACTGTTTTTTGTTTAAGTTTTTTCTACATGATGATATTTTGTTAAATGACTGCATGCATATATCACACAGCTTTGTCTATTCTAAGCCAACATCGTGTTTTCTTTCCTATTTATTTTTTCAACTTTACCCAAAAAGTCCTTTTTCGGAAAAAATCAAAGTATGTTTCGTTTCAATAAGAGATTCGAATTACTGATCTCAATCGAGAACCCGCGGATTTGATGGAGGCCGAATATGGATAGACGTGCTGCAAACATGCCGGAGCCGATAGTGCACTTGCACTTAAATAAACTTAATAATGCTTTGTAATAATTTAGTATTGATAAATAAAACTTTTTTGGCTTTTATGCAAAGTCTTTTTTTAGGATGTCATTGTTGCTCGCTCGGTTTAAAGTTATAAAATTATTGGTTTATAAAGTTCCAAAAGTGAGCTACCCTAGAAAATCTAACTATGAAGTTTTGTTGTGTTTTATAATTGGATTTTGCACAAAACGACCCAACGGCTGGCAAATAAGAAAAGTGGACTTCAAGCTGGTCCAGCTGGTCAAAGTAATACTCAAATAAATTGTTATTTTAAATCACCTACAAGTTTAATTTTTAGAATTTGAAAAAAATAAGCTTGTTTTGCATCACCTGAAAAAAGTATGTGGGAAAGAGAGAAAAAGATAAATGTGACACTGAGCAATATGAAATACAAAAAGAAACTTTGAAACCAAAAGCAGGAAAGAAGCAAGGGATAAGGAAATCGAAAAAAGAGCTTTTGTAAGAATTTAAAAGATGATTTGTAGCGTTGCGGATTTTTAAAAAAGTTTTGCATGTGTGTCCCTATAAAAGTTGTAAAACTATTAGAACAATTAATCCTTTTAATTGTTTTAAACTAAAATACTTTGTTGCATCTGTTGAGTTTTTTAAAAGTTAAAAGGTGAATAAAAACGTGGTTTAAAAAAACAAAGAAAAGCTACATTATATAATGTCGCTTGCGTTCGAGGCACTTCAAAAAACGTGCTATTTTAAAACTTCTATGAACCGATTTTACACAATAACTTTATATCTTACATATTCTGCAGTGTTTTCAATAGCTTAATTAGTTTTGTTGTCAGGCTTAATTTCCGAAAATTCGCTTTTATGAAAGCGTTTGCTTGAAACCTTTTCACCCAGCTATTGTCGTTTATTCATTTTTTTTGTTTAAAAACCTCGAAATATATTTGCGCCTTGATTTCACAATGATGGGATTTAGGTGCTGTTTTTGAAATTAAAAAATTTCAGTGTTCGAAAACGAGTCCCTAAAACACTTTTGTCTTTTTAAAAAATATATACAGCACAATAAAGGCGAATTGGTTCAGAACAAGGTTAAAAACTTTGTACAGCTTCCAGAAACCCAAAAAGAGCCGGTCAAGTCGACTTCTTGCCTGGACTTCACGCAAGGCACGATACAAAAAAGATTTAGACCCGGGATAGAGCGAAAAAAAGTTAACACCAATAAAAGTAAGACAAGTTGACCATGGGCGGCGACCTAATGAGACCAATTTGTAACATGCAAACCGGAAAAAAAGTGGTTTATTTATTTGGTCTTCTTGTTGCCCAACAATTTTACTAATCAAGATTCTGATGATGATGATGATGATGATGATGAAAATGAATTCACAAAAATAATTGATAGCTAATACATACATTTTTCTATTGTAGCAAGCTTTTTTTATCTTATTAAAGTTTTTGTTGATTGACGTTCTCTTCATTTTTACTCACAATAAGTTGCTGTTTGCCATTTTTTTGTAGTGCAACCACACAAATAGGAAGAATTTCTATTTGAAAGTTGAAAGCAATCAACCAAAGGTTAATGCACTTACGAAGAAATAGTATAACATTTTCCTCAGGTCTCGTAGGTTTTGGTTCGAATTTCAACCGAGTTTTGTCGAAGGCAGCAAAGCTATCGAACTTCGGCATGGCTTTGTCAAACCAAGACGTGGAGGACAATAAGAGAAACTATAGTATTATATTAACTTTTCTCAAAAGTAAAAAGATTAAGAGCTACCATTGATTATAAAAACCTTCTTTTAGCTAGTTAAATTTAGACCAATTTAAACAAATTTTATTTGCAGGAAAAATAAAGTATTATTTTAAAATAAAGAAAAAATAAAGAAAAATAAGTATTATTTTTGAGTTAGAAGTTTTCTTTTTTTAAATTTCATTATAAACTTTAGTTTTATTAAACCAAAAAACTTTGGACCGATGAAAAAAAATCTTTTTTGAAAAAAGTAAATACTGCATCGTTATAAATGCTTAAGTAAAACTGAATTACACGAAGAACATCAAAAACGAGTATTGAGGTTAAACTTATAGGGGGATTTGCGCAATGTCTCCCTGAAATTGTTTTGCAATTTTATATTAGCCCCCACAGACCGGCAAACGCAATTTTATAGTAGCCGCCATAGATAAACTGTTACAAATATTCGTTGACAAACGCTGCTAACAAAATGGTAACGTCGTAAAATCTGCCTCCACCAGTTGTGCTTGAGGAAGTGTTTAGACATGTTTTTAGGGTATTGATTTAACTACAATATTTCATTCAAAAAACCATTCACCCACTATATTATCATTTATTCATTCATTTACAAATGATTTTAAGACATTGTAAGCAGTGACAGCTTAAGTACGGAGCGAACGGAGCGGCCGCACCAGGCCCCCCTAAAAACTTAAAAAAGTGGTCCCCCTAAGCAAAATATTGCTCTATTTTTTCATAATAACACATGACGGTGCCCCCTTTGAACCTCAACTTTAGGACGAAAGTAGGGATTATGTACTCGATTGAAAGTGAAGGTTTTTTTGAGAACATTATAGCTTTCAGACGAAAATGGAAATTTTGGACATAAATCCAAAAAGATAAACTTTTTTTTAGAGATCACTTTAAATTTATTTTGTGATGAAAAAACTTGGCACCTTAAAAAGTGGCCCCTTTTTTGTATCCCATCACTCTTTGCAGGTGTTGAATTTGTGCAGATTTAGGAATTATTTACTTATTCTCTTAATTATAGATTCATGATTTTACTACGTATTAGTGAAAAATTATTTGTTTATTCTTTCTTTTGTTTGTACAATAAAAGACCCAGCAAAACACAGTAGCTGCGTAGTTATTGCTAAGTTGCAGAGCCTGTACTATTTTGTCATTTTTTGTTCGACTTCATTTATTGGTATTTATTATGAGGTGTTTCTAGAGTGCTGCAGAAAATTTCCGTGTCGGCATTGTGTTGTTTTTATTATTGTCTCCGAGACAGATTCAAGTTTGTTCTTTGTACAATAACAGCTTAGAACAGGCATGTCGAACTCGTAAGCGTATGCAGGCTGCATCGAAAAAATTTTAACTCAAAAAATTTGCCTTTGCCACTTTTGTCTGCGGCTGTTCCTTTTATCAACCATACCACAATTATATGCAGCAACACACATATATTCATATATTCATACTAAAAGAAAACAAAAAGGAATCACAATTATAAACGTTTTCGGGTTACATTATCCCTCTTCAGATGAATAAAATAAAATGTTGAGAAACGTTGCCATGTAATTTAAACATCGAGATCAATGACCCCACAACTATGTAATCAGGTCATTGATGTCGATGTTTAAATTACATGGCAAAGTTTCTTAACATTTTATTTTATTCATCTGAAGAGGGATAATGTAAGCCAAAAACGTTTATACTTGTGATTCCTTCTTGTTTTATATAAGTATGAATATATGTGTGTCGCTGAATGTAATTGTGGTATGGTTGAAAATAACAGTATTACCTCTCCCTAAATTGTTCTTTTTACAGTATGTCTAAAAAAACCAAAAAAGTCTTCGCTTTAATTCAGTGGCAAATCTCGACCACGCAGAGAGCTTCGTAAATCTTTAAATTTTTCTTTTAAATTTTATATTGATATCCAAGTAAAGATAAAAAAAAGTCAGCATCCAATCAGATGTCGTTTTAGTGGATGAAACTGATTTTGAATTGATTAACATTTCGATTTCGTATAGAGAATCGGATACAAAAATTCTTCAAAAATTTTGCGGGCTGCAAGTTTTACATGCCTGACTTAGAATAAAGGGTTTTCGAAGTGTTAAATTCATATTCCATATTTGATTTCATTGCGTCTTAATTGCTTTAAGACATGAATTGTATAAAATTCCATTTTTGTTAATTATTTTATAATTATCCCATTTTTATAAATGATGTAATGAAATCTATTTAAAGAAAATTAATTGCGAAGGCAACTTGCAGAAATTTTATATAATAATTTGCAAAAAACAAATTTGGCAAGGCTCCTAATAATTCACGGCAGCTATTTGTGAAAATTTCAAGTCAGGTTTTTTTCCGGATACGGCATTTTCTCAATTAAAGACCCAGATTAAAATCCTTCAACAAAACGATATGGGCAACTATCGCAGACTACTGTACCATGTTGTTGAATTCACTAGATGAAATTGACTGCAGATCAGTGAGCAAATAGCAGTTGTTGGATCACTGTCGGGTACAGGGTTGTGGAGTTGAAGAAATTATTTGCGACTCCGATTCCGACTCCAGCTAATTAAAATTTTACGACTACAACTTCAGAACATTTAAATAAACGACTCCGATTCTGATTTTGGCATGTCTGAAAAACAACTTCAACTCCACAACCTGGCCTACGTGTAGGCCTAATTTAGTGCAAAGCAAAGTCGTAGTCACCAAAAACAACAACAACTTTAACTATGACTCCGACTCCAGCAAACCTAAAAAGCGACTCCGACTCCATACTCTGACTTCATCAAATCTAAAAAATTACTTGGACTCTGCCAAGCCTGGTTGAATGGCAGGGAAAACATGGCGATGGAGAGAAGTGAGTATATTCGTGTTGTTTTTATTGTCCATTGCGATTGACAAAGTTTTGCGTGGTATCCTAACAAGAATTTTACTGTTTTTACAACATTGTTAAGTTGAACATTCGTAGTGTAGAGAATTTGAAATGTGAAAGCTCGCTTCAACGGAATTGACTCGAGGTTTGAGTTGTCGCGTAGTACATGTAAAAACCCGAAGAAAAGTTAACAATTGAAGAGCATTGTTAACTTTTCCTTGGCTTTTGGTTGAGACAGCTTCAAAACTACGGGGCTTTTGTTAAAAAAGTTTACCCAAAAAAATTTAGAAAAATCAACACAGAATTTTTCGTCACCTCCCGGTTATGAATCTCTTGTCTAGTGGTTCGACGATTAAAGTTGGTCTTGATCTCTATTAAGTGATATACAGAAACAATAAAAATCATTGGTTTACCTACAGGAACTCCGCTTCATAGAATCCTTTTATAAAAAAATTAAGTGTTTGAGTTGGTTTTTTCATTTTGTAAAATAATGTTGTGGTCTTTTTAGCGTTTGTTCACTGTTTATCAAAAAAAAGTTTTGGTACTTTTTAAATCTATCTTTTATTTCGTAATATATTTTAATTCGGTTTTTTTGTCGAAAAATGTTTTCATTAATTGTTTTTATTCATAGAAAAACGTTTTTATTAATTGTTTTTATGAATGAGGTCAGTTTGTTAAGTACAAAAAACTTTTGTTTTGGATTTTTTATGATTTTATATTTTCAAAAGTTATTTACACAGAGACGTGTTGCGATTTCATAGAGTGGGTAATTTATGCTTTTGAATTTTATTAATTGTCTCAAAATTTTTGTCTGGCCGGAAATTGCTGGAAGTGCCCTGAGTGTTGGCAATGTACATTTAGGGTATGACTTTTTTACGTATCTTAACACCCAAACAAACTTTTTTGGATCGCAGCTGTTTGCACTCTTTACATACAAACTGTTTTTTAATTATGTGTTACAGTACTTATTTGAACAAATTTTAGATGTGTAAATTTTGTACAAAACTTAATGCAATCACGTTTGGACTTTCGAAAATTCTTTATAAGCAACAGCTGCTATTCTGCCGGATCTCGAAAAGAAAACGTTTTCCGCTCCAAATAACACACATTAATTCCGTTCGTTGTCAGTTTCCAATGTTAATCTTGTTTTCTGTTCAAAATTAATTTTCAGAATTTTTCCCCAAAATGTTCTAATTTGTTTAAAGTAAGCAAAAAAATAAATATTTTTTTTCAAAAAATAAACATAAACAAACTTGTTTTGATTCTACAGTACAACAATACGTTTAAACTTTTTCTGTATATCTTTGGCAAAAAAAACAAACAAGTTTTTGTTCATCATTAATTTATCATTAATTCTCCTTTTCTACGTTTCTAAATAAAAGCATTAAAAAGCTAAGTGAATGCAATATTTTAGAAATGCTGTAACTAGAAAAATTTTTTATTAATCATCTCAAGTCAGTTTTTTTAAGAATTGATTCAAGAAGAAATCACCCACTATATTCAAGAATAGCTGACATAGCTTTTTTCAGTGACATAGCAGTATATTATTTAACATCAACATGTCTATAGTTTGAAACTATCCAAAGTTGTTAGTTTTGCTAACGTAGAGAGACGAAGCCAAAGAACAATTTGCATTTAAAATTTGAGTTGTTTCAACTTTCTATAAAATCAAACATCTTTTGGTAGCGTAATATCCGATTGTTACAGAAAAGAAAATGTTTGAAGCTTCGCCGGTTCTCTTTCTTAAATAAAAATTAGCTGTTTTCTTTAATGGTTTGTTTTAAATGCTTGAGTTTATCAAAAAAAATATCATAGCCCAGTTAAAAAAATAAGATAAACAAATTTTAAGTAAATAAATTACTTTTTTTGTCAGCGTTGCCTTAGATATTAGAATAAAAAATGATTATTAAAATGTGTTTTAAATTTTGTACCTCTCATGTTATGTTTTCTTTGAGAAAACGTTTGTATAAAGAATGACCGCTTTAAATCTTAAAAGGAAATTAAATTAGTCTTCTAATACAATTTTAAAAACTACTTGTTATTGAATCAAATACACTTGATTGTATTTTAAAAAATAAATACATGTATGTTATACGTAAATGAATACACCTTTAAATCGTTGCCCGTCGAACACACTTAGTTAATCAGTTGTAAAATTTTGATTGATTATTAAAAGCGCATTTAACTTAAATTTAAGCACTTCATGTTGTACTCTAATTTTTCTTGAGCCAGCAACTAAAAGTTTTTACTTTTTGTGTCAGATTACGAAGAATAAGAATTATTTGATGCAATTTTTTATTAGTAGCCCAAGCAAAATTAAAACAGCCAAAGCAATAAAAAATTAAAAATTTTGTTCAACATTTTAATTTTTTTTTTACCATATTTTTTGATTTAGAACAGAGGTGGCAAACTTTTTAGCTCGAGGGCTGCATTCAAAAGTTGATTTTGTTCAAGAGATGCATTAATATTTATAAAGTAAATTCGTGCCTCAAACTTACTTGAAGACCAAAACAACTCATCACTTTGATCTGTGACCACACTGTGGACAGTGAAGACTGTGGACAGTGTGGACAGTGAACAAAGGTTGCCACTATGATTTCTGCAAAAAAAAATTGTACAAATTTTTGCAATAACGTCCACCAGCTGGCATTGGAGCAAAAGTGCTCCATAGATTCGAAAAGGTTGACGACCCTGGTTTACGGTATAGGCTACTGCAAATGACATATAGGTCTACCCTTTTCAACTTTTTTCAATTTCAGTGAAATTTAATAGATGTATCCTAGATCAGGGGTAGGAAATTTTCTTGCTCTCGCAGGCCACTTTTAAAGATTAAAAGTTGGTGTAGGCCGCACAAAAGTTTGTTTTGACCCCGAAAAGATAGTGATCTTTAAAAAAAAGTCTTCACTCGAAAGCTGTCTCAGAATTCCAGCTTTCCCTCCCAAAATCATAGTGTTCTTTTAAAAAAAAGTCAAAAAAAAAGTCAAGACTTCAAGTCGGATCATACAAAGGCCGCAGGTTCCCCACCCCTGTCTTAGATAAACATTGAATGCTTCGCGGGCTGGATGGAATGGCTGGGTGGGCCACAATTGGCCCGCGGGCCGTTGCTCACCACCGCTGATTTAGAACATAATGTAAATTATTTTGCTATGCTCTTACGAGTATCTCTAAACTCCGACTTTGATCACTCTGGTGACAGGAGTCGTGAATAACTATCATTGGCTAACCATCACAAATTAATTGCACATGAAATCTGATTAATGAAATCTGACGCTAATCGAACTAAAATTCAAAAGTGTTTGTACTTCCAATCCTATTTCCTCAATTCCCCACAAAGAGTTTTGCCCTCGGGTAAGTGGTTTTTCCCCGCTGTTTCCAAACTTTTTTCCTTGTTCGAGGTTTGTTTCTCGAAGCGACGAGTCGAAGCAGTTTATCGTGCCAAGTTACAATCATATCAGATAAAAGAACGTCCCGCGATTACGATTCAGTCAAATTCTTGCAAGTTATCTTGCAAGTTATCTTGCAAGAATTTGACAGAATCGTAAATGGGCGCTGGCGCGGGCGCGTGAAATTAATTTAGTCCAGATATAAGCAAGAAAGCGTTAGTTGTTACATTGCGTGAACATATTTGCGCCATAGATGCGTTTTTAAGTCTATTGTTTACTATGAGAATATCGCTTTTTTCTAAAGTAAAGTATTGATTTTGCGATATGATTTCAGTTTTTTGGTACTCTAAGTGCGTCAGTGAATGGATGACACAAACAAGATTTTGAATTTCGACTCTAAATTTGTCTTTAAAGGCTTTTCAACATGTTTATAATTTCGGCAAATGCGCATTGATTCGTCAACAGCGTGCAGTAATTTTAAACTATTCTCTTATCCAATCAGTGAAAGGAGGTGACAGCTGCTCCTAGAAAGGTACGGATTCGTACCATTTTAGGAGCAGTCAAAGTCAATTGCAGTTGTTTTGTCAAGTTATCAGTAACGTGCAGAGAAGTTGGCAACGTGGCGGAGTTAGTAGAAGCGCCGTAATGATTGCAAACGCGACCAACAGGATTCCTATCTGCTTTCGTCAGTTGTTGGATTTTTCTTGTATTTGTGTTTCTTGCATTCTTTATTTTGTATATGTTTAAAAAGTAATTGGCACAGAGTGTTATAAAAATAAATAGGATATTTGTCTTTCCAGCAAAGAAAGCCATAAAGGCTTGTTTCCACTACAAGCGTGGAATGGAGCATTCTTTATTTTTTTAATTAATTGTATTTTGCTTCGCTTAGCGCTTAAATAGGAAATGAAGTAAAAAAATTAATAAAACAAACAAAAAATACTCCATTCAATACTCGCAGTGGAAATGGGCCTCAACACTTTTCGAAATTGCTAAATTAAGGCTCGTTTTCACTACGAGCGTTGGCGGCGGTATTATTTGTTTGTTTTATTGATTTTTTTGCTTTTCTTAGCGCTTAAGCAAGGAAAAAAGTAAAAAAGCTAATAAAACAAACAATGAATACTCCCGTCGACGCTCGCAGTGGAAACAAGCCGTCATACCAATGATTCTCAGCCTGTGTGCCGCGATAGATTTCCAAGTCTGTCTCGAAATTTTTTAAAAAACGTTACTTACGAGCTATTCTGACGAGAAATTCAAGACACGAGATGTCTTTCGAGCAAAAATCTTATTCAACATGCAAGCGAAATCTGAGTTACGAAAATTTCCAGATGCTCCCGCTAGGTGGCGAAGAGTTGGTTAATTGTCTTTTTTGGTTTTCCGAAAAACTGGGAAAGCAAAAATGCGAAATACGAGCTCGATTTGGGAACGAACTATTCTCGTATGTCAAGAGGCCATTGTAATAAAAAATATTTTCGACGCCCAAGAGTTCTGTTTAGATTCATTAAAAGTTTTTTCGACCGAAATGATCTTTTATACGTGTAATCATCTGATCAACTTGGCTTTAATACTTTAGATTAGTGGTTCCCAACCTTTTTTTTAAAGCAGCACACTATTAAGCTGTTTAAATTTCCGCGGCACACCAATCATGCTAATTAATAATAATGATGTTTACCACTACGCGCCGCTGCTTAATGAAGCGTAACTACGTTCCGGGACAAAAGATTAGAAAGCCGCTTACTTTTTCGCACTTTTTGTGTGACATCACACTCAATCTAACGGAGTGAACCATGAGTAAAAAGTTAACAAATATTTAATTAAACATTCCCTGGACACTTTTTTTTTTATAACGGTTTTATCTGCAATGGTCAGTTTGAAATTGGCTTCAGTCCATTATGAACGTTCAAATTTTTTCTAGTTTCTGATCATATTCGAATACAATTTGCAAATACTGCTTCTTTACCACATAAGTTTAAGTAACAATAATGTGATTATTAAAATGATTAATATAAGGCAATAGATTTAATAAACTTAATTGTAATCATTAATCCCTTTACTAATGACGTCGCAGCTTGAACCGTGCAAGTAAAGAATTCGCCCTACTGGACACAACCGTCAGCCAGCCATTCAAGGCGTATTCTTTACCCAACAATTATAAAAAAATTGAAACATTCATATAAGAAATCCAACTTTAACCAATTTTTTTTAACGCATTTGAACTACTCAAAGTAGCGAAAAACACAGCACGGCTAATGTTTTAACATGTAAATAACCTATCTAAAAAAAACTAAATTTAAGACGTTGAAGGCAAAACTTTTTGAATCATCGCTATGTCCGTTTTGCCCCGCGTTCCGGTATAATTACTAATATTAGAAGTAATTATTGCCTCACGGCATTACTTCGCGGCACACCAGGGCAATTGTTGCGGCACACTAGTGTGCTCCGGCACAGCATATGGGAACCACTGCTTTAGATATTTCAACTTAATGTCTATTCAAGTTGCGTTTTGTTTGAAGAGCAAAATGATTCGGAGAATATAAAAGTAAACCCCAGTCTGGGTGGCGATTAAACACAAAGTAAAATTTTACGAAAAACTGCAGACAGTGAAACCCGATAGAGTTTCTAAAATTTTAAAACGTTTTTATTGACACGTCATACGCAAAATTATTTTATTAATCAAAGGAACAAAATGACTGAAAGAATGTTCAACGGCCAAGAGTTCCATCCGAACTGCTGTTATTTGGTGCTGACTTCAGTCAGCTTTATCAAAGCAGCTAATGAAATAAATTTCCAGCCACTTACTCCTAAGTACCCAAGTAATAAATTAACAGCTCTAAATTGAAAAATTAGTTTGTTTGAAAAGCTATTTTTCAAACTGAATGAGTGTGGTCACAAGAAATTTGACAGCTTTGAAAATTTACTCAATCGAAACATTAATAACCAGTATGAGCCAAACTGTGATGATGTATTTGAAAATCTTAACGCAGTCGCTACAGTGAAGCTTGCAAATAGTAATTTCGCTTGACACGGACACCTTTGAACCTTGAACTTTACTATTCCAAATGATGTCAAAAAATTTGACTTGCATAAAAGCTTTTGTTTGCTTTTGAAATTTTTAAAAGTGGGTTTGATGTTTTCAGAGGACATACTGTTGGTGTAATTTCTTTTTTTGCTACTCTGTTTATTTAATCTGGGTTTAAGAGATCCCGATTCAATTTCCAGGCCAATTAAATTTGGCACAGTCTCGCACATGAGTCGCTGTCGTTACAGCGATTTTATTTGGGCCAGAGGTTACCAACTGGTGCGTCATTTTAATGCTACCAGGGCTTGCTAGGGCCGACGTAACCGCCCTTAGAGTTCAGAAGCAGCATTTCTGAAATATTTAATTTGAAAAGCTAGCCTTGACTAACGAAAACCTTAGTATTAGAAGCGAAGATTTTTTGTTTGGTCTTTCCCCTGGATTTACATTAAAGTTTTTTCCTCAAAACCAGAAATTAAAGCCAGAAAATTTAATGAAGATCAAAAAATCTTCATTTGAATTTTAAAGTAACTGTATCAAGGAAGTCATTCTTGTATATGTTACGATTTGGTGCGTAAGAATTTTTTCATTTTGAGAACCCTTGATTTAGGCGGTTGTGTTCCTCCAATTGCAATGTTGCAAAGATAAACACCGCGAAGTCGCGAACTCGTGAAATGCTTCGGCACATGAAGCCAGTAGACCTAATAAAAAAATTACTTTGGGTTTTTTTTTATTTCTTTAAAAAACTTTAAAGCAAATTCAAAAATCAATACAAAAAAACGTAAACAAAAACAAACAAACAAACTTTCAATAAACGGACAACCATTAAAAAACAGGTCAAAGGGAAAGTTAAACATTAAAATTAAGTTTATATCAATTCTTTAATCAGTGCAGGTCTGTTCAACATATCGGCTCTGAACCTTTTAATAGAAACGGCAAAACTTTTTTTTGTATTCTATATTACAACAAATACATTTACTTCAAAAGGAGAAAGTACTTCAATAGTAAATTAAAGACAAAAAATGGTTTCACTTTAATTCAAATTGCAAAATGAAACTACATTACAATGACTCAAGATAAAAAACAGATTACAACCAATACTGAATAGCCGAACGAACATATAAAAACTTGGATCCAAAAACTTTTAGAAAGCTTATGACAGTATTCAACCAAAAACTTTTCAAATTTTACCTAGTTGTGGTAATTTGCACTTTTTTTCGAACCTCTATCCTGAAGACAGATTAAAGTTTGGCCCGATAATTTCTCGCTACAAGCATTTTCGATTACCATACAAGAATTCTTGTTGCAAAAGCCATGGCAATGTTGAGATCGCGTGCTAAACTTGTTCAATGACGTTAAAGGTCCGTTTTCATTATAAACGTGGAACGGAGGATTCTTTGTTTGTTTTATGGATTATTTTGCTTTTTTCCCCGCTGAAGCATTAAGTGAAGCGAAAAAAATTAAGAAAAGAAACAAAGAATACTCAATTCTCCGCTAGTAGTGGAAACGAGCCTTGAGGCGGCAATTAAAAAAAAGCACAAAATAGTCTGTTTCTACGTTAGAATTTGGTTAGTATAACACAGCGTTGGGAAAGTACCGTAAAGCAAGGGAGTGCATAGTGCTGTTTGCAAAGACGCTGATTCTGTAAAACGAAATAAAACGATTAGCATTTTTATGTTTTTACAAAAAAGACAAACAATGGATCTTTTTGTAGGGATGTTAGTAATTTAATTGTTCATTATAAATTAGCAGCCCCATTTAATGTTCAATATTAGCAGCTCTATTTAGTGTGACTAAAAATAATTTTATCTTGAGAGTAAAAACAAAATTTTTAATTTTCAGAAACATTTGTTATAAAAATTTATTCCTAATAGTGATTTTTTGACCATTCGATTAGGATTACTGAATGCAAAACATACGAATTTTGGTAACTGCAACAGCAATGGAAAAAATGTTGCCAAAAAAATCTGTTCAAATTTGTTAATACTTTGCCAAGGAAAGTTCATTCCTTCATTAACTTGACTAATGTTCATTCCTTCATTAAATTGACTTTTGCACAATAGATTTAGATTTGATTTTCGACCGACACGATCAAGTTTATTAATTAAACTTTAAATGAACTTTCAAAGGAACAACCTACGTGAAAATTTTTTGTATGAAGTCATGGTTATTTCCGATTGTTTTGACCTTGCTTAACAGAGGTTGACCGTTCAAAGTGAATAATTTGTCGAAAAAATAGTCTTATATACGTAGGACAATATAAAAAAAGTAGTTTTAGATAATGTATTAAATCCGTTTGTTATCAATCCGATAAAATAGATACAGCGTAAATGAGGAAGCATTACAATGGCTATTACATAAAAAGTTATTAATTTGAACTTTTTGAATATGACCTGTTATTAACTTTTTACGTTAGTAAGGCTGAATAGTATTGCAGTTGCGACATATGTATAACCTATAATACTTGAAAATATTGCTCAGTGATCGTACTGAATATAGCCACGGAGATAATTTCCTTTGCGTTTTCTGAAATAAAGATAATTTCCATAAGCTTCATGATTACGCTTGTGTTTCCTATATGAAGCATTAAATGTGTTTAGTCAGCGTGACATAATCGATTTGATAATGTGACATGTGACGTCACTTTACAGCTCGTTAGACCAAACTTAGAATATGCCAAACAGCGTGCTAATATTGCTATTCAACGTAGTTGCATAACAACAAACGATACTTACGACACTATGGAAAATATTAAGGTATTGCCCGTTGCTATGTCCAGTGCCACGTAAACTCGCAAGTATAAATTTTTGAATTTAACTGTGATCAGTTGGTAAGTGAAGGATGTGCTTCGGATATTAAGCTTATCTGTTGAAAACAAATCACTTTTACAAGGAACAAACCGCTTGAAATTCATAAAACCTTCGACTGAGACCCGGTCGAGGTTTGTACTAGCAACTTTAAGGTTTTAAAGCCACGCACTTACCGCTATCAATCGCTCTGGCATCGTTTTATTTGTTATCGTAATCTCGGCGGGTAAAACCAGGACAATGTGTTTCTTTAACTTTTGGGGTCGTCCACCAAAAGTTGCTAAATCTAGCTTTCGTAAAATAAGATTGAAAATGGTCTTCTTTAGTATTTTTATGGATTTTCGCCCTGCTACAATTGGTTAAACTTTTTTAAAGCCACCAACTTTACGACAGGTTCAAGTAAATGTTTTGGTAAACTGCTGTTTGGCGTTGTGCAAGCGGCAATAATTAAATAAAGGCTATGATATTAGCAAAATAAATATAACATTTGCAGACGATTAGATGAGCATGTGACCTTTACAGTAAATGTGAATTTTAAACTCTAAAAGGAAATTCTTTACCACTTTTATAAAGTTATTAACACTTCGTTCAAATAAAAATTTTAGTTCAATGCTCATATAACAAAAGATCCTATTGTAATGATCCTACAAGCAATTAGCGCTATTAAAAATTAAGGTTAAATTGTGCTAAATAGACTAAATTTCCGTAAACGTGGCTTAAAAAGATCTTTCTACATTAAATATAATTATAAACACTTTTTCTAGAAACTCAAAAGATTTATCGTGTTTGTAGATGTACCTTGCCCTTGTAAAAAATGTAATATCGGTTAAGTTTTATTGAGTTGTAGATAATTTAAGAAACTATTACACTGGCTAACAAAAAATTTTTTTTCAAGTGCCCAAGATATTTTAACGATTTAAGGTAATTTGGGGCCACTGAGTCCGAAAATGATTTTCGTTTCTTTGAATTGGCTCTAGTTTTTGAGATATCGATATTTTTCTTTTTCTACAAGAAAAAAATTGTTAAATTTTGTATCTGCCAAATGCAAACATAAGTAGGCCTATCAGAATCATGCTTATTGGAAATGTCTCTTGCATAGTATGCATTCTTTATTCTCCACCAAGTACTCCCATATGTCTAATTTTTAATGTAACATCCACTTTAGTAGTAAAATATTGAAAAATCTTTTTGAAATTAAATTCAACAGACTCTGTTTTCCACAGCGCAGGTTACTTAGCTATGTTGTGTATGTATGTTGTGTATCTATGTTGTGTATGTATTGATATAACGTACGTATGTTGTTGTATTGCATGTCTTTAGGTTTACGAGTAATTTTTTTGTTTTTGACCAACTGTTTGGCCGATTGTACACCATCAGTCAACATGCCAGGTTGTGGGAGTGCAACCGCTTCATGTACTCTATGCACTTTCGTCAGCTATCATACCGTGGCAGTTCATGTCAGTTTCTCATTCTGTAACTATCTTTTTGTAGACTACCTGTTGTTGTAAAATTTAATGGCCCTGCAGCCAGAGAAAGGAATATCACGAGTCTAGTTTCAGTTCATTCTCACATAACTAAAGTTTGGAAAATATAAAGGGTTTTACAATTCAAATAAGAATTGGGTTTATTTACAAAGGTTTGACAATAAACTTCGATTAGTTACAAATAGGTATATGTATTTCCGTGTGATTCTACTACAACATCTATTCTTTATCACAGATTTATATGTATTTGTAATACTAAATTCTACGAATTGCTTTAGCTGTATTTAATAGTTATGAGTTTATCTCGTAGAAGCTGTCACAACAATTCTGACAAATTTTGTTACATTTGTGGGCAATATATCTTCAAAGACCAAAGGAAGGCTATCACTAATTTTGTGAGTAAGGCCTGTCTTGTATATTTTAAGGTGAAGCTTGGCGACCAAGGTAAGCCATGGGCACCTCATATTAAATGCAAAGCATATGTAGAAAACCCGAGAAAGTGGACTAATGGTACGCTTGTAAGGCTTAGATTTCGTGTACCGATGGTTTGAAGAGAAATTCAAAAATCGTTTTGATGACTGCTACTTCTGTTTGGTGAACCTAAAAGGGTTTAATAGTCACAAGAAAAGTACTTGGAATTTAGTTGACATATCCAAAGAATATGATGAGTTTTATGAAAAGGTAGAGAGCTCTGCAAGTGAAAGTGGTGGAAGTGTGTTAGAAATTGATTCATCAATTCCAAAGCAATTCAAGCAGGAGGAGTTGAGTGATCTTATCAGGGATCTTAACTTAACAAAGAAGCAGCAGAAATTTTGGCAGCCCGGCTTAAAGACAAAAAGTGCCTCAGAACCAAAGTTTCAGTAACATGCTAACGTACGAGCGATAAAATTGTTTTTTTATTTTAGCGAACAAGAAGGACTTGTTTAGTGCAAAGACATCGAAGGACTTCTACCGAAAATAGGAGTGCCACAGTATAGAGCTCAAGAGTGGCGCTTATTCATAGACAGTTCGAAAAGAAACTTAAAATGTGTATTGCTAAATAATGGTAACAGGTATTTATCTCTCCCAATTTGTCATTCAACAAAACTACAGAAAAACTACAACAATGTTAAAATGGTATTGCAAAAACTGGATTATGACTCTCACCAATGGCTAATTTGTGTAGACTTCAAAATGGTAAATTTTTGCTTGGCAAACAAAGTGTCTAGCCAAGCAAACATTTTATGAAAGTGGTCAGCCGAGCGCGTGACAATTACTGGGTGAAAAAAGGGTGGCATCCTAGAGATTTCAGGGGAGCTGGTGAAGCTAACGTCATTAACGAACCTTTAGTTGCCAGAAAGAAAATCATCATTTCACTACTGCATATCAAACTTGGTTTGATGAAGCAGTTTGTGAAAGCGTTGCTTGTAACTGGGGATTGCTTTAACTGTATTGGCACAGCATTTCCTACTTTAACTATAGAAAAGCTGAAAGCAGGGATTTTTGAAGACCCTGAAATTCGCAAACTCATAAAAGATCTACGTTTTGTGCAGTCTATGACAGACACGGAATCTGTTGCTTAGCATTTAATTGTTTTAGTAACACAGAGCTTCCTTGGAAACCATAAAGCTGAAAATTACCAAGAGTTGGTGAAAAATATGCTTTCCAGGTTTAAAGATTTAGGTGTTAAGGTCACTTAGATTGTTTTCCTGCCAACCTCAGTGATCTAAGTGAAGAGCGTGGATAAAGGTTTTACCAGGACATTAAGGTCATGGAAGAGAGGTATCACGGCAGGTGGAATGTCCACATAATGGCCAACTACTGTTGGAGTCTCCAACGCGGCAGCTTGGCCGCATCCCATTCCAGGAGGTCTGACAAAAAAAAGTGTCTACTCGAGGCAACTTTTATCAAAACCAGACATCCGGTTTTATGTAAACAAAAGGAATTTGTTTTAAAACTTTTCGAATAACCTAAGTTGCGAGTAACAGTGTTTCTCCTGGGTAATTGCACATAGTGCGTTTCTCCTTTCCGAGATTACACTGTATTGCACCACACTTCTTTGATTTTGTGCAATTGTGTCTTTCTCCTTTCCGAGACTGCAGCACCTTTCTCCCAAGTGTTGAGACTATAAATACCTTGATTTTCTCTGGTTCGTCCCATTTTGACGCGATTGCCACTGATGAAAGCGTCACGAAAAGCTTATGGCTTCGATTAAATCGACTTTGTTTAAAGCGATATTAAAATTCTGTACCACAAAGAAGCTCTTTACAAAAAAATTTGTAAACTTCGACTAATTTTATGGTATTATATGACTGATTAGTGTGCTTTGACAGTTTACGCAATGTATTGATACTTTGATTGTCACTAAAAGTAGTGTTTGTACTTTGATGTCTTAACTGCTGTTTAACTGTTAATATCGCCTATTTTCTGAGTTTTTGCTTGGTTTTCACATTAAACATGATTTGTATATAGGGAGCTCTGTGCAATAATAATTGCTGCCTTTTACGATATCACATCGAAAATGAAAGAATACTGTATGGGCATGCTTGAAAAGACAAATACAGTTCCATCAAAACTGTAACATAAAGAGATTACCAATGTCAAAATTTGCGTATCTTTAGCGCCTTTTTGCAACTAAAATACAAAATATCGCAAAAACTGGAGCCAATTCGAAAAAATCAAGGTTATTTTCGGACGTAGCGACACAACGGTCCTGGCCCAAAAATATATATTGACCAGTATTATTGTTTGAAAAAGTCAATCGATAGTAAATCTAAGAATCAAAAGGTCAGAAAAAGTCGAACACATTTGTTATTTCAAACACAGGTAGTTTTTTCATTTATAACAGAAATTTCTTTAAATATTGACCGTATTACTTCTTCTAATAGAAATGTTTTCGAGAAAGACTTTGTTGAAAAATATTTTCCTCAAGAAAAGAACAGCCGGGGATCGTGAACTTTACGTGTTTTTAAACGTATTTGGATCACTGATTTTAATTAGGAATGATGCTGAGGTAATTGAAATTGTTTAATAATAGGTATAAAAACAATAATCTATTGCCAAATCACAGATTGAACGAGGTTTAATTTGTGGAAACATATTGTGAACAAATCGTTTGCAACAATGTGCTTTCGAAATTTTTTTATATTTAGTCGCAGTTTCTATATTTTCGTTTATCGTTTTCTTCTGCGAAAAAGTTTTCTCGCAATTTAGTTTGAAAAGTGGAAGTGACAAAGCGATCTATATTGCAGTTTTTCGAAATGAATTTCAAAGAAAGTTTTTACCAATTTTTTACGCCTTGTACTGTAGTTACACTATCTTCGAGTAACTTAAAGATAGAATAAACCTAAACGCATTTTTTTGCTGATGTTATAAAAGCTGTTTTTGTTTAATTTGTGTCGGGAACTTGCCTTTATAAAGTTTGCTCATGTCAAAAACACACAAAGAAACAAAACAAAGAATTACAACCCGCTGCAAAACTTTCGTTTTTCGACTAATGCAGTGTTTCTCAAAGTGAGCCACTTGGCTCCCCAAGGAGGAATTTGAAACCTGAAAAGAGGAAAAATTGTTAAGGGAGGAATTGGGGAGGAATGTGAATGAAATATTAAATTTATTCAAATTCATCTATGACATTATATTCCACAAGCATAATTGCATATTAGAGTAAGAGTAAGAGCGTTGAGAATCACTGGACTAATGCTTTCACCAAACCAATATCAAAATTGATTGAAAAGTAAATGTCCAACCAATTTCCAATCAAAATCAAGCGTGTAGTTTTTCATTTTGTCTTTTTGTTTTATTAATAATTACTTCCAAAACTTTAGCATACTCTGCTGTTGCAAAAAAATATTTATTTGTATCAACGTAGTAATTAAGCAAATGGTTGTTATAAAAAAGTTTATAAATTAGAATTAACGAAAAAAGTTTTGATAACCTACTAACAACTAGGTTGTATAAGGCCATAAAATAATCATACGGCAATTATAAAGATTTTAAAGATAAATTGCTTAAGTTAAAATGATAAGCTTTATTGAAAAATGAACAATAATAATAGTTTAGTATGAGTTGTGAGATTTTTTGAACAGACGTCATAACGATTGGTTGCGGTTATTTTATTAAAAATAAGGCGTTACAAACAAGCAAAGTAATGAAAAGTCAGCTATCAATTCAAGTTTGTACAAGATTTTTTATTTCGATACTGATAAGGTTTAAAAAGTGCTCACTGACGAACATTATAAGATACAATGCAGTTACATCGAGTGTTTTTATATTAAAGTAATCTTAGATTAAAACCGTGGCCTTAAAAGTCAACACCTAAAAAACTAAAGCAGTATTTGTTCAATTTTGTTCAAACGTATATCATTTACAATAAGGATGTCCACCTCGATTCACTTAAGATTTTGACGCGGCCCACTGCCTATTCCAATTTTCTTGATATGTTTTCAAACCTGTAACGCAGTTTTTCCACGAGTTTGCTTAGCACAATTTTGAGACGAAAATTGACATATTAGAATCTGATTCAGAGTAAATATTTTTTTTTTGGGAACATTTCATTTTTTGGATGAAAACTGACAAATTAGTATCTGATACAAAGTGAAGACATTTTTGCGACCTACTGACTTTAGCTCAATATAAAATTTGGCTCACTATGAAACAAGGTTAGGCATCCCTGGTTTAGAACAAAGGTAGTCAAACTTTTTAGCTCGAGAGCCGCATTCAAAAGTTGATTTTGTTCGAGGGTCGCACTAGTATTTATAAAGTGTTTGTGGCTTAAACTTACTCGAAGACAAAATAAATGATCTTCACTTTGATTTTTGACACCATTCAGGGAGATGGAGATCAAAAAATAACCGCATTCCTAGATATAAAACTAAATACGTAACGGGCCGGATGAAATGACTTGGCGAGGTGCGTTTGGCCCACGAGCAGTTGTTCATCCACTACTGATTTAAAAGTTCTTCAAGCTGCCGCGAACTACATTTTAGAAAACCAGATTTTGTCACATGACTATTTATTTTGTAATTAAACACCGCAATGAATAAGTAAAAAAACAAACAAAATTAAATTTTATTTATATGTTAATTTTTTTCTCCACAAACGGGTCGATGTATCATTCAAAAATTAGCGAACTAGATTTCATTACTAAGTCATCGAACAGATTGTAGCCAACAAGCGATCGATATTATTGAGTATGCCATTTCTACTTATTTTTAACTTTCTAACTTACACTTTAATTTATTGCCACTGAAAAAGTTTTCATCATATGTGCTTGAACAGAAGAAACCTGACTGAAATTAATGATTTGACCACCGTTGTTAAAAGCTCCATACCACCACCTAGCGTACTTTTTCAAATAAAATTTTGCCCTGTCACATTTTATAGATCTGCTTTGTTATAATTCGAAGCAAAAAAAATCTGCAACCATGTGTTGAAATTCTCATAAGTTTACCTGAATTATACTTAGGTTCGTGTATTTTAAATTATTGAATAAAAGTTGCTCGACGATGAATAAAAAAGCTTGAAAAGTAAATTATTGGAAACAGAATTGATGTTTTGTATCGAACTGATATCACGCTGCTAATCACACTTTAGCTAGCCTATAAAGCCTAGTCTACACTAGGCTTGTGTAAAATTTGGCTTAGACTGAGCGTACAAAAACAGTATATTCTTGAAAAAACAAATACAGTGTAAATAAGAAAGCAATTCAATCATTCTTTAAAAAAATGATTTTTTGTACCTTACTTGGCAACATCCACTCAAAGCATTTTTTGCGCTGAGCGAAAGCGTAAAAATTGCTTGGCAAGTCATTTTCGCCAGTGCTCGGAGTAGGATTTTTTTGTGGACGGCTGGCGTAGAAATATAATACGAGTAAATAAGCACTTTACGCTGAGAAACTGCGCCTAGTGTAGACAAGGCCTAATTTAGACGAGTGATCTATTCCACTGTTTCTCTAATCGTGAGCGAAAGTGACTTTTAAAATGGCTTTGAATTTTGAATAAAGAAACTAGGCTGGTAAAAAATTTTCGATAAGGGCTTTCCAACATGTTTTAAAATCGAACACTTCTATCTACATTGATATTCACTCGATAGTTTGTATTATACAGCGACAACTGACTGCCAATTAAGAATTTTACAAAGCGGTTTACTGCGTACATCTTGATCACAACAGGACTTCTATTACACACTAATTAAAAACACTCAAAGCCGAATATTGATTCGCCAAGTAAAAGCACATTATAAACGTACTACACCAACAATATTACAACTGACGTGAAAAGTAAAACCGACACACCAAACTGCTTCTCCAACAAAAACACATGAGCAACAACAAATAATTCTCAACCTCCTATTTTAAATTATCGTCATGCACATTATTGTAATAATAAACAATTTTATTTATTTTTATAACCAAGCGTTTTGCCAGATATTATGCATTAAAATACTACGCACTTCAGAGAAGACTAGGAACAAGTGCTTTTAAAAATGTTTTACTAAGCTAAGTTCAAAACCTGTATCTTTTCGACCAGGTGAAAAACACATCCCAGGACCAGGATTTTTAAGGGTCTATTTTTTTGATGGTTTGTTTCAAACAGTGATTCTGGGCCAACCAGTCCTGGATTACGCACACAGTGATGTGGCTACATCTTGTGCTTTTATAAAGGATGAAAGTAGAAACAACTACTTACCTTTCAATTTAAAGAAAAGATTAAAAGATAGATTTTGTTTTAAATGAAGGCTAAAATGTCAATTTTAAGAAAAAAAACATATTTTTGGCTTGAATATAAAATGAAGACTTGGCATAAAGCGAACGCACCAGGACCCCTCTAAAAATGCCGTAAAAATCCTCCAAAACTTTGGCTCTCGTAAATTGGTCCCTCTTATATGATAGCACAATAGCTGCTGAAAAAGATTTTATTGAATCTGATTCATTTTACTTTGTAGCAATCAAACCCTCTTTTTTATTATTTATGAATTTCACAGGACGATGAAAGTAAAAAGTTATTTTATTGTGGGTGTAAATGAAAAAAATTGTGCTTCATTTGGTAGAATAGATTTTCTTCATGTCGTTTAAAGTGGGCCCCCTTTGTTGCATCAGGCCTCCCTTTCTCTAAAGCCATCGATGGTAAAGATCTTACTTTAGGTTTCACAAATCTTCTTTATCGAAACAGATGCAGACAAAATAGGATTTTTTGTTCAACATCAGCATTGGAGTATAAAGATTTTTAGGAAAGTCAAATAAGCTATACATCGCTTCAAAAAACTTTGACAAAAATATTCTAAATGATCAACTATTACGTCACAATACACAGCTTGCTCAATTGTTGTATGTTTATTTGATACATTCTGCTATCTTGATCGAAAGATTTGATGGAGTAAAAACAATCCTACAATATTTGTTATTAGGTCGAAGGTTCTAGAAAATGCGATGGAAACGACCGTAAATTTGGATTTATCTGGCAAGTCTAAAATCAATATCCTGACTACAAAATTACGCGGAAATCCACAATAAAACTTTTAAAAAATTAACATTTTCCTTTTAACGTATTCATTGCAATACCAAATTTTAAATTTTAAATTCCATAAAACTAAAACAAATTTTAAACACTGGAACGAGTTAATGTTTTTTTTTATGATTAATTCAAACACTCAAGATTTAATTTGCAGTTTTTCCACAAGGTTTTCCGACTGTCTCGTTAATTTTCACATAAAGAATAAATCTTTGCTTCCAATTGGAAAAGGAACTAATAACTGAAACAATATTAAAAATAACATTGACAATGTACATGCACAATTAAAACATAGCACACGTTTTAGGAAACAAAAAAACCCAAAAAGAGCTGATGTTTTGCCGTCAGAAAATACGCAAATGCTTAAACGAATAATCATTGCCCGGATTTTTTTGATTTTTTTGACTTTTCGGCGGAAGAGCCTCTCAAAAAGCAATATTTGCACACGCCAAAATGAATAATCAAAAAATAAGCAAACATTGCAAAAAGACAAATTTAAAAAACAAACATGATTGAAAATATAATTACAGCTACTTTGTCTAAGTTTCTTGTCTAATTCGTTGTCAACCGACAAAAAACCAAACACACATCCTTGAGGCGATGTAATTAAAGGATGTTTGATTATATAACTCATAAAAACTTCCACAAAGGATTCGATAACTCCTACCAAAATAATCCAACTCTCAATTCAAAAATCCTTCGTTCTCAAATGCCTTGATGCTGGATGACAATACACTTTTAGTTGCTTCGTCCACGGCAACATATACAAGCTGCACAAGAAACATTGATGCATATAAACACGTACTTGTTGACAAATTCGACAAGCCGGATTCGATTTTCTGCCAAGTTGCTATTGGAATTGAGTAAGAATGCAAATTAATTACACTGATCAACAGCAAATTTTAATCAGAGATGGTTTTGTGTGTTTTTTTAAAAGTATTTTTGACGCTGATTTCAAAAATGTCTTTACTTTTTTTCTAGCACGTCATATTTTTGAGATATTCTCATTTTTCGTTTTTACAGTTTGATCTACTTGCTCAACACGGATTTCACCATGCTTTGTTCTTTAACGATGACATTTTAAAAAGCATTTCGTATGCGGCTGAGCTGATACTGATAAGTAGTAACTGATAAAACAAAGCGTTTTACTGAATACGTGATATATCTGTTAGCTAAGAACGTTTGTAATGTGCTTCAGGTTTTAATGTTAGTTAGTTTTAGTTGTTTTGTAGTAGTGCTTTACTGGAAATGTTTAGAAGTAACAATTGATTGGGTTTTTTCAGAGCTTATAAAAATTAGTTTACTGTTTACTTTTAAGTTTCATAATCATGGGAATAGTGATTAAATGACTTATTATCCCTTCCTACCCCTGCATCATATCTTTATAGTGCACTTTGGTTTAACATAAATAGCTTATCATTATTAATCAGTTTGTTTAATTTCAATATGTTAAACTTATTGTATTTTGGTTTGACTGTTAATACATTGAATTGCTTATCATTATTAATCAATTTGTTTAATTTCAATATGTAAAAACATAGTGTTTGTTTTAACCGTTAATATATCGAAAAGGTTTTGATGCAAATAAACAAATCTCTCTCTCTCTCTCTCTCTCTCTCTTTCTCTCTCTCATGTCAAAAATGTGTAAATATAGTCCAAACTTGTTTTGCTATATATGTGGCAGCTTTACAATTAAAGCTCAACGACGAGCTATCACATCAGATCTGGAAAAAAATAACACAAACTGTATTTCGGTTGTCAGATGGAGACCAATATAGGCAGTGGGCACTGGATCAAGTGTGCACTTCTTGCTCAAGCCGCTTGCGAAATTGGTTAAACAAGCAAACATCAGCAATGCCTTCCTATGATATAGAGGGAACCTAGTGATCACTTTTAAGATTGTTATTTTTGCCTTGTAAATGTGAAAGAATTTAGTGCAAAACAGAGAATGAAGATTACATATCCAAATTTAGACTCAGCACAAAGACCCGTGTAACGTGACGCTTCAATACGTGGACCCGTGTAACATGACGTCTAATTTGTCGGCAGCGTGGTCGAGTGGTTAAAGGGCCGGGCTCGTGATCAACACGGTCGCGGTTCAAAACCCACTCGCGCCATTCTTTTGTGTCCTTGGGAAAGACACTTTACGGCATATTCCCCTGCTTGGTGCTCCTGGCAAGCAGTTCTAAATTACAGTCATATCTCTATTAAATAACAAGCGAACAGCAATATCTTGGCATCTCCGAAAGCAGGTCGGGGTAATTGCCTACCCTATGTATTAGCGCCTCCGTCGCTTTCCTGCAATTCAGGAGGATAAATATAGAGATAAAATAAAATAAAAAAATAAATAAATAAAATACAATACCTGTACAACTTCCACCTAAAGATGGGCTTGCAACTCTTGCTCATCAAGCTAAGGAGGATTCTGATAAAAGAAGTACCCCTGCTCCTAGCACTTCAACAGATTCTCAGTATGATTCAGAAGAAAGTTTAAACCTATTTTCTTTTCCCAGAAACGCTTGAACGATCTTATAAGACACCTAGCATTTTCGAAACAAAAGGCAAAACTGCTTGCATCGAGATTACACGAAAATGTCGTGATTCGTGTATGTCGAATGCGTGGTTGCAGCATGCTCTGAAGCATGCACAATTGCAGCATGGATTATAGTTGCAGCATAGTTGCAGCATGCACAATTGAAAACAATTGTTCCCCACTTCTCATAATATTTATTGTGCGAAATTTTGTGCAAAGACGTTTCTGTGTCACACAGTCGGTGATTTGGATATTCGGTCATGCTCACTATATATTGCATAGTGACGTGGCTGGACGATTTGGAGACAGGCGATGGAATTCTATACGGCGTGATTGCGCTACTCCGTGTTAGAGACGTTTTTAAATTATATGTAATGAATAAATTTGATCAATTCTATTTGAGTAAGTGTTTGTAATATTATGCTAAGGTTAGTTTTAAAACAAACCCTCAAATCCTAACAAAAATAACTTGCTTTAGAAAGATGTGGTTGTTACCCATTACAGAAAGCGCAACATGGATTTGTCGAAAGTCTTCACAGTGGATGGACCGTGTGCTACTGTCATAATATTAAAAGTTTATTTGAAAATTCGGAAGAGGAGCACATACCAAGTGAGTGGCGTCTTTTTCTGGACTCCTCTAAAAAAAATCTCAAAGCTTCTCCATAATGGTTATATAAAGCCATCTGTTCCAGTAGCACACTCTGTGCATTTAAAGGGATTTTACAAAAGTATTGAAACCCTTCTCAATGCCCGTCAGTATAGTTATTATAAATGAAAGATTGTGGAGACTTTAGGATCATCGGCATTCCAATAGGAATGCAGAGAGGATTTACCAAACACTGCTGCTTTTTCTACTTGTGGGATAGTCGTGCTACTGCAGAACACTATGTCAGAAAACACTGGCCAGCAACAGATTCATACACTCCAGGAATTGCAAATATCCAAAATATCTCTTTAGTTGAGTCGAAGGATGTATTCATGCCACCACTTCATATAAAACAAGCATTAATGAAAAAAATTTTTAAAGCAGTTAAAAAGATCAATTCCAATGGGTTTGTATTTCTTTGCAACAGGTTTCCCAAAATAAATAAAAAATATATAAAAGAAGGCATGTTTGTTGGCCTACAAATTCGGAAAGTTTTAAAGGATCCAACTTTTGAGAAAACGCTGGCTGCAGTTAAACGGCGTGTTTGGAAAGCGTTTAAGTGGCTGGGTGAAAACGTTTTGTGAAATACAATTGTAATTGTTCTCGATTATATGAGATCCTCAGATATTGCATATCTAACTTCCTATCCAATTTTCCAGTCAAATATTATAATATTATGTGCTTGTATTAAATCAGTGTTTAAACTTTGCACGACGGTTATTACACTTTGAAAGGAAGTAAATTGGCCGTATAATAGCTAAAGGAATTTATGCGGGGCAGACACACACCACAAAGCTCTTTTACCAAGCACGACAACTACGTAAAAATAAATTTCCCAAAAGACGAGCAACGTGGCAACAACGGCAAGAAAAAGGCAATTCACGTGACCAAAAAACGCGAATACAGATTCACGTGATCGCCGATAACGCGAATGTAGATCGGAATCCGTAAAATAATGTCACCTTTATTTCAGGAGGGAGTTGAAAACCTACTTGAATCTTACCAAGAAATGGGTTGTCGCATATCCTTAAAGTGCATTTTTTACACTCACACCAAAAATTTTTCCCGCAAACCTTGGTGCGTCAGAGATGAGCAAGGTTAATGATTTTACCAGGATATACAAGCAATAGAGGCACGCTACCAAGGTTTCTGAAATGAAGAAATGATAGAGGATTACTGCTGGATGCTATACTGTGATTATCAAAGTCATTCTTACAAACAAAAATCGTATTTGAAGCATTTTTGGGTGATTGCAATAATATTCTTAACAACAAAGAAACTCTGCATGTGATTTTGTATGTGGGTAAGCGGACTCAAAATGTTCGGTGGGTTTGCATAGAACAATTGTTTCATGAGTTGCGACAGAATATGCAAGAAGTTTAATGTCACCTTTAATATCATAGCAATGTAAGCAATTGCGAAACGTTAATCGTAACATCTTTTATGATTTCTTGTTAGAATTGTAGTTTTTTCTGGTTTAAAACATTACTAAATTACACAAAAATATTATTAAGCGATATAAATGGGATTTATATAATATTTCAAAAAAAAGCTACTTTAAAACAAAATTCGGTTTAATTCAAAAATATTATCAAATACGTAAAATATTAAACGCAAATATTTAAAAAACTTGATGTGCTAGAGAAAAAACAGGGCAAATTCGGAATCAGCGCAAAAAAATCGATCTAGCGAAGTTTGCTTGAATCTCTGATTAGAAACTTAAATGAAAATTTGTTAACCAGTGTTATCACAGAAACCGCTGCAACCATGCATAGGTTTCCGTCGGAAAAAGATTTACAAGTTTATGTTTTAATTTTTGTCTTTTTGGATTTCTGGTTCAAATTTTTGTGTACTTATACACAAAAACTCGAATGCCATTTCTAATATCTCGAATGTATTCATACACAGCCAATGTTATTGTTAAATACAAAGCAATCGCTGTTAAACGTAAAGCAAAAATGTCATCCCTTTGCCAAGGTCTTTGATTAGAAGAGCTAGTGATACTATTATTGTGTGCGTTCATTGTTGTCGAAAGTAAAAATTGGTTTCTGAGAATCGCTTATTTAATTTAAAACCGAAATCAAAATAAAAACATCTGATTATAAAAATCAACAGCAAACTCCATATTGAAATAAATACCACTTAAGGCCCGTTTCCACTGCGAGCGTGGAATGGAACATTTTTTGTTTCTTTATTGATTTTTTTACTTCTTTCTGTGCTTAAGCGCTAAGCAAAGCAAAAAAATCAATAAACGAAACAAAGAATGCTTTATTCCAAGCTCGTAGTGAAAACGAGCCTTTACAATAGAAACAAACAAAACGTTTCATTATACTCGGTCATAGACTCATAAATGATACTCGGTTCATACGCCAAACCGTGTTAAAGCTTCAAGCTATTCTCCGGAGTTAAAATTAATAAAAAGCAACCATTGGCTGACTACACGCGAAACTAGGTAGGGTATTGTTATCGAACAGTAATTTTAAACTTTATTACATATGGTTTTTTCAATTTTGATTTTTGTCTAGTTAACCAAAAACTTTTACATAGTACATATTCTTAAACGAACTAAAAATAATCTTCTTTGTTTATTATTTTAATCGATATCGAACCTCAATAGCAAAAATTAAAACATAAACAAGCTTTCAATTAGATTTGCTTCTTTCGCCGATCTCCGCCCAGAAATCGAACTGATTTTATGAATCTGGCAAAATTGCAGTGTAACCACCGGGCCGAATGCAAAAAATGCGGATTCTAGTCTAAGCAGGAGGTCGCTTTGGTTATTTAATAAAAGAGAACAAACGAAACATTGGATCTTTGATTTTATAACAATTAATCAGTCAATCACGTGTATTTTTCCCTATTGATTTTAAAAGAATCAATAAACCAATCCCGATGTATCTTTCCTTATAAAATTATAAAAAATTTTTTGGATAAATTTTTCCAAAAATTAATTCTTATTGAAAAAAATTTCCCAAAAATCAATGGTTGGTTTTCATTGGATGAAATTCAATTTTCATACGAAACCAAACCCTTCCCATAATTGATACTGTAGATCTTCTTATTAGTTGATCAATGGGTATGACTACAAGTTTTTGCATATCACGGAGTGGTGATAAAACTCTTTTTTTAAAGCCTACTTGAAATTGTAGTTTTTCGACAGTTTTCTTGTTAATTTTCAAACAAGAAGTAAGTTTTTACTTCCAATTGGGAAAGGATCCAACAACTAACACAATACTAAAAATAACAATGGCTCTGTACAGGCAAAACCAAAAAATAACAAGCGTTTTAGGATCATAAAAAAACAAAAAAGGGTTTATGCTATGCCGTCAGAAAATACGGTAATGTTGCTGCAAATGCTTAAACCAGTGTTTCTTAACCTGTGTGCCGCGGCATAGTACTGTGCCGTAAGAGAAGTGTGCCGCGAAACTTTTTAAAGAACGTTAATCCATTGCCCCAATCTTTTTTTTGTGATCACTACTTTTTATTCTATTTATTTTTATTTTATCTCTATATTTATCCTCCTGACTCACAGGAAAGCGACGGAGGCGCTAATACATAGGGTAAGCAATTACCCCGACCTGCTTTCGGAGATACCAAGATATTACTGTCCGCTTGTAATTTGATAGAGATATGACTGTAATTTAGAACTGCTTGTCAAAACCACCAAGCAGGGGAAAGTGCCATTAAGTGTCTTTCCCAAGGACACAACAGAACGGCACGTCTAGGTTTTAAACCGGCACCATGTTGATCACAATCCCGGCACTCTAACCACTCAACCATGCTGCCGACAAATTTTAGGGACGAAAATCAAGAAATTCGAGACAGATTTAAAGTGAAGATCCTTTTTTATAAAAAACACTACTTTTTACGGACGAAATTTAAGAAATCCAAGACAGATTTAAAGTGAAGACCTTTTTTTAGAAGATACTGCTTTTTAGGAACGAAAATCAAAATCGGGACTCTGGTTTAAGTGTGTCGCAAATTTCGAAAAGATTTTAAAGTGAGCTGCAGGCACGAAAAGGTTCAGAATCACTGGCTTAAACGAATCATTGCTCGGGTTTTTTGATATTTCGGCGGAAGAGCATCTTAAAGAGGACATTTGCACACGCCAAAAGGTTTTGTTTTTAAATGACTTAGTGCTAGATGATAATAAAACTTTAATTGCCTCATCCACAGCAATACGCACAAACTGCACATGGCACATAGATACATAAAAATAAATAGGCTACTTTTTGATAAGCTCGACGAGCCAGGTCCAATTTTCGGTCACCTCACAATTGGACTTAATTAGAAAGACATGTATATAATCAGTGCGAAAATTGCGTAAACCAAACATAAGCTTCCGTCAGAAGAAAAATTTTTAATTTTACATCCCCAGTTTTGTCTTCTTGGATTTTTTGGTTGTTCTCTTCTGTATTGAAACATTACGAGAGCAATTGTCAAATAAAAAGAAGAGCTAATATTACTACCAGTGTTTTTTTTAAGGTTTGGCTTGAGGAACCTCTAAGCAATTTTGAAAAACCGCTAATTTTTTTCCTATTGTTCCTGAGCATACTTAGCTTTGTTTACACTATTGTAGAAGCAGATTTTGAGAGACCGCTGGACAATTTTGAGAGACCGTTTCGGTTCCTCAAAACGCCTTAAAAAAAACACTGATTACTACTATCATTTGCATTCATTGTGTATACTGAAAAAAATTGGGCCTGAAAAATTAATCAAAACTATAAAACTTTGTTTCTAAAAATGAATAACAAACTCAAAACTAAAATAAAAATCAACTGTACTCTAGTTTTTTCAAATGCTAAAAAGTTTATCAAACATTTTTAAGGGTGTGTCACTTTGATGATTTCGACAGATGGTGAACTAGACAGTGGCAATATCATTGCCAAGGCTCGAAATCACAGTACTTTGGCTCTATTATTTTCTGTTTTAAAACAAAAGCAATTTTTTTTGTTCAATTTGAAGTAAGAAGACCAGAGTACGGTAAAAAAGTTTTTATTTTAAATTTCTTTCTTTCAAAAATGAAGTGGAGGTCTTTTTTACTTTTCATTTAATTTTTGAAAAGTAAAAATACATTTTAACATTCATATTAAAATAAAGAAAAATCTTGAACTTAACTTTGCGTTTTTACGAAACAGATTTGGACAAAATGAATCTTTTTGCCCTTGATCTAGATTGGGGTGTGCAGGAAAGCAAAATAAAATGCACTCCTACAAAAAATATTGCCTAACACAGCTGTTAGGGCCCAGTACTGGCACTATAACCCAGAGTCAGAATTTAGAATGCTTTAAGTCTAAAAAGGTTTTGGTCAATTGTCTTTTTCGAAGACAAAAGCCCCTTTTTGGTTTTTTAATTGAAGTGAAAACGGTTTTCAGTCTTTACTTGACTTTTAATTACAAAACAATTTTTTGATAAAACGTTTTCTAGAAATCTTTTAATTTAAAATCAGATAGTTGAATGTTGCCCTTGATATATTGTTATTGAAAAAGTTGTTTTTTAGCATCAATAAAGTTTATAAAATAAAGGCCGTTTTATGCCTTTCGTTGCATAATTCGTGGAAACTTGACTTAGCTATCAATCTTATTATAAATTTACAGTGAGAATGAAGTAAACAAATCACGGAATTTTTGGTAGGAAACCAATTTTCGTCAAAAAAATTTAATTCATTTTGGGTTTTAATTCTGGATTATCCGAAGGAAATTTATAGGTTGAAACTTTATATATTTAGATGCAAAACCGAATTTAAAACTAAGCAAAAGCACGTATTCACCATTTCAGCAAACAAAAGAGCTAAATCGACCTACAATTTTACCCAACATTGTTGGTAATAATAAAAAATAAGTGATTTTAAGTACTATTTGCTATATTTTTTAACGATTTTTGGACTAGGTAAATAATATTAGTATTTTTCTAATCTCATTCTAATAGTTGGTTAGCATATTAAACTAACAAAAAGTTATCAAAATATTTGTTTTATTTAATTCAGCGGTTCAACTGCAATTCAATCATAAGCACTTAGCCTATTTTATTTTAACTGGGACTCTGCTCGAATTATGATCTTCTAGCACGTTACGGATATGAGAAGAAATTTTTTCTCAAATTAGGGTGAAGACCAAAAAAAAGGTCTTCACCTCAAACCTTAATCGTTTTGAGCTTTTCCTGCAAAAGTAGTTCTAATTTTCTTGTCGCTGCCCAAAATTTTCTGATTTTGCCCGAATTTTTAAGACTTGGTGGGGAGCAATTGCCCCTATGCCCCCCGGGCTGATACGGTTATGTGCGCCCCGTTTGTAAGAAAAAACAGCAAGAGAAAAGTGAAGAACAAAAAAAATTTTCATTATATAAAAAAAATTTTTTAATTCAAATTGATCTAATTTAGGGGGAATTTTATACGACAAAAACGGTTTTTCAGAATCACCCCTCCAAACAAGTTTTCTATTTCGCTTTTAATTAAATTCATCTTCTATTTTTTATATTTATATTTCTTTACTTCTTTATATTTATCCTTATCCTCATATATTCGAAAGCACAGTGAGTTTTAAGATGAGTCCGTTTAGGAAAGCTGATGGTTAAAAAAAAGAAGGCACCACTAGTAAGGTAATTTATCTTCTGTTTATTGTAATCCTATGAATCAAATTCAAACTCCATTATTTTCTCGTAATGGTTCTATTGAGGGCCATTTTTACCCTATTTTCCGTTTCCGTAATAGGCTACCTCTTTTGCTAATTGGAGCAAGCACTTTTCTTGTTCTTCATGATTTTGCTGATTGAAACACAGAATTTTAAATATAACTGCAGTTTGTTTGGCTTTTTATTTTCTCTAGTTTTTGCTTTAAATATTGAAAACCAAACAAACTTTTCCGATTGCTGTCAATGTTCCACTAGGACGGCGAATATTTTTAATTGAACCAGTCAAAAATGAAAGTATAATGTAAAGTTTCTCAAAGATTTAAAGGAATATTTTTAGAGGGCTTCATTAATGGCCTGTTTTTCATTATTTATTTATAGACCTGGAGAAAAATTTCTGTATCGATTTAACACCCCGGGTTATATCTTGGTAAAAACTATTTATTTCTAAAAAATTTATTCTGGATGAAGTTGATAAGGCCCATCTCTATCTACGGCCATTGAATCCTACTATTTGCTACTTTTGTAATTAAAAACAAAAATTATAATTCTTAGTTTTTTAATGGCGTCAAGTTAATTTACAACCCATAACTACTGTAACATTCAAAAAAAGAAAATTACAATGACACAAAAAAAAAATTTGGAACTGTACCATACTGGTGAGCCATCGTCGCTTAATAGACGCGGCGATTATGTATATCATAGGTGGCCAAAGCATCGATCAGACGTCTGAGCTGGCCGATCGCATTTGATTTCAGCGAACTTGAATGTTTTACTTTAGGGTGGCCAAACTATGGCCTATTTTTATAATAAAGACTTTTTTGTTTTTTAGCGGTCCATAATTTTTAAGACACTTTTCCGAAGTTCGCCGATCACAAGTTTCTAATGGATTTAAAGTCGATAAAACAGCTGGACAACTTGGCCATTCTTCATGTATATGTTTATGCATTTTACAGAAAGTCAATATGTGTGTTGTGGATAATAGACTTAATTGCCGCAGTGATGCGTAGACTCCTGTCGAAAATATCTCAAGATTGAATTAAACAGTAGCGCAGTTGTCAACTCTTTAAAATGATATGGGAGCCAGCCTTGAAGGAATCTGATTAAAAATAATAACAACTCGAACAAGTTTCGTCCAGTCTCATCAGCAATTTTCTTGGAACAAAATTTGTAGTAGGCCAAAAAACTTGTATTTATAGAGGAAGGAGATGTAAGTAGTGCCATTTTATAGTTATTGAGAAATTACGGTTTCATTATTAAACATTTTTGCATGAATTTTATTGAACATTTAGATAAACTGCTTGACCACCAGATCATCTTTCTAAACTCGCATAGGTTAACTTAAATCCAGATTTTCAGGTAGGTCAAGAGGCATAATTTACCCCACGTTAGAGGTATGTAGTGTCATGTCGTTATTTTACTAGGGGTAAGTTGCGCCAACGTATAATTGAAAAGAATGTCAATTAAATATTAATTTGATAATATACAAGGCATAATATTTGCAGTTAAAACATATAAATTGGTATGTCTCTAAAAGCAAGAAATACACAATTTTAAGTGGAAGTCATACCCAACTATTCCGTCCGGAAATCGCTTAAGTCCACTTAAAAAATAACTTTGCTGGCAGCTTTTTAGTCCAAATCACTAACAGAATATCCCAAAAAAAGAATAATATCGTTAAATGTGACATTGTCTTTGTCTTCTTCAAGAAATGTAACTAAAGTAGTAGACCTTTTAATTTTTTTATAAATTCAATTTTTAAATCTTGTCTTGCACCAGCACAAACGCTCCAAGTTTTATAGTGCTACCGATATTGTTATTATCATCATTCTATTAGATGATGCAATCAGAATCAGAAGCCACTTATACTTCTTGCTCTCTTTCTGATGAGGAGTCTGTAAACAGGAAATCGTTTTTTATTGGATTTTTATTAGCTTTCGGAGGCTGCTTTATGACTCGTTTTTCTATTTCCTTCTCAAGCCATTGCTTCTCTAACGTGTCTGTTAGAATAACGATTTAGCTTTACGCCTGTTAGACGTCTTTTATGATCTTGCTTTTGGTATTGGAAGTATCTTCTTTAAAGTTACTACAGTATTGCCAGATCATTGACAGTGGATGGCTGTGTTGATTGAGCTGAAGGAATTGTCCCTGTCACTGCCTGAAATGTAGGAATTGCTGCAAACTGGCTGCATCGGTTTCTGAAGATGTTGATGGTTGATCTGTAACACTGGCAAAAATAAACTCATGGTCATCAAATTCAGAAGACATGTACCAGTGCACCGAAAATCTGACAAAATATTTTTTGGGTCATACTTTTAGTAAAGGCCTGGGAAGAAAGCATACCCATCTTGTATATGGACAAACACTTTCCTGGTTTGAAGCACACACAGTCATTCATTGCTTGATTAAGATATAAGGGCCATAAGCATATCCAGAAAATCTATCCAGCAATTGAAATTTATGGAAGCAGTGCGATGGTACAGTTAATCAGTGAATACCAGATCTGCGGAGCTGGAGACGGAGCTGTCAGTCGGAGCTAAAAGAAATTTTAGGATTCGGAGCTGGAGTTAAACTGAAGCCAGTTATTTTAAAAATGCTGTAGCAGAGTTGAAGTTGGAACCAGGCATTTTTTAAAAGCACCGAAATAAGAAATTCCTTGGCGTTTTTTTCACTTTGAACTGATATTAGACCTAGTATTTTTTAAATTTTGCGTTTATAGATTGTATCAATCCATATATAAACTTGAGCAAATCATTTTCAAAAGATTCAGAGCAAGCTTGGAGGTGGAGCCAGTCATTTAAAAATGCCGCCGGAACGGAGCTAAAAAAAATTTTAGTTTTAGGAGTTGGAGTTGGAGCCATACATTTTATTGCTAGCTCCGCATCCCTGGTGAAGACTATTAATTTTGCATATCTTTACAGCTTGCAGTGATGTATGAAAAAGTGATTTTCAGATATAAATTACACAGGTTGTTGTGTTAAGCAGCAAAGCAGCGACCGCTACTAATAAAGAATAGCAGATACTCTTCAGAAAATATATGAGTTCATGGCCGCAACACCTTTGGACCCAGGTATGTAGCCATTCATAAAACAGTTCTTCATAAAAACCCTCTAAAAGATGTAGATGGGAGATAGATAATTACGTTTGGTGTCAAAATATCAGCGACCAAAATATCAACTGACCGAAATATCGATAACCAAGATTAAGTCTCGCAGGCACTACTCCGTCGAAGGTTGGCACAAAAGCTTTGACTTCCAACCATTCTCCCACCATTTCATCATATGGAGGCTCCTGATATCGAAGATTAATATTTTGGTCAGTTGATATTTTGGTCTATTGATATTTTGGCCGTTGATATTTTGTCGTTAATATTTTGACAGAATAACAAAGATTACCCACTTGCATTAATGGTGCAGGACGCAGTAGAAACCTAACTTCACGAGGCTCTTAAAAAAAGTAGAACTTGCTTTTATCCGGTTAAAATCACCATTTTTCCTGGATTTTGATCGGTGATTATGCCAGTCTCGTCCATGGTATGCGTATGTCTTGAGGTCTAAGTTCGTACCTAGAAAAAAATAAAAACATGAATATGGTAAGATATATTTTTAATGTTGGATCTATTGAAATCGTTATTCACGTTCTTCTGGTAAAATTAGAGTCTAAACTGCTTTTAAATCTTTATCTAAAAATAAAAACAATAATTAAAACTTGACATTTCGGTATACTATAAAATCAATAAATTTTCTTCAGAAGACTAAACAAAACATAAACATCATTGGCATTAAATCACAGCGGTGCGAAAAAAGAAGAATATTTGCAATATTAATATATAGCGACACCTAACGAAATTCAATTATTTTAAAATCTTAAAATTTTTATAAAAAGTTAGATAAAAAGAATTGGTTTTGTCATAAAAGATATGATTACGTATTTGAATGAACAAAAAAAAAGTCTAAAAATTTTTTTTGTATAATCTGTTTCTTTGGCGAAAATTTTCGATTTAATCTAATCAAGGGTTGCCATATCTGAATAGGCAAAATTCCGGACAGACATAGGCGTACCAGCTAAAAAAATTTTTGGAGGGCCGGAGAGAATAAAATTGTCTGGGATTCTAGGATGAAGACAAAAAAAGGTCTTCACTTTGAATCAGTCTGGAAATTTTTCAATTTTCCTGCCAAAATTATGGTGTACTCTAAAAAAAGGTCTTCACTTGGAATCGCTCTCGGATTTTTCAATTTTTGTCGCAAAATCGAACATACAAGTTTCATGTCCAAATTTTGAAAATAATTTACTGATACCAAAATTCCGAACATTTGAGTTTTTTGACCAAAATTTAGGTATTGCAACCTTAGTCTAATCTATATGATGATTTTGCGAATACACATGTTCTATTAGGTTGGGTAAAATTTGCTTAATTGTTTGAAGAGGTTTTGTACATACTCTGGTATTTTGTTTTGTAATGATACGGTTAAAAATTTCAGTTACATCTGGTAAATAAGGTAAGGTTATTATTCTTTTCTTGTTCCTGAATTTTGCTGAATTTAAATCGATTAAATGTTTTCTTTATAAACCAATTTGGGTAGTTGTTATCTTTTAAAGCATGTCCCAGCATTTTTGTTTCTTCTTTAAAATCTTTAAATTATGTAACAATTTAGATGTTCTGGTTAATAAACTCATAATAACACCTTGATTTGTTGCTGCAAATGGCAAGATTCATTATATAAATAAGGGTTGGTGAAGGTTTTCATTCTATATATTTTAATTCCCAACATTCTATCTTTTTTTCATAACCAGTATATCTAGAAATGGTAATTTGTTTTCTTTCTCATATTCGATGATAACTTTGAAACTTGCTTCAATGCTATTTATTTTTTAAACAAGCTGCATAAAGATGAAAAACACCAGACTCGAGTTTCGCTCTTATTAGAGCTCGTCAGTGATGCTTATCTCACCGCGAATCGAACTTAATTCCAAATCCTCATAATTCTTCAAATAATGCTATTTATGTTAGGGAAAAACTTTTGTCCCACATCTGATTCTATTATAATAAATGTATCATCTACAAATATTGTCCATAATTTTGGAGGAGAGAAAAAATAATTCATTGCTTTGATCTCAATGCGCTCCGTAACTAAATTTGCAATTGTAACAGAAATAAGAGAGCCCATTGAAATACCTAATATTAGTTGATAAAAGTTTTTTTGGAATGTAAAATGCATATTGTTTAAATAGAAATTCAAAGCTATTTTAATATCCTTAACTGTCATTTCAGTACGTTCACTGAGTGTAACATCTTCAGTTAGTTGTTCCCATGCAACATTTCTTGCAAGATTAATAGAAATTTTGGTAAATAATGACACTACATCGAACGAAACTAACATTTATTATTTTCAACATTAATATTTTTTTAATAAACCAGCAAACTGGTAAGAATTTTGAACTGTAAATTTAGTCTTGCCCAATGGCGGTGTTAAGAGTTTAGATAAATATTTGAATAAGTTATATAATGGTGTGTTAATGAAAGAAGCAATAGGTCTCATGGGAAAATCTTTTTTATGAACTTTTGGTAAACCATATAAACGTGGTGCACATGAATCACTACTACGTAAAAAACAATATTGTTGTTTAGTAATACGACCACGTTTTAATAAATCAAAAATAAATGCATTTAAACGTCTTTCTATGGACTTCGGTTGGTCTTGTTTTAATGCTTTGTACCTTTTTTCATTTTTTAATAATTGTAACTATTTTTTGTAATAATCAGTTCCTTTGAGTATTACAATACAATTACCTTTGTCAGCTTCGCAGATAGAAATTTCATTATTTTTCAATGAATCAATTAACACCTTCTCTTCATTTTGGGTTAAATTCTTTCTTAATTTTCTATTATTATTTAAAACACTAACGACTTGATTGCGGACAAGGTTGGCCTAATGCTCTGGTAGTGTTTATCTCAGCAATAATTTGTAGCTTTGGTATGGCGTTTCATGACACCCCAAAATTTAAACAACGCCAAAAATTTTGCTGTCATCTTCTGTAAGCGTGTGTTTTAAAAGGTTAATGATCCATTTATCTTTTTTTGTTCTCTTTGATGCATCTGTTTTCCTTACTTGTTTCTCTAGCTTTTGTCTATCATGTTGTAATAATTTAAAGTAAATACGCATTTTGTTCCATCGATTCTTTTCTTAGTTTAATCGTAGTTAACATTGAATCTGGCAAGAATTTTAAAAACTGTTTTAGGATAGCTTTATTTTTTTTCTATAGGTTCTAATCTAATGATGGGACTCATTAATACGTAGTATCAAAAAATTAAACCGAATTTTCTTGCTGGCTTTTTTCCAGCAGCTGTATTAATAGAAGATTTAAATTGTAGACTAGTGGGTAAAATATCTTCTTTAATACAACTATGATTGGTTAGAGTTTTCTAGAA
The DNA here is from genome assembly GCA_963680785.1 of Diplosoma virens. Taxonomy (NCBI): domain Eukaryota; kingdom Metazoa; phylum Chordata; class Ascidiacea; order Aplousobranchia; family Didemnidae; genus Diplosoma; species Diplosoma virens. Next base: position 21,656,678 of record OY796886.1, on the reverse strand, counting down.
AAAGTTTTAAAATACTGCTTCAGTTCAAAAATTACTTTTCAGCATCAAGTTATTAGGATGTGAGTGTAGAACCCAAAGTCTAGGCCTAATACGAACCTATCCATCATCTCTGAAAGTTTTATTAAATAGTTCTTTTATAGCAACCCGCGTCTGACAAGCCAAGATTGCGGTCTCTAATTTGCGGAAAAAAAGATTGTTTCGGTTCATAGAGTGGACTAAAGCATGATGATTACGAAAAATGTTTATTTTAATAAACTATAAACATTGTCAGTATTGGTACTCACCATCAAGCTCATTTGCTGTCCAGTTAGATGGAATCTTGATTTGGTTAGCTGAGGGATAATCGTAAGCAAGTTTTCTGCATTTGTCTTTGCTCAGTCCATAAAAGAAGTCCTCTATAGCTTTATATGATTAGCTAAACTTTTCTCTGCAGCTTCTCTAAAATTGCGATGGATAGCCATAGTCTTTTGACTCTTCATATCTTTCTATCTGTTTGTAAGGTATCTTGCTAGAATCGTTTTGTTTACTCTACTGATCTGGGCAGCATTTCCGATCCTCAAATCTTCTCTAACTAACTGAGCAGCGCTTTTTACTTGTTCTCAACTAATTTCAGCATAGTTAATCTTTCTCTGATACTTCCGAGGCGTGATTGTAATGTCAAATAGTTCTAGTTTCAGTATTAAACGATCAAGTAAATTTATAGCCTAAAAACATGAAACATAGTCAAAATACATCCACACGCCAGTGTACCCAGTCAAGATCTTACATTACTTCTCATAAAATAATTCACAATCGAAAGTTTAGCCACTGACTAAGGAGTAAACTGTTTCACGGCACAAATTATTTCATAGTTGTTGGACTACTTATTCCAGGAGTTTTCAAAATGGCTCTGGGGCCCCACAAGGAGACCACAGGGTCTTTACCGGGGGCCACGAGAAGAATCCTGATTTTGGACTTTAATTTACTTTTGGGGAAAAATTGACAAAATCAAATATGGTTTCAAAATGGTGAACATTTTTTGGTCTTCACGGGGGCCACAAGTGTTTGAGAGTCTCTGAAAGAGAGCCATGGACCAACAAAATTTGAGAAACACTGACTTATCCCAAGCCTTAAATTGAAACAAATTTTACATTTTTACTAATCGATTGATTCAAATAAAGTGAAAAATCATGGAATTACAAAGGGAGTTGGATAAAAAATAAGACCAATGGTAAAAATTTTAATTGTTAGGGTTGTACTCAAACTTATTTATTATTATCTTTATTTATCTTCCTGACTCGCAGAAAAACGTCGGAGGCGTTCTACTTCAGGAAACAGTCAAACGATTGCCGCAAACTACTTTCAGAGATGCCAAGATATCTGGTTATCTGGTTGGAATTTTTTTATTTGTTTTTTAGTCGGTTACGCAGAGATACTACAAAATTTAGAGTTGCTTGCTAAAACCTCCAAGAAGAGAAAAATGCCGTAAGTGTCTTTCTTAAGGGCACAGCAGAATGGCGCGAATGGCTTTTGAGCGGCGACTTTGTCAATCGTGTTTGTCATCAATTCAGCGCTTCTGTATTCTAAGGTCACTAAACTACGGCCCGCTGCATTAACTCTTCCGGCCAGCCGCATGATATCTCAAAGCAGCTAAATGCAATATTTTATGGTAATACGAAATAAATATAAAGATTTCAGTTGTCAGGCCACAAAAAATGTACTCAATGATTTTATACAGTATTTTCTGTTTCTGATTACGATTTTTTACAGTGCATTAAAGATAAATCAACCAATGATTTTTTGCAATAGGTTGTCGCTCGCCTAAAGCGATTTGTTCGAGCGTTTAGTTGAACCAGATGGTTTACGCTTTGGTAACTAAAATTCTCTTCAGTTAATCACTGCATCGACAGACTAAACAGCCTAGCAACTGGCTTTAGCGGTTAGGTACTGTATATTCATTGATAGTATTTTTTAATATTTAGGTTTTGTAATTATATTTTTTAAAAATCACTTTAAATATTTGTTAGCAAACATTTTCAAAAATCAAATACATGAAACCACCGAAAGAATATCGAACGAGATTGACTGATAAACATTTGAAGGCAATTCTCTTGTTCGAATGCACCAATACCAAACCAAATCTCGATGACATACTCAGAGACAAACAATAGTTTTGTAATCTCATTAAGTTAAATTTTTGTATTGATTTTGTTAGTTATACTTGTCATTATTTGATTTATAAAATTTCATACAGTACTTCGTTTATATCCGGCCGGCTATCGTCAGCCCTTACAGTTATCTGGCCCTTTAGGAAAAAAGTTTGGTGACCCCTACTCTATTTGACCATTCTACCTACCCGCTAGACCAAAGTTTGTGACAACATTAATTTGCTACTGGTTTAATGAATAGGATTTTTATTACAGATAAACAAAATTTGATGTAGCTTGGCTAAAACACAAACATCAGAATCATTGTGCTCAGTAGGGTATTTGGGGGGAAATGGTGTCATGCCTGCCCTTGGAGAGCAGTAATACGAGAAATCAAAAACAGATTCAAATGAAGACCTTTTTTTTAGAGATTTCTATGTTTTTGAGAAAAAAATCGACAAAACCTAGACAGATTCAAAGTGAAACCTTTTTTACCCTTAAAAAATTTTTCAACTGTGCATATTTGATTGTAGTTGTATGGCTCTCCCTTTCAAAAATTCTCGGTACGCCACTGATTGTTCTATTACGGCAAAAATTTGGTTTTCTAAAAGACACTGTCTAAAAACTAAATCGTAGTTGGGCAACGTAGAAGTGCTGCAGTTTCACTTTGACAGCGTTCGATTGTTTTCCACTTTCATAAGGCTTTTATTGATAAATTTATTTGGCCTATGCTGTTAATGATGATAAACCTATTTGATCTTGCAGACATATTGGTGTATCTAAGTGCTTTTTAACCTTATTTTAACATCGTCGTCGTCGTCGTTTGAAGAAGTATCCACTCCAGGTCAGACACAAACAGGACTGGGGCCGAGAGTTTATTCTTTTACTACCCCAGACTGCTGTGCTGCCTGTATCAGATGCTGGCAGTGGTGTTATTAAGCCAGCATCGGGTTTCGTCATCCAAAACCGTCAGACCTCGTGCTCCATATGGTGCCCGATGTATAGGGCATGTTGTTAGAACATGGTCTGCGGTTTGCTCAGAGGCGCCACACTCGCAATTTGGTGAAGGAGCGTGACCCCATTTGTGCATGGACGAATGGAATCTCCCAAAAGCACGGATCCTGGAAGCATTTTCACAGTACTCCGCGTTCCATTTGTGATTTGTCCATTCAGAAGCGCGGATGCCAAGTCTGGCAAGGTTGTCCAAACGATTCCGCATCTGGCACAAACGCGCGTCTGAATCTTAGTCTCACATGGCGAGTATCTGAGGGCCCATTTAAAAAACCATACAAGATATGATCGGGGTCCAGATATCCACGATGAGCCAAGGAGAGTGTCGCTCCCATTCGGCGAAGCTCACTCAGCAGGCTGGATGCCTGAGATTTGAGATTTTAACATCGCGGACCAGAAAAGTTAAAAACAACGGCTGTTGTGGCCAAGCAGCACGACTTTACATTTTTTTTGTAAAAAAAATGTAAAGTCAAAGAGAAGACCAAAAAAATGTCTTCATTATAATAATACAAGTATTTTTTTCAAAATGAAGTAAATACAAAAAATAATGCTTTTGCTTTAATTAAACATGCATTTAAAAAAGAGGCAGCCTTTCATTGTGAGCCTCAGTTTAAATTGATAATTTAAATTAATCAAAATAATAAAAATGCTATCGTCAGAATGAAACGGCACAGTAAATAGTGCACGCCCCACCTGAAGGAGATTCGTGGTCCACTGGTTGAAAAGCGGTGGTCTAGCCTACATCTTTAGCCCAATTTATCTATGTATCTAAGAAATAATCGTTTGGTATACAATGAACAACTTGCATTTTAAATGACTCACAGCAACGTCAAATTTACTTTGCTTTTTAAATTATTCAAACTTCAAAGAATTATTATACTGATTCAAGAAAGAATTGGTATAATATTCAATCTTTCTTAAAAAATGCAATGTCTGGCCAAAAAAAGTGAGTAACGAATGAAATGAAGTGCATAGACGATTAGCTATAATAAAAGTTATCAAAGAACATTTACGACAACATAATGCTGCATTATGTTTGCATATTAATTGTTTTTTCAGTGTCATCAGCATGAACTGTCTTCATGTTAGCATTATTATTATTTTTATTTTTTATGATAATCTATTTAAGCTGTACATCTTTTTTTACACATACGTATACTTTCAATAGTTGGGTTTGCAGTTAGGGGGGCCGTAAGCGAAGGGAAGGGGGCGATTATCTGCAACATTTTCAAAATGTGGAGCAGAGGGGGGCAGATGTGCTTTTTCAAATTTGAATAAGAAAAGCATTTGGTTATACCAATCTCTAACTAAAATAATATAATCTTAAGCAAAATTAAATCCAACCCAGTTTGTAAGATATCTGTTTAGACAAAGCTCACCAAACTTTTTTAAAAAAGACCCCCACAGCAAATTACTGCAATTTACCAAAGGCGCAAAGTTTAGAAAAAAGTCACTTTTTTATTGAAAAGTAGTTTCAACAAACGTTAATTTCAGCGTATTGGAGAAAATTTTATTAGAAAACTTAGTAAAGACCAAAATAAAAATTAAAATTGTGCAAAGTGGAGAAAATAACGACTTGCATCAGAAACGTTCAACCTTTTTGAGGCAAGGACCATTTAGGCTTATGAAGGTATTTCTGAGCCCAGTAAATAAAACATCACAGCTGAATTTCACAAGTGAAAACATTTTTTTAAACAGCAAGTAAAATTCGCACCATTCTCAAGGCTTTTTGTCTCAATTTTTTAGAAGAAATTGTCAGAATAAAGAAGCAAGTCGAATTGATTTATAAAGTAAAGAAGAAAGCTTTTATTGTTTAAGAGTGATTGACCAAAGAGAAGAGAAAAGGCTAAAAGAGTTCGCAGGTCAAGGACAAATTTTTTTGTTTACAAAGAATAGGATTAAAGGATTCAATAAAAGTAGCTTCTAGAGTGGAAAGGTGAAAGGTGAAACAACCTCGAACGAAAATAGAAAATACGTTGTTGCTATAACGAAGAACGCATTGCATGTAGTCCGAAAGATGTTGATAGATTTGTAAAAAAGGCAATGTTGGGAGCTACCATTAACGTATTTCGTGAGCCGACAGTTGATCGAACGACAGTTGATCGAACGACACTTGATCGAAACGACACTTGATCGAACGACACTTGATCGAACAACACTTGATCGAAACAACACTTGATCGAAACGACTTTGGTTAAAACCATATTTGATCGAAATGACATTTGATCGAAACGACAATTGATCAAAACGATATTTGATCGAAACGGCACATGATTGAAATGACAGTTCGTTAAAAAAAAATCGATTTCCTAAATTTTTGTATGAAATTCAGACTTGCATTTTTTATATAAATTTATAAATGACATTTAAGCAAAGACCTAAAGAAGTTTTGGCCTTCAAATAAAAGTAAAAAATAATAAAGATCTTCAACTAAAATTACTTTTATTTGAAGTCCAAAACTCTTTTGGGTCTTAGCTCAAATGTCATTATAAATCTACAGTATATGGTTGCGTGACGCGAACTATATGACATTTAAGCACTAGAGTTAGGAAAGATTTGGACTTTAACTTTTAGTACCAATTAGTGCAATAAAAGATTATGTAAAGTGTTGTAATATTTGTTCTTCTGTCAAATAAAATATAAACTCTCTTAAAATAATGAAAAAGTGTAAGTCCCAATTTCATACAAAAGTACATGAAACATTGTCTATTAAATATTAAATAAAATACGTATTTATTAAAAAGTTTAATTCTTGCTTAAATAAATTGTCAACTTTATGCAAATGGTTCTTCTTTCCCAAACTTGTAAAATTCTAGATTTTAATTTAAGCAGCTGTTTCTTTTTTCTGTTCTAAGACGATACAGGGTGTCCATAAAGTCTCTTTACAATTTAAAAAAATTATTACAAAGTGAAATGATGAGATATCGCAATGGGGGTTGTTTTATGTTAATCAGTATTTCATAAAGTTTTTATTGGCACTAAAATTTATTGTTTCAGATAAAATTTTTTAATTAAAATTTCTTATGTTTAATGATTGAGTTATATGAACTAAACTCCCATGAAATGACTACTCCTCAAGAAAAAGCGCAATGTGTATCCTGGTACATTGAGACAAAATCAGATGTTCAGAACCAGCGAAACTACAGATGTAAGTATGGAAGAGACCCACCATCACGTCCTTCAATTCGTTTATGGCACAAGAAATTAATGGAGACAGGGACAGTGTTCGATACAAGGAGGAGTGGGTGACCAAGAACATCTAAAGAAAACATCGAGCGTGTAAGGCAAGCCTTTCAACGTTCTCCTATGAAGTCCATCCGTACTGCTGCCAGACAATTGGAACATCCACGTTCAACAATGCACAGAGTCTCTTCCATACTTACTTCTGTAGTTTCGCTGGGTCCGTATATATATATTTTTTTCTCTAGGTGATGCAACCTTGCGAGTCGTTTTCTTAGCTAGTACAATTTATTGAGTTTTTGCATGTTTCGACTTTATTTCGTTTTGTTGCATGTCCCTTTTTACGTAGTGTAATTATGTTGACGTAAATATTTTGTTCGACAAGTGGCGGAAATAAAAAACGAAAAACTGAACTCAACTGAACTGCATTAAAGGGATTGTAAATTAAGCAAAGAGTATATACAAAAATTTAAGGGATCATAAATTAAATAATAAGCAAATATTTACGATATAAAATAACATAAAAACCTATTATTCAAATCAAAATCGATGGAGTTGAAATGTAATTGATGGAGTTGTAGGTAAGGAATGGTTCACATTACATAACTGGTGTGCAATACTTAAAAACTAAATAGATTATATGTACTACTGTTCCAAATTTAAGTTGTTTGTCTATATTACTTGCATTTTCTCTAAGTGCTGAAAAGTGCCTGTTGCGGGTCGGCCACCCCAAACGCAAAAAACCTAGAAAATCTTCATTTTTTAAAAATTTAGCTCTACAACTGCTAGACAAATTTGCTGACTCAAACTCTTGCGAGGCGCTCTAACTCATTAAAATGAACCATAACGTTTAATTTGTCTGTAAATGAATCACATTTTTTTGTTGTTGTTCACCGTGTGCCGCAAAATTTTGAAATGTGCCATGAATGAAAAAATGTTGCGGAACTATGTGTAGTCGGTCAAAGTAGGATTCCTGTACTCTGGAGTAATCTTAGAATTGTATTTTTCAGCAAAAAGATGAAAAGGAATACAACTTCCTTTCCTTTCTTAATGGTTTTGTCTGCTGAGTCTTTTCTGAGAAGCACAGCTTGTAGTAATTGTACAAGCTAATTAATGTTAACGTTGCAGAATGAAAAGATAGAGAAAAGACAAGATTGAAATTGAAAAACTGGAATTGCGGAGCCGCTATTAATAATAATTAAATCTTCTGTAATATATTGAATTTTCTGTTTATTTAGGTTTGATATTTTAAGGCACCGGTTATAAAACACACCACTTATTAAATCCAAAAACGCTTCGTTCGGAAGTGAATTTATTGAGACAATTTAAGGTTGTGGTTACAAACGGCTGTTCCCTGCTATGCCTATTCCAATTAAAGTGAAACAAAAAAAAATCGTAAACTTAACAACAAGTTTTTTCAATTCCTTAAAAAGAAAAAAAATTACAATAAACCATTTATTTATTTACAGCGAAAATGCTTTCAAATTTTCATAAAACTAAAACAAGTTTTTAAACCAGAGTGGTCCAAGCTCGTTGCTCCTGCGGGTCACTTTTCAAAATTATCTGAAACTCCTGAGTCAGTTGATTGAAAATATTTCAAAATGCAAAACACGCAATTTTTTTCGGGGGTTTCACCAATCTTGGTTGCCAGCCTCGAGCAATCGGTACAAAAAAACGATTGAAATGAAATCACTTTGAAATCGAAACCAATAAAGGTAGACTTTTTATTCTTAATAAACAAGAACGTGTTTCTACAATGATCAATAACTTTTTTTTCTTTTCACTTTAAAGTGAGATCGCAGTTGCCATAGCAACTCAAAATTAGTGAAGACAAAAAAATAAATTTGTGTGATGTTGTTGGCAATCTCTGACAAATAATGATTAAAATTTTTCCGCAGGCCACTGATATTGCTGTTGGGGCCCACATGTAATCGGTGACCTAAGTTTGGACCAATTTGCTTTAAACAATGAAACGAATTAACTTGTTTTTATAATCAATTTAAAATTAAAGATTTGAAGTTGTGCGTTTTTTACGAGGTTTTTCTACTGTCTTCTTTTTAATTTTTAAACAAGGAATAAGCCTTTGCTTCCAATTAGAAAAGGACCTAACAACTGAAATAATATTAAAAATAACATTAACTGTGTACACGCAAAACCAAAACATAGCAGGCGTTTGTGGGTTATAAAAAAACCAAAAAAGAGCTAACGCTATGCTATCAGAAAATACGCTCATGCTACTACAAATACTTAAACGGATAATTATTACTCGGATTTTTTGTTGGTTTTTCGGAGGGAGAGCATTTGAAAAACAATATTTGCACACGCCAAAATGGACAATCAAAGGATAAGCAAACATTGCAAGAAGATAAATTTGAAAAACAAACATGATTGAAAACATAATCACAGCTACTTTGTTTAAGCTTTTCTCTAATTCGTCATCAACAAAGGAAGTTTCGTAATTGCATCCTTGAGGCGATGCAACTAAACTGTGATTAATCACATAGCTTACAAGAATTCCTATAAAAGATCCGAGGATTCCTCCCAGGACAATCCAACTGCTAACACGAAAACGCTTTGTTCTCAGATGAATTAATGCTGGATGACAATAGAGTTTTAATTGCCTCGTCCACAGCAATACGTACAAACAACTCATTGCAAATTGATACATAAAATTAAATATTTGTTGAAAAACTCGACAAACCAGGTCTGATTTTCGGCCGAGTCGCAATTCGATTTGATTAGAAAGACAGATAATCATTGTAAAAATTGCTGCAACCAAACATAGGCTTCCACCTGACAAAAAATCTTCAAATTTACATCTCCAATTCTGTCTTTTCTGATTTTTTGGTTGTTCTCTGTTGTATTGAAAAACTGCAAGAGCAATAGTCAAATACAAAGCAATCCCTGTTAAACTTGAAGCAAAAATTTCATCCCTAAGCCAAGGTCTTTGGTAAGAAAAGTTAATATTACTACTATCATTTGTAATCATTGCAAGCTTAAACAATTATCGTTTTACCTCTAAACTGTTGTATGATACCAAAAGTATTGGGCCTAAAAATAGATTAAAGTTACTGTATAAAACTTTATTTCTAATAATACAGGTAGTTCAAACTAAATTTAAAAAAAAATAGGCTGCTATACAGCAGCAACACTGTACAGAAGTTTTGCAGTCATGGAAAAGTTGAACTGAGGTATTTAAATGTGTGTTACTTTGATAAGTTGCACAGATGGTGTATTAGAAAACTACAGCAACACTGCTCAGGCCAGAGACAACAGTATTTGGCTCTATTATTGTTCTTTTCTGACAACAAAATCGACTTTTACTCCCTTCATATTTTTTTTCAGTTCAGTTCAGTTTTCTTTTATTCTGCTCCGCCACATGAACAAAATAACAAAATGTTGAAACGTTTGTCAGTTGTTGAAAGACGGGGTTAAAAAAAGAAGAAGTAACAAAACGAGTTGACGTTGTGACTTGCTAATTAGCGATGAAAAGTGTGACCTGTTGTATCATATAGAAGCAAGGTTGCTTCACCTCATTATAAAGTTGTTTAAAAAAATATAAAGAAAAAAAGAAAAAAAAAAATATATAAGACCGAGGTTATTTGCTTAATAAAACGCTGCTATGAGGGCGGTGCTATGGGGGGATGGTGGGACCATAGCAGATAGATATGTAGCTATATTGTAGTAATAAAACCACAATAGGGTAAAAAAGGGCCTTCATTTTCAATAATATAGTATAGTACATAATAACTATTTTTTCAGAAGTTGAGTGGTAACTTTTTAGCCTTTCTTTTACTTTTGAAAGATAAAACTTTGTAGTTTTCAATTTAAAGCGAAAACTTTTTTGAGCTTAATTTGCATTTTTACAAAACAGATTTGCACAAATTGTGTCTTGTTTGCCCTGCATCTAGATCGGGGTGTGCAAAAAAACCAAAACAATGTGGACTCATATGAAATAAATCACCAAACACAGCTGTATAGTTGTTGCAACACGACCCAGCTCCAAAAATTAGAATTCTCTATAAAAGTTGGTTTAATTGATTAAATTTTTAAAAACAAAATTACTTTTTGGTCTTTAATTTGAAATAATAACGGTTTCTAGTCTTTACTAGACTTTTAACACAAAACAGTTTTTTAAAATAACGTTTTTTGGGTTTTCGAATATGTTTAACCAAGTTTTGTTTTGAGTAAAATAAAAATAGAAGTCTGGTACAGAAAACTTTATGGAGTATAAAAAAATAAATTTGTCTAATTTGTTAAGTTTATACTTCAGCACAACACAATAAACATTGTATTAGGTCGTTACAAAAATAATGGCCGCTTGAAGTACTGTGTTTTGAAAAACTATTTTGACATTGTATTTGTTATTTATTTTAGGTCAGTTTTGGTATACATAATAATTGATGTGTACTCTTAAATATTTTTTAACTTATTTTCAGGCAAAAATATTTTTAAATAATATAAACTCTTAATGATGAATACAAAAAAACATGCCTTCGCTTACTTATGTTGCATGAGTTCAAACTCAGTCACAATACCTTTTAAACTGTTGCCAATATCAACAGAGCATGGGGAGATGGGTATACAAGTGATCGGACAGTGCGAAGGTGTTTCCAGAAATTCCGTAGTGTAGATCAAAAAGGCAGAGGATGGGCATGCAGTCTTGACAATGAACAATTGCAAGCAATTGTAAGCAAATTGTTGAGCAAAATCTTCGACAAAATGCCAAAAACCGTCTGTGACTGAGACTGAGATCCTTGCTGTCAGCACTGCAACAGCACTGCAACAGCTTCATTTACAGGGTATTGGAAATGTGTCTCAAGCATTTCTTTGACACTTTGTCGTGAATTTTGCTCAACAATTGCTTGCAATTGTTCACTGTCAAGACTGCATGCCCATACTCTGCCTTTTTGATCTTCAAGGCTCTGATCTACACTACGGAATTTCTGGAAACATCTTCGTACTGTCCGATCACTTGTATACCCATCTCCCCATGCTCTGTTGATATTGGCAACAGTTTAAAAGGTATTGTGACTGAGTTTGAACTCATGCAACATAAGTAAGCGAAGGCATGTTTTTGTGTTTATAATTAAGGGCTTATATGCTTTAAAAATATTTTTGCCTGAAAATAAGTTAAAAAATATTTAAGAGTACACATCAATTATTATGTATACCAAAATTGATCTAAAATAAACAACAAATACAATGTCAAAATAGTTTTTCAAAACACAGTACTTCAAGCGGCCATTATTTTTGTAACGACCTAATAATTGTCTATGTAAATTGGCTATAATCAATTTTTCGATTTCGCAATTAACTATATTTTTCTTTCTTCTCTCTTAGGCCATCTTTTGTCACAGGGTGTCCCAAAAGTAACCAAACTGTAAACTTAAATAAATTTTAGATATCAAAACCAACAAATATAATTTCTTTTTTATGTCTTTGTATGATATTTTCTTACTATTGCTTAACATCTTAATTTCTGTTCAGTGTGCACTGCTAGTACACACATTTTTGAAAATGCAGCAAAGGACTTCAGATTTAAATGAGCCTGTCTTCATTATTAACGATTACTATGCAATGACTACCTACAAGCATGTTAAAGAAAGATGGGAAGCAAGCTTTAAAACACCTGTACTGAGTAAATCCACAATATTCAATCTTGTATCCAAATTTGAAGTTTGTACAGACTTTGTTCGGGAATTCTAAAGGACCAGTTGAGCTAGGCAACCCGAATACCTGCGCTGAAACAAAGCTGTGTTTAATTTATTTTATTCCGGCTCAAGAAGTAGTCTGCTATGAGCCTAAAGCTTTTATATAGTTGGTTTGAACAAAAGCTCGGATTGGTTTGTTAAGGACTCTTCTTTACAGACAAACAGAGACCACCGTCTTTAATAAGAACGAATGTATTACAAAATTCACGACCGACAAAAATTCTATTCTACGCTTTGCTAAACTGCAAAGCGAAATCAATGCTATAACTTGATTCAACCAACACAATTAATTCTACCTCTGTAGAACAAAACTCCAAAACACTGGCGCAAAATAAATTCAACACTCGTCAACCGATACACAACCTAACGGGCCACGTCCTGCGCCCGAACCAAATTACTTTTACTCGAGTCGTCTCCCGAGTCGTCTCAAATTATCTCTCTCCCGTCGTCTCATTCGTAGTCTCTTTTTTTTGTCTGTGTGATTGCGATCGAGCGAGCTATATGTATGTAGATAAAAGTCACGTGTCGACGAATTTTCTCGTATATGCGGGACTTAACTCGAATTCCATGGAGAGAGCGCTACGCTTGAATCCGCCAGAACATTCCACTACCTTTGAGATAGCAAAGCTTGGACAAAACATATTTTCGTCATTACTGTCGGGCGAAAAGAGAAAAAAGATACATGCAACACGCAATAGAAAGCGAATAGGACGTTATATCACATAATACGGGAGCAGCGCTCCAAAGCGACGCGATTATTATCTTATAATAAAACTACGAATTACTTTTAACGGGAATAAACTACATCGTTATGATTAAAATTATTAGTAATGAAGTGTGATAAAGTTGCAGAAAATCTATCAAATGCTCCTAAAGAAGGTCATTCAAAAACTGTTCTTTTACCCGAAAACAAGAATATTGTGATAGCTGCATTTGTTCATTTTCCCAAAAAATCTATCTGCCGGCATTGAAGGAGCTGGGCATTTTTAAAATATTACTCTACCGTATTTTGCATGACATTGGTCTAAAACCATATGGACCTCATCTTCTTCAAGTCCTAAATGAGGATGACCCTCATAAACGATTAAAATTTAGTGAGAATTTTGTACAATTCTGTGAAGAATCACCTGGTTCGGTTACTTCTGGGACACCCTACATATTTGTTAACAGTGGGGTTTTTAAAATGAGCTCGCGCTTATCAAACTGATGATTCGAAAAAGGCATCATTAGTTAGGTAATTAATCAATTTTTATCGGCATCGCTTTTTCTTTTTTAATATTTTTTTTAAATATAAGGTTCGGGTTAGGATTAGGGTTTACCCTTTTGTTATAATTAGACTGATAAATGCTTTAAAGCGGTGATTTCCTTTTTTTTCAAATACAAATAAGAAGTTTTGTGTTGCTGCTCCTGCCATTTTCGGTCATCATATCGAAATCAACCTTTTCAAATATTTATCTTTTTGCTTTGCGGACAAGCAGTAAGTCCGACCCGAGTTATCTGGAGAAAATAACAAAACGCATTTCTCGCAACCCGGAAAACCTTCTTTTGGCAGTTCTCACACCGACACCCGACTGCAGTGAACTTACTATGCCTGGAGACGCGCGCGTCCAATAATTGTTTGAGCAGAAGGCGCTGATTAAGATTAGAGCGTTTAAGAAAAACACTACGTCATCTATTGCACAATATCACAACACCTCCCCAAATAAACTACGACAAAAAAATATATATACATATTAGCAACAATATTTTTTTGGAGGTCTCTTTGTTCTCGCTGATCGTCGTAGATTGTGTCGCCCGTACTCGTCTCCGGTTGGTAGTCTCGGATTGTTGCGTTGGTTCATCGAAGAAGAACTAGATGCGTGGTCAGTCCCGGCTGGAAGTGTTTCTGTAGACAAAACGACCTCGAAGTTGATCAAGATGTCTTCTCCAAGTTGGTCCTCGAGGAATGACTCGTACGTTGACGCTTCGTGTACCATGGACTTTCGTAACTATCGCAGGCACCCATCGTGGGTCACGATCTCGGGTCTCCTAGTGAGTAATGATGTTCGACTTTCGAAACCACTTCCGAGTCTTCAGCATTTGAATGCTTGCTCGCTTGTTTTGACTGTCTTCCCTGCAGGAGATGCGGAATGGATGGAATGTAGCTGCATCTTGTCGTATTCTGCTTGCCAGTTCAGGAATAGTTTCGCCAGGTTTGCGTTTCATGTCAGACCAGAACTTGAAACGTTCTCTGACAACAAACCGTTTTGGGTCAAACTGCTCTGCCATAAACGTCTGAATATCATTCATGGTTAGCTCATGTATGCTTTTGACAGGTTGTTGCTGAGCCGCTAAGTTGCTAAGCATTTTGTAAACGGAGTTAGATTGGTGAAAAATTTGTGCTTGCTTGTTGTCGGGAATAGAGTTAGCAGTGACGAATGTTCGGAACCTTGCCAAATAATCAGTCCATAACTCAGATGTGGAATCGAATGGTTGAAAACTTGCCATCGGTGTTGGAACATTTTTTCGCGGGTTGTTCAAGCTGTTTTGTAGAATTTTCAGCTGCTCTTGAAGCATTGTCATTTGTTCTTGGTGTTGCTTGTTCTGCTCTTGGTGTTGCTTATTTAACAACAAAATCAGTTCAGAAATTTCACTCATTTTGACAATTCAAGCTTTAATGCAAATTCAACAAATTTTCTTTGTTTTTTTTTCTTGACGCAGTTGAGTTCCTTGAATCCTCGTCGCCACTTTTGCCTGTTGTATCTTTGCACGAATACACAGGTTTATTAAAAAAACAATAGTAAATATTCACAAAAGTACTTAGCCAAAAAACAACCGTATTGAAAAAGAATGCTTTTAGTTCGTTTGCTTTAGTAGCTTAATAACTCTGAACTGACTGCTAAACCAAAATAAAGGCGCATATTTAACTAGTAACAACTATGCCTGGAGACGCGCGCGTCCAATAATTGTTTGAGCAGAAGGCGCTGATTAAGATTAGAGCGTTTAAGAAAAACACTACGTCATCTATTGCACAATATCACAACAGAAACCGAAACAACCTACAGACGCATTTTACAAACAAAAAGACCTTTGATATAATAGCACAAATTCTGTAGAACTTTTACCTGGTTATTTTTCGACATAAGTTCTAAAGATTATCATGATAAAACAGACACGAATCCATCTTCAAAATGCAAAAAGAAGAAACGTGTTTGAACAAATAAAACTGACGAATGAGTAAACACCGCCAAAGCCAAACAACGCTATTTACAGTAAAGGCAGCTTCGGAAAGTTTCGATGCCGAGACGCACAAAAAAATGAAAATTTACCGAGAGAGAAATTAAATGACATTTCAAACCCAGTTATACTATAGACAGGAAAATTTTGAAACAATTTTTTTACAGACTAATTGAGATTTGACAACGGTGCAAAATTTCAGCTGGATACCAATACTTTGGTACCTCTGAAAGCTGATCTGAGTAATGGTCTAAACCAGTGGTTTTCAACCTGGGGGTCACGACTCATGCGGGGGTCGTTTGGATATTTTCTGAGGGTCGCGGAAGCATATGATAAACAGAATTTTTGATTTAAAATAAAGAGTTTTTTTGGAGATCACTAATACGAGAAATCAGAGACAGATTTCAAGTAGACTTTTTTACTGTTAACTTCGAAAGTATGGTGACGCTAGTATTAGATAGCTGCAAACTTCTAAATTAAATTTTGTTTACCGAAGGAGGTCGTGAAGTTACCTTGGGTTGGAAAATGGGTTCACGGTATAAAAAACATTAAAAACCACTACTCTAAACATAAGCTTTCTCGTTTTCCTGCATAGTTAGCAAAAACAGCTGATATTGTACGATGATGACTTAAATCTGAATCCACTAGTGTGAAAATATGCAACTGTTAATGCAAAATTAATGCAATAAATGCAATTTTTTAATACCAGATAAACCAAATTAGTTTTGAAACGCAATATTTATGGAGCCTAGAATTACAAGCTTTTTCCCTTTTTCTACAAGTATAAATTTGAACATGGATAGCACTATTAAATACTAATTCTCAGTTTTGTCACAGGTCCAAATCCAAATCGTTTGATTCTGAACTGACTAACTCTTCGTTTGCATTCGTTCATTTTATGTAGTTTGTAACGTAAATTATAATTGAATGCGAGTCATAAAATTTAAAACTGAAATACACTAGTGATGAAAAGTGCTTTTACTGCGTTTAGATTAAAAAAGCTGTTTAAAAGACCACTGTTTGTTTTGGCAATTGACATTTTATGTTTTTTGCTTTAGTTAATGAAATCTGATGCTTTATTTTGAGAACGTTATGATTATAAATTTTCACTGTCATGATTAATTTTGATGTTTAGAGAGATGGTATCAAATGTATTTTTGATATAATAAATTATAAACATTACAACTTTTATTTCTTAAAATATTAATTTTTTTAGGTAAATATATTGTTAAATTGAAAAAGTCACTGAATAAATATATTAGAATTTTGTTTTATATCAATTTTTGCAACGTTTTCTTATAAGGCAATATTTTGTATTATTTTAATGACAATGCCAAAGAATATGCTATAAGAGTTTTAAAATTTAGTAGCAATTTTTCCATTGCAGTCAAACCTCGTTATTTAAGTGTCTCGCAGTTCAAACAAATCGGTTTTCGAACGAAAAATTTGAGATAGAAATGACTCTGTTTTCGAACAAAATTTCGATTTTCGAACAACAGTAAGGCGTAGCTGTTGAGACCAAATGTAAACATTTTTGAGTCGACCGCTGTGCTGGATCATGTACTTCTAAATAGTTTAGAAGTACATACTCTTGGTTCATACTCTTGATCTCTCCTCATGACATGTCCATTGTTCATACCACCTCAGCCTGCCCTTCCTCATTTTCATTCCTAACCGTTCTACCTTAACTGTACCCCTGATGTACTCGTTTCTGGTCTTTTAAGTGGGTCCTCAGATACTGGCCAAGTGAGACTAAGATCCAGACGCCCGTTTGTGCCAGGTGCGCGGAATCTCTTGGACAATCTTGCCAGACTTGGCATCCGCGCCTCTGAATGGACAAATCATAAATGGAACGCGGAGTACTGTGAAAGTGCTTCCAGGCTCCGTGCTTTTGTGCCCGGGACCAGTGTCAGGCCTGTTGGGATGGGCTTACCCCGAGCAGCTTGGGTTAAGCTCAACCGCCTGCGGACTGGTGTTGGGCGATTCCATTCGTCCATGCACAAATGGGGTCTCGCTCCTTCACCGAATTGCGAGTGTGGCGCCTCAGAGCAAACCGCAGACCATGTACTAACAATGTGCCCCATACATCGGGCACCACATGGAGCACGCGGTCTGACGGTTTTGGATGACGAAACTTGATGCTGGCTTAATAACATCACTGCCAGCATCTGATCCAGGCAGTGCAGCAGTCTGGGGTAGTAAAAGGATAAACCCTCGGCCCCAGTTCTGTTTGTGTCTGACCTGGAGTGGATACCCTTCAAACGATGACGACGACGACGACTCGTTTCTAATCTTGTCTTTCCTCGTCACTCCCATAGCAAATCTCAACATTTTCATCTCTGCGACTTCCATCTCTTCCACTTTTTCTTTGTGACTGCCACCGTCTCAAGTCCATACACTATTGCTGGTCTTACCACTGAATTGTACACTTTTCCTTTTACTCTAGCTGGTAACCTCCTGTCACGGATTACTCCCGATACTTTTCTCCATCCGTTCTATCCTGCCTGCACTCTCTTCTTTACCTCCTTCTCACAACTAGCACTTTCTCGTACTGTTAATCCTAAATACTTAAATTTCTTTACTCTTGACACTTTTGTATTCTCCATCTTCACTGTTTCTTCGTCATTCCCTTCATTTATGTACAGATATTCGGTCTTTGACCTACTTACTTTCATCCCTCTTCTTTCCAATGCATACCTCCAGCATTTTAGTCTCTGCTCACTTCTGGTATCTTCGTAAATCACAATATTATCAGCAAACAGCATCGTCCATGGTGGTTCTCTACTTACTTCATCCGTTAGCTGTCCATTATCACTGCAAATAGGAACGGAATTAACCCTGATCCATGGTGCAGTCCAACCATGACCTTGAAACTTTCTGTGGTTCCTATTACACATCTCAACACTGTTTTGCTTTCCTCGTACATATTCTTACTGTACAAGTCGCACATACTTTTCCGCTATTTCTGATTTTCTGATACAGTACCACGGCTCTTCCCACGGGACCCTGTCGTAAGCCTTCTCTAGGTGTACAAATACACAATGTAGCTCCCTTTGACCTTCCCTGTACTTTTTCATCAACATTCTTAAAGCAAATATGGCATTGGTAGTTTTCTTTCCTGGCATAAATCCATATTGCTGTTTACTGATCTCTACTCTACCCTTAACCTGGCTTCAATAATTCTTTTCCATAGCTTCATTGTGTGGCTCATTAGCTTTATTCCTCTGTAGTTTCCACAGCACTGTGCATCCGCTTTGTTTTTATAGATTGGGATAAGCACACTCCTTCTCCATTCTTCTGGCATCCGTTTACTGACTCCATTCTTTTATCCGCATCTCTCCCATGCACTTCCAAACTTCTACTGGCAACTCATCTGGCCCAACCGCTTTACGTTTTTTCATCCTACTTAGTGCGTTTTTTACTTCCTCTCTACTGACACAATTTACCTCTTCGTTGAGCACTTCTGTTTCCTTTGTCCGAGGCTCTCTGTTATTTTCTTCGTTCATCAGTTTCTCAAAGTACTCCTTCGATCTCTTTAGCACTGCTTCCGAATTTACCATCACATTACCATTTTCATCCTTTATAACTTTCACGTGCTGTACATCTTTCCCTGCTCTGTTTCTCTGCCAAGCCAAACTGTACAACTCCTTCTCATCTTCTTTGGTTTCCAATCTAGCATACAAATTGTCATACGCATGTCCTTTTGCCATTGCAACTGCCTTCTTTGCCTTACTCTTCTTTTCTTCGTACATCTTTTTGGTATTTTCATCTCTTATTTTGTACCATGCTTTCTTTGCCTCTTTCTTTACTTTTATGCCCTCCTAAACTTCCTCATTCCACTATCACGTCTTCCTGTCTCCTTTTTGTTTCCCAAATGTCACTCCCAGCACAGTTTCAGCTGTTTTCATTAGCATTTCTGCTGTTTTGCCCCACTCATCAGGTAACCCATCCTTGCCTCCCAGAGTCCTGGTCACCTCTTGTCTAAATGCTTCTTGACAGCTTGTCTCCTTCAGTTTCCGCCATCGTATCTTTGGCTTTACTTTCCCTGCTCTTTTCTTTTTCACCATGAAAGCCATTTTGCATACCATTATATGGTGTTGCTTTGCGACGCACTCATTCACTATTACCTTACAATCGCACATTTCCTTCAATTTTCTCCTTCTGCACATCACATAATCTACTTGGTTATTTTTTCCGCCACTTTTATACGTCACCCTGTGTTAATCTTTTTTCTTGAAATAAGTGTTGACAATCGCCAAATCCATCTTTTTCGCAAAATCCGCAACCATCGATCCTTCCTTATTTCTTGTTCCAGCACCGTACCTCCACATTATTTCCTCATTCCCTATGTTTTCTTCGCCCACATATCCATTAAGGTTCGCTCCTAAAACTATCCTTTGCTGTTTCGATACACTTTCTACCAACCCAACCAGGTCTTGCCAAAAATCATTTTTCTCCTCCATGCTGTTGTTAACCCGTGGAGCATACGCGCTTATTATGTTTAGGATGGATCCTTTTACCTCTAGCTTCATGGCCATTAGTTTAATATTCCACAGCCATTATATGATTGCGATTTTAATATAACAAAAAGCACTTTTGTGAAGGCATTATAATTTTAATCATTAGTGTGACGGAGTCGCAAAACTGCTTCGTCCTTCCAGCTCCGCACAAACGCGCTTCACGACCAGCACCAGACTTTACGGTTTTATTTTATTAAAACAAAGTAATACTGGAGACGCTAGTCGGAAACGGTTTTCTAAACAAATATTGCATTAATTAACTTCAACGCGTAAACACAATACACACACTCACCAACGATGTTGGGCGGACGAGCAAAGAGAATTGACAAAGAACCAAACTGCTACCAAATGTAGCCAATGTCCAAGGGGACTAATAATTATTAACAGTTAAATTCAAATATAAAGTATGCAATAAAATTCGGATCTCTCATCGATCACAAAGCTTCTCTCCGAATGAAGTGGCAAGCAACACCTGCCCAATCCAACGCGGCACCACCCGATGCCAAACAGCCACGCGAGAACGCACAAAAAGGCAGCGCGTCGTCGTCGTCGTCGTCGTCGTTTGAAGGGGTATCCACTCCAAATCAGACACAAACAGGACCAGGGCCGAGGGTTTATCCTTTTACTACCCCAGACTGCTGCACTGCCTGAATCAAATGCTGGCAGTGGTGTTATTAAGCCAGCATCGAGTTTTGTCATCCAAAACCGTCAGACCTCGTGCTCCATGTGGTACCCGATGTACGTATAGGGCACGCTGTTAGAACATGGTCTGCGGTTTGCTCAGATGCGCCACACTCGCAATTCGGTGAAGGAGCGAGACCCCATTTGTGCATGGACGAATGGAATCGCCCAACATCAATCAGCAGGCGGTTGAGCTTAACCCTGGAAAGCTGGAAGGCAGCGCTGATTATTTAACGAAAGAACAAAAGGTGCGTTGGTTTGAATCTCGTAGCCAATACCTACATCGCAAATATTTACGCGTACGACGTAACAATTAGGTATTTGTGTCATCATTATTTAATCATTGTCATTTTACGTATATTTTACAATCAAATTCCTATTTTCAACTGCTACGTTTTTGTTTATTATTTACACTTTTTTGTTTTATTTACTATTTGAATAAATGTTTTTATACCATGATAAATAGCGTAGGATGGTAAATAAGCATTCATCTGGTGCTGAAAAACGAATTAATCTCTTTTACCTTATTTTTCTGAGAAAATATGGTTTGGTTCTCGAACAATTCAATTTTCGAACAGACTTCCAGAACGAATTGTCTTTGAGAACCGAGGCTTAATTGTATATGTTAAAGCACCTGGAAATAACATTCGTTTCATTTTTCAGTGTATTTCTATTGGTCGTGCTTTTGGAAATTAACCTCTTTAATTTGCCCACATATAGTAACGTTATTTATGGTAAGCGAGAATGTTGATGTCAACTCGAAAATAAGATAATAAACCAGGAGTTTTCAGCCAAACTTAAATATTTACGCAGTTACGAGCACCCGAAGATTATAGCAAAAATTACTAATCGCAATATAAACTGACCATCTCTGTAAAGCAATGGTTCTCAACTTTTTCGGGCCTGCGACACATTTTGATCTTTTCAAATTCGCGGCCCACTCGGACCAGAGGGCAGATCTTGATTTTCGTCCCTATAAAGTAGTGTTCTCTAAAAAAAGTTCTTCACTTTGAATCTGCCTCGTATTTATTTATTTTCCTTCTAAAAAGTATTGTCCGTTCAAAAAAAGGTTGCGGAACAATGGACTAATGTTTTTCAAACTCGCGGCACACAGGTTGAGAACCACTTCTGTAAGGCATTGGATTTAAATTCTGTTGAGCTGATCCCCCGTAGTTCGAATCCTGATGTCGGCGCCATTTATATTCTTATGTTTATATTTTAACAAGCACACTTGAGTTTTACATGTTTATCTTTTCTTTATTGCACTTCGATCAAAACTATCAAGATAATTACTTTGAAACACAATCATATCATATATGTTGCCAAACTCAAAGTACTAATATACCACATCTACAACTGTATATGTTTTTTTAGGGTGCCTATAGCTTACTATTATTACGTATCATTTGGGTGCCCTGTACAATAACTACAAATATCTTTGCCTTTCCAAAACGATTTTAAAGGTAAGTAAGCCATAGATTGTTAATATAGTTGAAAACCACTGCTCCAACATCTATTCGCAATGCAGAGCACATACGCTCTAACTTTTAACCACAACCTAATAATAACAGAACATAGAAGATTTTCAATCGATTAAAAACCTGATGTCTTCAAATTTTTTTCGTGTATTTTGAAAATTGGAAACGGCAAAATTAATTAAGATTGCACCTGCTTCGCCCGCAAGTACAATAATCCAATTATATTAATAATTGGCAACGTCATTAGTACGTTTTTGTTACGTTAAAGTTATTACTGAAAAAGAGGAGGTAAAACAGCAATTATTTTTAAAGAGGAAATTGTAAAAAATAAAATAAAATTAGAACAGCTAAACCGTGCAACTTTTGAATCACTAAATTGTACTTTACTCTAAAATAACACAAAATTTTCTGGTTGTTATTTATAGAACACTTCCTTCGAAAGCAAATGATTTTACTAACTCTCCTTTTTTTCGAAAATGGGAAGACTATTTAAATTAATTATCTTGTGCTGTTAAAGCATGACTTATTCATAATAAAGAGATATAAATTTTCATCTTAATTGCTCTTAATTCTCTGTCACCAAACACTTTTTTCCCAATTGGATTATTTTAATTTTAATCAACATATTGACTATGTAACTCACATATGTGGCCATACCTTGAACGAGGGGTGCCAAATCTTTTACTCGTCGCGGGCCAAATATTTGTCTGCAAGTTTACCTCGGGTCGCAATCGGTGCAGTAATCAAAATGATGTCGAATTCAAGTTGTCATGGATGTTAATTTGAAAATTTTATATTTGAGTCAAAATGTTGAATTTTACTTTTTTTCGGTGTTCTTGGTCACTTTCATTTTACCAATTATTTCCAATTAACTTCCATGATAAATAGAATTTGAATCACATATTTAGTTTAAGATAAAAAAAAGAAGATCATGACTTCGACTCTACGTTTTTTTTTCTAAACAAAGCGAAGACTCTTTTCTTAACGATATTACTGCTGACAATTACAACTTTATATTTAGTAAGTTTTTGCAAATAGTTAAATCAGCAATTGATTTTTATGCACCACTACGTCAAGCCTCTCGTAGACAAAAACATATTTAGTCAAAACCCTGGTTAACTAAAGGTCTTCTTGTATCCATTAAACGTAAACAAAAACTTTATAGATCGCATTTCTTGTCTCATGATTTTGAGAAACAGCAATTTTATAAACAATATTCGAATAAATTGAATAAAATTAAGTATAAAGCTAAAAAAAGCTTTTATGCTGATTTATTTGAGGAATGTTTCATTCACAATAACCTGCGTAAAATATGATCTACAATTAATTCTTTACTTCATACAAAATCTGATAATTCATCAACTCCTTCTAAACTGCTTATTAATGATATTGTCGTAAATAACCCCGTTCAACTTGCTGATTGCTTTAATCACCACTTTAGTGAAGTTGGAACTAAATTAGCAAATAACCTACCACCCTCTCTGTTTTTGCAGTTAATGACTATTTAACTAAAAGAGTTTTCCCTACAATATTTTTAGAGCCAGTTGCTAGTGATGAAATTACCAACATTATTAATGATCTAAAAACAAATAAAGCCGGTGGTTATGATATGATATCTTGTTACTTCATTAAGTTGTCATTTTTTATTTTAATTCCTATTCTGGTTTCGTTGATAAATGCTTTTTTTAGTTTGGGTATCTCCCCTGATGACTTAAAAGTAGCAAAAGTTATACCACTTTTTAAAAAAGGTGATACACTTGACATAAACAACTACCGTCCAATTTCTTTGCTAACTTGTTTTTCAAAAATTTTTGAAAAAGCAATTTTTACTCGCCTTTCTAATTTCCTAGATAAGCACTCAGTTTTAATTGCAAGCCAATATGGGTTCTGTCCCAACAGATCTTCTACTCATGCAATACTTGATATTGTATCGACTACTTATGATAATATTAATAATAAAAAATATACTGCTATGGTTACGCTGGACCTAACCAAAGCGTTTGATACTGTATGTCATAAACGACTACTATTAAAACTTGGCCACTACGACATAAGAGGGACTGCATATAATCTCCTACAATCCTATCTATCAAAGAGATCTCAGTATGTATCCTTAGTTAATATAAACTCAAATCTTAGAAATGTTAAAATGGGTGTCCCTCAAGGTTCGGTTTTAGGCCCTCTTTTATTTTTAATCTATATTAATGATCTTCAAAATTGTATGATAAACACCCCTCGACTTTTTGCGGATGACACTGCTGTTCTAATCCACGCAAACACCTTAATCGAACTTGAGATTAAAATTAATCGTGAACTAGAGAATGTGGTAGTATGGACAAGGAAAAATAACTTAAATATTAATCCTATGAAATCTCAAGCTATGATAGTATCGCCTTCGCTATCTGAATCAAATTTTGCCATTACCATTAAATTAAATTCAAGTATCTTACAAGTTTCAAACAATACTAATTATTTAGGAGTAATAATTGATTCCAAACTTCTTTTTAAAGAACACATTTTAAAGTTACAATCTAAATTATCTCGAGCATAGCAATTATGTGTAAATTAAAACATATTGTACCTCTTCGTATTCTAATTCGTCTCTATTATGCATTTTTTTACTCTCATATACTTTATGGCTTATTGGTTTGGAGTGCTACTTATACAAGTTATCTGCAACCGATAAACATACTACAAAATAAATCTTTGCGTATAATTAGTAATAACAACTATGGACAAATTCTACTATTTTGTACAGTGGCTTAAAGATTTTAAAGTTTCAGGATTTAATTAAACTCGAAATAGCCAAATTTATGTTAAGTTATGATAATTGCCAATTGCCACCTACTTTTGTAAATTACTTTCTAAAAATTTCTCAAATTCATTCACGATCAACTCGTTTTTCGGACAAAAACTTTCTTTATCTGCCTAGGTACTCTACTAATCATCTGCAAAAGTCAATTAAATTTCGAGGAGTTAAAATATGGAATAAAATGCCTTTTCACATTAAAAGGAATTGCTGCTCACTCAAAAACTTTGCTCTGAAATACAAACAATACATTTTACAATCGTATGAATGATAGTTTTTTATTTTTTTATTATTATTTTTTTTTCTCTTATTTTCATTGCATCTTTGTTCGCGCTGAGTTATAGCTATAGTTACGACACTCGATTACTCATTCTAATTTTATCATCTGGTGGCTGCTTGACTTAAGATCAATTGTTTTTGGTCACTTCGCAGTCTCCACGCTGTTTTTTTTTATACATGTTGTGTAATCGTTTACCATTTATTTGATCTTGTATCGTGTGTTTGTTTTGATTTGATGTTACAAACTGGCGAAATAAAGTCTTCTATCTCTCTCTCTCTCTCTCTCTCTCTCTCTCACCGAGACGAAAATAATTCTATTCCGAGTTATCTGCGCACCATTGGATTGGTTCAAAGGCGCTGTGATAATTCAAGATGATTGAATATTTGATTAAAAATTCCCTGGCCGGCCGCACCAATAGACTTCTCAGGCCACATGCGGCCCGCGGGGCGCGGGTTGGGCAGCCTTGTCTTAGACTTTGCTGGAAACTTAGATAGTCTTTTCTTCTTATTTGATAAACCTTCTATTTATGAAACATTCATTACTGATTCTGTCTCTGGAAAACCTTTGGATCACTTTGCTATTATCTGCAAGTTATTTCTCTCTTACAACTCTTCCACATCTTATAAAATTAAATATATTAATCTGGATTAACTGAGCAATACTTTATCTGATAAGCTGTCTTTACTCTTTGTGATCCAAGATGTTAAGGCACTTATAGAAGTTCGTAATAACATTTTAGCTGATATTTTGAATGGCTTTACTTCTGTTGTTGAAAAATATGTTCAGATTCATCCAACTTACCCATGGTACACTTCTGACAAAAACAAATGTTAAAAGATAATTTAGGAAGCTTGAACGATTAAAAAAGAAAACTAAATTAATAGTACGCAAGTTGGCTTTCAAAGAACAATGTGCAAAATTTAATAAATTACTTTACGAGTGTAATGCAAAAAATCCTATATTTGATCTAATATTTTTAACTGCAAAGATAATTAATAAAAGACAATAAAAATTAATAGGTGAACTTTTAAAATCTAATTCTTCACTTCATTCACCAAACGCATTTCTTTTGTAGAACCTTCTAGATGAATTCGCTACTTTCTTCCATAAATTACACCAATCCTTGAATTGCAATACCATGTCTGCTCAAACTAAAAACTCTCAGCTATTTAGTGGAGCTATCTTTGATGAAGTTCTTGCTGTTACTATTTCTGTAATTAATCAACAATATGTGAACTTGATTCATTTTCAGCTGCAATTTTTAAAAAAGACTCCTTTAGTATTATTCCTGCTATTACTACTATAATTAACAATTTTTTCCAAACTTGATAAACTCCCACAAAACTCAAGAAGGCACTAATATCTCCTTTATTGAAAAATTATATATTTTGTTTTTTTTCGTTTGTCGTCTAGTGCCACAAGGCTCCGTGGTTGCCCCATTTTTATTCACTCTCTACATGAAACCCTTGTCTGATATATTTAACAATTATGGTTTTAATTATCATCTTTATGCCAATGATATTCAATTTCACTGTTTTGGTCATGATAGTAAACCTGATCCTAACAAATTAATTGATTGTTTGAATGTTGTAGAGTAGTGACTGTGTCTTAACAAATTAAAACTTAAAAATAATAAAACTCAACGCATTGTTTTTAGTGACAACTGACAACCATCAAAAAATTGTTGAAAACCTTCATCATAACTCTAATCGTAAATTTTCTAATTTTATTTTTTGGTGCTATTGGTGTTTTTTGGATTGTAACCTTTTCATGAACAACCAAATTAATAATAGTGTTAAAAAATGTTTTTCACATTCGTAGTATTAGTAAAATTTGTAACTACATGTATATAGATGAAGAAAATTGTAAAGCTCTGGTTAATGTTTTTGTAACTTCTCGATTAAATTACTGCAATGTTCTGTTATGGTCAGCCTGACTCTGTATTATCTTGCTTGCAAAGAGTGCAAAACATTTCAGCCAGGCTTGTTTCTTGTGCTCGTAAATCGACTCACATAACACAGGTAACAGTGTAATTTTTTTGAAATTACACTGGTTACCTTTGCATCTCTGCCTCATATTTAAAGTTTTGTTCCATGTATTCAAGTGGTAAATGGTGTTTTGCCCTTGTACGTAGATGTTTTAATTTGTAAGCATAGACCTTCTCGCTTTTGGCGTTCTTTTGATGCAAACCTTCTTTTTGTCCCACGTACCTTTTCCAAAGTTTGTGATTGTAGATTTAACGTTTGTGGTCCTTTACAATGAAATAATTTACGCTTGTCACTGAAAAGTGGCTAAGATTAACTCCATTCGTTTTTAAACTCAATAAACTGATTGTCTCTTGTGTTTGTTTACGTTGTTTCTCGTTTGCGATGCCAGATGTCAATTTGCCAGTCATAAAAGTAATATGAACAAGTGATGAAAAATATTTTCATTGTGTTTTAATTTAAAAAACTCTGAAAACGAGCAAACTCCACATTTTGCGTTTAATTGATTTAGTTTAGCTGATGCAAATAGTTGTATATTTTCACTGTCTTCTTTATTTTTAATTTTCAATGAAACGATGTCAAATGAATTTTTAATGCTTAAAACAGAACATAATTTTTATTTATTAAAACTATTAATTTTTTGAAAATTAAAACTATTAATTTAAAACAAGCATAAGCCACTTAATTTTTTTGTTTTTTTTAATGGCTGGAACCTTTTTCGCTTTGTTGTAACGACGCCAACGCACATGCCCCATGAGTTTTAAAATAGGTTTGCGGTTTTTTCATAGTAAAAGCCTGCTAAACTTTTCACTCATGCAACGGTTCTCAACCGGGGAGGAATTCCTCCCCAGGGAGGAATTTCACCATTTTAGGGGAGGAATTTAACTTTTGAGTTAAATCTACTACTACTTATAACTACCACTTTAATGCAGGAAATAATTTCAGCCAGGAAATTGGTCCGGTACCGGTAGCTGAATGAAATATTTGAATATTGGTATAGCCAAGCCATACTGCCCCCCCAGAATGGTGTTAAGTTGACACTAGACTTGACGCATCCAACTACTTTCAGAAAACAAACAAGAACAAATTTCACATTCATCGAGAGAAAAATTGAACTAAATTGATATTCGAATTTATCAAAACTATGTGAACTAGCAGTCGTGTTTTTTGTTTTAATTGCTATTTTGTTATTTTGTTATTCTCCTGATATTATACAGCGATCTTTTGGTATAATGATGCTTGCTTAGTATAGTTTTAATCGCATATCAAGTTATCTAGGTAGTTCTTAGACTCTTTCACAGTTTAACTTGTGATTGATGCTGGGTTTCGGGGGGGGGGGGGGGGTAGCTTTTTTAAAAAATTTTTTCCGAAAAATATTTGATAATCTGGGCTAAAAAATGCGCTGATTTCTTATATTGATATCCCAGTTAATAAAAATCTCTTAAATGCTAAATTTTAACTAAAAAAGCACACTGATGTTTTTTAAAACTAATAAGATTAAAATTTTTAATGATTTATTTTATTTTATTAGTTATAACTTTGCTAAAATTTAAAATAGCTATAGCAGAGTTTAAATAGATTTAGGGTTCAGGTTCATGGAAATGCTGAATAAACAATTAGTTTGATATCATTTCATACTTATAAAAATCAATATATATCTTATAAAAATTTATTATTAGTTGTAACTTTTTTATTTAAAATTTAGCATTTATCTCTTTTCAACAACCTCATATAGTTTTTTTTTTAAATCAGCGCAATTTTTTACTATAAAGTGGTATTTTTGGTCGGAAAAATTTTTTCAAAAAAGTTACCCCCCTCCAAAACCCAGCATCAACCAAACTTGTTAGTTTGAAGTTACCGAGTAAAGATAATTGTCATTAACACTACAGTGGATTATCCAAAAGGTGCAACGACTAGAGTACTAGACTAAGGTTGTGCTTTACTCCAGAATGTGCAAGCAGAGTTGTGAGAAAACAACGTTTAAAAAAATTAGCGTAATAAGGGAGGAATGAAAAGTACCAAAATGGGCTAAGGGAGGAATGCATTAAAAAAGGTTGGGAACCACTGACTTATTGCGAGCCAATTCTTTTATCAAGGTTTTTTTGGGCAGCACTTCCTATAAAGAAAAATAACAGTTCGAAGTGTAAAACAAGTACGTATCTAAGCAAAGGCCTGATGCACACGTTTTTGAAAGACAATTATAAGTAATTCTAAAGAAGCCAGCCAAGAACTGACATAAATTGATAAATCGAACCCGCAATATTTTTGTTCTGTACAAGTATTGAACACCAAGGCGCGCCCGAAAACGGGGAGGCAGGAAGCAATTACACCAGTCTTTTTGATCCCTTTTAGAAAAAAAAGTGTTGCCTACTGGTGCGAAAATATAGAAGCATAGGGTCAGATTTGCCCCCGCAATTATAGAAACCCGACCAAAATATCAAATCGGTTGAAGGTGAGTGCTATTATTTTGGTTTTGGTCTGCATGTAAAATTTAGGACAAAAGTAGGGACCATGAAGTCGATTGAAAATGATGATCTTTTTTTATTTTTAGTCTTCATCTAAAATTTGGGATAAAAAGGGAGATTTTGCACACTGATTGAAAGTGATGATTTTTTTATCTGTTATAGAATTTTTGGGGTGAAAACGGTCGCGATACAAAATGGCAACTCTATAAAACCTTTTTTTTTTAAATGTGCCTTTTTCAAGTTTTGCCGCCCCAGACAAAATGGCTTTTCAATGCTCCTGCTTGAACACTTAGTATTACAAAAAAGTGACTACCTTGAGTGCAACATAATAAAAGACAGTTATAAAATTTAGAATACCAAAGAGGAATAATATGACGGAAATTCTATTTTAACTTTTCTTTCATTATTCATTCAAGGTTTAGCTTGTTTTTCTTAATAAGTAGTGATAACAATAATCTGCGAAACTTCAAATCGTCGACCCTGCGTGAAATCTAGACGTCGGACTGGCTACTTTTTCGTCGAGTCCGCTTCCGAGTTTGAGTTCAGCTGTATTGCATCGAATTGACTGTTCCTGAGTCCCGAATCCGAGTCCCAGTCAGCATCCTGGTTTTCAATGTAAATGTTTCTCTGGTTTCTCGATTTTTGTCAAAAAGTAGGCTCTTGAGACATTTAAGTACCTTTTCTATTTCGGATATTACCAGTTATTTTTTGTCTGTAAAATTACGACGACAATTGAAAGGTTACAAACCCAACATGAAAAACATAAATTTAGTTGGAATCTTTTCTACCGGAAGGAGTTGGAAGCTTGGGTTGAAGTTTTTCTGATGTACAATACCAGCATCCCAAACTCTGGGGCGATAGAATGTGTCTTCTTTGTTGGAACAGATTATACGTAGTGAGGCTGAAGACAGCGAGATTATGATCAGAAAACTTTGAACCATTTGTTTCTAACCAAGAAAATGAAAAATGTGTGGCTTCACGTTTGGTTTTGCCTAAATGACTAAAATAGTTTTTTTATGTGTGTTTGTTGATGGTTAAGTTTATTATTTTGCAGCGTAGTGATTGTTTTTGAAAAAGTCATAATTGAACGTATAAACAGAAAAAGCCCGTATCAACTATAGAAAGCAATGAAAAAAGAAAGGAAAAAAATGCACTTCAGTTAACTTTGCTTTTTTAATCAGCACGAGTTTTCGTGAGCTATTCGCTTATTTCTTCAGGTGTAACAAAATAAAGTGTCGTCAAAAAACTTCTTCTTCTAAAGTGGTTTTCCACTAAAGTGCTTTTTTTCTTAGTTTTGATTAAAGTCTGTAAGTAACATAATTGGCTTCAAGTAAAAACATTATTTTCTTCTACAAGACGACATTGGGAACGTTAAACTTTGGCAACTGCAAAGCAATAACCCAGACCTGCTTTCAAAGGTGAAGAGATTGAAAGTTTTTATTTGGTTTTTCGTTTTTTATTTTTGATACAACAAAAATTTAAAACTGTTTCTCAACACTGCCAATGCAGAGGAAAGTGTCATTTTAATGATATAACAGAATGAAGAAAGTGCAACTTAAATCGAGACTATGTCGATTGCGGTCGACCTTTTACGTGGTCAGCCATGCTGTTGAATGTTTTGTTAATTGCGTTGCGTTTTCACTCAAAAAACGAATCAGGCCGCATTGTAATTTGAAAAAGAACATTGCGTTTTGCTTAATTTCAAAATCGCATTGCGCTACGCTTGATATAGTTTTAAAATACGTTGCGCTGTTGCGATGCGCTTAAACATGATTTAAAAAAACATTGCGGTAGTTGGCGCTTAACATAATTTAAGAATCACATTGTGATGCTAGCATTCCATATATGCAATTGCGCAATTTGCGTTGCGCTCTACCAATTAAAAAAACTTCTTGCGCTTTATTGACTTCGCTTCTTAATTTAAGAAAAATTGCTTCAATTCATTTCATTTTTTAATTCTCGATGGCTATTAAATAGTTCACGCAAAAAATGATGAATACAGTAGAACGCCGATTATCCGAACCCTACCAAGATGGTGGTACAACGCCATAGCATGGTGTAAACGACAGAGTGAGTGTCGTTCAACACAGCCCTGGTTCTAAAAAGGATGAAAGACTTGGCGCAGCGACGAAAAAAGTAACAAACTTAAAACAAAGAAATGAGTGATGACTATACTGCTCATAATGTACCTTAAATGATCATATGTGTATATTATGCTTTTAATTGTAAGATTATACTTTGTCCGATTATCCGAAAAAATCAATTATCCGAGCCACTTCGATCTTAATTAGTTCGGATATTCGGAGTTCTACTGCATTAGAAAAGATCAAGAAAAGGAAGAACCAGCACAACGTCGGACGTTAAAACATGTATAAGATAATTAAAAAACGGTAGAAAGTATGGCCGCAACACCTTGATTAGTTAAAATATAAAAAATGAAAAAGAAAGAAAAAAAAAGAATATAATATTAAAAAAAACTAATCAAACAAATTAGAATATTGTAAAACCAGTGCATAACTGGTCCGCGTAATGATGATGGTTAGCACAGCTAGTCAAGATAGGAATTTAGCTCGACTGAGCAAGTTGAGTGAAGAAAAACAACCCATAAAAAGAAACTTTACCAGGTCCGGAAACCCTTTTCTAAATACATCTGGTAACTATACAAAGATTAATTGAAGGAATTGTAAAGTAAAAAAAGAGTATAGGTAAAAAATTTAAGGTATGGTAACTATACAATACAATTATAATCTGGTAACTATACAATTACATCTGGTAACTATACAATTACATCTGGTAACTATACAAAGATTAATTGAAGGAATTGTAAAGTAAAAAAAGAGTATAGGTAAAAAAGATTATAAAAGTAAATAATAAGCAAATATTTACAATATAAAAATAACATAAAAACCTATTATACAAATTGAAGTTGATGGAGTTGCAGCTTTTTTTGCAATTTGACTGTTAAGATAAGGAATGGTTTACATTACATAACTAGTGTGCAATACTTAAAATCTAAATAGATTATATGTACTGCTGTTCCAAATTTAAGTAGTCTGTCTATATTACTTGCATTTTCTCTATGTACTGAAAACACCAAACTTTTCAGAGTTGCTGAGTTTAATGGACCCATATAAAATCCCACTAAAGAAAAATAGACGCGGATTTATAAAGGCAAGCCTCAATAACTCTAAAGAGAGGCCTGAGGTAACTGCCACATATCACCACCATCCACCACTGGGGATGGGCACCTTTAAATGCATATCGATTTCATTATTAAATAGGCTTCTATGAAACTGATGATCAAAAAAAAATCTTCCTTTTATTTCGACAACTTTTAAAGCTGTAATGTCGCTACTATAGTGAGGGGTTAACTATGAGAGGTTAACTTTAACTACGTTATTAAGGGTGCCTGTTACGATCGCTCGGTTTGGTTCGTACTAAACCATCACCAAGTACGTTAGACTTTATTTTAATACTAACTGTAATCTTTTTTTTGCTGTGACCTGAGAAAGAACTACGACAAAAATAATTAAATTGGTTTCGTAAAACTTGTACTACTCACAGTATTTACCAGTCAAACCATTGAGAAAATGAAACAGTGAAATTAAAATATACCCTCAGTTTTTTAATACCAATTGTGTCATGTCCAAACCTCTATTACAGTAAGTCATGATTTGGCTCAATTAATGACTTATATTATTGATCACCATTAAAAATTAATAATTTTAAAGAAAGTGAAAAAAAACGATTTGATGACATATGTTTGTGGTAACTTTTGCTGAGTAGAATTGAACAAATATTGTTTAGTTCAGGTTTCAATTTGCTTTTAAGGCCGATAAAAAATGTCCTGCAAACCAAGGTTAATTTTTCGTTAGTTTTAACTGGAAGAATTCTAAAGTATATTAGCCGAGTGTTCCACCACCAGTGTTTCGCGGCACAGGCTTGTGCCGCAAGACGATGCTAGAGATGCCGAAGAAAAACTTTAATTTTTTGAAAGTTTAGCTTTACAACTACTAGACGAATTAGCTGACTCAAACTCTTGCGAGGTACTCTAACTCATTAAAATAAACCATAACGTTTAATTTTTTGTTTAAATGGGTTAGGTTTTTTGTTGTTAGTCACCGTGTGCCCCGAAGTTTTGAAATGTGCCATGAATGAAAAAATGCTGCAGAACACTGTGTAGTCCGTCAAAGTAAGATTCCTGTACTCAGGAGTAATGCTAGAATTGCATTTTTCAGCAAAAAGATAAAAAATAATACAACTCCTTTTCCTTTTTCAATGATTTTGTCTGCTGAGTTTTTTCTGAGAAGCACAGCTTGCAGTAGTTGTACAAGCTAATTAGTGTTAACATTACTGCAGAATGAAAAGATAGAGAAAAGACAAGACTGAAGTTGAAAAACTGGAATTGCGGAGCCGCTACAATGTACATTAATATTTATAAATATGCTGTAATATACTGAATTTTTTGTTTATTTAGGTCTGATATTCTGATATTTCGAGGCACCGCTTATTAAACCCGCCACTTATTAAATCCGAAAACGCTTCGTTCGGAAGTGAGTTTATTAAGACGATTTACTGTATTGTTTGCAAGCAGTAATTTCTCTGCTATACTTATTCCAATTAAGATGAAACACAAAAAATGTTAAACGTAACAACAAGTTTTTTTCGAATTTCAATTCCTTAAAAAAGAAAAAAATTACCATAGACCATCTATTTATTTACAGCAAAAATGTTTTCAAATTTTCATAAAACTGAAACAAGTTTTTAAACCAGAGTTGTCTAAGCTTGTTGCTCCTGCGGGTCACTTTTCAAAATTGTCTAAAACTTGCGTGCCATTTGTTGGAAGTATTTTAGAATGAAAAAAACGAGTCTTCGCAACTTTTTTTGGGTGGTTTTTAGCAATCTTGTGTTGCCAGTCTCAAAGAATCTGTAAAGAAAAAGAATTGAAAATAGATCACTTTAAAATCGAGACCAAAAAATGTGGACTTTTTATTCTTAATAAACAAGAACGTGCTTCTCTAATAATCAATAACTTTTTTGCTTTTCACTTTAAAGTGAGATCGCGCAAGCCTGGCAACTCAAGGATAGTGACGACCAAACAAAAAAACAATTTCGAGGGATGTTATTTGTAATCTTTGATATACATATATAATGATTAAAGTTTTTCCGCCGGCCACCGACATTGCTGTTGGGGCCCACATGTAATCCGTGGCCTAAGTTTGGACCAACCCACTTTAAAGAATGGAACGAGTTAACATGCCTTTGCAATCAACTCAAATTTTAAGATTTGAAGTTGTGCATTTTTTACCAGGTTTTTCCACTGCCTTCTTTTTAATTTTTAAACAAGGAATAAGCCTTTGCTTCCAATTAGAAAAGGACCTAACAACTGAAATAATATTAAAAGTAACATTAACTGTGTACATACAAAACCAAAACATAGCAGGCATTTCTGGGTTATAAAAAAAACAAAAAAGAGCAAACACGATGCCATCAGAAAATGAATTTATGCTACAACAAATGCTTAGACGGATAATCATTGCTCTGATTTTTTGTTGGTTTGTCGGATGGAGAGCATTTGAAAAACAACATTTGCACACGCCAAAATGGACAATCAAAGGATAAGCAAACATTGCAAAAAGATAAATTTGAAAAGTAAACATAATTAAAAACATGACTCCAACTCTTACGTCTAAGGATTTTTTTAATTCGTCATCAACCGAAGAAATACTGAATACACATCTTTGAGGCGATGCGAGTAAAGGATAATTTATTTGGTAAACCACAAAAATTCCAACAAAAGAACTGAGGGTTCCTATCAAAACAAGCCAACTGCCAACACGGAAACGCTTTGTTCTCGTAATGCTGGATGACGATAGAGTTTTAGTTGTCTTGTCCATAGTAAGGTGTACAAATAGCTCATTTCAAATTGATACATAAAATTTGATAGTAGTTAATAAATTCGACAAACCAGGTTCGATTTTTGGCCAAGTCGCAATTCGACTTGATTAGAAACACAGATAATAATCATTGCAAAAATTGCGGCAACCAAACATAGGCTTCCATCTGACAAAAAATCTTCAAATTTACATCTCCAATTCTGTCTTTTCTGATTTCTTGGTTGTTCTCTGTTGCATTGAAACACTGCGAGAGCAATTGTCAAATATAAAGCAAATGCTATTAAACTTGAGGCAAAAATTTCATCCCTAAGCCAAGGTCTTTGGTAAAAAGAGCTAATATTACTACTACCATTTATAATCATTCCAATCTTAAACAATTATTGTTTTACTTTAAAATTGTTCTATGATACAAAAAGTATTAGGCCTAAAAATAACAAACATTCGTATGGCGTTATGTTCCACACACACCGATTTGCTGCTTTCTGTGAATTAACCGCGGTCACCATTGAAGGTAAGCAGCTTGACCACATTTCTCGGAATGTTCGTGAAGTGCCTTTCCAAAGGGCACAACGAGTATCACTCAATCGACGTTACGGAGAAACATCCGCGACTCACGTGCAGAACAACCTGGTTCGATTCTCCGTAACGTCGATTGAGTGATACTCGTTGTGCCCTTCGGAAAGGCACTTCACGAACATTCCGAGAAATGTGGTCAAGCTGCTTACCTTCAATGGTGACCGCGGTTAATTCACAGAAAGCAGCAAATCGGTGTGTGTGGAACACAACGCCATACGAATGTTTTTTTTTGTTTTAGGCCTAAAAATAGATTAAAGTTACAAAACTTTATTTCTAATAATAGTTTAAACTAAATTTAAAAAACAAATAACTGCCGGCGATACTGTACAGCAATTTTTTCAAATGCAGTCATGGAAGAGTTTACATGAGGTATTTAAATGTATGTTACTTTGATAAGTTGCAGAGATGGTTTATTAGACAATTGCAGCACTACAGTCCAGGCCCAAGATTAGAGTGCTTTGGCTCTATTGTTGTTTTTTTCCGAGAACAAAATCGACTTTTGTGCCCTTTATATTGTAGTAATAAAACCACAGTACTGTAAAAAAAGCCTTCATTTTAAATAATATAGTGTAGTACAGGGGTGTCAAATTCGTGGGCTTACGGGGGGCCACATTGCATGTTGGGAATTGTGCCGAGGCTGCATGCACTTTTTGATCTATTTTTATAGCATATTTTTTAGCTAGATGTAGTTTGCGACATATATTGCGACAAAAGTTGCCACATAATTTATGAGCCGGACGAGATGTTGTTAGTTTTTTGTGAGATCGAGGTGTTGTTATCACGTGTCTGTGCTTGTTTAAAAAAAGTGTATTACTTCTGGATAAAAATCTTACAAAATATGACAATTATTGATGGATGCTCAAGGCCTGCATGGGAGGGCTCCGAGGGCCACAAGTTTGACATCCCTGATGTAGCACATACTCGTAGTAACTATTTTTTTAGAAGTTAAGTGACGACAATTTTTTAACCTTTATTTTATTTTTGAAAGATAAACATTGTAGTTTCAATTTAAAGTGAAAAATTTTTTGAGCTTAATTTGCATTTTTACAAAACAGATTTGCACAAAATGAATCTTTTAAAAAACGAATAACGTGGATTTCTGTGAAATAAATTAGCAAACACAGCTGTATAATTTTTGCAACACGAACCAGGTCCAAAAATTAAAATTTTCTATAAAAGTTATTTTAATTGATCAAATTTTGAAAACTAAAATCATTTTTCGGTCTTCAATTTGAAATAAAAACAATTTCTAATTTTTACTAGGCTTTAACCCTATTCTCCTCAACCTTTTTTGAGCTATTGATTCCTCAACGGCCGGGCTTCAGAAGCCCACCAAAGTTGACGATTTATAACTCAAAAACTACTTAAGCTATCTTTTTGAATTTTAAGCAAAGTAAAGATCATTTATTTATCTTTTGTTAGAGCAAAAAATTTAAAAAAATTTATTTGATAAAGTATGCAAAATTGCTATTCAGTAAGGTCATTTCAATTTTTACGTTTAGACACTCATTTAACTAGCGTGAAATGCGATTTTAACGGATTCGCTGTTGTGACAGTCGTAAACTTAATTAAAAATTGGACGTAAAGAGTGACGTTAAAGCGCACGACAATTACAAACAATGAAGAAGCTAAAGAAAGCTTCCTTTATTATTTGAATCGTCGAAGTATAGAAATTATTTTAGACTAGTTTCAATTACTTGTTTATATTTTTGTCCACATGGTTTTGTAGTTACTAAAAGTTATTGCCGCTTTTTTTTAAAAAAAGATAAAAAATGAAAATGGATCTTTTTTTTTGCAAGAGAATTTGAAATAGGCTATATTTTGATATTTAGCAGCGTTAAAATATTGACAAACAAATATTGTAAAACCAATAAAACTATGTCTTTTATATATCATCGTTTGTAAGCACATCGTTTTGATCTAGGCAGTACAAGAGCCTGGGGTAGTAAAAGGATAAACCCTCGGCCCCAGTCCTGTTTGTGTCTGACCTGGAGTGGATACCTCTTCAAACGACGACGTTTTGTTTTTTCGCAATGGATCAGTGTTGTTTGGCTTCGGAGAATTGAAATTAATTAAGAATCGTCCTGAATTTTATCAAAGTCTCAATGTATTCAATTTACGTGCTTATTTGTACCCAGTCGCGCCAAATTAGTTCGCATTGTATTTACTGGTGCGAAATGCAGTGACGTAGGATTCATTTTGTTCTTTTTGCTATTGTTAATCGATAGAATCACATATTGCGTCACAAATGTTTTGTTCGCTCGCCATAACTTTTTAAGCTTCTCTCTGTAAATTGGAGAGCTGACATAGAGGAATTTATTCAGTTGAGGTCTTTCGCGTAAGACAGTGTTACGTTGTTTGTAGAGGGCATTTAAAGATCGTTTGAATTGCCCGGTAAAGTTGTTTGCTGTCGTTATTTTAAATTTTATAGTTGGTTAAATTGGGGAAAATTTTTATCGAAAATTCTACGCTTTGTGGATCTACGTATACGCTGACTAATTTCGCTGGAATAAAGGTTGTGTTAAATTTCAAGTCGTGAATTTGGTAAGCTATAAGGAAGAGGTAGGATTGGAGAGATTCATCCAACGAACTCTCCCGAATACATTCGTCAACTAGAAGGCGGAATTTCTGAAGTGGTGGAGAATCTTCGTGAAAAAACCATTATTATTTTTGACGTCAGGTCATTAATCTTTACTAAATTTAGGCCGGTCAGATTGACATACGTTGGCTGTGACGCCAACATAATTTTCAATATTTCCTCCCAATTTACCAAAATAATTTCTGATAGTTTTCCATATTTTTCAATATTTCAACTTCGTAAATATCGAAATGTACCAATCTATTTAATCATAAGCCTGAAAAGCAGCTGTAATATAAAATATGAACGTCTATGATGTCAATTGTTTTCTCACGTTTTCCAATAGTAATGTAAGCATATTTGAAGCACTTATAATTACAAATAATAAAAAAAGTTTTTGTTTTTTTAAAAAGCTAACATAATGCTCTAATCCTACTTGCT
This sequence comes from Diplosoma virens, assembly GCA_963680785.1. Lineage (NCBI taxonomy): Eukaryota > Metazoa > Chordata > Ascidiacea > Aplousobranchia > Didemnidae > Diplosoma > Diplosoma virens. The sequence goes on along the minus strand of OY796886.1, from coordinate 21,617,721 downwards.
CCTGCCATTGTCGGTCATTATATCAAATCATCCTTATCAAATATTTATCTTCTTGCTTTGCGGACAAGCAGTAAGTCCGACCCAAATTATTGACGGAGGCTTTGTAAGATATCTGTTGGTGGTTTATATCACAGCAAAAAATAACGAAACGCGTTTTAAATTTTAAATCAAAAACTTCATTTTAAATCAAAAATCCTGTTTTTGTTTTTTTTTTAAACTTTTTTTGAAGACTTAAATGAAGACTTTTTTTGGAGATCACTAATAGGAGAAATCAGAGACAGATTCTAAGTGAAGACTTTTTTTACTGTTAATTTCAGAAGTATGGTGATGCTAGCATTAGAGAGCCTGCAAACTTCTAAATTAAATTTTACTGAAGGTGGTCGTTAAGTTACCTTGGGTTGGAAAATGGATCGAGGTATGAAAAAGGTTGAAAACAACTGCTCTAAACACTTCGTTTTTCTGCATAGTTATGAAAAACAGCGGATAAAATACAATGACGATTAAAATCTAAACATAGATTGCCAATAGTGTGAAAATATGCAACTGTTAATGCAAAATTAATGCAATACATGTAATTTTTTAATACAAGATAAACTAATTAGTTTTGAAGCGGAATATTTATGAAGCCTAAAATTAAAGGGCTAACTGCGTTTAAATTAAAAAAACTGTTTAAAGACCACTGTTTGTTTTGGCAATCCGCATTTTATGTTTTGTTGCTTTAGTTAATGAAATCGGACGCTTTATTTTGAGAACGTTATGATTATTTTGAGAAAGTCGGCAGCGTGGTCGAGTGGTTAAAGCACCGGACTGATGATCAACATGGTCTCGGTTCAAAACTCACTTACGCCATTCTGTTGTGTCCTTGGGAAAGACACTTTACGGCACTTTCCCCTGCTTGGTGGTCTTGACAAGCAGTTCTAAATTGCAGTAATATCTCTACTAAATTACTAGCGGACAGCAATATCTTGGCATCTCCGGAAGCAGGTCGGGGTAATTGCTTACCCTATGTATAGCGCCTCCGTCGCTTTCCTGCGAGTCAGGAGGATAAATATAGAGATATAAATAAAATAAAAATAAATAAAAAAATTATAAATTTTTACTGTTATTATTAATTTTGAAGTTCAGAGAAATGATGTCAAATGTATTTTTAATAGAATAAATTATACAAATTACAACTTTTATTTATCAAAATATTATTTTTTTGAAGTAAATATTAGAATAATATGATAAAAGAAAATTGTTAAATCTATAAAATCAAAAATATCTCAAAAACGTGATGTGCTTGAGAAAAAGTAAAAAATTTTTGGAACCAACGACAAAATACTCCTTGATCCGCTCACCAGACTCTCCGTTTAATATTTGCTGTTGACCAGTGGTATTATTAACAAACTCTAGATTAAGATAAAAATCAAGTAAAATGTTGTAACAGGTAGGCTACGGATATATAGAACATCCGGATGCGAAACTGCTTACAAAAAAAGTTCTCTCGTATACAATCGTAGGGCTAGTCATCGTTCGAACCAATGTTGCAGTTAGCTACCACTGTTTTGAAGTTGTAAAGTTGTAAATTTTAAATGAAATTTTAATTAAAAATGAATTCTCGTTAGTTGTAAATTTTAGATATCTAGGTGATTTAGAAATTAGGTTTATTAGATTAGAAAAAGATTACTGTAGTACAAAATTTCGATTACTTAGCTAATGTAGAATCGAATACTCTCAATATCAGTAGCAAACAATTATACCCATCAACTTTGCTTTTGTGAAGTAAATCTAACAAGCAGTAAGCATTTATAATTTTCAGTTACCGTTTACATACAGTTCAGATTCGAAAGAAACACTCTAAATAGCATAACTGCAAATTTAAAACTGTTAAATATTTTTCCCTAGTGCTGAATTTTTATATAATGTCACAGGAATTACAATAATTTTTTAATTATTTTATTATTTAGTTTCACCTTTAAGAACATTATATTTGTAATTTTTTTCACAAAGCACCAAATGATTTTAATGGAATAAACAGATTGTTTTAATTTTTTTGAAGTACCCAATAATTGAATTAATTACTGTAAGATGAGTTGTCTGAATTAATTAGGTAACTTTTAAAATAAAACGAAAAAAATATCAGGGCAAAAACAAAAAATTCTTAGTTCTCGTTTACTATGAGCCCTGAATATTTTTTGGCTTTATAAATAATTACTATGAGCCCTAAATATTTTTTGGCTTTATAAATAAGGCTATTTAGGGTTAGGGTCAAGTTTAGACTTATTATTAGTTGACATGATTTTGGGTTAGAGTTAAGGTTAGCATAAGTATAATAAGTTAATGTTAGGTTTTCATTTGTGTAACTTGCTATGATAAGCTGACCATAACTATAACAGTTGACACTAATTTAAACTCTAGACATATTTCTTTAAGTTAAAAAGTTGAAAACTTAGCAAAACAAGACACTGCAATTCTTTGCTTAGTATGAGTTTTATTTTATTTATACAGATTTTGCTTTCCTTTGTTTAAAATTTATTCTTGTTAATTTCAAAAATTAAGGTTGACCTTTGCATAAAATTAAATTTATATTAAAATGAATATTGCATTTTTAATTTTTCAACAGATTTTGATGCAACTTATATTTTTTGAAAATTTTTCTTTTATTCTTGAGTCAAAAATTTTCAAGTGTGCTTGTAGGAGTAATTGATCTAAGCTTCATGTTGGAAAGCCAGCAAATCTGTAACATTGCTTTCAGTTTTGATTAGCCTTGAAAAAAGATTTCTATTTAACTTTGCAGATTTATACAATAGTTAAGGTTTGATTTAACAAATAAAATATGGTGTAGACTTGTTGTATTCCAAATTGTAATACAGGTTATCGTTCTGCTTCTCCAAGTGAATGAATCTCAATTTTTCGTTTTCTCAGAGATGAACAGCTGAAGGTTAAATGGCTCAAAGCCATTCCAAGAAAAAACTGGACTTTAACTGATTCACAAAGGGTATGTGCTAACATTTTAATGCCAATGATTTTCAGACAACATCTTCTGACAGTAATAATGCAAGACAAAATTCTCATAAGACAGAGACAATGTAAGCATGCCATTTGGAAGCCAACGCTATTCAAACAATCTTTCCTGTTGAAGTTGAAAAAAAGTTGAAAAAAAATTTAAAAACAAAAATAAAGTTGTCTGGGTCTCAAAGGGTTAAGTAATGAAAATGCAAGAATTGAAGAAGGAAATAATAGCATAATGCTTCAAGATATGGTTGAAACTTTTGATGCATTTTCAACAAAAATAAAAGATGAAATGTTACCAAATGGTTATTTGCTTGTCATTAATGATCACAGTGTCCAGTTTCATTATGTAGATTCTCCTGCAGATGAAAATAGTGCTCCCTCACTGCTCGTTTCTGTGGTTGTAAATGAGCAATTAAATATAAAAGCATTTGTGCATTCCACTCTTTTTCCTTTCTCTCAATATACTCACCTGTTGCCTGATGATTCACTGAAAAGAATATCAGAAATATTAAACATACTGGCATTTTCCAAGTTATGTGTTGATAAAAGTGTTGAAAAATCTGCCAAACAACTTTTGGATACTGCTTTGTTGTTGTTGGATAATTGCATTGAAGTTGTGAAGAATTCAGAAAATGATGACTTGCTGCATTTACCTTTACTTAACCTTTGTCAATGAGCAATTAAAGCTGATGCACGTTCCTAAACAACGTCAACGTCCATGCCAACTGAACTTTGCTTTGTAATCACAGCTGTAGCTGTCCAATGCTCTCTGTAATTACTTCAGACAAGTTCATAAAACGAAAACTCTTGTCATACATCAATTCACGAACGTTATTTGTGGCAAGTGTACTTGATTTATTTGAATCATCAGATACACTCTGCAGCATGGTTCACCAAAAATGTGCTAAAAATCACAAAAACTTTGAAATGATTGTGGAGTCTGCTTTTAATTGTTTTGCCAAAAACGAATTGAAGCGTTTAAACGTGTCACAACCCGAACCACCATAAAAAATGACTCGTACTGCGCGAAAGCTTAATAGCAAATCTTAATACTGTATTTAAAGTTCTGACTAAACCAGAAATTGATTACTTTATGTTGAAATATTGATTTCAGTTGGACAGTTAAGATATGGCTACTGGCGAAACTTCTGTCCTCAAACAAAAAGGAAACGATCGCATGTGCACGCCTCTGCGGTAGATTGGAAAGGTTCACGGATTTTTACGCGATATTTTGCTTTGACTTGATGACCATGAAATGGTCCTTCGCTGTCCAGTTCAGTTATGAATTTGATGTGCTCTAACTTATTAATTAAATAAATATAAGTTTTTGAAAAAAAGAAAAAATTGTAGAAACAAAAAAAACACTTTGCGTTGTAATATTTAATAATTGTTTGTTCTAAACTGTAATACAATTTTGTCTCTTGTACTGTAATTATAATACTTAATATTTGCTTGTTTTATATTGTAATTTATTTTTATCTGTTGTGATTTTTTTTCTTTTAACTGCGGTGTGCATACAACAACCATACTGGACAAAAAAATTTTGTAATTAAACATAATACAAGATGGTGACGCATCATGCGCGATAGCCCTACGATTGTACGCCGCGAAAAAGAGTTGCGCATCCCGTACTTCTAGATATCTCTGAGGTAGGCCTACTGTACAACAGTATTTTTTTCAAATAGAGCCACCAAAGAGTTTACCAGAGGTTTTTGAGAATGTGTAATTTTGATGAAGTGTACAAATAGGGTACCAGACACAGTCTGCACCACCGTTTAGGGTTGGAATCACAGTACTTTGTCCCATACATTGTTTCTTTTTTAGGAACAAAGTTAATCAAATTGAAGAAAATATCACAGCACTCTAAAAAAGTCTTTACTTTAATCTGAAGAAGAAAATGTTTATTATTTTTTTCGAAAGTGAAATAAAGATTTTATAACTCAATTTATTTTTTTTGCTCAAAAGTCCTAAAATCACTGCCAAGTCTTGGCAACTTATTTTATTTAAACCGATAATTTCCAATCTCAATTCGGATAACTTTCGCTAGAAAAAACCTTGCAATTAAATTTCGAATTTTTACTCCATGTTTATTGTAATTTCAAACTTCACCCACCCTCACCAAACTTATACTGAAAAAAATGGTTTGAACAGTAATTTAATCATTCTTTTCTGAAAAACTTTTTTGAAACTTACCAGTAAAACCGATATTTCTGCATTCTAAAGGTTAAACATATTCTACCTCGGTAGACTTTTATCTTAAAAACCAAGAGCATTTGAGCAAAATCTCATTCTTTAAACTTTAGCTTTCTCTTTTTTCTAACCTAGAAAAAAATCTACAACCAGACAGCTACAAAGAATTTCTCCGGGGGGGGGTTCCTTTTCCAAGCATAAGATTATCTTTCCCTCCTTCACTGCTTTCAAATGTAAAATACGAGTATATATTTTTTTCTATAAGCACCTTCATTATCTTTTTATTAAATCCCCTTTTGCCAAGTTAGGATCGAAAATTTTTTATTCTGTCAACCGTTGCATACAGAATAATTTCAAGCGAATGTTTGAAAAACTTAAAGTTGATTTTATTTGTGGACCGCATGAGTTGAGTACATATGCTTGGTTTGGTCATAGACAAGAAATTCAGAGATTTATTATGGGAAATTATTTTTTAAATTTCAAATTGCGATACATAAATTCATTGATAAAATCGGTCAAAAAAAATCGATTTAGACCTACAAAAGTCATCATCAACTTCTTTAAAAAATCGAACTTTTTAAAAATTAAAATAAAATTAAAAACTTGACTCATACTAATGGGGTCCTGATTCAAAGACATAAAGTAAAGTGTCGATAAAAACTACAAGGCAACGACGCAACAGATGACGTCATGATTATCAATCAGGTAACGAAATAGTGAATCAAAAACCGCAAACTTTAATAAAGACCAAAAGCGTTGATTGAAAAGATCAATAAAGCCACTGTAATTTCCTCACAGTGTGTGCAGTTTGAACAATAGAGAACAAATTAACCGGTTTAAAGCTTAATCACAATTACAGGGTGATTCAGCGAAGTGTGCACAAATACTTTTCTTAGTTTTATGTACATGTATTTCGTCCATTATTAACTTTCAATTATTAACATTTCAGTTTCTTATTATTTAAGAGTTAAAATTTAAAATCTGGTATTATTTGAAGTAAAAATAAACGATGAGTAAAACGATCAATGACATGATAGAAGAGTATTGCAAGAAGAAGCTCCCACCAAGTGAAATTTTCCGGTTGATGAAGGAGGTTGTAAGCCGTAGAGGAGTTTATAAAGCCGTGAAAAGGTTCAAGGACACTGGGACTTGTGCTCCAAGAATTAGGAGTGACCCTGAAAGAACCGTAAGGACGAAGAAACTGATCAAAAAGGTCAGAGAGAAGTTGAGGAGAAATCCTGCAAGAAGTGCCAGACAACTTGCTAAAGACTACTCTGTGAGCGTGTCCAGCATGCAAAGGATTCTCAAGGATGATCTCCAGAGCTACCCATACAAGTTCACCAAAAGACATCTCTTGTCGGAGGCCACTAAGAAGAAAAGGCTCAATAGAGCAAAGGTTTTGGTCAAGAAACTTGTCAATGGCACGCAGCCTCAAGTTTTATGGACAGACGAAAAACTTTTCACTGTTCAAGCTGTCCATAACCATCAAAATGACAGGATTTGGCTTCCAGACATAAACATGGTCCCAGTTGAGCGTCGCAGCTCTTTCAGAAGACAAAAACCCGCCTCCGTAATGGTATGGGCAGGCGCAACATCAAAAGGGCTGAAAACTCCTCTCATATTCATTGAAGAAGGGGTCAAGATAAACCAGACCGTCTATAGGCGAATGCTGGAAGAGAAAGTCCTTCCCTGGTTCCAAGAAGTAGTCGGAGAACAAGGAGTTACTCTTCAACAGGACGGTGCAACCTCCCACACGGCCAACTCAGTTCAAGCTTGGTGTCGATGCAATTTCAAAGGTTTTTAGGAGAAAGAGCTTTGGCCACCATCTTCACCAGACTTGAACCCTATGGATTTTGGGTTATGGTCTATTTTAGAGACAAAAGCCTGCCGTACTTCTCATCCAAATCTGGACTCTCTAAAGCGAAAATTGACATCAGCATGGGACGAAATTGACCCAGAAGTGGTGCGTGCCACATGTGCCCAGGTTCTGCCACGACTTCGGAAAGTAATCAAAAACAAAGGGGGTTATATTGAATAACTTGTATATTTTCTGAAAGCTTATTAAATTTACTATCTTCACAGCATATAACTTGTTTCATTTGACCTAATTATAAGTCCGAAAGATGAGTTTTTATTTGTGCACACTTCGCTGAATCACCCTGTATAAGACAGTCTTGTCTATAATTGTGATTGAGTTTCATTTTCTGTCTTGAGTCAGGGCCCGATTAGTATGAGAGGACTTTTTAAATTTATTTTAATTTTTTTAACAACTTTGATTTTTTACAGAAACTGATGATGACCTTTATGGGTTGGAATCAATTTTTTGTGATGTATTTGTTTTTTAATTTTTATATTAAATTATCGGCCCATTGAACTTTGACCGATTTTATTAATCAATGCATGTATTGCAATTTGACCAGTTAAATAAAATCGTCAATTTGACTTTGCTGAAAAGGGTAATAGATTTCTGTTGGAAGACTTTTAACATTTTTAAAATTTTATTAACATGAAGGTATCTATAATGGGGTCGCATATAAATTTATTTTTTAAATGGGAAAAAAGTTTGAGAAGCTTTAGAACAAAAAGTTTGATAAGGCTTGGTTTAGACCAGTGTTTTTAACTTTTTTTTTGCTAGCACTCCTTTGAAATCAACTACTAATTCTCGCATCCTTTTTAGAAATGATTAAATAAGAAAATCGTTGTTATCAAAATTTTAAACAAGTAACTAATAACGTAATAACACAATACTAAAACGTGAGTTAATTTTACGTTAGCAAAATAGTAAATTACAGTAATACATTACACATTTATAGTGTTTCAGTGATATTTTTGCTGTTGTCTCAGTGAGATAGACCTAACCCAACCACTTACCTCCTAGAAACAAAAATGGCACCCCTGGTTTAGACTGAAAGCAAACAATGAAAAAATAAAAAAACAAGCGGTAAGCGTAAAAAAAACGCCAAACACAAAATTTTTAGTGCAAGTTGAAATATTTTAATTTTTTGATTTGTTTTAATTGTATAGCTTGAAAGTGGTAGCGGAAAAAACAAGCAGAAAGCGGAACTTTCCGCTATGCTTTCCCCTTGGAGTATTGACCAATCTTTAACAGTCAAACGATTATCCCGACTACTTTCGGAAATCCCGAAATGTCGCTGTACGGTTGAAATTTATTCCAAATTCTAAAACCTTTCACCCCAAATATTTTCTCTTGAACTTGAAACCTTGCAGATGAACCTCAGTTCTAACTCCGAATAACTTTTTTACTTAAAATTTATTTTTTTGAAATCAGGAAAAACCCTAAAAATCGCCTCTACTTCTTTCCTATCTCCCTTTAAAAAGAAAATCTAAGATCAAAGTAATTCTTTTTTTACGTAAATAAATTTAACACCAAGAACCTTGTAACTCTCAAAAAACAATTCGAAGAGTTTTATTAATATAATCTCTAATTTAATGTTCTGTTAGGCCTATTATCAATTTTATAACTATTATTACTATTTGATGTTCTTATGCACTTTTTAATCTGTTTTTCTATTAACCCATCTGGTATTTCATAAATAATTATAGGCAATAAATAAGCAATAAATTTTAAACAACAACATTGGCAATGCTTTTGTATTCGTGCTGTTATTTTTTTAAATAGTTCCTTTTATAGATTTTAGTTTCGTTATCACCTAATAACTCTATGTATATTTATTTTATATTTTCTAATTTATAGTTTCGTGTATTTCGTGTTATTAAATTTAATTACGAACTATGTTTTTACACACATGTCAATATAACATTATTTCATACAAAAAGATAAAACAAAAAGATCTTTCGACAGTTGCTTGTTGAGTAACTTATACCATTCTCAATTTTAAATTTAAATTAGACTAATTTTTTTGATTTGAAACTATTTGAGACTGCATTTGCAAGTTTTTTCAATCTTTCTACAAATATAAATATTAACATTGGATCACTGTGATCCATGATATTTAATACCAAGCTTCGGTTTTTACACAGCTCTAAATCCAGATTAATTTAATTTGTTTTTGAATTCAATAAACTGACTGTGTCTTGCGTTTGTTTTCGTTGTTTCTCGTTTTCAATACCAGTTGTCTATTTACAAGCGATAAAAGTAATATGAAATAGTGATGAAAAGTGTTTTCATTGCGTTTTAATTTAAAAAGCTCTGAAAAAGAGCAAACTCCACATTTTGTGTTTAATTGCTTTGGTTTAGTCGATGAAAATAGTTGTATATTTTGATTGTCTTCTTTTATTTTTAATTTTCAGCGAAACGAAGTCGAATGTATTTTTGATAGATTAAAACAAAACACAATTTCTATTTATCAAAACTTAAACTTAGGCAATTGCAAAGCAATAATCCACACCTGCTTTTGAAGGTGAAGGGGTTGAAAGTTTTTATTTGATTTTTTATTTTTTGTTTTTGATATAACAGAAATTTAAAACTATTTCTCAACACTGCGAAGGCAGAAGAAAGTGCAGTGAAGTGTCATTTTTAAGGACATAAGAAAATGAAGAAAGTGCAATTTAAATCGAGACTATGTCGATCATGGTCGACATTAAAGCGGCCTTTTACATGGTCAGCCACGCTGCTGAATGTTTTGTTAATTGCGTTGCGCTTTCACTCAAAAAACCATTCGGGCTTCATTGTGATTTGAAAAAGAACATTATGTTTTGCTTAATTTAATAATCACATTGCGCTGCGCTTAATATAGTTTTAAAATACATTGAGCTGCTAGCATTCCATATGTGCAATTGCGCAATTTGCGTTGCGTTCTACTATACCATATATGCAATTACCTAAGTGTATTATAAAAGTAAATAATAAGCAAATATTTACCATATAAAAATCACAAAAAAAGCTATTATACTAATCAGATTTGTTGGAGTTGTAGCTTACTTTTGCAATTTGACTAAAGTTAAGATAAGGAATGACTCACATTACATAACTGGTGTGCAATAGTAAAAACTAACTAGATTATATGTACTGCTGTTCCAAATTTAAGTGGTCTGTCTGTATTACTCGTATGTACTCTATGAGCTAAAACACCAAACTTTTCAGACTTTTCAGAGTTGCTTAGGTTAATGAATCTATAAAAAAAATCACTAAAGAAAAATAGATGCGGCATCTCTAAAGGGGGGCCCCAAGAAAGGGAGGCCTGAGTCAACTGCCACATATTACCACCATTCATGACTTAGATCGACACCTTTAAATGCATATTAATTTCATACTTATATAGGTTTCCATGCAACTGATGATCGATACAAAAGTCTTTCTTTTATTTCGACGACTTTTTTGAAGCTGTAATGATGCTATTATGAAGAGGGAGCCGCTTTTACCACGTCAGTAGTTTAGGATGGGTCAAATTTTGGCAATTGTGCCGGGTCTGTGTCGGAGCTGTGCCGGTCTGGCGGGGGATCCTAACCCTAGCTCTAGCTCAAACCATGAGTTCGATTCTCAGGCAGAGCGACGAAGTCGCGTTTAATTACAAGTTCATTTTATGCAGAGAGTTTGATTCTCACCCAAAGGGACGAAGTCGCGTTGAAACATAATTTTTGCTATAACTTAAGCTGAGCAACAAAGTTGCGCTTTCAATTCTTACCCAGAGCGACGAGTCGCCTTGAAACCTAACTTGTGCTGAGCAACGAAGTTGCGAGTTTGATTCTCACCCAGAGCGATGCAGTCGCGTTTAACTACAAATTCGTTTTAAGCTGAGCAACGAAGTTGCGAGTTTGATTCTCATCTAGAGCGACGAAGTCGCGTTTAACTCAAACAAACAAAAAAAAATCATATTATTACGATGTGTCATAATTATTATTACAACAATGTAATAACTCAATGATTTTTTTTGTTTCTTCAATGAATCAAAAGCAATTTCTCGTGACAGAACGTTTTCTTTTTGCGGCGTTTGCTAAAGCTCAATTAAAAGTTTCTTGTTCTGATTTAAAGTTTAAAGTTTAATGTAACTATAAAATCTCTAATAACCAAAAATTGTGTCTTTTATGATAAATTAGGTTTTTGTTCGTTAGTAAACTAAACATTAACAAAGAAAATCGTAAAAAGAGCTATACTGTAGTTTTTAAGAACGGACGCAATCTTTTCTTCACTCTATAGATTAAGACGTTAGTTTTCTTGTTGGTTTTTGGAAAAGCTTGTAAACCTTATTTTAATAAAAACGGCTGTTTTGTTTAAACAATCAACTTATAAAATATGCACCAAAAAGTAAGCTATGCAGCGTACTCGAGTTGGAAGTAGAGTGAAGGTTTTGTCTGACCTCAAACGACTTTATTGTCGTTTTTTTTTTATTATTAAAAAATTAATTTTGAGCAAGCAATAGTTAAAAACTCTGTTTCTTTCACTCCAAAACACAATTCTTTCGTAAATCTAAAGCAAAAACATTTTAAAGCTTCTCTTCAAGATTCACAATCTTCAAAATTTTACATAATTTCACGAATGCTTAGTTTAAGTTTTTACAATGTTAACCTTTTTCAAATAGAAAATCAAGACATAATTGAAAATTTTTTTCTCAACATTTTAGCTCGGATGTATACAATAAAGTTTAAGACTGTATGTTTTATTGACAAGTCAGAAAAATACAACTGATTTATTTTTCGCTTAACAAAGGATGATCATTCAAATCAGGCATTACAGCGTTCTTGCTATTGGTAGAAAAAGATACAAGAAATTGGCTAATTTCACAAAGTTTCTTGTTTTCGACATCACTCGCATTTTCAAGGCGAATACATTCATAAGCGACAAAAGATCTCTTCATGGTTTCCACATACAAAAAAGGAGAAAACAAATTGATATATTTGTAACATAATTTCATTCCATCAGCCAATACTTCTTTTTGCGCTCTTTCAAACATAGCACGAACTAAACACTTGTTGGGGTCGGTTTCAGCAAGAAAAATTATGTAAACTTTTTGAATTCCTTTGGTGTTTTGTTTTTCGAAAAGTAACAGACATGTTTGAAAAGGTAGCAGTTTCAATAAAGCTTCGCGTAACTGAAGATGATCGAAATACTGTTGCTCTTCGACTTCAACTAAGAAAGAAATCATTCCCAATCCTCTGTCTTCTTGAGGTTTCTTTTTGTATTTTTGCTTGGCCTTCACTGCACAAAACACATTTCGAATCGAAGTGGTGTCTGTTGCGTTGTACGTCGGAGAAGAAAGCGACTTCTTTACCTTTGCTTTACCGCTCACAGACATCGGTGCGCTGTATGTTTGGAAAATGACTATTTCGACTCTTACGAATAATTATAAGGACTTTTTTTTCTTATTCAACCAATTGCCCAATAGCGACTCTATTAAGTTTCTTTTTTTGTCGATTCGTAGCTGTTCATTTAAAACGTTTTGACAAGTCTGAACACGCCCGAAGATGTCAAAAACTCGTAAAATGTTTTTAACGAACAAGTGTTTTTATTTTTGACTAAATGTAAATGATGTGTCTTAGTTTGTTGAAACAACCAATTACTTCTTCCAAAAACGGATACACTCTATGTTTTGAAATATTATTATTATTATTTTTTTTTTTAATAACCAAAACGTATGTTTTTGGAATAATATACTAAAAATTTGAAATAAAACATTTGATTTTATAAGCTTTTCAAAACTATGTAAAAATGATAAACAACGTCATGTTTAAGAAAAAGCAAAAAATTGGATGACCTTTTAACAAAAAATAAGGTAAGTATAGCTAAATACTCTAAAACATTAATTTTATTTGTCTTGATATCGTTATAATAAGATGGTTAAATTTTTGTGTTGAATTTTACAATTTAAAGAATTTTTGGTTACGATTCGCAAAAATATTGGCAGCCCTGCAACGAATTCGTTCTTTTCGTATTAAAACTAGGGTTGTGGATTTGTAGGATTTTTTTTTTTCGACTCTAACTCAGACTCCCCTGTTCAAAAATTTCTGGCTCCGACTCCACTTATCTAAAGTTTTCCGACTCCAATACATCTAAAAACGACTCCGACTTCGGCATGTCTGAAAAAACGACTCCCTTCCGACTCCGATCCTTCCTAAAACATGCGACTCCGGTGATTTCTACTCCACAACCCTAATTAAAATTCAGTTTTGTTGTGAACAAACTGACAAAGTGTAAAATTGAACACAAGTTTTTCTATGTCATTTTTAACCAAAACAGTGAATTGAAACTGAAAAACATACGCAACAATTCAATAAACTCAAAAAGTGTGTGACGCAAGTAACGGTTTTTCATCTGACACTGGGGTGCGCCACATCGTCTGCTTTGAATGAAAAAATTTACTTTTTTGTAGACCTTTGATGCCTTAAGAAATAGTTTTATGATTATATACAAAGAATCGGTAGACGATGGGGTTGTTTCAAATGTTGCCAGCAGCAAACTTTTCAAAGATTTGACATAAGCAATAAAGATTTTTGCTTCCAAAACCAACTATTTTATAAAAACAGTAAAATTCGCTACAAAATGTAGTTCAGATAATTTGTGCTTTTTTTGTAAATTACAACTGGTTTGAAGAAATAACAATGTTTTCTTTATTTGTTTTGTTTAAATCTTTCAAGCAGAGATGCCCAACTTCGTAAAGTGCTTTGTAATGCTGATGAATTGCTTACGAGTTGTTTTTGTAAGGCAGTCAGAAGACCTTATTATTTTACTCCTTAATCGCTTTAAAGTTTATCAGTTTTTTCCGCTTGCTTGCTATTATTCGCTTCGTAAACAATCCGTTCCTTTTTTTAGAAAAAGCTTCTTATAGGTCAGGGGTGGGCACGCTTTTTGGACGGCGGGCCAAAATTTTTTTAAACTTTGACAAGCGGGCCGGACTATGTGAATGTATGAAACGGACAAGAGTGTTAAGCTGTAGCATAGTTTATTAAAGGCTGTTCACAATAATAAACCAGTTATAAATGATAAAAAATCTTGCTGTAATGTTACATTTAATTGCAGTCTTTAAGCCACGTTTTTCTTTGCCAAAGTATCAAAATCTGGGGATAGCTTAGTTGTCGCGATTGTTAAAACAGATTTTAGCTGAGTATCAGTTGATCGAGATTTGTGGTTTGATTTGTTAAAATTCATCAAGCTGAAAGTCTGTTCACAAATGTATGTTGAGCCAAAGAGAACCAACATTCTCTGCGCCATTTTTTGCATATTCGGGAACGTAGCATCATTTAATAAAGCGTAAAATTCATTCAGCTTCAGGACTTGAAATTTCTCTTTCAAAAGGTAGTCACTCTGAAGGTCAATCAATACCAATTGCAACTCCTGTGGTGCTGTCAGAGCAACTCGAGATAGGGAGGCTGAGACAATATTAAATGATTTTTGGAGTTTTATAAAATCTTGGAATCTACGGCAAAATTGTTGATGCAGATTATCCAGTAACTTGCTGTATTTATTTGCATGTTTAGAAGCTTCTTTCATAGTCACTAAAGTGGGGAAATGTACAAACGAATTGCTTAGCAATTGTTCTAAAAATAAAGTCAGTTTAGATTTAAAAGCTTTAACATTCGTGTACATCTCGGGAGCGAAAAGATCTTTCCCTTGCAACTTCGTATTCAAGTCATTCATGTGTGTCAATATGTCTCTTGCAAAAAAAAAATCACAAAGTTAATCTCCGTCTTCTAGTTCAGGAAAGTCATCACCTTTTCTGATTAACTACATAAATAAGCAAATGGCCTGTTTAAGTACCCAGAAACGTTTACATGCTTTTCCCAAACTTAACTTAACATGAGAATGGTAAAGCAAGTCCTGGTGATCAGAATCGATTTTTTCGAAAAACTTTATAAACTGTCAATGGTGAAGTCCTCTTCCTTTTATGTAGTTGATCAGTTTTATCACTGCCTTCACCACATGATTAAGCTGCAGTACAGACTTACACAAGGCCTCCTGATGGATGATGCAGTGCAAAAAAGTTATATCCATGTCAGGGTTTTCCTCTTTCATCTTATCTTGTGATATGTGATTAAACTAGAAGTCACAAATAAATTTTTAACGATTTTTTAACTGTGATGTAACAAACGCTTAGTTATGAGAAAAGAATTACAGGCATAAACAAGGAAACTTCAACAAGATCAATTGATTCGTATGCTTGGGCATTGGAATGTGATTTTTCTGTAGGGAAAAGGGAAACTATATTCAACAATCAGTAATGAATTGCTTTTAAGTACTCGTTCGTGGTAATAGCAGGCGGGCCAGATTAAACAAGCTCGCGGGCCGGATTTGGCCCGCGGGCCGTAGTTTGCCCATGTCAGTTATAGGTGAATGTCTTTGAATGCTTTTGCGCAGACGTAGAAGCTTGAAGTAAAACTTAATAATTGATAGTATAATTCCGGACGTGCTAATTGTCGAACTTAAAAAATTGCAGTTTTAAATATGTTTTATTTTAATTCGTTATTTTTTCTTTCCGATTCTATTTGAATAAGATTCTATTTGAATAAGGATTTTTAATTGTAATAAATTTAAATTGTTAAACTTTGTTAAACGAACAACAACTTTTATCTAATATTTTACCTAAAGACAAAATTTTACTTATAAATCTTGATGTAAGAAAGTTTTACGTGTTACATTTTTTGGTTTAAAAAGACGATAAGACAAGAGAATAATTTATTGAAATGTACGGTGCAGTTAAAATCACACCTCTACGTTAACACGTCTGCACCTTTTAAAAATCCGAATCGTAGTTTTAGAATAACAAAGCATCGTTTTTTTAAAACAAGACTCAAGTTCACTGACGCATATGCTAAAAACAAAGTGGGTGACACCATGTATTTTTTCATCAGATATGATGCCGAAAATTGTTTGAAAACGTATTTTTTTGCTGATTTTTGAGGTATAATGTTCTATTATAAAATTAATTCAATAAGTCACAAGCTGAAAAAAGTTGTTGGAAAAACGATATTGTTTAGCAAATTGACTGATTTTTTGTTATTTTTCGATCAAGAAGGTTTCAACTTTAAAAATCTTTGCAATATTCGTAATGCTGACTGTTTTTTTGCAGCGAAACGCAAAATTAGATATGAAATCGCGTAAGTGCAATCTTAGACATAACTCAACTTTCCAAAATAGGTTTTGAAAGGATTAAAAGATTTTCTTAACAAGCAGTTCTTTTATTAAAAGTTGTAACCACTATTTTCTTGTTTTCGAAGTCGAAAAAATTATAATAGTTTTACGTTTTGCTAAAGAGGGACTTCTTGACTTTTAACAAAACTTTTACCCCAATTAAACCATTTTAAGGTTAGAAAAACTTAAAGAATTTGCGTGAATCATTGTGCAACGTAAAAAATGGAAGTTTTTTGTATCAACAGGTCAGGCGGTTTAAAAAATTGTGACAGACGCAATAGTTTTTATGAGACGAGCCTAAATAATTTTGGTTCGTTATTTTTCTGGAAGTAGTTTTCAAAAAAAATAATTGTTGCTAGTTTAGTATGTGATCTACCTACATGTTTCTAGTATGTTATGTGATCTACCTGAAAAATGCCACGATGAGAGAGTACGTAATAAACAATGACTAGAGAGACTAACTGAATATTCCCGTACAGATTACTGGGAAATTCGACCAGGGTTAGGTTAGAGTTAGATAGCGAAAAGACAAGACTGAAGTTGAAAAACTGGAATTGCGTAGCCGCTACAATGTACATTAATATTTATAAATCTGCTGTAATATATCTACTGAATTTTCTGTTTATTTATCGCTTATATTTCGCGGCACCGGTTATAAAACCCACCATTTATTAAATCCAAAAACGTTTCGTTCGGAAGTGAATTATTACGACAATTTGCTATATTGGTTACAAACGGTGGTTTCCCTGCTATACCTATTCCAATTAAGGTGAAACATAAGAAATGTTAAACTTGACATTAAGTTTGTTATCGAATTTCAATTCCTTAAAAAGAAAAATTACCATAGACCATTTATTTATTTACAACAAAATATTTTCAAATTTTCATGAAACTGAAACAAGTTTTTAAATCACAGTCGTCAAAGCTCGTCACTGCTTTGGGCCACTTTTTAAAATTATCTAAATCTTGCGTGCCGTTGGTTAAAAATATTTCAGAATGCAAAAAACGAGTCTTTGTAACTTTTTTTGGGTTTTCACCAATCTTGTGTTGCCAGTCTCGAGCAATCTGTAGAAAAAAACGATTGAAAATAGATCACTTTAAAATCGAGACCAAAAAAGGTGGTCTTTTTATACTTAATAAACAAGAACATGTTTCTTCAATGATCAATAACTTTTTTTGCTTTTTATTTTAAAGTGAGATCGCGCAAGCCTGGCAACTCAAGGATAGTGAACACCAAAAAAAAAAAATTTTGAGCGATGTTGTTTGCCATCTATGATATATAATAATTAAAATTTTTTCCGCTAGCCACCGACATTGCTGTTTGGGCCACATGTAATCTCTGGCCTAAGTTTGGATTAACCTGCTCTAAACAATGGAATGAGTTAATATGCCTTTGCAATGAAATTGTGCATTTTTTAACAGGTTTTTCCACTGCCTTCTTTTTAATTTTTAAACAAGGAATAAGCCTTTGCTTCCAATTAGAAAAGGATCTAACAACTGAAATAATATTAAAAATAACATTAACTGCGTACAAGCAAAACCAAAACATAGCAGTTGTTTCTGGGTTATAAAAAAACCAAAAAACAGCTAACGTTATGCCATCAGAAAATACGCTCATGCTACTACAAATGCTTAAACGGATAATCATTGCTCGGATTTTTTGTTGGTTTTGCGGAGGGAGGGCATTTAAAAAACAACATTTGCAGACGCCAAAATGGACAATCAAAGGATAAGCAAACATTGCAAGAAGATAAATTTGAAAAATAAACATAATTGAAAATATAATCACAGCTACTTTGACTAAGCTTTTCTCTAATTCGTTATCAACTAAGGAAGTTTTGTAATTGCATCCTTGAGGTGATGCAACTAAACTGTGATTAATTACATAGCTCACAAGAATTCCCACAAAACAATTGAGAATTCCTATCAAAACAACCCAACTACCAACTCGGAAGCGCTTTGTTCTCAGATGAATTAATGCTGGATGACGATAGAGTTTTAGTTGTCTTGTCCACAGCAACACGTACAAACAGCACATTGCAAATTGATACACAAAATTAAATACTTGTTGATAAACTCGACAAGCCAGGTCTGATTTTCGGCCAAGTCGCAATTCGATTTGATTGAAAAGACATAAAATCATTGCAAAAATAGTGGCAACCAAACATAGGCTTCCATCTGACAAAAAATCTTCAAATTTACATCTCCAATTCTGTCTTTTCTGATTTCTTGGTTGTTCTCTGTTGCATTGAAACACTGCGAGAGCAATTGTCAAATATAAAGCAAATGCTATTAAACTTGAGGCAAAAATTTCATCCCTAAGCCAAGGTCTTTGGTAAGAAAAGCTAATATTACTACTACCATTTATATTCATTTCAATCTTAAACAATTACCGTTTTACCTTAAAATTGTTGTATGATACCAAAAGTATTAGGCCTAAACATAGAATAAAGTTATAAAACTTTATTTCTAATAATAGTTTAAACTAAATTTAAAAAAAAATAGGCTACTATATAGCAGCAATACTGTACAGCAGTTTTTTTGAATCCAGTCATGGAACAGTTTAACTGAGGTATTTAAAGGTGTGTTACTTCGATAAATCGCACAGATAGTGTATTAGACAACTGCAGTAAAACCGCTCAGGCCAGAGACAACAGTATTTGGCTCTATTATTGTTTTTTTCCGAGAACAAAATCAACTTTTATTTTCTTCATATTGTAGTAATAAAATTACTATAGTGTAAAAAAAGCCTTTATCTTAAATAATGTAGTGTAGTACATAATAACTATTTTTTCAGAAGTTAAGTGACGACTTTTTTTTAACCTTTTTTTTACTTTTGATAGATAACACATTGTAGTTTTCAATTTAAAGTGAAAACTTTTTTGAGCTTAACTTTACATTTTTACAAACAGATTTGTACAAAATTGAGTCTTTTTTGTCCTGCATCAAGATCGGGGTGTGTAAAAACAACCGAGTTAAGGTGGACTCCTATGAAATAAATCAGCAAACACAGCTGTATAGTTGTTGCAACACGATCCAGCTCCAAAAATTAGAATTCTTTATAGAAGTTGGTTTAATTGATTAAATTTTTCAAAAACAAAACCACATTTCGGTCTTCAATTTAAAATAAACGTGGTTTCTAGTCTTTTCTAGGCTTTCAACACAAAGCAGTTTTTTGAAAGAACGTTTTCTGAGTTTTCGAATACGATGTTTAACCAAGTTTTGTTTTGAGTAGTATAAAAATAGAAGTCTGGTACAGAAAACTTTATGGGTTATTAAGAAAAATAAACTAGTCCAGTTTGTTAAGGTTATACAACACGCCACAATAAGCGTTGTAATTGTCTATATAAATTGGCTGTAATCAAATTTTCAATTTCGCAATTAACTAAATTTTTCTTTCTTCTGTTTTAGGTTATCCTTTGTCATAATATATATTTGTTAACAGTGGAGTTTAAGAATGAGTTCGCTTGTGAGAACTGATGATTAGAAGAAAGCATCATTAGGTAAACAGCATTAGGTAACTAATTAATTTTTATCGGTATCGCTTTTTCTTTTTATAATATTTTTTTTAAATATAAGGTTCGGGTTGGGATTAGGGTTTACCCTTTTGTTATAGTCGAAATATTAACTCCAAAAATTGTTTTAAATATTTAAATAAATTTCTGTTTTGGGTGCGGCGACTTTTTTGTTGTTCGTAATTTTGATGAAAAATCAGACTGATAAATGTTTTAAAGCGGTGATTTACTTTTTTTTCGCAGACAAATAAGAAATTTTGTCCTGCTGCTCTTGACACTGTCGGTCATCATATCGAATCATCTATATCAAATATTTATTTTCTTGCTTTGCGGACAAGCAGAAAGTCCGACCCGAGCTATTGAAGGAGGCTTTGTAAGATATCTGTTGGTGGTTTATATCACAGCGAGAAAATAACAAAACGCGTTTCTCGCAACCCGGAAAACCTTCTTGTGCCTCACGGCAGTTCTCACACCGTGGTGTTCTTAGAGAAATTGAAACAACGCACAGGTGCATTTTACAAGCAAAAAGACCTTTGATATAATACAAATTCTGTAGAACTTTTGCCTGGTTATTTTTCGACACAAGTTCCAAAGATTATCAGTATAAAACAGACACAAGTCCATCTTCGAAATGAAAAAAGAAGAAACGTGTTTAACAAATAAAACTAACAAATGATTAAACGCGGCCGAAACCAAACAACGCTATTTACAGTAAAGGCGGCTTTGGAAAGTTTCGATGGCGAGACGCACGAAAAAATGAAAATTTACCGAGAGAGAAATTAAATGACATTTCAAACCCAACTAAAGACAGGAAAATTTCGAAACAAATTTTTTACAGATTTATTGACACCGGTGCAAAATTTCAGCTGGATACCGATATTTTTGGTACCTCGGAAAGCAGACCCCTGAGTAATGGTCTACAGCAGTGGTTTTCAACCTCGGGGTCACGACCCATGCGGGGGTCGTTTGGATATTTTCTGAGGGTCGCGGAAGCATATGACAAATAGAATTTTTGATTTAAAATGAAGATTTTTTTTGGAGATCACTAATACGAGAAATCAGAGACAGATTCCAAGTAGACTTTGTTTACTCTTAACTTCGAAAGTATGGTGACGCTAGCATTAGATAGCCTGCAAACTTCTAAATTAAATTTTGTTTACCAAAGGAGGTCGTTAAGTTACCTTGGATTGAAAAATGGGTTTGCGGTATGAAGAAGGTTGAAAAACACTGCTCTTAACATAAACTTTCTCGTTTTTCTGCATAGTCAGCAAAAACAGCAGATATTATACAATGATGATTTAAATATGAACATATGAATTGCTACTAGTGTGAAAATATGCAACTGTTAATGCAAATTTAATGCAGTAAATGCAATTTTTTAATACAGAATAAACCAAATTAATTTTGAAGCGGAATATTTATGGAGCCTAGAATTACAAACTTTTTCCCTCTTTCTACAAGTATGAATTTGAACATGGATAGCACTGTTAAATACTAATTCTCAGTTTTGTCACAGGTCCAAATCCAAATCGTTTGATTTTGAAATGACTAACTCTTTGTTTGCATTCGTTCATTTTATGTAGTTTGTATCGTAAATTATAGTTGAATGCAAGCCATAAAATTTAAAAATGAAATACACTAGTGATGAAAAGTGCTTTTACTGCGTTTCAATTAAAAAATCAGTTTAAAGACCACTGTTTGTTTTGGCAATTGACATTTTATGTTTTGTTGTTTCACAGTAGATAATGAAATCTGATGCTTTATTTTGAGAACGTTATAATTATAAATTTTTACTGTCATGATTAATTTTGATGTTTAGAGAGATGGTGTTAAATGCATTTATGATTGAATAAATTATACAAATTACAACTTTTATTTATTAAAATATTAATTTTTTGAGCTAAATATTAGAATAATACGATAAACGAAAATTGTTAAATTGAAAAAGTCACTGAATGATTATATTAGACTTTTTATTTTATACATATCAATTTCTGTAAAGTTTTTTTATATGGCATTATGCATTGTTTTAATGACAATGCCAAAGAATATGCTATAAGAGTTTTGAAATTTAGTAGTAATTTTTCTATTACAGTTAACCTCGGTATTTAAGTGTCTCGCAGTGCGAACAAATCGGTTTTCGAATGAAAAATTCGACATAGAAATGACTCTGTTTTCGAACAAAATTTCGGATTTCGAACAACAGAGACGCGTACCTGTTGTGACCAAACGTAAACATTTTTTGAGTCGACCGCTGTGCTGATGGACTTCTAAATAGTTTAGACTTCTAAATAGTTTAGAAGTCCATGGCTGGATACATTCAAGTGTTACGCTGTGCTTTTCTTTTTCAATTTTATTTCATTATCCATTAGCCCTTTAAGGAACAGTGGTACATATGATTGCAATTTTAACATAACAAAAAGCACTTTTGCGAAGGTATTATAACTTTAATTATTAGGTATTTGTAACATTATTATTAAATCATTGTCATTTTACGTGTATTTTACAATCAAATTCCTATTTACCACTGTTATATTTTTGTTTATTATTTACACTTGTTTATTATTACATATTTTCGGCAGCATGGTCGATTGATTAAAGCGCCAGGCTCGTGACCGACACGGTCTCGGTTCAAAACCCACTCGCGCCATTCTGTTGTGTCCTTGGGAAAGACGCTTTATGGCACTTTCCCCTGCTTGGTGGTCCTGGCAAGCAGTTCTAAATTACAGGCATATCTCTATTACAAGCGGACAGCAATATCTTGGTACGAGTATCTCTGAAAGCAGGTCGGGGTAATTGTCTACCCTATGTATTCGCGCCTCCGTCGCTTTCCTGCGAGTCAGGAGGATAAATATAGAAATAAAATTAAAATAAATACACTTTTATATTTTATTTACTATTTGAATAAATGTTTTTATACCATGATATATAATGTAAGCTGGTAAATAAGTATTCATCTGGTGCTTGAAAACAAATTAATCTCTTTTACGTTATTTTTATTGGGAAAATATGATTCGGTTCTCGAACAGTTCAATTTTAGAACAGACTTCCAAAACGAATTGTGTTTGAGAACCGAGGTTTAATTGTATATGTCATAGTGGCTGCAAAATAACATTCTTTTTATTTTTTAGTGTATTTCTGTCGGTCGTGCTTTTGGAAATTAACCGCTTTAATTTGCCCACATACAGTAACGTTATTTATAGTAAGCGAGAATGTTGATGTCAACTTGATAATAAGATAATAAGCCAGGAGTTTTCAGCCAAACTTAAATATTTACGCAGTTACGAGCACCCGAAAATTATAGCCAAAATTACTGATCGCATTATAAACTGACCATCTCTGTAAGGCAGTGGTTCTCAACTTTTTCGAGCCTGCGGCACATTTTGACCTTTCCAAAAATCGCGGCACACTTGTATCAAAGGGCAGATCTTGATTTTCGTCCCTAAAAAGTAGTGTTCTCTAAAAAAAAGTTCTTCACTTTAAATCTGCCTCGTATTTATTCATTTTCCTTCTAAAAAGTAATGTCCACTGAAAAAAAAGTTGCGGAGAAATGGGCTAATGATTTTTAAAATATTCTGCGGTACACTTGGAAATCTCTCGCGGCACACAGGTTGAGAACCACTTCTGCAAGGCATCAGATTTCAAATCTGTTGAGCGGATTCCGCGTAGATCGAATGCCGACGCCGTTTATATTCTTATGTTTATCTTATAATAAAAGCACACTTGCGTTTTACACGTTGATCTTTACTCTATTGCACTTCGATCAAAGCTGCTAAGATAGTTACTTTGAAACACAATCATGTCTTATATGTTGCCAAACTCAAATTACTAATATACCACAGCTATAACTGTATATGTTTTTTATAGGGTGCCTATAGCTTACTTCCGTTACGTATCATTTGGGTGTCCTGTACAATAACTACAATAATTATCTTTGTCTTTCCAAAACGATTTTAAAGGTAAGTAAGCTATAGGTTGTTAATATAGTTGAAAACCACTGCTTTAATCATCTATTCGCAACACACAGCACATACGCTCTAGTTTTTGACAAAAACCTTATAATAACAGAACTTAAAAGATTTTCAATCGATTAAAAACCTGATTTTTTGAAATTGTTTTTCGTCTTTTAAAACGTAACTTCGGGAGAGAGGTTACTTTTTTATACAGTACCATAAAATTGCTATGGAAAGCAGCCATATTGGATTAAGCATTTTTTAATTGATTTATTTACATTATTAAAGCACGACAGAAACAAAAAACAAGACAGAATTAAACAATCGTTTTTGGCTAATTTAAAGTTTCGTATTTGTTTAAATCTGTCTTGTTTTTTGTTTCTGTCGTGTTTTAATAATGTAAATAGATCAATAAATCAATTGAAAAATGCTTATCTAATATGGCTGCTTTCCATAGCAATTTTTCTCATGTGTTTTGAAAATCGTAAACCGCAAATTAGTTAAGTTCGCACCTGTTTCGGCCGCAAGTACAATAATCTAATTATAATTGCCAACATCATTAACACGTTTTTGTTACGTTAAAGTTACGACTGAAAAAGAGGAGGTAAATAGCCATTATTTTTAAAGAGGAAATTGTCAAAAAGAAAATGAAATTAGAAGAGCTAAATTGCGCAACTTTCGAACAACTAAATTGTACTCTACTCTTAAACAACACAAAAAATTTTTTGGTTATTATTTATAGCCCACAAACTTCTAAAGCAAATGGTTTTACTAACTCTCCTATTTTCAAAAATAGGAAGACTATTTAAATTATCTTGTGCTGTTAAAACATGACTTAATTATAATAGGGAGATATAAATTTTCATCTTCATTGCTCTAAATTCTTTGTCACCAAGCACTTTTTTTCCCTATTAGATTCTTTTAATTTTAATCAACATATTGAGAATGTTGCTCACACATGTGGCCATATCATAGACCAGGAGTGTGCCGCGGACGCAAAAAGTTTGAGAACCACTGTTTTAAGCCATGGGTGCCCAACCTTTTACTCGTCGCGGGCCAAATATTCGTCTGCAAGTTTACCTCGGGCCGCAATCGCTGCAGTAATCTAAATGATGTCGAATTCAAGTTGTCGTGAAAATGAATTTGAAAGTTTTACTTTAGAGTCAAAGTGTTGAATTTTACTTTTTTTTTGGGTGATTTTGTTCGCTTTCAATTTAACAATTATTTCGAATTAACTTCCATGATAAATAGAATTTTAATCACATATTTAATTTAAGACAAAATAAAGATCATGACTTCGACTCTACGTATTGTTTTTCGAAACAAAGCAAAGACTTACACATAGACGAAAATAATTCTATTTCTAGTTATCTGCGCACCATTGGATTGGTTCAGAGGCACTGCGATAATTTAAGATGATTGAATATTTGATTAAAAATTTCTCGGCCGGCCGCACCAATAGGCTTCTTGGGCCACATGCGGTCCGCGGGTCGCGGGTTGGACAGCCTTGTCTTAGACTTTGTTGCAACCTTAGACAGTCTTTTCTTATTATTTGATAAACCTTCTATTTGTGAAAAATTCATTACTAATTGTGTCTTTGGAAAACCCTTGGACCACTTTGTTATTATCTGCAAGTTATTTCTCTCTTACAACTCTTCCACATCTTATAAAATTAAATATAAGAACCTTAAATATATCAATCTGGATCATCTAAGCCAGTGTTCTTCAAACTTTTTTCATCGAGACCCATTTTTCACAGGAAAATT
Source organism: Diplosoma virens (assembly GCA_963680785.1). NCBI lineage: Eukaryota > Metazoa > Chordata > Ascidiacea > Aplousobranchia > Didemnidae > Diplosoma > Diplosoma virens. The sequence goes on along the minus strand of OY796886.1, from coordinate 21,592,256 downwards.
TTTTCGCGACCCCTAAAAAAGGTCTTCACCTAGAATCGATCTCTGATTCCGCTATTTTTCCCCAAAAATCAAGGTGTTCTCCAAAAAAAAAATGGTCTTCACTTCGATTTCATCACTGATTTCCCTGTTTTTCTCCCAAAATCAAGGTGTTCTCCAAAAAAAAAAAAAAAGGTCTTCACTTCGATTTCATCTCTGATTTCCCTGTTTTTCTCCCAAAATCAAAGTGTTCTCTAAAAAAAAAAGGTCTTCACTTCAATTTGCTGTTGCATTTCGCTATTTTTCTCCCAAAATCATGGTGACCTCCAAAAATTAAAATCTATAATCCTGCGACCCCCATTGAGCCCTTTCGCGACCCCCAGTTTGAAGAGCCCTGCCTTAAAGGGTTAAAGAAGCTTGAAAGATTAAAAAAAGAAAACTAAATTAATGCTACACAACTTGACTTTAAAAGAACAATGTGCAAACATTAATAAATTACTTTACGAGTATAATGTAAAAAATCCTATATTTAATCTAATATTGTTAACTGCAAAAAGATAATAAAAGACTATAGAAATTAATTTTAAAATCTAATTTGTCACTTAATTCACCAAATGTATTTCTTTTGTAGAACCTTCTAGATGAATTTTCTATTTTGTTCCATAAATTACACCAATCCTTGAATTGCAATATCATGTCTGCACAAACTATAAATTTTCAGCTATTTAGTGGAGCTATCTTTGGTCAATTTCTTGCTGTCACTACTTCTGTAATTAATCAAAAATGTGTGAACTTGATCCATTTTCAGCTGCAATTTTTAAAAAAGGCTCGTTTAGTATTATTCCTGTTATTACTACTATCATTAACAATTTTCTTCCAAACTTGATAAACTCCCTCAAAACTCAAGAAGGCGCCAATATCTCCTTTATTGAAAAATCATAATTTGGATGTAAATAATCTTGTAAATTACCAGTCAATGGAACATCTGAGACTTTTGTCCAAAATATTGGAAAAAGAAGTCGTTGAACAATTAACCGAACCTCTAATTATTAACAATCTTTATGAGAAATTTCAATCCGCTTATAGATGTAATTTTTGTATTGAAACTGCCCTTATTAAAATTACTGATGGCATTCTGAATGGTCTGGACAATAAAAGCTGCACTGTATTAATGATATTTGATAAATCTTCTGCTTTTGATAGTATTGACCACCATATTTTACTGCACAGATTTTCTTGTTTGTTTGATGTGAGAAGCTCAGTGCTTTCTTGGTTTCACTCCAACTTATGCAACAGAACTCAATTATAAATAACCGTATTTTTGTAATCATAAATAACCGTATTTTTGGATTTTTTCGTTTGTCGTCTAGTGTGTCACAAGGCTCCGTGGTTGCCCCATTTTTATTCACTCTCTACATGAAACCCTTGTCTGTTATATTTAACAATTATGGTTTTAATTATCATCTTTATACCGATGATATTCAATTTTACTTTACCTTTGGTTATGATAGTAAACCTGATCCTAACAAATTAACTGATTGTTTGAATGTTGTAGAGTAGTGACTGCGTCTTAACAAATTGAAACTTAACAATAATAAAACTCAACGCATTGTTTTTAGTGACAACCATCAAAAATCTGTTGAAAATGTTTTTCATAACTCTGACCAAAAGTTTTCTAATTCTGTTTTTTGGTACTTTTGGTGCTTTTTTGGATTGTAAGGTTTTCATGAACAACCAAATTAATAGTGCTGTTAAAAAATGTTTTTTTCACATTTGTAATATTAGTAAAATTTGTAAGTATATTGATGAAGAATATTGTAAAGCTTTGGTTAATGTTTTTGTAACTTCTCGATTAAATTACTGCAATGTTTTGTTATGATCAGCCTGACTCTGCATTATCTTGCTTGAAAAGAGTGCAAAACATTTCAGCAGGCTTGTTCTTGTGCTCGTAAATCGATTCACATAACACAAGTAACCAGTGTAATTCTTTTATAATTCTTTTATAATTACACTGGTTACTTGTATTATGTGAATCGATTTACCAGCACAAGAACAAGCCTGCTGAAATGTTTTGCACTCTTTTCAAGCAAGATAATGCAGAATCAGGCTGACCATAACAAAACATTCTTTTATAATTGCACTGGTTACCTTTGCATCTCCGCCTCATATTTAAAGTTTTGTTCCATGTATTCAAGAATATATTAATAATATCACAAGAAAAAAAAAGAATATATTAATAATATCACAAGAAAACTAATCAAACAAATTAGAAGATTGTATAACCAGTGCATGACTAGTCTGCGTAATGATGATGGTTAACACAACTAGTCAAGATAGGGGTTTAGCTCAACTGAACAAGTTGAGTAAAGAAAACCATCCAGAAAAAGAAAGTTCATTAGGTCTGAAAAGCTTTTCTAAATGTATCTGGTAATGATACAAAGATTAATTAAAGGAATTATAAATTAAGAAACAAGTATATACAAAACTTTAAAGGGATAGTAAAAGTAAATGATAAGCAAATATTTATGATATAAAAATAGCACAAAACCTATTATGCTATTTGAAGTTGATGAAGTTGAAATGTAGTTGATGGAGTTGATGGAGTTGTACTGTAGCTTACTTTTGCAATGTTAAGATAAGGAATGGTTTACATTGCATAACTGTTGTGCAATACTTAAAAACTAAATAGATTATATGTAGTGCTGTTTTAAATTTAATTAGTCCATCTATGTATATTACTTTCATGTTCTCTATGTGCTGAAAACATCAAACTTTTCAGAGTTGCTGAGTTTAATGGACCCATGTAAAATCCCACTAAAGAAAAATAGACGCGGATCTTTAAAGGCAAGCCTCATTAACTCTAAAGAAAGAGAGGCCTAAGGTAACTGCCACGTATCACCACCATCCACTACTGGGGATGGACACCTTTAAATGCATATAAATTTCATAATTAGATAGGTTTCCATGCAACCGATGACCAAAACAAAAGTCTTCCTTTTATTTCGACAAATCTTTAAAGCTTTAATGTCGCTACTATAAAGAGGAAGCCACTATCACTACGTTATTAGGGGTGCCTGTTACGACCACTCGGTTTGCTTCATACTAAACCACATTAAGTAGGTTAGAATTAATTTTAATATTAACTGTAATTTTATTTTGCTGTGACCTGAGAAAGAACCACGACAAAAGTAATTAAATTCGTTTCATAAAACTACGTCTCACAGTCTTTACTAGTCAGGCTATTGGGAAAATCGAACAGTAAAGTTAAATATGTGTCCAGTTTTGCAATATCAATTGTGCGATGTCCAAACCTATATTACAGTAAGTCATGATTTGGCTCAATTAATGACTTATATTATTGATCACCATTAAAAAATAATAATTCGAAAGAAAGTGAAAAAGAAAAACGATTTGATGACATATTTTCGGGTAACCTTTGCTAATAAGAATTGAACAAATATTGTCCAGTTCAGATTTTAATTTTTTTTTAAATCCGATAAAAATGTCCTGCAAACCAAGGTTAATTTTTCGTTAGTTTTGACTGAAAAAATTTCAGCGCATATTAGTCGAGTGCTCCACTACCAGTGTCTTGCCGCACAGACTTGTGCCGCAAGAAGATGCAAGAGGTGCCGAAGAAAAACTTTAATTTTTTTGAAAGTTAGCTTTACAACAAGACTAGCTAGAAAAATTAGCCGACTCAAACTCTTGCGAGGCACTCTAACGCATTAAAATAAACTATAACGTTTAATTTGGGTGTAAATGGATTAGATTTTTTCGTTGTTGGTCACCGAGTGCTGCAAAATTTTGAAATGTGCTATAAATGAAAAAATATTGCGAAACACTATGTAGCCGGTCAAAGTAAGATTTCTCTGTACTCTGGAGTAATCTTAAAATCGTATCTTTCAGCAAAAAGATGAAAAATAATACAACCTTTTTTCCTTTCTCAATGATTTTGTCTGTTGAGTCTTTTCCGAGAAGCATCGCTTGCAGTAATTGTAGTACAAGCTAAATATTGTTAAAATTACTGCAGAATGAAACGATAGAGGAAAGACAAGACTGAAGTTAAAAAACTGGAATTGCGGAGCCGCTACGATATAGATTAAGATTAATAAATCTGCTGTAATATACTGAATTTTCTGTTTAATTTGAATAAGCTCTAACTTTGTTATCGAGCACTTTAGAAGTACTGATTTTCATACAGAATTTTCTGTTTATATAGTTCTAATATTTCGCGGCACCGCTTATGAAACCTGTCACTTATTAAATCCAAAAACGCTTCGTTCGGAAGTAAATTTGTTACACTTCATTTGTGATAAACTGGCCCAGATGGTAGGTGCTTTCACGTAGCCTGGGCCGCGAGTAAGTCTGTTCATTAATTTAAAATGACAGACCGAAACCGAACCTACCAAAACGGAAGGGTATCCACCCATTCCGATGTTTAGTGTGGATCTGCTAATCGGCAAACGTCCTTTTCAGGACGGGGCAATGCTAGGATAAAACTGCCTTTTTCAGGGCACATTGCGAACAAGTTCCGAAGACCCACTATTTTTCAGTTGAACATCGAAGGCCTCACTGCAAGCAAGATGAACGTTCTTCATCACCTCGCTATGCAGTCTGAGGCACTCGTCATCCTACTGCAGGAGACCCACTGCACTGATGCAGAGAAGTTGGTACTTCCAAACTACCAACTAGCTGGGTCTTCTTTAAGCAGGAAGCATGGCCTTGCCACGTTTGTCCACGAGCGACTGAGATACACGCTTTTGGACCAATCTCCACCAACATCGGAGATCGAGTGGTTGTGTGTGGACGTTGATGGCTATAAAATAGTCAACGTCTACAAACCACCGCCAACGCGATTGCGAACCCTGGATCTCCCAGTGTTTCCTCACCCCTGTCTTTACGCTGGCGATTTTAACTGCCGTCATGCTGACTGGGGTTACGACGACAACAGTCCGGATGGTGAGTGCTTGGCTGGCTGGGCAAGTATTAATTGTCTTGCCCTCCTATATAATGCCAAGGACGCTGCTAGTTTTTATTACGGCCACTGGAACACTGGCACCAATCCGGATCTAGCTTTCGCTAGCGTAGGTCCAAACAGTCGCTTACCGGATAGACGTGTCCTTGACAAGTTCCCCAGGTCACAACATCGACCCTCGCTTATTACACCACCAAGGTTTGCTATGGCAGTGCCAAGCATGCCTGTTAAGCGATGGAACTTCCGCAAGGCCAATTGGAGTCACTACATTGCTTTGACGAATAAATTCGCAAAGACTTTGTTGCCGCCTGATTCACTTGATGTGGATGCGGCTTACCAGGACTTCTGTAACACCATTAAGAAAGCAGCCAAAAAGACTATCCCACGCGGGTATCGAAACAACTATATTCCGTGTTGGGATGCAGAGTGTGAATTCCTCTATAAAACCTTTCTGCAGTCTCCTCAGGGAGACGACTCAAGTTTGGCTGCTACAGCTCTGCTTGCCAAGCTTGACAGAAAGCGGAGGGATCGATGGTCCGAGGCAGTTCGGAGCATTGACTTCTCACACTCTAGTCGAAAAGCGTGGAGTATTTTGAACAACCTTACTGGTAGGTCACGACACTCTCCTCGTCACTGTCCTGTTTCAGCCGATGCTATTGCATCTCAGCTGGTTAAAAATGGGAAATACGAGGCTGTTGACCGCAAGTCATCTCGACTTGTCTTTCAAGAAGTGTCTGACCTTTGGAGGGCCACAACACCAGACGCAGTAAATATCTCTGACAGTTTTTTACAGAGAGAATTTGCTGCTGCCCTTCAACATTTAAAACCAGGTAAAGCTTCGGGACCTGATTCCATCTGCCCCGAGCTTATACTCCATGCCGGAGCTGCTTTGAAGTCCTGGTTACGTGATTTCTTTTCTTCCTGCTTGCGCCGACTCAAAATCCCCAAGATCTGGAGAAGAGCGCTTGTGGTCGCGATCCCAAAACCAGGAAAGACTGTGGGGGACCCAAAGAGTTAACGACCGATATCTCTGCTCTGTGTCCCCTACAAGATCTTCGAGAGGCTTATCTACGCCCGCGTTGAACCATTAATCGATCCACTGCTCACTAAAGAACAGGCTGGGTTCCGACGCGGGAAGTCAACCGTAGACCAAACTGTTCTGCTAACCCAGAACATTGAGGATTCTTTCGAGGCTAAAAAGAAGGCCGGTGCCGTATTTATCAATCTGACAGCTGCTTATGACACTGTCTAGCACCGTGGCCTTACCTGCAAGCTGCTGAGACTACTTTCGGATAAGCACATGGTCAAAATGATCATGGAGCTTGTCCGAAATCGAAGTTTCACCCTTACCACCGGTGCCAGCAAGCAAAGCAGGCTACGCCGTCTTAAAACGGCGTTCCTCAGGGATCGGTCTTCTTGTGTAAAGCGAGAATTCTTGTCTTACATTTTGCTCGCTTTACCCTCATGAAAAAACATCGAACCAGCATTCGGACTTTCTCTGAAAAAGGGAAAGTGCAATCCATCTTTAATTTTTATTATAATCAAGATCTAAAACTATTAATTCCAAAAATTGTTAATCAAAGTTTAAAATTTCAATTCCACCGTTTTAAAATAAATTACAGTTTTGGCTATATTTTAAAAAATGTTTATAATAATGATTTACGGTATTACCATGCATCCTTTAACAACAGTGTGATGATGTCTACCACTCGCTTGATTAGTAATCGCCATGAATTAATAGAGTTTTTAAATACGTTGGCCGAATAATCCTTTTTTGATCAAATCAACCGCCCGGACACCAAGTGGAAAATTGTAAATATTCCCAACATTACCTTTTATATAAATCATCTAAAAGATGCCCTTCTTGGTGCCCCGGTTGATTTACCGGATTATATTATGAACGACCATGGTTTAAGGAATGCCAGTGCTGGGGATAATTTGTGTTTTTTTCGATGTTTGGCAGTACATCGGGGTGCCAACCCTCACAAATGTGAGAAGACTGCCAAAAATTTATTTCGTGCATACTGTACCCATTTTGACGTTGCGCCTGGAGATTTTGCAGGCGTTCAACTTTTCGATTTTATCCATTTAGAGGATTTTTTTGAACTCAACCTCATTGCGTATGAACTTGACGGTAAGGTTGCCAAACTGGTCCAACGTAGCCGTGAGTTCTACCAGGAGACCATGCGGTTGAACGTTTTTAGAAATCATCTAAGTGTGATTGTAGATTTTGAGCGCTATTGTGGTGTGTACCAATGTGTACACTGTGATAAGCTGTGGTATAACTCTAAACATTACAATCAACATACTAAAAGTTGTACCACCACGGTGCGTGAGGTTTTTCCTGGGGGCATTCATAAAAATCCTGCCACTATTTTTGAAAAATTGGACGAGATAGGGATTGTTGTTCCACCTGTGACCGCCATTTCCCCTTTTTTGCTTGCTACGATTTTGAAGCCTATTTTTCAAAAAGTAAAATTTTCAATAATTCGATGTTAACACTAGACGCTTGTTACCTTCCTTTGAGCGTTGCAGTAGCGAGCAACATCCCTGGTTATGAGTCAGGTGTTTGCTTCATGAAAGAAGGAAGTGACGAGCGTTTGGTTCAAAAATTAGTTAACTATCTGGAAACCCTCTCTGATGTTTGTTATCAACTGCTTGTACAAAAATTCGATTACGTGTTCGAGCAATTGGAGAGTAGCGAAAACGTGAGGAAAGAAAAAATTTTAAATGAATTTCATTCGTATTGTAAAGAATTGGTTGTACTCGGTTTCAGTTCGGCTTCCTATGATTTAAATCTTATCAAACCCACATTGATTCAAATTCTTTTAAAAGATATTCAATTTGTTATAAAAAGAACAAATAGTTATCTTTGTTTGAAAACATCCAAATTACAATTTTTGGACATCAAAAACTTTTTGGCTCCCGGTTTTAATTACCGCAAGTTTTTGGTAGCTTATGGAGCAGAACTCAGAAAGTTTTACTTTCCTTAAGAATTCGTTACCGATCTTGACAAATTGGAAAGCGGATTGCCCGAACACGGTGATTTTTATTCTTCACTTTCGAAATCCAATATCACCCAAGAGGAATACGATCTTGTGGTGAAAACTTGGATGGAGAAAGGTTGGAGCTCCTTACGCGAAATGTTAATCTATTACAACTTACTCGATTGTGTGCCTTTTGTACAAGCAGTTGAAAACCTACTCCAACCTTATCTTGAACAAGGTTTGGATATTTTTAAAACATCTTTTTTGGTTAGCGGAGTGGCCAAGCTTCAAATGATGAAGAAAATTGAAAAAAATGCGTTCTTTTGTCTCTTCCCTAAGCGGCATGGGGATTTGTACAAAACCCTTCGCTCTCAATTGATGGGTGGTTTAAGTTTGATTTTTTGTAGACTTGCGGTTTTGGGAGAAACCAAAATCCGCTCCCACGAAATTGAAAATCCTGAAACCGTACAAAAAGTGCTCGGTTTGGACGCCAATTCTTTGCATTTGCATGCTATTACTCAAAATAACCCCACCGGTTATTTTTGTCGCTATAAAGAAGAAGAAGATTTTCGGCCTGATCCTTGCTCCGAATTCGGCTTTCAATTGTATCAGTGGTTAAGTTATGTTGCATACAAAGAAAATACGTTTTTGCAAACTAGGTTTAATATGGGGGAGAGAAGAGTGAGTAAGTATAGTTTGCCGGTGGACGATTATTTTGAGTAACAAAACACGGTGTACCAATATCTTGGTTGTTTTTTTCATTCTTGCTATAAATGCAATACCAACCGAAACTCTGACGGTAGTTTGAAAATGATGCATTCTCTTAGAAACGTTCCCCATGAAGATATTGGGGAAGAGACAAAAAACAATAAAAAAAGGTTGGAAGAAGAAGGGTTTTGCGTGGTGGAGATGAGGGAGTGTGAATGGTTGAAGATAAGTAAACAGCTGGAAGTCTCTCGTTTCTTAAAAACTTTAAAATCCGTAACACCAAAAAGGACTTTTGAAAAAATTTTAGAAGGCGTTCGAAACGAGAGTTTGTATGGTTTTCTTATCGTCGACATCCACACTCCCGACGAGTTAAAAGAAAAATTTAAAGATTTTTCTTTAATTATTAAAAATAGTTCATTTCTCTGGATGATATTGGTTCGTATATGAAGAACGTGGCAGAGGAGCATGACCTTTTAAAGAAAGAACAGAAATACTTAATTAGTAGTTATTTTGGAGAGAAATTTTTAATTAATTCGGAAATGGCCAAATTTTACCTAGAAATGGGTTTAAAAATCACCAAGATTTATGAATTTGTAGAATTTTTTCCGCAAAAATGTTTTGCTCTTCTGGCACAAGAAATTGTAAATTCAAGACGTTTGGCTGATACTGATAAATCCAAAACAGTAATTGCATTAACAAACAAATTAACTGGAAATTCGCTTTCTGCTAGTTTGTTAAATAAGGAGAAACCCATGAACATTACGTACCATTTGGGGGACACAGTCAACAAAACCATCAACGATCCTCGTTTTATTCATTTGGATGAAATTAAAAAAGATATCTACGAAGTAAAAAGTTTAAAAAACAAAATTGTAAACGATCTCCCTATTCAAATTGGACTCAATGTATATTTAAATTCAAAACTCCACATGTTGAAATTCTTTTATTTGTTTTTAAAAAAATACATTCCAGATCGTCATTTTAAGTTGTTAGAAACCGATACCGACTCTATTTATTTTAGCATTAGTAAAAAAAATTTGGATGACTGTGTCCTTCCCCATTTGAAAGCAAGTTACTTTCACGATAAATTAAAATGGTTGACTTCGGAGGTATGTCCCAACCACGAAGAAACCTTCATCCAGAGAAAACTTGAAGGTGAGGAGTGGGACGCACAACCTTGTTGCACTTCATTCGAGTTGTTTGATAAAAGAACTTTGGGTAAAATGAAGTTGGAGTACGAAGGGGACAACCAAATTTGTTTGGCTTCAAAATCGTAATTTTGCGAAGGGGAAACAAACAAACAAGTGTGTAAAGGGGTGTCCATCGCTCAAAACCCATTAACATTTGATCAGTATGCACGTGTTTTGGAGACCGGTAAACCACTCCTAGTGGAAAATCGCGGGTTTCGTTCGAAAAAACACCAAATTTTTTGTTACATTCAAAAGAAAAGGGGTTTGATTAATTTTTACTCCAAGAGAAAGGTGTTGAGCGATGGGGTTCACACAGTGCCACTAGATTTATAAAATTTTTTATTTTTACCAAGTTTCTCACGCACCGCACCGTGTTTTTTCGTCAGTGTGTTTTTTTTTTCGTCCATGTATTTTTCCTAACTATCGAAGTTTGTGTATTTTCGTGCATGCTTTTTCATTACAAAAGGGCTATGTTACAACGTTTGCTTTCATTTTGTTCCATAAAGAGCTAGTGTAATGTCTTTACAATTTCAAAATCCAACTAGTTTTGTGGTAAACGGACCTTCTGGAGTTGGAAAGTCTTATTGGGTCCTACGTTTTATAGACAGTCTAAAACAACTTTGCCCTGAAATCAAACAGGTTGTTTATCATTACGAGGTATGGCAAGCAATGTTTGATCGTTACACGGATAAAGTAAACTTTAAACAAGGCATGCCGAGTCTTGAAGACCTAAAAGAAAGTCGAGATGCGTTTTTAGTACTAGACGATTTGATGTTTGCCAATTCTGAATTTTTATCCAAAATTTATAGCGTCTACTCCCATCACTTTCATTTCAGTGTTCTCATGACAGTGCAAAATTTGTTTCATAAAGGTTTGTGTGAAATAAGTCTCAACGCACAAATTATGGTACTCTTTAAAAGTTGTAGAGAGGTAAACCAAATTGCACAATTTTTACGACAGATCTACCCCAAAACCTATAAAAACGCACTGGAGGCATATAAAAACGCTGTATCTTTCGAAAGAGGTTATTTGGTGATTGACTTACGCTGCGAAACACACAATAACCAACGTCTGCGTTCAGGGATTTTTCCAGAAGATACGCATTATCTTTATCAATGAACTGCTTGCGAAAAAACGGACCCACCTTGCGTTTGCTACAAAAAGCCCCTGCACCTTTGCAAAAGCGTATTCTAGACAAAGCGTCGTCCGAGTTAATACGTTGTCTTTGTGACTGCGCTCACAACGTGCTGCAAGGAAACGTCAACATATCGAGTCATCACAAACAGAAATTAAAACCGCACAAGACCAAACTTTGAAAGTTGGCTGATCGTAAGGTAGCGTTAAAAACAAAACAAAGAATTATACAAAAAGGTGGATTTTTACCCATCTTGTTGTCTGCACTCACTCCAGTCATTAGTGGTGTGTTGGGGACTCTTATAAAATGAGAAAATTAATCGCGTTGGAACCTGAAGTGTACGAAAAACTCAAAAACAAACATCAAGTCACGGATAAAAAAGTACTTTCTGAACTGGATGCTAAAATGCAAGAAATCTTAACTTCCAACCGACCCGACAGTGAGAAATTGACTCTATATAATGAGGCGTTGCAAAAATCAAAGTTATTTCTGAAAAAGTTTCAACCGAAAACAGTGAAAAAACCCTTGTCTGAAAGTGCAGTGCTAAGCGTTTTAAAAAACGAACCAAAGCCAAAAAACTATTTTAAGACCCCACTAGCAAAAAGAACTTAGATTGGAATAAAGACGGTCAAATGCTTTTAGACGATCGAGTGGTACCTGGATCTCATATCGGCGATTTGTTTCAATCCAACCTAAAAAAACGAGACCCTACTTTACCAGGTGCACGCGAGTTTGAATCGATGCTATGGGAGAGCATTTAAATTATTACAATCCTAAAAAAGAAGCTTCTTTCTCGGGAGCACATCGTTTTCCAAAAGCAACCCAACAATGGTTGTAATCACAAGACACTTATATGCTTCACAAACCCGTACGAAAAAATTTCAAGCGCAGAAAAACAATTGTACCTGGCGCCAACTTTCAAATGCAAGCCGATCTCATTGATTTTTCTTTGCTCAAGTCGTACAACGATCATTATAAATACATTTTGGTGGTTATTGACGTGTTTTCGAAAAAAGCCTTTACCGCTTACTTGAAAACCAAATCAAGCTCAGACATGATCCAGGCCTTTGAGCAATTGATGCCTGAAATTGACAAGTTTCAAAAATTGCAGACGGATATGGGATGTGAGTTTTTCAATCGACCCTTTCAAACTTGGTTAAAACAACATCACGTGGAGCACTTTTACACTCAAAATTTTGACACCAAAGCATCCATTGCTGAACGATTTATACGCACTTTAAAGGAGAAACTATGGCGTTATTTTACCTACACCAACAGCCGAAGATACGTGGAAGTGCTGCCTGCTCTGCTTGAATCTTACAACAACACCTATCACTGATCCATTGGACGTACTCCAAATTCAGTCAACTCTGAAAACCAAGAAACGGTTTGGCTCACACTCTATGCCGACCCCGAGTTAAGAAAACCAAAATCGAAAGTAGGTGATCAAGTCAGCCTGTCCATGACTCGAATGCGGTTCCGCAAAGGTTATTTACCCGGTTGGACGGACGAGTTGTTTCAAGTTGCTCAAGTGTTTCGAGACAATCCTCCTTATTACAAAATAAAAGACTTACAAGGCGAGTGGTTGGAAGGAAGTTTTTACAAAGAAGAGTTGCAGAAAATCTATAAAAAGGATGACGTGTTTCGAATCGAGCATATTCTCCAACAACGCAAGCGCAAGAAGGGTGTTGAATTTTTAGTAAAGTGGTTTGGATATCCTGCTTCTCTTAATTCTTGGGTGTCAGAAAAAGATATTGTATGAAAATAACCTTTGACATTGTTTTGTTTGGTGCACAAGTTTTGGTGATTTACATTGTGGTTTCGATCAGTTTTTGTAAAAAGAAAATGTAAGAAGTTGGTAAAAAATGTAACACCAACCAATGTTACATTTTCTACCAACGCGGTGCTTTGGAATTTGTAGCAGTGCTTCCAGTAGGTTATTATCAACAACCTCAATATATCGTGCGTCAGATACTTCAAGAAACGAGACGAGAGTTTCAAGATAGAAACAAAGCGCTTGTCAGCGAAGGAGTTTTGACGCAACCAACCGACTTTCTCTTTGATCTCACTTACAATCCTCAAACACAAGTAACCACCATGTCCATCCAACACAAAAAAGGAGCGCCTACGGTCGACCATAATGGTACCACGCAACCGGATGTGACGGTGACTTTTTCCGAGCAGCTGGCTTCTATTTTGGGTTTTCGAAAGGTTTGGTATCGGGAAATCGGAGAGTACACTTCGGTAAGCGTTGCCAATGTAGACACCGTGAACGCCATCTATGTCTATTGCGATGTTATCGAACACAGAACGGTTGGTCATACTCTTGCGCCCTTGATTGGTGTTCTTCCTGTAACAGGGAAGCCGGGTGCCTATGTTTCCAAAAGATACGACAAAATACAATACCATCCCGTCTTAAAGAAAAATCTTAGTGACATCCACATCTCGCTTCGTGACGATCAAGGAAAACGAATTCGTTTTCGCAAGGGAAAAGTGATTGTGAGTTTGCATTTACGACCCAAAAAGTTAAATTTATTATAAAAACCAGATGCAAAGGAAAATGTGGTTATTGTAAGAAATCAATGGTAGCAGAAACATGCGTGTCAAATATTGTTGTGACGCAAAAGCTTACGAAAACTATTATTTGTCTCAAGTCGGTCATGGAATGCCTTATTTTGCGGGGGCACGAGTGCAACAAGGTTACGGACTAGGTAATCTGTTTAGCTCCATTGCCAAAAGTGTTCTTCCTTTGGTCAAAAAAGGTGCCAAAACCCTGGGAAAACAAGTTTTACAAAGCGGTGTCGAGTTTGCTTCCGATGTCTTACACGGTAAAAACGCCAAACAAGCTGCTATCGATCAAGCAAGAGCTGCTGGTTCCAATCTTTTACAAGTGGCTCAACAAAAAATAGGAAAGCGAAAAGCAGCGCCGAGAAAAGTACAAAAGAAGAAACGCAAGAGACATCACGACATTTTCTCGTAAACCATGGCGACGTTAGTACACCCCAGTTCGGCAGAATCCACAACCTCTCAATTGGATTTGTTTTCGGTCCCACCAAGTCAAACTAGTATGGAGGAAGGAAGTTTTACCGAATACCATCCTGTATCTGTATTGACCTCCACAGGTCCTATTGAATTTACGATTAGTGATGAAAACTCCAACTACATTGATCTTGCCAATAGCTTTCTTTATGTGCTTGCAAGCGTGACTACTGCAGCCAGAGCTGATTTGGCAGAGAATGTGGAAATTGCACCTGAATGTAATTTTTTACATACGCTATGGACGCAAGTGGATGTTTATTTGAACGTCTCGCTCGTGACACAATCCAACAACAATTACCCCTATCGAGCTTATATTGAAAACTTGCTTAGTTTTGGACAAGAAGCAAAAAATTCCCAACTTTCTGCTCTGTTGTGGCACCGTAACACGTCAGAACATTTCGATACTCGTGGGGCTAGCAACCTAGGTTATACCAAACGAAAAGCTTTGGCTGCAGAAAGCAAAGAAATGGATATGATGGGGAAATTCCATCTTGATTTGTTCTTTCAAAATCGATATTTGTTGAATGGTGTCGAAGTACGTTTGCGATTGATTCGTTCCAACGACCTTTTTTGCTTGCATGGAAACGCAAACCAGCAGATAAAAAAGTGTCTTTGAAAGAAGTGACCTTGTTTGTTTGCAAAGTAAAACCCAATCCCGCCGTACAGTTTGCTCATGTCAAAGCCTTGCAACACGGCACTGCAAAATACCCGCTTCGACGTGTGGAAGTCAAGAGCTTTACTGTGCCGACTGGGAATCGAAGTATCACCAAAGAAAATTTATTTTTGGGTCAATTGCCCACACGAATGGTGATCGGTGTAGTGGACAATGACGCTTACAACGGTGTCATCACCAAATCTCCTTTTAATTTCAAACACAACAGCATCAATTTCATGACGATTTACCGTGACGGAGTTCAAATCCCTTCCAAACCACTGCAACCAGATTTTATCAACGATCGTTTTGTTCGAAGTTACGTTCGTTTGTTTACGCAAACGGGTCAATATTATCGTGACACAGGAAACGCTATTTCGCGAGAACAGTACAAAGACGGTTGTGCTTTGTTTGCTTTTGATCTCACACCCCAAATGGATTCCAGCGAAGTCGGTTTCGAATTGATAAAGCATGGCAACATACGCATCGAAATTCATTTTGCTATTGCTACTGCACGTACTCTTACGGTCATTGTGTTTGCCGAACACGACAACCTGCTGGAGATTGATCAAGACAGAAACGTTGCTTTTGACTATACAGCATGAACACGTTGCAAATCGAAAGATTGCTCAAGAAGGATTTGAAAAGCAAAACCATCTTTAAAAAAGTCTGTGCTTTGGATCAGTTGGAAAAACCTACTTTTCCGTCTGCTTACGTCATCAACTCGGACCCGAGTAGTAAACCTGGAAAACATTGGGTTGCAGTTTATTTCGACAAACGCGGTCGAGGAGAATACTTTGATAGTTATGGACTACCCCCTACCTTGGTCGGTCTCAAGTCTTACATGGATGCCTACTCCTTATCGGGATGGATTTACAATTGCAAAACCTTACAAGCGTACTTTTCCAGTTTTTGTGGTCATTATTGTGTCTATTTTATTTTATTTTGTTGTCGTGGCGTACCTTTGCATGCTATTATATCTGATTTTACGTCAAACCTAACTGAAAACGATCGCTCTATTTCTCGCTTTATTCGTAATATATCACAACATTGATTGTACACATATCGTCTATTAATTAAATACAAAAAGTAAAATCAAAATCTCTTTGGTTTAGAAGGTAGGGTTTTAACAAAAACGTTGATAAAACTTGAGATTAAGAGCTAGCAACAATTGCTTCTTTTGAAAGACGATAAGGTCAAATCAATACGATTCAGAACAAAACGACGAGGCTTCAGGAACTACGTGGAATTGTCTACTGATAAAGTCATTTTCAATAAATTTTACAGCTGCATAACACTAAGACTAAAAGAATTTTTTGAAGCTAAATAGACTTGAAATATATACACCCTAGAAAGTGTAAATTAGGAGTAAAACTTAATAATGGTCTACAACAAAAATCAAAAATATGATCGATTATTTTTGAGACTAAGATCCAGACGCCCGTTTGTGCCAGGTGCGCGGAATCTCTTGGACAATATTGCCAGACTTGGCATCCGCGCCTCTGAATGGACAAATCACAAATGGAACGCGGAGTACTGTGAAAATGCTTCCAGGCTCCGTGCTTTTGTGCCCGGGACCAGTGTCAGGCCTGTTGGGATGGGCTTACCCCGAGCAGCTTGGGTTAAGCTCAACCGCCTGCGGACTGGTGTTGGGCGATTCCATTCGTCCATGCACAAATGGGGTCTCGCTTCTTCACCGAATTGCGAGTGTGGCGCCTCAGAGCAAACCGCAGACCATGTACTAACAATGTGCCCCATACATCGGGCACCACATGGAGCACGCGGTCTGACGGTTTTGGATGACGAAACTCGATGCTGGCTTAATAACATCACTGCCAGCATCTGATCCGGGCAGTGCAGCAGTCTGGGGTAGTAAAAGGATAAACCCTCGGCCCCAGTTCTGTTTGTGCCTGGCCTGGAGTGGATGCCCTTCAAACGATGACGACGACGACGACGACGAACAAAAATCAAAATTATTTAAAGAAAAAAAATTTTAAATTTCAACAAAGGTATAATAGAAATCATGGTTGACAAAGAAAAATTCAACATGGGTATAGCAAAAAATCAAAATTGTTTAGAAAAAAATTGAATATAGGTATCTAAAAATCAAGATTCTTAGAAAAATTTTGAAAAATTCAACAAGGGTGTAACAAAAATCAAGTTTGTATAGGAGAAAATTGAAGATAAGAATGACAAAAATCAACATAAACTTTTAAAAATTCAACAAAAGAATAATAAAAATTGTGGTTGACAAAGAAAAGTTTGGAAAAATTCAACAAGGGTATAACAAAAATCAAACTTGTTTAGAAAAATTGAAAATATTTATTAAAAAATCAAGGTTGCCTAGAAAAAATTAAACATAAATATGATAAAAACAAGATTGCTAAGAAAAAACTTAAATAAAAGTACAGCAAAATCAAGGTTGCCAAAAAAAAATTAAACAAAGTTATAACAAAAATCAAGGTTGCTTAGAGAAAAAGTTTTAAAATTGAACAAAGGTATCTAAAATTTAAGGCTGCCAAGTAAAAGTTGAACATAAATATAACAAAAAACAAGGTATTGTAGAAAAAAATAGGCAATCCAAAAATCGAGTTTGTCAAGAAAAAATCAAACAAAGGTATAACACAAATTAAGGTTACATAGAAAAAAATATCGTACAAATAAAAGTTAAGCATACCTAGAAAAAAATGTTTAAAATTGATATTCACCTAAAAACTAAACTTGTCTAGAAAAACTTTTGACTATAGGTATCTCGTGAGTTAAAATCAAGGTTGTCTAGGGAGCGCTTAAAAGTGCACAAATATCAATTAAAAGTAAGCAACATAGGGTATTGATTCTTTTTAAAGACGATAAGCTCAAATCAATAGCATTCACAACAGGAAACGATGTTCACGCTTCAGGAAATACGTCGTAACTGTCTAGCGCATAGATTTACAAAATCATTTTCAATAGAACTTATTAATCTTATAGTTTTTATTTCTTTTAGAACTTATTAATCTTATTATTAATATTAACTTGAAACTAAATTGATTTGAAACGTATACACTCTAGAAAGTAAAAAATAGGGTTTGGATCTTTTTGTTGGTTCATGGAGTCTAAGGTTCGGAACCGTAGGCGCACTGATGACGTCAGTGCGCCATCGCGCCAGCGCCTGCGCCATCGGACGGTCACCAAAATTCCTTTCATATACTACTTATGTCTACCGTAAACTGGCGTCGCGTAACGTGATCTTATATAAGCGAGCGCTTTGTTTTCATTTTATTCCAGTGTAAACTCCAGTGTAAATCTCAATTGGTGATTGCAGTTGTTGCATTACAGTTACGTCGTTTGTGTTTTTGTAAATTTGATTTCGGAGATTAATTTTATAGAGAGATAGAATTATTTAATTGTATAGAGAGATAGATTTAATTCTATAGAGAGATAGAATTATTTTGTGTTATAGCGCTGAAATCGTCTTAAAGTTGGGGAAGCGTGGAGCCGAGCTATTGTAAACCAATAAATCTTTGTGAATTTTGTAAATATATTCTTCAAAGTTAGAGACAGTGATCTCTGTCTATCTGCGGAGAGAGGTTTTTACGAGAATTAATTCAAACTTAGCCAGAATTAACTGTATAAAAAACTTCAGTCTCGCGGCAAACTATTTCTGAGCAGGAATAAATAAAAAAAAAGTAGACACAGCTTTACTTTAGCGCAGGTTTTCAGGTTACCTTGTTCAGCTGGTCCTTTTGGAGTCCCAAATAAAGTTTGTGACAAAATTTATTAAGAAAATTTACTGTATTGGTTACATACGGTCAGGGGTGGATTAGCCCGGCGGGAATTCGAAAGTTTCCCGGTGGGGCGCTCAACTGTGCGCCGGTTCAGTGATTCACTGGGCTGCCTCAAAACTAACTTTAAGAAGCTAAAAATGATCAAGAATATGAACCAGTTCCATACATAATGATTTCGCAATTATTTTTCAGTAGCAGTATTTTTGTATAGCCTACCGGTGTCTATAATTTTCTTATTGTGATTTGTGACTGTCGTGATTGATGTAAAATAATAAATAAAGGGTCAGTGGTAACTTCTTTTCCTAATTTGCAGTACTATGACGTAATAAAGAGTCGCAGGAGAACTGACATCGTGTATGCCACATAGTTGTTTACCATCCATTCTCCAGGCCTCTCTAAATTTTAAGTAATGGAAAAAGAAACGAAAAAGCGGAAAGGAGGAGCTGAGAAAGAAGAAAGAAAGAAAAATAAATTGAAAGAAATTGCTGCTAAATGTATGAAGATTCAGGAAGCACTTGCAAGAGCAAGTACCTTAACAAAAGCCAAGCGACAGTTAATCCCGCTTTGCTATTAGAACATTAAGATCAGCATCAGTCTGTAAGTTATCATAATGTACCAGCATCGGATTTAGTAAATCAAAATTGCTCTGACATATCTACTCCGCCAGTATCAGAAAGCAAAGTCCAGACTGTATATACTGATAAACCAGGACCAGACAGCCTCAGCCAAGATAATCCTAAAGTATGTTGTGCTCCCCCAGAAGTTCAACGAGATCAGTCTGTAATTCCTTCTGTGACAGCGTACCACTCGTGGTTTGTAAAACCAAAACGAGATAAACTAACCGAATATTTCGAATTTCATACACATCAACTAGAAACAATCAAATTCAACGCTACAATGTGTACTTCCAACCTGATGACTCTGGAGGTTGTTTGCAGCGATTATGGCTCTCGTATTGCGAAGAAAAATAAGTTTTATTTTGCAATCATTGCATTGCATATGGTACTACTAATAGTAGCAATCAGAACCCCAGCAACTTTCTAATGGGTTTCAATTCGTGGAAACGCATTTACCAACGAATTGATGAACACAAAAGTTCTCAAAAACACAAGGCATGTGTTGAAGCTCACATACAATTCAGCAGTAATAAGACAGTGGTAGACCTACTTTAGACTGTCATTCAAACATCATTACACAAAAAAGAGGTCATGCAAAGAAGGAAAATTCTCGACAGAGTCGTCTTCATTGTGAAAATGTTGGAAAACGGGAACGAGCTACAGTGGAACAGGGAGTTCGGCAGCGGTGTCTACTTTATGTGATGAAAAAGTTTATCACGAAACATTTTTGGAGACTGTACTTCTTCTTGCGAAGTACGATAACATTCTAAAGTGTCATTTAAAAAATATTATTAAAAATAATTATGGATTTATGTATTTATAAGTATAATGCATTTACAGCTTTTTTTGAAAAAGAATCTCCTGGTCACATTCACACATGGTGCTATGCCCACGTTCTCAACTTGGTTCTCCGTGATGTTACTACGACTAATCATACATCCATATCTCTATTTGGATATTCAAAAGGTTGGAGTGTTCTTTCATATTTGCGAATGGACATGTGGAAAGAGCAGATGAGCCAAAAACATGGTCATGATATTCAGAGTAGGTTAAACTTGATTGGAGCAACTAGATGGTGGTCTAAGAACGAATGTCGTCCAAAAATATTTGGCACATTTGAAGATGGTTCCAGGGGCATGCTTTGCGATGTAATTGAAGTTCTGTATTGTGTTTCTATTTTCGAAAAGTTAAGTGTTAAAGCGCGGTTTGATGCCAGTGTCATGTCAGATAATATGATTTGATATCAACATATTTTGACAGCCATTACTTATCCACTCATCATGGAGATAACCTCTGCACTTTCAAAGTACTTGCAAGCCTCTGGATTGGATTTTATTAATGTTTTTAATATGGTGGAAGCTACGAAAAAGGATATTCAACAGATTCATCGCGATTTCGCAACGGTTGTAACCAAAACTGACCATTGGTTCAACATGCCAATGAAATTTTGGAAGAACGTGGATGTGATATTTTGATTGAAAGCAGCTTTCCTGCTAAACGAATTCGAAAAAGTAAAAATAACCTTTTGGATAAATGTCTTTCAGACTCAATGAAAAAGTTTGAGGTCGATGTACATAACAAAATTCTAGATCAAGTGGTTCAAAGTTTGCATAGAAGATTTTCTACGCATAAAAAGTTATATGCTGACTTAAGCTACTTCGATCCCAAACGCTTTTCTGAAACAGTGCTTCATGGGATTCCTATCTCAGCTGTGAATATGACATGCAACCTTATTTCAAATAAAAGTTTATAGATTCTCCTGTTTAGCAAGATCTTCGGCAAGAGCTCTTGGATTTCGCATCAGAATGGCCGGAATTAAAAAAGATCTTACTTGAGCACTGCACCGAATTGGATGAAGCAGGTGATCATTTTTTTGATTTTATTATTGATAAACTATTTACAGATTAATGTTTTGATCTTTTATCTCACTGTATGATACAACCCGAGCCTATAATTACTTGATGCCTATTTTCCATACCGATAAAAATGTTATTATTTGATCAAAATTTTGTTCTGATATTATCATCCAGCACTTTTCGCAGGTCAACTGTGCTGACACTAATAAATTTTCTTTCATACAACTTAAATTTTAATTTGTTTTTAAAAAACAGATGACGAAAATGTGAGATCGGAGGAAAGCCCCAACATTCAAAAATGTCGATGCCAAAATTGTTTTCTATGCTGTTATACTGCGATGCGGAGATACAGAATGTACTGCAGAAGTTATCCTCTTCTATATCAGGCATTCAAAGTAATCCTTACTCTTTCCGTTACACAAGTTGGTTGTGAAAGAACTTTTAGCAAGCTGAGATATGTAAAGAACCGTTTAAGAAATCAGCTAAGCAAAGATCGCTTCTTCTTCTTTTGATGTGCGTCGAACGAGACGTTTTGTTACGCATTTTAAACCATACGATCATCGACGAACTAGCAAAAATGAACGCATAAGTGCGAAGACTGTATCAGTATCAGAATCTTTTATTTCTGCTCCGCGACAATAAAAACAGAAAGAAATAAACAAACATATAGGACTATAGCAGAAGAAGAAAAAGGAAGAAGCAACAAAACGTTAAACGTTTTAGCATGAACACAGTAATATTTGATATAGTAGTTAGAAGAATGATGCATGGTTGCAACACCTTACATAGAAAAGCAGATAAGGAATTATAAGACAGGAAAAACAGAGTAAGTGATAAAAAAGAAAAGCGCGACAAAGCAAGACGTACCATGTATGTGAGGCATTGTTGCGTTGGTGGCAAAAATATGGTGGAAAGCACAACAAGCCTGTGACCAAAAAGGGTCAGACAGGCAAACAAACGCACCGAAAGAAATCCTGTCACGGGTCAAAAGGACCATTTCATGGAATGGTACGAAAAAAAAAAAGAATTGTTTGAACATTTTTTGTTGAGATAGTAGCCACACAATCTAGTCTTCTCTATTAAAAGCAGTTTCTCCAGATAGATGTCCCGTGTTCTGAAAAATAACAAGGACAAGGCCAAACAAAGCTCAACGGCCGAAAAAAAAAAATAATAACAATAATAATATTCGTTTTAATCAAGCAGATTACTATTATCGTAGTCTAGATTAAAATTGTTTATTCTATTGTAGAGTAGGTTTGGTACTGATACTAAACTAATTGCATAAATTTAACAAGGAATTTGGAAAACGTGCCAAGTGTTGAGGGAGTTTTTTTCTGAAGGTGTTGCTTGAATGGCTGTGCCTGATCTCTGAAGGTATTTTGTTTTAGAGTTTAGACTGCTCTATAAATAGTTTTTGATAATGTTTGTTTGTTAATTCGAAATATTCTTTTTTGAAATGGGCTAAATATGATGTAGTTTGGAAGATGAACCGTGTAACGTTTTAGTAAGATTTGCAATTAGTTGTCAAAAATGGGCCGGTTTTATTTTAAAATTCCTGGGCGGATTGAATTTGCTAATCCGCCCCTGTATGCGATGGTTCCCCTGCTATACCTATTCCAATTAAAATGAAACATAAAAAACGTTAAACTTCACAACAAGTTTTTATCGAATTTCAATTCCTTAAAAACAAAAAAATTACCATAGACCATTCATTTATTTACAGTACAAATACAGTATTTTCAAATTTTCATAAAACTTAAACAAGTTTTTAAATCAGAGTGGTCCAAGCTCGTCGCTCCTGCGGACAACTTTTCAAAATTATCTAAAACTTGCGGACCGTTTGTTGGAAATATTTCAGAATGCAAAAAACTGCAACTTTTTTTGGGTTTTCACCAATCTTGTGTTGCCAGTCTCGAATAACCTGTAGAGAAAAAGAATTGAAAATCGATCACTTTGAAATCGAGACCAAAAAAGGTGGACTTTTTATTCTTAATAGAAAAGAACGTGCTTCTCCAATGATCAATAACTTTTTTGCTTTTCACTTTAAAGTGAGATCGCGCAAGCCTGCTACTCAAGGTTAGTGAAGACCAAAAAAAAAAACAATTTGGAGGGATGTTGTTAGCAACCTCTGATGTATAATTATTAAAATTTTACCGTGGGCCACCGACATTGCTGTTGCGACCGCATGTAATCCGTGGCCTCAATTTGGACCAATCTGCTTTAAACAATGGAACGAGTTAATATGCCTTTGCAATCAATTCAAACTTTAAGATTTGAAATTGTGCGTTTTTTACCAGGTTTTTCTACTGTCTTCTTTTTAATCTTTAAACAAGGAATAAGCCTTTGCTTCCAATTAGAAAAGGACCTAACAACTAAAATAATATTAAAAATAACATTAACTGTGTACATGCAAAACCAAAACATAATCGGCGTTTCTCGGTTATAAAAAAACCAAAAAAGAGCTAACGCAATGCCATCAGAAAATACGTTCATGCTACTACAAATACTTAAACGGATAATTATTACTCGGATTTTTTGTTGGTTTTTCGGAGGGAGGGCATTTGAAAAGCAATATTTGCATACTCCAAAATGGACAATCAAAGGATAAGCAAACATTGCAAAAAGATAAATTTGAAAAATAAACATAATTAAAAACGTGACTCCAACTCGTGCGTCTAAGGATTTTTTTAATTCGCCATCAACCGAAGAAATACTGAATACACATCCTTGAGGCGATGCGAGTAAAGGGTAATTTATTTGGTAAACCATAAAGTTTGCCACAAAAGAACTGAGAGTTCCTATCAAAACAACCCAACTACTAACCCGAAAACGCTTTGTTCTTAAATGAATTAATGCTGGATGACGATAGAGTTTTAGTTGTCTTGTCCACAACAACACGTACAAACAGCACATTGCAAATTGATACATAAAATTTGATAGTAGTTGATAAACTCGACAAGCTAGGTTCGATTTTTGGCCAAGTCGCAATTCAACTTGATTAAAATGGCATATAATCATTGCAAAAATTGCGGCAACCAAACATAGGCTTCCATCTGACAAAAAATCTTCAAATTTACATCTCCAATTCTGTCTTTTCTGATTTCTTGATTGTTCTCTGTTGTATTGAAACACTGCGAGAGCAATAGTCAAATACAAAGAAAATGCTATTAAACTTGAGGCAAAAATTTCATCCCTAAGCCAAGATCTTCGGTAAAAAAAGCTAATATTACTACTATCATTTATATTCATTTCAATCTTAAACAATTATCATTTTACTTTAAATTTGTTCTGTGATACAGAAAGTATTGGGCCTAAAAATAGATTAAAGTTATAAAACTTTATTTCTAATAATAGTTCAAACTAAATTATATAAAGCAAATAGGCTGTTATACACCTGCTATACACGCAATACTGTACAGCAGTTTTTTCAAATGCAGTCCTGGAAGAGTTTACCTGAAATATTTAAAGGTGTGTTACTTTGATAAGTTGCACAGATGGTGTATTCTAGACAACTCAGCACTACAGCCCAGGCCCAACACTAGAGTACTTTGGCTCTATTATTGTTCTTTTCCGAAAACGAAACCAATTTTTATTTTCTTCATATTGTAGTAATAAAACCAGAGTACTTTAAAAAAGTCTTCATTTTAAATACTGTAGAACAGTGATTCTTAACATTTTTCTATCCAGCGCCCCTTTTTGGAGATTTCCAAAATGTCGCCCACCATATTGTAACTGCTAAAGATGATGAGTTATGCAGTGAAGTGCATAAGATTCTACATTGCAGTGTTGAGTAATTGGGAAATTAAGTTCTTAGAATAAGATAAATTGAATTAAAAAAAATATACCTAACATTGGTTAAGTTTGAAATAAACATCATCAACAGCCGATTTGAAGACATCACATTTATTAATACTTGAAAAAATGGGTGCAGAATTTTACTGTGTCCTCAACTAAAACACACATGTACCCCAAATACAAAAAAATTAAAAATAATTATAGTAATAGAATAAATAAAAAAATAAAAAACAGCAAGAATGCATTTAATGACTACCTTGGGCCTGGTGAGAATTTATCAACTTAATTATATCTGGTTCAATGTTTGATAAACAAACCCTCAGATCACCCCTTTTAGATATTTGCAATTTATTTCTCTGCGTAGTTAAGAGTTGCAAGACCAAACTGAATTTGCTTCTCTACCAGGTATGAGGAAGGAAATGCCAACAGTAATAATTTGGTTTTTTTCCAAAGATGAGGATATCTATCCTGTTGTTTTGGCCAGAAAGCTTCATAACTAGTCTGCTAACAGCACTTTACCTTCAAAGTCATTTTACAAATCTATAAGTTCTTCAACTAGAATTGGATCAGCATTGTTTGCATCAGCTAGGAATGGATTTACAACTCATTCTGATATTTTAAATTCTTTAAGATCTTTAAATCCAATCACCAAATCTTCTTTCAGTGCTTCAAGATGAGAGGAATAATAGTCTAGATCAGTGTCGGACAAAGGAGAATCATCAGTTTGCTTTTCCTGCAGTTCAACTAAGCTAGTAAACTGATTTAAGTCTAGCCTTAGTAAAGAGTTTTTGTAGAAATCTAATTTGCTAATAAATGCCATAATTATTCTCTTCGCTTTGAGGAGACACATTTTGGGACCTTGCAATTTAACGTTCACCTCAATTGATTCGCTGAAAATATCAGACAATAAATAACATCTGCTCTTCTGCTTTCCAAATCTGTGCTCATTTTCTCATTCAATAATTTAAACTTAAAGAAATCAAGAACAGTATCATAAAGGTCATAAAAGCGTCTTAAACATTTACCTTTCGAAAGCCATCGGATATCTATATGTAGCAATAGCCGTTCAAAATCTTCTTCATTTTCATAACAAAGTGGGCAAAACATGCGGTTGTTTAATGAATGGGCTGTAATCCTATTCACTGTTTTGATAACAATTTCCAGGGTTTTATGTAATCTGTCGCTGAGATGCTTTGCAGCTAAATGTTGTAAAGATGTCCGGAACTTCTCTTTTCAAATATGCTATAAACCCACGATGGCGTCCAACCATTGATGGTGCTCCATTGGTTGCACATGCAATAACATTTGAAAGAGGAATTCCTTTCTGTTTAAAGAATTGTTCAACTGCCTTATAAACCGTTGAACCTTTACTGTCAACCTTTAATTGTTCAGCAAATAGAAATTCCTCAATTAATTCATGACTGGTGTTTATAAAGCGCACATAACCCAGTATCAAAGCTTTATTGTCGCGTAGTATTGTCTTGTCCAGCTGTAGAGAAAATTGAGTTGTTTTTAGTTCATCGCAAAGTTTATTTTCAATATCATTTGCCATTTCATCAATTCGAGTATTGCTCAATGGAATTGAAGTTGTTACATCTTTTTGAATGGGCATCATAGTACCGATGATTTCTTTCACAGCTGGTATAATAATAGCTTCACCAATTGTACGTATGTGATTTTCCACATTTAGCAATGAGTTTTGAAACTTCGCAAAATGCAACAAGTCGTTTCTCAAGTTCATTTCCGCATGATTTGAACAGTGTACCAATGTTGGAGCGCTTTTCAAATCTTACATTCGAATCACGAAAATATGCCACGTCCTTTTGAACTCGTACGCACGCCAAAACGTTTCAAAAAATGAATCTTTTCTAATGCACGAAATGAAGTCAAGATTTAACCGGGTCAAAAGTTTATGAGCAGAACAACCGCATAAGCAGAAGTCAAGTATTTACCAGGTCAAAAGTTTAGAGTAGACACTGCGACAACTTTTTGTTTGACCGAAAAGCGATGACCTATTTAGATGCGGTCGCAATTTTAAAGAAAACAGCAGGCAAATAAACTTATAAATAAAACCGTTCGGAACAGTGACTATGATGCAACAAAGAATAAGGTGAGTTATAAAGAGTTGTTGCTCTTCAGTAAAACAATGAAGAATGGAAAGATTTTTGAAGCTTCAGTAAGGGCAAATCTGCAATGAGATAAATACCGTACACCTTCAGCGCCCCTAAAAATGCCCCCTAAATATTTCCGCCCCCCCAAAAATCAACAGCGCCCACGTGGGGGCGGTAGCGCCCAGGTTAAGAACCACTGCTGTAGAACATAATAACTACATGTATTTTTTCAGAAGTTAAGTGGCGACTTTTATATCCTTTGCAGAATTTTACTTTTGAAAGATAACACATTCTGGTTTCAATTTAAAATGAAAACTTTTTTGAGCTTAACTGTGCATTTTTTCAAAACAGATTTGCACAAATTGAGTTTTTTTCCCCCGCCTCTGGATCAGGGTGTGCAAATAAGCGAAATAAGGTGGACTCATATGAAATAAATCACCAAACACAGCTGTATAGTTATTGCAACACAATCCAGCTCCAAAAATTAGAATTCTCTATAAAATTTGTTTTAATTGATTAAATTTTTTAAAAACAAAATCACTTTTCGGTCTTCAATTTGAAATAATAACGGTTTCTAGTCTTTGCTAGATTTTAACACAAAGCAGTTTTTTAAAATAACGTTTTCTGGGTTTTCGTATACGATATTTAACTAAGTTTTGTTTTGAGTAGTATAAAAATAAAAGTCTGGTATAGAAAACTTGATGGGGCATAAAAAATAAACTAGTTCAGTTTGTTGAGGTTATACTCATAAACTTTTGACGAATACTCATAACTCATAAACTCATAAACGAATTGTGTTCGAGAAACAAAGTTTAATTGTATATGTTACAGCGGCTCGAAAATAACGTTCTTTTCATTTTTTAGTCTATTTCTATCGGTCGTGTGTTTGGAAATTAAACACACGACCTCTTTAATTTAATTTATGGTAAGTGAGAATGTTGATATCAACTCGATAATAAGATAATAAATCAGGAGTTTTCAGCCAAACTTAAATATCTACGCAGTTACGAGCACCCGAAGATTATAGCAAAAATTACTAATCGCAATATAAACTGACCATCTCTGTAAGGTCATAGTTCTCAAGCTTTTCGGAACTGCGGCACATTTTGATCTTTTCAAAATTTGTGGCACATTCGGACCAGAGGGCAGACTTTGATTTTCGTCCCTAAAAAGTAATGTTCTCTAAAAAAAAATCATCACTTTGAATCTGCCTCGCATTTTTGGTTTTCGTCCCTAAAAAGTATTGTCCACTAAAAAAAGGTTGCGGAGCATTGAACTAATGTTTTTTAAAAAGTTTCTCGGTACAATTGGAAATCTCTCGCAGCACGCAGGTTGAAAACCACTGCTGTAAGGCATCAGATTTGAAATCTGTTGAGCTGGTCCCGCGTAGATCGAGTCCTGATGCCAACGTCATTTATATTCTTATGTTTATCTTTTAATAAAACCATACTTGAGTTTTATACGTTGATCTTTCCTCTATTTCACTTCGAATAAAACTACTAAGATAGTTACTTTCAAACACGATCATGTCTTATATGTTTCCAAACTCAAATTAGTGATATACCACAATTACAACTGTATATGTTTTTTATAGGGTGCCTATAGCTTACTACCATTACGTATAATTGGGATGTCCTGTACAATAACTACAAATATCTTTGCCTTTCGAAAGTCAATTTAAAGGTAAGCTATAGGTTGTTAATATAATTGAAAACCACTGCTTTAATCATCTATTCGCAACGCACAGCACATACGCTCAAACTTTTAACCAAAACCTAATAATAACAGAACATAAAAAATTTTCAATCGATTAAAACCTTAATTTTTGAAATTGTTTTTCGTGCTTTAAAATATAGATTCGGGAGAGAGGTTACTTCTCTATACCATAATATTGCTATGGAAAGCAGCCACATTGGATTAAGCATTTTTTAATTGATTTATTTACATTATTAAAGCACGACAGAAACAAAAAAATAAGACAGAATTATACAAACGTTTTCGGCTAATTTAAAGTTCCGTGTTTGTTTAATTCTGTCTTGTTTTTTTTTTCTGTCGTGCTTTAATAATGTAAATAAATCAATTAAAAAATGCTTAATCCAATATGGCTGCTTTTCATAGCAATTTTTCTCTTGCGTTTTGAAAATTGTAAACCGCAAAATTGGTTAAGATCGCACCTGTTTCGCCCGCAAGTACAATAATCAAATTATAATTGCCAACATCATTAGTACGTTTTTGTTACGTTAAAGTTACGACTGAAAAAGATGAGGTGGGATAGCAATTATTTTTAAAGAGGAAATTTTCAAAAAAAAAATTAGAAGAGCTAGTCTGTATAACTTTTGAACAACTAAATTCTACTTTACTCTTAAATAAAACAAAAATTTTTTTGTTAATGTTTATAGACTACTTCCTTCTAAAGTAAATGGCTTTACTAACTCTCCTTTTTTCAAAAATGGTAAGACTATTTGAGTTAATTATCTCGTACTATTAAAGCATGACTTGTTCATAGTAGGGAAATACAAATTTTCGTCTTAATTGCTCTAAATTCTCTGACACCAAACACTTTTTTCCCTGTTGGATTCTTTTAATTTTAATCAACATATTGACAATGTAATTCACATATGTAACCATACTTTGAACCAGGGGTGTCCAACCTTTTACTCGTTACGGGCCAAATATTTGTCTGCAAGTTAACTTGGACCGCAATCGGTGCAGTAATCTAAATGATGTCGAATTCGAGTTGTTATGAAAATGAATTTGAAAGTTTTACGTTGAAGTCAAAGAGTTGAATTTTTTGGTTGCATTAATTTTAGCGATTATTTCGAATTAACTCCCATGATAAATAGAATTTAATCACATATTTAGTTTAAGACAAAATAAAGATCATGACTTCGATTCTACGTATAGTTTTTCTAAATAAAGCGAAAACTCTCACCGAGACGAAAATAATTTTATTCCGAGTCATCTGCGCATCATTGGATTGGTTCAGAGGCACTGCGATAATTCAAGGTGATTAAACATTAGATTAAAAATTCCTCGGCCGGCCGCACCAATAGGCTTCTTGGACCACATGCGGCCCGTGGGGCGCGGGTTGGACAGCCTTGTCTTAGAC
This sequence comes from Diplosoma virens, assembly GCA_963680785.1. Taxonomy (NCBI): domain Eukaryota; kingdom Metazoa; phylum Chordata; class Ascidiacea; order Aplousobranchia; family Didemnidae; genus Diplosoma; species Diplosoma virens. The sequence continues at coordinate 21,562,339 of OY796886.1, read as the reverse complement.
TTTGTTGCAACCTTAGATAGTCTTTTCTTATTATTTGATAAACCTTTTATTTGTGAAACATTCATTACCGATTTTATCTCTGGAAAACCCTTGGACCACTTTGTTATCATCTGCAAATTATCTGTCTCTGACGACTCTTCCACATCTTATAAAATTAAATATAAAAACCTTTAATACATTAATCTGGATCAACTAAGCAATACTTTATCTGATAAGCTGTCTTCACTCTCTTTGACTCAAAATGTTAATGCACTTATAGAAGTTCGTAATAACACTTTAGTTTTAAATAGTTTTACTTCTGTTGTTGAAAAATATGTTCAGATTCGGCTAAATTAACCATGGTGCACTTCTGACAAAACAAATGTTAAAAGATTATTTAAGAAGTTTGAAAGATTAAAAAAGAAACCTATATTAATGGTATACATGTTGGCTTTCAAAGAACAATGTGCAAAATTTAATAAATTACTTTCTAAAGTAAAAAACCTATGTTCGATCTAATATTGTTAACTGCAAAGATAATAAAAGACTAAATAAATTAATGAGTAAACTTTTAAAATCTAATTCGTCACTTAATTCATCAAATGTTTTTCTTTCGCAGAATCTTCCAGATGAATTTGTTACTTTCTTCCATAAAAAAATAATCAAATTACACTAATCCTTGAATTGCAATATCATATGTCTGCTTAAACTAAAAATCCTCAGTTAATTTAGTGGTGCTACTTTTGGTCAATTTCTTCTAGTAACTACTTTTGTAATTAATACAATTTTACATTCCTTAAAGTCAACAAACTGTAAACTTGATCGATTAACATCTGCAATTTTTAAAAAAGGCTCCTTTATTATTATTCTTACTATTACAACTATCATTAACAATTTTTTCCAAACTTCAAAAATTCCCTCAAAACTCAAAAAGGCACTAATATCTCCTTTGCTGAAAAATCATGATTTGGATGTAAATGATCTTTTAAATTACCAGCCAATATCACATCTGACATTCTTGTCCGAATCATCACATCTAGCATTTTTTCCAAACTTCAAAAATTCCCTCAAAACTCAAGAAGGCACTAATATCTCCTTTGCTGAAAAATCATGATTTGGAATTTTTAGAAATTCGCTGAACAATTAACCGAACCTCTAATTATTATTAATAATTTTTAGAAATTAAGAAATGCTCATTCTATTATCTCTTTGAATCATCGTATTGGGTGGCCATCAAGATCTTCCGACTTGATACCCTGCGATTATTTCCTGTGGGGACATCTAAAAAGTAAAGTTTATAATTCCCCATCAAAAAACATTGATGATCTGAAGCAAAAAAATTGTCAACGAAATCAATTTCCTTCAAGAAAAAATGATGCTCTCATAAGACGAGTGATGACAGGAATGAGAAAGAGAATGCAATTGTGAGTTAAAAGAAACGGTGGACACGTCGAAGGGAAATAAATATTAGTTTACTACTTGCAATAATTTTTTCTTTTTTGGAAATTTTAGAAATGTCTTATTACTAATAAACAGTTCAAAATAAATTTTAAAAATATTTTTTATACTGATAAATTTGCACTTAAACTAGCTTGTGCAAGATTTACTTTTCGTATCTGTCACCAAAAATATTGCAAAAAAAGTACCCTTTCATTTATCCTTTCCAAATTTCCCACATAGATCCCGAAACGGTTGATAAACAATATGCAAACTTAAAAAATTTTTTAACTTTAATAGTTTTTAAGATGTACTAATTTGAAATTGGGTATACTTTTTTTTCGACACCCTGCAGATATATATTAATTTTCACCAATAAATTGTATAGCTTACTCTTCTATCTCAACATCCTACTTCAGTTTTATCCAGCTGATTTTCTGGTTTTAAAATTCATCGTATATGATATTTTTTTGCATAGCATTTTGCTTTTTTTCTAAAACATTCCAACCGTAATTGTTTCGGTAATTTAATAGTTTTATAGCGTAAAATAGATATAAATTAAGCTTGTTATATATAGCCTTACAAATTTTTTTTTTCTTTTAGTAAAGAAAAATTGTTTGCTTATTTTATGAAGTGCACTATCTGAAGATAAAATTATTCAGTTTGAGTCGGATTTTTCTTTATTTTATTTTTACTTAGTTGAATATTACATTAAACAAAACATTACTTATTTGGTTTGTATTTAAAAAAGTATGTATATGCCACAAAATTATTTTAGTGATGATATATTTTAGAAAAACTTTAATAAGTCTTAAAAATGTGTTGATTTTACAGAAAGCAAACGTTAAAATTGTTACATTTCTTGACCAGGATGATTTATTTATAAAAACTTACAAATTTCGAAATAAACTTTAATAGATTGCTTGAGTTTTTCTTGTGCAGTAAATTTTGTGACTGGACTATACAATTTTGCATTTGCATTCAATTGACATGTTTGTCATTAATTTACATGTCATTAATTTACATTGTCATTAAATTTACATGTTCTAGCTTTTACAAAGTACTCTTATGCTTGTTATGTCTGAAGGTGGCAGTGGACATTGAAGACCGCTCACTATAGTAATTTCTGCTGTCTCAATTGCATAAGTACACAATAAATTGAAATTGAAATTAATCGAAATTGAAACTGTATAAACCACTGGTTCTCAACGCTCTTATTCTTACTCTAATATGCAATTATGTATGTGGAGTATAATGTCATAGATGAATTTGAATAAATTTAATATTTCATTTACATTCCTCGCCAATTCTTCCCTTAACAATTTTTCCTCCCTTCAGGTTACAAATTCCTCTTTGGGGAGCCAAGTGGCTCACCTTTGAGAAACACTGGTATAAACGTTTACCATTATTATTATTATTATTATTAAAGTGAAAGAAATTTCAATACAAACAAATAAGCGACTAAAGTTTTAAAGTGTGTGTGTATTTGTGTTTGTTTGATTTAATTTTAATTAAGTGTGTTGGTGCGCTATTTATCTTGCATTGACGTGCTTACCAACAAAATTTCGTTTTACATTTCAAGTTTGTTTTCTTTTAAAAATGTACTCAGCGCAATAATGGTCACAATAAATAATTCTAAATTATTGGCGACTCCAGGACTTGTCGATACTCTGGCTCGTGTTTGATACTGATGCAACAAGTTGCAAATACACTGCAACTACACTGTAGATTATTACTGTAGGCTAAAGATAGTGGCTAAAATTTCGTAATAAATTAAAATATATGGTGGCTAAAACTATAAACTGTTAATTAGTCACTTAGGCTACTCAGACTGAGCCTGAATAGCCCGATTGCCGGAGTCTCTACTGTTTTAAATGTTTATTAGATAAAATGAAAAATATTAAATTTGCTCTGGCTGATTTCTAAACAATCAATTGTTGTGCATTTAAACAATAAAATCAGCTTGTTCCTTGACCATACTTCAAGCAGTTATCGGTATCCCACATTTTTAATAATTACAGGTTTGCTGAAATTGACAAAAAAGTGATTCATTGCTATCCACCATAATGACGTAATAACAAAAACACACATAGCAAAATTTTTGTGTTTTGAAAAATTTTAAATATCTTAGGAAAAAAGGCACGGTTTACTTAAGAGAGCTTTGCTGTCTACTTGTGGTCCGCGGCGTACCGGGTAAAAAGCACTGCTTATACAATACTTTTTAAACCTATATCTACAATAAATAGAGTGGAAAGAGTTGTAGGCTATATGAAAATGATAAAGGAGTCACAAACTGTAAAATATTGAGAAACACTGCCCTATTGCATAATTGAGTATCAATCACAGTTGATTTATCAGTTCCAGCTTTCACTGGTCCTGAAGACGTTATCTTAAGCGGAACCTGAATTAACCAATATTGTTTTGAAAATCGGTTTTAGCTTTAAGTTTTTCAGATTGTACGACAAACGTAAACCTGAAAATCGAAAAGCTAATTGGTATCGGGGTCGGACGGTCGAACGCAAACGTGATAAAAACACCAACAAATTCATTATTATATCCGGCCAGATATGTTTGGTCGCATAGGATCTTACTATATCTTTAGTGCAAGATTTCCCAAACCGCGGCCCGCGAGCCATTTACGGCTATTAATTTGGCCCACCAAGCAATTTATCTACATTACCAAGCCATTTTATAGCAGTGTTTTGAGACGAAATTTAGGAATTCGTAGACTGATGCTCAGTGAAGACTTTTTTTAAAGAACACTTCCATTTCGGGGCAAAAAGTAGAAAATCGGACTCTGATTTAAAGTGAAGACTTTTCTTTTTTTTTAGAGAACACTTCCATTTTAAGACAAAATGTAGGAAATCGGACACTGATTTGAATTGAAGACCGTTTTTTTGTTTTTTTTTCTTAGAGAATGCTCTTCTTCAGGGACAAAAATTAAAAAACCTGTATCAAGTGTGCCGTGAATTTCAAAAAGCTCCTAAAATGTGCGGCAATCTGGAAAAAGTTGAGAACCACTGTTTTATAGCATTTTTTTTAACTGGAATTTAAAAAATTTATTAAAACTAAATGCCTTGTTTGTTCCATTTTGCCCCGTCTATGAAAATTTAGAAAAAAATCGGCCCGTAAGGTAAAAAGTTTGGGAAACCCTGCTTTAGTGCATCGTAAATTGTAGATTTAGACTTGTACTTATGTTAAGAAATCGAAATGGCACAAAAATTGAATGTTCAGTACAAAATAATTGTTATAATGAATAAAACATTGACCTTTTCTCCGTCGCTTTCCTGCGAGTTTGAAGGATAAATATAAAGATAAAATGAATAAATAAAATAGATAAATACGGACTGTTAACTAATTACGTTAACTCATTCGTATCATCCGTATATAATTATATTGAAGAACCTACTAATATCGGACAAGCGATAGCTTGCAAGAGCTCCCATAAAACCTCGAAATAAAATTATGGCCAGGCTTACGTAATAACTAGCGTTTTGCTTGTTTGCATTGCATCAACAATGAAAAGCCTTTTACAGTCGAATGCAATGCCTCTGATTTAGCTATAGAGCAGGGTTGGCGAACCTTTTTCATAGGGCGGGTCAAAAAATGACAGTTTTTTAAAACTTACATTAAGTGGGTCATTGGCTAAAAAAAGTCTGCGATATTCAAATTTAGGGACCCGAGGCAAGAATTTTCAGATATTGATGTTCTCTAAAAAAAGTTAATATAAAAAAGGTCTTCACCTGAAATCAGTCTCAGATTCCCCACTTTTTGTCCCGAAATTACAGTTACCTCTAAAATTTGATAAAAACGAGAAAAAAGGGGTCTTCACCGTAAATCTGTCTTTGACTTCTACCAAAATTGACAGGACAGAGGGCCTGTCAAATGCCAGAAATTTCAGAACATCAGGTGGGTCATTGAATTTCAACTAGTGGGTCACAACGTGACCCGCGGGTCAGTGGTTCGCCATCCCTGCTATAGAGACAACACTGAATCAAAATAGCCGCCCAGTTGCGTTTATATTATGTAAACGAGCATATCATATAAACCAACATAAACCATAAACCAACATAATGTAAACTAACATGACGTAATCCAATTGACATAAACCAACATGACGTAAACGTGATATACGAGCGCGTATACCACGTTTACGTCATGTTGGTTTATGTCAAGCAAACGACGCTATTTAGCTATCGAAAAAAAGGTTACTGCAATAATCGAAGCGGTATGAAAATGGGTGCATTTTATCCGTGTACGAGCTTTTACATTGGTTACAGACCAACGATCTATAGCGTTTATGTTAGATTAGCAAAAAAAGAACCAAAATTAAAACAGCCAAAATCTAACAGTGTTGTTTTGAACTTGAAATCTTTGAATATGCTGTCCACTACAGACCAGGATTAGATAGTTATGCGACTGATCTTTTTTCTCGCATTTGTAGCTCACTTACTTCGTCTTCAACCAATAAAAATCAATACTGGTTAAATATGCAGTCTACTAACAAACTTCTTGTTAAATATGCGGTCTATCATCTGTCAAAAAGCCTGTTGACTAAGTTTAACCCTAACGTTAACCGAATCCTTACCCTAATCCAGACTCCATACTCAACCATGGGTAGATCGCATACGCCAGGTAGACTGCATATTTAACCAGTACCTAAAAATTTTTATTATATTTACAAAACTTTCGGACATCCGGTAATTATGAGAATTTGGCACTTCATGAAAAGTAAAAATTTACCTTATTCGCTTTCCAATATTAAAAAAAACTTGTCAAAATTGCAACACTTGTGTCGAGATAAAACCTCACTTTTATCGGAAGCAAATTAAAACTTTAATTTCAGCAACCTAATTTTGGCAATGAATCGGTTTAGATTTTAAAGGCCCTGTAAAGATAAAAATAATTATCTTTGATTGTAATTTAAGATTATAGTAAATTTCTAGTTGTGTTCGTCGTAACATGACAACATAGACTGTATTAACTGCCTCACGATATTATTTTGCATGTTCGGCCTACCTGGTTTCGTACACACTGTCCTAGGTCCTTGTTTCTCTGCTCGGGCCAAGCGATTTAAAAAACAATCAAACTCGTGCTGCATAGTAGAAGACTTTCAGAAGAAGCTTGAGGAAATGTTTTCAAGATGTTCTACATTCCACTAGATTGCTTTTGCGCACTTCAACCAATTTCACACCTCACGAAGAATTTTTTCAGTTTCACTGCAGATCGATTCTCAAAAAATCTACTATACTAAGCTGGCATTGCAACCCAAGACTTGTTTTGCTTCAAAATTTTGTGAGAAATCAAAGAGATCTTTTATACTATGAAGTGGAGCTCATCGAGAGTTTGTTACTATAAAGTTTGCTCATGTTCGTTTTAAAGATGGCAAAGAATGTACAGTTTCAATAAAAGATCGGGCTATTAATCCTTGTCAAAACTCTGCTATTGACAGCAATGGGCTAAAAACATTTGTATCTAAGAACAAAGTTGAAAAAAAGTTCCATACTAACCTTGATGAATAGCAACCTAAAATTACTTCAAACCCTTCTCTTCCCAATTTATTGCAGAATGCAACAGAAGAAATGAACCAAAATGGCGAGAGAGTTTGTTAGATGATTCTCTCCAATCCTATCTCCTAACTATAATTTACCAAATCACAATTTGAAATAAATGCTATCAGTCAAATTACAAGTCTACAGAGCGTAGGATTTTAGATGAAAATTTTCTCCAATTCAACCAAAATTCGAATATATAATACCGACTGTACACGACTTTACCAATTCGATTCAAACGACTTGAATGCCCTCTACAAAATATCTTAAGACGGTCTTTGCAAAGGACTTGATTCTGAACGAGTTTTTATCACTGCTCTCCAAAGTTATAGAGGCCAGCGGTTATATACTAGAGGTCACAAATAAATAAGTAGCAATTGACAATAAAGCATTTTAAATGTCACTGTCGTAGCACGTGGTTGTGGCGATTAACAATGAAGGAAAGAAGAATAAAAAATTTGACGTCATTACATTTCGTAATCTTGGAAACAATGCTTACCAAATAATTTGCTAAGTGCTGCAAAAAATGTAAAGCGAACACAACGAGACTTCGACAAAAAATAGCACGATTCCTAATTAAATTTCAATGGTCTGAGCTCGAACAAAAGATAATGACTTTTTTACAAACAGTAACAGATTACCAAATTAGACTTTCAAGAAAGGGCCGAATACAAAACAACCAGTTATGAAAACCGGTGCCTCCCTTGATTAATATATTATTGATGTTTTCAATTTACTCTATATTAAATGTATCATTAATTTTAGGAGAAGAATGTCATAAGTTTTGAACCCTTGACAAACCATTTTAAGATAAAGTAATCTTGTAGGTCATTTACCGCTTTCATTTAAATCAGGCAATGTTTTCAGTTAATTTCTTTATCAATAATGTAGTCAAAAATGGAGTCGAGACCAAGACCCAATAATTTTTGCGCGACCAAGACCGAGATCGAGACCGGCAAGTTTTGAGATCTAAGGTTCGAGACCGAGAACAGAAGCAATCGAGACCAAGACCGAGACTGAGACCGAAAAATTTTGTAAAAACTTAGTCCATTTTTAATTATTCCAAAAACAATAAATTTTTATTCTTTTAAATAATCTAAGATTACATTTTAAACATACAAGGATCTCTATCATGTTGGAAAAAGCTTTACCCAAAGTGGTTGCATCATAAAACAACCCGCTATAAAAACCCGCTCAAGTAGAGCAGAAGAAGATCGAAACACACAAGGCATTCTGGTAAGGCCTTTAGAAGACCTTGACTCTAGTTAATGTTGTAAATGTTGAAAAAACCAATCAAAAATTTTTTAATGAATTCTTGTTAAAAATGTTTTTCAAAAATCAAAAATGCTGAAGGCATGGTCATCACAAGAATGGTTGAAACTTTATCCAAATATTTGATTCTCTCGGTTATCTGTGTTGGCGTATTGCAGTTGTTGGATTTGTTGGCTATGTTTGGATTACGTAAAATAGAATTCATTTGCTTAATCACCTCAAAAAGATTAGAAATAATCGTGCGAACAAGTAAAAACTGCTTAACAACTTGCTGGGTTTTTTTCTGTATTACCCATGTTTATTTTCTCTCTCTAACTTTGGGTAAGTAAATCGGAGTAGTTTTTGTTATATTTTCTCCTTTTTTACCTCGTCATATTAGAAATTTTGTATTTTGTTTAAAGCAATTGGATTTACACAATGGCGTCTATAGATTTTTTTTGAAAAGTGGGATAGGCGGGACGGTTGAAAGCCTCACTATAATCCGTGATGTCTTTTACAAAAGAGAGACTTGGTGCAACAAAAAAAGGAGAGTCACTTTTAATGATTCACTTAAAAAAAACAATTATTTATTTTATATTAATTTTTATCTCCTGACTCTCTAACTCAATAAAAATTGTCGGGCCGCTACATATTGAGCAACTGTCAAGCTATTACATTGAACTGCTTCGGGAGAAATCAAGGTATTGCAGTCCGATTAAAATTTTTTATTTTGTTTTTTTTTTAGTTTATATTTGAGGTATGATCGAAATTTACAACTGCTTACCAAGACCACCAAGCAGGAGAAAAAGCCGTTAAGCGTTTTTCTCAAGGATATGATAGAATAGCGTTAATGGGTTTTAAATCGCGACAGTATCGATTACGTTTGTCATCATTTACATAGGTTTTAAACTGAATTTTAAACTGGATTATAAATAGGAAAGCAGAGTTCTGATTATGAAGAGGAAAGCAGAGTGTAAATGGGTTTTAAACTGGATTATAAAGAGGAAAGCAGAGTTCTTATTGGCTGAAAAAGTTAGCCAATGAGGGAAAAGATTGAGAAATTTTCAAAGAGTAGACTAATTCTTTTTGTTTACACAGAAGGGGATTCAGAGATTTAATGAAAGTCGCTTCAAAAGCAGAAAGGTGAAAAGAAGAGCGACCTCGAGCGAAAATAGAAATTTTCTATTCTCTCAAGGTCGCTCTTTTCATCTGAACGTGATTGACTTTTGCCTCTCTTTTCACCTTTCTGCTTTTGAAGCGACTTTTATTAAATCTCTCAATCCCCTTCTGTGTAAACAAAAAGAATTCGTCTACTCTTTAAAAATTTCTCAATCTTTGAAAATTTTTTGAAAATTTTGCATTTTAGCAAATAAGTACTCGTATCTGCGAAACCTACTATATATAGTAGGTTAAATAAAATTCCTTCTAGGCAATCAAAAACACTTTTTTTCTTGAGCATGTTGCACTTACTTACAGTTTGACATTTGTTAGAAATAATAATAGCTGAAAAAGAATCAAATTGCCAAAATTTATATTCATTAAACTTACTTATTTCTTGTTGTCATCATGCACGTGGTTAGTCTGGAGACAAACTGGCAACTGACAGATGGCTGTGCGCAGTGAAACAACCAAAAATTTATCAAACGTGTTCAAGGGAACACAGGCAAGGTTTATGCAAATAATAAACGAAATACTTGCAGTAGAATTTAAAATATACAGTATGCTAATTTATATTACCTACTATATACACATGTAGTATATCCGTCCCTAATGGGTTAACTTGGTATGAATGTTTTGGTGCTACGACAGTTGATCAAACAACACTTAATCAACGACACTTGATCGAAATGACACGTGTTCGAAACCACCAGGTAATTGAAACAACATTTGATCTAAACGACATTTGATCAAAACAACACTCGATCGAAATGACCTTCGATCAAAAAAAGATTTTTTTTTGTATATTTCTGCAATTGAACAATGTTTTTGTTGCTGTAAATAAGATTCATAAAAAGCCGAGATTATGAGTAAGAAAACAGTTTGTTTTTATTTTTTATAATTTTTTGTCAATGTCAATGTCAGTGTTTTTTTACAAACTCCCTGAACAAAGCACTTTTAGGGAAGCAACAAGTAGATTTCTTGTCGTGGTTATGTTTCGTTAGATACCTATTGCTGCCATTTTTTTGCATTTTTTTACATTATAGTCAGTTATTTAGAGGGGCATTGTGCCATGGTCCCACCCTTGGAGACCTCTTGTAGAAATCAGAGACAGATTCAAAGGAAAGACCTTTTTTAGTGATCAAGGTGTTTTTGATGTTATATGTTGTGTTTGCTTATATGTTAATTGTTTTGTAATTTAGAGCAGCGTGGTCCAACTACGGGCCCGCTGAACAATTTTACATAAATCAAGTTTTGTCGATCATGAGCAGCGGCAATCTTCTATACAAGGCATGGCGAGCTTACGGGACAGAGTTTGGGGTTGAGACCGATTCCAAGTGAAGACCTATTTTTTTTAGAGAACATTATAATTTTGGGATGAAAATAGTAAAATCGGAGACCAATTCCAAGTGAAGACCTTTTTTTTTTTTTTTTTTTTTTTTAAAGAACACTATGATTTCGGGACAAAAATAAGAAAATCGGAGACCAATTTCAAGTGAACATCTTGTTTTTTTAGAGAACACCATGTTGGAACAATTTCTAGCCGGCTGATGCCAGCAAGCTCGAGCAATTTTGAAAAGTGGCCCGCAAGAGGGAAGAACTTGGACCACTCTGATTTAGAGTACTCCGATTTAAAGTTATTAAAGTTAATTCAGTTAGTAGTATAAATTCATGACATTCACTTTGATAAGTTGCACAGATAGTGTAGAGGGCAGTAGACCACAGTTTTCTGGCCCTACTATTGTTTTTTCTAAAAACAAAACCTTTTTTTCTAAAATTGCATATAAAACCAGAGTACTGTAAAAAATAGTCTTCATTTTAACAAAACAACATAAAGTTTTTTTCCACAGTCAAGTGACGATCTTTTTTAGCCTTCACTTTACTTAAGCTCAAGTCAAACATAAAGCACAGCCCGCGAAAGACCATATTTCAATCAAGTCAAGCTTCAATCTTTTTGCGCCATTACACCGCTTTCCAATTTAATACGTAAACAGCATAAGTTATAAAATTTTCACGAAGGTGACAGCTTTATATAAATCATAAGCAATTGGTACTGTTCGTTTGTTATAATTTTGTAATTGAAATCACATTTTGATATTCATTGTAAGGGAAGGTCGGCATAGTTGACTCATTTTTTTCTTAAAAGCGTCTAGCTTTGATGTTTTTTCTGCTACAAAGCTGAATTTTAAACAGCATTAAATTTAACCTTTTCGTTCGCCCCATGGGTAATCTCAGCATGATAATACGTCTAAAAGTGACATTTCGGAAAGTTTCAAAAATGGTTATGAATCGGGTCAACTAAACTATGGTAAGGGTAAGTTGATTCACTCTGTGGGATAGTTGACTAATTCTGAATAGAATACAATAACGAACAAACATTTAATTCACATAGCAATTGGTTCTAATTTGTAAAGAAAATCAACCGGCATGTAGGTGCACTACACTGGAAACACATAATTTACTTACATTATAGATGAAAACAAAGTTGTGGTGTCCCTGCAATTTAGATGTGCCCAACTGGAGCATTCACTGGATATGCGAGTGCTCTTCCCTACTGGGCGGAAGAAGATAAATTTAGGGCAAACGCATTGCACCTATTTTTCGGGTTTGCTGTTTACCCAAGTGTCTTTACAAATGCAATAAATATAATCTTGATCATATATGTTATCACTGATGCCGCTGTTTGGCTCCAGCAATGACATATTGTCAATACCAGAATCTTTAGAAAAACTTGGAAGATGCGATATTTTTACTTTGTTTCAAGTTGTCTCTTTACTTAAATTGTTCTTCAATATTTTTTTGGGAAACCTTCTGCTTTTTTTAATTTTTCTCTTTTTTTCTTTGGCTTCTTTCTCAAGTCTTTTTTTTCTGACGTATCAGTTAAAATTAGTGATTTGCTCTTCCTTATTTTTCTTGTTTGTCTTCTTTCTGGGGCTTTTGATAGCGGCAAGATGTCACCAGGAGACTTGTAGACCATATTATGAACACGCAAATTCGGTTTTTCAATTTTTTTGCATATTGGCGCTGTGGCAAAAGAGTTGCAATTACCAACATCCTTATTTGCTGGACAGGGAGCTACCAACACCTTTTTAGAATCAGTTTTGGAACCATAATCTGTTGCTGCATTCTCACATGCATCTGTTAGGATTAGAAGGTTTGGTTTTAAAACTAGGCCTAGCACAATATTACAAACAAAACTTATTCAAATAAAATTTATTAATTAATTATAATATAATAGTGCTGGGTTCAAGTAAGTAAGTACTTAAGTACTTAAGTAAAATTTTTGCTTATTACTTACTTAAGTAATATATCCCTTACTTAAGTAATGATTGTGACGACGAGAATTTTAAGTAACTTTGTAATTGTAAAAAAATAAAACCTATTGTGTTAAAATGTATTGTGACAACACAGTTTCAATGTAGGAGTAATTATATACGCCCAGAACTTTCATTCGTAATCGTATTTCAGTTACAGGAATAGCTCAAGACTAGCTTGTTTTGTTGTAATTGTAATTTTTAAGTCTAATTTTCAGCATTATTAAAAATTAAACCCAACTATGTCGAACTCAAGTGATTGGAAAGAACCTACTGGCAAGAAGTCGGAAGTTTGGAAACATGTTCTTGTTAAGTCAGGCGATGATTCAGTTGTGAAATGCAAATACTGCTCAGCTAGGTTCAGTCCAAAGCAAGCTACTACGTCTTTAATCTATCATTTACAGAACAAAGAAGGTATCAATTTGAAAAAAAGTTCTGAACCTAAGGAAGTCAATGCTAAATTAAAACAAAAACAGCTGACAATCCTTTCATGCATGCAAAAAAAGATTCAGCAGAGATTGTTCTTGCAAGACTGTTGGCTGTAGATTTATTGCCAATGTACAAGCTTGAGAAAAGCAAGGACATTCAAAATGGTTGGGCTGCTCAAGGACTCAACATTCCAACGACAAGAAAAGCGATGAAAAAGATGTTTCTTTCATTCACAGACAAAGTCAAGACAAACTTTAAACAAGAATTGGCTGCAAAAATAAGAAACAGAAACAGATTTTCCATTTCCTTAGATGAGTGGACGTCAATCAAAAACCAAAGGTATGTGGGCCTAAATTTGCACCTGGATGATGTCACATTACAGTCACTTGGAATGGTGAGAATCAAGAGACCAATGACAGCAGAATGTTATGTTGATCTTATAAAGAAGCGATTGGAAGATTTTGGGTTGAGCCTACAGGAACACATTGTTGGCATGGTAACCGACGGTGCTTCAGTAATGATCAAAACAGGGAGACTTTCTGGTATCATCCACCAAGTATGCCATTCTCATGGACTGCATCTCGCAGTATGCGATGTTTTATACAAGAAATGTCGCAATATAGAGAACACTAATGAAGCAAACGTTCATGAGTATGACTATGATATTTTCGAGAGCTCTGATGATGAAAATGATGACGAACCTTGGCAAGTTACCTTGCCAGATGATTACAAGCAATTGTCAAGGTGTTCCGGAAGAGCCCACTGAAAAACGACTGCTTGCAAAGAAACTGTGAAAAAGAATTAGGAAAAAGACTCTCTCTGGTTTTGGATACCAAAACTAGATGGAACTCGCTGCTTAAGATGCTCACACGATTCTTAGAAATCAGGTCACCTATTGATAACACATTGAAAGAGCTCGATCTGGGATCAAAATGTTTGACAGAGGATGAGGTTGCAATTGTGAAAGATTTATCAGAAAGTCTAGAAATAATTGAGGTTGGTGGAACTGCTCTTTGTCGACGTGATATTACAGTTTCAAAAAGTGAAAAGATTTTTGAATATGTTCTCAAGAAGCTGGCAGAAGAAACAGGAACAATTTCGCAAAAATTATTGGCAACTAATACAGATAGAATTGAATCAAGGAGAAACAAAGGAATTTGTGGCCTTGTGAGGTATCTAGGAAATCCAGACAGTTATGATCAGGTGGTCGAATCTTCGCTTTTGAGTTATCCAAAGAAACGGGAGCTTGCGAAAGTGGTAAAAGATGTTTTTTCACGACTTTTCCCCTGTGAACTCATTGACAATAGTGCTGAGAATCTTGAAAATGACATTACTAAAGAGCCCTCTACAAAAAAGTCTAAAACAGAGGATCTTAATGACATTTTGTGCCAGACAGAAGATCAACATTTGGATCGTTTTCAAGAAAACATATTGAACCACATCAAGAAAGAAATGACGTTTTACAAAGCAACAAGGGAATGTCCCAAAATCTTGAAGATCATAAAGTCTTGTCTAAACTCACTTCCACCCTCTTCTGTCGAAGCTGAAAGGTGTTTCAGTGCTGCTGGACTGTTTATTTCAAAATTAAGATCATCTTTGAGTGATGAAATGTTTGATTGCTTGATCTTTGCGCGTAGCTACTTTTCGCGCAAATAAATAAATCTTCTTTGTGAACGAGAATGTGAAAATTATAAATAAAGTGATTTAAATATAGTACATTGTCTTTATTTAACTTATTTTTAAAATTACTTAAATATTACTTAAATTACTTAAGTTATTTAAGTAATATTTCGAAAATTACTTGTTACTTAAGTAATTTTTTAAAGCTTACTTGAACCCAGCACTATAATATAAGCACGTCTCTGTCCCAGAGTAGCGGTATAAAGTTCTTCATAATTTCGTTGCCTGTCTCCCAAATGGTATACAGCCACGTCACCATGTATAGCTAGCATCACTGAATGTCTAAATCACCGACCGTGGGACACAGAAAGGCCGTCGCACAAATTTTTACACGATAAATATTATGGGAAGCGGAGTACGATTGATAAAATAAAACATAACATAAACCGAGCACGCTGCAATCACGCATTTAGCATACACGATTTACGACATTTTCCCCCTAGCTGCAAAAAAATTTGAAGAAACAAATGTGAAAATAAAAATACAGAATTACAGAATAATTAAAAATTATTTAGGAAATTGCAAAATTATTTGTCAGAAAAAATCGAATTACATTTCGAAACTAGTAAAGTACAATCAAAAACTAAAGCAATAAAAACATATTATGGAGATGTTGGGCTGTGCGTGTGATATGTGAAACATTAAATGTTGGAGTGATGAATTGTATGTGTTGTAAAATTGTAAGTGAAATGTTTGTGAAAATAACTTCGAATCGCACCATTAAGCGCAGCGCAATGCGATTGTTAAATTAAGCAAAACGCTGTGTTCTTTTTGAAATCACAATGCAACCCGAATGGTTTTTTGAGTGAAAGCGCAACGCAATTAACAAAACATTCAACAACGTGGCTGACCACGTAAAAGGCCGTTTTAATGTCGACCATGATCGACATAGTCTCGATTTAGCTTGCACTTTCTTCATTTTGTTATGTCCTTCACTTCACTGCACTTTCTTTTGCCTTCGCAGTGTTGAGAAATAGCTCTAAATTTCTGTTATATCTAAAATAAAAAAGATAAAAATCAAATAAAAACTTTCAAATTCTTCACCTTCGAAAGCAGGTGTGGATTATTGCTTTGCAATTACCTAAGTTTAAGTTTTAATAAATAAAAATTGTGTTTTATTTAAATCTATCAAAAATACATTCGACTTCGTTTCGCTGAAAATTAAAAATAAAAGACAATAAAAGTATACAACTATTTTCATCGACTGAACTAAAGAAACTAAACGCAAAATGTAGAGTTTGCTCTTTTTAGACCTTTTTAAATTAAAACGCAATGAAAACACTTTTCCTCACTAGTTCATATTACTTTTGTGGCTTGTAAATAGTCAACTGGTATTTAAAACGCGAGAAACAACGAAAACAAACACAAGAGATAGTCAGTTTATTGCGTTCAAAAACGAATTGAATTAATCTGGATCTAGAGCTGTGTAAAAACCGAAGCTTGGTATTAAATATCATGGATCACAGTGATCCAATGTTAATATTTATATTTGTAGAAAGATTGAAAAAACTTGCAAATGCAGTCTCAAATAGTTTCAAATCAAAAAAATGAGTCTAATTTTAATTTTAAAAAAATTGAGAATGGTATAAGTTACTCAACAAGCAACTGTCGAAAGATCTTTTTGTTTTATCTTTTTGCAAGAAATAATGTTTTATTGACACATGTGTAAAAACATAGTTCGTAATTAAATTTAATAACACGAAGTACACGAAACGATAAATAAGAAAATAAAAAAAAAACATACATAGAGTTATTAGGTGATAACGAAATGGAAATCTGTAAAAGAAACTATTTGAAAAAATAACAGCACGAATATAAAAGCATTGCCAATGTTGTTGTTTAAAATTTTCTGCTTATTTATTAGCTTATAATTTATGAAATACCAGATGGGTTAATAAAAAACAGATTAAAAATTGCATAAGAACATCAAATAGTAATAATAGTTATAAATTTGATAATAGGCCTAACAGAACATTAAATTAGAGCGTATAAAACTCTTAGAAGTGTATTTTTGAGAGTTACAAGATTCTTGATGTTAAATTTATTTACGTAAAAAAAGGATAACTTTGAATTTAGATTTTATTTTGTAAAGAGTTTCTTTTTAAAGGGAGATAGGAAAGAAAGTGGAGGCGATTTTTAGGGTTTTTCCTGATTTCAAAAAAATGAATTTTAAGTAAAAAAGCTATTCGGAGTTAGAACTGAGGTTCATCTGCAAGGTTTGTCAAGCTCAAGAGAAAATATTTGGGTTGAAAGTTTTTAGAATTTGGAATAAATTTCAACCGTAATGCTACATTTCGGGATTTCCGAAAGGAGTCGGGATAATCGTTTGACTGTTAAAGCTCGGTCAATACTCCAAGCGGAAAGCATATAGTAATGTCTGCGGTCCTCCAAAATTTCTGCGGTCTGTCTACGGTCTGTCCTCTGAAAATCCTGCGGTCTACGGTCTGTCTCCTGTCCTTTCTGCGGTCCGCGTTGGAGAAATAACCGTTACCGTTATTAATAACCGTAATTTTTCGCGTTCCTTAAAATTGGTCTCTCTCATAAATTGCGCAAGATGCGAAATGCGAAGAGCAATATCTGTCTGTATGCAATTGTGTATTTATTTAAGTTTATGTATTGACTATGTATTGTATGCACGGTAAATATAATAAAAAAAGTATCAGAAGCACAAATATGTAAGTTTTATTTCTTTTCTTTCGAAAGAAAATGCTTAATCACTTCTTCCTTGGTAATTTTCAAGTATTGTTCGTTCTTTCGAATGATCATTTGCTCTTCTAACATGAGCGGTCCCAATCTATTCTTTTTTGCTGCAGTTGCAATACCGCAGTCCGAGAAGCACCGTTCAGATGGTGTCGAAGCTGCAGGCACACTGAGCCATTTTCTTGCTAAGAATGCAAGGATTGGGAATCGAATTTTATGGTCTCTCCAATTCTATGGCCGTTCGGAGCAGTTAGTTAGATAGCCGGCCGGTTAGACCGCAGGCTGCGGTCTCTACGGTCCCTAGAAGAGGTCAAAAATAACGGTCGTTTGATGTGGACCGCAGAAGAGACCGCAGGATCAAAGGACCTACGGTCTGTCTACGGTCCCCTGCCAGGACCGGACAGACCGCAGATCTGCGGTCTGACAGAGGACCGCAGACATCACTAAAAGCATAGCGGAAAGTTCCGCTTTCGGCTTGCTTTTTCCGCGACCACTTTCAAGCTATACAATTTAAAACAAACTAAAAAATTAAAATATTTTAACTTGCACCCAAAATTTTGTGTTTGGCGATTTTTTTACACTTACCGCTTTGTTTTTTTTATTTTTTTAGCGTTCGCTTTCAGTCTAAACCAAGGGTGCAATTTTTGTTTCTAGGAGGTACGTAGTTGTTGAATTATCATGGCTGGTTAGGTCTATCTCACCGATACAAAAGCAAAAATGTCACTGAAACACTATAAATATAATTTACTTTTTTGCTAACGTTAAATTAACTCACGTTTTAGTATTGTATTATTATGTTATCAGTTACTTGTTTAAAATTTTAATAACAACAATTTTCTTATTTAATCAGTTCTAAAAAGGATGCGAGAATTAGTAGTTGATTTCAAAGGAGTGCTAGCAAAAAAAAAGTTAAAAAATACTGGTTTAAACCAGGCCTTTTTAAACTTTTTGTTCTGATGCTTCTCAAACTTTTTTCCCCATTTTAAAAATAAATTTGTATGCGATCCCATTATAGGTACTTTCATGTTAATAAAATTTTAAAAAATGTTAAAATTCTTCCAACAGAAATCTTTTACCCTTTTTAACAAAGTCAAATTGACGATTTTATTTAACTGGTCAAATTGCGATACATAAATTCATTAATAAAATCGGTCAAAGTTCAATGGGCCGATAATTTGATATAGAAATTAAAAATTAAAACAAACAAATTCATCACAAAAAATCGATTTCAACCCATAAAGGTCATCATCTGTTTCTGTAAAAAATCAAAGTTATTAAAAAAATTAAAATAAATTTAAAAAGTCCTCTCATACTAATCGGGTCCTGACTCAAAGCACAAAATGAAACTCAATCACAATTATAGACAAGACTGTCTTATAATTGTGATTAAGCTTTAAACCCGTTAATTTGTTCTCTTATGTTCAAACAGCACTTACTGTGAGGAAATTACAGCGGCTTTATTGATCTTTTCAATCAACGCTTTGATCTTAATTGGAGTTTGCGGTTTTTGATTTACTACAAGTTTTACAGTGTGCAGTATTTCATTTTCGTTACGTAATTGATAATCATGATGTCAACTGTTGCCTTGTAGCTTTTATTGAGACTTTACTTTATGTCTTTGAGTCAGGACCTCATTAGTATGAGGCGAGTTTTTAAATTTATTTTAATTTTTAAAAAAATTTTGACTTTTGTTGGTCAAAATTAATATTTTTTAAACGATTTTATCAATGAGTTTATGTATCGCAATTTGAAATTAAAAAAATAATTTCTCAAAATAAATCTCTGAAATTTTTGTTCATGACCAAACCAAGTATATGTAGTCAACTCATGTGGTCCATAATAAAATCAACCTTTAGTTTTTCAAACATTCGCTTGAAATTGTTCTGTACGCAACTGTTACAGTGACAGAATAAAAATTTTTCGATCCTAACCACGTTGTGTGCCGGAAAGTTTCAGAATCTCAGAAAACCAAAATCTTAGACCAACGCTAATCTAAACCACCCTTAAGTATAACGGCTCTGATGCTTTTTTCAAGTCAGAATAATAAATAGAGATGATAATAACAATAAAAATAATCGTGTAAGTTTAAGATGGAAAATCAGTAATATGGCAAAAGGGGATTCAAAAAAAGGATAATTAAGGTGCTCATAAAAAAAATATACAGAGTGTTTCAAAAAATTTGACATCATTTGACATGTAAATATTACAAAAACTACATAGTCGAATCAAATGAAATTAAACAGGGTTATTGTTGACCAAAAAAGATTTATTCCTGTAAATTTGAATAAGAATTAAATTCAAAGGCACCTGAATTTCATGAAAGGTTTTACAAATGTTCAATATGCGCACCGCCTGTGACACGGCGCACGTGAAGCCGGTACTCCGACTCCTCCTAAACATGTTGCAGCATGTCTTGGGTAACAGTCTCAAGTGCGATGGTGTTTTTTTGTTAACTATCTGTCTCGCACGAATGTTAAACTGGAGACTGTTATCCAAGACATGCTGCTGCATGTTTAGGAGGAGCCAGAGTATCGAATTTACGTGTGCCGCGTTACAGGCGGTGCACATATTGAACATTTGTAAAACCTTTCATGGTATTCATGTGCCTTTGAATTTATCATTCAAATTTACTGAAATAAATCTTGTTTAGCTCGACATTAACCCTGTTTGATTTCATTTAATTTGACTGTGTAGTTTCTATGATATTTACATTAGTTTCTATGATCAAATTTTTTGACATCATTTGCCACCACTAGTGCCTCCTAAGATAGGCTTGATGCTGTTGATTGCAGTACTAATAGACAGGGCTTTTCAAACTGTGGGTCGCGTAAAAAAATTTTGGGGTCACGAATCAAATTTATTTTTTGTGCTTTTGAAATTGGCTTTTTTTGAATAATATACAGTATATTGACAAACAAAAACTAGAAAAAGTAAAGTATTGTTTCGTCTACTTTTGCGTCCATTGTCGGCATTTAATCAACAAAATAAAGCCTGAATCAGAGTGAAGACCTTTTTTTTTAAAGAACACTTGCTTTTTGTAATTTTATTAATTCGCTTTAGGTTACTATTTCCTTTTGCCAAAGTAAGTTACTACAGGAAGCGCAATAAGGACTTTTTTTGGGCATTTAAAGTTGAGGGACCTTTTGTTACTGCCATGATATTGAAGAACTGTTTCGAACTCTGGGTATAGTTCACATTGTGGATGAATGGAGGCTTTTTATTGATTCCTCAAAGAGAAGCTTGAAAGCAATTCTTTTTTATGTTAAAGTTCAGACCCTCCATTGCTATTGCACACTCTGTCCAGTTAAAATAATTTTACAATAATATTGAAATCTTGTTGAACGCAATGTACTATTCCAACTACCAGTATAGCTTATGTGAGGACCTTAAGATCATTGGAATGTTAATGGTATTGCAAAGGCGTATACTAAACACTGTTGTGTTTTATGTTTGTGGGACAATCGTGCCACTGCACAGCACTATAAAACAAAAGAATGACCGATAAGGAATTCATATGTACCTCTAGAATGAAAATATTCAACACATTCCTTTAATAAATCCCGATAAACTTTTAATGCAACCGTTGCATATCAAGCTAGAATTAATGAAGAATTTTGTGAAAGCTATGGCCAAACACCGCTTGAATGGATTTGAATTTCTCAGCAAAAAGTTTCCAAAACTAAAGCGAAGCCAAGTTGAAAGAAGGAACTTTTATTGGTCCACAACTTCAGGAAGTTTTTAAAGACCCAGAGTTTGAAAAAACTTTAAATACTTTGGAACTACGAGCTTGGCATGCATTTAAATGGATTTCCTCAAATTTTTATGGAAATTTCAAGTCACTTTCATATCAAGAAGGTGATGCAAAGTTGCTTGCGGCATACAAAGAGATGGGGGTCAGATGTCTTTGAAAATGCATTTTCATTATTCTCACTTTGAGTTTTTTTTTTGAAAACCTTGGAACAGTTAGTGGTAAACAGGGTTAAAGATTTCAGCAAGATATCCAAGCAATGGAAAAAAGATATCAAGAAGTTTTGGTACTTTCCTGTTATCCCCCACCATCTAATGCTTCTTGTTAGTTTCAATACATCTGTGTGCTTTAAGACATTATTTTATAAAATTTTGGGGCGGTGGGCCGATAACAGTAAAGTACCGAAAGGATCTTTTGAAAATGCGATTGTAACCGTAATGAGGAACCCCGTTAGTTTTACGTAAAAAATAGATTGTGGGGCGATAACAGGAAAATAACGGAGTTTGAAAAGAGGGTTTGATGGGTGATTTTTGCTGGATTTTGTACCTTAATGATCCAATCCATGCATACAAACAGAAATTGTATGCCAAACATTATTAAATCTTTATCTTAAAACTGGTAGTGACTGCAGTAGTAGTAGTAGTAGTATTTATTTTTATCGCGTCCAAAATTGGCAATTAATCAACGGAATGAAAATACACTAACAAAAAAAGCGACGAGGTGCAGTACTAAGTAATGTCGAGGTCAAAAGCAATAATTTTGCCATACCATTCTTAAACAGCCTTTCTTAAGGCTACCCAAAACAGCCTTTTTAAGGCTTATCATAAGCAGCTTTGTAAGATTATTCATGTAGGACTAGCAGTTTTTTCAAGACCACTTGAGAACAGGTTGTTTGAGGCTTTTAATAAACAGTATTAGGATAACAGTCACAGGAATAAACAATTGATTAATCCTTTAGAAACCATAACAGCGTGCTAATCTGTTCAGTGTGTCAAACCTAAACAGAGTCGTAACAGTGGCCAAGATATTGCCATTTATAGAATATAAAATGCCGTAATCCCTTCATATCTGTAAAAACTGATGTAGTAAAAAAAAACAATGCCAGATTTAAAATTAGCGTCTTGCTGTTACCCAAAGATAAGTGCTCTTGATTTCGTTAAGAAAAAAAAGCTATTTTTTTTATTGACCAATGTATTTAATTCTAATAATGTTTTACAGCTAACTTTTTTTAAGGCCTGATGCTTTCATTATTATAGAACAATTTTGTTGTGAAATAGTAATTGATTAAAATGACAATGAATATAAATAATACTAGTTACACTAATTCTTCTTATCACAGACCTTGGCTTCGGGATGAAATCTTTGCTTCAAGTTTAACAGCATTTGTTTTGTATTTGACAATTGCTCTTGCAGTGTTTCAATATAAACAAGAACAGCGAAAAAATCCAAGAAGACAAAACTGGAAATGTAAAATCGAAGACTTTTTGTCAGATGGAAGCCTGTGTCTGGTTGCCGCAATTTTAGGAATAATTTTATGTCTTTTCAATCAAGTCAAATTACGACTTGGTCGAAAATCGAATCTGGCTTGTCGAGTTTATCAACAAGTATTTGCTATTATGTGTCAATGTTCTATGTGCTGTTTGTACATGTTACTGTGGGCAAGACAATTAAAAGTCTATCGTCATCCAGCATTAAATCATTTGAGAACAAATCGTTTTTGATTTGGAAGTTGGATTGTCCTGATAGGAATTATCGGATCCTTTATAGGAACTCTTGTCAGTTACTTAATCAATTACACTTTGATTGCATCGCCTCAAGGATGCGTATTCGGTTTTTCGTCTATTGACGAGGTGTTGAAAAAAAATATAAACAGAGTAGCTGGGACCACGTTTTTAATTATGTTAGTGTTTCAAATCTATCTTCTTGCAATGTTTGCTTATCCTTTGATTATCCATTTCGGCGTGTGCAAATGTTGTTTTTCTGATGCTCTTCAGCAAAAAAATCGACAAAAAATCAGAACGTTAACTATTCGTCTAATCATTTGTAGTAGCATGAGCGTATTTTCTGATTTCATAACTTTAGCTTTGGTTTGTTTTTTTTATGATTCTGAAAAGCCTGTTATGTTTTGGTACTGCATGTACGCATTTAATGTCATTTTTAGTATTGTTTCAGTTGTCAAATCTTTTTCCGATTGGAAGCAAAGACTGGTTCCTTGTTTAAAAATTAAAAAGACAGTTGGAAAACCTAAAGGAAAAAGCATAACTTCAAATTTTAAAGTTTGAATTGATTGCAAAGGCGCATTAACTCATTAGATTATTTAAAATCTTGTTTCAGTTTAATAAGATATAAAAATAGTTTTGCTATGCTCGTAAAACAGGGCTGCAAACTTGAACTTAAAATCGAACCTGAAGAACTCGGTCTTTTTTGCTGAACTTGAAGTCAAACTTCTAAAAAAATCGATGGAGTTCGAGTTTATTAATAGAGTGATTATGTTGATAATATTCACGATAAAATGATAGTCACAGTTGTTTTACTATTACCGTACTTTCCTTGGTCGTATTTTAACAGCAGCTGCGTTTTTAGTTTTACGGTCTAGCTAGCTATTATGTGCTAGAATGATTTTAACTACAACTGTAGACTTCACTGAATTGGATTAATTTTGTCACGTCATATACTAATCAACTTACTTTTTCTACGTCTTAGTTCAAAATTATAATTCTCCAGTGTTTGATAATAGCTGTTTAAAAGATGATTATTTGGCTGTCTGAGCATATACATTTGTCACAGACAAAATTAGCTGCATCTGTTTGACAGAAGTGCTGCTTGCATAGTTGATTGTTTAAACGTTTGACAATAATTGATTGGCAAAACAAAAAATAAACTGTAGCTCTGTGAAATTCAAATTATCGCAAATAAAGTATGACAATGATTAAAGGTTACATCAAGAAACTGAAATATATTGGGAAAAAGAATTTGATAAAAAGAACCGTTGACATTTGAAGATTTTAATAAAACTGTTCCTATATTTAGAATGCATTACTGCATGCATTGCTCATCTTGACCCAGGCTTAGGGAGAAAATTTT
Organism: Diplosoma virens; assembly: GCA_963680785.1. Classification (NCBI taxonomy): domain Eukaryota; kingdom Metazoa; phylum Chordata; class Ascidiacea; order Aplousobranchia; family Didemnidae; genus Diplosoma; species Diplosoma virens. The sequence continues at coordinate 21,538,007 of OY796886.1, read as the reverse complement.
AGGATCTTTTGGAGATGCATTATCTACTCTGAATTGTGTAGAGGTAGAAAATTATGAGCCAGAAGAAAAATTTCCAAGATGGCCGAAAAGCTGTTGGATTTAAAAAAGGATCTGACATAAGAGCAAGATTAAAAAAAGAAGAAGTATTTGCATACAATTTGATAAAGGTTCACACCCAAATGTTTTTCCGCAATTACAAGCAAAAATGGATTATTGTCTCCCTACTAGATGGATGGTATAATCTGCATTTTCAGCTGTACTGCATGTATTCAGTTAAAAAGAAGCAAATTGGATATCAATAGCAGAGAAACTATCAGATGAAGATTGAATGATTTTGTCAAAATACAGTTCAATTTTTGTTCCGGATACACAAAGCCAAGTTAGTTATAAGCGCTCTAGACTGTTTTATTGATTCTGCAAAATACACTGTACTATATATGAACGTTTTGTTAAAAGAAAATAAGAAATTAAAAGTATGTTTCCTCACCAATTAATAGTTGAAAGTGATAAAGTTAGTTTTAAAAATTAAAAAAGTAGTTTAGTTAATTGTGCAAATTAAAAGTGATTGCTAAATTAGTTTATTATGGATAAAGATTGAACATGTTTTTGAGTTCACTATCCTATGTGCAATACAGTTTCAACTAATAGAGTTCATGAGGTGTCAGCATAGCAAAGTGATCCATCATATATATTTTTTTTAAAAAAATGGTCCATAGGCCAAAAAAGTTGAGAATCACTGATTATATGAATAAAAGCGACAACACGTGACGTCAAAAATGGGGTTTCCGCGCTTGAATGCTAGCTCAATGTAATCGATTATATCTAAGTTTTTCTCAAAGAAATCGATTACGATTAAATAAAAAATCATAAGGTAATAGATTGCAATCGATTGCGATTACTCCATGTTTGCATTGCAGACATCCCAGATACAACCTCCAGAAAATTAATCTATGCTGACAACGTAACAGTAGCATGCCAAGCTCGAGATACAGAGAAAATAGAAAAAATTGTAGAAGCTAAGTGCCGGACAATAAATTAATTACTTCAATAAATGGTTTCTGGAATTAAATACGACAAAGATAGTAGCCAATTCCTTTCATCTAAACAATCGTGAAGTTGATAAAACCCTTTACATTAAAATGAACAATTTAAAACTACCATCTGAAAAAAGCGGTTCTACGACAGTTGATCGAACGACAGTTGATCGAACGACAGTTGACCGAAATGACATTTGATCGAAATGACAGTTGATCCAAATGACATTTGATTAAAACGACACTTGATCGAAATGACAGTTGATCAAAAAATAGATTTACTTTTGTATGTTTCAGCAATTAAACAATCTCTTTGTTTCTGTAAATTAGATTCATAAAAACAGAAGCCATCAGTAAGAAGACAGTTTGTTTTTATTTTTTATAATTTTTTGTCAATCTCAAAATTAGGGTTCCTTGACAAGGTCCCTGGGCAACGCATTTTTAGGGGGGCAACAGGTAGATCTCTTGTCATGGTTATGTTTTGCTAGATGCCTATTGTTGCCATTTTTTGCAATCCTTTTACAATGTATTCAGTAGCGTATTTTAGAGGTAGGAGGAATCGTGCCATAACCCCACCCTTCGAAATCTCTTGGAGAAATCAGAGACACATTCAAATGAAAGACTTTTTTTAGAGATTACTATGTTTTTGGGACAAAACATCGACAAAACCGGGACAGATTCAAAGTCAAGACCTTTTTTTAGAAATCACTATGTTTTTGGAACAAAAAATTGATAAAACCGGGACAGATTTAAAGTTGAAAATTTTCTCTTTCATGATTCGATCAAGTGTCGTTTCGATCAAGTGTCGTTTCAATCAAGTGTCCTTTCGATTAAATGTGGTTTAGATCAAGTATCATTTTGGTCAAATGTTGTTTTGATCAAGTGTTGTTCGATCAAGTGTCGTTCACTCGAGTGTCGTTCGATCAACTGTCGGGTCACCATGAAAAAACATCTAGATACCTTGGGGTATATCTGCATAAAACTTTAACCTAACGGAAACATCTAGAAAAAACTCCCTAATACAAAAGCTAACCGGAATATCTTGGGGCACTTCACCATCTGTATTAAAAATTTCCGCTCTAGCACTATGCTATAGCGTTGCTTAATGCTGTGCTATTGTCTGGATTCGCAGCTCACACACGCTAAAAATTGACTTTCAACCACGCCAGACTATGTGAACCATAACAGGACTCCGAAATCTATTCCATTTCTTTGGCTTCCAACTCTAAGCTCCATTGTACCACCACACCCCAGAAGGGAACAGGCAACTCTGCGACAACATAATTGGTTAAACTCGGCAGAATATGAGACTCCATTGAAACAAATAATGAATGTAGCTCCGACAACTACCAGACTAAAATTTAGATAACCCTTCTACTCCACACTAATAAACAAATTCAATCTTCAAGATAAAGGGAAACAAGAATAACAAGAAAATAGCAAGAACCAATAAACCAGTGTTTCTCAAAATTTCTTGGACTCAAACTGGTTTTGAAATTTCCAACCAACCTATAAGTAAAGCAATTTATTTCAAAAAAAAGTTCTGACAAGAATTGGAAAAAAGTTGTTCAAGTTGATATAATCTTTTTAACAGCTTTTTTTCCAGGTTGCCTTTTTTTTTAATTTTAAACGAGTTGTTTACTGCGTTGCTGTATAGTATGCACATCTATTATGATAGAGAGTCATATTCTACGAGCCGGGAGGTAGAGATGGCAACTGCCTGTCCAAAACGCAAAAAAACTTTGAAAGAATCAGATTTTTTCGAGCATCCACAATGCACATAAAGTTACTTAATTCCAAACGATATAGTTCAGTGCGCAAAAACAACTAAGATTTAATGTTTTTGAACTTCAAAATTTTAAAAGTTTATTTTGGCAAACTCCTGTTTCTGGTCTATTTAAAACTAAAAAAACAAGCGAGAACAAAAACATAAAAAATTAAAAAAAGGTCTTCAGATTAAATTTAAGTGAAATTTGGGCACCTTTAATCTTAATGTAACAATGCAAAATTTGATTGAGGCAATTGTAGAAAATTTTGGGCAAAATTGTTTTGCTCCCCAAAATGTTTGATCTGGTACGGCTATGCTGAGTATTCCAATTTTATCTTTGTTTCGGAAAGTAGCAGCTCTTGGAGCACCCTACCTTGTATAGACAATAGGTTATTTCATTTTATTCAGTATCAGTATTTTTCATTTTAGTTACGGCCTATAAAATAGAGTGAAATTGAAAAATTTATGAGCAGTAGAAGCAGAACAAGAAAGAAACAACAAAACGACAAACGTTATGGCATGCGGTCAATATAAACAAATTTTATCTTGATTGCATAAGAGTTAGTGATACTGATACTTATTTCAATGCTGAACTTGACGGACAAAGATTGATTTTAGTTTTATTAATTTTAACCAGATTGCAATTGTTTTAGAGCAGTGTTTCCCAACCTTTTTGCCCTCGTGTACCAAAATAACGTCATGCGTTGAACACGCGTACCACTAATTTATTTTAATCAAATTTGGGTGTAAATCATAGACAATTCTAGGTCTAACCACTTCAAAAATAACGCTAAAAACCTACAAAAAGCAATTTTAACGGACTTACCGGTAACAATAAAAACCAGCTACACAAAATAATTTAATGCGATTTTTGACTTTGTTTGTTGTCCACCAAACGATCGATATACGCGGTTTAGTAGATTCGTTGACAGCACATCGAAAATCGTGCATAAAGGCAACTAATCGGTTTCGCTTTTTTGATTTTATGTTTAGAAAGGTCAAAAACCCTTGCTCTTATTCCCACGATGATGGAAATGTTAACAACTGTGCAACAGCACGAGAGGCCAGCGATGGGTATGATGCAGCAACGTCAAGCCAGATGTTAATAGTGAGACAATCTCTACATCTTATCTTTGCATCATTATCCTCTTGCAAATCTATTAATTCTTCCAGCTCACCGGTTCCAACAGCCAAGTCGTGTGGAGTAACTGAAAAGGGATTTGTTATGTATTCACAACTGGGCGTTTCTGGAAAGTACTGTTCTAATTCCTCTTTCATAGATGCAATATGACTAGCGATTTCTTCAAAAAAAGAACACTTCATCTTTAAAGATGACAAACATTTGAACATCCCAAGTTGATTGTTCCTCTTCCACAAATCTAATTTTCGAATGAAAGCACCTAGCTTTGAAACGAAATCTATGATTGTCCCATTTCGTCCTTAAAGCGACAGACTCATGATATTGAAAGCTACAAAAATGTCTGAAAGTTATGCTAATCTTTAAACAAATTCGTCGTTTTCAAGATCCTTGGAATATTTTAAAAAGCAATAGCATCTCATTCTTCATTTCGAACAGACGTTTGGTAGCATTCCCAAGAGAAAGCCAACGAACTTCGGTGTGATAAAGAAGGCTGGTATGTTCCGAGCCTAGGTCTTCACACAGCTGCTTAAAAAGCCGGGTATTTAAGGTTGATGCCTTAACAAAATTTATGATTTTTACCACTTGTTTTAAACAAGCTAACAACTGCGCAGGCAGCACTTTTGTGCATAGGGCGAACCTATGAATGAAACAGTGAACAGACGTGACGTTTGCCGAAACAGCTTTAACATACGACTGAAACCCAGAACCACAACCAAGCATTGAGGGAGCGCCGTCCGTGGTACACTCAACAAGATTTTTCCAGTCTTGTCCATTTTTCTTAAAAAAACTATCCAAGATATCAGAAATATTCTTTCCTTTTGTAGTTGTAGAAACTTCGTGTAGTTCAGTAGTAAACTTCAGTAGTAATTCAGTTTTCATTATATTTGCCTGCGTATAACGGACATTAGCAAGTAATTGACAATAATTGGTAATATTTGTTGATTTATCCAATTATATTGCAAATCCAAACTTTGATTTCTTTATCTCTGCTAGTATTTGGTCGGCGATATCATCTGACATTTTCTCAATTCGGCGCTTCATCCTATTATCCGAAAGGGAAACAGCATTTAACTTTGCGACTGCCTGCTCTCCGAAAACTTGCTTCACTAGAATTTTAGCTCCAGGCAGAATAAAAGACTCTGCAATAGTATGAGGTTGTTTTTGTTCGGCCACTAAAAGAGCAATCTCAAAAGAAGCCGCAACAACATCTGCACTTTTCTGCTGCATTTGGTCCGTTTTATCCATACATTGACGCTTAACGTTGTCAGCCAATTGCTGAAAGTAGCTCTTATCTGCGTTCATTTTATTCGGGTGATTCCTTTCCAAATGGCGCGTTAGCAAACTAGGCTTCATAGCCGCATTACAAAGCGTTTTTAGGCAAACCACCCCCTGTGGTAGAAATTCCGCATTGTGTTCAATTGAGGTAAAGCCATACTTAATATATATAACATCGCTTGGACATGACTGAAACGACCAAGTTTAATTTTGCGTATGCTATTCTTAGTTTCGCCAAAATTACTAAACAAATTTTTGCGAAAACTTGCTGCACGTGCTACAATACTCACTGCTGATTGTGATTCAAAAGTTTTTTGATATGACAAACGGCAAAAACCTTCTTTATTACGTCATAGATCTCATTTACTGCTGATCTAAGACTAGTTGGAATAGGAAATTACAAACTGAAAATAAAAAAAACTAACCTTTAAAAAATAATCAACTCGCGTACCACCTGATAGAACCACCCGTTGGGAATCACTGTTTTAGAGATAAATAATTTTTACTCAAATATAACTCGGGATGGCAAGTCACTGACAGATTTGTGGCCCGAGACCTAATAAAAAAAGGAAGGTATTAATGCAGTCTACTGAAAATATTCTTTTAGATCTCAGAAAGACTTTACATTATATTGTGATAAAACTTTCGTCTCGGTTCAGTAAAAGCTTCACTATCTGTGTATAATACTTAGGTGAATAGCAAGACGATTTTTCAGTTTTAAATAATTAAAGCAGAAAACTAAGAAAATAAAAAGTCTGTGTTATAATTTGCAATCAGAAAAAGAATTAAGAGCAAGAAAAGTAGATCCAATTAAACAAAGAGTTAACCTACTAAAGGTGCAAAGTAGTATAAAAATAGTCCCAAAGAGAACGTAAGGGAAAGTCAGGTTAGTTGGCTCAGCAGCATAGTTGACTCACCACCAATGTCAAATCAACCATGCGCAAAGGCGCAAAATTTTTTCGTTGTTTTATTAGTTACAATCTATAATGACAGACATGTAAAATTAATATGTTTGGAAGGAAGAGATGAGGAGCTATGCCAGAAAGTATGTTTTTGACTAAAAAAAGTAAAGTACGTAAGATTGTATTTCTTATTGTACATGTAGATGAATGGTATGGAATATTATTTTGGAAGGTTATAGGTTAAGTATGACTTCGCATTTTGTATAATTTTGGTAGCCCTACACTTAACAGAAAATTAGCTGTAGACATTTTTTTTGATGGAAGGTACTGAAAAGTTAGTTGACTCACTGGCGGTCTTTCTAGTTGACTCAATGAGTCAATTAACCCTACCACATGCAGTAAAGAAACCTGGTATTGTTTTGTAAGAATTAAATGCTAAATATCTCTGATCATTTATAATTTTTGATCGGTATGTTTAGTTACAGAGAATTTGTTCAAGAGAAAGCTAATTAATTATTTTGCTGCTGAATAATTGGGAAAAAGTTACGCAAAACTAATAGAGGAGAAATTCCAATAGACGTGTTTAAACAAACTTCAAATGCCATGCGTGCTGGTAAATCTGGACGCAGTGCTGCAAAGCAGTTTGGAATTGTCCAAACAACGTTTCGATGGTATTTAAGAAAGGTTTCCAAAGGTTCATCAGACCAAATTAAAATGGGATATGCAAAACACAGAAATATTTTTACAGATCAAATAGAAAAAGATTTGGCAGAATATTGCATTAATTTAGTAAAGCAACATCATGGCCTATCTATGGATAAAGTAAAAATGCTAGCCTACGAATTTGCTGAGCAAAATCAAATCCGTATTCCTAAAAACTGGTCTGACAACAGAAGGGCAGGAAGAGAATAGATGTGGTCGTTTATGAAACGCCATAACTTGTCATTAAGATCTCCTGAATTAAAACACTTAGACGAGCAGCATCATTTAACCGCGCCACTGTTGGTGTCTTCTTTAAAAACATCTCCGAGGTCATGAAAAGGCATCACTTTTCGCTCGAAAACATTCACCACATGGATGAGACTGGGTGTTTTACAACTCAAACTCCGCATAAAGTGATTACTTTGAAAGGAGCTAAGCAAGTTGGTGCCGTGACTTCTACTGAGCGTAAATCTCTCGTTACAAAGATTGGTACAAGAAACATAGTTTCTCCTTACTTTATTTTTCCAAGGTCTCGCTTTGTAAAGGAATCTGTGTTAGCAGGGGCGCCAGTGGGTTCTGATAGATGTGCGGCAAAAATTGGATGGATAAATGAAAAAATTTTTGTGAAATATCTTGAGCACTTATTTAGTTCACAAAATGCAGTACCAAAAATTCCGTCCTTTTGATCATGGACAATCATACATCACATATTTCTCTCACGACTTCGTTGATGGGGAGAAAAAATAGAATAGTGATGCTGATAATCTACCCTCAAACATCGCACAAGTTGCAACCCCTAGATCGCACTGTCTATGGGCCATTTAAAAGTTATCATAATTTAGCTCTATATAACTGGATGAGAAAAAACCCAGCGACTACATTTTCCATTTATGGAATTGCTCGACTCGCGAAACAAGTGTTTAAGCTTGCGTTTACTTCAAAAAATATCTTGTCTGGCTTTCGAAGCACTGGAATTGCCCCCTAAACCCAGATATTTTTACTGATAATAATTTTGGTTCATCTGCCATTACAGATCGACCGCCATTAGCTTCTATAACTGATTTGTATTGGAGCCGTGTGGAGCAGATTCTCAAGCGGAGGAAGATTCATTGCCTAGAAAAGATTTAGATGACTTAAACAGTTATAGAAGCTAAGCTAATTTATAAAAGTCGCGTATTTTCTGTGATCGATTTAAGAAGTGCTTATCATAATGTTCCGATAAGACCTGAAGACCGAAATAAAACCGCATTTATAACCAAATTTGGTTGTTATGAATTTAATTACATGGCCTTTGGTTTAAAATCTGCTCCAGCAACTTTTATGCGTTTTGTTCATGAAGTTTTGCATTTGATCACTCTTGAATTAAAAAAATCATACTGAAATTTATCTTGACAACATTTTGATTCATACAAAAGATTTGGAATCTCATCAAGAAGTATTTGATCAAATTTGTCAAAATCTTAATCATATAATTTAGCTACTAATTTGCATAAATCTATTTTCGCTGGTGAAAGACTTAATTATCTTGATTTCGAAGTAAGTGCTGATGGTTATTCTGCAACTGATGGAAAGATCAAGGCTATTGTTAAGTATCCCATTCCGAAAACATTTAGAAGTCTTTCTCGTTTTTGTGGTGCAGTTAATTTTTATCACAAAACTATTGAAAAGTGTAGTGAATTATTACGACCGTTGTATGAGATACTAAACTCAAACCAAAAGCGACCTAAAAGCACGGTTATTCAATGGTCGGATCCGCAAAAATTTTATTTTAAAAAAGTTAAGGCTGCTCTTGGTAAGAAAACTGTTTTATCGTACCCGATTCCTTATGCAGAAACTTTTTGTCTACAGACGCAAGTGATTTTTGTACTGCTGCCACTCTTTACTAATTTGATCCCCGTACAAAGTTACGTGTGCCCATTGCCTTTTTCTCCAAAAAGTTAAGTAAAGCACAACTTAAGTATGCAATTTTCGACAAAAAAGTTTTGGCTACCTACGAAATTATTAAATTTTTTAGATATATGCTCGATGGAGGTCATTTTACCATACTTTGTGACAATCAAGCTGTAGTTCAGAGTTTGGCAGAGAAAAACAGTGAAAATTTTTCAGCACGTACGCGTATTTTACGCCAATTGCAATACATTTCTCAATTTAGTACTGATTGTCGATTCATAGAGAGTGATGAAATCTTGTTGCTGACGCGCTCACTCTTGCAAACGTCGCGCTTATTTCCGATCTACCAGATGCAATAGATTTTAAAGCAATTGCTGAAGCGCAGAATTCTGATGTTGATATTCAATCTTTGTGCAATAGAATTACTTCTCTTCAAATTAAAAGTTTGTTTGTTGGAAATTTACCAAATTTTTATTATGTGATATCTCTCAAAATACGCCTCGTATCTTGCTTCCAAAAGCCTTTCGACGTAAAGCATTGAACATAATTCATTCCCTCAATCATGCCGGTATTAAATCTTCACGATACCTAATCAAACAACGTTACTATTGGCCGTCTATGGACAACGATATTAAAGACTGGATAATGGAATGTTCTAATTGCCAATTAGTTAAAAGTAAACGTCATATGAAAGCACCTTTTGTAAGTTATCCGATTGCTACAGAAGCTTTGAGTGAAATAAATGTTGATTTAATCGGGCCATTTCCTGAAAGTCGTGGTCATCGATATATATTTACTATATGTGATTGCTTCACTAAAGCTTGTTTCGCGTTTGCACTTCCGGAAACAAAAAGTGACACAATTGCCACATACTGTATTTTTTAAATCATTATGTTGGAATCTTCGGTGTGCCAAAAGTGTTTATCACAGACAATGCTCCATATTTTACGATTTATTCTTGGACTAAATTTATGAGTTTCTTAGGTATTCATCACAAGCTAATTACTTCTTATCATTGCCAAAGTAACGGACGGATTAGTTGAAAGGTTTAATCGATATTTGCGCACTGCTTTACGATGTCATGACAACAATTTTAATTGATTTGATCATTTGGGACTTTGTCTTTTAGGAATTCAGGCTTGTTATCATTCCGCTTTAAATATGAGCAGAGTTGAACAGCTTTTTGATAAAAGATACAGTTACCTTCTTCCTTTTTTGATGAAACTACGCCAAAACCACAATTTGATGATCCAGCTCTAATGAAATCTTTAATGAATTTTTTCAACAACAGAAGCCCTGCTCCCATTAACACAGAAAAACGCTACATCAATTTTCACGTAGATAAAAGATTGTTGACTTGTCCAGCTGTGTATCTTAGAGTTGATTGTGTGAAAAAAGGACTTGAAAACTCTTTCATTGGTCTTTTCAAAGTTCTAGAACAATTTGATAAATATTTTATAATTGAAACATTTAAAGTTAGTTCTAAGATTTCTATATTGATTGCTTAAAACCAGCTTACACTCTTGACTTTGTAAATGATCATAAAATTAACAGTAAAGATAATAATGATCTTTTATCTCAAGTACGTAGAAACAAATCAACTTCAACTTCTGCGGCAACTGTGACGAAGTACGAAAACAATTTATACTTTACAGATACTTCTAACAAATCACACTGTCACAGACTTTGCTTGGGAATCCTAAGGGACCAGTTGAGCAAGGTAACCCGAAACAAAGCTGTCTCTAATTTTATTTTATTCCGGCTCAAGAAGTAGTTTGCTACGAGCCAGAAGCTTTTATACAGTTGGCTTGGGCTAAGTTCTGGTTGATTCGTTGAAGACTTTTCTCTGCAAACAAACAGAGACCATTGTCTCTAATTAAAACGAATGTATTATAAAAATCACGACTCACGACCGACGAAAATTCTCTTCTGCGCTCTGCCACTGCAAAGCAAAAATCAGCGCTGCAACTTAATTCGTCCAATGCAAATAATTCTACCTCCGTAGAACCAACCTCCAAACACTGGTGCAAAAACAGTTATAACACTTATCACTGCTATACAATCAAAGAGTCATTTGCCAGCGCTCTGCGCCCAAACCAACGCTCAACCAGATTACGTTACTTTCTCTCTCGTCTTCGTCGTTTTCGTCATCGTCAATCGAGCGGGCGTACATATATTTAGACCAGTGGTTTTCAACCGGGGTTCCGCAAGTTGTTTGTGGAAGATGAACTTCGTGTGTGTCTATCAAAAACACGACCCAATTTTAAAGAGTTTTGCAAGAAACATTAGGCTCAAGTTTTTCATTGAATTTTTTACGAGAATAAATGTAATTTTTTACAGTTTGTATTAATAATTTCAGAGACCGATTCCGTGTAAAGACTTTTTTTTTTTTAGAGAACACCCTGATTTTGGGATGAAAATAGGAATTTCGGAGACCGATTCCAAGTGAAGACCTTTTTTTTTTAGAGAACACCCTGATTTTGGGACAAAAATAGGTGTTTTTAGCCGGTTACGGTCCGCAAACTCGAATAATTTTGAAAAGTGGCCCACAAGAGTGCAGAAGTTGGACCACCCTGGCATAAGACAATCAAATTATCGCACAGGGGCTCCTCAAGCTTCTGGAATGTTTCGTTAGGGTTCCGCTCCACCAAAAAGGTTGAAAACCACTGATATAGACAAAAGGTTACATGACGATAAATCGGCTCGAGTTATCCCAAAAACGCTTCGCTTTTTCCATGGTAAGCGAGAACATTCAAGAACCACATTTACCTCGGTCATACGATACAGACAATGCGCATTACATCATCACCGTCTGGCATTCGAACAAAAGCGGATATTTAAATCACATAGCACAAAAACGATTGTAACTTGCCCAAGCGATTTCTACGTCGTAATAAAACTTTAAATTACTTTAAGACGGAAAACTATATTACCATAACTTAAAATTATTTCAAATGAAGTGTGACACACACTCCGACTCATTTGACATCAATCGACAAGATCCTCTTCTTTCGTGGGGCACCTTGCAAACAAAGAAAACTACAAGATCCGGTCGAGTGATCAACCCACCTAGTCGCTATTAAAGTTAAGCATCATATCTTATAATTCCCTTTGTTTTTGCTTTTCTTTGAATATATATATATTTTTTTAAACTCCAAGTTTGTATGTTTTTTGCTCCCATTAATTTAGGCCTTTTCTATAATCTTGATTTCTCGTTTGCTCTATTGCCAATTAGAGAGTACCCTTAATATTCTTTCCTCAACTAATTCATTCATAAAATATATACATAAAAACTCAAATAATTTATAAAATATAACATATCTGTAAAGTTGATCAAAGAATTAACAATTGCATCATCTTATATATATCAATTGCTTTTCTATTGAAAATTTCCTCATGTGTATAAACTGTCTTAATATAGTTTTAAAATACATTGCGCTGCTAGCAATCCATACGTGTAATTGCGCAATTTGCGTTGCGTTCCATTATACCATATATGCAATTGCCTAAGGGCATTATAAAAGTAAATAATAAGCAAATATTTACCATATAAAAATAACATAAAAACCTATTATACAAATCAAAGTTGATGGAGTTGTAGCTTAGTTTTGCAATTTGATTAAAGTTAAGATAAGGAATGGTTGATATTCCATAACTGGTGTGCAATACTTCAAAACTAAATAGATTATATGTACTGCTGTTCCAAATTTAAGTGGTCTATCTATATTACTCGTATGTTCTCTATGAGCTAAAACACCAAACTTTTTAGAGTTTTCAGACTTACGGAGGTTATTGAATCTATATAAAATCCCACTAAAAAAAAATAGACGAGGCATCTTTAAAGGGGGGGGGGCAAGAAAGGGAGGTCTGAGGCAACTGCCACATATCACCACCATCCATCACTTAAGATCGACACCTTTAAATGCATATTAATTTCACAATTATGTAGGTTTCCGCGCAACTGATGATCGAAACAAAAGTCTTTCTTTTATTTTAACAACTTTTTGAAGCTGTAATGTTGCTATTATAAAGAGGGGGCCACTTTCACTATATCATTAGGAGTCCCTGTTTCCGCCGCTTGATTTGCTTCGTACTAAGCAATCACTAAGTAGGTTAGAATTTATTTTAATAGTAATTGTTAATTTTTTTTTTGGCTGTGACTTGAGAAAGAACCATGACAAAAATAATTAAAGTAGTTTCAAAAAATTACGTCTCACAGTATTTACCAGTCAGCCTATTGAGAAAATCGAACAGTAAAGTTAAAATATGCCCCCAGTTTTTCCATACCAATTGGGCAATTATTAAGCCTGTAATACTATAAGTCATTGTAGCGTCGCCAAGACGCGAACCAGGTCCGTATTCGCGCGCTAATTAAAGTTCGCTCATGGCGCCTGGTAATTGTGCGCGCTGTAGTTGTCTTCCCTTCGGCGATCTCTGCTATGGTAACGATAGCACGAGATAATTCCTCCTTTTTGGTTTTGACCTTGCTACAAGAAGGTTATTAGTAGAGCCTGCTGGCCGCTTATATCTTTCCCTTTGGAATTTAAATAGCCTATTGGCTGAAGTGTTCGGAAAGGAACAAATTTGTATAAACCTAATCTAATCTAATCTAATCTAATCTAATCTAATCTAATCTAATTTGGTGAATCTGATTTGGTGAATCTGATTTGGGTTTTATATCTAATCTTGTGTATAATTGTAAAGTCTGGAATAAATTAATATTATCTGTCCAAGTTCTATTCATTTCTACTTCCGAACTAACAGTCATGATTCGGCTTAATAAATGACTTATACATTATTGGTCACTTATACATTACATATGTATTATTGATCACTATTAAAAATAATAATTCGAAGGAAAGTGAAAAAGAAAAACGATTTGATGACGTATGTTCGGGGTAAACTTTGCTAAAGAGAATTGAACAAATATTGTCCAGTTCAGATTTCAATTTGCTTTTAAAGTCGATGAAAATGTCCTGCGAACCAAGTTTAATTTTTCGTTAGTTTTAACTGAAAAAATTTTAACGTATATTGGGCTAGTGTTCCACAACCAGTGTTTCGTGGCACAGGCTTTGCCGCAAGACGATGTTAGAAATGCCCAAGAAAAACTTAATCGAAATTTAGCTTTACACCTGCTAGACAAATTTACTGACTCGAACTCTTGCGAGGCACTCTAACTCATTAAAATAAACCATAACATTTAATTTGCGTGTAAATGGATTAGATTTTTTCGTTGTTGGTCACCGAATACCGCAAAATTTTGAAAAGTGCCATAAATTAAAAAATATTGCGGAACACTATGTAGTCGGTTAAAGTAAGATTCCTGGGATCTTTTTTAGAAAGCCCCCGCCAAAAAAACATCCCCGCCATCGTGCAGTACTTAAAACATGGCGGGGGTGTTTTTCTCAAATCTCACATTTTTGCATTAGTGGCGGGGGCTTTCTAGAAAAGATCCTATTTCTGTACTCAGGAGTAATCTTAGAATTGTATATTCAGCAAAAAGATAAAAAAGAATGCAATTTCTTTTTTTTTTCTCAATGATTTTGTCTGGTGATTCCTTTTTGAGAAGCACAGCTTGCAGTAATTGTACAAGCGAATTAGTATTAACATTACTGTAAAATGAAAAGATAGAAGAAAGACTGAAGTTGAAAAACTAGAATTGCGTAGCCGTTGCAATGTACATTAATATTTATAAATCTGCTGCAATATACTAAATTTTCTGTTTACTTATTGTTAATATTTCGCGGGACCGGTTATAAAACCAACTACTTATTAAATCCAAAAACGCTTTGTTCGGAAGTGAAATTATTACGACCATTTGCTGTATTGGTTACAAACGGTGGTTTCCCTGCCATACCTATTCCAATTAAGGTGAAACATAGGAAATGTTAAACTTAACATTAAGTTTTTATTGAATTTCAGTTCCTTAAAAACAAAAATTACAATAGACCATTTATTTATTTACAACAAAATATTTTCAAATTTTCATGAAACTAAAACAAGTTTTTAAATCAGAGTGGTCAAAGCTCGTCACTGCTTCGGGCCACTTTTCAAAATTATCTAAAACTTGCGGATCGTTTGTTGAAAATATTTTAGAATGCGAAAAACGAGTCTTTGTAACTTTTTTTGGGTTTTCACCAATCTTGCGTTGCCGGTCTCGAGCAATCTGTAGAAAAAAAAGATTGAAAATAGATCACTTTAAAATCCAGACCAAAAAGTGTGGTTTTTTTACTCTTAATTGACAAGAACGTGCTTCTACAATGATCAATAACTTTTTTTGCTTTTCCCTTTAAAGTAAGATCGCGCAAGCCTGGCAACTCAAGATTAGTGAAGACTAAAACAATTTTGAGCAATGTTGTTTGCCATCCCTGATATATAATAATTAAAATTTTTCCGCGAGCCACCGACATTGTTGTTTGGGCCACATGTAATCTGTGGCCTAAGTTTGGATTAACCTGCTTTAAACAATGAAACGAGTTAATATGCCTTTGCAATCAATTCAAACTTTAAGATTTGAAATTGTGCGTTTTTTACCAGGTTTTTCCACTGTCTTCTTTTTAATCTTTAAACAAGGAATAAGCCTTTGCTTCCAATTAGAAAAGGACCTAACAACTGAAATAATATTAAAAATAACATTAACTGTGTACATGCAAAACCAAAACATAGCGGTCGTTTCTGGGTTATAAAAAAACCAAAAAACAGCTAACGCAATGCCATCAGAAAATACGTTCATGCTACTACAAATACTTAAACGGATAATCATTGCTCGGGTTTTTTGTTGGTTCTTCGGAGGGATGGCATTTGAAAAGCAATATTTGCACACGCCAAAATGGACAATCAAAGGATAAGCAAACATTGCAAGAAGATAAATTTGAAAAATAAACATGATTGAAAATATAATCACAGCTACTTTGTCAAAGCTTTTCTCTAATTCGTCATCAACAAAGAAAAAATTGTAATTGCATCCTTGAGGCGATGCAATTAAATTGTGGTCAATCACATGGCTCACAAGAGTTCCTATAAAGGATCCCAGGATTCCTACCAAGACTATCCAACTACAAACCCGAAAACGCTTTGTTCTTAGATGAACTAATGCTGGATGACGATAGAGTTTTAGTTGTCTTGTCCACAACAACACGTACAAACAGCACATTGCAAATTGATACATAAAAATAGATAGTAGTTGATAAACTCGACAAGCCAGGTCTGATTTTTGGCCAAGTCGCAATTCGACTTGATTAAAATGGCATATAATCATTGCAAAAATTGCGGCAATCAAACATAGGCTTCCATCTGACAAAAAATCTTCGATTTTACATCTCCAGTTCTGTCTTTTCTGATTTTTTGGTTGTTCCCTGTTGTATTGAAACACTGCGAGAGCAATAGTCAAATATAAAGAAAATGCTATTAAACTTGAAGCAAAAATTTCATCTCTAAGCCAAGGTCTTTGGTAAGAAGAGCTAATATTACTACTATCATTTATATTCATTTCAATCTTAAACAATTATCGTTTTACCTTAAATTTGTTCTATGATACAGAAAGTATTAGACCCAAAAATAGATTAAAGTTATAAAAATTTATTTCCAATAATAGTTCAAACTAAAATACAAACAACAAATAAGCTGCTATACACCAGCAATACTGTACTGCAGTTTTTTTGAATGCAGTCCTGGAAGAGTTTACCTGAGGTATTTAAAGTTGTTTCACTTTGATAAGTTGCACCGTGACCCGACAGTTGATAGAACGACACTTGATCCAAGCGACATTTGATCGAAACGACATTTGATGGAAACAACATTTGATCGAAACGACACTTGCTCAAAACGACATTTTAATCGAAACGACATTTGATTGAAACGAGACTTGATCAAATAATGAAAGAGAAACTTTACAATTTTGAATCTGTAATAATTTTGTTTAATTTTTTGTTTCAAAAACATAGTAATCTCTAAAAAAAATTTTTACTTTGAATCTATTCAGGTTTCGTGAATTTTTTGACCCAAAAAGATAGTAATCTTTAAAAAATAGATTTTTTCTTTTAATTTGTCTCTAATTTCTGCAAGAGGTCTGCAAGGGTGGGGCCATAGCACAATGCCCTCCCCTAGATAACTGATTACAATGTAAAAAGAATGCAAAAAATGTCAGCAATAGGCATCTAATCAAACAAAAATATAGCAAGAGATCTGCTTGTTGCCCCCCTAAAAATGCTTTGCCCATAAACTTTGTTAAAAAACTCTGACCTTGACAAAAAATTATAAAAAATAAAAACAAACTGTCTTCTTACTGATAGCTTCTGTTTTTTATCAATCTAATTTACAGTAACAAAGAGATTGTTTAATCGCAGAAACACACAAAAGTAAATCTTTTTTTTTATTAACTGTCATTTCGATCAAGTGCCATTTCAATCAAATGTCGTTTCGATCAAGTGTCGTTTTAATCAAATGTCGCTTCGATCAAATGTCATTTCCATCAAATGTTTGAAGTGTCGTTCGATTAACTGTCGTAGCACCAAGTTGCATAGATGGTGTATTATACAATTGCGACACCACCGCCTAGGCCGCCTAGGCTGATAAATACAGTACTTTGGCTCTATTATTATTGTTCTTTTCGAGAACAAAACCAACTTTTACTTTTTTCAAAATGTAATAATAAAACCAGACTACAGTAAAAAAAAGCCTTCATTTTAAATACTGTAGTATATAATAACTTTTTTTTCGGAAGTTAAGTGACGACTTTTTTTGCTTTTATTTTACTTTTGAAGGATAACATATTGTAGTTTTCAATTTAAAGTGAAAACTTTTTTGAGCTTAACTTTGCATTTTTACATAAAAGATTTGCACAAAATGACTCTTTTTTGTCCCGCATCTACATTGGGGTGTGCAAAAAACCGAAATAAGGTGGACTACTATGAAATAAATTAGCAAACACAGCTGTTTAGTTGTTGCAACACAACCCAGGTCCAAAAATTAGAATTCTCAAAGTTGTTTTAATTGACTAAATTTTTCAAATACAAAATCACTTTTCGGTCTTCAATTTAAAATAAAAGTGGTTTTCAGTCTTTACTAGGCTTTTAACACAAAACAGTTTTTTGAAAGACCTTTTTCTGGGTTTTAAATACGATGTTTAACCAAGTTTTGTTTTGAGTAGTATAAAAATAGAAGGTCTGGTACAGGGCACAAAAAAATAAACTTGTCCAATTTGTTAAGATTACACTCCAGCACACCACAATAAACATTGTACAGAATTAGTCTAATTTTTCGATTTTGCACTAAACTATATTTTTCTTTCTTCTCTTTTAGGCCATTCTTTGTCATATCATATATTTTAGGCCATTCTTTGTCATATCATATATCATCATATATTTTATTAACATTGGGGGTTTGAGAAAGAGTTAGCTTTTAAAAACTGATAGTTAGAAGAAGACATCATTAGTTTGGTAATCAATTTTTATCGATATTGTTTTTTCTTTTTTTAATATATTTTGTTACACCCAAAATATTACCTCGTAAATTGTTTTAAATATTTGAATAAATTCCTGTTTTGGGTGCGGCAACTTTTTTGTTGTTCTTAAATTTGATGAGAAATTAGGCTGATAAATGCTTTAAAGATTTTTTTTTCAAAGACAAATAAGTATTTTTGTCCTGCTGTTCCTGCCATTGTCGGTCATCATATCGAATCAACCTTTTCAAATATTTATCTTCTTGCTTTGCGGACAAGCAGTAAGTCCGACCCAAGTTATTGAAGGAGATTTGTAAATATCTGTTGGTGGTTTATATCACAGCGAGAAAATAACAAAACGCGTTTCTCACAACCTTCTTGTGCTTCACGGCAGTTCTCATACTGGCACTGGACAGCAGTGAATTTGATTGGTGTTCTTAGAGAAACCGAAACAACGCACAGACGCAGCTACTAAACGGTTTTTACAAACAAAAAAAAAGTTTAATATAATAGCACAAATTCTATGAAGTTTGCCTGGTTATTTTTAGACACAAGTTCCAAAGATTATCACGATAAAACAGACATGAATCCATGTTCAAAATGAAAAAGAAGAAACGTTGAAAAAATAAAACTAACAAAAGATTAAACGCGGCCGAAACCAAACAACGCTATTTACAGTAAAGGCGGCTTAGAAAAGTTTCGATGCCGAAACACATAAAAAAATGAAAATTTACCAATAGAGAAATTAAATGACGGTTCAAACCCAGTTAAGACAGGAAAATTTCGAAACAGTTTTTTTACAGACTAATTGAGATTTGACAACGGTGCAAAATTTCAGCTGGATACCAATATTTTGGTACCTCTGAAAGCACACCTGAGTAATGGTCTATATCAGTGGTTTTCGAGGGTCACGACCCATGCGGGGGTCGTTTGGATATTTTCTGAGGGTCGCATAAGCATATGATAAATATAATTTTTGATTTAAAATGAAGACTTTTTTTGGAGATCACTAATACGAGAAATCAGAGACAGATTCCAAGTAAAGACTTTTTTACTGTTAACTTCGAAAGTATGGTGACGCTAGCATTAGATAGCCTGCAAACTTCTAGATTAAATTTTGTTTACCGAAGGAGGTCGTGCAGTTACCTTGGGTCAAAAAATGGGTTCGTGGTATAAAAAAAAAGAAGATTGAAAACCACTGCGCTAAACATAAACTTTCTCGTTTTTCTGCATAGTCAGCAAAAACAGCTGATATTATACATCGTCGTCGTCGTCGTTTGAAAGGTATCTACTCCAGGTCAGACACAAACAGGACTGGGGCCGAGGGTTTATCCTTTTACTACACAAGACTGCTGCACTGCCTGGATCAGATGCTGGCAATGATGTCATTAAGCCAGCATCGAGTTCGTCATCCAAATCCGTCAGACCTCGTGCTCCATGTGGTGCCCGATGTATAGGGCACGCTGTTAGTACATGGTCTGCGGTTTGCTCAGAGGCGCCACACTCGCAATTCAGTGAAGGAGCGAGACCCCATTTGTGCATGGACAAATGGAATCGCCCAACAACAGTCCGCAGGCGGTTGAGCTTAACCCAAGCTGCTCGGGGTAAGCCCATCCCAACAGGCCTGGTACCGGTCTTGGGCACAAAAGCACAAAGCATTTTCACAGTACTCCGTTTTCCATTTATAATTTGTCCATTCAGAGGCGCGGATGCCAAGTCTGGCAAGGTTGTCCAAAAGATTCCGCGCACCTGGCACAAACGGACGTCTGGATCTTAGTCTCACTTGGCGAGTATCTGTGGACTCACTTAAAAGACCATACAAGATATGATTGGGGTCCAGAGATCCACGATGAGCCAAGGAGAGTGTCGCTCCCAGTCGGCAAAGCTCAGCTGGCTGGATGCCTGAGAGTATAGGTAGGTGGTCCGTTGGAGTGGGACGCAGGCATTCAGTAAATATGCGCAAGGCGTCGTTCAAGACACTGTCGATGAGGCGAGTGTGAGCACTGCGGCACCAGACTGGCGCACAGTACTCAGCTGTTGAGTAGACTAGAGACAAGGTGGCTATGCGTAGTGTTTAACACCAGCACCCCATCCCGAGCCCACGAGTCGCCTCAACAGTGTGACGTGCGAAGATAGTTTTTTGCGCAATGCCACTAAATGGTGACGAAACGTGAGCGATCTGTCCAGTTTTACCCCAAGGTAAGTAGGGGTTGGACAGAACGATAAAAGTCTACCACTGTTGTAGACCTTTAGCTCACGTTTGGCTTCTCGGTTATTTAAGTGAAAGGCTGTCGTCACCGTCTTAGTGTGACTGAGCTTCAACCTCCAGGTCTGGAGATACGCTGACAGTGTGGACATGTCTTGGCTTAATGTCCCCTCCAAGTCCTTCCAGTTTCCAGAAGAATGCAACAATGCTGAATCATCAGCATAAGCAAACTTTCTGGAAATCATAGAAGGAAGATCGTACGTATAGATGTTAAATAGGAGGGGAGCCAAAACCGATCCCTGAGGAACGCCGTTTTTAAGACGGCGTAGCCTACTTTGCTTGCTGTCACCGGTGGTAAGGGTGAAACTTCGATTTCGGACAACCTCCATGATCATTTTGACCATGTGCTTATTCGGAAGTAGTCTCAGCAGCTTGCAGGTAAGGCCACGGTGCCAGACAGTATCATAAGCAGCTGTCAAATTGATAAATACGGCACCGGCCTTCTTTTTAGCCTCGAAAGAATCCTCGATGTTCTGGGTTAGCAGAACAACTTGATATACGGTTGACTTCCCGCGTCGGAACCCAGCCTGCTCTTTAGGGAGCAGTGGATCAATTAATGGCTCAACGCGGGCATAGATAAGCCTCTCGAAGATCTTGTAGGGGACACAGAGTAGAGATATCGGTCGATAACTCTTTGGGTCCCCCACGGGCTTTCCTGGTTTGGGGATCGCGACCACGAGCGCTTTTCTCCAGATCTTGGGGATTTTGAGTCGGCGCAAACAGGTAGAAAGGAAGTCACGTAACCAAGACTTCAAAGAAGCTCCGGAATGGAGTATAAGCTCGGGGCAGATGGAATCAGGTCCCGGAGCTTTACCTGGTTTTAAATGTTGAAGGGCAGCAGCAAATTCTATCTGTGAAAAATTGTCAGAGATATTTACTGCGTCTGGTGTTGTAGCCCTCCAAAGGTCAGACACTTCTTGAAAGACAAGTCGAGATGACTTGCGATCAACAGCCTCGTATTTCCCATTTCTAACCAGTTGAGATGCAATAGCATCGGCTGAAACGGGACAGTGACGAGTAGAGTGTCGTGACCTACCAGTAAGGTTGTTCAAAATACTTCACGCTTTTCGACTAGAGTGTGAGAAGTCAATGCTCCGAATTGCTTCGGACCATCAATCCCTCCGCTTTCTGTCAAGCTTGGCAAGCAGAGCTGTAGCAGCCAAACTTGAATCGTCTCCCTGAGGAGACTGCAGGAAGGTTTTATAGAGGGATTCACACTCTGCATCCCAACACGGAATATAGTTATTTCGATACCCGCGTGGGATAATCTTTTTGGCTGCTTTCTTAATGGTGTTACAGAAGTCCTGGTAAACCCCATCCACATCAAGTGAATCAGGCGGCAACAAAGTCTTTGCGAATTTATTCGTCAAAGCAATGTAGTGACTCCATTTGGCCTTGCGGAAATTCCATCGCTTAACAGGCATGCTTGGCACTGCCATAGCAAACCTTGGTGGTGTAATAAGCGAAGGTCGATGTTGTGACCTGGGGAACTTGTTAAGGACACGTCTATCCGATAAGCGACTGTTTGGACCTACGCTAGCAAAAGCTAGATCTGGATTGGTGCCAGTGTTCCAGCGGCCGGAATAAAAACTGAGAGTGTTCTTGGCATTATATAGGAGGGCAAGACAATTAATAGTTGCCCAGCCAGCCAAGCACTCACCATCCGGATTATTGTCATCGTAACCCCAGTCAGCATGACGACTGTTAAAATTGCCAGCGTAAATACAGGGGTGAGGAAATACTGGGAGATCCAGGGTTTGCAATCGCGTTGGCGGTGGTTTGTAGACGTTGACTATTTTATAGCCATCAACGTCCACACACAACCACTCAATCTCCGATGTCGGTGGAGATTGGTCCAAAAGCGTGTATCTCAGTCGCTCGTGGACAAACGTGGCAAGGCCATGCTTCCTGCTTAAAAAAGACCCAGCTAGTTGGTAGTTTGGAAGTACCAACTTCTCTGCATCAGTGCAGTGGGTCTCCTGCAGTAGGATGACGAGTGCCTCAGACTGCATAGCGAGGTGATGAAGAACGTTTATCTTGCTTGCAGTGAGGCCTTCGATGTTCAGCTGAAGAATAGTGGGTCTTCGGAACTTGTTGGCAATGTGCCCTGAAAAGGGCAGTTTTATCCTGACATTGCCCCGTCCTGAAAAGGACGTTTGCCGATTAGCAGACTCACACTGAACATCAGAATGGGTGGATACCCCTACGTTTTGGTAGGTTCGGTTTCGGTCTGTCATTTTAAAATCAATGAACAGACTTACTCACGGCCCAGGCTGCGAGAAAGCACCTACCATCTGGGCCATCTGGGATATTATACAATGATGATTTAAATATGAACATATAAATCGCCACTAGTGTGACAATATGCAAATGTTAATGCAAAATTAATGCAATGAATGCAATTTTTTAATACAAGATAAACCAAATTAGTTTAAAAACGAAATTTTTATGGAGTTTACAATTACAAGCTTTTTCCCTCCTTCTACAAGTATAAATTTGAACATGGATAGCACTATTAAATACTAATTCTCAGTTTTGTCACAGGTCCAAATCCAAATCGTTTGATTTTGAACTGACTAACTATTTGTTTGCATTCATTCATTTTATGTGGTTTGTATCGTAAATTATAGCGGAATGCGAGCTATAACATTTAAAAGTGAAATAAACTAGTGATGAAAAGTGCTTTTACTGTGCTGAATACATTCAAGTGTTGGGTGCTACGACAGTTGATCGAACGACAATTAATCAAATGACACGTGATTGAAACCATATTTGATCGAAATGACAGTTGATATAAAAAAAAATTACTTTTGTATGTTTCCGCAAATAAACTATCTTTTTGTTACTGTAAATTAGATTCATAAAAAGCAAAAGCCATCAGTAAGAAGACAGTTTGTTTTTATTTTTTATATATTTTTGTCAACGTCAAGGTCAGGGTTTTTTTAACAAAGTTTTTGGGCAAAGCATTTTTAGGGAGGCAACAAGCAAATCTCTTGTCCTATTTTTGTTTGGTTAGATGCCTATTGCTGACATTTTTTTTGCATTCTTTTTACATTGTAATCAGTTATCTAGGGGAGGGCATCGTGCTACGGCCCCACCCTTGCAGACCTCTTGCAGAAATCAGAAACAGATTCAATGGGAAGACCTATTTTTTTAGAAATTACTATGTTTTTGAAACAAAAAATTGACAAAACCGGGACAGATTCAAAATTGTAAATTTCTCTTTCATTATTCGATCAAGTGTCATTTTGATCAAGTGTCGTTCAATGAACTGTCGGGTCACGCAAGTGTTGCACTGTGCTTTTTTTTTCAATTTTATTTCATTAGCCATCAGCCCTTAAAGGGACAGTGGTACATAGGTGTACCATGATTGTGATTGCAACGTAACAAAAGCAGTTTTGTAAAGGCATTATACAGGGGTGCTCATAAATAACCTTACACTTGATATCACCAAAGAATAAAATTGATAATTTATAATTAATTATTATTAATTACGTGAATAATTGCACATGTAAAAGTTTAGCATAATGCACAATGCAATGTTACTGCTGACTTCAATAAATCAATATTAAAAGACTTTGTTCACTCGGTTTGCTATCTACGTGCCGCATATACCCATGTATTAGCCGCCCCCGTGTATAAGCCGCACTTTCTTTTGGATGTTTCAAACCTCCCTTTCAATAGTGACCCGTATATAAGAAACATCAGTTCTATGTAAGATGACTGAGTCAAAATGCCTTTCTATCTACCACTGTGACTATGTAGCGTAATATAATCACAGTAATGTAGCGTAATTTCTAACTGAAAGGACAAAGTGACAAAGGACAGGTGCTTGAAATGTATCGGTGAAGAAGGTAAACACTTCGAACATTTAATGGAATACAGTGATTATTATTGATTTTATTGTAACTGCTAATTCAAATGGATTGAAAATTGTGTAATTATGAGATAAATACGTAAGTAAATTCGTCATTGTAATTGTGTAATTGTGTGATAAATAACTGAATTCATCATTGTGACAAGTGTAAGGTTAATTATGGGCACCCCGGTAGTTTTATTTTTTAGGTATTTGTAACATTGTTAAATTGTTGTCATTTTATTTTACAATCAAATTCTTATTTACAACTGTTATTTTTTGTTTTTATTTACACTTTTATGTTTAATTTACCGTTTGAATAAATGTTTTTATTCTATGCTATATAGTTTAGGGTGGTAAATAGGCATTCATGTGGTGCTTGAAACGAAACTAATTTCTTTTACATCATTTTTGATGGGAAAATAGAACCACTGCTGTACGGCATCAGATTTAAAATCTGTTGAGCTGATTGCGCGTAGATCGAATCCTGATGTCAACGCCATTTATATTCTTATGTTTATCTTTTAATAACCACACTTCAGTTTTACACGTTGGTCTTCTCTCTACTGCACTTCGATCACACCTACTAAGATAGTTACTTTGAAAGACAAATCATGATATGCAGTATACAGTATATGTTGCCAAACTCAAACCACTAATATACTACAACTACAGCAGTTTATGTTTTTCATAGGGTGCCTATAGCTTACTATCATTACCATTATTTCGGTGCTCTGTACAAGAACTGCAAACATCTTTGCCTTTTCAAAGCCATTTTAAAGGTAAGTAAGCTATAGGTAGTTAATATAGTTGAAAACCACTACTTCATTCATCTATTCGCAACTCACAGCACTACGCTCTAGCTTTTGACCAAAACCTAATAATCACAGAACATAAAAATTTTGTATCGATTAAAAACCTACTTTCTAGGAATTTCTTTCTCGTGTTTTAAAATATAGCTTTGGAAAAAGGTTACTTTTTTATAACATAATGTTGCTATGGAAACCCGCCATATTGGATTAAGCATTTTTTAACTGATTTATTTGCATTAGCACGACAGAAACAAAAAACAAGACAAAATTAAACAAACGCAAAAATTTTAAGTTAGCCGAAAGCGTTATTTACTTTTGTCTTGTTTTTTGTTTCTGTTATGCTTAAATAATGTAAAAAAATTAATTAAAAAAATGCTTAATCCAATATGGCTGCTTTCCATAGCAATTTTTCTCTTGCGTTTTGAAAATCGTAAACCGCAAAATTAGTTAAGATCGCACCTGCTTCGCCGGCAAGTACAATAATCCAATTATAATTTCCAACATCATTAGTACGTTTTTTACGTTAAGGTTACGACTGAAAAAGAGGAAATGGGATAGCAATTATTTTTAAAGAGGAAAAATTAAGAAAAAAATACAATTAGGAGAGTATTGTACAACTTTCGAACAACTAAATTCTACTTTACTCTTAAATAACACAAAAAATTTTCTGGTTTTTATTTATAGACTACTTCCTTCTAAAGCAAATGGTTTTACTAACTCTCCCTTTTTCAAAAAATAGGAAGACAATTTAA
Source organism: Diplosoma virens (assembly GCA_963680785.1). Taxonomy (NCBI): domain Eukaryota; kingdom Metazoa; phylum Chordata; class Ascidiacea; order Aplousobranchia; family Didemnidae; genus Diplosoma; species Diplosoma virens. The sequence goes on along the minus strand of OY796886.1, from coordinate 21,512,170 downwards.
ATCAATTATCTTGTGATGTTAAACAATGACCTATTCATAACGGGACATATAAATTTTTGTCTTAATTGATTTAAATTCTCTGACACCAAGCAATTTTTTCCCTATTGGATTCTTTTAATTTTAATCAACATATTGACAATGTAACTCACATATGTAACCATACTTTGAACCAGGGGTGCCCAACCTTTTACTCGTTACGAGCCAAATATTCGTCTGCAAGTTTAAATCGGGCCGCAATCGGTGCAGTAATCAAAATGATGTCGAATTCAAGTTGTCATGAAAATAAATTTGAAAGTTTTACGTTAAAGTCAAAACATTGATTTTTTTTTGGTACATTAACTGTAGCGATTATTTCGAATTAACTTCCATGATAAATAGAATTTTAATCAAAAATTTAGTTGAAGACAAAAAAGATCATGACTTTGACTCTACGTTTTGTTTTCCGAAACAAAGCGAAGACTCTAAACGAGACGAAAATATAGTTATCTGCGCACCATTGGATTGGTTAAGAGGCACTGTGATAATTCAATATGATTCGATATCTGATTAAAAATTTCTCGGCCGGCCGCACCAATAGGCTTCTTGGGCCACATGCGGCCCGCGGGTCGCGGGTTGGATAGCCTTATCTTAGACTTTGTTGCAACCTTAGACAGCCTTTTTTTATTATTTGATAAACCTTCTATTTGTTAAACATTTATTGCTGATTCGGTCTCTCGAAAACCCTTGGACCATTTTGCTATTATCTGCAAGTTATCTCTCTCTTACAACTCTTTCACATCTTATAAAATTAAATACAAGAATCTTAAATATATATACATTAATCTAAATCATTAAAGCAATACTTTATCTGATAAGCTGTCTTTACTCTCTGTGACCCGAGATGTTAAATGCACTTATAGAAGTTCGTAATAACACTTTAGTTGACGTTTTAAATAGCTTTACTTCTGTTCTTGAAAAATATGTTCAGACTCCGCCAATTTACCCATGGTACACTTCTGACAAAAACAAATGTTAAAAGATTATTTAAGAAGCTTGAAAGATTAAAAAAAGAAAACTAAATTAATGGTATACAAGTTAGCTTTCAAAGAACAATGTACAGTATAAACATTAATGAATTACTTTACAATGCAAAAAATTTTATATTTAATCTAATATTGTTAACTGCAAAGATAATAAAAGAATGTATAAATTAATGAGTAAACTTTTAAAATCTAATTCATCACTTAATTCACAAAATGTATTTTCTTAGGAAAACCTTCCAGATGCATTTGCTTCTTTTTTTCATACTCAAATAATCAAATTACACCAATCCTTGAGTTAATGCAATATTATATTTGCTTAAAATGAAAACTTTCAGTTAGTTAGTGGAGCTACTTTTAGTCAATTTCTTTTAGTAACTACTTTTGTAATTAATAGGGCTCTACATTTTTTAAAGTCAAGAAACTGTGAACTTGATCAATTTTCAGCAGCAATTTTTAAAAAATGCTTCTTTAGTATTACTCCTATTGCTACAACTATGACTAATAATTTTTTCCAAATTTGATAAATTTCCTCAAACCTCAAGAAGGCACTAATATTCCTTTCACTGAAAAATTATAATTTGGATGTAAATTGCCACGTAAATTACCGGCCAATATCACATCTGGCATTTTTGTCCGAAATATTGGAAAAAGTAGTCGCAGAACCACTAACCGAACACCTAAATATTAACAATGAGATTTTTCAAAGAGAAATTTATAAAAAATTTTATTATAAGAAATATTACGAGAAATTTCAATCCGCTTATAAATGTAATTTTTTCACTGAGACTGCATTTAAAAAAATACTGATGGCATTCCGCATGCTCTGGACAATAAAAGCTGCACTGCATTAATGATGATTGATAAGTCTTCTGCACTTTTGACACTATTGACCATAATATTTTACTACACAGACTTTCTTATGTTCTTTGTTGTGAGAATCTTAGTGCTTTCTTGGTTTCACTCCAACTTATGCATCTGAACTCCATGCAATTATTAGGGCAACGTTTTGCAACTTTTTGCAATTTTTTGCAACTTTTGCAACTTTTTACACAAAATATGCAAAAAAGTTGCAAAAATTTGCAATCAAAAAATAACAAGTTTTTGCATACGTATTTATCATAGTTACATTAACATTTTTTTTACTGAGTAACTCGGGAGATTAAAACATAATAAATGGTAAAACGGGAGAGTAAAACATTGTACACGTTGAAGTATCCAAAAAAATTTTAACTGGACCTAATGATAATCTATTGTAAACTTTGTAGCAAAATAGTTGATCATTCTCGAAAATCGAGCGTTGACAAGCATAGACAATATTTTTGCAATTTTTTGTAAAATTTTTCAACTTTTTGAATGAATTTCTTACTTTTATGTTGCTCTGGTAATTATAAATAATCGTATTTCTAAACTTTTTTGTTTGTCGTCTGGTATGCCACAAGGCTTCGTGCTTGCCCTATTGTTATTCACTCTCTATATGAAACCCTTATCTGATACATTTATGGTTTTAATTACCATCTTTATGCCGATGACAATCAATTTTACTTTACTTTTGGTTATGATAGCAAACCTGATCCTAACAAATTAACTGATTGTTTGAATGTTATAGAGTAGTGACTGTGTCTTAGTTAATTGAAACTTAACAATAATAAAACTCAACGCATTGTTTTTAGTCACAAACATCAAAAATCTGTTGAAAATGTTCTTTATAATTCTGAACATAAATTTTCTAATTCTGTTTTTACAGGTAGTGTTTTCGGTGCTTTTTTAGACTGTGACCTTTTCATAAACAACCAAATTAATAGTGCTGTTAAAAAATGTTTTTTTCATATTCCTAATATTAGTAAAATTCGTAAGCATATTGAAGAAAAAAATTATAAAGCTTTGGTGATAATGCTTTCGTAACCTTTCGATTAGATTACTGCAAAGCTCTGTATTATGGTCAGCCTGACTTTGTATTATCTCGCTTACAAAGAGTGCAAAATACTTCAGTCAGGCTTGTTTCTAGTGTTCGTAAATAGACTCCCATAACACAGATAACCAGTGTAATTATTTTGAAATTACTTGAAATTACTTTGAAATTGCACTGGTTACCCATGCGTCTCCGCCTCATATTTAAAAATTCATTCCATGTATTCAAGTGGTAAATGGTGTTTCGCCCTTGTACTTAGGTGTTTTAATTTGTAAGCATAGACTTTCTCGCTGTTTACGTTCTTTTAATGTTAATCCTCTTTTTGTCCTACGTACCTGTTCCAAATTTGTTGATCGTAGATTTAGCGTTTGTGGTCCTTTACTATAGAATAATTTACTTAATCACTTAAAAATAGTTTAATCGCCGTCCCAACTTAAAATGTTATTGAAAACCCATCTTTACTCTCTTGCTTTTGTCAATTAATATTGTGTTAATGTTTTAATGTCGCATAATTTTATCTTATTTCCTTGTTGGGAAGCGTCTTTGATCATATTAGTTTTCTGTAAAAAGCGTTATAAAGATCTTCAAATATAATGTTCAAACATTGAATAGATTTTAAGATTGATTTTTAAAACGGATGTTTATCAGATATATTGTTAGTAATGTTAAGATCGGTATAGATATTCTTTTGTTAGTAAAAAGTTTTATTATTTCTCGTCTTGATTATTGTAATAGCTTGTGTGCATGTATTACACAACATCTATCACATATATTGAAACGACTATTAAATGCATGTATTCGATTTATATATGATATCCCATTAAAAAATCATGACTTGTCCAGATAATATGCTCGCAGCCACATATTACCCATTGAATATCGCATTAGCTATAAGCTATGTTTTATGGTCTACAAAATATTGAATAATTTGGCACCAGAAGATATCCTGTTTTATGTGTATAAATCTTTTCGTAAAATTCTTAGATCTGAAAATGGCCATTCAAATTATTAATACTGGACATCACATTGAAGAAACTAATTGCCATAAGATGTAAGTAATTTGGAATTCATTGCCGATAGATCTACGTTCTTGTAATCATTTAAATGTATTTCAGAAAATCTCAAAGACTTATTATTTTAGAATTGCTTTTGAAGTGTAAGCAGATAATCTTTACCTCTTTTGATATTTGGGGATATTTATGAAGTATTTTTAAGTTTTTTGTCATAGTTAATCAGATATTTGAAAAGTATTTTTTACCACTTTTGTCATTCTTAATGGAATATTAGGGTCTTTTTGGGAAGTATTATATAAAATTGTCAGAATAAGTATCATATTGTTTTTTCTTGTACTGTTGTCCTTTCTGTTTTTGTTTCTTGTTGTGTTTTTGGTATGTTATTTGTGTTTTTTTACTGTACTTCATTTTCAACTGATTTTTTTTCCGCTCTGAGACTGTATTATTTTTAAAATTTCAAGACATAGAGCGGTTTTACAAAAACATAGTTATTATTTTTATTATTATCAAATTGTTATTGTCCTCAGTCAGTCAAAAAATATTTTCCGAAATTTTTCAATTTTATTTTTAGAACTATTGACTTTGTCATAAGTACCACACAGGCTTTAACAATTTTTTTGCTAATACTTACTTGTACTTGGAGCAAAAAAACTTACTTCGTCGGCAGCATGGTCGAGTGGTTAAAGCGCCGGGCTCGTGACCAACACGGTTTCGGTTCAAAACCCACTCGCGCTGTTGTGACCTTGGGAAAGACACCTTACGGCACATTCTCCTGCTTGGTGGTCCTGGCAAGCAATTCTAAAATACCGTCATATCTCTATTGCAAGCGGACAGCAATATCTTGGTATCTCCGGAAGTAGGTCAGGGTAATTACTAGGGCCCGCTAAAGTCAATAAAGTCAAAATTTTTTCACGACCTTGTTACATGATCAAACGTGTAATAACGTTCGTTTCAGGTGTTCAGGAGTCTGTTTTGGTAGATTTTATAAGTCAAAATAAAGTCAAAATTTTGCATAAAGTCAAAACTTGTCAAAATTGTCTTTATCAAAAATTTCCTTACAAAAACAAACAAATTTATACTTTCTTTTACATGTATATATTTTTGAATTTTTGAGCTGCTATTAAAATTTTATGCGCAGTTTTATTTGATTTTAAACTTCTGAAATAGTTGCAATGGTTGCACTATCGTCACAATAATGCGTGCGGTAATAGCACTTATTACGCATGAAACGTCATTGTTGATGCATAAACACATAATTGTTGGACAATTAATCTATTCCTATAAAACCTTTGCGCTCTTTACACGTGGTCTTTTTAAGTTGTAGCTTGCAAAGCAAAGAATGCCTAAACAAGCCAAATCTTCTACAGCGAAAGTTAGGCAAATTTGCCAGGAATATCCGGATGAGTTTTCGGCAACTCCTGCCGGCGACTTGCGATGCAACCTTTGCGACGTGTTAGTCAAATGCGACAAAAAGTTTTTTGTGGAAAGCCACCGAAAAAGTAAGCAACACCAAGGAAAATTGGAGACGAAGAGCAAATCCCAAAGTAAGCAAACCTTTTTACAACTCGATCAAGTAAACTTCAAAGAACAAGTTGTCTCTTCATTCTTAGCTGCAGATATCCCACTTCATAAACTGAACCATCCTTCTTTAAAGTCTCTGTTTGCTACAATGGGAAAAGTATTGCCTTCGGAGACTGCAGCCCGGGCATGTGTTGCTAAATTAGCATCCCAAAAAGAAGAACAAATTCAAGAATTACTTCGTGACAAAAAAATTTTTTTAATTGTGGATGAAGCAGAGGTTGCTAAACAAAAGTATATTAGTGTGCTTGTGGGCAGCTTAGATGCTCCAAATCAGATATTCCTCGTTGATTGCCTTCCACTTGACAGCGGTAGCAATATTAATAGCAGTATTATTCTGTGGATGACATATTGCGACAATTTGAAATAAAACGCGAGAATTTTTCATTGTTCTTGACTGATGCTGCTCGGTACATGTCTTTGGCTGGAAAGACATTAAAGGAATTATACCCTTCTTTGATGCATGTCACCTGCGTTGCGCACTTACTACATAACTGCGCTATGCGTGTGCGAGCTCATTTTAAAACTATTGATGAAGTAATAGCAACGATCAAGGCAGCAACTATCAAAAACAAAGATCGCAAGAAAGATTTTTATGATGCTGGTCTGCCATCTCCTCCTGACCCTGTAATTACAAGATGGGCAACTTGGCTTAGAGCTGCCTTATATTACAGTGAGAACCTTCCAGCTGTTCGTACCATTGTCAACAATTGGACAAGTGCAGGCCTCTTAGTCAGCAGAGCAAAAGACGCTATCAATGTGGAAGATTTGGTGCCGGACTTGGTTAAAATAAATCAATACCGGACTCTAGCAGCCAACGTAGAGTTCTTAGAAGGAAGTGCCTGCACGATAACCGAAGCATACGGGCTGCTGAAGAATATGCGATTCCATGATGATCCGTGCGCAATTAAAGATTACATTAAAAAACGACTATCCAACTCTGATTTAGAAACAATAATAAACTGTACCAACTTGACAATTGACCCAACAAGCTACGCACTATTGCAAAAAGCCCAGTCAACCTCTGCTGCTGTTGAGAGGTCGTTTTCTATGCTCAGTAAATTACTGAGAAAAGACAGAAATTTTGATGTTAAGAACGTAAAAAAATATATGATGCTGTATTACAATAAAAAGTCCTTGTAATTATACAGTGTGGCTTTCGTTAAAAACATCATAGACAGACTGTTAGTGTACAAGTACAGTTGCGATAACAACGCATTTTTTGTATTACACACTAATTGATACCGGGACACACAATGGCTCGTTATCCTAGGATTTGACGTCATGCGTCGCTTTGTTGCATTAGCTTCAAGACTGAGTGATTGAGAAAATGTTCAAAGTAGGCTACCTTCTTCTATAAAAACTTATGTAAATTGCGGATTATAAAGCATATTTAATCAAAAAAATGCAACAAGACATAAATAATAGGCGAAAGCGGTTAGGTCAAAATAAAGTCAAAATTTTGCTAAAATAAAGTCAAAAATATATTTTTTTAGGTCAAAAAAAAAATGGCCCTAGTAATTACCTACCCTATATGTTAGCGCCTCTGCCGCTTTCCTGCGAGTCAGGAGGATAAATATAGAGATAGATAAATAAAATAATAAAAGGAGTCCAATGTTTTATATTTAATGCTTTTTAAGTTAGGTTTTCAATTATTTTTTCCACTTGCTTAAAGTTATTGCGTGATTTTAAGAAAATTGTTATTGAAAGGAAACTTTTTTAAAACTAAAAGTCAATATTAAAATGGCACAAAAGAATTCAAAGTTATGTTTATTCCTAATGGTTTTACAACATTTTCAAAGATCATTTTTGACCTAGCTAACATTTTATTTGCGATTGAACATCAATCGTATTTTAAAGTTAGGGTTTTTAATTAAATCTGTTTTGCAACTTTTATAATGAAGTAAATCTCAATAAATTTAGATTTCATTTAAATTCAAATTAATTCTGTGTTGTTCAAAATTCTTAATAAGACTTATTAAAAAGGTTGATTACTGCCTAGAAATTGTACGATAAAGATTGTTATAATTTAGAGCAGATTGTTGTTACTACTTGTAAAAGAAAACAGAAGCAACTGTATATTTTGAACAATATACAACTTCCTTTAAAATGTGGCAGCTTAAGCTTTTAAATCTATTTTTTACTGGGCTGATACACATATATATACGAGTACGTACAACAAAAAGGTTAAAGCAACGACAGTCTGTTTCATCTTATAGAATCATCATATGGTTGCTTATTCAAATTATTCAATTCTGTTTTATTCAGTTACTTATTCTATTACTAAAACTTACTTATTCTTTTACTCTTTACTTACCCTTTACTATAACTAACTTATTCAATTACTTATACTGCTCTATTTACAAATTCTATTTGAATAAGTCGTGATTTCAACCTTTTTGTTGTAGTGTTTTTAATTTAAATAAGCTGCTCTACAGTAACCTGCTTATCAATTCCTGTGCCAGCATTGTAAGGCAATTCGGTTACTTATATATATATTAATTTTCTCTAATAAATTGTATAACTTATTCTTCTATCTCAACATCCTACTTCAGTTTTCTAATTACCAACAGGTTCTTTGGTTTTGAAATTCATCTTATATAACATTTTTTACGCAGCATTTTACTTTTTTTCTAAAATATTCCGACCATAATTTTTTCTGCAGTTCAATAGTTTTATAGCATAAAAAAGATGTAGTTGAAGTTTATTATTGCCTTGCAATTTTTTTGCTTTTAGTGTAGAAAAATTATTTGCTTATTTTATGAAGTGCACAATCTGAAGAAAAAAATTGTTTAGTTTGTGTCAGATTTTTCTTCATTTAATTTTTACTCAGTTAAATATTACATTAAACAAAAATTACCTATTTGGTTTGCATTAAAAAAGTATGTGTATTCGGCCAAAGTATTTTAGCGATGATATGTTTTGGAAAAACTTTTACAAGTGTTAAAAATGCGTTAATTTTACAAAAAGCAAACATTAAAATTGTTACATTTCTTGGCCAAGTTGATTTATTCATAAAAACTCACAAATTTAAAAAAACTTTAATAGATTGCTTGAGTTTTTCTTGTGCAGTAAATTTTGTGACTAAACTATGCAGTTTTGCATGTGTATTCAATTGACACCTTTGCCATTAATTTTACATGTTCTTGATTTTACAAAGCACTCTTATGCTTGTTATGTCTGAGGGTGGCAGTGGACATCAAAGACTGTACAGTATAGTCATTTCTGCAGTCTCCATTGCATAAATGCATAAAGAATTTGAAATTAATTGAAATTGAAATCATATAAACGTTTACTATTGTTATTACAACTAAAATTAAAGAAAATTAATAAAAAACGAATAAGCGGCTTAAGTTTGAAAGTGCGTTTGTATTTGTGTTCGCTTGATAAGTTTGTTCGTGCGCCATTCGTCTTGCATTGATGTGCTTACCAACGAAATTTTGTTTAAATTTCAATTATGTTTTCTTTTAAAAATCTACTCAGCGCAATAATGGTCGCCTTAAATAATTTAAAACGTTTATTATATAAAACGAAAATTATTAAATTTGCTCTGGCTGATTTCTACTATTTTTACTTAAACAATCAATTGTCGTGCATTCAAACAATAAAACCAGCTTGCTACTTAATTAGATTTCATAACAGTTATCGGTATCCTACATTTTTAATGATTACTGGTTTGCTGAAATTGGCAAAAAATGATTTATTGCTAACCCCAATTATGACGTAATAATAAAAATATGCAATGCGAAATTTTTGTGTTTTGAAAAAATTTATATATCTAAAGTAAAGTTTCGGTAAAGAGGTGGTTTTTTTCAACCAGACAACAATTGAAAACAGCAGCCATAATGGATTTAGCATTCTTCATTTTATTAAACAAACATTAAAATTATTTACAGTACAAAGACGAACGTTTTCGGCTTACTTCAGCCCTCATCAGGTTTCTACAATTTTAGTAATATTAATTAACTTTAAATTTACACACACACATAAAAAATCAACAACAGCAAAAAACAATGTATTTTTTTAAAAAACAGGCTGTACTTTTGACTAACAGACTAAATTTTAAATCAAAACGAGTGAGAAACTAAATTGATACAAATTAAATTTCAGATTATGATGTCATTGAAGAAAAAAAGGAAAAATATTACAATCAAAATATATTCAATAAATATGAAGCTCCGTTTGCCAACATTTGTCGATTTAATTTTGGACTCAACTTTTTTATGAGTAGAGCTTCGTGAATCTTGGAACAAAATTCTGATTTGCATTTACGTATTATTATGAAATTGTTTTCATCAAACCGATTATTAGAACATTTTTCACACGATAAAATATGATCTTTAATTGCACTATCCTGTAGACTTTTGAAATTCAGATGCTCCCGGACTCTAATGATCAAATGTCCGGAGGACATATCGATGTATGTCTTGTTCGTATCGCACGAACACGAGAATTTATAGACAACATTTGAGCAAAGAGCCACAGGAGTTTTGGATTTTAACTGAAAATAATTGGCTACTTTAAAAGTTTTATAGATTGGAGATATTTTTAAGTTGTACTTGTTTTTTATTAATGCAGAAAGACGATTTGCAAAGTGATGTGAATCCTTACCCAAATACGGTATACTGTACAAAAACTATTTTCAAAGCTAATGTTTGAGAAAATTTGTTAGAAGATTGAAAGCTCGCAAGAATTTTATCAAAAAACGATGAAGGATAACCATTATTCAAAAACATCTTTTTTAACTTACTGACTTCTTTATCAAACAAAAAATCGGAGGAACAAATACGCTTGGCTCGATTTAAAAAACATAGAATTAATCCAGACTTCCATTTAGTGGGACACAGCGCATTAAAATTCAAAATTAGATTGGTGTTTGTAGGTTTTCTGTATACCCAAGTATCAATCCTGTTTCATTGAGCCTAATTTTAACGTCAAGAAATCGTATGGTGTCAGAAGGGAGCTCCACTGTGAATTTAATATTATTATGTTGAGAATTAAGCAAATCGAGAAATTTAGTGCAGTGATCAGAATTATCAAATACAGCAAATATGTCATCAACGTATCTAGAATACAATTTTGGATGAAAGTCTAATTGTTCCCTAATAACTTTTTTTCTATGTGAGCAAGAAAAAAATTGGCTAAAGTCGGAGCCAGTGGAGAACCCATACTGACACCATCATGTTGTTGATATAATTTGTCTTTATATAAAAATATTCCTTGGTTGGCCAAACGCAGCAGTTTTATAAATACTTTTTTTTCATTGATGGTAGATTGTCCTTAATCTGGTTATCTTTTGAGTAGATGTAGTCAGCAATTATATTAATGGTTTCATCCAGAGGAACAGTTGTGAAAAGAGATTGAACGTCAAAGCTGACAAGTTTGTGATCCGCTTTAAATTTGAAGTTATTTAATTCATCCAAGAAAGTGATCAGTAGAATGTAACATGTATGAATCTGGTATGTAATTTTTGATTATTGAATCAAGAAATTTGGCAAGTTGATATTTTGGGGTGCCAATCATCGATATCACTGGTCTTGCTGGGTTATTATTTTTGTGGACTTTGATGAGACCGTACGTTTTTCCCGGACCGCTGCCTTTTGGAATGAGGTTTTTTACTGTTTCACTTCTATATGATTTTAGATATTTGTTGACATAGTAATTAATGGACTTTTCTTTTTTAATTATCGGATAAACTTTGGTGTCTTGATTAATTTTATGAAATTTTGAGCTATCATTGATTATGCAATCCAGTTTTGCGTAGTAGTCATGGCTGTCTAAAATGACTACCCCTTTCCCTTTATCGAATTTACAAACTTTAATTCTGGAGTTATCGCCCAGTTTTTTTAAGGTATTGTGAAGAACTGCGTTTTTGGGATGAGCACAAATTCTCTTACCAGCATTAACGAATTTTTTGAACAGAAATTTGACTTCATCTTTAAAGTTGTCGTCAATAAATTTATTCTCCTTGTTGATAAAATAAAACAATTTTTCTATCTGCGCTTTGATATCATCTGTTTGTAGTTTTTTTGGTAAAATATGGTTATCAAGACCAAACCGTAGAGCGTCTTCTTCTTCAATTGTTAAATTTCTACTACTTAAATTTTTTACACAATCCGGAGATTTACGGCGTTCTCTTAACCAAAGGCAAAGCAGTTTTTTCCTGTGAGTGACCAAAATGTTCTTGGCAGTAGCTTGAAATTTTTCTGTAAGCATTGAGATTAAGCATAATTTTTCTATGGTGCTTAGATTCTGCAGGATAGCTTTTTTGGTGATATAACTACTTTCTGCCCGCCCAAGAAATTAGGCTCAATGAAACAGGATTGATACTTGGGTATACAGAAAACCTACAAACACCAATCTAATTTTGAATTTTAATGCGCTGTGTCCCACTAAATGGAAGTCTGGATTAATTCTATGTTTTTTAAATCGAGCCAAGCGTATTTGTTCCTCCGATTTTTTGTTTGATAAAGAAGTCAGTAAGTTAAAAAAGATGTTTTTGAATAATGGTTATCCTTCATCGTTTTTGATAAAATTTTTGCGAGCTTTCAATCTTCTAACAAATTTTCTCAAACATTAGCTTTGAAAATAGTTTTTGTACAGTATACCGTATTTGGGTAAGGATTCACATCACTTTGCAAATCGTCTTTCTGCATTAATAAAAAACAAGTACAACTTAAAAATATCTCCAATCTATAAAACTTTTAAAGTAGCCAATTATTTTCAGTTAAAATCCAAAACTCCTGTGGCTCTTTGCTCAAATGTTGTCTATAAATTCTCGTGTTCGTGCGATACGAACAAGACATACATCGATATGTCCTCCGGACATTTGATCATTAGAGTCCGGGAGCATCTGAATTTCAAAAGTCTACAGGATAGTGCAATTAAAGATCATATTTTATCGTGTGAAAAATGTTCTAATAATCGGTTTGATGAAAACAATTTCATAATAATACGTAAATGCAAATCAGAATTTTGTTCCAAGATTCACGAAGCTCTACTCATAAAAAAGTTGAGTCCAAAATTAAATCGACAAATGTTGGCAAACGGAGCTTCATATTTATTGAATATATTTTGATTGTAATATTTTTCCTTTTTTTCTTCAATGACATCATAATCTGAAATTTAATTTGTATCAATTTAGTTTCTCACTCGTTTTGATTTAAAATTTAGTCTGTTAGTCAAAAGTACAGCCTTCTTCTTCTTCTTCTTCTTCTCCTTTCGGCCTTTCCCATTAGTCAGGGGTGGCCACAGCGTATCATTATTCTCCACATCTTTCTGTCTTCAATGTCCATCTCCTTCACTCCTACTTCCTTCATATCTTCTTTTACCACATCTAAAAATCTTCTCTTTGGTCTCCCTCTTCTCCTCTTTCCTGGTAACTCCATTTCCATCATCTTTCTTCCTACATACTCTTGGTCTCTCCTCATGACATGTCCATACCACCTCAGCCTGCCCTCCCTCATCTTCGTTCCTAACCGTTCTACCTTAACAGTACTCCTGATGTGCTCGTTTCTAATCTTGTCTTTTCTTGTCACTCCCATAGCAAACCTCAGCATTTTCATCTCTGCGACTTCCATCTCTTTCACTTGTTTCTTTGTGACTGCTACTGTCTCAAGTCCATACACCATTGCTGGTCTTACTACTGAACTGTACACTTTTCCTTTTACTCTAGCTGGTAACCTCTTGTTGCAGATTACTCCTGATACTCTTCTCCATCCATTCCATCCTGCCTGTACTCTCTTCTTTACCTCCCTCTCACAACTACCACTTTCTTGCACCGTTGATCCCAAATACTTAAATTCCTTTACTCTTGGCATTTTTGTATCTTCCATCTTCACTGTTTCGTCGTCATTTCCTTTATTTATGCAAAGATACTCGGTCTTTGACCTACTTACTTTCATCCCTCTTCTTTCCAATGCATACTTCCAGGATTCTAATCTCCGCTCCACTTCTTCCCTGGTCTCTTCGCAAATCACAATATCATCAGCAAATAGCATCGTCCATGGTGGTTCTCTCCTTACTTCATCCGTTAGCCTGTCCATTATCACTGCAAACAGGTATGGACTTAACGCTGATTCCTGGTGCAGTCCAACCTTGACCTTGAAACTTTCTGTAGTTCCTACTGCACACCTCACCACTGTTTTGCTTCCCTCATACATATCCTGTACTAGTCGCACATACTTTTCCACTATTCCGGATTTTCTCATGCAGTACCACAGCTCTTCCCGTGGAACCCTGTCGTAAGCTTTCTCTAGGTCCACGAATACACAATGTAGCTCTCTTTGACCTTTCCTGTATTTTTCCATTAACATTCTTAAAGCAAACATGGCATCGGTGGTTCCCTTTCCTGGCATAAATCCATATTGCTGTTTGCTGATCTCCACTCTATCCCTTAACCTGGTTTCAATAATTCTTTCCCATACTTTCATTGTGTGGCTCATTAGCTTTATTCCTTTGTAGTTTCCACAGCACTGTGCGTCCCCTTTGTTTTTATAGATTGGGATAAGCACACTCCTTCTCCATTCCTCTGGCATCCGTTCACCCATTAATAGTCTGTTGAACAGTCTGGTCAAAAACTCTATCCCCATCTCTCCCATGCACTTCCAAACTTCTACCGGCAACTCATCTGGTCCAACCGCTTTACCTTTTTTCATCCTTCTTAGTGCGTTCTTTACTTCTTCTCTACTGACACAATTTACCTATTTCTTAACCACTTTTGCTTCCTCTGTCCTAGGTTCTCTGTTATTTTCCTCATTCATCAGTTTCTCAAAGTACTCCTTTCATCTCTTTAACACTGCTTCTGAATTTACCATAACATTACCGTTTTCATCCTTTATAGCCCTCACGTGCTGTACATCTTTCCCTGCTCTGTTTCTCTGCCTAGCCAATCTGTACAACTCTTTTTCACTTTCTTTTGTTTCCAATCTAGCATACAAATCATCATACGCACGTCCCTTCGCCATTGCAACTGCCTTCTTTGCCTTACTTTTCTTTTCTTTGTATACTTTTTTAGTATTTTCATTTCTTGTTTTGTCCCATGCTTTCTTTGCCTCTTTCTTTTCTTTTATGCTTTTTTGAACTTCCTCATTCCACCACCATGTTTCCTTGTCTCCTATTCGTTTCCCAAATGTCACTCCCAGTACAGTTTCAGCTGTTTTTCTTAGCATTTCTGCCGTTTTGTCCCACTCATCAGGTAACCCATCCTTGCCTCCCAAAATCCTGGTCACCTCTTGTCTAAACGCTTCTTGATAGCTTGTCTCTTTCAGTTTCCACCATCGTATCTTTGGCTTTACTTTCTCTGCTTTTTTCTTTTTCACCATAAGAGCCATTTTGCATACCACCATACGGTGCTGCTTTGCGACACACTCATTCAATATTACCTTGCAATTGCACATTTTCTTCAGGTTCCTCCTTCTGCACATCACATAATCTACTTGGGTACTTTTTCCTCCACTCTTATACGTCACCCTGTGTTCATCTTTCTTCTTGAAATAAGTATTGACAATCTCCAAATCCATCCTTTTCCCAAAATCCACAACCATTGATCCTTCCTTATTTCTTGTTCCAGCACCGTACCTCCCATTATTTCCTCATCCCCGATGTTTCCTTCGCCCACATGTCCATTAAGGTCTGCACCAAGAACTATCCTCTCTTCTTTTGATATACTTTCTATCAATCCATCCAGGTCTTTCCAAAAATCATTTTTCTCCTCCATGCTGTTGTTAACCTGTGGGGCATATGCACTTACTATATTTAGGATGGACCCATTTACCTCCAGCTTCATGGCTATCAGTCT
This sequence comes from Diplosoma virens, assembly GCA_963680785.1. NCBI lineage: Eukaryota > Metazoa > Chordata > Ascidiacea > Aplousobranchia > Didemnidae > Diplosoma > Diplosoma virens. Next base: position 21,496,849 of record OY796886.1, on the reverse strand, counting down.
GTCCGACACCCTCTTCACCTCCAGGACACTTTCAGCCAGCTCCTCCCTCAGCACTATCCCTATCCCATTTTTTCTTCCATCAGCTCCGTTGTCAAATATTTTACATCCACCTCCAATGTTCCTTGCTTTACTACCTTTCCACTTAGTTTCTTGTAGGCACAATATGTCTACATTCCTTCTCTCCATCATATCTGCCAGCTCTCTTCCCCTTCCAGTCATCGTTCCAATATTTAAAGTACCCACCCTTATGAGTGAGCATCTTCCTTTCCATGCTTTTCGCTGCTTCTTTACTCGCCTTCCTCCTCTCTTTCTGCTCTTATTTTCACTTTGTTTAGCAGTAGCATAATCTCCGAAAGTGCCCTGCTGTGTGGCACCTGAGGCGGTCGTTGGTAACCCGGGCCGCGACCGATCCGGTATGGATTTACAATGATTACGCATTTGTATAAATCTGGCAAAAAGTTTTACGCCGGATGTCCTTCCTGCCGCAACCCTCCCCATTTATCCGGGCTTGGGACCGGCATCAAGAGACACACAAATGTGCCACAGTCAAAAGTACAGCCTGTTTTTTAAAAATAAACATTGTTTTTTGCTGTTGTTGATTTTTTATGTGTGTGTGTAAATTTAAAGTTAATTAATATTACTAAAATTGTAGAAACCTGATGAGGGCTGAAGTAAGCCGAAAACGTTCGTCTTTGTACTGTAAATAATTTTAATGTTTGTTTAATAAAATGAAGAATGCTAAATCCATTATGGCTGCTGTTTTCAATTGTTGTTTCATTTATTTATCTCTGTACAAAGGGCGCTGCTCCTCTTAAAGAGCTTTGCGGACTACCTGTGCCCCGCGGCTCACTGGCTGAAAAACTCTGCTTTACAAAATACTTTTTAAACCTATATCTAGAATAAATAGAGCGGAAAGAGAGTTTCAGGCTATTAGAAAATGATAAAGGAGTCACAAACTGTATAAAATTGAAAAATACTGCTCTATTGTACAATTGAGAACCAATGACAGTTGATTTATCAGTTCCAGCTTCCATTAATTCTAAAGACGTTTTCTTAAGCGGCACCTGAATTAGCCGATATCGTTTTCAAAATCGGTTTTGGCTTAACTTTTTGAGATTGTACGACAGATGTACTGTAAACCTGAAAATTTAAAAGCTAATCGGTATTGGGATGGGACGGTCGGACGCAAACGTAATAAAAACACCAACAGACTGATTGTTATATCCGGCCACATACAGGGTGATCCAAAAAAACAGAACCCATACAAATTTTATTAAATCTTATCAACATCAATAAAATTTCAAGAAGCTTGGTCGACTTAAATATCAATCTTTTTACCATCATTCCTCAAAATTTCAGTTATTTTGGTTGCTTTGCAATAAGTTATGTATTGTTTATTATATGCTCCAAATGGGCGCAACAGTATTGGAGGCAAACTTGTAGACGTCACGCAAAATTGTCACTCACTCAAACTGATCTCTCTTTTGAGATTTTTCAATTTTTTTGCTGTATTTAGTGCCATTAGTTTAAACATTGATGAACTAAAGGCATTATTTACAGCAAAAATTTGAGAAATTCTAAAAGAGAAATGTGTTGGAATGATTAACAAATTTGAGTGACGTCTGCAAGTTTGTCTCCAATGCTATTGCATCCATTTAGAGCATATATTAAACAATACATAACTTTAATGCAAAGCAACCAAAATAACTGAAACTTTGAGGAATGATGGTACAAAGATTGATATTTAAGTCGATCAAGTTTCTTGAAATTCTATTGCTGTTGATAAGATTCAATAAAATTTGTATGGGTTCTGTTTTTTTGGGTCACCCTGTATGTTTGGTCGCATAGAAACTACTATACTTTTAGTGCATCGTAAAATTGTAGATTTTGGTCTGTAATTATATATTAAGAAGTTTGACACAAAAATCGGGTGTTTAGTACAAAATAATTGTTAGAATAAAAAAAACAAAGAGTTTTCCTTCGTCGCTTTCCTGTGAATATACAGGATAAATATAGAGATAAAATGAATGAATGAAATAGATAAATACAGACTGTTAACTAATTACGTTAGCTCATTCGTATCATCCGTATGTAATTATATTGAAGAAACTACTAATTTTGGATAAGAGATAATCTTACTTGAAAGAGCCTACATAAAACCTTGAAATAAAATTATAATCAAACTTACGTAATAACTTGTATTTTGCTTGTTTGCATCGCATCAACAATAAAAAATCTTTATACTCGAATTTCATGCCTCTGATTTAGCTATAAGGACAACACTTAATTAAAACAGCCGCCCAGTTGCGTTTATATTACGTTTACGTCATGTTGCGTTTATGTCAAGCAAACGACGTTATTTAATTATAAAAAAAGAAGCTACTGCAATACTTGAAGCAGTACAAAAATGGGCGCATTTTCTCCACGAGCTTTTACGTTGGTTACAGACCAACGATCTATAGCGTTTATGTTAGATTAACAAAAAATAACCAAAATTAAATCTAATAGTGGCGTTTTGAATTTGGAATCTTTGAATATACTATCAACTACAGATCGAGATTAGATAGTTATGCGGATGATCTTTTTTCTCGCATTTGTAGCTCACTAACTTTGGCTTCAACCAATAAAAATCGGTACTGGTTGAGTATGCAGTCTACTAACAAACTTCTTGTTAAATATGCGGCCTACCATCTGTCAAAAAGCCTGTTTACTAAGTTTAACCCTAACCTAAACCTAGCCTTAACCCTAATTCTAATCGTAACCCAGATTGCATAATAATCAATTAGATAGTAGACCGCATACACCAAGTAGATTGCATATTTAACCAGTACCTAAAAATTTTTATTTTATTTGCGAAACTTTAGGACACCCGGAAAATATACCTTAGTTGTTTTTGCGCACTGAACTGGTTCGTTTGGAACTCTATGTGCATGGTCGGTGCCCGAAAAAATCTGATTCTGCGTAAATTTTTTGCGTCTTGGACTGACAGTTGCCATCTCTGCCTCTCGACTCGTACGGTTATGACTCTCTGTCATAATAAATGTCCATACAGCAACGCAGTGAACAATTCGTTTAAAATTAAATGAGGGGCAACTTTGAAAAAAGCTATTTAAAAAATAATATCAACTCGAACAATTTTTTTCCAATTCTTGTCAGAAATTTTCTCTGAAATAAATTATTTTGTTTATATTGGCAGAGATTATATGATAGTTGGAGGTTTTAAAATAAGTTTGGGTCGGAGAAATTTTTGAGTAACACTTGTTCACTGGTTCATCGTAGTGAAAGGGATCACATCAGTCCCCAAAAGAGCGCAACTATGCTAGCTAGATTGGTTGCAAAAGCAAACTTTCTGAAGATTGTGCAAGGCAGCTCACATGTATAGATATTAATAAGAAGAAGAGGAGCCAATATCAATCCCCGAAAAATGCCATTTTTTTGACGGCAAACTTGCTTCGCTTGCTGTCAAGTAGGAAACTTGCTTCGCTTGCTGTCAAGTAGTAGGAGTAGAATTTATGTTCCGGACAAGCTTCATGATCTTTCTAATCATGTGCTTATTTGACAGAAGTTCCAGCAGCTTGCAGGTAAGACCATTGTGCTTTACATTAAAACAAAAACCAAAAAAGTTTTTTTACTTAATAACAAAAAGGAATTTTTCTCAAAAAATTTAGTCATATACAATACTTTTGGGGAATAGCAAAACCTCGAAAGAGAAGAAGTATACTTAAACTTTGAAAACCATCAATTTACCAGCATATTAAAATAATTTTGGTAAAAATGAAGCGCCATTTTTGTTATATTTGCGTATATTTTTAATTTTTATTATCGTCCTTTTTAGACTATAATCGATTTTCTTTTACAAATCTTCTTTAGATGCTCAGCACTTGTTCGCGACCAAACTAGTCATTCTTTCTTATATCCTGCAAGATATCCTGGCCAAGTCTTTAGCGGATCTTAGAGTCACATTCAGCAGCTTTTGACTAAGGTTGGGAAGAGTTCTCACAAAACTTTTGTTAGAATAAAAAACAGGAAGAGCTTTTTTCAAAAGCACTAAATATAGCCATTTAAAACTTTTTTTCAAATTATAAATGTTGTAACAGATATTGGCTTACTTATTTGTTATTGTATGTGCATTATAATGAAATTATACAAGAGAAGCGCTCTATTCGGCTGGCTATCACGATACAACATCTACAACGTATAATTAATTATAACGCACAGGCGGCCGTTAGTTAAAACTAACCTTTCAAATTATTAAAGCATTCAAAAAAACTACAAACACTCCATATCTTGAAGTTGAGCCTCCTAACACAACAAAAAATTGCACGATCACGTAGAATGTAGATAATGAACCGCTGTAGGTATCATACCAAAGTAGATGGACATATAGCCCTTTATTGTACTCTTTCTCAATCTCCAGGCGTGCCACAGGTTCATGATGCCCGTCTCCCTAACCCTGCGTCTGTAAACGTAAACCACAGCAACTCAGGTGCTGCGATCAAAAAGTGACCCAGCGTAGCCAAAATTGTGTTCGATCTGGTTGACCTAGGAATCGAACATCAGCTTCGTGTGCCGAACCAGGGATAAAGCCTAAATAGTAACAGAGCGGATAAAAAAAGAATCGACAAAAAAGCACTGCATTAATATGTATAAACTTTAAAACAATTTTTAGAGTTGCTGTCTTTTCCACAACCATAAAATTTATACATCTTTCTTTGTCTCATAAATCTACTTTATTACGCCCCATTTGAAATTGTGACACATTTTAATTAAAGTACAAGAATTGTTGTCGTATGGTTGCATTGCGTGTAAAATAGACCCTATGTTCTGTTTTCTGTTTTAAGCGGAGTCACCATTGTAAGTAGGCAACGTGACCCCATTAAGGAATTCGTGATGAAATGCCCTTTTTTAAAAAACAAAAGTAATCACCCAGGTAGACTGAGCATCTAACTTGCGTTCATCTGCTCAAAAGTCAGAGTTTTGTCTACACTGAAATATCCTGCCCATCACTCTCAACAATAAAAGTAGTTTAATCGTAAATCTACTACAAGGTAGGACAACAGTCCATAAGTTTCCGGTAAAATTGTACCGTTTATTTCCTAATTTTTTGGGGGCCTATTGCGTAACAATTGTAGTATTGTACTTTTTTATAAACTTTAAAAAAATTAGGCTTTGAAAAGTGAGATCCTCTAATATTATCAAAAATAACATTTTACTTTATTTTTTTTATTCCTCTGTTTATTCTCCTGACTCGCAGAAAAGCGACGGTGGCGCTAGTAGGCTACATAGGGCAAGCAATTACCCTGACGTTCTTCCGGAGATGCCAAGATATTGCTGTCCGGTTAAAATTTTTATTTTCATTTTTAGTTTTATAGAGATAGGACTGAAATTTAAAGACCACTAAGCAGGGGAAATTGCCGTAAAGTATCTTTCCCAAGAACACAACGGAATGGCGTCAGTAAGTTTTGAACCAAAACCATGTTGATTACAATCTTGGTGCTTTAACCACTTGACCACACTGCCGACCACATTCATGGATTAACGACATCCATATCACGAGCACAGGACAACTTACAGAAGCAAGTTTTAATTCAGCAAAAGCCTCATTCGGCAAAAATATTCTCATTTGTATTTTTATAGCTTGCTTTATTTTGTTAACAGAGCATAAACACTCATAAATTAATATATCGGTTAACAGCAGATTTGTATGTTTGTGTAACCGCAATTAATAAAAATACGCTGAAATAATAATTCAATCATTTTTGATCCAAAATAACCTTATTTTTTTTTAAACTTTTGGCCTCCTAAACACGACTACATACAGAATTTTTTAAGCTGTTTTGATGATACAAAGCAGTCTCGTAGGGGAGAGAGATGCCAGTGAGACATTTAGAATAGTCAATATTAATCCTTGCTCCTCTCTTCTCCAACCCGCCCAGAACGAAGCCATGTCTAAACAGTGATGTCACTGAGTGAAAAGGTAGAAAGGTGAAAAAAGCGGCTTCACCACGAAGGTGAGTATAAGGTCATTTTGATAACAGTAAGTAGGTTATTAGAGAATGTTAGCAAAAAAATATTGAGGTGGGAGAGAACAGTGAGTGTTAGCGGGCCATAGTATCAATGATTCTCGAGATAACTGGAGGCTAAAAGTGAGATTATCAAATAAGAGAGCCAAAACCAATTTTCCAAACCAATTTCGCCCCTTGACCCGTTCTTTAAGCGGCGAACTCAATTACATCTTTTGTCATCGGTAATAAGGGTGCAACTTCTGTTTCAGACATGTTACAAAATCATTTAAATAATTTGCCTATCCGACAGAAGTCTGAGCAGCTTGCAAATAAGGCCATGATGCAAGAGAGGGGCATATGCCGCTGTCACAACGACAAATACGTCACCGGCCTATTAGTAATTTTTCAAAAGAATTCTCGACTTTTTTGGTAGACGAGGTACAGTTGATGTTTAGCGTCAAAACCTTGTCTAGTCTTACAGATAAATGAATCAATAATTAGTTCGACGCGGGTTGGTTTATCTAACTTGGATTTCAAAGTAATCCTAGCATGGATTAAAAACCAAGGCAGAGGAAATCACTACTCGGAGCTTTTCTTAGTTTTAATTGTTAAAGGGCAGCAGTAAATTCTCTGTATGACTGTAAGAAATGCATAAAAAAGTCATGGTCTTCCAAAAGTCAAAAACTTGTCGAAAAACAAGTTGAGATGATTTGTGGTCAACACCTTTGTATCTCCCGTTTATGATAATAGTATTAGTTGAAACGATACAGTGACAAAAGAAGTGTCGTGACCGACAAGTAAGGTTGTTTAAAGTACTCCATACTTTTTGACTAAAGAGTAAAAAAATGATTTTCGAAACTGCTTTTCACCATCGAACCCTCGGTCACCTGGCAAGCAAGCAAGGCTACAACAAGCAACAAAAGAGCCGTACCTTTCCGGGAATTGCTAAACGTTCAATAGATTTTACACTTTGCTTTTCAACATGGCATACAGTTATGTCGCTGACCGCATGGGATAGTCTTTTGTGCTGCTTTTGTGAAGAAGCTGCAAAACTTCTGGTAAGCCGCGACCATATCAAGTAAAACAGATTAAAACTACGAAAGTAATTCACGATTCCGAATGCAAGAAAGCAACTGCGAACCGGGTCAAGTGGTGTGCTTTGGCAATCAATTCAAACTATTCGAAGTTGTAGCTTTTCCTTTAGGCTTTGCAATTCCCTTCCTGTTGATTTTTAAACAAGGAATAAGTCTTTGCTTCCAACTAGAAAAAGATCGAACTATTGAAACAATATTAAAAATAACATTGAACGCATACATACAATACCAAAACATAATAGGCTTTTCAGGATCATAAAAAAAAACAAAAAGAGCTAACGTTAAGCCATCAGAAAATACACTCATGCTACCACAAATGCTGAGACGAATAATCAACTCTTGGATTTTTTGTTGATTTTTTGGCGCAATAGCATCTGAGAAACAGCACTTGCATAGACCAAAATGAACAGTCAAAGGATAAGCAAACATAGCAAGAAGATAGATTTGAAAAATAAACATAATTAAAAACGTGATTCCAGCTGCTACGTCTATGGATTTTTTTAATTCGTCGTCAACCGAAGAAAAGCCGAATACACATCCTTGAGGCGATGCAATTAAAGGATAATTTATTTGGTAAATCACAAAGTTTCCCATAAAAGAACTGAGAATTCCTACCAAGAGAACCCAACTACCAACTCGTAAACGCTTTGTTCTTAAATGAATTAATGCTGGATGACGATAGAGTTTTAATTGTCTTGTCCATAGCAAGGTATACAAACTGCATAAAGAACAATGATACGCAAAACCATATCCTTGTTGATAAACTTGACAAGCCAGGTTCGATTTTCGGCCAAATCGTAATTCGATTTGATTGAGAAGACATATAATCATTCCCAAAATCACGGCAACCAAACACAGGCTTCCATCTGACAAAAAGTCTTCCATTTTACATCTCCAGTTCTGTCTTCTCGGATTTTTTGGCTGTTTTTTTCTGTATTGAAACACTGCCAGAGCAATTGTCAAATACAAAACAAATGCTGTTAAACTTGAAGTAAATATTTCATCCCTAAGCCAAGGTCTTTGATAAGAAAAATTAGTATAACTAGTATCATTTATATTTATTGTCATCTTAATCAACCACTATTTCACAAAAAAATTGTCGTATGATAATGAAAGCACTGGGCCTAAAAAAAAGGTAGGCCAGATTGTAAAATTTTGGCATAAAAATCAACTACAAGCACCAGATTAAGATAAAAAACAAATAGAATTCTGTTACAGTAGCCCCACTGTACAACAGTATTTTTTTCAAATAAAACTACCGAAGTGTTTACCTGAGGTTTTTAAGAGTGTGTAATTTTAATGGGGTGTGCGAGCAGACACAGTCAGCACCACCGCCCGAAACCAAAATCAAAATATTATCCCATACATTGTTTTTTTCTTAGGACAAAATATTTTTTTTCAAATTGAAAGAAATATCAAAACACTCCTAAAAAAAGTCTTTACTTTAATCTGAAGAACAAAATGGCTACAGTTTCTTTTTTGTCGAAAGTAATGTAAAGTTTTTATAACTCAATTTGACCCTAATGACTCTTTTTGCTCAAAGTCCTATAATCACGGCAAATTCTTCACAACTGAGTCATTTTGTTTAGACCAATAATCTCCATCTCAATTCTGGCTGACTTTTGCTAAATAAAACTTTGCAACCTAAATTTAAAATTTTAACTCGTTCATTTATTGTTATTTCAAACCCCACTTGCCCTCGTCAAACTTAAACCAGGGATGGTTAAACCTTTTTTCATAATGAACCAAATTGTAATTTTAGTTATAGTCGGCGGGCCACAATAAGATCTTCACTGTGAATCTGAATTTGGTTTCTCGATTTTTGTCTCAAAAAACTTAGTAAGCTCTTAAAAAAAAGCTCGCGGAACACTGTTTAAGAAACTCTGCGATACAGTTATAAAGATATAATTGAAAAATTTGAGTAAGCAGTGGGCCGCCGATCGGACAAGCCCGGTTTAAACAATAATCAAGTTATTCTTTCCTCCAAAAATTTTTTGAAGCTTTCTTTTAAAACTTATATTTCTTGATTTTAAGCATTAAGCATATTCTGCTTCCATAGACTTTTACTTTAAAATTCAAAACATTTGGCCAAAATCTCATTTTTCAAACCTTAGTCCTTCCTTTTTTCTAACTTAGTGAAGAAAATCTACTACTGGATACCCACAAAGAGTTTTTCTGGAAAATTGTTTCTTTCTCAAGCACAAAATTATTTTCCCTCCATCACCGCTTCTAAATGCAAAATATGTATCTTTTTCTTTGACCACCCCCAATATTTTTTTATTGAATCCCCTTTTTCCAAGTCATTGATTTTCCATCTTGAACTTCGACAATTATTTTCCTTACTATTTCCTTCTCTATTTATCATTCTAACTTGCAAAAAACAGCCGAAACGCCATACTTAAGTTCGGTTTAGACTGAAGGTAGACTCAAAAAAAGTTAAAAACAAAGCGGAAAGCGGAAAAAAATTGCCAAAGCGCAAAATTTTTGGTGTACGTTCAAATATTTCGATTTTTTAACTTGTTTCGATTTTTCAGTTTGAAAGTAGTTGCGGAAAAAGCAGGTAGAAAGCGAAACTTTCTGCTCTGAGAATCAAAAACCGCTGCTATAACTTAATCAACATAATTAATATGAAAAAACATTTAAAAGGGATCCAGGCCGAAACGGATGCAACATGTGAAAATCAATTCTCAACAGTACAATGCATTCTCAAAGAGATCACAAGCTAACCAATTAAATGTAGTTTTAATGAGTAAAATAGGAACGTCAAGAAGCGACTAAAATAATTTAACAGAGAGGACGATGATTATGCGACAGGCCTGTCGCATAATCATCGTCCTCATAATCTCGCTTAATCATCGACCATAATCATCGTCGCATAACCTCACATAATCATCGACCGCTTCGGCCTGGATTCCATTTAATTTGTTTTAGTCGCTTCTTGACGTTCCTATTTTATTCATTTAAACTACATTTAATCGTTAGCTTGCGATCTCTTTGAGCATGCATTGTACTGTTTCTGCTTTGTTTTAAAACAATTATGCTTTCCGCTTGTTTTTTTTTGCTATCGTTTTCAGTCTGAACCGATTTTCAGCGTTACAGTTAAGCGATTTCCCAAACTATTTTCGGAGATCCTGAGATGTATTGAAATTTATTCCAAATTCTAAAAACTTTCACCCCACTCTTTGAATATTTTTTCTTGGACTTCACAGATCTGACAGATGAAGCTTAGATCTGGCAAATGAACCTCAGTTCTAAACTCGAATAACTTTTTATTTAAACTCTTTTTTTTTCCTAATCAAGAAAACCGTGAAAACCGCCTTCATTTTCTTTCCCTTTGAAAAGAAACCTTTTACAAACTAAAATCTAAGTTTAAAGATATTCTATTTTCAAATCAACGCGACATTAAGAATTCAAGGATAATTTAATCCTATAAAAACACTTTTCAGACTTTTGTTAATGTACGCTTTAATTTAATGACTTGTTAAGCCTATTATTAATTTACTATTACAGTAGTATTATATAATATTCTTATGCGCTTTCCACTCTGTTTTTTCTTAACTCATTGTGTATGTCATAAATTGGTGCCTATGTATTTGTGAGTGTTATTTTTTCCAAATGTTTTTTTTTAGTTTTCACCAGGTCCCGAGATTCCTGCAAACTTCCTGGGAAATCCAAATTTATTGCATTTGAATTGAAAGTTATGATTTAAAGCAGGTGTACTCAATACGTACATCAGTCAATCGCAACCTACGTATTAAGCAAAGGGTTGGGATTGCAGATGAAGACCTTTTTTTAGTAATCACCTGCCATTTGGCACAAAAATAAAGAAATTGGAAAGTAATTGCAAGTTAAGACCTTTTTTTAGTCTTTAGTTAATGTTTCAGAAAAATTTGTGTGACATTTTGCGGAAAATTAATTTTTTTCCGCAAAATCCCTGGATAACGAAAAGTCCGGAAAATCATAAATCCTAGTTTCAATTAATAGCTTAAGTGTACTTTTTTCTTGATTCTCTGATTTATTGTTTTGTGTACTTCATGATATTGAAATTAATTACGGATTATGTTGTAGCTTTGTAACTTTGCAATCCAAAATTCACAATGAAGGAGATTACAAAACTGCAATTGTTTTATTGCTTTAAAAAATGTGATAAGTTTTTACAGTAACTTGTGTACACAGGTAAGTACTTTGCCTCTCCGTAGCCACCTCACATCGGTGTGTAAAAGTAATCGTTCATAATGAGATTCCATGTTGGTACAAATCTGCTCAAATAGGCGTGATTAACAGGTTTTGTTTTAATAAAGTTCACCATTTGAACAACTTGATCTAAGACCTCTCTTAAATTCTCTCCTAATGTTTTTGACATCAAGGCCTCTCTATAAAAAAAGCAATGAATAACAATAACATTCTCGTTGTGTCCCTTTATAAAAGATACAAGACCCTGGTTGCAGCCTATCATAGAAGAAGCTCCATCTGTGCAAATTTCTACAAACGATCTCCACAATAACTCCCATTTATCAAGGTAGTTATTCAAAATGTTAAAAATGTCCTTGTCTTTTGTAGTCAGACTTCATTCTTTACAAAAAAGAAATTTATCGGTTATTTGATTTTTATTAATGAAACAAATGAACGCTAAGAGTTGCTCCTTATTGGTTAATGTCGATTGACTTGTCTACTTCCAGTGCAAAATCAGAACGTTTGAGTTTATTACCACATACATTTTTCTTAATATAAGAAGAAATTTTCAAAATACGCCTGAAACAATATCATGGGACCGAGGTAACTTGCTTATTTTCATAGCTGCTTCTTTTTCTAACATCGTACTGACAATTTTTTGGCAAGCATGCAAAATAAGTGACCTCACATAGTCACTGGATGCCTGCGTCTCACTACAACCCATCACCTACCCATATTTCAGGCATCCAGCCAGCCAAGCTTCGCCGACTAGGAGCAACATTTTTCTTGGCTTACCGTGGATCCCTGAACCTTAACCATTTGCATCATGGTGTTTTAAGTGGTCTTCAGATGCTTGCCAAGAGAGACTAAAATCTAGACGCCCGTTTGTGCCAGCAGCGCAGAATCTATTAAATAGCCTTGCCCGACTAAGCTTCCACGCTTCTCAGATTCACAAATTAAAAGAACTTAATCAATTCTTGTTAAACCTGGCTCTCAAGCTTCACCAAATTTCAAAGCAATTCACAAGGCCAACAACTGCAAATATCACTCAAAAGCTTTTTTAAAAAAATATGATTTCCGTATTCATTGTCATTTAAGTCATTTGGAAAAATACCGCGCGGGCCACTTAAAACTTTTACGCGGGCCATGAACTGGCAATTCTAATTAAAAGTTTTCGATTAGTTTTACATTTCAAAACAAACGATAGAAAAAAACAAAACTGGTTAAATATTAATAAAAGTTTCTTCGAGTTAAGCTCACTGGCTTAATTGATTTAATTTGGCTCAAAACAAATTATTTTTTCATCTCTATATTTATCCTTTTGACTCGCAGAAAAGCGCCAGAGGCGCTATACATAGCGAAACTGTCAAGAAATTACCCTGAACTGCTTTCGGAGACCAAAAGATATTGATGTTCGGTTGAAATTTATTATGTTAGTTTTTTTAGTTTCACAGACATATGACTGAAATTTAAAACCGCTTGCCAAGACTGCCAAGAAGGGAAAAGTGCCGAAAAGTGTCTTTCTCAAGTCAAAGACACAATAAACAACACAAGTAAATTTTGAACCATTACCACGTCGATTACAATCACGGTTGTCTTAACCATTGGACTGCGTTGCCTATAGCAACCACTATTCAAATTAAATTTTAATAATGGTGACGATCACAATATTTGATAGGGTTAAGATTACGCTTCCTACAAAAGTATGAAGACAACTCACTTTTATATACTTTGTGCTACATATTGAATTCTATTCCAATAACATACCCACAATGATCATAAATTTAATTGGCTGAAACAGATCGTAAATTTTTTAATACATTAAATCTCAAACTGCAATATAGTTTGACGAAATATTCAGCTCTAACTGTCTTTTCGAGCCCTCTGTATTGCAACTGATATCAAATCTATCTTGCAGCATATCAAAATAATTTCAGTAAAAATGAAGAAATACAATCATAAAATTTGCTTATCTAGTTTTTGTGCATATTTTTCATTTTATTAAGTTTTATCAATCTTTGTCTCACACAGAAAACCTTTTTTTATAATGGTGGCTTGATTAGTTTATTAACCATTTTAACTTTTAATTTTTCTTTTTATCGTGTTTTAAAGAGTTTAATCGAGGTTCCTTCAGACGCTTTTTAGCTGCTTTGCACTTGTTTTGCTTTTCGTAGCAATGTACAGCCGAGACAGACTCGGACAAGGCATGGTGATAAAACAAAAGACATCAAAACCCAAGCGGAAATTTTTCTCCCTTTTTCTACGGCCATGTATGATTTTTAGCCGATTATCTCCAATTATGTCAGTGCCGGCCATACATAGAAAAACCATGCATAATCATACGAGGTGTGTTTGAAAAGTATCGGGACTGTATGCTTTGCACAAACAACACTTGCAACAGTGATAAAAGCTTTGTTTTTTAAGATGGCGCAATGTCTTGTGGTTGTAAAAATGTAGTTTCAGCATTCTGTGACAACCATATGCTTTTTTACAGGCTTTTCTTGAAAGGTGCTTTACTGTAGTTCGTTTTGGGATAATTTATTTAGTAAATATTTTTTTCTTTTTTTTTCTTCTTTTGTTAACAAATAATGAGGTTGCTGAATGATGGGCAAAAGGAAAATCGTGTGCAAGTGTGTCAAGACATCCTGAAACAACTTGAAATTACACCAGATCTGCTGAGTAGAGTTGTTACCGGTGATGAGTCGTGGATCTTCGAGTACGATCCACTCACCAAACGGCAGAGCCTTGAATGGAAGAATGCATCCTCACCAAGACCCAAGAAAGCAAGGCTGTTCAAATCCAAAATTAAGGTGATGCTGATTGTTTTCTTTGATGTTCATGGAATTGTTCATCTAGAATTCTTGCCACAGGGCCAAACCATTAACCAGAATGTTTACAAAGACATCTTGCGACGTTTGATGCGTTCGGTAAGGGAGAAAAGAAGAGAATTGTGGGAGACAAAGTCATGGCTGCTTCATCATGACAATGCTCCTACTCACAATGCCTCAAGCATACGACAATTTCTTGCAGAAAATAACATTGCCGTGCTGGAGCAACCACCCTACTCGCCAGATCTGGCTCCCTGTGATTTTTTCTTGTTTCCTAAGCTCAAGGGAGTCATTAAAGGAACCCGTTTTCAAGACTCAAAAGCCATAACAACAGCCGTAACGAAGGAACTACGAGCGATCCCAATGAAATCTTTCCAGAAGTGCATAGAAGCATGGCAGCAGAGATTAGAAAAGTGCATTCGAGCTCAAGGAGATTACTTTGAAGGGGACAAGTTGTAATTTTTACGTGGCATTTCAAATAAAATAATTATTTACACAGTCCCGTTACTTTTCAAACAGCCCTCGTATATAGTCATGTTTGTATTGCTGTATTTATTTAGTTGATTTTTTTCACTTCAATTTTCATCTACAATTATGCATGGGCCGTTGCTGATAGAATGTTGATATATATATATTTATCTTTGAAGGTTCATACATGGCCGTGGATAAAAAAAAATGTATGATCATGCATAAATAGTCATGATTATCATTAGATCAAACGGTTTCAAATTATGTTCAAGTTTAAAATTAGATTTAACAAAGTTTCTTTTTAATATTTAAACTTATGCATAACCGTAAATTAAAACTCTTTTTACAATTTAATTAATTTTTTTCACCTAAATGATACGGAGATAGCCATGTATGATTAAACATAGGCCGTTGCTGATCGAATGTTGATACATCTGTATTTATCTTTGATCGCTCAAACAGGGCCATAGATAAAAACGATATATGATCATGATTATTATTGGATCAAATCGTTTCTAATTATGTTCCAGTATAAGTTTAGATAAAACAGAGTCTATTTAAAATTTTTAAGATTTTAGGTTTAGTTTGGTTCGAGTTCAATAAAACAAACAGTTACTTCACATTTATTGTATACGTAAAATCTGTAATTTAAAATAATTAATATTTTTTGGTTTAATATCAATTATTTATTACAAACTTTAAACAGCATACCAATTGGGTAGAAAAGAAAAAAATAATAAAAATAAAATGAACTTTACTTGACCGCCAGATTTTATTTGTCTTAGTTTTAATCCTTTTTGTATTACAGTTTTTCAGAACATTGTTTTCAAACTTTATAGTTCTTTTCAATATAAACAGTAAGTAAAATTAAGTGCTTAAAATAACGAAACGAAGTACGCATTATATGGCAATTAGTCTGTTATCTAGCGTTAGGGTTAGGCATAAAATTAAAAAAAACGACTTCGACTTTACAACCTTGTCTGCTACTTATTATCGTTATAGAGCCGCAGCTAATTTTTCGTTGCGTAAAAACCACAAATAAAAAGTTGTTCCATCTGTTTAAACATTCAACTTCTATAGGCCGAAACAATATCACGTCACGTTACAAAAGTTTACAAAATTCACATATCCATTTTTTATATTCGGGTAGTGTTTCAACTTTCCATATTGAATGCGATCTATTTTTCCCCATCCTTTTTTTTCCAAAATTCTTATATGACTATCTTCCATTTCAAATGGCACTGGGAATAATGTAATCATGTCGGCCGGCTGCTGGGGAATTTCTGATTTCAAAGTTAAGCCGTCCGGAGTGGTATAACCCTTTGAACAGACGACATGGACCAGTTCTCTTGTTTTACCAAGCATAATATTGTCAATTTGTTTAAAGGTGACCAAAAATTTACCTTCTTTATAATTGTAAAATCTTATTCCTTCTATTTGTGCTTTATATTCTTCTATTTGTTCTTGAAAACCATGTACTAAGTGATCAATTGATGGATTTTCTACTCCTATTACTTGAATAACAAGGGTACGAGTTTGATATAGGAACATTTTTATACTAATATCTATCAATTATGTATACAAAAGCAATTCACAAAACAATTTTTTATACACTAATTAATATTACAAACGATAATTTTACAAATAAATAACTATATACACTATTAACAATACCACTAACTTACACAAGCTAAATAACTACGCAATTAAACACTACTTACTAAACAAAGCACACAACTAATTTAAATACACAAAAAAAAAAAAACAACTATATGCGATAATTACAAACTTTTATTAATAAATTCTAGAAAAACACAGTAAATAACTTACCTTTATATATCAAAATTACAAAAAAATTACAACTTTAACACTTTTACACTACTACTACCTGTCAACCTTCAAGAAGTCAATCTTACCTTATTCAAATAGCAATATTTCTCAACGACGATGAAGATTTGGTTATTCTTTAATCCTTTCTTCAAAGATCAGAATTTGAAAATTATTGCAAATAAGTTGATTGCTAATTTGCTTTAAACTGAGTTGGAACAGAAAAGAAAAAAAAAAAAAAAAAAAAAACAAAGTAGAAAAAAGGGGAAGAAGGAAAAAAAAAAAAGAAAACCCGAAAATACTAATGAAAATAATTATGTCGTCGAATATAAAGATACATTATTAACAATTAACTTAAACTTGAGTAGAAATAAATCAGCGAATATTCGAGTCAAAACCGTTGGATGTCGATTAGTAATTAAAAGAAATGAAACAGAATGAACAAATTAAGCAAGACTTCGACCCTATGCTATGTCTACAAATCAATAATACTGACCAACAATGTTAATCCCGAACACAGTGTATCAACGTTGATCAATAAGAAATATTACACATTACTACGTCGGTAATGTCACTACCATCAACCGAAAAAATAAGTAGAAGTTCGTCAAAACAAAGAAACGGAAAACTAATGCGATTTGAAATTTTGTGTTATGATTACTTTTATTGTTCACCTTTTATTTTTGTATTAAAAAAAAAAAAAAAAAAAAAAATATATGAATGTTAAAATTGGTTAACACTGATGCTTCGAAAACAGCAGCCATAATGGATTCAGCATTTATTAAACAAACATTAAAAAATTATTATTTAAAGACGAACGTTTTCGGCATACTGCAGCCCTCATCAGGTTTCTACAATTTTAGTAATATTAATTAACTTTAAATTTACACACACACATAAAAAAATTAACAACAGCAAAAAACAATGTATATTTTAAAAAAGGCTGTACTTTTGACTAACAGGCTAAATTTTAAATCAAAACGAGTGAGAAACTAAATTGATACAAATTAAATTTCAGATTATGATGTCATTGAAGAAAAAAAGGAAAAATATTACAATCAAAATATATTCAATAAATATGAAGCTCCGTTTGCCAACATTTGTCGATTTAATTTTGGACTCAACTTTTTTATGAGTAGAGCTTCGTGAATCTTGGAACAAAATTCTGATTTGCATTTACGTATTATTATGAAATTGTTTTCATCAAACCGATTATTAGAACATTTTTCACACGATAAAATATGATCTTTAATTGCACTATCCTGTAGACTTTTGAAATTCAGATGCTCCCGGACTCTAATGATCAAATGTCCGGAGGACATATCGATGTATGTCTTGTTCGTATCGCACGAACACGAGAATTTATAGACAACATTTGAGCAAAGAGCCACAGGAGTTTTGGATTTTAACTGAAAATAATTGGCTACTTTAAAAGTTTTATAGATTGGAGATATTTTTAAGTTGTACTTGTTTTTTATTAATGCAGAAAGACGATTTGCAAAGTGATGTGAATCCTTACCCAAATACGGTATACTGTACAAAAACTATTTTCAAAGCTAATGTTTGAGAAAATTTGTTAGAAGATTGAAAGCTCGCAAGAATTTTATCAAAAAACTTGGTATGTAAAGTATACTTGGGTATACAGAAAACCTACAAACACCAATCTAATTTTGAATTTTAATGCGCTGTGTCCCACTAAATGGAAGTCTGGATTAATTCTATGTTTTTTAAATCGAGCCAAGCGTATTTGTTCCTCCGATTTTTTGTTTGATAAAGAAGTCAGTAAGTTAAAAAAGATGTTTTTGAATAATGGTTATCCTTCATCGTTTTTTGATAAAATTCTTGCGAGCTTTCAATCTTCTAACAAATTTTCTCAAAACATTAGCTTTGAAAATAGTTTTTGTATACCGTATTTGGGTAAGGATTCACATCACTTTGCAAATCGTCTTTCTGCATTAATAAAAAACAAGTACAACTTAAAAATATCTCCAATCTATAAAACTTTTAAAGTAGTCAATTATTTTCAGTTAAAATCCAAAACTCCTGTGGCTCTTTGCTCAAATGTTGTCTATAAATTCTCGTGTTCGTGCGATACGAACAAGACATACATCGATATGTCCTCCGGACATTTGATCACTAGAGTCCGGGAGCATCTGAATTTCAAAAGTCTACAGGATAGTGCAATTAAAGATCATATTTTATCGTGTGAAAAATGTTCTAATAATCGGTTTGATGAAAACAATTTCATAATAATACGTAAATGCAAATCAGAATTTTGTTCCAAGATTCACGAAGCTCTACTCATAAAAAAGTTGAGTCCAAAATTAAATCGACAAATGTTGGCAAACGGAGCTTCATATTTATTGAATATATTTTGATTGTAATATTTTTCCTTTTTTTCTTCAATGACATCATAATCTGAAATTTAATTTGTATCAATTTAGTTTCTCACTCGTTTTGATTTAAAATTTAGCCTGTTAGTCAAAAGTACAGCCTTTTTTAAAATATACATTGTTTTTTGCTGTTGTTAATTTTTTTATGTGTGTGTGTAAATTTAAAGTTAATTAATATTACTAAAATTGTAGAAACCTGATGAGGGCTGAAGTAAGCCGAAAACGTTCGTCTTTAAATAATAATTTTTTAATGTTTGTTTAATAAATGCTGAATCCATTATGGCTGCTGTTTTCAATTGTTGTCTGGTTGAAAAAAACCACCTCTTTACCGAAACTTTACTGTATGCTTTAAACCTGACTTTGACTCATGGTGTTTGTTGTAATGTTGTATGCCATGTAAGTGTTACCTTCAGGTAGTGTCTCTAACGCCGGATGCAGTTCTTTAGGCAAAGACCGGTAAGACATACCTGGTACGCTTTTGAGTGACGGAAATTAACAATCTAATACTAATATACAAGTGTGGTAATATGCGGTAATCATAAAATATATATCTGTTTATCTACAAAGAGCTCTCAACAACCATCTTTGGTTTTCTCTGATTATCTATGATCTGCTCAGGGGATTCATCTCTGATCACCTCTATTCGGATATAAACATCTCTAAATATATCTGTTTATCTCCGAAAGAGGTATCAACGGCCATATATGATTATCTATGATTTGCTATGGGGATCATCTCCAATCATCTATGTTCGTATGTAACATTTATATAGATAATCAGAAATGTATCTACGATTATCTATTGATAGCAATCTCCAGTCATCGATGATCAGACATAATTTTGGAGAAAAACGATGAAAAGTATAGGGGAAGGTAGGGCATAGCGGATCCCTTAACTTTAAACACTTCTACCTCCTACGTTAAAGCTTGCAGAGAAACGATACTCCGAGTTTAGATCAAAGTCGTAGACATAAATCAAACAAAGCAAAAACTGATATAATTGCAATTAGAGATTTTGTGAAAAAATTGATTCTTTTTTTCTTAAAAAAACCGTTTTGCCCCGCATATGGGGCAATATGGAATACCCTATAGGGGCAATATGGACCGGATCGTCCATCTTGCCCCAACGTATTTTTTTGAGAAATACTGTGAGGTGGATAGGCTACATAGTTAGATAAAAGACATGTGATGTGTTTTGAATATTTATAGTAAATCCAAAATTACAGTAAATGTACTGTAGTGTACAATAAATCCCAACAAAACAATAAAAAGAACATAATTTCCAATAATTTTAGGCCTACTTTAATACTATAGTTGCATACAAGGCAGTAGCAAAAATTTAGTTTACAAGCAGGCCTATAAAAAATTCGTTGGTTATTTAACATAGATCACAAACAAATTCAAGGTCATCTTCTATACCAGCGCACTTAAAGTGAGCCCAGTTCAAGTATATAGTACATTGCATCATACGGTCATGATTGGCCTCACTCCACTTTTCTCAGCAATAGATGCATTGGGCATCCTCTTCTTGCTTTGAACATCTTGTAGTCAAACTTTTCTTAAAAGTTGTTTTTTGTGGACCTTTAAGCTTGCTCTGTAACTTGGCTTTTTTTAATGTCGTTAGTTTTTTACACTTTACATCTACTGTATATCCTTTGCTTTTGCCTTTTTAATGTTATGTAGGTGAGCTTTATAAGGACTACTTGTTAAAACAGCAGCAGATCCACGTCGTGTTTTTGGCTTTCTACGAGGTCTTGTAGATGCTTTTGGAGGAGGTGCAATTGCATATGGTGATATGTACGTCGATGCAACGGGAGAGTGGGTATGGCTAGCATTTGGATTACATTCCATTGCTTCGTTTTCACGACCAGCTTAGTTGCTTTCTTGTGTGGAAATTGGTTGGCTTTGTGGCGTATGCATTAAGAGTGAGTGTTACTTCCACAAATTTTAGTTTTTTAAATTTTGGAGAGTTTTTAAAATTTATGTTCCGCTGGTAAAAAGTTTTTTAAATTTTGTAGAAGTTAATTCGGTAACTTAGTACGTTATTTAATCGTCTAACCTTTCGGCGCCTGTAAAGAAGGCCTCGCCGATAACGCAATCTCGGTGTCTACTAAAAGATAAAATTCTTAATTTTCTTGCTGGATCTGACCTTCGAACCAGCGACAGCAAAAATATAGTCTAGCTAAATCACAGCTCAGACTACCACAATATCTTCTTTATTAATAAATTATGCCCCAATTCACTTAGGAGCCCACAATAGTATAAATTCAACAGCAAATACAGATTCAGTAGCTTAACTCTTCAGCTTACTTCTTCATAATAACGTAGACAACCAAAGGCTTGCGTTCAAAAACTATGACTTCACAATCACACAGTTAACAAATTTCCAAAATTAAGTTACCACAACGAATCATCGAATCATAATACTGCTTTCCAGCGAGCCTTATTTATACCAGTCGGTAAGGTTTCTCGATCGTTCTGAAATTTACTCAATGAAGGCAATCACCAATCACAAATAAGCATTATTGCGTCACATGCGAAAACAGGTCAAGCGGAAATCTCGAATGTTCTCCATGACTCAAGAAACTAAGCAGTGTTGCCATTTTTTTATAACTAAATGTAAATTATTTAAATTGCTTATAAAACCGTTATTTCTTAGGCTATTTGAGCCGGACCAAAGCGAAATCAAAGAGATTTTTTATGAGATTGTGAATATACATAGTGTGGGCAATTTTTAGGAACGAAACAGTGAGTAATTGAGAATCAGATTTATCTGCAAACTTGTTTTATTGTAAGTCAGTTAAAATTTCAGTTACAGAAACTGATTTATTCAGTTCATTATTCTTTCCAGAATCCATGTTTGTTGGCTGGCATGGAGCAAAATTGTGTGGCTCAAATATGTCTCTATTTGTTGGAAACAGTCCAGTTTTCTTAAATCCGTTTATGGCTGTTTGTGCAGTGGCTGCTTTAGTGTAAACTATTCCAAATAATTCGGCTACTTGAAAAGTAGTTACCACACGACCAGGATGATTACGAAGCCATTTTTCAAGCTCCTGATCATAGTAAATTGACAATGGCTTCATGAAACTCACATCCAGCGACTGCATCTTGTGAGAGCAATGAGGTGGTAGACAAAGCAAAATTGCCCCATTAGCTCTTGCAAGATCAATCACTTCCATGTTCATTGTATAAGTTGAATGACCATCCAAAATTAGAAGGACAGGATTTTCTTCAGTTGCTCCAGTTGATTTTAAAAAATGCTTAAACCATTCTACAAATGTTTGAAGTTGTATCCAACCACTTTTATGGCAAGCATAAATGGAACCTGGAGGAGCTCCATTCATTAGCTCCGCCTTCATCCTAACTCTGGGAAAAACAAAAAGGGGTGGAATAAATGTCCCTGTTATGTTCATACATATTTCAACCGAAACCAGCTGCCCACGTTCTGCTGAAACTAACCCCCAACTTGTCGCCTTCCAGTTTTGGCTAAAACTTTTGAAGGCTTGCCTTGCACCGTAGTGATGCCAGTTTCATCACAGTTAAAAATTTGCTGTGGAGGAAACTTATGCTTTATCCATCACTGGTCAAAAAATTTATTGACTGTTTGGGGATTGAAAGACTTAGCTCTAGCAGCGGAAGTAGTTTCTGGTTGTCTTAAAAATAGTTCTTTGTGCCGGTGCATAAACCCTTGCAGCCAATCTTTACCTGCTTTTCTTTTAGCTTTATTGAAAGAATTTGGTACATTATTTTTTTCTGCTAGCTGAAACGCACGATTTCTGACATCATTAATTGTCAAACCAAACATCATGCTCTCCAAAGACAACAAATATTCTACCAACTCTTTTTCCATTGTTGGTGAAAATAAGGTCTAAAATATAAAAAATTGCATATAAATGAGGCATTTTACAGTATTTCTACTGATTAAAAATACTTCAGCCTAATTAATCTTTTATACCTTTTTAATGTTATTTAATAGGCTGTATTTATAAACCAAATTATAATTTTTCTTAAAAGGTTTATTTTTTTATTTATTTTATCTCTATATTGATCCTCCTGACTCGCAGGAAAGCGACGGAGGCGCTAATACAGAGGGCAAGCAATTACCCCGACCTGTTTCCGGAGATACCAAGCAAGATATTGCTGTCGGCTTGTAATTTAATAGAGATATGACTGTAATTTAGAACTGCTTGCCAGGACCACCAAGCAGGGGAAAATACCGTAAAGTGTCTTTCCCAAGGACACAACAGAATGGTACAAGTGGGTTTTGAACTGAGACCGTGTTGGTCACCAGCCTGGCGCTTTAACCACTCGACCACGCTACCGACAATTTAAAAGGTTTATTAAAAATTTTAAATCAAGTTTACCTCGTAGTTACCAAGGATTTTTGTATGGTTTTTGGCATGTTTGTTTTGGTCTTTAAATCTTCTTCGAAGAGTTGTTTTGGTATTAGAAATTCTTTTGATGCTGCTCTTAAAGAGGTTTCATTTTCCAATGCATGTAGTGCTTTTTTCATGGAGTCTTTACTCCATGACTGTCGATTTGTTTTGCGCTTGTAATTTCGAACCATGGTAGCCTACAGCAATTTTCATACAACTATTAAAATTGTAAAAAGGTTGAATGAATAAATAAAAAATAAATTCAAATGTGGATACTAATAGCAGAATTTAGCTAATTTGAACTTTCTTATTCGTATAGCTGAAAGCCAATATTCTTATTGGTATAGCTGAATGAGAAACAGTTGGAGTTTAGACATGCAATTAACAAATTTACCCTTAGACAAGGCCTGCTAATATTGGTAGACTATTATACGATTAGCCTACCTTATTGATAGATTATAGAAAAGCTGTATCAGTATAAAAAGCATTAATTTTTATAAATAAAAGTTGTTACACTACTTTGATGCAGTTTATGAAGAGAAATATTGATAATGAACCTTTATACTAAACAGCAGTTTGTGTGGAGCAAAATGAAACTTTGGTCTGTTTTGCCCCACTCATAGCTGGACCATTTTGTCTCATTGCCTAGTTTTGACATGCCATCTTATGACAGATATTATTATCAAACCTGATAAATTCCAAACCACCCGAAAAATAGCCTACGGTATTACTCTTAAAAACATGAAGTCCAATATTTTAACTCCATAACCATAAAGCAAACTATTCACTTATTAAAATATGCTCTTTTTAGATCAAGTAGGTCAAAATTCTTCTGATCGTTCTCAGTTCGTCGGTATAAGTTCGACGTTCAAACAAAATGACTGGAATAACATGGTTCAATGGCTGATTATGTAATCATAGTCAATAGGTGGCTGTATTTCTTTTTTACGAATTTATTTAAATGTTCCGTTTTGCCTCACGGTGCCATATTGCCCCACCTTCCCCTATATGGTCGGAGATCAATTTTCCGATTGGGAAGCGAAGCATAAAAAATAGTGATCTATGTAGAAATTTATCATGGAGGTTGGCGAACCAAAAACACAATTAGAATAAGTGGTCCTGGTAATGCATAGGCGTACCAGCCAAAAAAGTTGGGAGCGATGAAATTTTGCCCATATTTTGTGACAGCCAGAATCATGATTTTCTAGTACTTTACGGATAGGACAAAAAAATTGTCTGTGATTCTAGGATGAAGACCAAAAAAAAGTCTTCACTTGGAATCAATTTCTGATTTCTCAATTTGTGTCCCAAAATCATAGTGTTCTCGGAAAAAAAAGTCTTTACCTAAATTAGGTACCATTTTCTGCAGTTGTTCATTGTCGCTGCCCTAAAATTTTTGATTTTGCCCAAATATTTCCTCGTCACTGCCCAAAAAAATATAATTTTGCCCAAATTTTGGAAACTTGTTCGGCTATGTGGTGATGGACCAAGAACTTTTTTAGAATTATATTCACGAGTCAGGTATTATGCTTTTTAGATAGGCTTATCATCAGTGATGGGATTCAGGGGGTTCGCACGGGTTTGCGCGAATTCGTTCTTGGAATTTTGACACGTTTAGCGAACCCGGTTTTAACTTTATGTAATCTATGTATTTCAATATCCCTGTGTTTAATGTAACAGTTTCAATCTGCTGCAGATGTTTGTTCAAAGTGTAAAGAACGATTCTGAGTGAAGACCTTTTTTCTTTTTTTTTTTTAGAGAACGCCCTAATTTTGGGAGAAAAATAGGGAAATTAGAAATGAAATCGAAGTGAAAACCTTTTTTTTTTTTTTTAGAGAACACCCTAATTTTGAACCTGTTCTTAAAACTTTGAATTCCAACACTGAAACTGTTGTTAGCGAGTTCGATACAAAAGAGAACCTGTTCTTAAAATTTTGAATCCCATCACTGCTTATCATACTTTCCAATTTTGGCGGAACAGCCTAGAATTTTAGGGCTCGGTCACGCCCATTTTGGCAGAAATACCACCAGAAATCGAAGACAGATTCCATGGTCAGACACCCTTTTTTCTTGTTTTTTTCCCAGATCACTAGTTTTCAGAGACAAAAATCATGGAATTCGACACAGATTTGAAACGAAGACTTTTTTTCTTTTATAGAACACTTAATTTTAAGGACAAAAACATGAAATCGGAGCATTAAAGGAACAGCATTAAAACATATGAATAGGCCTATATGATTACTGCGTTCCAGTAAGTCTGTTTGCCTTTATTTATCTAATCGCAGTTTGCTTGAGCTAAGCAGCATTTTAAAAATGCGTGTGACATTAACAATAAAACACCAGTTTTTTTAATGACGATTTATAACTATTGTAATCTTTTAGTGTCAGACCCAGTTAATAGATTTTCCTAAATGACTTAACATTGTACTTTACTGCTTCACACCCATTTTCATTAGCATTGTTACAAAAGTGTAAAAAACTAACTTTCTTTTCCATCACTTTTCAAAATACCGTTTTCGAAATTTAATAACGTTGGAAATAAGGTAATTAAAGAAATACTAACTTAACTAAGGACGTAGTTTACAAAACCTAAATGCAGTTAGTAGAAAGCAGCACTTCAAAATTTTTACCATTTCAAATTAAATTTTACAAGCTGAACATTTTCGACTCATCCTTGTCAAAGCAACTACAGTTTTCGATTAGTATTACATTTTAAAACAAACGATAGAAGAAAACGAAATTGATTTAAAAATCAATAGAAGCTTCTGCGATTTAAATTCTCTGATATAAACGAATTACCGTACTTCAGGTCAAAACAAATTTAATTTTAATGGTTACAACTACAAAAGCAGAAACCAGGTACTACCAAGTAAGAAGACAACTCACTTTAAGATAGCCATTTATTGAATTTTATTTAAATATGAAATCCCTGATTATCGCATTTGGGTAAAACAGACTGTTGGTTTTTTTGATTGCATGATAGTTTCGTTCCGAAATATTCTGCTCTAATGGCCTTATACAGTAGAGCATTCTGTATTGCAATTGATATCAACTCTATCTTGCGACATCATGTAATTACGTATTTGAATAAAAACGAAGATCTATTTTCATAAAATTTCTTAATAAATTTTAGCGTATATTTTTTCCTTTATAAAGATTTATGAATATCTTCGTCACATATAAAAAACTTTTTTTGTCATGGTAACATGATTAGCTAACTATTTTTTATTGCATTACATGTCTTTTTCAATTTTTTTTATCGTGCTTTTTAAAGTTTAATCGAAATTCCTTTAGACTTAAAGCAGTGTTGTTATATTGGACAATAGCGATCCTAGGAGTTAATTAAATAATCCAAGGGGCCATTAAACTGTCAAGGGAACGAATAGGAATTACCGAATAGTCAGGGATTGATGAATAACTGCTGAGGTCTATTGAAGCAAAAAGCAATCAATTCAAAATGTCGTTAAACCGGCAAAACTTATCAGACAGACATGCACATCCTTTACATTAATGAAGTAAAAGTGTATGTACGTCTGTAGTTTTCAGCGTCTTTACACATTAGGAATTGTTTTATCATGCATTTCAAGTAAAAACTACTTAAATTTATTTTGACATTTTTTTCTTGTATTAGTAACTGTTATAGGCACTTGGTCGGGAGGTTAATCAAAAATTTTATACTAAAATCGTGGATCGATCTGCAGAAAAGTTTGAGAACCTTTGCTTTAGAAGTGATAGACGCTCTCTAGCTGCTTAGCACTTGTTTTGTAGAAACGTATAGCCAAGAAGGTGAGGGTCGCATCTCACTGGTGCATCGTGATAACAGACATCAAAATCGAAGCATAAAAATCTCATTTTGTGTTCAAATATTTTACAGGTTTAAAAATCTTACTTATAGGTGGCAGCTCTACATCAGGTAGGCTAACTTGGAGCGATTTGGGTCATAGCAAAAAACAATGCGTAAGCAGTGTTGTGGAATCGGATTCGCCGGAGTCGCATGTTTTAGGGAGGGGAGGAGTCGCAGTCGAAAATCGGAATTGTTTTTTTTTAATTTGCTGGAGCGGAGTTATTTTTTTAGGTGTGGTGATGTCGGAGTAGTTTTTGTTTTTGAAAGCTCTGTTGTACGATAATTAAGCCTTCACGGTTTTGGAGTTGGAGTCGCCGGAATAGGAGTTTTAGGGTGGAGTTGGAGTCATGCAATTTTTAAATAGCTGGAGTCGGAGTTGAAGTCTTAAAATTTTAAATATGTGATGTCGGAGTCGAAGTAAGAGTCAAAAAATTTTAAATTTGCAGAGTCGATGTCGAAGTCGGAGTCGGAGTCGAAAAAGTTCCTGCGACTTTACAACCCTGGCGTAAGCACCACATAAAGTTTAAAAAACAAGCGCGGTAACGATAAAAATTTATATCATACTAATGCAGCCTATTTGTCATTGATATGTTATTACTCTATGTATGAGTGCTCGCCTCTGAACACCATTTTTTATGAAAGGGGGTTTGACCTTATCTCGTGCAAACGCCTTATGGCTGTATAACTCCTGTTTGTTAAGCATTTTTAATATTTTTTGTTTCGGTTTTAAATATTGAAAGTCAAAAAAGTGTCTTTCAATTGCCATGAATATACAGTATATAGATGGCAAAGCTTTTAACTAAACCCGTCGAATATAAAAGATAAAACTAAGTTTTAAAGTCTCTTATATTTGTTCTTCATAAAAAAGATACCGAATCGTTTTACACACAACTGATTGACAGTGGATCCCAGGATCAGTAAATTGTCATATTTCAATCAAAATAGAATTAAAATAAAAAAAGTTCTGAATCTCACGAAAGTCACCTCCGTTTTTTATTTGGTCTTGTATAAAAAATTCTGTTAGACACTTGCCATCCGCAGTTATATCTGAGTAAAAATCATTTCTCTCAAAACGATTATAGTCTGATTAAAATTAATGAGCCTCAATTCAATCTTTCTCCGTCAAGTTCAGAATCGAAATAAGTATCAATATCACTAACTCTTATGCAATCAAGATAAAATTTTGTTTCTATGTTGACCGCATGCCATAATGTTTGTCGTTTTGTTGCTTCTTCCTTTTTCGGTTCTACTTCTACTGCTTATAAATTTTTCAATTTCACTATATTTTATATTCCGAAACTACAATAAAAAATACTGATACTGAATAAAATAAAATAACTGTTGCAGCAAGTTTGTGTGTCGAACTTGCGACGCATAGTAAATTCTCTTGTATAGCCACTGTTATAGAACGCGCACAACAGTTTAAAATTTCATTGCCTTTTGTGGCAATTAGTGATTACAGCACGTGCGAGCGCAGCATAATTGCAGTGAATAAGCACGGCAGTTTAAAAAAAAAAAAAATTGCAGCTGAAGCGACGTAGATTATCTGTATACTGTATCTCGAAATCAACCGTTAAGAAAATAATATTTGTGTTGGCGTTTTGTGATTTTGGAAAATTGTTGGTGAGTGTTTTTTCTTTGTTTTATTTATTATTATTTGCTTTAGCGTTTATTTTAGTTAATAATTTTTGCTTTTAATAGAAAACCACTAAAACTGTTCTGAAGTATGTTTCGACTGGGAATTCTGACGCTACAATAACCTAGTGCCTATACAAGGTTGGGTGCTCCAAGAGCTGCTACTTTCCGAAACAAAAACAAAAATTGGAACTCTTAGCATAGCCGTACCAGACCAAACATTTTGGGGGGCCAAAACAATGTTTTCCGAATTTTTCGGCAATTTTTCGAATCATGATTTTGCATCGTTACATGGAGATCCCCAAATTTCACTCAGATTTAATGTTCACTCAAAATTTTTATTTTAGTTTTATGAAGATATCTCTGAAATTTAAAACTGCTTGCCAAGATTACCAAACAGGGAAAAGTCCCGTAAAGTGTCTTTCCCAAGGACGCAACAAAATGGCGCGAGTATGTTTTGAACCGAGGCCATGTTGATTATAATCACAGTGCACTAACCGCTCGACTACGCTGCCGACGACACGACAGAATGACGTAAGTAGGTTTTAAACTGTAACGTTATCGATCGGACTCGCCATCGATAGGTCTTATGTGCTTCCTTCAACTCGCTGTAACGGTGCAAATTTATGACTGGGCATAGGTGAGATTTTAAGACGGAAAAAATGAAGAAGAGACAACTCCCCTAGCTAGCTCTGTATTTTTAACGCTTTTGCTGACAACCTTATGATAGCAGAGTAAAAAAAGTTTTTTAAAAGAGTCTTACCGCGTACTGTACAATGTACATCATGCAACTTACACAACGTTAGTTTCGGTTGCTCAAAAGTATTTTTCTGAATTTTATAGATTTAAATTTTACCTCATCAAATTTTACTCAGAAAATCTCATTTCTTGCTTATTTTTGCAAATTTTCACTCACCTTTGAACTATAAATACTTTATTACAGGTATTCTAAAAACTTCGGCGCTGTGACCCTTGAGTATCAACTATAGAATTTTTTGCTCTCACTTTCTCATAAATTCTGAATCAGCAAATAAATTTTCCATGTTTCAAAATATTCCATCAAACACCTTTCTCGAAAACTTTTAGCGTCCCCCATTCCAGGGTGGGCAATTTGTAGTTTTATCTTTGATCTATTTTTGATTTATAATATTTTATAATCTTTGATTTATAATATTCTGGAAGTATACTATCCTGAGGTAGTAAAAAGGTAGACCCTCGGCCCCAGTCTTATTTGTGTCTAACCTGGAGTGGATGCCCTTCCAAACGACGAAAAATATAGTAAAACCTTTACCAATTTAAAATTTGGTGATTTTAAGATTTTATCCCGATTGAAATCAAAAGAAAATATGTCTCTACATCTGTGTTTGTCATAAAAAGTTGGCGACGTGGCCGAGTTAATAAGAGCGTTGTATTCATGGCGCACATGATCAAGACAGTTTAAGTTCATAACCTTTTCGCGTCATTTCGTTGTGCTTCAAGAAAGACACTTTACGGCACTTTCTACTGCTTGGTGGTTTCAGCATTTCCTTAATTTCGGTTCATGTTTCTAAATAAACACTAATAAACAAAATAAAAAGTTTTAACCGAATAGCAGTATCTTGGCATCTCTGAAAGCGGGTAATCGCTTGATGGGTGTTCGAAGTATAACGCCTCCGACAACTTCTTGCGTGCCAGGAGGATAAATAGAGATGAAAATAAAAAAATGAAAAAATGTTCGATCAAATTTATAATTGCTGATGTATGAAATTATTACTTTTTTAATGCTTGCTGACGTTTTTATTTGAATCATTACTAAAAGAACACATTTTAGTATTATTTGTAATATTGGATCACTAATGTAAGAGATAAACTGGGATTTTTATCTCACTGTCGGCAAAAAAATACAATTATTCTTTTCTAAACTGTTACAAATTTGCGTTTTTTAACAATTAAACAAAATTTATTCATAAAAACTTTTTATAAGAGGCAAAAATTGTTTGGTCAAAATAAAGCAAAAATTTAACACCAAATTTTATAGAGGCTTTCACGGTACGAGTATTTACTGTTTTCTGCCCTTTAATTCTAAACTTTTAAAAAAGATTAACTTTCGATTGTGCAAACCAGGAGCAAATCTTCAAAAATAGTGTTCATATTTTTGTTTTAAACCAAACGGCCGACACATTTATTTTTACCGTGAAATTCTACTTGATTACTAATAAACAAAAGAGAGTTTTCACAGCATTCCGTTTTCCGGTCTTTTTTGTACAATTTTTTCATGTTAATGCGGGATAGCTACAAGTATTGGTTTAACGTACTGCAACTTACTGAAGTAAAGGTGAAAAGTATATACTCGAGTTTCTGTGACATATCATTCATAATTCCAATCTCAAACCCATAACTCTATAGTTAATTTTCAGTCTTGTACAGTAATTTTTAGGTTTTTGATTATCACGTCATCTTTCCCATTGTTACATAGTGATTGTGTAATCGGTACCACCCGTCCACTTAATTAATTTTTTCTGCAAGTTGTTCTTTTTAGTGATTATAAAGAATCATTTTCTTACTGTTTTATTCAAAGAACGTTGATTGACTAAAGTTTAAAACCATTCCAACGTTTTTGCGGCCGATAACGTAATTTTGCTAGAACGTTCAAGAAACTATTGGTATCATCTACTAATCTACTATTATTAAGCTAATTCTATTTAATAAGTTATTAATCTATTCATTACTTTATCATATGATTGTATTGAGATGTACGATCGCTAGATCTAGTATAATATTCAATCTAAAAATTCTTGTTCGTTCTAGTAATTTTAATTACAGTATTTTCTGGTAACATTGGTTGATATATATAAATAGCACAGTAAATTTTGTCTTTCATTCAACTTGAGCAATTTCAATTGAGAACTGCTTAGAAATCGTTTTCGTTACTGTCGCCTGTTTCGTGTTGTTGAAGTAGTCAGAGGTCCGTGTCTACGTCTTGGAATTAATTATATAATGAGATATAATTGTTTTAGCCTGTATGAAGGACGAAGTATTAAGTTTAATATTAGTCAACGGGATGCTAATTTATAGTCAGTACAAAGTTGTTGGCGCTGTAAATTGCTTTAAAGCTTTGTGAAACCTGAGAGCGAGAATTGTTTAAGTTCTTTGGATTTTTGTAAATGTAGTCTTCATATTCAGAAATGGTAGTTTATTTCTATTTGTAGAGTGAAGTTCTCTAGCGAAGCATTCGTACTTAGCCAGAAACCAGAAACAAGTGTTTTAGGAACTTCTAGAATCATTCGCACTCAGCCAGAACTAAGCGTTTTAAGAACGGCAAACTATTTCTAAAGCCAGCTTAAGTAAAAATAAACACAGATTTACGTCAGTGCTGGTCTTTGAGTTACCTAGTTCAACTGCTCTCTTTGGATTCCCGAGCAAAACTGAGACAGTTTCTTAAATACGAAACAATAATTTTTTGTTGACTTAGTCCAGCTCTGCAAACACGTTTTTAACCGAGTTAAGTTCGAATTTACAAAAATTTGCCTTGTGTTCGAGTTCTTCATTTTCAATTTTTCCGGTTCAAGTTCAGAAAAATGTCGGGTTTGGATGATCAACCTTGGAAGCTCATAAAAATTACAAACAGCAAAGTTTAAATATATTTTTTGTAAACTCATTAATAATAAACATCAACGATCGATTATACATGCAACAAAATTCAAAATCTCTATTTTAGGCATATAGAATAGCTACACCTGTATTTAATTAGTTTAAAAATAACCAAATTCGATTTTTTTTCTAGATAATTCAATAGAAAAACAATATGTTTATTTGCCGTCCATCATTAGAAAAACTAAAAAGTAGAAAGCTACCGCTAGGAAATATATTAATAAAATATGCAATAAACAAATGGGAATTTGAAGTCTACGCGCAGGCTTATAATGGGTTTCAACTTCGAGTGTATAATAGTCAAATTTATTCTTTCGGTTTTTCTTCATTCTCTGTTTAACTGTTTTTGTTCTTTTTTTTGAAAACCAAAGAATAAATTTGACCATACAGTACACCCTAAATTGAAACAAGTGAAACTTTAACTAGTACCCATTATAAGCCTGCGTGTAGACTTAAAATTCCAATTTGATTATTATATATTCTTTTTATGTATAGTTTTTTTGTTCTTTGTAAGCTAGAACTGGTATCAAGATTGAACAAAAAGCAAAAAAATTAGTCCACACAACATGCAAAGTCGGAAAAAATGAAAAATGCAAATCAAATTGAAATTTATGCAACAACACTATTCCAAGTTTAACTATCGAGACATTTAAACAATCAAGATGCAGCTAATTTTGTGTGTAATTAATTGTATTTAATATACAACCAAACAATATTCAGACAACCAAACAATCACTTTTTTAAGCAGCTATTGTATCAAACAGGTACAGTGGACAATCATAATTTTGAACTAAGACATACAAAAAGTAATTTGATTAGTAAATGACATGACAAAATTAATCCAATTCAGTATAAAGTCTACAGTTGTAGTTGAAATGATTGCAGCACAGAAAAGCTAGCTAGACTGTAAAACCAAAGTGAAACGCAGCTGCCGTTAAAATACGCCCAAGAAAAGCACGGTAATAGTAAAAAAACAAACATGACTATTGTTTTATTGTAATTGTTATTAACAAAATCACTTTATTAATAAACTCGAACTCCATCAATTTTTTACAAGTTTGACTTCAAGTTCAGTAAAAAGACCGAGTTCTTCAGGTTCAATTTTAAGTTTAAGTTTGCAGCCCTATTTTATTCAGAGCAAAACTATTTTTAAATATCATTAAACTGAAACAAGATTTCAAACAATGTAATAAATTAAATGCGCCTTTGCAATCAATTCAAACTCTCAAATTCGAAGTTATGCTTTTTCCTCCAGGTTTTCCTGCTGTCTTCGTAATTTTTAAACAAGGAACAAGTCTTTGCTTCCAATCGGAAAAAGATCTGACAACTGAAACAATACTAAAAATGACATTAAGTGTGTACATGCAGTACCAAAACATAACAGGCTTTTCAGGATCATAAAAAAAACAAACAACACCTAAAGTTATGCCATCCGAAAATACGCTCAAGCTGCTACAAATGCTTAGACGAATTATTAATTCTCGAACTTTTTGTTGATTTTTTCGCTGAAGAGCATTAGAAAAACAACATTCGCACACGCCGAAATGAATAATAAAAGGATAAGCAAACATTGCAAGAAGATAGATTTGAAAAACTAACATAATTAAAAACATGGTCCCAGCTACTCTGTCTAAGTTTTTTTTCAATTCGTCGTCAACCAACGAAAAGCCGATAACGCATCCTTGAGTCGATGCAATCAAAGTGTAATTGATTAAGTAACTCACAAAAGTTCCTATAAAGGATCCAATAATTCCAATAAGAACAATCCAACTGCCAAATGGAAAACGCTTTGTTCTCAAATGATTTAATGTTGGATGACAATAGACTTTTAGTTGTCTTGCCCATAGTAACATGTACAAACAGCACAAAGAACATTGATACAAAAAAACAGCTAATTGTTGATAAACTCGACAAGCCAGGTTCGATTTTCGACCAAGTCGTCATTCGACTTGGTGAACAAGACATATAATCATTCCCAAACTCATGGCAATCAGACATAGGCTTCCATCTGACAAAAAGTCTTCAATTTTACATTTCCAGTTTTGTCTTCTTGGATTTTTTTGTTTTTTTTTTCTGCATTGAAACACTGCGAGAGCAATTGTCAAATACAAAGCAATCGCTGTTAAACATGAAGCGAAGATTTAATCTCTAAGCCAAGGTCTGTGATAAGAAGAATTAGTGTAACTAGTATTATTTATATTCATGGTCATCTTAATCAATTATTGTTTCACAACAAAATTGTTCTATAATAATGAAAGCATCAGACCTAAAAAAAGTTAACTGCAAAACATTAGTATTTAATGAACAAAAAATAGCTTTCTTCCGTAACAAGAACAAGAGCACTTATTTTTGGGTAACAGCGAGGCGCTAATTTTCAATTTGGCATTAGTTTTTTTCTAGTACATCAGGTTTCAGAGATATGAGAGGATCCGGGCATTTTATACATAAATATCTCTGTCATTATCACGGCAGTTTTTTAGATTTTGGAATACTGAACGGATTAGCACTCCGTTATGGTTAATAAAAGATTAAACAAACAAGTTTAACCTAACGGTGTGGGTGTTTACCAATAGAATGAAAATTGGACAATGGGCCAACTCTTTTTTGTCTATTGTAGTCTTGAAAAAGACTATTTATTGAAAGTCTCGAACCACCTGTTCTTGGCTTGGGTGGTATTGAAAATACTGCTAGTCTTACATGAGTAACCTTAACAAAAGCTTCTTATGCTTATCAAAAACTTTTTTAAGGCTTCTTATGCCTTAAAAATGGTTGTTTTGGGTAGCCTTAATAAGGCTGTTTAAGAATAGCATAGCAAAATGATTGCTATCGACTTGGGCACCACTTAGTACTGCAATCAATATCAGTTCTGAGATAAGATTTAATAATGTTTGGCAAACGATTTCCGTTTGTATGCATGGATTGGATCGTCACGGTACAACATCCAGCAAAAATCATCCATCATACCCTCATTTCAAACTCCTTGATACCTTTCTTCCATTGCTTGGATATCTTGACAAAATCTTTCATCCTGGTCATCACTAACTGCTCCAAGAATTTCAGGAAAAAATTCAAGGTGAGAATAATGAAAATGCATTTTTAAAGACATGCGACACCCCATTTCTTTGTATGCTGCAAGCAACTCTGCAACACCTTCTTGATATAAAAATGATTTGAAATTTCCCAGAGAATTTAAGCAAATCCATTTAAATGCATGCCAAGCTTGTAGTTCCAATGTATTTAAAGTTTTTTCAAACTCTGGGTCTTTAAAAACTTTCCGAAGTTGTGGACCAACAAAAATTCCTTCTTTCAACTTGGCTTGGCTTTAGTTTTGGAAACTTTTTGCTAAGAAATTCAAAATTATTCAAACGGTGTTTGGCCATAGCTTTCACAAAGTTCTTCGTTAATCCTAACTTGATATGCAACAGTGGCATTCAAACTTTATGGGATTTACTAAAGGAATGTGTTGAATATTTTTTATTCCAGGCACATATAAATTTCTTGGCCACCATATTTTTGTTTTATAGTGCTGTGCAGTGGCACGTCTGTTCCACAAACATAAAAAATAACAGTATTTAGTAAACTCCCCTTGCAATATCATTAACATGCCAATGATCTTAAGGTTCCCATATAAGCTCCAATAGTAGTCAGAATAGTTGATCGCATTCAACAAGATTTCAATATATTGTTGTAAAATTCTTTTAACTGGACAGAGTGTGCAATAGCAATGAAGAGTTTTTTATTTCCAACATGAAAAAGAATTGCTTTCAAGCTTCTCTTTGAGGAGTTAATAAAAAGCCTCCATTCATCCACAATGTGAACTATACCCAGAGTTCGAAACAGTTCTTCAATATCATGGCAGTAACGAAAGATCCCTCAACTTTAAATGCCCAAAAAAGTCCTTATTGCGCTTCCTCTAGTAACTTACTTTGACAAATTTTTCAGCCATATTTTGTTCTTTCAACCTTGATACAAGTAGCTCTGCTTTTTTCATAGAAAGACATAAATCTCTAATTAGGTCATTTACATGTTTCTGTGAAAATAAAATGGGATCTTCTATGGTATCATACCCAAAATATGTAGAGTTGGCAGAAACGAATTCGTCGAAATCGGCTTCATTAGCATATGCAATCAATAACATGAAGCCCATCTTGAGGAGGATTTGGTGGTGGCATTGAATCATCATGAGGAGTCGGTATTCTTGCTGAATCTAAATTGGGATATACTATTTTGTCTCTTTGTTTGAAGGAAAAGCCCTTTGTTTTGTTGAGACAAAAATAGCAATTTTGACAGTGATCTTTGGGTTCACACCAAATCATTGCGACGGCAAATGGCATAAAAGAAGACCGTTTATTTAGCCAGTTGCGCAAGCCTAAACAGCATTTCATGTATATTTTATGAGGTGCCAGGTCTTATCTCGGTCATCTAATGGGAAAACAAAATATATCATATACATCTTTTTGATATCATGAGTGAATTCTTTTGTTGTTTTTTGCTCGTACACTTTTCATAGACAAAGTGAAACCTATTTGAATAGTTTAAGCACTTTCTGGGCACTATAACGTAGGCCTATCTATTTTACGCCTGTAGAAATAAATAAATATAACATGTTGCTATGCATTGTTAATATTATTCCCGCTTTTGCGCCGACCTATGCTCAAACATTTTTCATATTCTCTACTTAAATAATAACTTAAAAAATTATTTACTTCCATCCTTTCAATGCTACTCGGCGCTTTCATTTACGTTGTTTTAACACTTAAGAATGCTATTGTATGACGTCATAATGCAATTTTTTATTATATTTCACTCTAAAATGGTTAGTAACGATATTAATGTAAAATTATAAAAGCAATAATATCTCAAAAACGTGATGTGCTTGTGAAAAAGTAAAAACGTTTTCGGAATCAGCCACGAAAGTACTCCCAGAAACACTTACCAGGCTCTCCGTTTAAAATTTGCTGTTGACCAGTGATATTATTAACAAACTTCAGATTAAGATAAAAATCAAGTATAGGCTGCAGCATAGGCTTACTTTACAACAGTATTTTTTCCAAACAAAGCCACCAAAGAGTTTACCAGAGGTTTTTGAGAATGTGTAATTTTAATGGAGTGTACAAACAGGGTACCAGACACAGTCTGCACCACCATTTAGGCTTGAAATTACAGTACTTTGTCCCATACATTGCTCCTTTTTTAGAAGCATTTAAATTTAAGAAAATATCAAAACACTCTAAAAAAAGTCTTTACTTTAATTTGAAGAACAAAATGTTTATCTTTGTTTCGAAAGTGAAGTAATGATTTTATAACTCAATTTATTTCGTTTGCTCTAAAGCAGGGGTCTCCAAAGT
The DNA here is from genome assembly GCA_963680785.1 of Diplosoma virens. NCBI lineage: Eukaryota > Metazoa > Chordata > Ascidiacea > Aplousobranchia > Didemnidae > Diplosoma > Diplosoma virens. The sequence goes on along the minus strand of OY796886.1, from coordinate 21,459,229 downwards.
ACGGTTCGTTAAGATTTTTATCCGGCCCGCGGAGCTCTTTTTAAAAAACATATACAAAAGTATAAAGCAACGGAAAAATGCGCCGATTAATAGTAAAAATAAGATCATTTGAAAATCCTTTTGACTTTGTCATTGAAGACTTTCCTATTGATTTACAAATGAAAATAATTGATTTGCAATGTAATGATATTTTAAAAGACAAGTTTAAAGAAGAAATTTTAATTGAATTTTACAAATGTCTTCCATCTGGGCAATACTCTTACTTTAAAAAATTTTCTCGTGAATTTGTTCTAGCTTTTGGTACTACGTGTTTGTGCGAAAAAACTTTTTCAAGGATGAAATACACAAATCTTGCTACAGATCACAACTGTCTGTTGAACACTTGAATGCCTTACTCATGATCGAAACCACTTACTTTGAACCACAGTTGGATAGATTATGTCGGAAATGCGCCATTGCGCCAGTTTTATGTTTCTAATACCAATCAGTGTGGTTGAGTGGTTAAAGCGCCGGCCGTGGTCGAGTGTGTCTGCCGTGGTCGTAGTCGGCAGCGTGGTCAAGTGGTTAAAGCGCCGGGCTCGTGACTAACACGGTCTCGGTTCAAAACCTATTCGCGCCATTCTGTTTTGTCCTTGGGGAAAGACACTTTACGGCACTTTCCCCTGCTTGGTGGTCCTGGCAAGCAGTGCTAAATTACAGTCATATCTCTATTAAATTACAAGCGGACAGCAATATCTTGGCATCTCCGGAAGCAGGTCGGGGTAATTGCCTACCCTATGTATTAGCGCCTCCGTCGCTTTCCTGCGAGTCAGGAGGATAAATATAGAGATAATAAAATAAATATAAAAAAAATTAAGACTAACAAATAACTACTTAAATATATACTCGTATGTGTATGCTTTACATTTCAACTGTGTACTGCATCAGATTTTTTAAATAAATAGTCTGTTTACAGTTATTTATTAACTGTTTTTCGCAAATTAAGTTTTTGGTTTGACCCAAGGAGGTCTAAAAATATCTATAGATGACCCCTGCTCGAAACGTTTGGAGACCCCTGTTCTAAAGTCCTAAAATAACTGCCAAGTCTTGGAAACTTATTTTATTTAGACCGATAATTCCCAATCTCAATTCTGGATGACTTTTGCTAGATAAAAGCTTGCAACTAAATTTCGAATTTTTAACTCCATGTTTATTGTAATTTCAAACTCCACCTACTCTCACTAAACTAATACTAAAAAAAATGATTTGAACGGTAACCATTCTTTTCTAAAAAACTTTTTTGAAACTTACTTGTAAAGCTGATATTTTTGCATTGTAAACGTTAAACATATCTTGCCTCCGTAGACTTTTGTCTGAAAAACTCCAAAGCATTTGGGCCAAAATCCCACTTTTTAAACCTCAGCATTTTCTTTTTTCTAACCCAAAAAAATCTACAAACAGACAGCCACAAAGGGTCTTGCCTGGGGGGACGTTTCTTTTTTAAGCATAAGATTATCTTTTCCTCCTTTACCGCTTCCAAATGTAAAATATTTATCTCTTTTTATGAGCATCTTCATTATCTTTTTATTATATCCCCTTTTGACAAGTTACTGATTTTCCACCTTGAACACACATAATTATTTTTGTTGCTATTATCATCTTCAATTACGATTCTGACTTGCAAAAAACATCAGAGGCGTTATGTCTAAGATTGATTTTGACTAGCGCTTCTCAAACTATGGGTTGCGATCCCAAATGAGGTCGCGTAACAAAATTTCGGGGTCGCAAATCAAATTAGAAAATACTGCTTGTACGAAATTGTGCTATGGCAAAAACAGTTCCTTTGAAATTCTTTTGTCTGGGAAATTCACGGTCAACTGAACGGGTTTTTCAAGATGCAATTCCCAATCGAACGAAAGGAGTGGGCACCCCAGATTTTCCAAAAAAATTTTTTGGTGTGACATTTTTTTGTTTTTTTATTTTGAAACTTTCTGGCGCCCTTTGTGGTTAGGTACCAAAAAATTTTTTATTGTGTCACTGCAACAGTTGCGTACAGAACAATTTCAAGCAAATCTTTAATAAACTTAAAGTTGATTTTATTATGGACCACATGAGTTGAGTACATATGCTTGGTTTGATCATGGACAAAAAATTTAGAGATTTATTATGGAAAATTATTTCTTTAATTTCAAATTGTGATTCAACGATGCTCTGTTTACTTAAAGTTACCGTGGTCTTTAGCGATGCCCAGTTTACTTAAAGTTACCGTGGATTGGTGAAACTCCCGTTATATTTGAAAAGAAAATTAAGAGTAGCATTCAAAATTATTTTTTAACGGTTCAACCGCGAGTTATTTTCTCCACCAGACAAATTCTTCCTGCAATTCACAAAGACGTTCTGCCTGCTTCTCAACAAAGCATGGTCGTATACCAATACGTGTGCCGTTGCGAATGCCGGTACGTGGGCAGAACTTCTCAACGTCTGCAGGACAGAATCCGCCAACATGTCCCGAAAACAATCCGCAACAAACCAATTAAGAAAGAATTCAGCCAACGCGAAAAAGTAAAATAAACTCTTCCACACCTATTTGTAATTCGGCTATTGGCACTCATCTTCTGAAACATCTAAATTGCGCCCTTCACTACAATGATGATCAATTTTCAATTCTATCCAAAGCCAGATCTGAATTTTATCTTGCTGTATTAGAATCCATCCACATAACCTCACGCAAACCTGCATTGTGCCGTCAAAAAGAGTTCGTCTACAGCAGTGATTCTCAACCTTTTCGCTACCGCGTACCACCTGGCGATTTTTTGTTACACCTGCGTACCGCTGAGTTCGATAAGAAATATATTTACTCAAATTAACTTAAATAAAAATGACAGTATCATTTAATGTGATGATTGCATCTGTTTTTGCACAAGCTGATTTATGCGGAGAGCCACAGTGCTTACTGCACATCGGAAGTCGTCAGAGGTCGAAGTAAAACGATTCCTGCTTTTACTTTTAGTACTCATCATAGCAGAGAAGCCCTGCTCACATTCCCATGTACTGGGGAATACTAGCAACTGAGGAATAGCTTTTTGAGTCAGAGTAGGGTATGTAGAGGACATCGTTAGCCAGAAATTTATAGGACAGCATTCTTTATGCTTTATTTTAGCTGCCTCGTCAGACTGGATGTCAATGATTTCCTCTTCTTCTCCTGTTCCAACAGATAGAACGGATGGATCCACAAAGAACGGATTTGAAACATACGGACGATTTTCACAAAATTAACGATCTTGACGATTTGCTGTAAGCATGAAAGTAGTTCAGGAGGTAACACCTTGGCAAAAAGTGCAAAACTGTGAATTAAACGCTGAGTAAAAATAATCTCGGGTGAAACAGCTTTTACGTAAGACTGAAATCCGGATTTTCTCCCAAGCATAGCTGGAGCACCTTCGGTTGTACACCCAACCAATTTTGACCAGTCTAAATCATTTTTCTTGAAGAATTCATCCATGATGTTAAAAATATTTTTGCCCTTTGTTGTACCAGACACCTCCTTACTCATAAGCAGTTCAGTTTTAACTACAGTATATCATTTTCTGTGAACCTGACATAGACAAGCAATTGACCACAGTTGGTGACATCGGTCGACTCATCGAGTTGCATGGCGAACCCATATTTTGAAGCTCTTACCGCGGTAGTCACTTCATCAGAAATGTCGTCGGACATGTCATGGATCCGACGTTTCACCGCATCATTAGAAAGCGACACTGAATTTAACTTTTCAGCCTCTTTTTCTCCAATTAAGTTCCGAACAAGTATTTTTGCTGCTGGTAGAACAAAACTTTCGGCAATACTGTGAGCTTTCGTATTTTTGGCAATTAGTAAAGATACTTCATAAGAAGCATGGAGAATCCCAACACTCTTCTGGTAGCTCTGGCCCGTCTGGTCCAAATGCTGTCTCTTCACGTTTTTACCTAATCTTTGAAAGTAACTTTTATCTCGATCTTTCTTGTCTGAGTGGTTTGACTCAAGGTGACGCATAAGAAGACTGGGTTTCATTGCTGAATTAGACAGGATTTTCATGCAAATCACACACTGAGGAAGGCATTCTCGTCTGTGTTGTGCAGAAACGAAACCATATTTTATGTATTCCGTATTATACTTTCTCTTTGACATGTTTACACAGCTAAAATTTATAAAAATTTATAAAAAATGCTTTTTGGAAAATAGTAAAATCCATTTCAAAAATTACAACTTAGGTAGAGAAGTAACTTTTTTTATCCATATTATAATTAAGCTTAGCAGCACAACTGCATTCATTTAGCAAAAATTTTTTATAAACAAAAAAATCATTAAAGTGAACGTTTTCGGCTAACATAAGCTCTACATAACAAAATGCATGACAAGCAATAGCTAACTTTTTAATATTACAGGGCTAGGCTAGACAGGCTAACAAATTTTTCAAAATTACAAGAGAATATATGCCCTGATTATGACGTAATAAGTCAATGGAAATAATTACACTCTGATTTTAAAATTAAATTTTTAAATATACCAATTTTAAAATTAAGTTTTTGTTAAATGAATGCAGTTGTGCAGCTAAGCTTAATTATAATTTTTAAAAATTAACAGTTAAACAAATGTGTTGCGTACCACCAAAAATAGCTTCGCGTATCACAGGTTGAGAACCACTGGTCTACAGGCTTAAATTATCAACATAATTATTACCTATATTGGTTTTAATTTTATTCTTTTTCAGACTTCAAATTACAACTATAATTTTGCCAAGTTAAACTCCAAATTTCGTCCAATAAAAATTGTTCCATTTCTAACTCGACGAAACGACAATTTTTACTTTTCAACCGCTTGGTGGCTGGTGCTTCTAAATCAACTGCGCTTTTGTATAATTTCTTACTCGGCGAAACGACGATATCTTACGCAAAAAAATTTCGAATTTTCAGTTCTTTACTCATTGTAGCGATTTCTCCTGATGAGAGCTACACGAAAACGTTAGAGTTTTCCTAAACAGCCTTTTTCAAGGCTACTCCCTCTTTTATCAGTTTTGTCTATATAGATGGCCACGTCTATAGCGACATTTCAGGCAAATTGTGATTCATAAATTCATTAATAAATCGGTCAAAAAAATCAATTTTGACCTACAAAGGTCATCATCCGTTTCCGTAAAAAATCAAATTTTTTTAAAAAATTGGAAAAGGGTTAAAAACTCGACTCATACTAATCGGTTCCTGACTCAAAGACACAAAGTGAAGTCTCAATAAAAGCTACAAGGCCAACGACACAACAGCTGACCTCATGATTATCAATCAGTAATGAAAATCAAAAAATACATACTATAAAATTTGTAACGAAATCAAAAACCGCCAACTCCCATAAAAATCAAAAGCGTTGATTGAAAAAATCAACAAAATCACTGTAGTTTCCTTGGAGTGTGTGCAGTTTGAACGATAGAGAACAAATTAACGGGTTTAAAGCTCAATCACAATTATAAGACAGTCTTGTCTATAATTGTGATTGAGTTTCATTTTGTATCTTTGAATCAGAACCCGATTAGTATGAGTGGAGTTTTTGGATTTATTTTAATTTTTTTAATAACTTTGATTTTTTACAGAAACTAATAATGACCTTTATAGGTTGAAATTGATTTTTTGTGATGAATTAGTTTAATTTTTAATTTCCATATTAAATATTCGGTTCATTGAACTTTGACCGATTTTATTAATGAATTTATGTATCGCAATTTGACCAGTTAAATAAAATCGTCAATTTGACTTTGCTAAAAAGGGTAGTAGATTTCTTTTGGAAGGCTTTTAACATTTTTTAATTTTATTAACATGAAGGTACCCATAATTGGGTCGCATACAAATTTATTTTTAAGATGGGAAAAAAAGTTTGAGAAGCTGCACAACAAAAAAGTTTGAAAAGGCCTGGTTTAGACCAGTGCTGTTTAACCTTTTTTTTGCTAGCATTCCTTTGAAATAAACTACCAATTCTCGCATCCTTTTTAGAATTGGTTAAATAAGAAAATTGTTGTTATAAAAATTTTAAACAAGTAACTGATAATATAATTAGGTAGGTAGAGAATTACTCTTTTAAAAGAATTTAAACTTTTAAAACTTTTAAAACTCTTTTAAGAGAATTACTCTTTTAAACTCTTTTAAACATATAATAACACAATACTAAAACGTGAGTTAATTTTACATTAGCAAAAAAGTAAATTAGAGTAATACATTATACATTTATTGTATTTCTGTGAACTTTTTGCTGTTGTCTCAGTGACATAAACCTAACCAGCCATGATAATTCAACAACCACGTACGCCCTAGGAACAAATATTGCACCCCTGGTTAAGAACCCTGGTTTAGACTGAAAGTGAACGCTGAAAAAATAAAAAAACAAAGCGGTAAGTGTAAAAAAATCGCCAAACATAAAATTTTGGGTACAAATTAAAATATTTTTAATTTTTTAACTTGTTTTAAATTGTATAGCTTAAAAGTGGTAGCGGAAAAAGCAAGCAGAAAGCGGAACTTTCCGCTATGCTTTCCGCTTTGAGTATTGACCGATCTTTAACAGTCAAACGATTATCCCGACTACTTTCGGAGATCCCGAAATGTAGCTTTACGGTTGAAATTTATTCCAAATTCTGAAACCTTTCACCCCAAATATTTTCTCTTGAGCTTGACAAACCTTGTAAACGAATCTCAGTTCAAACGCGAATAGCTTTTTTACTTAAAATTCATTTTTTCAAATCAGGAAAAACCTTAAAAATCGCCTCCACTTTCTTTCCTATCTCCCTTAAGTAAACTCTTTACAAAATAAATTCTAAATTCAAAGTTATTCTCTTTTTACGTAAATAAATTTAACACCAAGAAACTTGTAACTCTGAAAAAGAACTTCTAAGAGTTTTATTAATATACGCTTTAATTTAATGACCTGTTAGGCCTATTATCAATTTTATAACTATTATTATTTTTATTATTCAATGCTCTTATGCAGTTTTTAATCTGTTTTTTTATTAACCAATCTAATATTTTATAAATTATAGGCAATAAATTTTAAACAACAACATTGGCAATATTTTTGTATTCGTGTTATTTTTTCAAATAAGTTCTTTAATTAATCTCAGTTTGGTTATCAAGTTATAACTCTATGTATGTTTCTTTTTTAATTTTCTTATTTATCGTTTCGTGTACTTCGTGATGTTAAATTTATTTACGGGCTATGTTTTTAGATACATGTTAATGTAACATTATTTCTGGCAAAAAGATAAAACAAAACAGATCTTTCGGCAGTTGCTTGTACCATTCTCACTTTTTTAATTCAAGGTAGACTCATTTTTTTTTATTTGAAACTTTATTGAGGACTGCATTTGCAAGTTATTTTAATCTTTGTACAAGTATAAATATTAACTGGATCACTGTGATCCATGATATTGAATACCAACTTTCGGTTTTTACATAGCTCTAGATCCAGATTAATTCAATTCGTTTTTCAACTCAATAAACTGACTGTATCTTGTGTTTGTTTTTGTTGTTTCTCGTTTGCGATGCCAGTTGTCTATTTGCAAGCCATAAAAGTAATATGAATTAGTGATGAAAAGTGTTTTAACTGCGTTTTAATTCAAAAAAACTCTGAAAACGAGCAAACTCCACATTTTGCGTTTAGTTGCTTTAGTTTAGTTGATGAAAATAGTTGTACTCGTATATTTTCACTGTCTTCTTTATTTTTAATTTTCAGCGAAACAATTCCAACTGAATTTTTGATAGATTAAACAGAACACAATTTTTATTTATCAAAACTATTAATTTTTTAGAAAGAAATTAAAATAAAACAACAAAAACAGAAACTTTTCAATTGACATGAATAAGCATGAGCGGCTTCAATTTTTCTGTTTTTATTTTAATGGCTGGAACCTTTTTCGAATTGTTTTAATGATGCCAACGCACATGTAGGGCCACCATACGTCCTCTTTTAAGAAGATCCGTCTCCTTTTTTCAAAAAATATGAATGGTCCTCTGAGGACACTCAAAAATAGCTAAACGTCTTCTTTTTAACCATTTAGATTTTTATTTCTTATACTGCTCTATTTCTTTTTTACCATTTAGATTTTTAACGTAGCCTAAGGAAAGTGTATATAAAGTAAATAAAGCTAAATAAAGATAAGGAATAATACCAAGGAGAAAAAGTGTGTTTTCTGATAAACTACGGCAGAAGTATTCTTGTTTCAAAAAAGGACGTAGCGATTTTGAAGCTGAATGCATTACTTGTGGATATGAAACATTTATTTCTGTGGCAAACAAAGGCAGTATTAGCCTCCATGACCATATTAAAACCACAAAAAAAATAGGCTATTAGTGGTGAAACCTCATCTTTTAAAGTGACTGACTATTTTTGTAAACCTGGCACGAAGCCAGAAGATGAAGTTGCAGCTGCCGATGAAAAAGCCACAATGGCTTTTCATACAGTAAAGCACCATTACAGCTATAAATCTAACGACTACACATCTACTTTGATGGCAAAGATATTTCCTAATTCCAGCACTGCAAAAAAGTTCTCTTGTGCTGGCACAAAGATTGAAGCTATCGTAAATAACGTACTTGCTCTGGCGTCTGTTCAATGTGTGCTGAATGATATACAAGAACATGAAATCTTGTATATCGGAGTACCCACTGATGACAGTAATCACAAATCTACAAAACTTTTTCTTGTTGTTATGCAATATTTTCACTGGAAAAATGGAGGCATGCAGTCTAAATCGCTTGATGTCAGAAGCCCTAAAAATGAAACATCTTTGACTATTGCAAATGAAGTTAAGGAAACACTGAAGAAAAGGAGACTCTTTGACAAATGCATTTTCTTTACTGGTGACAATTGCAACACCAATTTTGGTGGTATACGCCGAAGGAGAAGAAACAACGTTTTTACTCATTTAAATAGTGAGGTACCTGGTTTGGTTGGTGTTAGATGCCCAGCACATATTTTTAACAACTGTTTACCCTACGGTATAAATCAAATGAGTTTTGATCTTGAAAGTATTAATTATAAGATCTATCAGCATTTTTCCATTTATACTGTTTGCACAGAGGAGTTGAAAGATTACTGTGTATTTGTGGAAATAGAGTACAAGAAACTCCTTTCCCACAGCGTGACCAGATGGCTTTCATTTTATCCTAGCCTTTCTAGAATGATCCAAATGTACCCTGCTATGCTATTTCTTATCCATCGACAAGCCACCTGTTCTTTTAAAATATTTTTTTGAAAATTCGCTGAGTGAACTTTATTTGAAACATCTGCAATCCTTTGTTGCTGTTTTTTGTAAACATATCCAAAACATTGAACAATCAAAGGTATCTCTTGTTGAAGTTGTTGCTAATCTTAACTCTGTAAAGACAATCATTCTCGAAAAGAAAAGACAGATGTTTGTAACTGTCCAAGTTAAATGAAAACTGGCAGAACTCAGAGAAAAAGGAAAAGAGCGGGAGTGTGATTTATTCATGTCAGATGTATCTTCATTCTGCGATTCCTGTGTTGCCTTCTTGGATGAATGGACCACTTCATTTGCGCAATTCAAATGTTTTGACTGGATGCTCTTGTCCGAAATTAAAGAATGGGATAACGTTGAACCATCCGTGAGATATCTGGCAGAGAAAAACTTAGACATTGATGATGCTAAACTATTCGATCAATACCAAAACTTGTGCAAATTTGTGCATAGACGGCTTGAAACTGATGAAGTCGCGTTTTTTGAAATGAAGGCCCATGAAAAATGGGCAGAATATTTCAAACATTGCAGAATCGTAGAGTTTTATAGTGAACTGTTAAAAATCGCCCTATTCTTCTTCTGCATTATGGCTGATAATGCAAATGTAGAACGGATATTTTCTATGATGCAGCTGCAATGGTGCAAGGAAAGAGACAGCCTTTTAGTTGAGTCCGTTTCTAGCATCTTAACGGTTGTGTACAATTCCAATCATATTTCGTGTAAGCATTTTTATGATCACGTTAAAGCTGATCCTTCTTTACTGAAAAAAGTTAAGGGAGCCGCAAAATACTCATGGGCTGAATCTGACAAATAAATTTGTTTTGTTTTAGTGTCTATTTTTTTGCCGTAACATTTGCTGAATATAGCCTAGTGAAATAGTCTTATCCTACTTGCATTTTACTTGCTGTCGAAACCTGTTCTCTTTTTGGGCAACGAAAATATGGTAGACCTACGCACATGCTACAAGAGTTTTGAAATTGGTTAGCGGTTTTTCCACAATAAAAGCCTGTTCAACCTTTCATTCATTGCGAGCCGAAATTTTTTCATCAAAGTTTTTGCGGGCCACAATTCTTATAAAAAAAATAGCAGTCTGAAGAGTAAAAAAAGTATCCAAGCAATGGCTTGATGCACACGTTTTAGCAAAACAATTTTAAGATTTGTGGTTCCTACCAAGTGCAAGACTGCACTGGTAGGAACGGCATTGTGCATCACGCACGCCGTATGACCAGATGCTGTAATATATCGAGTATGGGACAGATGGCACTAGAGAGTACCACCTGTGGCATTGTGCATCACGCACGCCGAACCCGAGCTCGCTGCCCGACCATGGTTTCGAGTTTTAAACTCTCATCAGGGACAGTCTGCTTACTCGGGTTTAGTTGCAGAGCTGGTCATATAAGAAAAGGTAAATATAAGATTTGTGGTTCCTACCAGTGCAGTCTTGCACTTGGTAGGAACCACAAATCTTATATTTACCTTTTCTTATATGACCAGCTCTGCAACTAAACCCGAGTAAGCAGACTGTCCCTGATGAGAGTTTAAAACTCGAAACCATGGTCGGGCAGTGAGCTCGGGTTCGGCGTGCGTGATGCACAATGCCACAGGTGGTACTCTCTAGTGCCATCTGTCCCATACTCAAAACAATTTTAAGTAATTTTACTAAACAGGTGCAAACAAAAAGAAATTTTCCAGCATTGCCTATAAATACATCGTGATTACAATATACCAAAAAATATTTTTGTCTATAAACCTTAAGTTACTTGTGTTTATGTTGCATTTTCAGATAATTTTTTCTTTTTTTTTTTTGTGATTTAAACAAAAATTCGCAAGTTAATTGTCTAACTTCAGTTGGTTAAACTTGAATAAAATCTGTCGGTTAATCTTTATCAGTTTGTTTCTGATTTTGACTATATTTAAAAGCCATAAAAAGAATTGTACCTAAGAGTTACAGCAAACTTGCTAGGATTTAGTAAATTTTGCAGCTGATTTTTTAAAACTGACCTGTGATAAATGAAACGTTAAACTTTTCCTACTCAATTACGCAAAATACAATTAAACAACCGGCACTGATATATCGCTGTTGTTTGATTTTATCAGTCAATCTTGCAAACAAGCAAAGACAACAATTTTCTATATTCGCCCGTATGCGTCAGAGCTGAATTTTTTCGCACCGAATTGTGGGATCTAAATTCTTATTCGGCAATTTCTTGGCCGAATTCTTGCGACCAGCATTTTTTTGTACTTGCAAGACAAAATAAATTGCTTTAATTTATAAAACAGCAAGTGATTTTGGCGCTTTTGACGTTGAAAACAACCGCGCTCGTACTTCAATATAGTTTTTAAAAGCGGTAGATTAACAAATCAATAAAATAAAGTTGTATTGTACAAGCAACTAATTTTAATATTTTGTTGCCGGCTGCTTTAGAAGCTTCGTAGACTGTGGGTTTAGCAGTCTTTGTATTATAAAACATAACTGCTTTTTCCAAAAAGTCCTTCGTTTTATTATTTAATGCAGTGGTCACCAACCGGCAGTCCGCAGAAAAAAATCTTAGTTGTAATAAGTCTACCAGTTAAAGAACTCGAATCAATCCAACCCCGACAATGATCTTCGAGTTTTATTCATAAGTCTATTTATATCCGAGGTAATTTTAAAAGCGAATACCTTTTTTTACTTTTTTTTTGATTTTTAAACAATTTTTACACTTCGGACATAAAAAAACAGAAATTTTAAAAATAAAGATTTTTTTTCTAGTCTTGACCGCAGTTTTTATTTTCCAAATTTGTATTAGTGGTCTGCCAAATAATAAATTTATACATTTACTGGTCCTTACTTCAAAAGGTTGGCAATCATTGGTTTAATGTATTTTTCTCTGTCATGCTTCATGAAATTAACCGTTTTAATTTACCCATATAAAATTATTTGGGGTAAGCGAGAATATTGATGATGTTCATTTGACAATATGATAATATGACCAGAATTTAAGCTAATTTTAAATTTCTGCAAAATGTTTAACTAAGATCCATAAACTATACCAGAAATTAAGTAATACTTTTATTCAACACTAATTACAGCACAACTGACCATCTCTGTTACTATTTATTCTTTTAAAGGGCGCCTATAGCTTACTAGGACCGAATACAGTCAATGAAGGCCAAGGCCAGTTTTGTCATAGTAGACCCTTTGTTTTAGCTATTGAAAAATTGCACAAAATATAATTTCAATCATTTTGCGTTTTGTATACAAAAGGCCTCATTTATTCATTGACACTTTTACAGTGTTTTTGAACAGAGCTGATGTTTTTCGTCAATTACAGAAACTTTAGTTTTCTTAAACTTTAATGGAAATAGCTAGACCGCTCAGTGTTTGGACCTTTAAAGTCAAAATACAATCAGGAAATGGACGAGTGGATGCGGTCTAATCCTGGAAAAATAGTTATTATTTATAACATTCCAGCCTTAGTCAATAAAGCTTACTTAGCTGCATTTACTCCGAGTAACATACAAGCTGAACTAAAATCGACTGGTATCTATCCATTTTGCAGAGATATATTTGATGAAAGTGCCTTTGCTCCATCTGAATTAACTAATCGCTCTAATCTTAACCAGGAAATAACAGAGGTCGGCAACGCACAAACAAGCTGTCAAAATCAAAAGGACAATCTTTCTTCCATCATTTCAACTTCTAACCATCAATCAAATGATATCTCTTATGTGTCTCCTTCAGAAATTTTACTTCTTTCCCGTGCTAGACCACAAAAACTAACAGCAAGTGGTCGAAAACGAGGAAAAACGACAATTTTGACTGATGCTCCGGAAAAAAACCAGTCACCAATCCATAACACATTAAAAGAAAAATCAAGAAAAAAAGCACCCTCACTATTAAAAATGAAGCACTATTAAAAATTCACAATGCTCATATTCACTTGTACTGTATTTATTATATGAACTTATAGTTTGAGGGTTAATTTTTCCAACCTATCTTAAAAAATTGACAACTTTTCAAAATAAAGCGATTAAAATCATTGGGGGGCTAAATTTAGTGACAGAGCAACACCATATTATTATCGTTTTGAAATTATTAAACTATTAGATTTGTACAAACTTGAAGTAGCTAAATTTGTTTATTCAAATTTTATAAAAAAGCTTCCACTAAACATTCGGATTTTTTTACCTTAACAAGCCAGATCTCTAAACAAATTACTAGATCTTCACACCAGCAAAATAAATTTCTCTATATTCCTTTTTACCACACTTCTTGTTTACAAAGATGCATTAAATACTAGGAAGATAAAATTTGGAACAAAATTTCCATCCAAATTCAAAAAATATCTTCTAATCTATTTTTAAAAAAGTTTAAAGATTTTTTATTAAAAAATTATAACCAAAATCAATTATAAATTAAACTCACCATTTTAAATGTAATTAATCAGGTCCAATTTTGCGACTAGGTTGGCTGCTAACAAGAAGATCGAAAGGATAATTTGCGGTCTCCCTACGGCTTGTCACATACGTGTAAATTACAGCTGATATCGATTCTATTTTGCAACATGTTGTAATTATTTCAATAAAAACCAAAAACCATTTTGTATAAAATTTGCTGATTTAGTTTTCGCGTACATTTTTTTCTTTATAAAGATTTATGAATATCTTTTTCACACAAAAAAATTTTTTTATTATGGTAATTTATTAGCAAACTATTTTTATTACATTACATGTCCTTCTTAATTTTAATAAGGTAAAAGTGGAGAAATTGATTGCATTTATAGTTTTAAACGAATTTTCAAATTATGTATTCGTAGCGCACCCATGGAGTGGGAGAACGTCCTCAAAACATTTACAAAAATTATATTTAAAACATGAAGTTGTAGGTTAATAGCCTAAAAGCCTTTAGCTTATTTTTGCATAAAAAATTTTACTTGTGTAGCCTAAACCAACTTACCTACTTACCATCAAAAGAATATAGCTTATCTACAAAAATTCTATAGCCTATGAGTTCACCTTATTTATTATAACAAGACAATTATCAAAAACAAAGGCAAGTTAGCATTTCAGCAACTCTTGCTGATGATGGAGAAAAAGCAGTCATACCAAAAAGTATAGAACGGAAATTGCTTTACCAATAGCCTAATGCTGTAATTTTTTTAGCAACTTCTAAAAAAAAACTATTTAATTTGCTCAATTTCTTAATTTTTTCTTTAGGAGAAGGTTTTGCATCGAATTTTGGCTAGAAACATTATCGATTTATTTTTCCTTGAATTGGTATCAGTTCAGGCCTTCTTTCTTTGGTTTGAAAAATAAACAAATAAATAAATTCAACACTACTATAAACAGTTTAAACCCGGAGTTCTTTTTCTAAAGAGTGGCCTGTCAAGCAGTTGATACCAATGACTATTATTTTGTGCCCCCTAATTTTTTTCTGATTTTTCTGACATGTAGGAGATTAACGACCTATGGGTATAAAGTGCCTTTCAGTTATGGCCCGATTCGAAACAGCGTATGAAAATCAAACAGTTTCGATTTTTCTGTTGTGTGTTAAAAGTAGGCTACTTGTGTGATAATATTTTCTTTACTGTCATTGTTAGACGATTATTTGCTTACAGAGTAGGCTAATTGTCAGGTATAACCAGGTTTTGTTTAATGAATGTAAATACTTTGCCTCTTAGTATTCCATTAGGCTACTTTTTTAACTCTTTCGCGACGGAGCTTTTGTCTACTAGCTGCGCTATTTTTGGAGTTTTTTAAGAATTAAGCAATATTTAATTATAATTTCCCCATTGATTATAAAAAAAAATTGTTTAAATTTTATATCATTGAAAAGATAATTTTTTCTTGAGTGCAATGATAAAAAATTTTTAAAAATTTATTATCATTGCACTCAAGTTTGCAATAAACAAGTTTGCAATAAACAAAATAAAAGACCCCACTTTTCCTTTCAAAAAATCCCTTTTTCCCCAATAATTACGACTAGCGACAAGATAATTTAAATTTTCAAGTCGCTACGCGTCGCTAGAGTTCTACTCTGTCTGGCGGAAAAAATTTCGTCTGAATATTTTGCAAAGCAAGCGCTCTATATTCGATTATATTCCCAAGAGAATATGACGAACGGTACATTACTAATTAGAACAACCAAATTTTAACTCTTTCGTGACGGGAGAGGCCAAAATGGGCTCATGTCATGTGATTCAAAGTGAGCAAAAAAAGAAACACGGCAATTTTTTTTGGCTAAACTTCCTGAAAAACCCTCTGTTACGTCACAATACCCAAGCAAATGCGCACGTCCCTTTATATAAGGCTGCGCTTTGATCCGAAGTCAGAATTTCCAATCAGCAAAAAAACATCTGAAAGCTCTGTTACGAACGGTATAAGTTGTTCAATTTAATAAATTATAATTTACTAATCAGGTCATAATTATAAAAAAAGCTTTTTTATATGAGACTAAGATTAATAAAGCTTTATGAAGTAAAGAATATTTACGAACACTATCAATCAAGTAAATTTTTGAAATAATATATTTTCAAAAACTGGTTCTTGGTTCTATATGTTATTTCAAAAACAGATTTTTGAACACCCAATGTTTCGTCTAAATTGCGGGTCCCTCTTTTTTCTAAATTATAAATTAAATGCTTCTATAGCTCGGAATCGGACTGCAATATCTTAGGTCTCCGGAAGCAGGTCGTAATACTTGCTTGACAGCTGCTCTATTTATAGCGTTTGCAAAGCTTTTTCGTGTGTTAGGAGGACAAATATGAAAATTAACAATAAAAAATTATAAAGGATTGGTGTGCCATATCCACGGTGATTTTCTGTTTGTAAAAATCGTTTATTGCTTATCACAAAGAACATTTCAGTATTTGCATTAAAAAACTCATTTATAAATTTTTATTTGCTAAAGTTGCAAATTGTATATCAGCCAATTGAAAATATTTTTCTAAAACATATTTTACCGGTGTAGTTTTATGCTTCAGCAAAAATACATCAGTGGATCAAAATTTGTTACATAAGGAATTTATTGAGTTACAAGAAACTATCTTACTTTGCTGAACAAGCTAATAGAAGCTTTGAGCTTGCCATTTTTTCTTTATAAATTGTCACGAAAAAAAGCAGAAACTTTTTTCTAGATCAAAGGCAAAGCCGCGCAAAGATTCAAACAATGGCACGCAAGCACACACACTACGATCAAGTTTAATAAAAAAAAAAAAACAAGAACGAAACATGTCTGTCGGCAATTGCTTGTTGATTGACTTGACCATTCTTACTTAGTGTTTGCAATGGAACTTATATTGCTATTAATTCTGTATAGTTTTTCTAAATGCATTGTAATTTTTTAAATGTACTGTTGTGTTTTTCTGATACAAAAATTTTTTCGTCCCTCTAGTTAGAGGGATGTGATGTGATGTGATGTGATGTGATGTGATGTGATTTATGTATATATTTATTATGTATAATAATTTATGTGATGTGATGTGCAGAAGGAGGAAATTGAAGGAAATGTGCAATTATAAGTAATAGTGAATGAGTGCGTAGCAAAGCAGCAACGTATGGTGGTATGCAAAATGGCTCTTATGGTAAAAAGAAAAAAAAAGGGAAAGTAAAGCCAAAGATACGATGGTGGAAACTGAAGGAGACAAGCTGTCAAGAAGCGTTTAGACAAGAGGTGACCAAGATTTTGGGAGGCAAGGATGGGTTACCTGATGAGTGGGACAAAACAGCTGAAACTGTACTGGGAGTGACATTTGGGAAACGAAAAGGAGACAGGGAGACATGGTGGTGAAATGAGGAAGTTCAGGAGAGCATAAAAGAAAAAAAAGAGGCAAAAAAAGCATGGGACAAAATAAGAAATGAAAATACTAAAAATATCTACAAAGAAAAGAAAAGTAAGGCAAAAAAGGCAGTTGCGATGGCGAAGAGACGTGCGTATGACAATTTGTATGCTAGATTGGAAACAAAAGAAGATGAAAAAGGAGTTGTACAGATCGGCTAGGCAGAGATACAGAGCAGGAAAAGATGTACAGCACGTGGGGGTTATAAAGGATGAAAACGGTAATGTTATGATAAATTCGGAGGCAGTGTTAAAGAGGTGGAAGGAGTACTTCGAGAAACTGATGAACGAGGAGAATAACAGAGACCTTAGGACAGAGGAAGCAGAAATGGTTAACGAAGAGGTAAATTGCGTCATTAGTGAAGAAGTGAAGAACGCATTGAGAAGGATGAAAAAAGGTAAAGCGGTTGGGCCAGATGAGTTGCCAGTAGAAATTTGGAAGTGCATGGGAAAGATGGGGATAAAATTTTTGATCAGACTGTTCAACAGACTATGTGGGTGAACAAATGCCAGAAGAATGGAGAAGGAGTGTGCTTATCCCAATCTATAAAAACAAAGGAAACGCACAGTGCTGTGGAATGTACAGAGGAATAAAGCTAATGAGCCACACAATGAAGATATGGAAAAGAATTATTGAAGCCAGGCTAAAGGGATATCATGGAGATCAGCAAACAGCAATATGGATTTATGCCAGGAAAGAGGACCACCGATGCCGTGTTTGCTTTAAGAATATTAATAGAAAAGTACAGGAAAGGTCAAAGAGAGTTACATTGTGCATTCGTAGACCTAGAGAAGGCTTACGACAGGGTTCCACGGGAAGAGCTGTGGTACTGTATGAGAAAATTAGGAATAGTGGAAAAGTATGTGCGACTTGTACAGGATATGTATGAAGAAAGCGAAACAGTGGTGAGGTGTGGAGTAGGAACTACAGACAGTTTCAAGGTCAAGGTTGAATTGCATCAGGGATCAGCGTCAAGTCCATTCCTTTTTGCAGTGATAATGGACAGTAATGGATAAAGTAAGAAGAGAACCACAATGGACAATGCTGTTTGCTGATGATATTGTGATTTGCGAAGAGACCAGGGAAGAAGTGGAGCGGAGACTGGAATCCTATCCATTGGAAAGAAGAAGGATGAAAGTACTGTAAGTAGGTCAAAGACCGAATGTCTGTGTGTAAATGGAGGAAATGACGACGATACAGTGAAGATGGAGAACACAAAAGTGCCAAGAGTAAAGGAATTTAAGTATTTGGGATCAACGGTGCAAGAAAGTAGTAGTTGTGAGAGGGAGGTAAAGAAAAGAGTTTAGGCAGGATGAAACGGATGGAGAAAAGTATCGTGACAAGAGGTAATCTTTGAGAGAGCAATCTGTGACAGGAGGTTACCAGCTAGAGTAAAAGAAAAAGTGTACAGTTCAGTCGTATGACCAGCAATGGTGTATGGACTTAGTGGCGGTCACAAAGAAACAAGTGGAAGAAATAGAAGTTGCAGAGATAAAAATGTTGAAGTTTGCTATGGGAGTGACGAGAAAAGACAAGATTAGAAACGAGTACATCAGGGGTAGGCTACAGTTAAAGTGGAGCGGTTAGGAATGAAGATGAATGAGGGCAGGCTGAGGTGGTATGGACATGTTAAAAGGAGAGACCAGGAGTATATAGAAAGAAAGATGATAGAAATGGAGTTACCGGGAAAGAGGAGAAGAGGGAGACTAAAGAGAAGATTTCTAGATGTTGTGAAAGAAGGTAAGGGGGAAGTTGGTGCCAGGAGACGGATGTTGAAGACAGGACGGTTTGGAGAAAGATAATACGCTGTGGCTGCCCCTGATTAAAGGGAAAGGCCGAAAAGAGAAGAAGAAGTTAGAGGGAGGCAGTTGACTAGAAGACCTTATGGTCATTTTGCTGCCTTCCTGTGCTTTCAAAAATTTTTTGTCCCATATATTGGTGTGTTTTTCGTTTTGAAGCACAAAATAAATAAACTGAATTCAAACATGCATAATCATTTATTCAGTTTTATTTAAAATCAAGTTATTACGTTTCCATTTATCAATTGCAAGATTCTTTTTACCTCTTCTACAAGCATAAATGTTAACATTGGATGTCTTTCATTCGTGATATAAAATATTAACCTCCGGTTTTGACATAGCTCCAGATCCGGATTACTTCTATTAGTTTTTTGAAATAAGTAAACTGACTGCCTCTTGTGCGTGCTTTAGTTGTTGCTAATTTACGATGCCACTGCCTGCTATCCGTGTACAAGTCACAACAGTAATATGAACTAGTGTTGAAAAGTGTTTATTATGTTTAAATTAAAGAAGAAGTATCAGAATGAGTATATCATCCTATTTTTTGTCTAGACGATGAAATCTGAGCCTTTATTGAGAACATTGAACAGTCAGTTACTACAGTATGTTGCTGGGTCTTTTCAAGAAGTCACCGTAAGCTATTTTTGTCGGTGAAACTAACCCGGAACCCCCATAGCACCAGGAGAGTATAAAAAAAGAAACCAGAGGAAAAAGAATCTCTTAAGAAACGATAGTAACCACAGGTGAATTCCGGGTTGATTGTATGAATAAAAATCGTTTACATTGACTTCTTGAAGAAGACCCAATTTTCTAAGGTAGATGTAAAAATATTAGAATAGAAACAGAACAGAAACTACTAGTTTCTCTTTAAAAAAAAACTAGAAAGACCAAAAAGAAAAAAGGTTCTTCACTTTAATTCTTTGAATCATTTCTCCATGTTCTAAAAAATCTAGAAAAGACAAAAAAGCTTCAGTTGCCAGTAAGGCTTTTCCCCAGTAAAAACAAGAAAGTTTTTGTGGCCTATCTGAAATTCCCTATGGCAATTTTGGCCATGTGGTTGTAGGTCAAGTAGTTATACCATTCTGGTGTACCTAGTGTACCTAGGCAGGTGTACCTAGGCTGGGCACACCAGAATGGTGTAACTGGTGTGCCCAGCCTAGTTATGAGCATATTGCTGCATTAGTAAAAATCATGGTTGAGTCTTCAAACTTAGCAGAAGCTTTGGGTCTCTTCAAAATGTCATGTAAGCGATTTTTTTCAATAAAATTAACCTGGACTCTCCCTTTTTTACATTAGAATAAAGAAGAAACCAAGAGAAAAAGAATCTCTCAAGAAGCAATAGTAACTGCAGGGGGATCCGGGTTAGTTTTACAAACAATAATTGCTTATGGTGACTTTTTGAAGAGACTCAAAGCTTCTCAGCACTTAGTGGAACCCATCATCATTAAAAAGACTAGTTGAAGCACTGGTAAAATGATTTTTTATTTGTTTGTTTATTTTTCTTTTGATATTTTATATATTCTTTCTTTTCTCATTTATTAATTTTACCTGATCAAGGTGTTGTGGCATGCTTTTTGCTGTTTTATTTTTAAACTCTTTTAATTACCATATGCATGTTTAAATGTCTAATGTTGTGCTGCTTTTTTTTTCTCTTAATCTTTTTTAGTATTTCTGATTTTTCTCTTGAATTATTTAATCATGATCTAAAATAAAAACATGGAAATGAAAGCTTTTTTGCAAAACCACCCGAAACCTTGCCCTGATACAGTTTATTACCATGGCATTTGATTTGTTGCATTTTACAAGCATCATTTTTTTAAGACTTTTATTGACTGTGGTGTTTTCTAAGACGATTTTTTTGATTGGTAGTAAATACAAACTGGTCTGATATTTTTTTCATTTATGATCTTGTAATTGTATTTGTTTTTCAAATCTTTTAAAAAAGTGACCTCCTAAGCACTTTTGTCAGTTTGTCCATTATTAATAAGTAATAGTTGTGGTTGTATGTGAACAACATGACACTCTTCTTTCTTGATTTAAGCTGTTGCTTTTTCGGCAGGTGTGAAAATATTGCATTGACATCTAACTCTTTTTTTTATATAGCTAGCAGTGATTTAATATATTTTGTTTACCATATTTCCAAAATAGAAACTTTTTTTCATATTCCATCAAAATCACTAGCAAATTGCATCTTTCAACTTTTGCTTATTAAATATGTAATAAACTGAATATTCCTATTTATTAAAACACAAATATCAAAAAAAAAACATTTTAATAGAATAGTCCCCATTGAGTGTTTTTCCTGTAAGGCTCATCAGGGAACAAAACCTCTAAAAAAAGCAACACTAGTTACAATGAAAAAAAATAAATAAACAAAATTAAAAGTTAAAATAAATGCTATGCCACAGATAAAAACTTTAAATAAGACTTCAGATAAAAACTGCATATATTAAAATAAAATATAATATAATGTTGCACTTAGGTATATTTTTAAAACTTAGCCAAGCTCCTGAAAAGATTAAAGGTAGAAAAGTTTATGGGTCATTTGTTAACAGACAGTGCTATAAAAGAATCAACTTGTTAAGTGGTGAGTAACTTTGAGACAAGAAAACAAAAGAGAAAAATTAATAGATTGCATAGTAGAACATGTAATGCAGGACAAAAAAAGTAGCAAGATAATTAAATATAAAGCATTAATTTTTTATGTGCTATTTATTTTTATAGTTGGCTTGTGTGATCTAGCAGTGTTGTCTCCTGCATGGAAGGATACCTGCAAATACTACAGGAGCCATATGGAGACCTTTTAAATTAAGTCTAGAGATGCATGGAGCCACATGGAGCTGCATGGAGCCACCTTGTATACTTCAAATAGTACAGGATCCATATAAAAACCGTTTGAATGAAGTCTAGAGATGCATGGAGCCACTGTGTAAACTTCAAATACTACAGGAGCCACATGGAGACCCTTTAAATAAAATCTAGAGATACATGGAGCCGCCTTTAAAGGGTCTCCATGTGGCTCCTGTAGTATTTGAAGTTTACACAGGGCCTCCATGTGGCTCCATGCATTCCTAGACTTAATTAAAAAGGGTCTCCATGCAGCTCCTGTAGTATTTGAAGTTTACATGATGGCTCCATGCATCTCTAGACTTAATTTAAAAGGTCTGCATGCAGCTTCTGCATTATTTGAAGTTTACATGGTTGCTTCATGCGGCTCCATACATCCCTAGACTTCATTTAAATGGTCTCTATACGGCTCCTGTAGTACTTGAAATATACAAGGTGGTTCCATGCATCTTTAGACTTTATTTAAAAGATCTGTACATGGCTCCTGTAGTATTTGAAGTTTACATGGGGGTTCCATGTGGCTCCATGCATCTCTAGACTTTATTTAAATGGTTTCCATGCGGCTCCTGTACTATTTGAAGTATACCAGGTGGCTCCATGCAGCTCCATGCATCTCTAGACTTCATTAAATGGTCTCTATACAGCTCCTGTAGTATTTGAAATATACAAGGTGGCTCCATGCATCTTTAGACTTTATTTAAATAATCTGTATACAGCTCCTGTAGTATTTAAACTTTACATGGGGCTCCATGTGGCTCCATGCAGCTCCATGCAGCTCCATGTGGCTCTTGTAGTATTTGCAGGTACCATGCATGGAAGACCATATGTAGTCAGTTTGATTCACAATAAGATAAGCATCACTGATGAGCTCTAACTAGAGTAACTCAAGTCTGGTACTTCTCATATTTTAAGCAGCATGGTTTCTAAGTATTTATTTTTATTCATGAATGCATCACTTTTTTTATTATATTTCTACAATATGGGTAGTGATAATTGGATTTTTAATTTGTGTTAATTTTTATTCATGTATTTGTAACTTGTGTTTGTTATTGAAATTATTTAAAATTCTTAAACTTTATAAGGTTGCATTGCACTTTCAATCCTTTGTCTAAATTATGATACATCAGATTGCAAAATTTATGCATATAAATTACAATTACAATTTAAAAAGTTTTTTTAATAGACAAAAGCACAAATGGCATACACTTAACTCTTATCAAACAGTGATTTTTTGCTGCTAGTGGCCAAAAATTTTTAATTTCTCTTTACCATTTAAAAAATTAAAGAATAAAAGAAAACTTTGTGTGACCAGTGTCAACATATTTTTTGCCAACACCTCAGCCCTGATTGGAACTTCTACTAAACACTAAACCTTTCTTATTACTCAACTTGTGCATCAAAGGATGCCATGACTTCATGGTGGCCATTTTCACAGCAGAGAATATGTTGGGTTCAAAAACTTATGCACTACAGTAAATTCTTGCAATAGTGGCAAACAACTTTGTTAGATTTGCTGGCCTGGAAGTGGCAAAGACAGTTTGGACATGTTCTGTGGTTTGTTTAGTGGCACCACATCGGCAATCTGATAAAAAAGAAAGACCCCATTTTTTTATGGACAAATGGAACTACTGAACACCAGTCCACAGATGATTTATCTCAACCCTAGCTGTTCTGTGCAAGCCCATTCCAACAGGCCTTATGCTGGTCCTGAATACAAAAATCTGGATATACTCAAACAACACTCAACATTCCATTAATGGTTTGTCACTGGCAGCATGGATGCCATTATGTCACCAACAAGAAAGAAATTTTTCCTGTTTAGTTCTTAAATTGTTTTAAGTTGTAAAAGCTTTTATTAAAATGACAAATTGCAGCAAAAACTACAAAACACAAAATGTTAATTTTTTAATATTGATTTGTCTGCTATAAGTTGTGGGTTTGCCTTATTTTTTTCTTTAAAACTTAACAATTTGTCACAGTTACATTAAAAAGTAACCAGTCACAATCACACTGAAATATTTTTTTCCATTTTTTGTTTTAAAGTTTCTGTATAATAATACAGTAAAGTTTTAAAATGTGTTAAAATTTTGTTTTAAGAAATATATCAAGTCAGATAGTTACCAGCATTTATTAAAAAATTTGTAAAACTACTAGCTACCTTTAGTACATCAAGTTTGCTTTTTGATTTTCAGACTTTGTTTGATCTTACTATAAATAAGTCATATTAAAGCTAATATTTTCTTTCTATCTAGTTTTTCAAAACTATGATTTGAATAAAAATGGTTTCTGAAATCCTAATAGAATATAAAAGTTGGTGTGTGTAAGTTTTAATTTATTTTTTTCTAAACATGGAGGAGGATATGTCAGTTGATTGGCATTCTAATGCTGAAGTGATTCAAAGTAAAATAAGTGTTTCTGGGAAAAAAATGCATGGAAAATCCAATGAAGAAAATACAAGCAGCAGTAGCTTGTCTGGAAACCAGACAAAGAAATTACATGGCAGTCGACTTGATGTAATGAAACGACAATTCAATAAAAAAATTAGTCGAAGGGGACTACCAATACCTCAAAAGCTAGTCGGACCTACAGCATCTGAAAAACTGACTTCTAACTCGCACTCAGCATCAAATGTAAGTACAATAGTTTGAATGGAATTTTTATTTGTGTGCATAATCAATTCAAAATTGTTTTTTTTTTATTGTGCAAAATGAAACAAACATATAAGTTTTATTATCAAAATGAAATGTAATACGAGGTCATTAACTGCAATGCTGATATTCTGATGGTCAATTTTTTTTACTATAGAAATGGTTACTTGATCTACAAATCAAATCGTTTCAATTAAAATAATAATAAACAACAACTAATTTTAACAAAAAATTAATGTTTGGTTGTTGAAAACAAGGTCAATTTGTTGATGTCTCATAAAATCAATTCCATTTTTAAATAAGTAAAAGCGAATTAATTTGATGCAAATTGTAATTTTCAGGATTCACATTTTGCATCCTTTCAAAATTCTAGTTCGACGGTTAATACCACTTTGCCGCAAACTCTAAACGCCGCAGACCATGCTGTCAAAAGTCATGAAGCAGTGTCGGAAAGAAAACGAGCTGAAACTAATGAACCATTACATGGATATAATGAAAACAACTCCGATCACTGTAGTAAAGCGGTGTATTCAGCAAGATCCTCAAACATTCGACAAGGAAGGCAAAAAGCTCGTCTTGCTGAAATGCATAAGTCAGCATCTGCTCGACAAGTTCTAGAAAATGTTCTTTCAAAGGAAATTAAAGTCTCAGGTGCCTCGAAAGTGAAAACTCTGCCAAACGCACGTGCAGACGGCAATGAAAAGCTCTCTGGCCTGTGCAAAGCCAGTTCTTCTGCTGCTGCTGCTTTGGAAAAACCCACGGGAATGCGGGCGCCAGTGGGAAACTTTGCAAGTAGTTCGATTGAGAGTTCCAGCATCAGAGAAAAACTGAAGCAGCATCATCGACAGCCCGCACACGTATCATCGTCTCGTGCCGAGGAAGATCTTCGCTTCAAAACTGGAAATGGTACGCTTATTCTAGGCTGAAACGTTGCGTATATCATGCAATTTTTATTGTAAACTGTACAAGTTTGTAATTATTTTTTTAAATAACTTTTGGCAGCTACTTTGGACTCGAAGCGTATGTCAAAGGAGCAATTTCCTGATCGAGATTCTTACAGTCACAGCTCTGCGGTCGCTTCATCCAATGAATCTATTTTAAGCCGTATCAGACAGAAAGGACCAATGGTATGGAGATGACATTTCTCACTGCGTTTCTTTCTCACTTGAATATCCAATGTTATTTGTTCAGAAATGTGGTGACTGGTAAACAAAAATTTTGTAGGGGTTTTAGATCTTCTATGACAGTCTACAAACAGCTTATGGTAAATGTGCCAAATTTTTAACATTTTAATCATTTCTCAACGAGTATATGCTGCCTGACCATTGTCCAGTTACTAAATAAATTGGTTTTCTAAGTCCATCAGTTCATTTTGATTTAAGTTTTGAGAAAACTAAGCCAAGGTCTTTTAGAACCCATATTGTTTTACAAATCAGTAGGTGTTCGACATTTTGACCAATATAAACCTTATTAAACTTACAACAAAAATGATTTTTTCGTTATTTGTTTTTCATTGCAATCAAAGCATAACTGTCTCAGAGACTTCTAGTAGCAAATTTGAAAAAATAATAATGGTGTTTTATACTGTATATGTCATTATTTCAACTCTCTTTCTGCGAACTCACGTTACCCTTTTTATAAGATCGCCAAGCGCATATCTCAACAAGGTATTGACGACATAGATGCTGCTTTGCCGCCGCAATCGCCCCAGCGTGCTAACAATGCGTCGAAATCGCACAACAAGGTAAGGTTTTATGCGATATTAATTCGTGTTGATCTTGGCTTACTATGAAACCAACGTATTGTTTCTCAGTAGCAACTCGTTGATTCGCAATGCATTTATTTTGAATCGGTTGACAAGCACACTCATAAATGTTGTGCACTGCACAGCAATCATAATCGTAAACTGTTGATCCTACTGTATCGATTTGTCGATGCGCAATTTTGTAGTTGCTTAACAAATCGATCTTCAGCGCTTATATTGCACTTAAGTCTGGTTATCCGACGGCAATTTGTTTGTTGGGAAGACAGCAGCAATGCGCCTATTTGTTGTTGTTTGTCTATGTATTTTCAATTTAGGAGTTGTCGCGAAAGTTAAATCAGTTTATTTGCAGCAATTGACCATACTAAAACTTGGAGTACTTGGGTTAAGTTTTTGCTTAGGAATCATTGCGTGTCGTGTATAGAGCTGTCTTGATTTAACCATTGAAATCGTTTACTGGTTGTGAAGTACAGCCACTTTTATAAGCATTAAAAAGAATCGAGATTGTTTCCAAGCAAATAGCAAAGAAATTTTCTGTCGTCTGTGTTAAGTCATAAATGTTTTTCCGTCCCTCAAATTTTTTTATTGATGAAGAAATGATTTTTAATATTTGTATTACAGGTTTCTAGCAGGCCGGGCTCCCCGCGCACCCCAAGAAGGAAAGCATCGCCTTCTGTAAGCCACCTATTTTTTTTCTGGTTTTTGCTCGTAGTAAATAATTACCTGCGATTGACAACTTTCTTTTGAAATATTGTATCAATGCAAGAAATGTCTGATAGAACTTTATCGTGCCCGCCATCAAGTCCTTTGTAGTAACCTATTTTTAGTTTGTAGGGACACGACTTTTTGAGCTTTGTAAAATATCAAATCATCTTTGATTGGTGCTAAATAACTTTTTTCACGTGATCGTTTAAACGCGTTCGTGGCATTTTTTCCTTTCCGATTGACTGTGGTCTTTCTCATTATCGAGACATTCTATGGCTCCATTCGTATGAAAAATTTTTCTCGGTTTTTGCATTGTACTTTAAAGCTTGTTTGTGCTCGGCGTACGTTTGGTTATTGAATTTCCTGCATCGAGCGTATGCGCCCGGTGTTGATCACAATAGACCAGATGTTAATGTTAGAAAACTAAATAGATTAATTAATACTTTAATATTACTACGTACAAGTTGTTGGTTATAACTATTTTACTTAATTGGTTTTAAGACGGGCCAAGTTCTCAAGAAACGGAATTTTCGTTTTTTTTTTTTTTTTTTGAGAAAATGTTTTTTCACTTTTACAGTGAGTTTTTTAAGACTCTAACGGTTACGAATTAACTTATTTTACCATAACTGTAATTACAATCGCTAAGAATAGAAGTAGCAATTAATTGCTTACAAGCTGTCGGGGCGTATCGAATTAACGCTTCAAAATCATTTTCTATAATAATTCACAGTCCTAGCCGCTTTTCGCAAAGCGAGTTTTTTTTACTTCATAAAGCGTTTGACCAATTTTACGATTTGCTTTTTGCCAGACTGCTGTTTTTTCGATCTTGCTAAGGTCAAATATTTCATTCGATTTTCTTCGAACTTGTTTTGTTGTGGTGAATTTCGCCGAACGAAATCGCTTCGCGTTTTTTGATGTGGTTTTTCATGTTTTGGCTTTCGGTGCTGATTTCAATGTAAACACGCATGTAAAATCTGGTTGATATTAAAAAGTTGATTCTCTGTAAAGTTCGAGCGGTTGTTTGTAAAAAAGCCGCTTTTCGTATTTACTTTGTTGTTACACGCAATTTGCTGCGTCGGTTGGTTGCTTTTCGGCAAACTTTTTAGTACAAAACGATTCAACACATTTGATTCGTTGTATTCTGCTTCACCAAGATTATGTCAAGATTTGGTTTTTACCACATTCCCTATGAGATCTTCAAAGAAAATCTTTGATACTTCCCACTAACTTGTATGTATCAGAAGTTATATTTTAATGCAATGTAGTTTAAGCTGTTTCTTTTATTGCTTTTGTAACAGTAAAATCTTTGCATTGAAGTTTGATTAGAGACTAAAGAGGTTTTACCACTGTTAATTTGAGGCCCGACAGTCTGGAAACGACTTCTTTTCTTGGTCATTTTAACTGATTTGGAAGCTCTCCTGTTTCTCGTCTGTAGAAATGCTTTTTGTATCTTGCTAAACAACTTTTACTTTCTGTGATAATTCTAAATAGAAATTTTATCTTGTTAACTTGTTTACATTTTTTTTTTATCAAATTTAGCGTTCCCTTTTTCCTTTGACCAATCATAGCGCTTGTGGTAGCTCTTTGTTTTTTCGTAAATGCCCGTTTTGTTTCTTTTACCTTATTTGGCGCGTTTCTATGTAGCTTTCTTATTAGTTGTACATACATTCGTGGTGTAAGGCGTGCGCTATCGAGGAAGTATAGACTTCTTGAAATAGTGTTTATCGCACTTAATTGATCCCCGTGAGTTTTGCAAAAATTATCATTTGCTTTTTTTTATCAGCAGTTGAACTGATTCTGCGGATTCTAACTCTGATCGCCTTATCAACAACGTTAAATTATGCGATGTCATGTGTATAAAACTTGAAGTTTTTGTGCGAAAGCAACTTCTGTGAAACTGCCCCTATCTGATGATATTTTATGACGTAAAAAGCCCGGAAATTAACTCTGTTGCTAATTAATAAGCAAGAGATCGACTCTGAACGTGATTAAATAAATGATTTGAGCATAAATGTGAATAAGTGTCAGGCACTTCAATCTCTGATCAGAGTTGTGCATTCGGTTGATGAGTTTTTGAAGTACTCTGCTTCTGGCGAAAAAAACGCTAGACGTTCTATTACAAATAAAATGTCACAGAAATTTGAATTGTGGCAAGACCTTGTTTTAATCAATTAAGGTTGAGAAAAAGCACAATTATTGCCATTAGAATTTTTTGCATTATTGTGCATTAGAAATGCTAATTCGTCAAAATTTTAAAGCCTGTTCTAGTCCGGAGTCCGAGATTTTTTCAAAAAAAAATTTGAACTAAATTGTTAAAGCCGAGTATACTTTAAATTAAACCGATGAAGGACTCAATTAAAGTACTTGCAATAAGAATAAAATAAAACATTGCTAATAATTGACCTACAGTATTTGATTCCAATGCTTTCAATCCTTACATGTTTGCTTGCTTACATGTTTACATGTACTTGCTATTAGTATAGCTTACAAAGGGCCGTTTTTAGTTCAAACATTTTTTTTATATTTCTGTTAAATTTTCGCTTATTTTTTAAGTTTTTGTAAACAGGTTTTTGTTGAAATGTTGCGGAAATTGCGATTTACCTTAATCTGGAGAAGCTATTATTGCATGTTGTCGTCAGTTGCTAGAAAAAAAATCTCAATTTGTCTTAAAATAGGTGATCCACAATTACGAACACTACAAAAAAGCGTTCTTCTACGTAACAATTTATGCGTAAAAAACTTCAGAATAAATGCAATACAAAACTACACTCATGCATCAACAACAAAATTTTGAAATTAAATGCTCCTTCAGTTTAATTAAGATTCCAGTTCAACTATTTAAAGCTGCTTTAAAAAATCACAAAAATAAATAATTAAAAGTCATAAAAATAAGAAATTTTTTTTATGAGAGCACAACTTTTACTTCTAACGTGAGTATAAGTTCAATAATGTAATCTAAAAGCTTGAAAAAAAACTGCTTTATTGACCAGCGGCCTTACTTACGTTACTCCGTAAATTAATGTATGCACTACCAGTAACATTTACTATAAATTACAAATCTAGCAACTTTTAGTCGGCGATAATCGAAAAGAAAAAAATGATAACCTCTTGTTAAATTTATGTCGTCACAAAAAAAAATACTGTTGGCGTAAATTTTTGCCTGTAGTGGTTCTGTCAGATTTAACCGTGCTATATACAGGGTGATCAATATTTAGCGTTACAACTTCAAATAACTGTATTTGGGAAATGATACGTACAGTTGGAGTAACACAGGTGAAATATTGTTACAGAATGAATATAAATTCAGTACAAATATAATTTATTCAATATGCTTTCCATTCGAATCAATTACAAGCTGAAAACGCCTCGAAAATGACCTGCAAGAGTCACGAATCATAACCTGGGGCATTTTCGACCATTCCTTCCGTAGTTTCGTCTTCAGTGCCTCCAAACTTTTATGATGTGTTGCTGAGACTTTGCTCTCGAGGTACCCCCAGATACCAAAATCGAGAGGATTCAAATCGGGTGATGAAGGGGGCCATTCCTCTTTGGATATGAAGTTGGGAACATTCGCTGATAGCCACTCCTGCGTTTTTTTAGCTCCGTGTGACGGTGCCGAATCTTGTTGAAACGTCCAAGGACGTTTTTTGAAGTGTTCTTTTGCCCAGGGCAACAATGAACCAACAAGGATGTCATTTCGTAATTTTCTTGGTTCAGTTTGACGCCTTGTTCTACGAAAACCAAAGGACTTCTTCCAGATTTGGTAACGGCTGTCCAGACCATCACTGACGCCGCCCCTTGGGCCCAAGCCACTCTTCGAGGTCCTACATCCCTATCACGTGACCAAACACGATCATTCTGGGGATTCACATGGTGTTGAAGGTCGCATTTCGTTTCGTCGCTGAAAACGAGGTTAGGAAGCGTACCTGCCTCAAGGCGGGAGAAGAGAATTCTGGCTCTAGCAAGGCGTAATTCGTGACTCTTGCAGGTCATTTTCGAGGTGTTTTCAGCTTGTAATTGATTCGAATGGAAAGCATATTAAATAAATTGTATTTGTATTGAATTTATATTCATTCCGTAACAATATTTCACCTGTGTTACTCCAACTGTACGTATCATTTCCCAAATACAGTTATTTGAAGTTGTAACGCTAAATATTAATCACCCTGTATATTATGTTGAACAATGTAGGAACGCATGTGAAAGACGCATCTCTTACACCTCTCTATCTGTTCAGATGGTTTCCTTCAAAAGATTTATATTCCGAATATTTATTAAAAGTTGACCGTAAATTTATATAAAACTCTCTTTCGGAAAAAAAGCTACCTTTCTTAGGACAAATTCTTTGTTAACCGGACTTGATTCTGCGATACCTTCGAAGCGGTGGTGCCTAATGAAATTCAGAAGTCGTATTTACCGCACTCGCAACTTTTTCCATGTCTGAGTTTGAGATTTATTTTTTCAGGTTGTGCTCGTCAATACAAACCTATTTCATTCATAATCAGAAGCGTTATCACGATTGAGCAAGTTTATGTTGATGATGCTTTAGTTTTTAGATGATAAATCATACTTCATTGAGCTGGAAGCGTCAGTAACAGTTGACAGTATCATTTTTTCTGTCTTTAAGACCTAGTCAATACTTTGTTATGTCACCAGTAATTTAATCAACTCTTCTTCAATTTCCATCAAGCAAATTTTATTTCAAATGTTCTTGCTTTTTTGTTGCTATAGCTCTAAAAGTCTCCGGAAATGCTGTTAGAAATAATGAAAATTTTT
Organism: Diplosoma virens; assembly: GCA_963680785.1. NCBI lineage: Eukaryota > Metazoa > Chordata > Ascidiacea > Aplousobranchia > Didemnidae > Diplosoma > Diplosoma virens. The sequence continues at coordinate 21,427,622 of OY796886.1, read as the reverse complement.
ACGCTCTGCTTAAATGTACAAAAATAGTTTGCTTTTATGCGGAAAGTTATATTCAAGCTTAATCGATTAATGCCGCGTCTTTTACGACATTTAAATTAGTTGTTAGTGAAATGTTAATAGGAATATTCATTAGTAAATAGTTAACCAGCTCTCATGATATGGCGAGCATCATGTTGTTTGCGGGAGCTTATTCTTGCTAATGTTACTTTAAATTTATATATAACGTTTAATTATTGAACGGGGAATATTAGTTGCTATATAACTGATTATTGAATATATCCGTAGACAAGAAGTTTTAATTGTAAAATAACGTGTTCATTTTCACTCATTAATATCATTTGGTTTACAAAGCCGATAAATGTTGCACAAGACATTATGTTCCCCACTAAAGTGTTTTTAGCGCACGAGTTAAAGTGCTTGTTCTTACGCATTGGTAAAATTTTATATCAATTTTTCACGATTCCTTTTATCTCTTATCTGAAACTAAAGTTGTTTTTCAGCAATTTTATATTTCATACTTTTGAATGGCGTACAATGCTTATTGTATCTTGCAATTTGGATTGAACATGGAAACTAAAAGAGCGTTGTTGTTTTTTTTTCATTGATTGAAAAGTATTTCACAATTGTGTGATACATTGATGCTCTTACCAAAAAGTTCAGTTTCAAGAGAATCGACGGCTTCATAATACTTTTTTTATAAGCTGAAAAGAAACTGTTTTTTAGTCATCAAATTAGCGTTATGTTTTGTCAATTTTTTATACCTTTTTCAAATTCTGTTCTGTTGAAGACGTTCAACATTTATTTCGGGTTTTGGATTTCACCATCAATTAATTCTCTTGGTCTTCTTGCCTTATAGCAGCGAGCGTGTTGTGTTTGTGATCCCTACCTGTGTATTACAGAAAGAGGCGTGTGATATTGTGTTCTTGCTTTACAAGCGTATTCTAGCGTCCGATCCCGACAGTCTGAAGTTGTAAATAAGATAGGTCTTCAAGTTTAATCTTTTCTGCTTTTTCGCAAAAATTCTGACTTTAACGAAGAAAAACTGCAAGTAGTTTGTCAACTACCTTGTTCTGTAAGTACTTTCAAGTACCGCTTATAAATATTATAGTAAACGTTCTAATTTTCTGTTTATTTAATCGTGCCCTCCAGGCATTTTTTTTAAAAACTCTTTTTTATCACGTAACTTTATTAATTTTCCATTTATTGTTCAATGTTAATGCTGGGATCGGCAACTTGAAAGGCACGTCACCAGCTTTATTATTAGAGCATTGCTTATAAAATGTGCTATTTCTTAACAAAATATCCATAAGTTTTAATTTCAAAATTTTAACGAGAAAGATTTTCGTTCTGTTTTTCAACTATGCGGTGATGTTTGGCTCGTTGATATTTTGGTTCTTACTTTGGTCCGCTGTTGCCTCAAGGTTTTTCTCTTTGGATTGTCCAGAACACGAAAGTCTTTTCATTTTGCTCTCCTATTTTCAGGCGTTATAAACGTTTTGAGGCAATGTTTTAACTTATTTCATTAGATGTTTAAAATAAATTATTAATGTAATCTTGTTGCTTTCATAGATTGGTCAATTTTCGAGCATTTTCGCTTATGTCGCTCATTCTCGCTAAGTGACCAACTGCGGAGCTAATTCTACTGTATTTTAGATTCATCTCAATGATCTTCAGATTTTCGACTTTTTGTTATTTTAAAGTAAAGCTTTTACGCAGTTGTCTTGTGCAAGTCGTAAAAACAGCATTGTGTCGCGGACACTTCGTATTAACAGATCTGCGTCCTTTTGTTCGATCGTGCCAAACGTGAAAGGCCAAATCGCTGTGCTTTTCATCGATTAAAATAAACGTTTTCATGAGTGCTGCAGCAACTTCGATTGCCTCTTTTTTAGCTACACCGAGTTTTTGCTCGTGCAAAGCAAAACCGTAGTATTGACCGCTCACATTTAAGCATTTTGAAATCTTTTAACGACTCGAGCTGCTTACAAAAAATTTTGTTTATTACAAACCGCAATAAGTCAAAATGAACTCAATTACAATGCTTACTTTTTCGAAAAAGTCACCCCGTGTTGCAGAAGTCATCGGTGCTGATATCAACCTAATTCAGCTTGCTGGAAATTTTTATTTGAAAATCCTCGTATTGAAAGAAAACGTTGCATTAGCATCGCTGCTCCAGATGTTGAGATTTAGAACGCAATGGTCTCCAATTTTTGTTATTACTGCGAGCAAAAGAACAATCGACTCATCGCGTGATTTTGTTGCTCATTCGCGACAATATTCTATTTACAATAACGACGATCGACTTGCTCCTCGGTGACCTGTAGTAACCTCATATAACCTTTTACTGAGGTTTACCTTTGGGATTGTGGTCATATCCTTAAGTGACCACACCGGCATTACACCAACGCTTGGTTGTTTGCTTGATACTGTATTAACGTTTGCAGCTTTGTCAATTTGCCAAGCGATATTTACGCGTTTTTTTTTATCATTGTGTTTGCCACATTGAATTGTCGCTTCAAGATATCTACTGTGAGTTCTCGTCGTATATTGTCAATTTTTTTATTGCTCGAGACCTGGGCTTCTCGAACTGTAGGTCCATTTGGTTCCGAATCCCATTTGGGGTCGCGAAACAAATTAGCTTTTTGTGCTTTTGAAATTGGCTTTTTTACAATAATATTTATTAACAATCAAAAACTAGAAAAGGTAAAGTGTCATTACACCATTGTTGCTTAAGCATTTAAGGCATTTAATCGACAAAATAAAGCCTGAATTAGGGTGAAGACCTTTTTTTTTTTTGGAGAACACCTGATTTTGGAGACGAAAATTGCAAATCAGAGCCTGATTTCAAGTGAAGACTTAAAAAGAACATCTGGTTTTTGTAATTTTGTTAATTCACTTTTGGTCACTTTTTCCATTTCTTGTTGTTATTACATGGTTTTTCATGTAGATGCGTGATTTTCCATAGGAAAAAATTAACCTAAAATTAGCCTACATTTATAGGGGTCACACAAAAATTTATTTTTTTAACTGTGGTCGCAGAGCAAAAAAGTTTAAGAAGCCCTGCTCTAGACAACATCCTTGACTAGGTGCCAACACAATTTTATTTATATTTTAAAAATTATTTAAGCTTTTCTTCTTTCTTCTGTTTGATTTCTTTCAAGCTGTGAGAATTTTGGAAAGGTTATGAATGTAAATAAATTTCTTTAGTCTTTACGAGCTCTGTTAAAGTAGTTTTTTTTTCAATTTTAGTTGATCCTTTTTTCGCAGGCCGGTCGCACCAGTCCGCGTTTCAAACGCGTACCTAGTCCAATTGGGAAAGGGAGAGGAAGAAATCCATCGCCTAATAGAAGGCCGCCATCTCCCAACACAGATGGTGTTTCCCCGTACAGTCCTGAAGAAACTGCTAAAAAAGTAGGCAGCTTCGTGTACATTTTGTTAGTGATTGATTTTGTCCGTTCAAGTCACGTGAATTTCTTCGAATCGGTTGCTACCGTGTTTGTGTTCGAGTTTTTTTTGTGCCAGAAACTTGACATTTTACTTCCTTGCCTAATTGCATGTGATTACTCATAACGACCAAGTTATCCAGCGTATGAGTCTTGCAATGAAATACGGAGCTGAAGTTAATTTTATCTCTAAAACATTGTTTGGAACGAGACGAGTTTTTGAATGGACTTTTCGCCAAATACCTTTCGTTGTTCAGTGATATTATTACATTTCTGGCAATCAAGCGAAAATAATTAGCCATTTGACCTTAATGTGTTGAAACAGAACTGTACTTTGTATTGTTTGATCTTAAAATAATAATTGCTAGATCATTTAGATTCTAGATGATCTAGCATTTTTTTTTTTTTTTTTTTTTTTTGATTCTTTAACGAATTACTTTCTTTTTTCTTCCGTTTGGTTCGACTTTATTTTTCTCTTAGCCCTACGTTGTTCATCTTTAGGTGAATCGCGTTTTGAAAGCTCGCTTGTATCTGCTACAGCAAAACGGGCCCAATTCTTTTCGTATCGGAGGTGATTCTCCCGAGCACAAGTATTTGGTCGTCGTCGGACCTCAGGTAAATCCGAGATTGTAAACTTGGCATGAGATTGTTTTGTTCCGTCCGTCTTGTTTTAAATGTTTAACTTTATTATTTTCTTTGCATAATCATCTTGCTCATGGTGATTTTCGGACGGAGTTGTTAACCTTCTTCTGGGTGCTTGCAAAATTCCCTGGAGAATTTTCATCAAATTATACCTCATTTTGTTAACTTTTCCGTTGCGCTGAAATTTATTGTATTCAAATGACACGGAAAAACGTAAAACAGAAATATTGTTCGAAAGCTTTGCCATTGCTAATCGACATCACTTCGTGACAAACCACTTGTGGCAAGTAGAACTTGCCATTATGATACAATAATTGTCTGGTGGTTTATGTAAATGTTATAAAACCATATCAATTTAGGATTTAAACCCGCTTTTGGTCTTGAAACCGCTACGCGATGCAAATAAAATTTGCTTTTCTGCCTGAAAAAGATCAAAACACGTGAACCGCAGATTGCTTTTCGTGAATATTGACCAGGAAGCATAACAGCGCGCTATGCATCGAACTTTTATCCTCGAGTCTCAGCGTCTTCTTCTCACCGACCGGGTCGATTGTTTCAGACGTGCAACTGCGGCCGGGGCCAGTTCTGCATCCACGTTCTCTTCGTCATGCTGCGGGTCTTCCAACTGGAACCAACCAGCGGCCTGCTCTGGCGACGGACCTTGAAGAACTACGAGGCAAGTCGAGTGCCGTGCTTGACCCTGCCGGTCGTGTTCGAGGCCGTGTCACGTGACTGTCGAACAATTTTAGGTCGAGACCCTTTTTAAAAGCTACCGCGAGCGGTGCAGCTCACGCATTGCACCGAAGAAGAAATCGCGGGTCCAGCGATTGGTCTCGCATCTCGCTAACGGAACCGAAAAAAGTGCCGACGGATCGAACAACAGCGACGATCAGAGGTAAGCGACAACGATTTTGAAGCGAGCGCGAAAACGACGTGCTTCGAGTGTTGAATGATTAGCGTAAATTATGCTTGAACAACTCGAGCGAGGGAACACGACCTCATGACGTCAACTTTCAATCATTCGGAAATAGCTTTGTTCCGGTAACCTTGGTGTGAAAAATCTGTTGCTGTCAAACGAGTTTGATTGAAACGCGATGTTTGTTAAAAGCTGAAGGGAAGCTTTAAGCTGAACTTATTTCGAAAACTCGCTTTTAGGTTGTGTGACCCATCGCATTATGGTGAAAAGTTTCTCGTCACTGCATGTTCTCATCGCCTTTAGTTGCGCTTTTAATCGGCGCTTGTCAAACGCCGAATCGTAACTTATTGACTTCACAGCAGCTCGTCGAAAGGCGAAGAGGAGAATTGCCCGATCTGCCTCCTGCAGATGGTTGACGGTGAATCGGTGACTGTGTGCGAAGTCGGGTGCCGCAACAAGCTCCACACGCACTGCGTCAATATATGTGAGTTAAAGTTGCGTCGTCAGTTAACTAACCTGTTCGATGGGGGACTAAAGTTGATTTTATTTCGGATTTGTTTAATTAACTTGTAGACTCGTTCGTAAACCTCGCTTTGTCTTAAGTTAGATCGATCGGCCTTATCTATTGCCAGTCGTTTGCCCGTTATCGTTTTCTGTAATGTTGAAATTTTCACTTCGTGTCAGACTCAATGGCGTCCAGAAAGTTTTCTCATTTCAAACTTTTTTTTACTTCATTAACATACACGATGCTGCTTCTTTGAACGAATTTCTCAGAAGTTTTTCGAGTGTTTTGTGTTGCAATTGAAAGCAAGATCTTTTCGCTTTTTACGAGACAAAGTATCTCAGGTTCAAGAGATTCTAACTTTCCAGCTTCAACTTGTTTGATTTCAAATTGTGAAGCTTTCTCAGTGGTTTTTGTAATTCCGATTTGCTTAACCAAATACGCCTAATCAAGGCCAATAAGGTGACGTCACAAACGAGAAATTAACACGCCCAATTATATGTTGGTTTGCTGCGAAATCCGTAATCTGGCATTAAGAACAGTTTAAATTTCTTTTTCAATTGAATTTAATCACTTATCACGTTATAGTTTCTAGGCCAGGGGTTCTCAAAGGAGGCCACGGGAGCTTTACCGGGGGGGCACGAGAAGAATCCTCAATTTGTACTTTAATTTACTTTTGAGACGAAATCGACAAAATCAGAAATATTTTCAAAGTGGGGACGTTTTCTTTGGTCTTCAGTTGAATTTTGGACGAAAACGACAAAATTAGAGACAGTTTCAAAGTGATAACCTTTTCTTTTTTTTTGGTCTTCGCTTGAATTTTGGTACAATATTTTAAGCAGGGGGCCACGGGTGTTTGAAAATCGTTGTAAGGAGGCCACGGACTTGAAAACTCTGAAAAGTTACCACTGGTCTAGGCTTTTCGAAAACGATAATGTCCATTTAAAGCAAGGCCTGTACGTTGATATGATTGCACGGTGCCGGCCGAAATCCATTCTGATTCGATCGCAGAGCGGATGTCGCATTTTTGTAAAATTGTAGCACTGACCGATGTCTGCCGCGCTTACTACGATCTGTCATCGAGTCGAGATCGAAGGTTCTCGCGCGGCGTTGATGTAGAAAACTGGTTCGCAACTCGAATTGTTTCCTTTGATTTTTAAGGGGCTGAAGAATGCAAAAGAAACGGCGGAGCGCTTCGGTGTCCTCTCTGTCGCATCGTATGGAAGCCGGCTTCGTCGAGCGGCAGCGGAATGCATTCTTTGATGGTTGAAATTCCTCCGGAGTACGCGGAATTAGCTGACAGTTGGATCCAGGTAGACATTGATTGCACATTGGTTTTCTGAAGATGGAGCTGAACTAGCGATAATTTCTGTCCGTTTTATCCTGTGTAAACTTGGTCTATTTAAGGTTTTCATTTTATAATTTGCTTTTATGCCTTTTATTGAACCTTGAAAAGGTTATTTGGCACTTGTTTAAATAAATCTTCAATTACTTTCAATCGCAATTTTAATGGAAATTAAAAATATCAACTAGTTACGTTACACCATATTTGGCAAGTTCAGCCACACCAAATTTGAACGATGCTCGATGGTTAAAAATCGAAAAGCGATAGAAACCTACAATCATGCACTCGCTTTCAAAGGTCTTCGGCTGGGAGTTGGTTTCATTTCTTTTCTCGACCCACGCCCAGGTCCGCGAAAACGCGTTGCGTCGCCTGTCGCACGACATCACTGGAGCCTTGCTCACTAACAATCAAACGTCAGCAAACGAAGAACGTCACTCGGATGACTCGGACAGGTTTGTGGGCGTCGTGTGAGCGTAAGCACCGAACCCTTTGCTTCTACCCGGAAATCTGGCAGCTGTGACGTCGTAAATAATGACGCAAATTGCATGTTGATGGGGCTTTTTTTGTGTCAAATATTCGTAGTTAGGACCAAAATGATCCTTCTGCTTGTAAAAGTATGCTCAACAGTAATTTATCTTCATTGTATCAGCACCTTTTAAGTCACTATTCATGCGGAAGTTGTTAATTGCATCCAATTGATTTCGACATTTTCAAATCACGGTCATCATGATTGTTTAAAGCGTATTTATTTTAGGTAATGAAGCCATTTGGAAAGGTTAAGAATATAAAAATTTTTTTTTTGGAAAGACCAAAGCGTTATGAAAAATCAATTTGCTTCGAGTAATGAATAGCACTATGATGTGAACAGAACTATCGCACTGAATACGATTGCCGCACTGAGTTATAACTTTGCGATTTGTTAAAGTTAATTTATTGTTGTAGGGCTTTGTTTTCGAATTTTTCTACTCGAATTTAAAGTACTCCCTTCAACTTCGCAAAATTAAAATACCTCCTCACAAACACGAATTTTTCGTGAACCTACTTGCACTTTTCTCTAGTTCGCGTGAGGGTATTGAGCGTCAGTCATCGGAGAACGGCGGTTTATCTTCCAACGTTTGCCTGGCGTCGTGCTGCGCCATATTGGCGATGGTCTGTTCCGACCCCGAATACAGAGTCTACATCACGGCCCTGGTAAGCGATTCAACTCGCGTCTCTGTCATCTGCATGTTTACGTCGCATCTTTTGCCGCAGCGAACTCTCCGCGGCATGATGGCGTACACTCAGTGCCGGACCGATGACGACATGCTTGCTTTGCAGCGTCTTCTCGTACCAGTGATCGAGACCATCTTGCTGAAATGCGCCGATTCAAACAGGTACCCAACCCCACCCCATTATCTAGCTTGCGTTCGAACCAACCCAAATCGGGTAATAAGTTTGTCGATTTCGGTCGACTGTCTCGCTATTGCTTAAGTGTTGTTGGCAGTCAGTGATTTATTTATTTGGAGTCGTTTTGTTATTAAAACTCGTGTTTCCTTGGCTGCCGCTCTTAATTAACTTACGACTGGCCAATAAGTTTTAGAAACTAATTGGATTCTAAATGTGCAGATTAATCATGCTTTGACTTGATCGTTGTTTTTTCTTTTTCATTTCTGTTTTTGGGTAGTTTTTGCCAATGAACTGTAAAAACTTAAAATTGATTTGCAGTTACCCTGTTTTCTTTTAAACTCTTTGTACAAACTTTTGCAGCTTGTGGCTTTCGCATCACTTGCGTCCGGTTCTCGCCTTGTAGTTTTCTATGTTGTAACGTCAGTGAAGTCGGTGACTGAATTTATTAGGTTCGCGGTTCAAACACTTTCCAGAGCGAAACAAAGATTTAGAAAATACAATCGCGCTTCTTACAACTAACGGTTTCAAACAAAACCCCGCGAAGTCGATTAAAAAAATCTCCTTGCAAAGTCTAACCAAACCCTCACGCCCTATCCCATTAGATTTCCCCCAAACCCTTTATAGAATCTTTGCTTATTGTTGTGCAAATCCCAGGCGAACAGTCCAGCTGTCGGTGAGCACGGTGATGGAACTCTGCCGCGGACAGTCGGGCGAACTGGCGGTGGGAAAGGAGATTGCCGCCGGTGGAGGTTTGTTCACGCGTTCTCGTTGCGCTCTACCGCTTTTGACCTTTGAGCTCTTTGCCAGTCGAATCACTCGGTGTCGGCGACATTCGTTATCTGCTTTCTTTCTTGGAATTTGGTTCTGGTCCCGATGCGTTGTCGTGGCAGTGGATGTTGGGAAGGTTGAACGCTCTCTCTGAGCTGTTTCGCGAGTTCCGTTCTGAGCTCTCGCTCAAGTAAGATCTCGTCCTCTCAAATGTTCTCGATTGATTCGGAGTTGAATTAATCGAGTCTATTTCGCTGTTTTAACTTTTGCTACTCGTATCAACAGTTGATTGAAGTTATTTAGTTTTCAATCAAATAAGTTTTGAGAAAGTAACTCGCATCGACCTAATGGACATGTTTTTTAGATTATGCCAACAAGATCGTTTTCCTATTTATAAAAAAAATTTTTCTTATGACCAATGCTTGAACTCGTTCACATCAATTAGATTTCTCTTGATCTTCGGCCAATCAAACATCTCGTTGTTCTCTTTTTTTAGTCCGATGAATCCGCATCCGGAAGAGTCGCTTGCTGCTGAATATTTGTTGCGCATTTCCATTTTCGCTGCGTCATGCCTGCGACACACGTCACAACCACGCGTCATCAAAATGGCCAAAAGAGTTTTTCTTCACGTGAGTAGAGAGAGAACTGCGTTAGAAATCGTTGTTGATTTCACGTGAAAAACGCGATGTCACAAGTCATTTGTTGCAGGCCTACATCTTAGTCACGTCCTGTCCGGAGTTAATAGTGGAGATGGAGCAGATGGTCAGTGACCTGCCGACCGAAATCTCCCAAAAATTGATGAAAAAAATGACCGCTTTTAAGACCATCGCGTCGAAAAGCCCGGAAAACTCCAAGCAGCTAATCGAAGAAAGGTAAAAGTGACGTGATTGAGAACGAAGTTCGCGTTTCAATCTTCGCTGTTTGCGACTAGGTTCGGCGCCAATCGTGCCCGCAGCGAAGACAGCAGCCTGGGCGACGTCGATGTTTTAGATATAAATTCGCCCTCCAACGACCCCTATTACCCCACCAATAGTTACCGAATGCCCGCCGCTCCCGAATCTGCGTGGACCCCCAGAAGTCGCGACAACGGTGTGATTAATGATCCAACTAATCACAATCACAATCACCCCCCTAGCCCTTGCACTGTGACCCACCCACCGACCCCTCCTCCGTCTTCAGTCGACACCGCAAACCTCGATGCGGCAATTGAAGTGAGTTGGTTGGTGTCAAGACCACATTTCGCCATGTGTCCATAAAACTTTCGCTTTTAAGGTATCGCTCTTTCGGCCTATCCGATGTATCAGCCCGGGCCGCGACTCGAGTAAGCCCGAAACCCAAGTACCGACTGATGACGATGATTTCGACACCGATGACTTCGATGATTTTCAATCTGGCGCTGGTCCCTCCAACGCTGAACCGCCGCTTCGCTGCTTCAGCGTTGCCGACGCAATCGCGCAAGGGTCGTTGCGTTTGCGACCAGTTGCTAAAGTCGAGCACGGCGATCACGAGCAAGCGACATCGAGCGATCGACCTTCCCGACCATCGATGCTACGGCTCAAGTCGGAATCGTCCGCTTTTCAAGACCTGGCCTCGCCGCGTGCGTCGCGAGCGCAGACGACGATGGAACAAAAAGCCGCTTCATCCGGTTTTAGCTACGGAGCGAGAGATCGCAGCAGCAGTCACGAATCGACCACATCGTCGACATCGCATTCCGACGACGTCCAGCACTCTTCGGAGCGACGCCGAAGCGTTCGTGAGCTTGCCGACAGCATCAACCGAAAGCATAAGCAAAGCAAAAATCCAGGCGCTTCAAATTTGCCTCGCGTGTCAAAAGTCATGACCCCGGTCAAGCAGTCAACAAACGAAGTAGAGCTTTACAATGAAAAGCAGCAAGTGCCTGATGACTCCGCGAGCGATCGTTACAAGACTTACGACGGCTTAGGGACGAACACCAAGCCGATCAGCTTGATTGCGGCGTCAGCCATCGAGCGACGCGGGACAGTCGAGAGACACCGGGAAAACCTTAAATACGGGACCCAGTCATTTACGCCGCATTCTCGCAAGCACAATTTACAGCAAAAACCTTTGGCCGAAGAAAACCACGATTTGCCCGGAAAACGTAACGACCCCCGAATTTCCCCCTTCATGGGCCAATCACACGCAACTCGTGCGCCCGCTCGTGGGATACTAAAAAATGCAAGCGCTCAAAACTCTCCCGTGCGCGTCGTGGGAAAATCGGTATCAACCAATCGCGACCTAGAATCGCTAGCCACGACGGACAGTGGTCTTGGTAACGACTTAAGTCACGAAAACTTGTCATTTTTAAGTGGATCTCGTTCCTCCAAGTCGCTTTATTCCAGCCAGCTCACATCGCCGGAAACGGAGTTTTCTCTCGACCGAAGTGCTTTGTACGAATATGATGAGAACTCAAAATACCCTGCCAATCGTGCCCAAGATGTGGTCATCACAAAATCGTCCCGTCGCCGACGTCCGAATAAGTCTACTTCCAACCATGACATAGATGTGGAATATTCTGAGAGTCCATCCTTTTTTCAATTTGACGATCCGGAAGACGCACCGAGTACATCGACCTTTCATCGGTGTCCGTCTGCCCCAGCCGCCACGTTTTTGGCAGAAAATTCCGGTGAAAATCGAACCTTGTTCCCGATCAAAGACGACAGCTTGCTTAACGATACCGCTACCGATAATGCCGTGAATGCTCACAGGTATAATGAAATAAGTTGCAAACGAGACTTTCACATTAATTGATCTTATTAATTGAATTTTAACTTGACAAGATTATTAACGTTTGTTATTTTTGTTTATCCGATGTACATCTCGTTTATTGTCGTTGATTGTTGATTCTTAGTTTTTCAAATGCCGCATTTTTTCACACTAACTTTACGGTGACGTTGATACTTCCTCCTTTGGTTGAAACGTATCCATATGATACTTTCTGGTTTAATTCTTAATTTCGTGCTTCCACTTAATAGCAGAATCACCGAAACGATTTTGTTATAAATGTTTTTTGCAGTGTACCTGCCGCTAGCAAATTGCTCGTTCGTCCGAAGACTTTGTCGCAAAGGAAAGAAAAAAACAAAACGAAGGTGAAACGTGTTTGTCCGGCCTAACATGTCGAGAGAAATTCTCTTATAACGCTTTGTTCCTTTCATGCAGAGATTGACGTCGTCGCAGCTCTGTTCGAGCGTTGAAGATCTGGACGAATCTGATTACTCGCTCGCGGAAAAGACGCCTGTCACGTTCAAGTCGGAAATCGGTTTGAAATGTTGAAGTTTTACTCCCCTGAGTTGCTTTTTTAATGAGACCTCTTTTCCAAAGGCGTTCAAACCCCTGGGCACTTTCGGGAGTTTGCTGTTCGAACCCCCAATTCTAAAACAATCAACTACGAAGACGATCTTGCGACACAGTGCTCATGTCGCATGCAGATCGCCGAAGAAGAAGACAAGCTGTACGCCCACACTCTAGCGGTCAGCTACGTGCAAGACGGCCTTCCGCTTGTGCCGCACTTAAGTTTTTCCGACCAGGATGCGGATATCGTGCGAGTCCAAAACGAGGTCAGTGGTTGGCGACGTTTCGCTGGTTATCATTTGTTTGCTGTTGTTTATTCGTCGATGACTAAACCCGAAGTCGGAACCTTAGTCACTTCCGACAATAATTTCTTTGATAAATATCTTGTTTGTTTAGTTTCCAATTTCAAGCTTTTTTTAACGATTTTAATAATTTTAATCGTTCCACAATGACCATTTTCCTGGTAATAAGGTTGCACTACGATCGAGCAAACTTGAATCCAAATATCTTTTCCCTTATTCAGCGCTTGACACTAATGCCGCGATTTAGAGCACGGATATACAGAAGGAGTACCGGGAGAACAAGCAGTGGACCAAAGGAGCTCAGATCGGACTCGGCGCTTTCTCCGCTTGCTACCAGGCTCGTGACATCTTCACCGGAACGCTGATGGCCGTCAAGCAGGTGGGATGATGACGTCATGTGTCGAGTCGGTGGTTGAGTTTTTTGTGGCAAAAGTTGCTGGTTGCATCATTTTATTTGTATCAAGGATCTGTGCTTTGCTTCCGTGTAAACTTTGATTGTGCGCGGTTTAAAATGCAACTAAAGTTGCATCGCCCATTTAGCTTCCAGATCCATACTCAATCATAATTTTTGACAGTTTTCCAACTGTTACGTGTGTCTCTGAATCAGTCTCGTTGTTCACTTACCAAACTGGCTCGTTAAAGGTAAACCACGTACGATGCTCCCAAGTGGAGGAGCGTCAAGTCCTCCAGGTGATCATGGAGGAGATCACATTGATGCGGCGTCTGGCCCATCCAAACATCGTCCGTCTTCATGGAGTGACCAAGGAAGGAGCTCTCTACAACATCTTTGTGGAATGGTGCGCAGGTCGGTCACGTGCTTGTCGTCGGTTGTCATCTGAATTGGGCTTCATATTATTTACTGACGACCAGATAGCTCATTGGGTGTGCTGACATTCTAACTTGCGAGCAGAAGACGCAAGCTCGATGCTCTTGTCTACTAGAATGCTTTTGCTCTCCTTATGGTTCACTTCATTGCGAATTTTTACTTGTCTCTCACCCAAAAGGGTTGCTTGGTTAGAATAAAACGCAGCAATTAAACCAATATAAATATATGTAATTATATCTAGCCGTACGAAGAAGAACGTAGCTCATTGGCTTGGTGTTTTCGTATGTGTCCTGTCGCTGCAGCAGGATTGAGTTTGCGATTACATGCAGTTAACTGAGCAATATCTGTGCTCGATCGCATCTTTTAGGAACGCCGATTGTGTATCGGGGTGAAGTTGAAAAAGCATTCTGGTTCATTTCCTTCAATGGACTTTACATAATGACATTAGCTTTTCGTATTCAGGCGGTTCAGTCTCCACCTTGCTTTCACACTACGGTCCGTTCAACGAGAAAGTGATCGTCAACTACTCGCTGCAAATGCTTCGAGGACTCGCTTATCTGCATGAGCAGCAGCTCATTCACCGAGACATAAAAGGTGCGACCAGTGTTTCCACTTAGAAAGCACGCTTTCACGATTTTTTTCCAGGCGCCAACCTTCTGGTCGATTCCACCGGGCAGCGATTACGCATCAGCGATTTCGGGGCTGCCGCGCGCCTCGCCTCGAAGGGCACCGGCGCTGGGGAGTTCCAGGGCCAGTTATTAGGCACTATTGCATTCATGGCTCCAGAGGTATGTGGCAAGTTTTGAAGTGCCCCCAGCTAGCCGACCTCGACTATTGTTGTTTTCAAGGTTCTTCGAGGAGAACAATACGGTCGAAGCTGTGACGTATGGAGCGCCGGTTGTGTTGTGACTGAAATGGCTTCGGGAAAGCCCCCATGGGAAGCCGACAAACATTCGAACCATCTCGCTCTTATATTCAAAGTAAAACTGTTGTTTTTGAATCAAAAGTTTTTTAAAAGTATATCGAATTCGAATCTATTTAATCTTTTTTAACGGCACGGTTTTGATTTTTTATTTGTAGATCGCCAGCGCGCCGAGCGTTCCCCCGATTCCCGAGAGTTTGTCTCCGGCGTTGAAGGATTTGTGTCGTCGATGTTTGCAGGCCGAACCTCGAGACCGTCCTATGGCGTCGGAATTGTTAAAACATCCGGTTTTCATCAAGTGGTAGCAACACTGAACTGCTTTCTTTAATGCAGTTGCCCGTTCAAGCAACATTTTTTCCTGACCTTACCTCCTATTTTCTCAAAATCACTTTTTATCATTTCGGTTTAGAGCATTTTAGCGAAAAACTAATTAAATTTTAAAAAGCGCGAGCGCTTTCGTTGCAAACTCTACAGTATTAATTGCACTTTTTTTTCTTTTAAAAAATTTTTACAATAAGATAGCCTACTAGGACGAGCGATCTATTGCGGACTTTCTCTTTCTCGTTTTTCTTTTATTTTCAACATCTTTTTGACACACCCGCCATATAGCTTTTTATATATAGCATTTTATGAGTGTATATTTTATGCCATTGCAGTATCATGTCTTTTAACTTTTAAACAATTCGTTAATATGAAGCGAAGGTTTTCCAATTTTACGAGTTCGAATCCCGTTGAAAGTCCTTTTTAACAAATACTGAATTTTTCTACCTTAACAGCATTTATGAATTTTATCGCATCGGCTGCTAGTTTCCTTGTTTGTTTTTTTTTGTTTTTGTTTTTTTTCATTTTTACGCCACTAATTTTCATGCTGGTGCATTTTTTAGGTTTTTTTGTCTTTAAAGTGAACGAAACTTTTCCAAATTTTCTCTTGATTCAAATGCTGTTAAGAACATCTGAATGCAGGAACTCGCGCTTGCCAGCTTTAAATTATCTCGTTATCGAACACAAATTGTACTTTTGAAGTATAATTCATGACGGTTGAAATTGCTTTTTATAAAGTTTGTCAACTATATCACTGTTGTTAATTTTTTTTTTTTTTCGTACGACTGTGTCTTTTTCCTTTTTTTTCGCCAAATTTGCCAGAAGAGTTGAAGAACTTTAAAAGTTTACTGCTGCTATTTACTACCAACCCCCCAAAAAAATCCAACCATATGAACATTCCTCGTTTTCTTGCATCGGTTGTTCGTTCTTTGCTTTTGTTTAAAATTTGTTTTCATCTTTGAGTCAAGTTTCGGTAGCGGCTTGTTTTGTGTTCCCTGTTGAAAATCGGTTTTCATGTGAATGTATTTCATGTAAAATATTGTATATGTGTCTAAAGCCAAATAAAGAAGAACTTCCACAAAAATCATTGATTTTTTTATTAGCCCGTTAGTTCTGTGTCTAACTTATTTGATATTTTGAAAATTAATATTTCGTATTTTGCTTTTGCAAACTCTACGTTTGTTTAATCATCGCCACGGTTGATCGGATTCGGATGGGTTCAAATCTCCAATTTCGAACGTAGCTTATCACTACGTATCAGTGTGGTAATGCAACCAATAAATAATCATTGCAGAGGTTGCTAGTCAGTGGTTAGCGAGCATACGTTGCAAAAGAATAGGGTGCAATTTTTCTATTTTTACATTCATCAAAGAATGTTTAAAAAATAATTTATTTTAAAGATTTTTTAAGTGTAACTCATTTCAAGAATAATTTGTTTTGGTGATTTGATCTTCAAGGAAGTGATCTTGTCCATTTCTTTAGTCATATTACCTGCTAAGCAAATTAGCTGTTTAAAATTGCAAGATCAGGTTCGACAAGCACATGAGGTAGACAATTTTTTTTAATCTCTATATTTATCCTCCTGACTCGCAGGAGATCATCGCAACCACGCTGCCGAATTCTCTCAGGGACCAAAAAAGAGATGGCCAAGTGGCAAAAGTTTATGGTTTGAAACTTTACTTTGAATGTTACATTAAAAATATAAATTTTATAGCCCTTCCTCTCGACTGCTACAAGAAATCTGTAGCGATACGTGTTTAGTGAAAACCTTTTTTTTGGTCTTGTTTGCTTGGAGCAGGTTTCTCAAATTTTTTATTCAAAAAAAACTTCTACTGCGGTCTTTCATTTTAGCTTGCGGAATACTAAGTCGAAAAAATTCTAATTACGAATTTTTAAAAAATATAAATGAACCTCAATATTGCATGTCAAAAAACTAAAGCTGTTTCAATTACTGTCAAAACAGAACGTAACATATGAAATAAGAATGTGAATGTTTTTTTTAAACTTGTGCTAAACGTTGTGCAAGCTCATTACAGTAATCTCTCGCTTAAGTTTGCAACTTGAATCTGAACAGCGAGTGCGAACTTAACTATGTTTTCTTAAGCTAATGTTTTGAGATTAATTACTGCATTGACTTAAAATAAAAACTAATTTTTAGCAGGCAAAGTTAATATTATTCACATAATATTGTCAGGCGATGTTAAGCGATTGAATAAGTCAGAAAGATTGGAAGTAATCTCCAGATAGAATCAACCAAAGCCTCCTAGTAAAAGAAGTATCGCACGACAGTACAGGATGAGTGAGGCTACGCGTGAAGATATTCGTAAGCGTTCTGCTCTGATGTCTGAAAAGGCAAAAAAGAAAACATTCAGAGCGTCTGTGGGTAGGTTTACAGAGGTAGAAGATAAGTTATACCTGTGAATTGATAGCATGCATCGGGTAAACCTCCCTGTTCCACCTTCCCTCGCCATTTTGAAAGCAAAGTAAATTGCTGAAGAACTATTAATATTGCAAGATGACTTTAAAGCATCATGGAAGTGGTTTAGCCGATTTAGAGAACTTCATGGAATGCAACAACTTCTTCTTTACGATGAAGGAGCAGAGGTGGACCGAGAAAATCCTAATCTTGTTGCAGCTTTGGATAAGTTATATGCCATAATTGAAAAATATGTTCCCGAAAATATAAATATTTATATCTCAAAGATATTTTGGATTTCTACGAGCTGGACGAGAATTTAAAACTTGCAAAAAAGAGCAAAAAAAGACTACCTGGAAGAGCAGCAGATGTCGCTCATGGTAACTCTGCTCATATGCTAGATGCGGCTCAATATATCAAGCTTGCTTGGGATGCGATATCAGACGCGACAATAAAGAATGCGTCTAACAAGGCCGAATTAGTAACTTTAAAAGGTGGAGCTCATGAAGAAGTTGATATGATGGCGGATCTATTGTGCAGCTTCAAAGCATTAAATATTCCAATAGATGAAAGCACTCCAGATGAGTTTGTGCATGTTTATAACGAAAACAGAGAAGAATTTTTACATGAAATTTTGGATGCCGTCAATGAGGTGCTGGAAAGTATACAAGCAACAAATGATAATGAAGATAAAAACGTACACACTGTGGTCGAATCTTGCGCACATAGTCCAGCACCAACAGGAAACATGTCACTTTTTGTGGGTTTGAACACATATACAAAAAAGTTCTTGAAGTTGAGGATCAGTTGTTGTGTCCCGATGTGCAAGCTCAAGCAGGAAATTACTATAATGAGGTGAGAAATTCTTTTAAGCTTTGCTAGCAATAATTAAAGTAGGTTATTTTCGACGCAAAGCACAAAAGAAAATGAAATATGCATGAGCTGACAATTCATGACTTGTTTAAATCGCGAACATTTTTATGACTTGTCTGATTTGCTGTAAATATCAATAAATTTTTGTAAAAGTTTAATCGTGATTTTTGAAAAATTTTTTGCGAACTTAACAGGGAGATTACTGTATTACGTACTTACATGTAAAACGTCATGTTCATTGCTCAGCAGAACACGAAGTAAGCTCGCAGAGCGCAGTTTGAGAAACGCTGGATTTGAATAAAGACTAAAAAAGCCATTCACTTTATTTAATTCCAATGCAGACAGAATATGAGCCAGATATAAAACGTCTGCTATGGTGTTGACTTGCTAAACATTGTAATAATTTGACACGTTTGCAAAAAAAATTCGTTACTCCTGGACTATGAAATAAACGCTGCAGTTGTAGAATAGTGGATAAAGCAATATTAAAAAATGCTCACCCACGACAAAACATTGCATGCAAACAATTCGTTAACGTAAGATATTGTTTAAGCAACAAGTACGTTGTGGCAAAAACGTAATGTATGCAAGAAGTTCGAATTATTATTACTGTGAAAGGGACGGCGGAGAATATACGTTCGTAACAAGCGCACATAGAGAAAAATGTAAAAATTTAAGCAAAAAAAATTTTTTAATTATTTTCTACTTTCGATGTAAACTGCATTTGATTTTCAAACTTACCATTTGAATTACTTTTCAGTTGTAGGAATAATTTTTTGGAGCAAAAATTGGAGCCGGTCAGATTGACTGGCTCCGCTTGCTGGTTGGGCGGAGTCAATTCGAGATTCCTGACAGGCCGGTTAGACTGGTAGAAAACCCCTTTTTTAAGTCAAGAATTTGCATGGACCATTTATTTATTTTTTTTAACAGAAGAAATACTTTTTTAATATAATAAGCGATAACTACAAAATTACTTTTTATTTGCAGTATCGTTTGGCATTGGTATTTTTTATTAAATTTGCCCGATTCCTACCGAATGTGTTGATTATTGGTTGCTGATGGTTAAAAAAATTGTTGATTTGCAGGAGGCTTATTGGAGCTAAAAAATTTTATTTTTGGGCTAGGCCTATTCTTATTCTCTTCAGTTTTTTCCGTAACACTTTTTGGAAAGATATGCGAATAAAAACAGAGTTTGACTACTATATTGAAATCAAAATTTTGGGAATTTCAAAATTCGTATTAAAATCCGGTCTTTGGTTTTTGTTTCACAATCTTTTCAATTGAAATTTAAATGCGGTTTTCTTACTGATTCGAGCTGTCGTCTTATTTGCAAAAAGATTCACAATTAAGGCTCCACATTTAAAAACTTTTGCGCATACTCATTACAGCAAAAAGTTAGAGGAAACATTAATAAAGATTACAATAGCCAAGTAAAGTGCTTTTTTTAATAGTTGATCTCTTGTAGAGCGCACTAAAAAAAGAAGCCGACCAGCACATATAGCAGCCAAATATCTGTTAATCGAAGACGTCAGGTTACCATCATAATCTAGCAGGCCCGAGGCTAGCGTGTAACGATATAATTCCCTGTTTACTGGCCATTATGGTGTCGGCTTTTAAAGAAAAGCGTTTTGAAATATTACCCTTTGCAGACCATTGTCAAATAACAATTCACCTTCAAAAGCATCGAAATCTATTTCTTTCAAGCCAGCTGTAGAACGTAGATCCAAGCCGAGTTTTGATAAGTGAGAAAAGCGCGCTTAAAAAGAGAAAAAAAGCCTTTTGATTAAGAGAAACAACAGCGAGGGAGGTCGTCTAACAAAAATACTATGCCCTTATTAACAATAATATTGCAGTTCAAGTTTTATTGTCTTGTGTGCTTTTTTGATGTTGTTTGCTGGTGGTTAAACAAGCTGATTTACTGTTTTGGGTTGGATCGTATTTTAGTCCTGCCCAATCATGTTTGAAAACCATGTATTAAATAAAAAAAAGATTAAAAAAAGGTTTTTGTCTGCTCTGCTTGAAGAAATTTCAAGCACAAAGAAATAGTCGTCAATCAAAACAGTGAATTTGATACTAGGTTAAAAAGTAAACTTGTAAAAAAACAAATAGTTAAAACGAAGGAAGTGCTTTCTGCCAATTTAAAGCTGGCGTTTAGTACAACTAAGAGAGATTGATACAACTTGGAATAGGCTAAATAGCTATGTCTTGTGTAAATTTTTTGACAACTGGCAAGCTTTTTAAGAGTCTTTGAGACGATTTAAGTGCTACTTGTATGAAGAAGAATGCCTTGTTTACCTGAAAAAACGTTCCTGGTCAACAATTAATACACGTAGTAAAATAACTATCAAGTAATTATTAAAAATATGCTCAGATCCGTTCAGAACAATTTTCAAATACTTAATCAAGTGTAGGATTTTGTCTAAATGTTTTGAAAAAAATGCTTTGGTAAGAGATAAATATAGTTTTAAGTGCATTGGCGGACGGTGAGTATTTTTTAAGGTATGCGCTTGTACTAAAATATATTGGCCTAATATCGTGGTAAATTCAAACCAAAACCAAAAAAAAGATCATATTTTGTTGAAACAAAAATATTATTTTGTTACAAAAAAAAGTCTTTTTTTGATTTTGGTTTGAATTCACCACTCTGTTATACTGTATATTATTTAGGTAAATTCAAACCAAAACCAAAAAAAATAATCTTATTTTTGTTGTAACAAAAATAATTATTTTTCGGTTTTAAATCTTATTTTTGTTATATCAATAAAGAATGAAATACAAATTGGTAGTCAATTTGATACCAAGAACCAAACAGCCAAAAAGCACGGATAACTAGATTCGTATCATTAATTGGTAAAAAAAAGGTATAAAAATTAATCAAGAAATCAGCCGCTAATTATTTAGAAGAATTGAGTCAGATTATCCTTCGACTGAATTAAGACTGTCATAGGGAAAGACAAAGCAGAGAAAGATAAGAATTCCATGAAGTACCGGTAACTTTTTTGGAAAATTGGAATTCTAACCAAAATTTGGAATTGGAATTCTAACCAAAAATCTACAATTCAAAATGTAAATAGAAGTAGTGATCATCAAAAATACCGTTTTTTTACCAATTAATGATACGAATCTAGTTATCGGTGCTTTTTGGCTGTTTGGTTCTTGGTATCAAATTGACTACCAATTTGTATTTCATTCTTTATTGATATAACAAAAATAAGATTTAAAACCGAAAAATAATTATTTTTGTTACAACAAAAATAAGATTATTTTTTTTGGTTTTGGTTTAAATTTACCTAAATAATATATAACATAGTGGTGAATTCAAACCAAAATCAAAAAAAAACTTTTTTTTGTAACAAAATAATATTTTTGTTTTAACAAAAATAAGATCTTTTTTTTGGTTTTGGTTTGAATTTACCACGATATTATACATTTTAGTTCAAGCACATATCTTAAAGAGTGTTCATTGTCCGCCATTGTTTAAGTGTAATATTCAACCAAGTAAAGTGCTATTGTTTTAAACATTATATTCTATTACCCAATGTAGCTATTTTTTTGTCGTCTTCATTTGGGTATCTATCCCGATCTACCTATCCCGATGTTCAACAAAGAACTGGTAATCAGGAAACGTCCGTATTAGGATGGAGGCGAGGCAATACTTTAAGAAACCGCCTTTTCCAAGATACATTGTCAACAAATTTCGAAGTCCCACTATTCTTCTGCTGAACATCGAAGGCCTCGCTGCAAGCAAGATGAATTTGTTGATTGGGTAAAAAAGAAGCTTAGTTAGAGGCTGCTCGGAGCAGGTTAACTTATCAAACTATAGCTTTATCACTCAGAAGCAAAGGCAGTAAATATGAGCAAGAAAAGTAGTCGAAATTTGCTGTAAATTTTTTCAAAAAAACAAAAATTTCTTGAAAGTGAACTTCACTCTTTTTAAACTTTTTTGGATTAGGCCGTGAGTTAGGTTAAGTTTTTAGCGTTTTATAAAAATACAGAGACAAAGGGACAAACACCACTTTGTCCTAGCATTTTTATAAGAAGCCAAAGAAAAACACTAAATCTTTTACGTTTTTTTATTTACATTTGAGAATATTTAAAAGATTTATCAAAACTTAATCTAAAATGGTGATTAATCATGGAAATTTTAAGAGTGAAATTGATGAAAAATAATAATTTAAACTTAAAAAAAATATAATCCAGTTAAATGTTTTGTAATGGTCATTTTGACTTGGTTGTAATGAAAAATATGAAGAATTTAAAGCATGAGATGGATTAAAATGATTTTAACTTTGGTAAGTCGTACTTTTGGTAATATTTGCTAAATTTGTGTGATTAATTTAAAATTTGCTACTTTGCGACTCGGTATCATTGATTAGTTTAAAGCCATAACTTATTTAAACTTATACAAAGATTTTTGCAAAGTTACATTGCATTTTGACTAAAACCTTCTTCAAGATTTTACTAAATGGATCATTAAAAATTTTTAGCTTGTAATTTAGGTAAACTATATTCGCAGTTAACACGCAATTTAATTAAAATTTTCAAGAGAATGACAATTGACTTTTTAACATGCAATACTTTTTTATTTGTTGCAAAATTAAAAAATTTAAATAAAAACTACTGTATTATTAAACTGGTAAGTTAAAGGTTTATTTGAGATGTTTAATGACGCCAAACATCGCATTTATATCTTTATATAGCCGGAAAAAAGGTTTTACAAATTGAAATGAGCCACAACACAAAAATTGTAAGGGGTAAAAACTAGATGCGGGCGCTCAACATCGTCAAAAACTGGAGGCGCTTTTATATTAATTGCTGTTTCGTGAAAACTCACCTTTTCTTTTGTCAAAAGAATGAAAAGTTTTAACTGAATTGCTTGATAAGCGCATTCTAACATCTCACTATTTTAAATACGTTATTGACCAGAGTTTTAACTGCAAAACTTTATTTAAACAGAATCTCAACTCACGAAGACAATTTTTAGATATTGGAAATAATTTAGTAAATGGTATTCATAAAAATGATTTAGACTACTGTATAAAAACAGAGATGCCCAATATTTTACCCATCATGAGCCAAATTTTTGTCTGGAAAGTTTATTGCGGGTTACAATTGGTAAAGAATTTAAAAAGATGACTTTTTTTTGGTTATCAACTTAATTTGTGATCGGAATTCCGGTAATTAGGGAGATTATCTCTAAAATATCATGTTAAATCAAACGAAAGCCAAAAAAGCTATTGTTTTGATTATACCATTAATTGCTGCCGAAAAAAACAGGATAAAAAAATGAAATTTTTTTAATCTTTATGTGATTTTAACAAGTAATTTTTAAAATAACTGGAATTGCAACTCAAAATTAGTTAATAAACAAAAAAATTAACCTTATATGGTTTTTCCTGGATGAAGCGAAAAACCTTTTTCTGAACCCAAAATTATTGCACTCTGAGTTTTATTTGAAACCGTGCTATAATTCAAATTCATTGAGCATCTGATTAAAAATTTACCAAACGACTTCATGGATCGTGGATTTGGCAACACTGATTTAAAGTGACGTCACCATTAGCTTTTGCTGATGGTTTATCCTTCGTCTATTTTTGAATTATTTTTCATAGATGTATTATTCACTTGCACATCGGGTTTTTATCTTATTACGTAAATTGAATTTTGCTTTGGAAACTTAAGAAAAACTCGCATTAAAACTGAGACACTCAATCTCATAATTTTCTCGAGAGTTAAAACGATCTCAACTTATAAAATTTCATAACCATTAAAAGTTAATTTATTTTATGAATAATGAAGAACAAAATAAAACAAGAAAAACAGGCAACAGTAGCCATTTGCTTTACTAAACTTATGAATGTACTTATATTTAGCTTTGTTGGGTTTGCCAAGGACTTTGTTTGTCGATGTTTTGTGGAATTGCTAAGATAACAACCGATGCTTTGTGACAAAGCGCTAAGTTTATCGGAAAACAGCGAGGTTCTCGCCAGATGATTTACGACTATGTTCGAAGTTTGAGCTGACAATTTTGCCCTTTAGAGAGAAATTGTTCATACTTGTATTTTGCAAATATCGATAAGCTTCAGAGAGTAATCGAGTTTTGGCTGTAATTTATTATTATTAAATAAATGCGGAAATGATAATCAAGAAACTAAAGAAACAATTTTAGAATTTCGTTTAGTAAAAGTATCTCAAATGTCGGAAAGAGGTTGTAGTTTGTTTAAAGATAATAGAGTATAGGTCGTAAAAGTTTCCTAACTTTACAGCTTTGCACAACTTATAACTGGCGGTAAATCGAGTTAAATAAGATTAATTGATTTGATTAGCGAGTAAAATATGAAAATAGAAGAATTGTATCCTAAAATCGAAATGGAGTCCGTAGAAAAAGAAGTAGGATCCTTAAAACCAGCTCGAAGTATTGCTCATCATGTATCTGCAAGCAGTGAGGAAAAGAAGTCAAAACTTTCAAGCGGCAACAAAACGAAACGTTCTCTTTCGCCAAAAAGAAAACGTCAACAATCAGGTTAAACTACTTTTATTGTCTGCTTGGCAACGAGCCAACACTTAACGCCGTTTAAAAAGGTTGTCTTTTTTTAAAGCTATGATAATAGAAAATTAAGATCATTTAAACTTGTTTTCAAACTGTTTAGCAAACGCTTTTGAAGAAAAACTGAATGCGTTCTTCCGGATTACAATTAGGCTATGTAATTAGATTGCCTCAGCTGCTTATTGTTTTCGTTGCTAAGCTGAAAACAGCAAAACATAAAAGTTTAAATGAATAAGGGCTCGTTTCCACTACGAGCGTGGAATGGAGCATTCATTAATTGTTCTATTAATTTTTTTTACTCATTTCCGCGCTTAAGCGCTAAGCGAACCAAAAAAATCAATAAAAAAACAAAAAACACTTCATTCCACGCTCTTAGTGAAAACGAGCCTTAAGACCTAAACCTTTCTTAATTTGTTCAAATAAATTCGAATCAATTTCTCAAAGCTCTTTCTTAGGGGAACCGAGGTTTTAGATTTTAGTTTTATATTCTAACTTCAGTCAGTTTTAAAAATTTGGAAAAAGCAGTTTAATAAATTAACAATGGCATTTCCGAAAAAGCTGTTTAGTGCTGTTTATTTTATTGACCAATTGGTTTCTATCCTACAAATAAATCAGGGTCTTAAGGTTGTGATTGAAATTCAATTTGAAATCAATTGAAATTTGTCGAAAATGTAATCACTCTACAAACATAAGATCGTTTTCACTACGAGCGTGGAATGGAGCATTCGTTGTTTCTTTTTTTGATTTTTTTGCTTCAATTAGCGCCTAAGCGCGGAAAGGATTAAAAATCAATAAATCAAAAAAATTTCAAAAAAGAAAGAAAAGTTGCTAGATTTTTCTTCTACAAAAAAGGAATAATCAGAATGAATGCAAAGATAAAAGTCAATTATTTTACTATACGAAATCTCGAATGGACGTTTTCATAACAATCAAACTCCATTTTACGTAGATTTATACAAAATGAAGAAGAATATGAACTTGAACAAAACAATCGAATTCCTAAGCCAGATAGATAGCAGTCTGTTTTGAAACCAAGATGAATAAGTTGCTTTTGAAAAAAGATGTTAGCGCAGATGATAGAAACATGCATTGAATTGCCAAGTACTACACAAATCAAACCAAAACTTGAGTGAATTATAAACCAAAGTACAAAGCTATTTTTTATTTTAAGATTGATAAAATTTGAATGCGATTGATTTGAAGGCGATTTTTGAAAAACATCTTTTACTTTTCGTAACAAAATATTTCCATGTTTTGTTGGAAGAGTTATTCTAAAATATAAATTGAGCTTTTAAGCCTGAGTATGTTTGTGAGGATCAAGTTTCTGTTTTCAGTTTGTACAAAAAGACCGATACTTTTAGAAAATGTTTTATTTTTAACTTTGACTCACATGAATCGTTATATAAGAATAACGGAGTTATCATTTCAGCACCAAACCGTCATTCTTCTTCGGGTAAAATGAAACTGGAACAAGTTAACCGCCACGAAGAACATTCCTATTTACTGGAAGCCGAAGTAAGTGCAAAATTTATTCTAGAAGCTTTACTGCATAAAAAAAACAAATGATAAATAGCTTTTGCAATTTACAGTATACGTTAATCGAAACAACTAAAAAAGAATGTGTTTTTTACTTTAAATTCTATTTATAAGCTTTTTTCGACAGCGTGGTTAGGAATGTCGTTTTGGATTTATGGTCAGTGATGGCCTTATAATTGGGGGCCACTTTTTCGTGTTGCAATTTTTTGGTCCCACAAAAAGTGATCTCCAAAAAAAACGGTCATCACTTTAGTGGGGAGGGCACCGCCATGGTCCTTCAATAAAGAAATAGAGCTTGTAATGAAAATAGAGTTTTCAATGAAGAAATAGAAATAAAATAGAAAAGAAATATTTTGCTCTGGGGGAGCCACTTTTTCAGGTTTTTTAGGGGAGTATGGTGCGGCCGCACCAACCCCTTCTAAAATACATCAAAAAGCGGCTCCCCCTACACAAGAAATGACTCTATTTTTTTATAGTAGCACCAGGACGTTGATGAGATGTCCAAAATAAAATATTTTTTTTTATGGATCACTTTGTTTTCATATACTAAAAATGGCCCTCACTATGACAATGGCCTCTTTATAGAGTTTGCTGTTCTTTGAAATAGTAATTAGTGGCCCTCCTTACTTTTCTTGCACTGGGCCTCCCTTTTTGTAAGGCCATCACTGAGTAGCATTGAATCAAAATGCATATTTAGCCAACTAGAGAAATTGTTTTAGCAGAGTTGTGGAGCTGGAGTTGGAAGGTTTTTATTTACTGGAGTCGGAGTCGCAGGCCAGTTAAAAGAAGATCACTTAGATGCCATGCTTTTTTTGAGAGTTAATATGTAAATTGTAAATAATGTTTTTCAAAGTCATGAATTTTGGTGTCAGAGACATTTTTAGATGTTTTACAAGGATGAAGTAGGAGAAAAAATTTTCCGAGGTGTGGAGTCGGAGTCGAAAAGTTTTATTTGCCTGGTCGGAAATTATTTCACCGACTCCACAATCCTGGTTTTTAGTAGCTAATTCAAAAACAAGTTTATTTTTAGATTAATTTGTTGAGTCATTTGTTTTTAAAATTAGCTAAATAAATTATAACATTTGAATTGTAGTTGCGGAGTTTCCCTCAATGTAATTGTATTATTACTGCCAAGGTATAAGACATAAAATTGTAATTCAGTATAGGCCTAATTGAAAGAATTTAAAAAATTTCAATCGAATTTTCTCCGATGTACTTTGCTTTAATTTTTTTGTTGAAAAACTTTTTTTATGAAGTAAAAAGAAGAAAAGATTGAGTTCTAAATGTATCAAGTTTTGTGTGCAGACTAATCGGGCAATTCTGGAAAATATCGTTTGCAAGGACGAACTATGTCGTTATTTGTCCCCGCTCAAATTCATCGAAATCGACAGCTGGCGCAGGTTGATTGAATTTCTAACTTTTTCAAGTTTTGGGCTGTTTGAGTTTGAGTTCTGTCATGTTATTACACTGTGCAGTCTAGAAAGGTTTTTACATATTGCAACCGTCGCAGAGCTGACTTTTAATCATTTTTTTACAAAGTCACAAAAAATAAGCTGGATTACGTAGTAATAACAGAAATTTCAATTTTTTTACAATTGCTTTCTGGGTGAACTAGTTTTAACTAATAATTTGTTTATCAAGAGATTTATCTGTAGCTTATCACCTCTACCCTCTCTAAAATTAAATGTATGATAAATATTAGAAATAGCAAAATAGAAAAATAAGTGGCCAAAAAAGGTTAAACATCTTGGCGTGCAATCGAAGTAAGAAGAACTTACAAAACTGCTATGCCGTACGCCAGTGTGATTCCTGATTCATATTTTAACCTGAACCCCTCAAATTTAATGAATCTGGTCTTGCTTTCCCAGTTTTTAACAAAAATGATAAAAATTTTCGATACTGGTTAAGTATGCAGTCTACCTAACCCAGGGGTAAATCGTTTCAGAAGTAAAGGTCACTTTAGTAGCATCCACTTTCCAAGAAGGCCGCAAACAACAATTTTGCATGCGCCTATTCAAAAGTTATATTGCAACTATTGGTGCCCCTGCTGGTAGTGTAGTAGTATCGACTCAAACTCCCATCTGGGTTTGATCATTGAAGGGGCATTAAATGGTGGTGGTCGTGGTGATGGGCTTACTCGACACATTTCTGGGGATGGGGGCGCGGATCAACTCCACAGAGTCCCAATAATTGGGCAACTCCCCAAGGACGAGATCAGAAGTCCAGAAAAGTAAGGGAATGGCCGAAGATGGCCAGACGTATAGAGTCAAGTGAAAAGCAATCTAGCGATAAAAAAAGGTCCTGTGATTCAGAACCACAGTTGCTGCACGAAGGAGGCTCGGCTCGACCAACCCTGTGGAGATATGTGCCAAGAAGACTGTTGTAACCGTTGCAGCGTAAACAAGAGAGAGCACAGCGGGCGGAGCGAGGGAAAGTAGGCTCCTCAAGAGACACTGGATGGATTTGATGTTGAAAGAGACTAGATTGGATACTGCATCTCCAACTGGTATAGAGGGATAGACGTTGGGAGGAAATAAGAGGTGAGGGAGACAGTGGGATTGTGGAGGGGTCAAGAGAGGCTTTAACGTCAGCTAGAGAATCAGCTAAGTCATTGCCTGGGAGGGAAGAATGACTAGGTATCCATTGAAGATGAACTACCTTAGAGTTGGATAAAGTAT
This sequence comes from Diplosoma virens, assembly GCA_963680785.1. Lineage (NCBI taxonomy): Eukaryota > Metazoa > Chordata > Ascidiacea > Aplousobranchia > Didemnidae > Diplosoma > Diplosoma virens. The sequence continues at coordinate 21,398,893 of OY796886.1, read as the reverse complement.
TGAAGACATTGGGTGTCGGTGAGGGACTTGAATATTAAGTATGGTAAAGGAGAAGAGATGGTTGTCAGGATAGATGAAGAGTCAGAGAACAAGGTGAAAGCACATGACGTGGAGTGAGAGATACACCACTCAAGAGCATGAAGAATGGCATAGTTCTCGGTACTGTAGCTGGAGGCCCAGAGTCCAGCCGAAAAGGAGAGGGAGGTAGCAGTGAGACACTTTGTACACTTAATGTGAATTCCTGCACCATCCTCTTTCAGTCCGCCAGGAACCGAGCCATCAGTCCAGGCAGTGATGTTGCTGTGGGGTAGGGAGGACAGGTGGAAAATAGCAGCTGCGTTGCGAAGGAAGGGACGGTCATTACGAGAGCATGGAGAAGAGAGTTGGTGTGAGATGATACACCAGGGAGGTACAGGAGGACCAAGAATTAAAGGTTCGCGAGATAGTTGTAGGTTAGGGGTAGGGTTATGCGAGCGGGAGAAAGATCTCCATGATCCTTTCTTAAGAAGTGTGTGTAGGGGGGTTAGAATGGGCGAGAGAGGCTAGAGTAAAGGATGAATTAAGTAGTCTGAGAGCTTGTTCAAAGACAGAGAGAGATTGGTGAGTGAGGGTGACGCGAAGTAGAGAAAGAAGTGCTTTTAGGTGAAGCAGGGGGATAGGAGTAGACAATAGACAGCCTGTGATTACTCAACAAAAGAATCTATGCCTTCTCTGCACAGAGTTAATATGTGTGGGAGGTAAAAAAGGAAAGCAGCCTGGGAAAGCATAGGTGAGGATGGGGCGAATAAAGGCTTTATATAATGTACGTAAAGATTCCTAAGAGGGGCTCTGGGAGGCAGAGGCAACAGAACGGAAGGCACGGAATTGACTATGAAACTTTTCCCTAAGGATAAACATAATGCTTAAAGGAAAGGGTGCGGTCAAAAGTTACATCCAGAAAGGCCGGATTTGGTTGAAGTTAAGTGGTATGTTAAGAATTGAAAGAGAAGGTTTAAGACGAGATTGGTGGGGGTCTAGGCTGAAAAAAGGTAATTCACACTTTTGGGGTTAAGAGGTAGACGCCATTTGGAGGACCATTCCACCAGTCTGTTGAGGGCAGCTTGGACAGTGGAAGTTGCACGTTCAACATTTGGGGAAGAGTCCAAAATAGCAAGGTCGTCTGCGTAGAGAGAGACCTTAACAGATGAAAGAAGAAAGGCAGGTAGATTATAGAGAAAATGACTGGTCCAAGAACTGAATCTTGTGGAACATCTCGTGACGACGGAAAGGACGACTATAAGAATTAGAGATACGGACTTTTGAACGGCGATCTGAGAGATAAGATTGTATCCATTCAAAAAAACAGAGCGAAAGACTTAAGAGAGAAGTTTGGAGAGGAGACCAGAATGCCAGACTGAGTCAAAAAAAACTTTCGAAGCAAGCTTAAAAGGGGCATCAAGTGCTACATACCTTCGCGGAAAGTTTAAAAGGGGTGACATTAATACAACTATTGCAGACATTTATATGTATTATTGGCAGGAAGGTGGAAAATAGATTACAAAGAATAAATGAGAAAAGTTAGTACTCATTGAAATGTTTAACCGTTTAATGACTTTCTTGAGATTGCTTCTGTTGAACCAGCATTGGGATATTTGGTCTTATTGAGGATGTTTTGAGATTCAGGCCGCACTATGTCGCTTGGAAGGCCGCAGGTTTCCCACTCCTGACCTAACCCTAACCCTCCACCACCTGGTTAAGTATGCAATCTACAATCCTTATGCAGTCTGCTATTCAATTTAGTAGGTTAGGGTTAGGGTTAGGATCAGGTTAATTTTAGGTAGACTGCATACTTAACCAGTACCAAATATTTTATTACAAAATTGTACCCCGGACCGTTTCGGTTGACTTTCACCACTGGTTGCAAATTATAAAACGTATTTTTTTCGAAATATTTAAAAATAATATTTACCTACCTGCTAATCATAACTTGAAAAAAATACAACTGTAATAAACAGACTTTAATCAGACGATTTTGCAATAAATGTAATTGTAATTAAAGAAGTATAAAAACAAAAAATTGTAAATTGTAAAACGAATTTTTTACTTCTTTAATTGCACAAATTATCCACGCGTAACATACATAAATTTATTTACATGTATTAGTATTTCAACAAAAATTCACAAAAAATGCTCCTTATTTGTTCAGCTTGGGCACTTGCAATTGCGCCAGCTAGATTTGATTATTTTTAAGTAATGCTTGTGATTAATATTGTACAGTATTTTAAATTTACAAAAATCTACTTGCAATTAAATGTTTTTAAAAACAAATAATTTTAATAATAATTCAGCAAAACTATTCAATTTTTTCAATCCTGTTAGCAGGCTTTGTAACTCAAAATTTGAAAATATCGATATTAAGGCAGCACAAACTTCTACCAATTAACAACGACTGAAACATTTATTTTTGAAAAAAAATTGTTATTCTATTAATATTCATTTTGTAGTACGTACATTTGAGCGACTTCAGCAAATTTAAAAGCATAATTCAAAAAATGTTCAATTAGATTATGAGGTTTTCTATGGACGGACGGTTACTTGTTTAGACATCTTTTTAACTGAGTAAATTAAAGAATGTTATTAATTGGATTATTAAGGATTTTGAGCCAATTACAGTGTAGAGTATTTAAAAAGTGTTTTTTAGAATGCCGAATTAAGATTTATGCTCAAGTAGCTAAATTCTTTTTTACCAACCTATTCATATTTGGTTTAGTTTTCATTACGGATAATGATATGTATAGCATAAAAACTTTTTTGTCGGAGAAGGAAAAACTAAATCAAAAAATCTATTTCCCTCAGATTTTTGCTTGAAATAGTCCCCCAAGAAAAAAATGCTGCAAATAAATTTTTGCACTATATAATAAATAATTTATTTTTCTTAAATAATGATGTCGTTCTTTCGCGTTTCCCCACAGAGATGTGCCTTACGGGTTAAAACTTGATTGCAATGGAGATCGAAGGAAGTGGCGTTCACCCATGGAAATACTTTATGCTGGTGGAGCTTTCAAAGAAGCCGAGATCGAAAAAAAAGACTGTTCTATTTCAAAAAAATTGAAGAACCAGGTATAACGCAACTTGCATTTATTCTTTTTTTCAGAATGCGATGAGATGGAAAACAAATACACATCGTTCGATCAAGTCGGTTGTTCTCAATCTTTGTCCTCCATAGCTATCTGCTGTTGTCTTCATTCCCCTACTTTAAAAACCAACTTCAACACTTTTTCGAATGTTTAATTTACCTTTTCTACCACTCTTTGTGTGCCACTTCTAGAATTCTATTCAAACTCCCACATTGAAAACCATTGCATGATGTAGGGCCATATAAATAACTACAATAATAGTTGCCACTGTGTCACTTCGTCCACTGTCACAATAATAAGCATTCAGCAAAGTTTCTTAGAGAATAATAAATAATATTTATGTTTCTTTATAGATTTTTTCTTTATTGTAGCATAAGCACAATAACTGTTTATATTTAGGAAAGGAGAAAATTTTGTACTATTTTTTGAATTGCTTATAATTAGTTAAAAAGTTTTTTTGCTTTAATTATTTTACGAAAAGTTTTTATAAAGATGTAGAAAGTTTCATGCAATTCTTAGTTTGTTTAAAATAATCTTTTAATAAAAACTTTTCAAATTTTTTTTGTAGTTTATTTATACACAGCAAAAAGTTATAAAACATTTTGTAAAAAGATTTAAGGCTTAATGCAATAACTTTTGAATTCTATTAAAGTTTTACTGAAAGTCGATAATATAATGCCTAAAAAAAAATTAACCAACAATTTCATGTGTACTTTTTTTCAGGTTGCATCTTCCGGAGCAAATTCAAAGTTAAGAAGAAGACATTTACTTCGAAATAAAGGAAAAAAAGATTCAAATGAGTAAAAATTAATCTTGAATATATTTCTCTGCTGTTGAATGAGATTGGGTTAACTTCCACCCATCGCATATCCAGAAAGATCATGTTTTTAGAAACACATTTTTTTCACTCTGCGCTTTATTGATGAAGATAAAAAACGTGGGCGTTTACCCCATTGTAAACGCGAGCCCCTATGCTTAATATTTGACTATTTCAGTTGCTGCATCAAGTTGCTTCACTGAGTAATGACATAACGTTTATAAAACGTTTTCTTCGTTGGTTCGATTGCTGTAGTTTGCGTGACCATTTCCCGCCTTATGATTTTCTCGATGACAGCTGACTGTTAATATCCACTCGCAACCACATGCTTTAAATTTGGTCAATTTCTTGAAAAACATACTGACGTCTTTTTTAGCAATTAGAATACTTATAAACATTTAATACAAACTGCTATTTAAAACGTCAATTGTAAACTCATGCAAACAACGTAAAATTTAATAAAAACCATCAACTAAAACGTTTTTCTTCTACCTCATCAAAAAACTCTCTCAAACTCAAAATCATTCGCTCTTATCGACATCTTTGCCGTTCTTTGTCTAATCTATCTATCCCTGGATTAAATACAAAACCAAAATTTGCATTCCCGGTTAAACCCTTTTAGCCAGCCTGCTGCACGGTCCAAAAACTGTTTTTTGGTTATTTTTTGGTTTTTGGTTTTTTGGCCCAGATGGTAGGTGCTTTCACGCAGCCTGGGCCGTGAGTAAGTCTGTTCATTGATTTTAAAGATGACAGACCGAAACCGAACCTACCAAAACGGAAGGGTATCCACCCATTCCGATGTTCAGTGTGGGTCTGCTAATCGGCAAACTTCCCTTTTCAGGGCACATTGCCAACAAGTTCCGAAAACCCACTATTCTTCAACTGAACATCGAAGGCCTCACTGCAAGCAAGATGAACGTTCTTCATCACCTCGCTATGCAGTCTGAGGCACTCGTCATCCTACTGCAGGACCCACTGCACTGATGCAGAGAAGTTGGTACTTCCGAACTACCAATTATCTGGGTCTTCTTTAAGCAGGAAGCATGGCCTTGCCACGTTTGTCCACGAGCGACTGAGATACACGCTTTTGGACCAATCTCCACTGACATCGGAGATCGAGCGGTTGTGTGTGGACGTTGATGGGTATAAAATAGTCAACGTCTACAAACCACCGCCAACGCGATTGCGAACCCTGAATCTCCCAGTGTTTCCTCACCCCTGTCTGTACGCTGGCGATTTTAACTGTCGTCATGCTGACTGGGGTTACGACGACAACAGTCCGGACGGTGAGTGCTTGGCTGGTTGGGCAAGTATTAATTGTCTTGCCCTCTTATATAATGCCAAGGACGCTGCCAGTTTTTATTCCGGCCGCTGGAACACTGGTACCAATCCAGATCTAGCTTTCGCTAGCGTAGTTCCAAACAGTCGCTTACCGGATAGACGTGTCCTTGACAAGTTCCCCAGGTCACAACATCGACCCTCGCTTATTACACCACCAAGGTTTGCTATGGCAGTGCCAAGCATGCCTGTTAAGCGATGGAACTTCCGCAAGGCCAAATGGAGTCACTACATTGCTTTGACGAATAAATTTACAAAGACTTTGTTGCCGCCTGATTCACTTGATGTGGATGCGGCTTACCAGGACTTCTGTAACACCATTAAGAAAGCAGCCAAAAAGACTATCCCACGCGGATATCGAAATAACTATATTCCGTGTTGGGATGCAGAGTGTGAATCCCTCTATAAAACCTTTTTGCAGTCTCCTCAGGGAGACGACTCAAGTTTGGCTGCTACAGCTCTGCTTGCCAAGCTTGACAGAAAGCGGAGGGATCGATGGTCCGAGGCAGTTCGGAGCATTGACTTCTCACACTCTAGTCGAAAAGCGTGGAGTATTTTGAACAACCTTACTGGTAGGTCACGACACTCTCCTCGTCACTGTCCCCTTTCAGCCGATGCTATTGCATCTCAGCTGGTTAAAAATGGGAAATACGAGGCTGTTGATCGCAAGTCATCTCGACTTGTCTTTCAAGAAGTGTCTGACCTTTGGAGGGTCACAACACCAGACCCAGTAAATATCTCTGACAATTTTTCACAGATAGAATTTGCTGCTGCCCTTCAACATTTAAAACCTCGCTCCGGGACCTGATTCCATCTGCCCCGAGCTTATACTCCATTCCGGAGCTGCTTTGAAGTCTTGGTTACGTGACTTCATTTCTTCCTGTTTGCGCCGACTCAAAATTCCCAAGATCTGGAGAAGAGCGCTTGTGGTCGCGATCCCAAAACCAGGAAAGCCCGTGGGGGACCCAAAGAGTTATCGACCGATATCTCTGCTCTGTGTCCCCTACAAGATCCTCGAGAGACTTATCTACGCCCGCGTTGAACCATTAATCGATCCACTGCTCCCTAAAGAGCAGGCTGGGTTCCGACGCGGGAAGTCAACCGTAGATCAAGTTGTTCTGCTAACCCAGAACATCGAGGATTCTTTCGAGGCTAAAAAGAAGGCCGGTGCCGTATTTATCGATATGACAGCTGCTTATGACACTGTCTGGCACCGTGGCCTTACCTGCAAGCTGCTGAGACTACTTCCGGATAAGCACATGGTCAAAATGATCATGAAACTTTTCCGAAATCGAAGTTTCACCCTTACCACCGGTGACAGCAAGCAAAGCAGGCTACGCCGTCTTAAAAACGGCGTTCCTCAGGGATCGGTCTTGGCTCCCCTCCTATTTAACATCTATACGTACGATCTTCCTTCCATGATTTCCAGAAAGTTTGCTTATGCTGATGATTTAGCATTGTTGCATTCTTCTGGAAACTGGAAGGACTTGGAGGGGACCTTAAGCCAATACATGTCCACACTGTCAGCGTATCTCCAGACTTGGAGGTTGAAGCTCAGTCACACTAAGACGGCAGCCTTTCACTTAAATAACCGAGAGACGAAACGTGAGCTAAAGGTCTACAACAACGGTAGACTTTTACCGTTCTGTCCAACCCCTACTTATCTTGGGGTAAAACTGGACAGATCGCTCACGTTTCGTCACCATTTAGTGGCATTGCGCAAAAAACTATCCTCGCGCGTCACACTGCTGAGGCGACTCGTGGGCTCGGGATGGGGTGCTGGTGCTAAAACACTACGCATAGCCACCTTGTCTCCAGTCTACTCAGCAGCTGAGTACTGTGCGCCAGTCTGGTGTCGCAGTGCTCACACTCGCCTCATTGACAGTGTCTTGAATGACGCCTTGCGCATAGTTACTGGATGCCTGCGTCCCACTCCAACGGACCACCTACCTGTACTCTGAGGCATCCAGCCAGCTGAGCTTCGCCGAATGGGAGCGACACTCTCCTTGGCTCACCGTGGATCTATGGATCCTGATCATATCTTGTATGGTCTTTTAAGTGGGTCCTCAGATACTCGCCAAATGAGACTAAGATCCAGACGTCCGTTTGTGCCAGCTGCGCGGAATCTTTTGGACAATCTTGCCAGACTTGGCATCCGTGCCTCTGAATGGACAAATCACAAATGGAACGCGGAGTACTGTGAAAATGCTTCCAGGCTCCATGCTTTTGTGCCCGAGACCGGTGCCAGGCCTGTTGGGATGGGCTTACCCCGAGCAGCTTGGGTTAAGCTCAACCGCCTGCGGACTGGTGTTGGGCGATTCCATTCGTCCATGCACAAATGGGGTCTCGCTCCTTCGCCGAATTGCGAGTGTGGCGCCTCAGAGCAAACCGCAGACCATGTACTAACAGCGTGCCCTATACATCGAGCACCACATGGAGCACGAGGTCTGACGGTTTTGGATGACGAAACTCGATGCTGGCTTAATGACATCACTGCCAGCGTCTGATCCAGGTAGTGCAGCAGTCTGGGGTAGTAAAAGGATAAACCCTCGGCCCCAGTCCTGTTTGTGTCTGACCTAGAGTGGATACCCTTCAAACGACGACGACGACGACGACGGTTTATACACGCTTTTTTCAAATGCCGATTAGCACAGTTTATGTTTAAAAGTCCAGTGTTTTTTGTTAGAAAACAGACTTATCTCGAAAAAACCGACGTCACGAACGGAGAAGCGAATGACGTGGGTCGTGACGCACCGTCGAGCGCCTACAAGATGCGAGATATTGAGCAGCGACGTCCAGCAACCTCACCCAATCGGAAAGTTCTCAGCAAAGTGAAAAGTGAGAGAATACTCTCTCAAAACCAAACCGCAACATCAGCGTTGATTGACGTCAGGTTCGAGGTTCAACGATAGAAAAGATTGACTTTGACTTTATTTTATTTTCATCTTTATTTATCTTTCCAACTCGCTGAAAAACGTCGGAAGCGTTTTACTTTGGGTAACCATTAAGCAAATACCCTCCTCTCGCTTTTGAAGAAGCCAAAAACTAACTTTTGTTCTCGCGCTTGCCCTTTTGTAGTCACAATATTGCTCTAAATTATTTTGCTGGGTTTTTGATTCGATTAATATTCAAGGACTTAATAAAAGGTACATGAGCTTATTGCTGTCACAGCCTAACATATGAGCAACTCATAACAATACTGTTGACAGCTATATGCAGTAGTATGTTATTACGCGCTGTTCTAAAAAATATTAATTTTGCTTTTGCATTTAATCATATCATATATGCAATATCATATCATATGGTGTAAACTATCGATCCTCCTGACTTGCAGGACAAGGCCGGCGGCGTTAAACGCAGATTAGCAGTCAAGTTATAAATTTCATCTAGTTTTTGAGTTGTCAATTTAGGTGTTGCCGTCTCCCTATTTTTTTTATTTCTTTTTTTAGTTTTCTATTAAGTCATATGACTTAAATACACTGCCGCTTGTTAGGCCCGCCAAGCAGAGGAAAGTCACGTAAAATGTTTTTTTAAGGGCACAACAACATGACGAGTGTAGGTTTTGAACCAAAAGCAATGATGAGTACGGTTGCCAACAAACGGCACTTCGGTTCCGCTGCCGACGTAAAATAAGAGTGTTTCCCGATGAAACCTTTAAAAATTTGATTTTATTGCTTAAAAATTAGTTCTGAGTGTTGTTTCTAAGTAATTTTTTCTTTTTCTTTTTAATGATATTTACAGCATATGCGCAGTTTTTAATCAGCCTCACATTATGCTCATAGCTATACCTGCCGGGGGGCAGGGGCAATATGCCACCCAAGCCTCAAAAATTTGCGCAAAAACAGACATTTTAGGGCAGCGACAAGGAATCGTTTGCGCAAGATTTAAGTGAAGACCTTTCTTTTAAAGATCACTTTGTTTTTGGGACGAAAATCGAGAAAGTAGAAACAAATTCTCAGTGAAGACTTGTTTTTGGGTCTCCACCTTAATTTTAGACAAATTTTCTTCTCACATCTGTAAAGTTTTAGAAAACATAATTCGGGCAAACGTTACAAAATTTGGGCAAAACTGTATTACCTCCTCAATTTTTGTTCGGCTGTCACGCCTATGATTATACTTTAATATTTAATTAAGTAAAACCTTAATATTATTGTCCGATTTATTGAAGGTTAAAAACTGATCAAAAATTTTTTTATTAAAGCTATAAGAATGGCTGTAAAGGTGCAAAAAAAGAAAATAAAACTTGTTTAGGAACAATTCTTTCGAATCTCAAGAAGTTTTAGGATTATCAAACGGATTACACCATCGTTTGTCTTTGTCCTCTGTTGCCTCCTTGCGGAGGACAACATCAATCAGTCCGTCAAAATTTCTGACGCTCTCACAAGGTGATTGTTACGTGTAATTAAGTCTAATTAATCTTGACACGGTTATCAGAAAAAAAGACATAAACCAGCTTGTTTCAGTACTTATATAGACTTTTGTTACTCAAACTTTTTTAAATGTAAACACTGTTAACAGGGATATTACTTGGTTTAAAATTCATTAGTTCTTTGGTATAATCAGAGGCAAGTTATACTTTATCAAATACGAGTACAACAAAGTCGTAATATATTTTTTCTATTTAAAATGTTGTGTATGGTTTAAATTTTTGTAATATATTTTTCTAATTTTTATTTAAATTGTTGTGTATGGTTCGCCTTTCACCATTGTGTTTATTAGTTTTTTTTGCTTTTAAATACGTTGTGCATTGTGCGTTGTTTTTATCTGAAGAAGTCCACCCGATGTAACGGACAAAATGTCGTGTTACAAGTTTTTTTAAAAAATATTTGTTATAGGTATGTCTATAAAATAACAAAAGTCCATGGACTTTTTGGCATCATTGCTGCCACCTCCACCGTTATATTTACTTCTAACAGAACTAGAAATGTTAAAACAAAAAACGACCGTAATGATAAAAATGAGTTTTAATCACGTTTTTAAAATCTTTGAAAAAAATTGTTTCTCCTCCTACCATAACTCTTTTTAGCATTTTAAAATTGTTCTGAATGTTGTTGTCCATGTTGCATTTTTTACAAAAACGTAAAAACAATAACCAAATACTTTTGTTTGTGAACTCCCGACTTCAATTACTTTTTCTGGTTTCAAGTTCTAGTTCGCGAAAAGACTAAGTTTTTTGACTTCTAATTTATATTCAAGTTTGTGGCCCAGAGATTAATCAAATTTTTTCCATTAACACCTTTAATTTCAAGGCCATTTTTGGATTGCTTCCACTATGTACCAAGAGTGTATTTTTTGACAAAGTTTTATTCATATTATCCAAATGACAAAGTATTATTCATCTATTGTGACCCAAAGAAATTTAAGCCTTTCTTGAAAAACATTGAATCAGGGACTCACCGGTGAGCCCCATGGTTCCGATTGAATAGGGCCATGGGACTCACCCGTGATTAAACGTGTTAAAAAAATAAAACAAAACATTGTCGCTTCTCACAAAAACTTATTTTATTTTAAAAATTAATTCGGTAAAAGGTTGGATTTTGCCAGATCTAAGAAGAATTTGAATGTGCCAACAAAAATTTCATCTTTTTTATTTTCAGAAAATCCAGAAAAATCATTAGAAAAGGCAAATTTGAGAACAAAAAAAATAGAGTTTGAGTATTACCGCCAATTAAGCGCAGAAAGAAACGATGCCAGAAATTTTCAAACTGCAAATGAATCGCTTAGTAAAACCCATTTTCCCTCTATTCGTCCTCGAACCCGAGGACAAGCAAATTACGGTAGAACAGCAGTGCGAAGCCAAACGGCGAAAAGTCAAGAATTTCTGGGTAAAAAAGACGCTCTTCCAATCAACAGTCAGGATTCCATTGAACGTGAATTCTCCGGCAAGCTGTCAGAGTTCCATTTGGATCCCAACATCGCTTACATTCCGCAATCATATCGATTCGAAGACGGACTAAAGTGATCCATGTTTGAACCAAGCAATTGCTGCCCCTGACAAAACAAAATCTTGTCAACAATCTGGTTTCGAAAGTGATAAACTGGCGGCAGCAGTTGGAGTAAAACAGAACAGCAAGCCTATGACTGCTGTGAAAGAAACAATTCATTCACTTCGGTAAGCGCAATAAATCTTATTTGCTTAAATTGATGTTTACGAAACTCAGGGGGCTATTTTTTTATTTGATCTGATATTATATTTATTTTTAACAAATATATGACTATTTTGTCACAAAGAAAATAATAACAACTTGCTTTGAGCAATTAGTTAGTGATTAATATATTGTGAGCATAAACTACGGTACATAATGGGTCATAAAAACATAAAAGCTCAGTACTGAACAATGATGGCTTTAGTACGGAGCAAACGGAACGGCCGCATCGGGGCCCCCCTAAAAGACGTCAAAAAGTGACCTGCCCTTAGCAAAAAAATATAACTATATTTCTTCATAGTAGCACCATAACTGTGGCCTCTGTCTGCACTTTAACTTTAGGACAAATGCAGGATAATAAACTCCATCGAAAGTGATAAAATTTTTTTAGAGAACACTACGCATTTTAGACGAAAATGAAGATTTTGGACATAAATTGAAAGTGATGAGCTTTTTTTTTAGAGATCTTTATATTTTGAATCGAAAAAACTTGGCTTATTAACTAAAAGTGGCCTCTCCTATTTTTTCACTGGGCCCCCTTTTGTAAGGCCACTGTTATAGAAAGATGCTTATCTGCTACATTAGGCATGTCAAACTCGTGAGCGGATGCGGACCGCAATCCGGTTAGAAAACAAAGGGAAGACTTCCTTTTTTGGTTTTCACATAAATTGCAACGTGATCTTAAAAATTTCACTTACTAGATTCTAAACTTTGCGCCTCAGGTTTTCCTTCTTTTGAAATTCTACATTTAAAGCAAAGTGAAGAAAAAAAGTCATCGCATTGATAGGGTGAAAAAAAATTGGCACGCTGGGAGTTCCGTAAATTTTTGTTTTAAATTTTATCTTGCTATCCAAGTGAAAACCAAAAAAAAAAGTCAGCATCCAATCAGATGTCATTTTTGTAAATGAAACCTAGTTTTGAATTGATTAATATTTCGATTTTGTATTGAGCATCTGATAAAAAAATTCTTCGAAAAACTTGCGGGCAGCACCAAAAAAACTCGGCGGCCACGAGTTTGACATGCCTGCGCTACGTGATCGCTTTAATTTTAAAAACGTGTTGTCTACATAAGCGTATGCTAGAGGGGGTGGAGGTCTTGAGAAAGGTGATCAGAGATATGCTATTAGCTTATACGTAAATAACACATTAGTGACAAATAGACTACAAGAGTATGGTATAAGGGTTTATCGTTTTTATGCTTTGTTCTTTTTAAACTTTGTTAGTCATTTTATTAAAAATCGTTTTTTATCGCCCCAATTGCGCCAAAGTTAGCTAATCTGAATAAAAATTTCAAAACCGTAAAATATTTTAACACGAAGTCAGGTTTTCTATGCTTCACTTTTGATGTTTATCGTTTTATCGCATGTTTGCGCGTTAGATGCGAGCCTATTCTACTCCGTTGTAGGATACGTTGCTATGACAAGCAAAACAATAGTTTTACATTTAGTGAAAACAGTTTTACATTTCAACAACCGAGAGGCCAAACATGAGCTAAAGGTTTATAACAGCAATACACTTTTATCATTCTATCAGGTCCCAACTTATTTTTGAGTAAAACTAAACAGGTCGCTCACATTCCGTTACCATTTTGTGGCATTGCGTAAAAACCTATCTTCTCGCGTCACACTTCTGAGGCGACACACAAAGTACTGTGAGAATTAACACATCCAGGCTTAGTGCTTTCATACCCATAACCAATACAAGGCCGGTTGGAATGGGCTTTCCCGGAAACAGCTTGGGATAAGGTCAATCGCCTGCAGACTGGTGTTGGGAGATTCCCTTGGTTCATGCACAATGGGGTCTCGCTCTTTTACGAAATTGCGAGTGCGGTGCCATTGAACAAACCTCATGACGACGTCTTAACAGCGCTCCCAACAGCCAGCATTGGGCATGACATGGAGTACGTGATCTGTTGGTTTTTGATGACAAAATCAAATTCTGGCTCAACACCATTGCTGCCAGCTTTTCATCCAGGCAATACAGCAGCCTGGGGTAGTAAAAGGATAAATTTTCGGCCCCAGTTCTGCTTGTGTTTGACCCAGAATCAGTGGCCTTCGGCGCTACAACAACAACCTTTTTTCGGTCTTCACTTTTGTGAAACAATTTTAATGAACTGTCAAGGTGCAACTATAAGAGACCTGCCAGTTTATGTTATCAGTCAATAATTTTGAATCAACTCACATTTTATTCTAATTCCTCCCTCAACGATTCGGCTATTTCTTTCTACAGATTTCGAATTCCTTTCTAGGGAGCCAAGTGACTCACTTTGGGAAACACCGAGTTAGATATATTAATTTTAGTTGTAATGCAGAGTGCTCGACAAGGCAATTAAAGCTAAATATTTCTGAATCAAACTATCATGCAATGAAAATATAATTTATTGGAAAACCGAATAGTCTGTCTCACTCAAGTGCGATTATTATCTTATTCAAATAGAATTTAATATGTAGCTTTACAAGGTGAATTATCCATATACTTTTGTAGCAATGCTTTGTGATTGCACCCATTATTAAAATTAAATTCGATTTGAGCTTAATTAATTTAATTATATCAGTGAGCTAAATTTGTGAAAATTTTTATTGATATTTAGTAGTTGCGATTACTATTAGTCAAAAAAACTCATGCAACTGCAAGGCGCTCTAAAAGGTGTATTAGGCTTACTTTAATTTGGAATGTAAATTTGAAAAAGTTTTCGATCCATAACTTTCCCCCGCCCAGACAAATTTCTTCGTACGCCACTGGTTATGTAAAATCTGACTGTTGCTATAGCAACTGATCATGCGCTTCTTTTTCTTAACCTATTACACTTTCTTTTTTTAAATTTCAAATCATGGCGATCTAAATTAATCCTAGTTTAATGAAAATTATTATGAAAAGTTTTAAACAATGACATTCGTAGAATTTCTCGCACTTTTTCGGAATCATGTGCTGAAAAACGAAAACTTGAATTTTTGAACTTTCAGTTTAAGATGGTTTTGTTTTTTCACTAGTGATTCATCATTCTTATCTGCACCATCACCACGTGTTGAAAACATTACACCTCGTGCAATCCATTCGGACAATCTCAGGATCAACAGCAGCTGGACATCAAAGCTGACTTCGTCAGCCTTTCAGTCGCCATGGGTTGCTCAAGCTCTTCCCGATTTTTCAAAAAGCGACGTCGCAGCCAGAGCAGAAAGGGAAGGCTATTACGTCAGGTAGGAGTTACTGCATGGTTATTATGTTGTTAAATTATTCTGTTTGTAAAATCGTAGTTTTTTGTTTATTTTTTTTTTAATTGATTCAGTTTCAGTTTTTCTTCACAGCCTAACATTTTTTCGGACTCGCTAATCGACTGAACCGTAAACGCGAAAACCAAATAATGTTTTAATTTACAATATAGTTTTTAAATGCGCACAAAAATACTCGCATAAAGTGTTCATTTCTTCCTTTTTCGAAAAAATTTTCTAAATAGGTGGCATCTGTTTTTTGAAGGTTTCAAAAAAAAATAATACGCTGATTAACCTAACTTACGGTATACACAAGTTTTCAGCTGAACAGTAAAACAAATTTTTTTTAAAAAGTTTTTTATTGGTACAAAACTTTAAAATACTAGTTTTTAACAGCAAATGCTTCATCTAAAGCTCTTTTGTTAAATAAGTAGCCTTAAAAAAGGCTGTTTTGAAAACTCGAACGTTTTCGACTAGATCTCTTCAGGAGGTTTCGCTAGAATGAATTGCAGAACTGAACGTAGTATCAGTGTTTTTTTTAAGGCGTTTTGAGGAACCGAAACGGTCTCTCAAAATTGTCCAGCGGTCTCTCAAAATCTGCTTCTACAATAGTGTAAACAAAGCTAAGTATGCTCAGGAACAATAGGAAAAAAATTAGCGGTTTTTCAAAATTGCTTAGAGGTTCCTCAAGCCAAACCTTAAAAAAAACACTGCGTAGTATTTCAAAAGTTTTAAGACTGATTCTGATTGGCGAAAAATTAAGGTTAGCAGCAGTTATCATAATAATTAAAAGTATTTAATAAATAAAATCACATTTCGTCAGCGTAAGAAATTTTTGGCAAAAAAAAAAGGAACAAAATTATGCAAGTTTTGTGCTAAAATTTGGAACTAAAAAGAAAATTTTTTTTTACAATTATACTAACAATTTGTGTTTGTAAACAAATTCTTTCTGTCTAAACAAATTAGGTTTTCGAAGAGTGATGAAAATTGATTCCAAGACTGATAAATGGAAATCGGATCGTGCTTTAGAGAGAATAAAAAATTGATTGTCCTTATAGTGAGATGCATATTTTTGGTTATGTAACAGATGGTTTCCAATCGCTGAATCACAGTGCGGTATTGAGTTCGCTAGTTTTTCTGGGCGTTCTGGTTGTTTACGTTCTTGACTGGTTTTGTTCCGAATAGACTTCGGCACATGCTGGCGGATTCTGTCCTGCAAACGTTGAGACGTTCGACCCACGTACCGACTATCGCAGTGGCACACGTATTCATATACGACGTCACTTTGTTGAAAAGTGGGAAGAACGTCTTTATGTATAGCAGGTAAAATTCGTCTGGTGGAAAAGATCACTCGTGGTTGAACCGCTCCAAAACAATTATTAATAGATAATTTGATTTTTCTTTCAAATTTCAGGGAATTTTCGCCAATCCAAGGCAATTTTAAATAGACAAGGCATTTTTTTGGGCCTTCTTTAGTGCTTTGTTGGAAACGTAAAAGTTTTTTGGAAATTCTCAAATCAATAATGGTTTCCGCTAAAGGTACGTTAGTAAATAAGCTACAAATATCAAATGAACAGAGAATTGAATCATTAGAATTTACTTTGAGTTGTTGTATCAATTTGATGACACTGTTCAAAATGAAACCAAACTTCAACGTCGTTTACTTCAATTAGTTAAAAGTGATGATCTCCCGAAAGCCGTTTATGAAGTTATTAGACCCCCCACCACAACGACCAAGAATGTACGGACTTCCAAAAATTCATAAACAAGATGTGCCTTGCCGACCTATTCTTTCGATGATTGGATCTGCCCAACATGAACTCGCTAAATTTCTCGCCGCCTTATTACAACCCGTATTAGAACTCTACTCAACTAATTGCATTAATGATTTCTTTTCTTTCGCTGAAATGATACAACAACTCAAAGTAAATTCTAATGATTCAATTCTCTGTTCATTTGATATTTGTAGCTTATTTACTAACGTACCTTTAGCGGAAACCATTGAAATTTGTACTAAAACACTTTACGACGGTCACCTCCCTACTCCAGTTATTCCTAAACATGTTTTTATTGAACTGATGAAAACTGCAACTACTTCAGTTGAATTTAGCTTTAACAACATTATGTACAGGCAAATTGATGGAGTTGCTATGGGCAGTCTCCTTGGTCCCGCTCTGGCAAATATATTTGTTGGCTATTATGAATCAAAGCTTTTTAATAAAATTTCAAAACCTACCGTATACTGTCGTTACGTTGATGACACCTTTTCCCTTTTTCACAAAGAAACTGAATTTCAAAAATTTTTAAATTGTCTTAACTCGCTTCACCCCTCCTTAAAATTTACCAATAAAATTGAAACCAATAATTCTCTGCCTTTTTTGGATGTACTTGTTACCAAATCTGATAATAAATTCATCACTTCAGTCTATCGAAAGCCCACTTTCACAGGTCAATATATTAATTGGAATTCCTTTGGACCAAAACAACGCAAAACAAATCTCATTGATACTTTAACACATCGAGCCTTAAAAATCTGCTCTAAATCTACATTAAAACATGAACTAGAGAATATTCGCTCTATTATTGTAAAAAATTGTTATCCAGAATTCCTTATTGATTCGAGAATTTCCAAAAAACTTTTACGTTTCCAACAAAGCACTAAAGAAGGCCCAAAAAAATGCCTTGTCTATTTAAAATTGCCTTGGATTGGCGAAAATTCCCTGAAATTTGAAAGAAAAATCAAATTATCTATTAATAATTGTTTTGGAGCGGTTCAACCACGAGTGATCTTTTCCACCAGACGAATTTTACCTGCTATACATAAAGACGTTCTTCCCACTTTTCAACAAAGTGACGTCGTATATGAATACGTGTGCCACTGCGATAGTCGGTACGTGGGTCGAACGTCTCAACGTTTGCAGGACAGAATCCGCCAGCATGTGCCGAAGTCTATTCGGAACAAAACCAGTCAAGAACGTAAACAACCAGAACGCCCAGAAAAACTAGCGAACTCAATACCGCACTGTGATTCAGCGATTGGAAACCATCTGTTACATAACCAAAAATATGCATCTCACTATAAGGATAATCAATTTTTTATTCTCTCTAAAGCACGATCCGATTTCCATTTATCAGTCTTGGAATCAATTTTCATCACTCTTCGAAAACCTAATTTGTTTAGACAGAAAGAATTTGTTTACAAACACAAATTGTTAGTATAATTGTAAAAAAAAATTTTCTTTTTAGTTCCAAATTTTAGCACAAAACTTGCATAATTTTGTTCCTTTTTTTTTGCCAAAAATTTCTTACGCTGACGAAATGTGATTTTATTTATTAAATACTTTTAATTATTATGATAACTGCTGCTAACCTTAATTTTTCGCCAATCAGAATCAGTCTTAAAACTTTTGAAATACTACGTTCAGTTCTGCAATTCATTCTAGCGAAACCTCCTGAAGAGAGCTAGACGAAAACGTTCGAGTTTTCAAAACAGCCTTTTTTAAGGCTACTTATTTAACAAAAGAGCTTTAGATGAAGCATTTGCTGTTAAAAGCTATTTAAAATTTTTTTTTAATATACATAGCCTAATCGGTGATGTTTTGCTAGATTTTAGTTGATGTTGTCAGTCAAATATCTCCAGCTGAAGGTGACAAATTAAAATAAGCTGCCTTTGTGACACAAACACAATAGTTTTCCCTGAATGCAACCGCTGTTTAACAAGATTATTGCCTGTTTTCAGAAAACACAACAAGACTGTTTCATTTCGAGTGAGCGACAGTGACCTCGAGAAAAGAAAATGGTGTCAGAACCCTGACATGAAGAAGA
The DNA here is from genome assembly GCA_963680785.1 of Diplosoma virens. NCBI lineage: Eukaryota > Metazoa > Chordata > Ascidiacea > Aplousobranchia > Didemnidae > Diplosoma > Diplosoma virens. The sequence goes on along the minus strand of OY796886.1, from coordinate 21,380,442 downwards.
ACGTTTCAATGGTTGTAGTGAACGTCGATGAACCGTCAAAAACTGCATTATCACATAGAGACGCTGCAAAACTAGCACGAAATAGCAACAGTTTCACAAACAACAACGTTATTTCCGTCAGACAATAATTTTTAAGTTATGCTGCATTTTATAGATTTATCACTTCCCGTCCATTCCGAAAATTTCAGAGCATTTAAGTTCTTCTGCACAGACTTGCGGTTTTCAACATTTTATATTCACATTCACAATAAGCGAATTTTTATTAAATAAGCTTGATTATTATTATTTCATTAAAAAAGTTTTTATTTTATTCTTAAGGGGCTAGTCAGCAACGTTAGAAACAATTTTTTCTTAACAGTCATAAAACATACCAACAGAAACGATTGATAAGCACGATATTTTCATGTCCGTTAAAAAGGCCCAAAAGACTGAATGCCAGGACTAATTGAGCTAGGGCAGGGGTGTATAACTTGCATCCCGATTAAGGTTTTGATGCGGCCCACTGCCTATTTCAATTTTTTTGATATAGTTTCAAACCTGTATCGCAGCGTTACTCAAACTGAGTTTCGCGAGCTTGCTTACTACTTTTTGAAACAAAAATCCACGAATTAGAATCTGATTCAAAGCGGAGATTTTTTTTTTTTTTTTGAGAGCACTTTATTTTAGGAACGAAAATCGACAAATCAGATTGTGAATTAGTGATTTAAAGTGAAGACCTTTTTGAGGCCGGCCTACTTCAGCTCAATTTAGAATTTGGCTCATAATAAAACAAGGTTGGACGTCTCTGAGCTAGGGTGTCGCCTCTTTTGCACCTTTGAATGGCAATGTGGGCAAATTCAGGATGAAAAGATGGGCAAGTTTTAGTATTTTCTTCTGCGTGAAAAGATGAGTTAAACGAAGTTGATTAATGAAAGGTGGACTTGGCACAGTTTCGTTTTGAAAAAAAAAAACAGCGATTAGATATTCAAGAAGCTGATTGTAAGTTTAAGTTTTTGTTCGAAACGGTTTTTGATTTTTATAATTTAAACATTATGACCTCTGGCATAGGCCTTGTCTTATTACATTATTTTCAATAACTTGTACAAGCTTGGGTGTCAGGACGGCAAGATGTACCAACATGTTACAAATATAGTAAATTATGAAAATCAGGATTGTTGAGAGTAGAGAGGCAGAATCTTCCCCTAGCAAAACTTTTACACCCTTTTAACTCCTTAAAAAATCACGTTTTTTGCTATATTTTTTCCTAGTTTTGCAAGTGAAGACCTGTATTTGGTTTTGACTAGCATGCAACACTGTTGTTTCCAATTATGTTTATTTTGTATCCCAATCCAGGTAAAAAGAAAAAAACAAGTAAAGATCAAAAAATGTCGTGTATATTTTTCTCTTTCAACATGAATCTTAATAAATTTGCAAGCGTATCAAAGTCAGTCCCCCATCTCCGGCTAAAAAGTAGTCTTAACGCCACTGATAAAAATTCTATTTAATGTTCTTATTTCACTTTCCGTTATGCATGATCTATCGCTTTGTTGCTAATCGTAAACTCGTAAACGAAAATACCGCCCAAAACTTTTCTAGTTTTCCAAGTAATCTATTAGCAGTCGACTGTTTTTTTGTTTTTATTTGCCGGCAATCAGTTACCCAAACAATTCATGTCAAAAATTTTTTATCAAGTAGTTTTTCAAGAGAAAATAAATCGACTATATATCACCGTATGGTAAAAATATTGTTTCATGTAGTTGTTTCTGTTTCATAGTGGTTAGTACCTGTATGAACCTGTTTGCTAGTATATGAATTAAAGATTGTCGATTGCTTATTTTTTTACTCAAGAAATATGTAATTATCGTTAATAATATTTTGTTTTGTTGCTTCCTGCTTTTTGACTGCTTTTTTGACTCTTTAAATACCTTGTTCATTGCTTTTGTCGAGAAAATGAATGACTGAAAGACCGCTTGCAATGTCTTCAATCTAATTGTAATTTTATGATCTTCTAAAGCATTCCAGGACCATCGCTTGATGGTTAATTTAAGTTAACAGCTCGGACGTTGTCCTACAACATAAATAGTGGACAGGATAATTTTTTTGCTAAGACATTGCCTCAAATGAGCTCATTTGTACATTGTTCTGACTTCTTATGACGCTGTACTTTAAGCATGTATTTATGAAAATAAAAGAATCAAATTGATTTGATCTTCTGGAATCGCTTTTTTACGCAACTCTCAGCAAACGACAAATTAGTCTAGGAATTATTATAGTTAGGCACTGCACCTTTCAATTAATAAAAACTATTGATACAGAAAAGTTTAAATTTAAATACCGTTTAAAAAATATTAATAGCTTTAAAAGTTTGAATTTCTTGTTTCTACTTTACTCGTATTTAGAAATCAACATTAAATTTTAACCAGTTTTGCGAGTGTAGGCCTATTACGTAGCGTTTTGCTGAAAAAATAATTTCGGCAAGAAATAAATTTTTTTCAACCATATTGTTCCGATGCTCATAGAAGCACAACTCAATTCAAAAAATTTTTATTTTCAAACGTTTTCGGCTTCTTAAGCCTATTTCAAGAAAAACTTAATTAAACTTAATTAATTAAATGAAATTAACAATAATGCGTGAAAACAAAAATAAAATAATTATATGCATGAATGGTTTTACATTGTGATAAATAAGTTAAAGCAAATGGAATTATAAAGTCAATTTTTTAATTTAACAAATGAAAGTAAATTAAAATTTCAAAATAAAAGAAATCAAAAAAAAGTTTAAAAAACACTTAATGAAAATGAAGAACCTTTTGCATAAAGTTGACAATTTAAAGTAAAATTACGCTTTTTTAATAAATAATGCTTAGTATATTTTTGTGTGAAATTCCAACTTACAAAAAATAACCAATTACATGTTTGTAGTATTACGTGTTTCTCAACCTTTTTTTGTGGCCCAAATGTTAGGAGGAAATAGAGAGTAAAGCTTTGGCGACCCAATCTTTTTTATAGACGTTTTTGCAAGCATAAAAAGGGAGCTAAACGCAAGATCATTTAACATAGGTTTAATTACCATACTGCAGTGCCGTGCTGTAATCTCTGAGGCTGGTCATGCAGTTGGTATGCTAAAGCTGGTCATGCAATTGGCATGCAATACTTTATGGGTAGGACAAAAACTTGTGTGAGATTCTAAGACCAAGACCAGTTTTCGTCCCAAAATCATGGTGTCTCAAGGTCTTCACTTGAAATCAGTCTCAGATTTCTCATTTTTTGTCCCAAAACCGTGGTGTTCTTTATTAAGTACAACTTTTGGCTTGCGATCCACTTTTGGGTCAATCCTTGGGTCGCGAACCACTTTTGGATCGCAGATTAGTTTTGGAATTACAATTTTGGAATTATAACTCATTCCATTCCATTTAAATTGGAATTATAACTCATTCCATTTAAATGGAATAGAATGAGTTATAATTCCGAACGTCCTTTAATAAACTGTGTTTCAAAATACTCGTATATTGACTATACTTTTTATTCTAAAATTAGTTAAGCGTTCCAAATTTTATGCTCCTAAACTCCTTTAAAATAATAAAAAAGTGTAAGTTAAAATTTCACACAAAAATAACGGAAGCATTGTTTATTACAAAGCGTAATCCTAGTTCAAATCGTAAACTTTATTCAAATGGTTCTCTTCATTTCTACTAAGTGTCTTTTTTCAAATTTTTTTTTTTATTTCTTTTATTTTAAAATTTCTATTTATTTTCATTTGTTAAATTTAATAAAGCTAGAAATTGGCTTTATAATTCTATGTGCTTTAACTCAGGGTGTCCGAAACCGCGCCCTGCGGGCAGTGATGGATATTCAAAATTAGGAGCCTGAGGCAAAATCCAAATAAGGGGCCCCCAAAAACTGACGTCACAAGAATTCGGTTACGATTTTACCAATGCCATCTAGAAAGATAGGCTACGAAATATTGGGAATAAGTTGATTTTGATACGAAACTTGAAATAACTCAAATCAGTGGCACAAACGGAAAGTTATCATGAAAGATTTGCACGTGACCCGACAGTTAATCGAACGGCACCTGATCGAAATGACACTTAATCGAAACGACATTTGATCAATGAAAGAGAAAATTTACAACTTTAATTTAATTTTTTAATTTAATTTTCAACTTTAATAAATTTTACGTCCCAAAAACATAACACTTTAAATCTGTCCCAGTTTTGCTGATTTTTTGTCCTAAAATCATAAATCTCTAAAAATAAGATCTTTTCTGTGAATCTGTCTCGGATTTCTGCATGAGTTCTACAAGGGTGGAGCCATGGCACAACGCTCTCCACTCTAAATAACTGACTACGTAAAAAGAATGCAAAAAAATGATAGCATAAGAATCTAATGAAACATAACCATGACAAAAGATGTACTTGTTGCCCCCTAAAAATGCTTTGCCCAGAGACTTTGTTTAAAAACCTTGACCTTGACATTGGCAAAAAAGTATGAAGAATAAAAACAAATTGTCTTCTTACTGTTGGCCTCTGCTTTTTATGAATCTAATTTACAGTAACAAAAAGATTGTTTAATCGCAGAAACATATAAAAATATTTTTTTTATCGACTGTCATTTCGATCAAGTGCGGTTTCGATCAACTGCCGTTTCGATCAACTGCCGTTTCGATCAAATGTCGTTTCAATCAAGTGTCGTTTTGGTCAAATGTCGTTTCGATCAAGTGTCGTTTCAATTGAGTGTTGTTCTGATCAAGTGTCGTTCGATCAACTGTCGAAGCACCGGGTTTACAAACCAAAAACACAATTAGTATAAAAGTTAAAATAATGTGAAACCTTTTTTTCTCTACACTTTTTTTCTGCTCCACTGTCTTTTAATTGGTCTGCATATCCTTCCTTTTTCAAAGGGGGAGGTCACTTTTAAACTTCTTCCTCCCATGCATATGCTTATGACTAAAATCCTTTTTTTACTTGAAAACATCTTGGACAGACTTGAATTCAGTGATGGGATTCGGGGAGTTTGCACCGGTTTGCGCGAACACGTTCTTATAAATGTCATGACCTTCAGCGAGCGAGTTTTTAATTTAACGTAATCTATGTATTTTTATATCTCTGATACCGTAATAAAAGAAACTATTATTCATAATTTTATACTGTAGGGGAAAGAACATGTTTATTTTTTTTAATTTTTGAATTTCATGATTGCTTGAACTCGATTTGAGCCTTTTTTACAAAAACAAAGACTTGACCCAAGTCCTCAAATCAATAGTTGTTGACTTAGAATTGGTTTTGTGCGCTTACTAAGCTAGGCTATAAGCAATGCATAGAAACCACTTGGGAAAATGGTTTTAAAAATTCGAACTTTATATACTCAGATTCATGTTTTCATGGACTTATACTAAAATTACATCATTTTTGGTAGTCTTGGACTTGGAATCGGTTCGAGCTTTTTGAAAAGAACTCGATCTTGGTTCAAATTTGAAAGTTATAAGTTGTTGGACTACTGTTAGCATGCACACAATCTATTAGAGGTACAATTTTAAAACTTTCCCACCACTACATAATAAGCATTCGTGCCATAGTCTTGATAATCTCAAAAAATAATAAATTTGTTAAAATATATTTCAACAGAATTAAAATTAAACTGACTAAATAGGTAGGCTACTACCACGGACAAAAATCTGATCCTTTTCTAGCAGTAAAAACAAATTTGTACTGATTACATAGCAACAGCAACAAAAACAATTTTTTTATTGAATATATACAGTATATAACAATAACAATTAAGCCAGTCGAGAAAATAATGTTAAATCTCAACAATTATGCTGATTCCACAATGTACAACAAGTTTTATCATAAGAATCGAAATATCTAAGGCCTAAAACATTATTACAAATAGAAGTTTTAGTTATGGTTTTTTTAACACAAAAAAAATTAAGAAATGCTGGCAATATAAACCTTTTTGAAATATGAATAACTTAACTTTTATAAAAAAAAAATTTTAATTACATTTAAAACCCAACAAAGTTTGTAAAAAAATAAAAATTATGTTAACTTTTAGGCAAATGAGTCAAAAAAATGTTAACCCAAAAAACAAATTTGTTAATGTATTATAAAGCAGCCAATTATATATTTAATCTTTTCAGCTTATGCTGCTTTAATAAAATCTTTTGAAAAGTTTTGTCTTGAAGGCATAGGCGTATGAGCCCAAAAAATTTGGGGGGGGCAATGAAGTTTTGCCCAAATCTTGTGACGTTTGCCCAAATTATAATTTTCTAGTACTTTATGAATAGGACAAAAAAATTGTCTGAAATTCTTGGACGGAGAAGAAATTTTGTCCCAAAATCAAGGTGTTCTCTAAAAAAAAAAAATAAAAAAAAGGTCTTCACCTAAATTTGGTAACTAATTTTTGCAGTTGATCAATGTCAATGCCCTGACACTCCTGCCCCCTGCCCCCCCGGCAGGTATGGCTATGCTTGAAGAAATAGAAATATCTAATGCAAACTTGCAATAAAGCTAGCTTTAAACTAAAATTGTAAAAATAATAAAAGTGTTGTGAAATATTGTCAAAACATTTAATGTTATGATTGTTTGTGCAAGATAGACCAACTGATAATCACAATTAAATTTAATGTAAGAAGCCATTTAGCTTATTCTATGTTAGGTTACCTTTTAAAATTGTCATTTAAAATCAAAATACTTTACCTAAATAATTTCTGATTCAATTTTTTTCAGAATGACAATATATAAAATTTTAACTTTACTTAAGCAGTTGTTTTTACCAAATTACTTCACAAACCAGTTGTCAAAATGTCAATTTTGAAAATTGTTAAACCCTTACAAAAAACAACAACAACAACAACAACAAAAAACAGAGTTATAAATCGTTTAAACATATTAGTAATAAAAGGTGACCAAAAAGCTGCAATCAAGTCTTGTAAGTCAAGTCAATGAATAAATTGCATATGAATCAACTTAGAAGTTTGAAAAAAGTGAAAATTTCCATATAAATTTGGTTAATGGTAAAACATTTGTAGACTGGACTTCTATTGGTTTCTATTGTACATGAAGCATTTGCTACAAAAAGAAAAATGTATTTTTTATTACTAGTGTTTGTAAATTTTTTGTTTTGTATGTCACTATTTTGTTTTAATTATAGAAAGGGATTAATATTGCATGCATAAATACAACTAATTTTAAGTAGTGTTTTTATCAATAAAAAAATTTAAATTTAAAACAAGATTTCAGTTTTCTCTTTTTCGTAGGCATATTTTTAGTTGTAGAGTTGTTACTGCTAAATTTCAATCACTTTTAGATAACTTTTATAACTGTTTGATTATTAAGAATAGTTTACATTACATAGTTGTTCTGCAATATATAGAAACTGAAAAGATTTTATGGATTGTTGTTTTAAATTTTAAGTGTTTTGCCAACATTACCCTATATGCCATATGTTATAGTATGTGACGTCATAGCGCACGGCTCTACTGCCTTCTTCTCTATGGTTTGATAAGTGTGGTTAACCGCGTGATAAACTATTAGTATAACTTACAGATTCAGTCGTATAACTATCGTGTAACTCCGTATAAATAAAAGAGCTAACTGCAGATACTAGTGGAACTCATAACATGGCGTCGTCGACAGTCAGCTTATAAATTTGTTTAAAGAAAATAAGCTTACGAACCATTATAAAAGTATACTGCAAGTTCGTGATCGGAGATTTGTAAAAGATTGAAGATAAAAGAGACATGGCAAGAAATAATCGAGAGCTGCAAGCAGAATTAGAAGCAGCAAACAAACGTATAGCCGAATTATCTCAATCTAATCAAAACGCGAATAGTAATATTAATAATGATGAACCTCCTTCTTGGTTAAAAACTTTTTTAGAAGCACAGTTGTCAATGCAAAGACAAACACAAGAACAGAATGTCGAAAGTCAGCGACAATTGCAACAAATAACCGAAAAATTTTCGCCACAGCAGCTGGCCCAATGCGCGAACAGCGAGAGAAGCGAATCACGTGAGCAAACCATTGACGTCAACAATTCTAACAACGAGGCAAGGCGAACCAAAGCGGACGCACAAAAGCCTTCGACACTGCAGGTGGGAATTTCGTTAGCTGAATTTGCGAAATGGCGTAAATCGTACAACGATTATGCTACGGTCTCGCTTGCAACAGAGCTGCCATTGAGCAGTCAGTTGGCATTGCTTCGCGGTTTTTTTTCGATGGACATGCGAGAAGCCGTAGAACACTTACTTCTTATCCCGGATGATACGACACTTAAACCAGACGAAGTGTTAGACAAAATAAAAAATTACATCCGGAGTCAAAGAAATATAGCGTTAGATTGCGTCGCATTTGAAGAGAGAAAGCAAGCGGCTGGCGAAAACTTCGATTCGTTTTTAATCGCGATTAAAACTTTGGCAAGAGACGCAGACTTGTGCAATGAATGTTTAAATCGTCGTTTAGTCACAAAAATCATGTCGGGAATATATGACAAAGAGACTCGAACAAAGCTCCTAGCCATGTCCCCATTACCTGATCTTCAGACCGTCACTGATTTATGCAGATCGGAAGAGTCAGCAAAACTAGACGACGCGCGAATAAGCCGACAGCGGAATGAGAGAAGAGCGTACCAAAGCAAATTTCGCCGAAATTTCTCTAAATCTAAAGAGCGCACTAAAACGCCCTGTACAAAATGCGGTAAAAAGACCTGCCCACCAAAAGGTCAAACCCACTGTCCCGCAAAGGATACAGAGTGCTTAATATGTCGCAAAAAAGGTCACTTTACATCAGTGTGCTTTCACAACAAACCCGGGTTCAACAGACGCGAAGAAACGAAGAAAAAGTTAACCGGACAAATCAAGCGTAGATGCAATGCTAACGCAAATTTCGCTAACTCCGCGGCGCCCAAAATAACTGTTAATCTTTTTTCTCTTAAACATCGTAACCCGTTAGGTTCCACAGAAGCTACACCAGACACAGGTGCTGAAGCAAGTCTTGTTGGGGTAAACATCATTCAACGGCTCGGAATAGACCTTGATAATCTAATGCCGCCAAATCAAGACACTCTTAGTGCAGTAAACCGGCAGACCGTAACATGCGTAGGGACTTTCCCATGCATCATCGAATACTGCGGCCGATTCGTGGAAGAAACCATTTACGTCTGTCCTGAGGTAGAAGATTTTTTGCTTGCTTGGTACGTATGTCAACAGGTTAACATTCTACCTGACACGTATCCTCAACCGATAAATTCATCAAAAACACCTCGAAAATTAGCAAGCATATTAAAAGCAGAGAACACAAGATTCATTATATCAGAGAACCCAACTGAAGCAGAAATTAATAAAATTGAGAACAAGTTGATAAAATCGTACAGCGATGTGTTTTCTGAAGACACAACATTACGGGAAATGAACAGTAAACCCATGAAAATTTCCTTGAAAGATGATGCTATTCCATTTGCTTTACCTGTTCCACGCCAAATACCTTTAGCTTTCAGAAGGATGGTGAAGACAGAGCTTGACCAACTTGTACAAGCCGGAGTCATTGCACCAGTAACAGAAGCAACTGATTGGGTGCACCCTATGGTCGTTGTACAAAAACCCAATGGTGGAATTCGTCTCTGTATTGATTTGCAGAAATTGAACAAATACGTACGCCGTCCATATCATCCATCTAAATCACCTGCTGAAGCTATTACGAATATTTCTTCTTCGTCTAAATTTTTCTCAACATTAGACGCCACTAAAGGATACTGGCAAGTACCTTTAGAAAAAGAAAGTCAAGACTTTACCACATTCATTACGCCATTCGGAAGATTTAAATTCCTTCGAGCTCCGATGGGACTAGCTTCTTCTCAAGACGAATATTGCGCAAGAGGCGATGAAGCTCTGCAAGGCATTGAAAAAGTCGAAAAAGTGGTAGATGACATTCTTATTCAAGGCGAAACTGCACAGGAGCACTTGAATACCGTAGTGGCTGTACTAAACAGATGTCGAGAACACGGTATTACTCTTAATCCGAAGAAAGTGCAGTTACTACAAAGTGCTGTGAGATATGTCGGATATATAGTGAGCAGCGACGGTATTAAAGCAGACCCCACAAAAATTGAAGCAATCTCTGAATTCCCTGCTCCAACAAACATAACTGAATTACGATCTTTTATGGGCATGGCAAACCAGCTGGGCGGATTTACTCACCTACTCAGTGAAGCAGCAGGCCCACTTCGGGACTTGCTCAAACCAAAAAATGCTTTTCTCTGGTCACCCCAGCATGAAGAAGCATTTACAAAGACAAAAGAAATTCTTTGTAGCCCCCATATTTTGGTTGCATTCGACCCCAATCTGGAAACGATGCTGCAAACAGATGCATCTCGGTTGAAAGGTCTAGGTTTTGCACTTTTGCAAAAACATCAAGAAACGTGGAAATTGGTTCAAGCAGGATCACGTTTTATAACTGAGACTGAGGCCAACTACGCTATGGTTGAACTGGAATTGCTCGCTGTTGTTTGGGCTATGCGTAAATGCCGCATATATCTGCAAGGCTTACCCAAATTCGAGCTGATAGTAGATCACAAGCCATTAGAGTCAATCCTGAATACCCAGACACTCGATATGGTGGATAATCCCAGGATTCAGAGACTTAAAGAAAAACTCAGCGCCTTTATATTCCACACCACCTGGAGAAAAGGCAAAGACCATGTGATCCCCGACGCGTTGTCACGAGCACCGTGCCGCGACCCAGAACCAGAAGATATCATAAACGTAGACACAACCAGAATGATCTGCAAAAACGTTTCTACAATTCTGAGAGGAAAAGACCCAGAAGTCACAAAAGAAACATTTATCGATCCAATGCTGGAAGACTTAAAAGAAAGTACTCAGCAGGACGAAGCAGCACAACAATTAATCACTGCTATTAAAAGCAACTTTTCAAAAGGAAACGAATATCCATTAGCTCAACCTTTCAAAAAGCTGAAAGATCAGCTTACTTTCGAAGATGGATTAATTCTCCTGAACAGCCATCGCATTGTGGTGCCGGTACAGAAAAGAAAAGAAATACTGACAAAGCTACATGCCTCACATCAAGGCATCGAAAGAACAAAACAAAGAGCGCGTCAAATAGTGTACTGGCCAGGAATCAATAGCGACATCAAAAATACCGTTGAAGCCTGCACGAAATGCCAAGAGCACCAACCAAGCTTGCAACAGGAACCATTACAACGCGATCCCCTCCCATCAAGACCCTTTGAAGACGTATCTGCAGATTTATTTTATTATGCCGGTAAGACTTACCTGGTTTATGTAGACCGTCTGTCGGGATGGATTAAGCTCAGCGAGTTCTCTCATGACCCTAGTTCACATCAGATAATCAGCACTATAAGAAAATTTTTCGTGGACACAGGGGTACCAGTACGAATCAGAACTGACGGAGGACCGCAATTCACATCAAGCAAGTTTCAACAGTTTCTCAAGAAATGGGGAGTAACTTCCACCATAAGTACTCCACATTACCCACAGTCAAACGGACACGCAGAAGCAGCAGTGAAAGCCATGAAGCACCTTGTTGCCAAAACTGCTGAGCATGGTAGTCTCGACTGCGATGAATTTAGCAGCGGCCTAATCGAATGGGTTAACACACCCAAGGCCCATGGGTTATCACCAGCCGAAATTTTATACGGCGCCCCGCTACGTTCAATCGTCCCAGCTAAACTGAAGTATTTCAAGGAAGATTGGCAAAACAAATTCGACAAATGGGACGCAGCTTTATCAAATCTACAAGTGGCTGCAGAAACCGAATACAATAAACGCGCAAAACACCTCAATCCACTAAAAATCGGACAACATGTTCGAATTCAAGACCATATTACAAAAAAATGGTTGCGATCGGGACTCATCATCGGCGTCGGGAGAAACCGCGACTACCACATAAAACTACCGAGCGGTCGAGTCTGTTGGCGCAATAGACGTTTTATTCGCCCTCTCCCCACCGAAGGGGGAGACCCCAAAGAGGAAATGATGACATCAGACGAACGTCACGTCCATTTTGAAGATGAAGTCTTTCCATCATCTCCAACCTCGCGGCGAAGCGTGAGACAAAAACGCTTTCCTAATCATTTAAGAGATTTTGTATGAAGTAGCGTAAAACTCATAACGCTTGTGCCGTATTGTATATAGTTTGTGCATGTTTATTAATCGGGCTCGTACAATGTACTATATTTTTCTTAGACAACCTTTTCGCTAAAAAGCTTCTTAAAAGGGGGTTGTTATAGTATGTGACGTCATAGCGCACGGCTCTACTGCCTTCTTCTCTATGGTTTGATAAGTGTGGTTAACCGCGTGATAAACTATTAGTATAACTTACAGATTCAGTCGTATAACTATCGTGTAACTCCGTATAAATAAAAGAGCTAACTGCAGATACTAGTGGAACTCATAACACCATATTATGTGACATACATTTCACCTATTTGCTGAAAACTCCAAACTTTTGAGAGTTTCTGAAATTCATGAAACCATGTAAAATACCACAAAATAAAACTACACGTGGCATTTTCAAAAATGGGGGCCCCTCGATAACTGTAAAAAAGGGGGGCCCAAGACGATCTCACTCGTCTCACCCAATATCCACCACTGCCTGCAGGCCATTACAGCCTTTTCAATTATTAATCCGACCCGCCAAAGCATTAATCTTAACTAATACGTCACTTGATAGCATTGCTTTTAACAGAAATTTAAAGAATTTATTAAAATTAAACGTGTTGTTTATGTCATTCTGGCTGTCTGACAAAATTTTTAAAAAAATTGGCCCGCAGCATAAAAAGTTTGCCCAACCCTGCTTTAACTTATTTGTCATAATGTAAAATCATTCGTGCATAAATAATTAATTTTCTTTGTTTTCACGCATTATTGTTAATTTCATTTACGTAAGTTTAAGTTTTTTTGAAAAGAGCTTAAGAAGCAGATAACATTCGAAAAAAATTTTATAAATTTAGTTTTACTGCTGAGTATCGGAACAATATACTGAAAAATGTTATTGAACGTAATAAAAATCACAATTAATTTATATCAATTGCAAGAGAAACTCGTAAACATACTGCAGACACACAGACAGACAAAATTTATTTTGCCCAAAACCATATAAAACAATAACAAAGAAATATAATGCAAAAAAAAAAGGGCAAGAAAGCACCGAACAACCCTAAGGTTTATTAGTCAAGATGCTTCCCGAGTAAATTACAATTACCAAAAACAATTGTGTTAATGAAATGCACTTACAATATTCCACCATCGAGTAGATCAGGGTGGTCTTCAAGTCAAAGACTTCCAATATTTCTGCGCACTCGCTTCCTAGAGGTCAGAGTCATGAAGCGAATTATCATTGTTGGAGCGGGATCCAAAAGTAGGCCTAGCCTATACAAACTGTTACACTCAATCTGCATAACTGATGCTAAAACTAATAAACCTTGAAAAGCGATGGTAAATATTAATCGGCATTGTGGTCAATGAGAAGGATCGGGCGCCTCTTTGATGATGACAGCAATGAAATGCCCTCGGTTCTACTTCAACTTTCGCCGTGTTGTTGTGTTCATGTGCGAGCACGTAGGGGTACCGGAAGCAGGATCGAGAGAAGGGAAAAAATAGCTTCTCTTTTAATGCTATATTTTTAAAACCGGGGGACACAAGGAAGTAGATAGTGCCCTTTTAAGTACGAAAAAAAAAGCATTTGTTTCAGGCTTGCGAATTTGAGAGATTTTTTATTCGAGGTCAAGTTCTAGTTGGAATTTATAAAAATTTTACACGTTTAAGTTCGAGTTCTTTAATTTTCAAGTTTTCGAGTTTGAGTTCTATTCGATGCTGTAAAAATCGAAGGCTCAATTAACCCTATCTACACATAAACTTTAAAAAAATTGGAAGGCTACCACAAAGAGATAACAAAATAAAAGAAATAATGAAACAGGCTCTTATATTGGCGTACCCGCCGAAAAACTGTTGGGGGCAATACAGTTTTGCTCAAATTTTACGGCTTTACCCGATTCATGGTCTTCAGTCATTAACATAAATGAGGAGAAATTTTGTCTCAAATTTAGAGTGAAGACCAAAAAAAAGATCTTCAATCAATTAATCAATCAATCAATCATTCTTATTTTTGTCACATTTCTTCACTTAGAATCTGTCTCAGGTTTCACCATTTTTATCCCAAAAAAGTAGTGATCTCTAAACAAAATCTTCATCTCAAACTGTAATCTTAATTCTGAAGTTGGAAACTTTGTCCTGAAAAAGTAGTTGGTTTTTTGTGCTCAAAAAAATCTTTGTTGCCAAATATTTAAAAAATTCTGACTTTGCTCAAATACTTCCTACGTCAAATACAACTCAGTTGCATTTGAAATTTAACAAATTAATATTAAAAGTAAAATTCAAAATACGTATTATTTATTTCTCTTTTCAAAACTTTTTCAATTAATGAATTCAAATTTGATTAATATACTTTTTGAATTGAAGTTCAAATTCGAGTTCAACAATTTTTTATTATTCAAGTTCGGTAAAAAACTGAGTTCTTCAAGTTCAAGTTTAAGTTCAAGTTCGAGTTCGAGTTCGAGTTTGCAACCCTGATTTGTTTACACCTGTCTCTGCAATTATATAATCTCGACCAAAATTATAAAATATCTATTAAGACATTAGGGTTAAATTTTTTTAAAAATGAGCCACCACGCAGTTAATGACAAAAATTTAGCAAATGGGCAAAGTTGAAAAAAAAGGCAGTTTTTTTCGTTGAAAAGACAGTCTCAACAATGGCAAAGTTTAGCGTAGCTCTTTTGAAGAATTTTTTTACTAAAAAACTTAGTAAAAATCAAAATAAAAAAGTAGGAGTTTAGAGATAAAAATTTTTAAAGCGAAGATCAAAAAAAACGACATGCAACAGGCGCATTCAACCTTTTTGAGTCAAAAACCATTTAGGCTTAATTATCAAAAGTATTTTCAGGCAAAGTAAATATACAAAACACATAGACCAAATTTTAACCGTGAAAACTTCTTTTTTTAAAAATACCAAGTAGAATTGGAGTTACGTATTCCCAAAGTTTTTTTCTCTGATAATCTTCGGAAGAAATCGTCACATTGGAGAAGAAGCGGGCCAAACTGAGTTATAAAGTAAATAAGAGATCTCTCATTTGAGAAGAGTTAAAGCTAAAAGAGTTTTGTGCTATAGACAAAATCTTTTTATTTACAAAAAAATTACAATAAAAGTAACTTCTAGAGGAGAAAGGTGAAAGGTAGAACGACCTCGAGTATGAATAAAAAATTTATTGTTGCCATAACAAGGAGGGTATTGCGTCTTGTCCAAAACATGTTGGTTAATGGCAAACTTGTGAAAAAAGCAATGTCGGAAGCAACATTACTTTGCAGGGTCTGGGAAAATTGTCTCGGTTTCGAGGGGCGAGAAGATTAGTGACAGATTCGATATGTGTTGTTCAATATTCTTTTGCAAGCGTAGGGCACGTGCGATCAATGCACCAATTATAACAGTGGCACAGAAATTGGTAGATAGCATTATTGCAAAGATGGGAAGGTAGCACGTCTTTGGAAGCCTCAAATTCTCAATCCGTTTTTTACCTACCTCAATTTTCAATTCTTTCCGTCCTTTTCTACAGTTTACTCTTGAAAAACAAGCTAATCATTTCTTTTCATTCTTAAACGCATTGGTAGGAAGGCACAAATTCGAATTTATGATTTCGATATGCAGAAAACCTACTTTCACTGGCCAATAAGCAACATAACCTGGAACGTCCATAACCTGGCAAGAGCTATCGGGTCGTAAAAATTTTAAGAAGTTTCTCCCTCCAACCCTATTAAAAGTTTCTCCAGAGTATGAGTGTAAATAGCATCCTATTGTAATCTTATCAACTTACAAGTGGGGATGAATGAGAATACTCAATTACAACTTCTTCTAGGCCACTCTTGAGAAAGTTTTAGCATCTGATAATCTCCCTGTGATAAGGTTACAAGCCATCCAATAATATCATAAAAATAAACCGGGCTGCATTAATCTTGAGTCTTATTTTATTGTTTTTCTTTTTTTTCAATAAGTGATGCAACCATGCAAATCCTTGCTCTTAGCTATCGTAGTTTATTAAATTTTTGCATGTTTCAACGTTGTTTTCGTTTTTTACATGTCCCTTTTCCAGAAATGTAAATATGTTGACGCAAATATTTTATTTTCAAGTGGCGGAAAAAAACGATTGAACTGAACTGAACTAAACTGAACTAAATTTTTTTTAGTCCCTAAAACCTCTTGACCAATAAGAAAACTTTTTAACTTCTTTATTTTGACGATTTTTTCAAAAATTTTCAGACAAAAAGTTTTGGAATGACTCTCATTCTACTTGCTACTTTTAAATTCTGTACGACAAACCGTCTCTTATTTCAAATATTTTATGGTCTTCACTAAGTTTTTTAGTTAAATTCGCTTTTTTAAAAGTGACTTTTTATTAAAAAAATTTCCTTTTCTATAGGGGAGGATTCCATAGTTGATCGGTTCCATAATTGATCAATTAGCCTTTTTTTCCGCCTTATTTAAATTTTTTTAAAGGCAACAAATTTAATATTTTTGTATCAAGATGGCGGTTCTTTGTTGTTATTGTTATGCAGCTGTGATGAAAAAGCCATCTGCTAGATCAGTTTGTGCAAGTTTTTAAAGCAATTGTTGTTTTTTCTTTTTTTAAAGTAAGCGCGATTATCTCTAAAGTTACTGTAGCTAAGAAAGCGAAGGTTTTTATGAGTATAACATAAAGCTTTACATCTTAAATAAGGTTAAATTTATAATTACTAGATCAAAAGCAGTGATAAAATCTTGAGATATGTCCGTATTGAGTGCTGTTCTATAGTTGAGCCACTACACCTATCTTTAGTTGAGCCAACTGGCTCTGGAAGCTTTAGAATAATGGAAAAGCGAAACACTGATCGGCGAAGAATACCACTTATCGTCTTTCCGAACGCTGCTACAGATGTGACAAAAAATAAATTTTTAATTAGAGAGAGTGCTAAACAGCACAGTATTGATAGAATAACCTTAACTCGTTACCTTAGAGAAGCAGCTGGAAAAGGACCAACGAATGCTAATATAGGCTACAGTTCTCAACAATCCTGGAACCCTTGCACAATTTGCAATATTGATGGCATTGCCAAGGAAGCATACAATATTGCTTTTAGCAAAAAGAACATGGAATCAGCTATTAAAGCAACTGGAGTCTTTCCACTTAATAGACATATCTACACAAATGAAGATTTCTTGCCAGCTGAAGTTACTAATAGATCCGACCCTACTGTTTCTGATGAAACACAACAAATAGAAAAAACTATTGTTCATTCTGTTAATCCTCCAGTGACAAACCCTTTTCCAGAGCAAACACAAAATCTGCAACTAGAGTAGCCTGTGCAAATGAGCAGTACTAAAACAAATAAAATTTTAATTAACCGAACACCAATTCAAAATAAGTGATTTTTCTAATCCAAATTACAGTTCTCCATCTGATATCCTGCCAGTACCAAAGGCTTTACCTACACACACCTTCCGTCTACCTGGAAGCAATCAACAATCATTCCCATTCTCAAACCTGGAAAACCTTCTGACTCACCTTCTTCATATAGACCTATTTCTCTCACTTCCTGTACCTCCAAACTCTTCGAAAGAATGGTTTTAGGACGACTAACCTATTTTCTCGAACAACAAGACATTCTCTCACCCGTGCAAGCTGGTTTTAGACCTGGTAGATCGACTGTAGATCAGGTTCTCCTTCTCTCACAGTCAATCGCAGATTCCTTCCACCAATCTAAGCCAGGCGCACGTACCGTCCTTGTCACTGTTGATTTTGCGAAAGCTTTTGACTCAGTTTGGCACTCTGCCCTTCTCTCTAAACTCCTCTCTTTAGATCTTCCTCTTTGCTTTGTTGAATGGATACGATCCTACTTCTCAGATCGCCGTGCGAAAGTCCATATCTGTAATTCATACAGTCTTTTCCGTCCTTTCCGTCTCCGAAGAGGAGTTCCCCAAGGTTCAGTTCTAGGACCAGTTCTCTTTTCTTTAAATGACAATGACCTTCCCACTTTCCTTCCTACATCTGTTAAGACCTCTCTCTATGCAGATGACCTTGCCATCTGGGCCTCCTCCCCGAGTGTTGAGTGTGCAACTTCCACAGTACAAGCTGCCCTCAACAGACTGGTGGAATGGTCCTCAAAATGGCGCCTTTCTCTCAACCCCCTTAAATGTGAAACATCCTTCTTCGGCTTAGACCCCTACCAATCACGAAGACAACCCTCTCTGTACATTCTTAACACCCCACTCAAATTTAATCCTCATCCAACCTTTCTCGGTGTAACCTTCGACCGCACCCTCTCTTTCAAACATCGTGTCCTATCCTTACGGAAAAAGTTTCACAGCCGATTCCGTGCTTTCCGCTATATCGCCTTTGCCTCCTAGGGTCCATCAAAAGAATCCTTATGCACCTTATATAAAGCCTTCATTCGCCCCATCCTCACCTATGCTTTCCCAGGCTGGTTTCCCTTCTCATCTCCTACTCACATCACCTCCGTGGAGAGGATGCATAGATCTTTCATTGCATAGATGCATCTTCCTGTAGAGTAATCACAGGTTGTTTATCGTCCACTCCCATCCCTTTATTTCATATAGAAGCACTTTTACCTCCACTACGAGTTACACTCACTCACCAATTCCTCTCCTTCTTTGAACGAGCCCTCCATCTACCTCCAACCTTTCCCATAGCCTCTCTTGCAATTTCTAACCCCCGTACACGTCTCAAAAAGAGCTCATGAAGATCCTTCTCCAGATCACATAACCTTACCCCTAAGCTACATCTTGCCCGTAAACTTCTAATCCTCTGCCCTCTTAAACCCCTTTGGTCTACCCCATCTACTTACACAATTTCACTCCATCTCTCACCCCCATTCTCTCGCAAAAACCCCCCCTCCCTTCGCAACACCACAGCTACCTCCCATCTTTCCACCCTATCTCATAGCCTGTCTGGACTGACGGTTCGGTACCTGGCGCGCTGGGGCAGAGTAATGCAGGGATATAC
Organism: Diplosoma virens; assembly: GCA_963680785.1. NCBI lineage: Eukaryota > Metazoa > Chordata > Ascidiacea > Aplousobranchia > Didemnidae > Diplosoma > Diplosoma virens. The sequence continues at coordinate 21,361,374 of OY796886.1, read as the reverse complement.
ATCAAGTGTTCAAAGTGTGTCACTGCTACCTCGCTCTCCTTCTCGACTGGTCTCTGGGCTACCAGTTATAGTGCTGAAACCTTCGCTATCCTACATGCTCTTGAATGGTGTATCTCTCACTCCACGACATGTAATTTTGAATCTATCACCCTTTTCTCCGACTCTTTATCTGTCCTATCAACTCTCTCTGCCCCCTACCATATTTAACCCCCAAATCCCTATCCAATACACAATCCCTTCTCAATTCTCTATCCCAATCCAAGGTAGTCCATCTGTAATGGATACCAAGTCACTCTTCCCTCCCAGGTAACGACTTAGCTGACTCTCTAGCCAAAGCCTGTGCCTCTCTCGATCCCTCCAACATACCCGTGTCCCTTGCACCCCTTATTTCCTCTCAAAGACAATCCCTCTACACCAGTTGGAGACGCAGTGGCCAATCTGGTTTCTTTCAACACCAAATCTCTTCAGTATCTCCCGAGAAGCTTACTCTCTCTCGCTCCGTTTGCTGTGCTCTCTCTCGTTTACGCTGCAACGGGTACAGCACTCTCCTTAACTCTTATCTCCACAGAGTTGGTCGAGCCGAGACTTCTTCATGCAGCAACTGTGGTTCTGAACCACAGGATCTTTCACATCTCGTGCTTGACTGCCCTGTACTGGACCATCTGCGTCGGGCCATATTCGGTCACACCCTGTCACTTCTAGACCTCTGGTCCCATCCGTGGGGAATCGCCCGATTACTGGGACTCCGCGGAGTTGATCCGCGCCCCCATCCCCAGGAATGGGTTGGGTAAATCCACCACCACCACCACAAACTAACTCTCACTCCAATCTGTTTTTCTTCGAATTAGACACGACTCTTTCTCCAGTCGTACAAAGTTTCCAAAAAGCCCAGTTTGAATAGGCAGTGGTGGATATTCCAATTTAGGGGCCCGAGGCAAGAATTTTTAAAAATTCAAAAATGTTGTCTGAGAAAAAAAAGAGGTCTGATCTTCTCTAAAAAAAAAAGGTCTTTACTTCGATTTCATCTCTGATTTACCTATTTTTCTCCCAAAATCAGGGTGTTCTCTAAAAAAAAAAGTCTTCAATTCGATTTCCTCTCTGATTTCCCTTTTTTTCTCCCAAAATCAGGGTGTTCTCTAAAAAAAAAATGTCTTTGCTCAGAATCGTTCTCTGAACAAACGTCCGCAGCGGATTCAAAACTGTAGGTCTATGTGCTATTTTCGAGGGGGGGCCTGAGGCGACTGCCTCATTCGCCTCACCCAATATCCACCACTGTGAATAGGGTTAACACTTATTGCAGAAGCATTTTTATACGCCAATGCATCTAAGTTATAAAATCGCGTATTCCGCATTTTTTCACGGCTACCTCGGATAACGATTAAAAGCGTGTTTTGTAATACTAATCAAACATCCATATAATAAAGTGCTTTCTGTTGCAAGTTACAGTTAGTTAAAATTATAGATTTCGTCGGGATTTGCAATAGTTTACTAGCAGAAGCAGTATATTTTCTTTCGCATTGTGTTACTGAAATATGAAAATCTATCGCAAGTAATTTCTGTTTTCCAACATACGTTTGCATATCTAGAACGTAGCAAAAACAGAAAAGTTTAACTATTCCTTTAACATGATCAAAAATAAATAAAAAAATACGTTAAAACCATTGTGACGCAATAAATAAAAATTGGAATTTTTATTTTAACACAGAGCAGGCTGCTTTCAATATACAAGTCGATGTTATTTGTGTGTTGAAAGCTAGATAGTGGCACAAAAACGCCAGTCTACTATCCACAGCTTTTTCAATAGAAAAAGAAATTTTTTTATAGAAAGTAAGGTGGCTATCCGAAAGATAAAAGTGTGCTTGAAAGTACGTCAAATGAAGTTGAAGTTAGTGTTACTTCTTCATTCTCTAAACCAGTGTTTTCCAACCTTTTTAACATACTACCTTACCTGTTCAATCTAAGTGTTTTTTACCTCCCTACCTTTGCAATAATTGTAACACAACACCAATAAAAAATTTTAAACAACTTTTTTGTTAACTGAATGATAATTATTTGATAATTTTTCTTGTTGTTAACAAAATAATAATGGCAAGAAAAAATTAGGCCTATATTCAGGAACACAAATAACAATAAAATCAAAGTACGGTATTTATAACCTTCAATGTGAAGCTTCAGAATGAAAAGTAAACAAAATATATTTCGAAACATCGTTTATTGAGGACTAGTAGCGTATTGTAGAGTATTATGACATCACAATACTCGTAAGTTACCTTGCCTCAAGTATTGCTACAGTTCAGTCGTTGTTCGTTATGTTAATAAAAAGGCAGTTGTTTTGAGCTTGTAGTTTTAAGCAGTTATACTGTAGTGAGAAGAACGCTACAGTATTTAGGGGGGGGGGGGAGATTACTAATACGAGAAATCAGAGACAGATTCAATGTGAAGGCCTTTTTTTCTAGAAATCACTTAGATTTTGGGAAGAAAAATTGACAGATCTGAGACAGATTTAAAATGAAGACCTTTTTTTACCACTTGAAAAAGTTTTTCCACTAAGCATAATTGATTGTACTTGTATGGCTCCCCTTTCAAGAATCCTCTGTACGCCACTGTTAAGAACGTTGCAGAATGGTGACTCATTCCATCATCATCTTTTACCGTTTTTTTTTTTTTAATCAATTAATTACTAGTTGACTGTTAATTTCAAAAGCTTACAGTAGACCGCACAGCAAATCCCTCTCTTTTTGGCTTCAAATTCTTCAACTAAAGGGAAGCTATCCGAGCCTTCCTCGATTACCCCGCTGGTTTTCACACACGTTTTATGGTTTTATAATATATATTAAAGTTGAAATTTTTATATAAGAAAGAATAAGAGGCTTCCACAAGCCAACGACCACAATTATTACTCTTCAACCTATAACACTAAACCAAATCATCAAACCACTAATACCAATGACTAAAAGAATATAAACTAACCAACATCTCAATTTATAGTGTGCTCGCCCAGGGTTGCCAAATGTTCAAAGATAAAATAATCTAGAATGTCTACAAAAAATATCTAAAATAATCTAATTTCAAAAAATAATAATCCACAAAATAATCTAAACATACCAAAGTCACATTTTTAATAAAGAAATGAAAATTGTAATTAAAGAAAAATAAGAACTTATATCAATAAGTCTTTTGGAACATAAGTAGGGTAACTTAAGTATTTATCACAAGAAAAATTGAAAGCTTGTTGCCTCCCTCCTGATCTGTGTGTATGTATTTTTTTTATTTAATTACTGCCAACTTATAGCTGCTGTTCATACAAGGAGGCTTGAGCGTTAGTTAAAAATTACTCTAATAAATATAGATGTAATTTTTTCTCTGCAATCACTGAATATCAAATATACTAATATTGAATAACATACAAATAACAATATTTATTGAAGATCCTGTAAGTAAATAAAACATTGAATTTTAATATTTTACAATAATTGTTTTCATTTGTATTGAAATAGCTATACTACTAATAACACACTTGCATAGTTATGCTTGTGACATAATGAGTCATTTATTGATGCTTAGTTATGCTTGTGACATAATGAGTCATTTATTGATGCTTATCTTATTATGTATAAGCAAGTTATATTAGGTACTACATTTACACTTTAAAAACTGTAACAGAAATTATATTCACAAACTACAGCTGTTGCAGTTCACTTAAGTCGATATCTTTTACATATGAAAGATCTATGGGATGAGATGCTGAAGTTGACTGGCTTTGATATTGGTAGACAGCCATTGTTCCTATCTCTATAATGACTTTTGGTGGATACTTGTAAGTGGAGCAGCACTCTTCTTTTCTTATCAACCCAAATTTTACAGTTAAGATGGCATTCAGCAGCTGCAGTGACATTCTGTTTCTTGGTTTTGACTTGACATAATTCATTGCACTAAATACTCTCTCAATTTCAGCATTTGAATAAGGTAGAATTAGGGCTGAAATTGCACACTGGAAAAGTTCTAAAAATGGATTGCATCCTGAAGCATCCTTATATTCACCCACTTCACTCCAAAAGGCTTCTGTATCATCCTTGTGCACCCAGTCCACAAGATTTATCTTGCTTAGTTGGTATTCTGCTTGAGAGAGAAATTGATCAGAGGCTCCCAAAAATTTCATAACTTCACAGATGGCAGTTTTGTCTTTAACTGGTTGAAGCATGTTATTAACAGAGAAACAAGAAATGTTCTGCAGAACTTTAACATTATCAGGTAGACGCTGCTTTAACTGTTTATGCAGTGCCAGTAAAAAGTCACAGCATCTTCTCCTTATACGAGATTCATCAGTATTGGTAAGTTTATTTTGCTCCTTCAAATCTTGAATTTTCAACTCAAATCTGTTGCCTAAATATGGTTTCTGGTCCAGATACTCTTCAATGTTAGAAATAAGCAGATCAATATTACAGGTTGGCAATACAAGCTTCTTTGCAATTGATTTAATCAGCATTGTTAGATCATTTAATAGTTTCACTTTTTCGATGTTTTTGGATTCAAACAGTTTGTTTACTTGTTGTACTTCAGTTAGAATTGGACTTAGAAACAAAAGGAAAGCCATATTTTTTTCATCTGAGTACATTCCATACAGAACTTCTGCAGTGTAACACTTTTCTGACAATCTTGAAACTTCAAAGTGGGTTTTTAGTTCCAGCCATTGTTCTAAGATTCTTTGAAGAGCTGGTTGAATAGATAGCCATCTTGTTTGACAATCTTTAGGAATTTTCAAAGGTGATATGCCATCATTCAAAGTTTGGTACAAAGTCTTATACTGATTTTGCCTGGTAGATGAATGTGAGAACCATTTATGTGTCTCTGTAATCAAAAAATTAAGGTGTCTTGGCAGGCTATCTGCCGAAGCTTGTGAGACTGCCAGTTGGATAGAATGGCAAACACATTTTACAAGAATTAGGGAAGGAATCTCGGCTCTCAGTTGTGCATGAACACCCTTATTTATGCCAGTCATCACACTTGCATTATCTGTTCCGATTGCTGCAAGATTCTTCAAACTTAATTTATTTGAGCTGAGTACATTCTTAATAGCAATAACAATGTGTTCAGCATCACAAGCTGTCAGTTCAGTAAGTTCCAGGTAGGTTGACACAATCTTTTTTTTAGACATGCTGTAATAAATTATAGATATGCCTAGTAATTTAATTATGCACAGTTATATCTGTGGACTCATCTATTAGAATGCTAAATCTGCCATCACCAATATCTTGTCTTAGGTCTGTTCTAAAATGCTCACACAGAGTATTTCTTATGATATGGGTGCATTTAGTTCGGTGCATTTTCATTTCAGACACTGTTTTGTTTGTAGGGAGATTTCTTTTACATAATTCAACTAAATGGTCACAATTAGAAATAGCTGAGTGACAACATAAAAATGTGGAAATAGACGCTTCCAGCTCTGCTGTTTCAGAGTTTTTAACAGTCATAAATAAATCTAGAGTCCTGGTAGTGAATGGACAAGTTTTCAAATGTTTCTTGCTTTTAGAATGCTGCTTCAAATCTTGATATTTTGCCTTTATATCGCATTTGCAGAACTTGCAGAATGCCTTAGATGCATCAGCACCCACAGGCACTATCCACTCTTTTAGTGAGTCATCCTTTAGCCACTGTTTTCTAAATTTCTGGTCATATCGTTTGACACTAGTTACTTTAGACATTCTCATATGGGTAAAATTAGTGAAGTCTGAAAATAATGATATTGTAATATTATTCCTTTTAAACTATAAAATAATATTTATGTATGATACAAATAACAACAGTATTTCAGCTTTTAGCATAACAACAGCATTCATTTCACGTTACTTTCAGAGTATAGCAATACTTGCCAATATTTTGGCAAACTTCTCTCATTGTTTTGAGCACTATTAATCTTATTGGCAAAGTTTTCTGAATTTTATCCTATCTCTTCAAATGTGCTGTTAGGTACTGGTGAATTACACTTCTTTGCCAATAGAGAACAATGTAAAATAACATTTGTCAAAATAATCTAAATACATTGTAGCGGTTTGATGGTTTATATAACTCTAGCTACATATAAATTCCACAAAACTTTTATAAATCTTCTTTTTATTCATAAAACAACAATCCTTTTTAAACTCAATTATTCTTAAAAACAACTCTGATTCAAACTTTTTGACATGTGCTTTTTCGCTGAACAAAGACTCTCTCGTTTCTTATCAAAAAGAAAAAATGAATAAACGAATAAAAAAAATACAATTATGTCAAGCGTGAAAATGTGGTAATCGCCACATATCTCCCCCCCAAGTGGTATGGCCGCAAAGAGGCAAATACCACTGAAAGAGAAAAAAAATAATCGATTGCAATAGAAAATACGACAAAATTCTACACGCACTGACAGAAGCAAAAAAATCACTATATACAAGCAAACGCGCAAAAATGCAACGCGTGATTAAAACGTCGAAACAAACCAGACATCGAAAAAAATGAAAAAAAATAAAAACTAGTCGCGATAACGTATAGGCTTTGTAATTAGTCTGCCTCTGCGGGAGTAAACGCGATTAGCGGGGAGTTCGTCTAGGTCTTCCGCAAAAATGTCCCCATTCTCACTCGAAGATGTGGGCGAAAAAGATCGAGTCTCGGCAGATTCCTCCTCGACTGAGGAGCCAGTTGGAGATATAGGCTCAACAAAGGCCGGTTTTAAACGATCAATTGATACGGTGTCAGTGTGACCGTCTTTTTCGATGACAAAATATTTATCGTGTCGTTCAAGTACAAAATGAGGTCCCGAATAAGGTCGTTGCAACGGAGATTTTACACTGTCAATGCGAACAAATACTTGGGAACACAGAGAAAGAAGTGGGTCGACATAAGTTTGTTGTTTTTTAGGATGACGTGGTATAGTATAACGTAATGTGTTCATGAAAGAACAAAGTGTTTTAGCATACTGCGAAGCTGGTTGGACAGTGCTTTCCTCGGACAACTCTGCAGGAGTCGAATTTTCAAAATATTCCCCGGGGAGTCGTATAGAAGTCCCTAAAGCCATTTCAACTGCAGCACACCCCATATCCTCTTTTATGGCCGATCGCAAGCCTAAGAGTACAAGACTCAAATTTCGATACCAAAGGTCGGGAGAAGATTGACATTTCAATGCAACTTTGAGACTGCGATTGAATCGCTCGTTTAATCCGTTTGCAGCCGGATGGAAAGCTGTTGTGTGACATAATTTTGAACCCAAAAATTGGCACATTTCTGTCCAAAGGAGAGACGTGAATTGGGCCCCTCTATCTGTAGTGATTATTGTAGGAGATCCAAAACGGGCCACCCAATGTAAAAGAAAAGAATCTGCACAAGATTGCGCAGTGATATCCTTCATGGGTATGGCCTCCGGCCAACGCGTAAATCTGTCTACAACTGTCAGTAAATATTTGTAACCAGAAGAATCGGGAAGAGGACCGACGATATCGACGTGTACATGTGAAAATCTGGCATCTGGGGTTCTGAAATGCTGTAAGGGTGTAACTTGATGTCGGGTAATTTTTGTTTGTTGGCAAGAAATGCAGGTACGGCACTTTTCAGCAATATCTCGTCTCATATTCGGCCACACAAATCGCTCTCCGATGAGTTTTTGAGTAGCCTTAATGCCTGGGTGGGAAAGGTTGTGCATGCGCTCAAAAATTGTGGTTCGTAATGAATTTGGAATGATGGGGCGAAATTTTCCCGTACTAGTGTCTCCAAGTAACAAAAGGCCTGAATTAGGAATCGCACGTTCACATAGTTTTAATGAAGTCATGGATTGAGAGAGCTCGCGAATCGATGGATCGTCCCTTTGTGCCAAAACCAGCTCGGTATAATCTGTGAAAGAAGGCGAAAGAGCAGCAGTCATTTCAGGACGGCTCAAGCAATCGGCAACCACGTTGTTTTTTTCTTCAATATGTCTAACGTCAGTTGTGAATTCTGAGATAAACGATAGGTGTCGAGCTTGCCTGTTACTTAAAGGAGTTTTTTTTTTAGATATAGCACCAACTAATGGTTTGTGGTCCGTGTAAAGAGTAAACGGACGGCCTTCTAAGAAATACGTGAAATGATGAACTGCCAAATAAGCTGCCAGCAATTCTTTATCAAAAGTACTATACCGTTTTTGGGCATCAGAAAAGGCGGCTGAAAAGTACTCCAATGGTCTGTGTGAACCACTACTGTCAATCTGACTGAGTACAGCACCACAGAATTTATCGCTTGCGTCTACAAACAATGCTGTGGGACTGTCGTGCTGAGGAAAATTTAGTAGCGTTGCATTACTCAGTGCTACTTTTATGTCCTCAAACGCAGTTGAGGCCTCCTCGTTCCAAGAAAGATTTGCATTGCGACCGGCAGGAATCCCCTGGAGGAGAGAATTTAAAGGAGCCAAAATTTTTGCGCATTGAGGAATAAATTTTCTATAAAAATTGACCATGCCCAAAAATCGCCGTAAAGACTGGGCGTTCTGTGGGATCGAAAAAGAATTTATGGCATCAACCTTACATGCAACAGGGGCGATACCTTTGTCCGAAACGATATGCCCTAAAAAGCGTAGCCGATTTTGGCCGAATAAGCACTTAGCTGCATTGATGATTAATCCGTTGCGTTGTAGGCGCTCAAATACTTGTCGAAGGTGGGCTCGGTGCTCTTCAATGGAAGACGAAAATATCAAAATGTCATCTATATAGACAAAGACGAATGGCAAGTCTTGAAATAGAGAGTTCATAAAGCGTTGGAATGTTTGGCCAGCATTAGTAAGACCCATAGACATCTTTAAAAATTCCCAATTTCCGGCCGGTGTGCAAATTGCGGTTTTGGCAATATGTTCTGGGTGAATATGAATTTGGTGATATGATTTAAACAAATCGATGCTGGAAAATATTGTGGAACCGGATATATTTTCGGTAAAGTCATGAAGGAAAGGAATGGAATAAGAGTCCTTGACGGTTACTTGATTTAGACGCCGATAGTCTCCTACTACTCTCCAAGATCCGTTAGATTTTTTTACCATATGAACGGGAGATCCCCACGGGGAGGAACTGGGTCTAATTATTCCCAATTGCTCAAGCTGACTTAATTCCTTTCTTAAAACAGCAAGTTTTTTGGGAGAAAGACGGCGTGGCCGCTGTTTGATGGGTGGACCGGTTGTTTCAATGTAGTGAACGATGTCATGTTTTGGAGGAAGCCTTAAGTTCGAAACAGAGAACACCTCGGGAAATTCAGCTTCAAGAAACTGATAATCTCCTAAGTTGCAAATCGGAGGTTCGACATTACACAAACTAGGCTTAAGTTCGGTATTAGATAAAAAAGAACAAGGATCACGACACTTTTGTGCATGAGGACCAAAACGTTGATGAAACCAGCAGAATGATTTAATATTTTCAGATTGCGGTATGTGTTCGGGAAATATTAATCTTCCTTTTCTAGGATCAATCTTGATATCAAAGTGCGATAGAAAATCTATTCGTATAATGGGTTTTAACGTCTCAGCAATGCAAAATTCCCAGTTTAAAGGTACAGGACCTCCCAGGTCAACAGTAATATTTTTGCAACCAAACGTAGGGACAGAGCTTCCATTAACAGCAGACAAATAATCCTGCGGATGATCTCGAGAATTAGGGTCCACAGGAATTACAGAACAAGAACTGCCCGTATCAATCAAAAACTTCAAATTAGTAATGGAACATTTTATGTACAGTAGTTGCGATGTGAGAGTTGAGCACTCATTATTTCCTCCGGTAAAGTCGCCTTTCTTTACCGGAGCTATTAGTTTAAATGATTCTTTTGAGAATGAGACATTGCGTCGTTTGCATGCCAAGAGCAAGGGGATATGCATTTATGAGCTCGATTGCCATAACGGTTGTGGTAAAAACATAATTCATTCTTAGAAACTGTTGATGTGGGTGCGGAACCTTTATTACGCTGGTAGGAGGTAAACTTTTCAAGCTTTTGATTTAATTCGTCTACGGCGTCCGACATATTTCCCAACTGTTTATCAAAATACTCATTGACCTTGTACTGCGGTTTTGTCGATGTGATATTATTTACCTTTGATATGGGAGTAGCAGGCTGAGATTTCGCCAGAGAAAGAAGGCGGTCGGCATGTGCAGCCAATTCATCGACCGTGCCTTGTTCGTACGAATACAACGCAAGCCTGGTCGGAGTGTCCACCGACTGCAGTACGCGAGATTTAAGTATGTCTTCCTGGAGAGTAGTCGGTTCACAATAACGGGATGCGAATATGGACCTAAGCCGGGCCAAGTAGTTTGAAACTTTGTCATCGCCGCGGAGACAATCGTTTAACGAGGTCTCTAAATCTTCAACGCCTGCATTAGAATATAACCGGAGGATAGCAACTTTCAAAGTCGAATAAGGTTTTACCGTGTTAGATGTTTTTAATAGGTGTGCCACAGACTTAAATACATTGGCGTCTCGAGATAAGGTCGTGACAAGAGCCAAATATCTGGACCGTTCTGATGTCATATTAGCTTCTTCAAACATTAATTCGATAGTTGAAAAATAAGCGCTGGCGTCATTCTCCCAAAAAGGTGGCAAATGTATATTCCCAAAACTATTTGCGGGCGAAAAAACGTTATTATTTCCACTATTGCCACTTATATCTGAGTTTGTTCTATCACTAGAGGGAGCTCTTGTAGGGGAGAATGTTATTGGGGCAGGCCGCGATATGTCAGGCCCCGCTTCGTGAAACCCATGTTTGGTTTGATAGTAAAAAATCAAGAATACAAAACTAAAACTTAAAATGATTAACGCAGTAACTAAAGCACATAACGCCAGATAGTAGAAATACATTATGACGTCACACTATTAAATCAAGCTTAAGGTTAAAAAAAACTGCTTTTTTTTTCGCAACTGTTATCAATACAATTAATAAAACTGTCCGCCAAAAACTAGTTAAAAATTGAACATAAATTTAGCACTTACAATTATATTACAATGACTCGCTTGCAAAACCACTAAAAGACTTATCTTTTTGTCTATAAGTTTATAAATTTAATGTTCTTCGTCTCGCTGGGCTGAATCCTCTTCTATTATCGCTGTTGATAGTTGAGTAAAGCTTGTTAATAAACTTCAAAGTTATGTTGATAAAAGCGTCTTCAGTGTATGAGATCACGTCGGGTTGGTCACCATTTATGTAGCGGTTTGATGGTTTATATAACTCTAGCTACATATAAATTCCACAAAACTTTTATAAATCTTCTTTTTATTCATAAAACAACAATCCTTTTTAAACTCAATTATTCTTAAAAACAACTCTGATTCAAACTTTTTGACATGTGCTTTTTCGCTGAACAAAGACTCTCTCGTTTCTTATCAAAAAGAAAAAATGAATAAACGAATAAAAAAAATACAATTATGTCAAGCGTGAAAATGTGGTAATCGCCACAACATCTAATTGAAATGCTAAAATAATCTATTAAATAATCTAACATCTAAATGGGTAGTTAACACATCTAAATTATATGAAAATAATCTATATCTAGATTAAAATAATCTAAGTTGGCAACACTGGTTAACACATCTAAATTATATGAAAATAATCTATATCTAGATTAAAATAATCTAAGTTGGCAACACTGTGCTCGCCACGTGTAAGTGAACCAATCAGATTTCATCAGGATTACTGCACGTGGACCGTCCAAAAGGAAGTGAACGCAAACAATAGAATTAATTAAGAGGTTCCAAAAAAGACTTCTATACAGTTAATTAACCTTTTGAATTACAGTGCGAATTCTATTCTATTTTTTTTTATGATTTTAACATTGACCTGTTCGAGCATAAGCGCGCACGTTGGAAAAAATATTCACCCTCTGCCACTGCCCCAGCCCTAATAAATAATAAACCCTTTGGCTTTGCCAATATAATTTTACCTAAAAATAGTTAAAAAATGTACCGGTAATCGACTAATTCTGACCTGCATCTTGAAAACGACGTTATTTTTTATCTCTACAATAGCTAATCTGCCAAAAAATACTTATAATGCGACACTCCGTTAGATACGTAGGGGATCATTTTCGTTTCGTTAAATACAATTTTTAAATGTCAAATAAAATCCAATATATGACCATAGGCTTCAGTTCCGTCGTAAAAAATATAGTAAAGTAGAAAATTTGTAAGTAGTAGAAAGCAGAACAGAAAAAGGAAGAGGCAAGAAAACGATAAACGTTATGGCATGCAATCAAGATAAGAAGAGATTTTTAAGAATAAGTGTTTATTTTTTACAGGTTCTATTAAAGTAACTAAGTAGTACTTCTGCTAAAGTGGTACTACTAAAGCAGGGATCTCCAAACTTTTGAGCTTAAGGGCCCATAAGCTTTTACACAGCAGTTCAAGGGCCAAACATATATTCTGGATTCAAATAAAAATTAATGTTGTTTTAACTATTTAATTTCATTTTATCAATATATAGTACATGTCTATAAACAGCTCATTTTATTTTGTAAAAAGTTTTTAAAAGTGATACCACAGTAGATACAAATCCATAGTTAGTAAAAGCACATTTATTAATGAGAATGATGAAATTGTTTCTTTGATGCTACTATTGCAGGAAAATCTTGTTTAAGACGAGATGTTCCCAACATTAACAGATTTTTGAGATTGTTATCTGACAGATTTCTTCTCTTTACCAACTTCATTCCGAAAAAGGCTTGTTCACACATAGCCTATACGTGATACCACACATGGAGAGAAATCCTGAGGCAAAGTGTGTTAAATTTGGAAATTCTTCTTTTGGTAAGAACTGATAAAATGCAACAAGTCCTTCTTTAAATTTATCCTAAGTAGTTTATTTGCTTTTAGTTTAATTAGCTCCAGCTGCAGTATAAGTCAACAAATGGCCACATTAGACTCCAAAGGGCTCTGAAAAAGTCTAATTTCATCTGCTTTTGAATCCAAATATGAGAATCTCTCCTGAAACTGATGCTGTAAATCTTAAATGATCCCACAAGAAAATGCAACTGGGAGTTGTGTGGTTACTTCTGCGTTAAATACTTTGCATTTTTTAAAGTGAGACAAATTTTTACCTTTACACGTTTCAAGAAGAGATCGAGTTTACATCTGAAGGCCTTGAGGTGGGTATACAAATTAGAAATGAGGTTTTCTTCTCCCTGTAGTTTCAAGTTAAGATTGTTCATGTGATCAGTAGTGTCTGTTACAAAGGCCATCTTCCAAACCCACTCTTCATCAGATAGGCTAGTAATGCCTGGGGCTTTCCCTTGCCTTATAGAAATTCACAAATTTTCTATCGCAATTCAAAAATTCTTGTTAGCAGTTTTCCAAAAATTAATTATCTTATTGCAGTTTAATAAGGTAAATCTTTAGATTCTGTATCAGTTTCTTTCAACATTTCTCTGAACTGCCTATGATTACGCCCATGTAATCTTATGAAATTGACTATCTTGATTACAGGTTTCAGTACACAACTTATATCAACATATTTAGCACACAGAGCTTCTTGGTGAATGATACATTGAAGAAACAATTCAATTCAATTTAATTCAATTTATTCCAACGCTTTATAACGCTTTATAAGTTCAATAAACACATGTCACATTTGTTGATTTGACAAAAAAAAGAAAAAAGAAAACAATCAAAAAAGATATGACATAAGTGTCAAACAACCATTGAAGAAACATTTGTTCTGAAATCTTATTTTTAGCACATAATTGCTTCAATTGTCCAACCATACCTTTCTTTATGCCACACATATTCCTTCCTCCACCAATAGTCAGGCAATGAAGATGATTCCAATCCAAGTTATAGTGGTCAAATATTTTTTTAACTCATTGAATAAGTCTTCTCCGGTAACTGTGTTATGCATGCCATTCAGATAATGATTTTTCCTGTCACAGTTCCTCCGGAACCCTCAGCAAACAGTTCTTTACTATTCCACCATCTGTAAATGGCTTACCACATTTAGCCAGCACATAAGCAACTTTATAACTGGCCTTTGTCAATGATTCATTTTCATTTGAACATTTAGTGAACATTGACCTCTGAGCTATAATCTGATGCTGCAATTTTGGCAAGTTTTTCAGCACGAACTTCCCCCTTCAACTGTGAACAGTTTCTCTTATGTTTACTTTGGTAATGGCGAAGCAGATTGTAATCTTTCATCACTGTAATTGCTTCATGACAAATTACACACAACGTTTTATCAGCGGATTTAATGAAAAAGTATTTTAAACTCCATTCATCTTGAAATTGTCGACGCTCATAGTCTATTTTTCTTTTCGTCTTCTCTGCCATCACGGGGAACGAAGACAAAAGATATTGAACTCTACTCACTACTAACAATACTCATTAAACAATAACGCCTATACACTGTAAAAAAGTGTAAATTTTACAATCGTATCCGACATGACGTAACATTTGTAAATTTGTAAGAAATGTCTCGGCGGGCCGGATGGAATGGCATGACGGGCCGGTTCTGGCCCGCGGGCCGTAGTTTGGAGACCTCTGTACTAAAGAATAATTACAGCTTTGTTCAAGTTGCACTTGTGTTTTAAATTGTCTTTTTTCAGTTGGGTTTTCTTCCTAATTCTATTTGACATTTAAAAAAAAAGTTTGTTGTAAAATTCGGCCGCAGTGTTGGCTCGCAAATACTTTTAATAATTCGAAATGGTCTTTCGCTCAAAATGGTCGAACACTTCCAATGCAAATCTTTTTTTTTTTAGTATCCTGTTTGCACTAAAAAAAATTTTTACTTTTAGAATTATTTTTCTATTTTGATCTTTATTAAATTTCTTTGTTAAATTTTTTCCAATATGCTAAAATTTAGATTTGTTGAATGTCAGAAACAATTACCCAAAATTCATTTCGTACAAAGGTACAAAGATTTGGTCAAAACTAAAGCCAGAGTTGAAAAACTTATATCGGTCACTTACAAAGCAACAGCCAAAAAAGATTTCAATTTTTTGACCTGAGTCATTTTTATTTCATGACATTTTGACCTGACAGCTTGGCAGCGTGGTCGAGTGGTTAAAGCACCAGACTGATGATCAACATAGTCTCGGTTCAAAACCCACTTACGCCATTCTGTTGTGTCCTTGGGAAAGACACTTTACGGCACTTTCCCCTGCTTGGTGGTCTTGACAAGCAGTTCTAAATTACAGTAATATCTCTACTAAATTACTAGCGGACAGCAATATCTTGGTATCTCCGGAAGCAGGTCGGGGTAATTGCTTACCCTATGTATAGCGCCTCCGTCGCTTTCCTGCGAGTCAGGAGGATAAATATAGAGAAAAAAAAAAGAATACTTGGACCTGAATCGAGTCGAATCCTTTGTAGTGAAGCTTGAATCGAGTCCGAGTCCTTTGTAGTGAAGCTCGAGTTTGGTCCGAGTCCTTTTACTTTACAACCATTACGGTAAGTGAACTCGAATCGGAATCGAACCCTTTAAAAATTGTACTCGAGTGATTACAATTTACTGGTCCGCCTAGAGATAGATTTGACACTGGAAATATGAGGCAATATTTTTGATCACTTTTTTTAAATTTCAAGTATTGTTTTGTAATATTTTGCAAATAACTTATGTTCGTGATTAGGGTTTTGGCTTATGCGGGATGCAATTTTTTGTTTCAGATTAAAAGTACACTTTCGGCACTATTTACTCTTATTAAAGTTATTTTGTAGATATAATGATATAATATTTTAATATAAATTGTATTTATGTAATGCATCTGTATTTGTCTCAAAAAGTAGCTTGAATAAAAACCAAATCCATGTACTTTAATAGAATTTTTTACATGTACAAGTGCATTTAATTGTATGTGTATGTAAGCTATCTGTATTTTATTTTCAGTTCTAATTCATTGTTGGTCTATTATTGATGAAGAAAGGATGAAAATTATTGTGCACTAAGTCTTATCTGTTGTATATTTATGGTTTGAATATAAAACAGTCTAAACAAAATATCCAAGTCTGGAGCTCTATTTTGTAATAAAATAATAAATGGCTGTTACTCTCCAGCATTTTGTTCAAGAGCTAAAAAGCAAAAATGAAGAGACCAGGTTTAATGCTGCTGTTGCATTGCAACATTACATCAACACCGGTATGTTAGTTTATTTGAATAAAAGCACCAGTATTTAATTTAATTATTGTATCTAAAATAAAAGTTTGCTTGCTCTTGCTCTTGCTTGTCATTTTTTTTGCTATTTTGTTAATTAAGCAAAATTTATTAGGCATGCTTTATTTTATTATTGACTTGGACATAATTTATAATATATATTATATTAATTTTATAATTGCAAATCATACTATAATCGGGTTATATGGTACCTACTATTTTTTTGGTTTTGTTTAATATTGCAAATACTTATGTGCTATCTAATAACCCATTTTTAATTCTTAATATATTTTTTTTTAATAGAAGTTCAAGAGCTTCCCAGTGAACAAAACAATTCATTTATGAATACTTTGAATAAACATATTTATGAAATGGTGGCTAGTTCTGATAATAATGAAAAAAAAGGAGGCATATTAGGAATTGGTAAAAAATTGTTTGAATTTTTTAATTGTTAAATTTGTATTTTTATGAGTGTATTTAATATGGGTCTTTTTCGTTCATTGTTACTAACCTTGATGGGTTTGGGGATTCCTATAATTTTTTAAAATGATCAAGTTGAAACAACAAACAATGAACAGGATCCTTTAATTTTATATAAAATTTCAATTTTATACTTATAAAATGCATCAGGTCTGGTGCAGAATCAACCGTAATTGCCTTTTTATCTTTTCTTTGACTTCTCTCATTTTCTGCTTCTCTTTTTGTTTCTTTATTATAACTCGTTCTTTATACCAAAACAACAACAAACAAACACATTCATTAAGTTACACAATTTCTTTTTCAATATTTTCACATATTTACTTCTCTAACACTTTTTAATTATTATTTTCACACAAATAAAACACTTTTAAAATATAGTTTAAAATTGTAACAATTGAATTTGTTTAAACATTCAATGAAATGTAATGTTGTTTAGGGGCCAATTACTCACAAGCTATTAATCGCACATTTGAATAATGATTTATTTCCAAATACACCTTTCAGGTTACAGGCCTTATACATTCTTAAAATGTACTTTCAAGTTGTAGGAATTGATTTTGTTTTAAATCATTTAATAAAACTAAAAGTATTTCATGACCGCTGATTCTGCACAAGCTCACATTTGCAAGTTTGTATTCTGAATTTAATTTTAAAAATCAATCGAATGCTTCTCAAACACTTTTTAATCATTATTTTCACACAAATAAAACACTCTTTAAAATATAGTTTAAAGTTGTAAGAATTGAATTTGTTTAAGAGTGTTTTATTTGTGTGAAAATAATAATTAAAAAGTGTTTGAGAAGTGAATGATTAATTTTTAAAATTAAATTCAGAATACAAACCTGCAAATGTTAGCTTGTGCAGAATCGGCTGTCACAAAATACTTTTAGTTTTATTAAATGATTTAAAGCAAAATCAATTCCTACAACTTGAAAGTACATTTTAAGAATGTATAAGGCATGTAGCCTGGGAAGTGTATTTGGAAATAAATCATTATTCAAATGTGCGATTAATAGCTTGTGAGCAATTGGCCCCTAAACAACATTACGTTTCATTGAATATTTAAACAAATTCAATTGTTACAATTTTAAACTATATTTTAAAAGTGTTTTATTTGTGGAAAGAAACAAAAAGAGAAGCAGAAAACAAGAGAAGTCAAAGAAAAGATAAAAAGGCGATTACAACTGATTCTGCACCAGACCCAATGCATCTTTTAAAAGTGAGATCATAACTATTTTTGGTTGGTAAACTAGCCAGAATTTTCCCCTACAACACCTAGAAGCAAAAAAAAGATCTCCCCAAAAAGTTATAGTAACCACATGGGAGATTTCAGGTTAGTTTTCCAAACAAAGATCACTCATGGTTGCTTTTTGAAAGAATTAAAAAAAAATGCAATTATCACTAATGTTTATAGATTGTTTATAGCTTTGTTTTTTCATTATTTTCATTTAATTTTAGCATAATGTATAGATGTCAAGAACCTAGCTGTTGTAAGTTTTTATAAATACTGTATAAATAAATGTGTTAAGGTTTAACATTTAATTTTTAAAAACTTTATTTTATAGCATTAGTGTTCAGTTTACCATATTTTCAAATTGGAGAATCAGGACTCTTGTCAAAATAAAAAAAAATTAACTCAAAGTAGTCATCTCTAAAAAAAAAAGTCCACACTGAAAATTAAAAATTCTGGAACATAATGTTTAAAAGGGCAAGGACACTGGGACAAAGCCTCAAAACTAGGACTGTTTAGCTAAAATGGGACATATGTTTATGGCTAATTAGTGTAGTAGTTATAAGTTTGGAGACTGGTTTTTAATTTCACTGAAGGTGTGTGGAATAAGTACAGGAAAAAATGTGGTAAGGAGACCTGGTGTTGGAATCCAAAAGTAGGGAAAAGTGTGTTGTGTTGTGAGTGAAATGCTGGGATATATTGAGATATCTGTTGCAAGTAAGTAAAAGTACGAAGAAGTTAATAGAAAAACAAAAAGATTGATAAAGTGAAAGCACAAGCTTGCTTCATCTGATAAAAAAAGCTCATTTCTGGCTTCTCAGGAAATTTAATTTTTTAGTTTACTTACAAACTGGATTATCAGATTGCTGCTTCTCAGGGGTGACATACACCCAAACCCTGAACCCAAAACACACAAATGCCATTGTGACTTTTGGCTTAAATCTATCACTAAACATTAAACATCTATTTTATGTTACTACACTGGGTACCTTAAAAATGCTCCCAAATCACAACCAAGGACTACAGCTCATGGTGCTGCACACTTCACAGCACTTTTAACCACAGCATCGCTTAAGAACTTTCTGAAAGTCTTGCAACTGAATGCAAATGGCATTTGCAACAAAACAGATAAAATACAACTCTTTATTAAAAATACATAAGCAGACATCATTACAATACAATAGACAAAACTCAATCAATCCCAAAAAACACATAACACTCCTCACCTCACACACCTATCAGACAAGGAGGAGGCCTCCTAACTTACATTAAAAACAACATCAGTTTTTCATAACTTAATATATCAAACATCTCTCCCATTGAACTGCTAATTATCAAAATTCATCTTTCCACATCACAGATACATATTGCAAACATGTACATTCCACCCAAACATTCTACCCAGCTATCTTAAACAGAAGAAGACTTGATGATATATAGCACATTTACAACCATAATAAGTCTTTCAAACACAATCATCACAGCAGATGTCAATGTTTATTCATCATTATGGTACTTCTTGACAGAAGACCATAGGGTAGAACTGATTGAAGACATCCAGCTTAACTCCAATAACATCACATTAAACACTAACACTCCAACATGCCTACCACCCAATCAAATACAACAGCCTACTTCACCAGGCATCACCACTGCTTCAGCATACTTTGTATGATTGCACTAGCTGGCAGACCATCCACTCCCTCACATCTGATCACTTACCTTTACTCACCACCTTTAGTATACATAACAACACTAAAGCAAATCACTTTCACTGCACTAAAACAATAACAAACTACCAAAAAGCTGATTAGACATCATTTAAACAACCTGCTGTGGTTCTCATCTCATATAGACCCCACAGCATAAATGTTCATAAGGCAAACAAACACCTTATCAAGGCAATTTTGGATGCTGAAAGACTCTTCATCCCTAAAGGAAATCACAACAGCACAAATCACACTCACCCATGCATATCTGCCATCTCATCCATCATCATAAACATATTCACAAACAAAGTAGATCAGACCTACAAATCATTACTCTTAACAATCACATAAAAAAATATTAAAATAAACACAAAACAAACACTTGAAAACAACATCTTGACAAAATTGATCACAAAACACAATCCTTACTCTCTGTGAGGCACCATAGCAAAACTATTTAAGAAAAACCACCCACACAACAGAACAAAAGCATTTGCTTCAGAACTAAAACAGCCATCACTGATATAAACAAAGTAAAAAAAAGCACATTGACTGCCAGGCTTTCCTTTTCTTGTATACAATAGCCTTCTTTCAGGTGCCAATGATTTATTTCTTTGTTTTGTTTGTTTAAAAGTGATCATTTATTATCATCATAAACTTATCAGTTTTCAATTCATACAAACAACTGTTGTCTTGGAAATGTACTCATTTCTAAGGTGCCATATTAATGACTAATTTCATTCTCGCCATTTACAAAAGAGGTACCAATGTATCATGTGTGATACACTGGGACATCATGCGAAAGTGAGAATGTATAACCAGTGATGCATGCAGCAGCCAACGTGTTAATAAACAATTCACCAATGTCACTCCATATAGCACAAGCACATAGTCAACAGGCACATAGACCATACAATCAAGAACCTTTCCATTGAGGAAGAACAACTTACCACTACACAAGTGCAATTAGCCATTTCAAACAGCACAAACAACAATTCCACCAGACCTGCTGGCATAAATATCAGACACCTCAAATATCTAGGACCACTTGCCCTCAGATAATTCACAAACATGTACAATATTGCCCTCAACATTAACATAATATCCCATCTTTGGAAACATGCCACAATCATCTCCATTCCAAAACAAAACAAAGACCACAACATTGGCACAAACTACTGATCCATATCACTTTTATCACCCTTTGCCAAAACATTAGAGAAAACGCTATTACCATACATAATAGAAAGCATTTTTCATCAACATGGATTCAAACATAAACACTCAACACACACTGCTTTGCACAATATCTGGCATCAAATCAAAAAGACTTCAACAATTCAAGGCCTACAAAACACATTGTAGCTGTTGCTTTGCACATGAACAAGGCGTTTGATACAGTGAACATACGCAAACTCACCAACAAGCATTCCTAATATCATCATCAAGTTCATAGCAAACTACATTATGACACACTCTCAAAACTCAAACAAATCAACATTGGAGTACCACAAAGTGAAATTCTGTCTCCAACATTATTCAACATTTATACCTCTGACATTCCACTCCCCCAAAAGACATACAAATCACAGCATCTCACACCAAACACTGTAAGGCCCAACAACTCATTCAACCATATCTCTATAAAATCTATGTATTGACCACCACTAATAATCTTCATATAAACACAGACAAAACTACCACCATGCTTTTTTGCACCAGATCCAGCTGAATATAACACAACTGTATCAATTAAATTAAACAATCAAAAACTACCAACAACAAAACACCCAAAAACAAAAAGATTACTAAAGCAAAAGTTAAGTTTACCAACGACTTTATAATAGATTAGAAATGGCTGAAAAGGAAAGAGGTGTACTGCCTGGCTGGACAAAGATATAGGACAGGAAATGTATTAATTAGCAAATGTGTTCTGAAACAATGGCAGAACTATTTTAGCAAACTGATGAACATGGAAAATCCCAGGCAAGAAAGAGAAAATCAAGGCTGATACAGTTACTGGAGAGGTACAACAAATTATGAGGAAAGAAATAAGATTAACTTTGAGAAGAATAAAAAATGCTTTGCAAGGTTGTTGTATCGGATGATTCCAGCTGATACCTGAAAATGTATAGGAGAGCCAACTGTACTGGTATAAATATTGACAGAGTTTTTAACAGGCTTTTGGTAGGTGAAAAGATGTCATATGAGTTGAGAAAAAGTATTCTTATCCCAATTTTCAAAAAAAAAGTAGATGCACAAAATTGCAAAGGCCTAAAGCTAATGAGCCATAGCTTGAAAATTTGGGACAACTTGTCAAAACAAGACTGCAGCAAGAAGTACAGATATGAAAACAACAATATGGTTTTATGCCAGGAAAGAGCACTACCAATGCAATATTACCTTGGGTTACTAATAGAAAAGTATAGGGAAAGCTGCATTGTGTGTTAAATTGCTTAGACATAGTAAAACTTAGCTCAAAAATATTTTTTTCGTTATTGCTGGAGCTTTCTAACATGTCACTCATGTGGTCTTTGTGATTGATATATCTGGTAAGTAACTAATGTGGCACAGATATTTCTTCACAGTCAGGTAGAGGATGCCCAGCAGATTTTAAATTTGGTTTATTTCATGACTTTTTCTTATGTTGATTAAACTTTTTAAAATCTACCATACAAAAAAGTAACAGTCATTAAAAGGATTTTTAGATTTTTGTCACACCAAAACTTTTTGTCTTTCCATATCCCCACATTTTCAGATGTTAGGTGCATATTTTTCAGACAACATGCAGTACCCAAAGTGTGTCTAAATCGTTAAGCTTTTTAGCATTTGTTAGCTCTTATCTTCTCATTTGAATTAGTTTAAAGATTTTCACTGTTACATAAGCTACAGAACATACCGTTTTATAAGACTGCCAGCAAACTTATCAGTAGTAGAATAGGCATATCATAGGCTACAGTTTCAGCGTTTTTATTATTAAATTAAGTTATCTATCAACTTCCCATTCAAGTAATTGAGTTGAGATGTGACAAAATGCTTATTAAATGTTTTCTGTTCATACAACAAGGCTTTGCTGACAAATAACTGAGATACTTTCAATAACTGTATTAATTTGTCATATTTAGATAATGATATGGTTGTCATCTCAAAAACTAGAACCAATTTGACAAAAACGAAGTCGTTTTTAGATTCATGGACACCATTTTACCCTAAAAATAAAAAACTATCTTCACAAAAGAAAAAAAGTTTTTTTTTGTTGAGCTGTGTGATATATTGTTTTCATTTTTTAAGGTTGTTTCTCAGAAAATTATTTTGCATTTAACAGCTTAGATTTTCAGTTTAAAGTTTTAGAAACATTGTTTCTTCTGAATCTAGCCAAGTTTTGATATTTTAAAGAAATATATTTGTATACACAAAACTAATTTGCATCATTTTTTATATGTTTGCTTATTTTAATTCGAACATTTTGCAAATTTTTTTACAATTTTTAAAAATTACCAAATGCACAATGTGCTGTAAATTTAATTTAAATTTTTTTTGTCAACCACTTTTTGATGTTTTTGTTTAAACATTAAAGAATTGTTACTGTTATTTTATATTAACTAGTATAATTATGGTTATGAAATTGCGAGTCTTGAAAAAATAGTTGAATAAACTAAAGTTACTTCTACAGAGTATGATAATATATTACAGTTGCAGCTAAAAACTGCGTTTCGAAATTGTTTTTAATTTGAATTAAAGAAGTTTCTGTTGCACATAAATGATGCTGTTTAAAACTCTTTGTGTCAAGATGTATTTTGCCACAAAATTGATCAACGTGATTTTTCAATTTAAACTTGCAGTTATTTAATTTTAGAGTTTTTCTTGTTTTATTAACATTTACGAGATAAAGTTTTACCAATTTGGTAAAAAAGTTCTTAAAATGTGCAATGCCTCTAAGCTTGCTAACCACTAATCTAGAATCGTTGATAACTATTATGTCAAAACTTATTTATAATAAATATGTTGTTTGACTTAGTGAGCCAAGTTGAAGTTGATGAATCAAATCATGGACAACTATTAAAATTTTATAATGTCTTACGAAATCTTTTTCCCTCATCGGATGTGGGTGAGTGTTTTTGACAAAAATAAAGTTTTCTGCTTCACTCTTGCAATTGCTTTGATCATATTATGAACATTTTTTTAGTAAAAAACACTACTTAATACAGTGTGATAAATATCGTTTACTATTTGTAAGGTAAGTGCTATAGTTTTTGTGATTGTTTTTTGTTGATCAGCAGCATAAATAGAAAGAATGGTTTTTTTTAAGTGTAAGCCAGAATTATTTTGTCGCTAATATTATCTTGTTAAAAATAACCGAAAGACAACATTGCTTCACAAACATTGCATCAACGTTGAAGAGAAGTTGAATTTCAGCAAAGCAAAGAAAGCGCTGCCTATTTTGAATTTTATTTTGTTTAGGTGTAATGGAAATGGCCGCACAAGCAATGGGAAGAATCGCGGGATGCAGCGGAAATTACAGAACTGAGCATATTTTCTTCCAGATCCGTAGATCGATAGAGTGGTTATCCAGCGATAGAAACGAGGGAAAAAAGCTGGCAGCGGTAAAATAGTTTCAATTTTCGATTTACAAAGAAAATAACACCACGCATATAATCTATTGACTTTGCTACTTTTATAGGTGTTTATTTTACGTGAAATGGCTGTACACTCTCCAACAATTTTCTTTCAACAAATTCAACCGTTTTTTGAAAATATTTTTTCTGCAATCAACGATTCGAAGGTGCAATGTGAACTTACGAGCACTTGAATTTTTTAATTATTTTCAATTTTCTCCTGTATAAAAAGTCGTTGCGTCCTACATTATTGTTAACCCTTTGCGGTCGAAAGGCGAATATAAGTCGCCTATCAAAAAAGTCGCAAGCCGGTCGTAAGGCGAATATAACTTGCCTTTTTTTGTTACAAGTTTCTACTGCGATTGTAAGGCAACCGCTCTTTGCCATTGTTTACGTTACATGTTATAACTCAATCGTAAGGCATGCGCTATGTGCCATAATTGTTTTGGCGCCATTTTATGGTTGTCTTGGCAGCAATTTGTTGCAATGTTCAATCAGCACGTGTTTATTACGGCATCTTCGTGATACAGAGAAAGCTGTTGTATTGTACAGGTTTTATTTTGCTATGTTATAGGTTTAGTCATTGCTGGTTAAAAATTGGTCATGGGTGAGGATGTATTTTGTATGTACCCATCACGAAACAGGTTCAGTTTAATGGGGGGGGGGAGGTGGGGATGACAGGGCAAACTCCCCCCCAAATAGCTTCAAGTAAGGTCAAACAGAATTAGAGTGCAGCAGAAAAGATTGTTCATTATGTTGAAATAATTTCGTTGCTCTGCTGAACTTTTTTCTAAATTTTGGTTAGGTTAAGCTTTGAGTTGGGTTTATAGGTTACAATATGGTTGAAGTTAAGATTACAGTATGATTTAGATTTAGAAATTAGATTTTGAAGTTAGATTTAGCATCTTGCTATATTAGACCAATACATTTGTCTTTTGCAGAATTCTAATCACAATTACTTTTTTGACATCATAATACTCTAAATTTGAAAGATATTAGATTTTTGAAACTCATATGGCTCAGCGAAAGTCGATGACAGAGGAAGATACATTGGTCATACTTTATTGTAGTACTGATGATGAAATTTCTGATGATGATGATGCTGATATATTTGAACCTGATATTTCAGAAAATTTGAGTAGTTCCGATGGGGGTAACGAACTAAGCTCTTTTGATGAAGGAGAAGATACAGATAATGGTGAGGAAGAAATGGAAGTAGATCAGGAAAATGATTCACTTTCAACTAGCGCTGCAAGTAATACCGGAAACAACATTTCTAGCGCTAGTGCATCTTGTACTCAAAGTATTTGGAAAACGTATACTTCAATCGATGCTGACTTGATAAAAATTCCATTCACTGTCAGTAACCCTGGGATAAACTTACCTAATGAAGGTACTTATGACAATGAACTTGCGTTTTTTCAATTGTTTTTTTCGGACAATGTTATATCAGAAATTGTTCAGGAAACAAACAGGTACGCTAAAGAAAAAATTCAAAAGTCTTTACCGTTGCCAAAACGTTCTATCTGGAATAATTGGAATGATACAACATTGGAAGAAATGAAAGCTATTTTAGGAGTTGTGTTAAATATGGGACTGAATCCGAAATGTGAAATGAAAGAGTACTTTTCTAAGCAATGGCTGGATAAAATGCCTTTCTTTGTTGAAACTTTTTCTCGAAATAGATTTTTTCAACTTTATTGGATGTTGCATTTACAACAGTCGATAGGCCAAGGGTTTCGTGGAGACAAAGTAAAGAATTTAGTGGATCACATAAATTCCAAGTGCCTTGAATATTTTGTGCCTAATGAACACATTTCTGTCGATGAAAGTACCATTGGATTCAAAGGACGAGTGATGTGGAAATGTTACAACCCTAACAAGCCCACGAAATGGGGCCTCAGAGTTTATACTATGTGCGACAGCGCCTCTGCATATATCACAGCATTTGTCCCATATTATGGAAAGTCCACTACAGCTAGTTTGGTTCGACCCGACTCACCATTTACCTCACGAATTGTACTGCAGTTATGTGATATGCTTTCGTCTTCAGTAAATGAAACTGGCTATCATATATACACGGACCGTTTTTACACAAGTCCTACTTTGTGTGAAGAGTTGCGAAAAAAATCTTTTCATCTCACTGGAACAGTTTTGCCAAGAAGAAAAGGCATGCCTCAAGATTTTAGGAAGAAAAAACAAAAGCCCAAACTGCATGAAGTTATTGCTTTTCGACAAAATGATGACACAATGGCTCTTCAATGGAAGGACAAGCGGGTAATAACGATGTTATCAACTATGTACAACACACAATGTGAAGATGTAGTGAGAACCATGGGTCCTAATACGGCAACAACTATATCAAAACCTGTCGTGATATCACAATACACAAAATTCATGGGTGGAGTTGATAGAGCAGATCACTACTGTGGAAGCTATGCTTTTTTGAGAAAAACATCCAAGTGGTGGCGAAAGATGTTTTTTTGGTTGCTGGAAGTAGCAATTGTGAACAGTTATATCTTGTTCAATCTAAACAGAAAACAACAAGGATTGAAGGAAGTGAGACACAAAAAATTTCGCAAAAGCCTCATTTTGCAGTTGGTGGGAAATGTTCGAAACAAAAATGCAAATAAGTGTCGTGGTAGAATTGTTGATGTGGAAGGATGCGACCGTCTTACGGGAAAACATTTTGTTGACAAAATTCCAAATGGAAAAGCCAAAGATTGTGCTGTTTGCAGTGATCGAAAAGTGAAGCGTATACAAACAGTATATCACTGTGAAACATGTGAAAGAAAACCTGGGCTTCATCCAGGTATATGCTTCAAGAAATATCACACAGAAAAGAAATACAAATGACAATGTTCTTTGTGCGTTTAAGAGTTTTTATAGTGACAATTTTGTTTCTTGAAACAATGCTACTTTTGATATCTTCGAAGATGAAGACATTGTTATGGTACTTGCATTATGACACTTTTTGAGTGATAAAAAACTTTTTGAGTCATAGATTTAAGTTGACATACCGTTTTTGCTAAAATTATTTTGGTTATATTATGTGATTTATTCAAATAAATATCTAAATTTAAAACTTATTATGACGTCATAACAAACAAATTTGTAATTACGTCATCAATTTAGAAAGCATACTTCAATACAAGTTGCATCGACCCACTAAAAATTATTATATTGTCAGTTCACCAGTTTTCAGGCTTAAAATTTCAAAAAACAAACAAAATTCTACTAATAATGATGACGTTATGATCTCAAAATGACGTCATTACTTTTAAAAATCAAAATTTAAAATCTGCAATAGTCGATCTATTCACATGCAAAAAATCAAAGTGCTTTGTGCTTCCTAACCAGAGATATTAAAAATACACGAAAAAGTGTAAAAAACAACGCAAAAACGCCATTTTTAATACGACTAACGGGCAACAATTTTGCGCCAGTTAGGTTGACCGCAAAAGGTTAACTTTTTAACGCTAGAAGGACCGAAAGTTGCGACTACCTTGAAGGACCAAACACGTCAATTGACGCACGCGTTTTTTTTTGAAATTTAAATATGTTTCTCTCTATATGGTAAGGCTTCTAAAACACAAACTGTACGCATTTGAAAATTATAACATTGCCAAGTATCTAGTCAACGAAACGAGCATGCTTTTAAAGCTTTATCACAGACACGACAAGCATCGTTTGCTGCAACACTTTCAAATGTTAGGCTTTGACACACCATACAGACGTCAGTTGTTCTGTTTCTGCACGATTTACGAGAATACGTGCAGCTGTCTTTTGGAGCAGGCTGTCACACTCTCTTTTTTTTAGTTTTCGTGTGGCAGAAGAGATTCTGCTGGATCTCGTAGGTCTTTCAAAAGTCAACGACTCCGTAGCACTCTTAAGGCTACCAGTGAGCTCTTCACATACTTTTTGTATGTACGTTCTACGGCTGATGTTGTTCCTGCACACAGCTTTGTAGATAACCCAACTTTTTATTAGAGCCATGTCAACAACATTATAAAGATGTGTACTGGCCATCTTTTGCTGGCAGCTTTTACTGAATACAGCTTGGACATTTAATCCAAAACATTCACACCAACCTTTGGTTATAAAAGACCACAGTTTCAGGCTTAAACTTAGGATTATTGTACTCTGGAATAACAACGTCTTTATGTAGGGTGCTCAGAATGTTTACAGACTTTGACTGTTTGCACTGATAAGAAATGATAGTTGCTGTAGTATCCCCTGGGAGTGTACAAGTATGGTGTCATGCAACATACGTTTTTTCTTCAACAAGTCTGGAATTTCCCTTTGGTTTGCTCGAATCGTCCCTACCAAACTGCACTGTTGTTTTGCAAGTCTCAATGAAAGGTCCAAAAATCCAATAATTGTCACACGTGACAAAACCTTGCCTAAATAAAGGACTCATTAATTTCATCACCACATCTGTTGGCAATATGGCATGTCCACTTCCCGTCAATCCTTCTTACAATAAGGCAATCCGTTGTTTACATATTTGCTCTCTACATCGACGGCCATCCAAAACTTTATGCCGAACTTATCTGGTTTGTTCAGCATATACTGAAAAAACTTACACCTGGCCCTGCAAGGAAGCAGTTGCTCATCGATGGTTATATTCACGTTGGGATTGTAGGCCTTCTGCCAATTCTCTATAAATGAGTTCCATAGCAAAGATGCCAAGCAGAACTTGTCCTCTTCCAAATTCCTCCTCCTTTCAGTTTTCAAATCAAACCTGAGGTGCTTCATAATTTTCAAGAATCTCCAACATGGCATAGTAGAGTTGAACAAAGGGCATCCCCGAGATTTATTCCTCATACTTTTTACAGGCAAAGTCCTTCCACCAATTACACCACGTGCACAATGAGTCAATGACATACAATGATAATCTACCAAGAAACTGTTAATGAACAGGTTGATATGGGTATTTCGACGTGTTAACGCATCTTGCGTCAATTAATGCGCTTGTTCCTTCTAGGTAGTATTGTAATTTTTTTGCTAATTTTTGCCCCCCCCCAAGTCACGAAATTGGGTTTGAGAGTGTCTACCAATAAAGAATAAAAGTCAAAAAGTACGAAGCGATGATATTTTAGAAAGCGCGATTTATTGGCATGCAAAAATTTAGATGCATTAATTGACGGTGAACCCGACATCAATATTATGTTTTCAAATGTGACTTTTTACATTTTTGTGATTGAAAAAATTAAAAAAATTATAGTTTTCTTAATCTAATACTACAAAATACGGATGTTTTTTTTTTGTACCATTGCATTGCCTTTAAAAATAATTTGATTATGCTGTGGATTCCTCTTTTCAAAAAAGTATTTGTTATTTTAGAAATTGTTATTATTATTATTTATTTGCTATAATAAATTGAAGTTGACCGATTTTATTGATAAATTCATGCATCGCAATTTGATCAGTTAAATAAAATCGTCAATGTAACTTTACTGGAAGAAGGGTAATAGATTTCTGATAAAAGACTTTAACATTATTTTAGAAAGTCTAACTGTTTTCATCAGTGTTAACCAGCGGTTCGATGCAGCAAAACTTAATAAAAATTCAACAATAAACTAAGGCGTTTGTGCTTTCCATACTCAACTGTTATTGTTCCCTCTTTCGACAGCAATCCTTACGCGAATATGGAGTTGACGCCCTACGGGCCGCCCTTGCTCTGGTTGTGCAACGAGAAACAAAAGACAGCAAGCAGAAGCCGGGATGGTATAACGTGAGCGATGCCGGTTTTTAGAAACAATGTAGAAACGTGATTTGTTCTTGTTAAAACTAGTATTATTCTACGGCAGTGTTTCTCAACCTGTGTGCCGCGAAAGATTTCGAAGTGTACTGGGAAACTTTTTAGAAAACATTAGCCAATTGTTTCCCGACTTTTTTAGAGAATACTACTTTTTAGGGACGAAAATCAAGAAATACAAGACAGGTTCAAAGTGAAGACTTTTTAATTTTTTTAGGAATCACTACTTTTTGCGGAGGAAATTTAAAAAATTCAAAATAGATTCAAAATAAAGACCTTTTTTTTTTAGAGAACACTACTTTTTAGAGACGAAAATCAAGAAATCTGGTTCAAGTGTGCCGCGAAATTCGAAAAAGTCCCAAAATGTGCCGCAGGCGGAAAAAGGTTGAGAAGCACTGGTCACCGGTGAATCTATCGATACATGCGTGAATCAACGCTTGCGATTGTCTGCCGCACGTCGATTGCCGCATCGCTTTTGCAAACTGACCAGACGTGTTTTGTAGCTTTGTTATGAAAAAGTCATGGAAATTATGGATCCAACTACGAATGAGCGACTGTCAGTAATTCGTGACGATCGCGTCCACGCGTCGCTGCTTGTCTTATACGAGCTCCTTCGAATCAGCATATCAGAAGGAGACGAAAGTGACAACACCAATGCTTCTTACTCGCAAAATTTCTCTGCTGCCCCCCAAGACAAAGTAATGTCTTTAAATAGTTTTCAAATTCTGCTATCGTTTGCAAAAAATCGACTCCCTTTATGAAATTCTTATGGACATGACGTTTTATTTTTTAATTTGTTAATATAAGATGTGTGTGTGCGTGTGTAAATGTTAAAGAAATAATGGTTTTAAAACTTAAACTATAGCAAGTCACTTTGTTTTGTTTTTGATTTTTTTTACACTTTTATTTGCAGAACATTTAGCTACTATTATTTTCACGAATGTTATTTCTTCGTCAGCAAGTTACTTAAATTGCAGGCGTCTAAATATTTAATAGGTGCTAATTACTCTCTTAATAAAATTCCGATGAAAAATGTTCATTGTCCTACAATTTCTCGATTCCTTCTAAAGCAGGTCGGATTTGTTTTAATTTAGATTAGGAAATAAAAGTTGACGGCTCTACGGTTGTTCTGTGTATCGGATACATAAATAGTTGATCATTTTTGCTGGGTTGGCGTCTTATAACAAGATAATGACTTTATTTTTAGAGTTGGTTGTTACGATCAACTTCTAAACAACAAGGTCTTCGCGTGACTACAACAACGGCAACCGCAACAGCAACAGCAACAGCAACAACAAGCAAGCCTTGTGAGTAAAGTGCACTGTAGACTTTCCAATCTGCCTCACAATTTTTTTCTTTTAACCAGAAGCTTTTTAAGCCAACCCAATTTCTACAGCTTATATCAGATATTGTTACATGCGCTGCTAAACGTTGGTCAAATACTTCTTTGGGTTGATTCTAACTGATTTTGATTGGTGTCGTCCGGATTACATTCGATCAGGCTTGATCGCCCGCGCTTCGGCACATTGACTTGTGTATAGATTGAAAAGTCGCCATTTTTTCAACTTCGTTTCCACTACCTATGACTTTTACCGTGTGTCAAAGAGCTTTTTTGTATCATTGTTCATTTAATTTATGATTGGCGCGAAGAGTGATAGAAAGAAAAAAGATAGTTGGCGCACGCCGAACGACATAGATTGTGGAAACGAGTCGTAATGCGTGATCGAAGTGTGTAGCCTAATCGGAAACAACTTTCCCAGTACTGCTTCCGCCTTCGATCGCTCGAAACGACCCCGCGCCGACGACCATTCTTCTTCGAAGCCAGCTCTGTCACGATCTCGTTCTGGATCAGTTCGACAAAGTGAGTCGGTTTGAAGCCGTGAAAAAAAGCCCAACAACAATGACTTTTGCGCTTGTTTGATCTTGTTCAGCTCTGTTCATTTGTGCTTTCGTTTCGCTCCACTCGCAACGCCCTCATTCAGCAGTCGATGATGTCTCTTCTGCCTCGCTTGATGGTGTTCAACGTCGAAAGATTCATTTCGCAACACTATCTTGCCGATACCATGAAGTTTCTTTTTTCCTGTTTGAGAAGGGTAGGTAAAAAGCGTTTATCGTTTATCTTCTGTTGATGTTTTTTAGGAGAATAAATTTTAGAGTTCTTTGTGCTTTTTGCCTCGAGTAAGTCGCCCAGGCAACCTCTGCAACACAATTGCACTGATTTATTCACGTTTTCTAATTTTTGTTTGATTAAATTAGCTGTTAGAGCTCGTTTTTTTTCAATATAAGCTTTGACTGGAGAATTGTTTGTTTATTAATTTTTTTACTTTTCACGCTCAAGCTTTAAGAAAAAAAAATCAATAAAAGAAACAAAGAATACTCCCGCCAAGACTCGCAGTGGAAACTAGCTCTAACTTAATAAAGTAGATGTTATTGTTATGATCCTTTACGCAGTGGCGTATCAATACGACATGATTTGATATTAAGCGAGACATTTTGTTTCAAAAATGCGTTTTCAATCAACAATCAATGCTGTCAGGCAAGGCTCCTAGTTCTGGGTTTTTCCCTTTGGATATGTTAATAATTATCTATAATTGACCTCTTCCCTTCCATGCATCTATATAAAAAATTTACGAAAAAGGTTCCATTTTGCGTAGTATCAATATTTTCGAAAAAAATTTTCGATTACTTTTAAAATTTTGTAAAATCCCCAATGCCTGCGAAGGTAATAAACGGCGAACGAGACCCTTTTTTTTTCACAAATCTCATGCAAAAAAATATAATAGTTTTGTTAGCAAGAAAGCATCCTTGGCTTGTAGGACAAAAATGGCAACATACTCTGAACAGAATTGAAGAGTGGTGTTTGTGACATTTCTATCATTTTTCTCGACTTTTCGACGAATATTTTATATAATATTTTTTCCAAAATATTTTATTTTGCAATAATGATCTAACTCGTTTCAAATTTAATATATATTTTGGGAAAATATAACATCTGGGCTTTTTTCTTATGCAATCTACGTTTTTATAAAATTCATCGCTTTGCTGTCAAGTTGGTTTCATATTATTACAGGATCGAGATAGAGCGCAATCTTTTTTCGCTATCGGTTTAGTTGCATTAACAGCCCACGAGGCGATTAACCCGTACACCGGAAAAATCTTCGAATTCATCAAACAGTATTTGCCTCCGAAAGAATCAACAGCGAAGTAAGTGCTTTCGGGGCTGTTTTGTTTAAAGAAGTTGTAAAGTTTTCGCATGAGATGATGTCTTGAGTTAGCTAGACAGCTTATTGGTTCAGTGTTTTCTTGACAAGACAGATCGAAAAATTATAATTTGAATATGTTGAGCTAGACCTTTCAAGAGAAACGACTTCGTCTGGTTGTTTCTTATAAAACTTTTCACTCGACGCAGCGACGTTCGCCTACTTCCTTGTCATAAAGCAGCATAATGCGAGTCAATAGTCATTTTATATATAACTGCTCGCTTGCACGGATATCGTGCAGCCACCCGAGCAGAGCGTTATCTCGGCGCGTTTTCTTGCGTTCTATATTATTATCAAAAAATTTTTACCTTTGTCCAGGAAAATTATTTTGTGATGGTCCATTCTTTTTTTCATAAATTCTTGATTTTTTTACTTTGTTAAACAATTTTTTTTACCTTTGTCGTGACTTCCGGTTGAATTTTAAACTAGGAAGCAACGCAACGTTGCTCCTGAACCAGCTGTCTTCGCTTGCATCTCGATGCTTGCGCGTTCTTCGTCGTCCGTCACGCTCCAGCAAGTTCAAGACGAGCTGCTGCAGCTTATGTTCAATACCGGGCTCAAGTAAGTAGCTGCAAACCTTCCATCGCCCCGCCTCGTTGCTTCATATACTGATTTATTGCCTCGTCCAGTCAAGCCTTGATGCAATCGCTGCATGAACTCAACCTCACCGTGCCCTCGTTGCGTCGCCCCATTCACGACGGCGTCATTCGAACTTTATCGTCCGTCTTACTGCCGAAAAATTTCGCTGCGGGAGACCAACCTGGAGGTAAAGTCGAGTTTTGAAACGTTAGAAATCATCGAGAATCGAACCCGCACTTCTGTTTTTGCAATGCGTTTCGTTGAATTTTTTCAGCGACGTTCAGCGGCGCCGATTCGTCGGACGTGTCAACAATCAACCTCGCTCTTCAAACACTCGCAAACTTTCGCTTCTTCATCAACGATTCAAAAGCGCGTCAGTCAAAGCTGCCTCCCTCCCCGTTCATGGATTTCTGTCTCGAATGCTCGACGTTTAAATACTTCTGCCACGAGAATGTCGACGTGAGAATGAACGCGGTCGCAGCCGTTGTTGCCCTCATGCGCCCTTACATTTCCGTCCCTTGCACGTCTGCCAATCGCCTTGTCGTAAGTTCTTGAGCAGCTATGATTGTTCATTCTTTTCTTTGTTATTATTTCTTCGAGTTCAGCTTCTTGCACTCGTTTTCTTTTTCATCCTCTTATCACCACGTTTCGGGTTGCTCATCAACTTTCTTCTAGATCTATCCTGCGCTCTCTTCGAAGCTGGTCAAGATCGTCGAAAGCATTTTGAATCTGGCGGTCAGCGACGCTGGTAAATTAATTTTGATTTTCTATTTATTTGTCCTCCGAACCTCACTATAAAGATAAGGATTGTCGAAAGGGTAAATCTTGGTTATTTTAGTGTGATTTTTTCCCTCATCGATGCGAACTGAAGTGTATTGCTTTAAGTTACCGGTCACTAGACGAAATTCAACGAAAGCATTTGTTAATCATTTTAGATAAGCAAGTTCGCCTGCATGTTTTGACTTTACTCGACGGTCGATTCGATCATTATCTCGTCTTGGTGAGCTTGTTGTGTTAATTAAACGCCTTGCTTTGCTTATTTGATATATAAGTTGGTTCGCTTTAATGAAGTTCGCATTAATTCTTTTACATCTGAGTGAAAGCGTAATTTGTCGTTGATTTGACTTAATGTTGAATTCATAGAAATAAGTATAATTTATATTATTGAGTTAATTTTTTCAAAAAAGGCCTGAAAAACGATTTCTTCATTTCGTATAGATTTTGTTCAAAGCTGCATTTTGAAAATTTTCGAAACAAATTTTATGGTATAAATCTTTTTTTTTAATAGGCCTACCTTTTAAATAGTTCTTTTCAATTCTCGCAAAAAACACTAACCAATTTATTATTTTTAAGAAAACTAGTTTTAAAAAATTGGTTTTTAATTAACGACTTTCCAACCGCTCGCGATAGTGGCATTAACCCTTTGACAGTCTAAGGGGTTTTCAAGACGTCTGAGTTAAATGCCCTGTGTATCACATGTGATGCACAGGACTGTCAAAGGGTTAAATAAAAATGAAAAAAAATTTTCAGTCCGAAAACCTGAACCTTTTATTTGTCGCCGTGCACGACGAAGCGTTCGACGTGCAGGAGAAAGCGATCCAGGCGATCGGGCGACTTTCCGAACTCAACCCCGCCTACGTGATGCCGGTGCTCCGCAAAACTCACATCCAGGTACCGAATGTTGCTTGCTTTAAAAGGTGCTGTTGCTCGGATTGGTAAATTGTCTAGTTTTTGTGCTTAACTGGAATCGAACTCATGTTTTTAATTTAAAAACTTAAATATTTTAAACGCTTTTACTACGTAAATATGTGTTTGGATATGATGAAAATTACAATGATAGCCATGAATCAGCTTTATCATAATTTACCAACTTATTTTCTAAGAAACTGAGAGTTGTAAGCAGGCCATTCTATCGCTTTCAATTCCTGGTCTAATTCGGATTCGATATCCGTTAAGTTTTTGGACTGAATAAAGATCTAAGGCTATTTAAAATTTTACCCTAGTTCGTTTGCGGTCGGATCATAACTTCCCTTAAAAAATTCAGATAAGATTAGAAATTTAATTATAGTGATCTTTGTCCGGTATTTAAAATCAAATTAAGCTGTTTTAAAAATTGTTTTAAAAAAACCTTTGTCCCGCGTTGTTCATTTCATAGGTGATCTCATATATTCGGATTCGCTCCGTTTGTAATTGTCAGTTACGATTTTAACATTCATCACAACTGCCGCGTACAGATTTTTGCCAGCCTGGACCGGCCCATATTGTTACGAGCTGCTAGTGTTCTCTGCGCTTTTATTTTAATTTGCTGCGTGATTGTATGTGTGCAGCTGATGGCAGAGGTTGAGTACAGCGGAATTGGACGCAATAAACTCCAGGCTGCGAAGCTAATTGGTCACTTTGCCCGCAACGCTCCGACCGTCATGCGTGCTTACGTCGTGTCGACAGTGAAGGTAACGCGCTTATTTTTGTTATTCTTATAAGAACTTAATGTTTTGCATTTATTAGTTTTTTGAATGTAGTAGTTGCGAAAACCACTAGCTTCTAATTCAATACGATTTTTTTCGGCTCTTAAGAAGTAAAACCGCCCTACTAAATGGATTTTTTCAGATTCTCATATTGAAATTGAAAGATGAAGACTTGTCGTCGTCGGTCGCGGTCGGGATAATGCAAGCGATCGGTGATTTGGCGGAAGTAGGAGGCCCCGACATTAAAATTCTCCTCGATCAATTGATTCCCATTATCTTGTCCATGCTGCAAGCTATGTCTTGTTTTGCTAAACGCGAGGTTGGTCAATCTGTGCTTCGGTTTTAATCTACTGTAATTATATGACGCTGGGAAATTCTTGTTGCTGTTTGATTTCGTATCAAAACTTGGAACTCCGAAAACTTTTAAACTTTTTAGGTAGTACTAAATTTCTGATCTGTTAATCAAGCAAAGTCTTCAATTGCAGGTCGCCCTCATAACGCTTGGCAAGGTGGTAGAAAGCACAGGCTACGTCGTCCAGCCCTACTACCAATCCCCCCAGCTCCTCAACATCCTGCTCGGCTTCTTGAAGAGCGAGCCGAGTCTTGCCTTTCGGAAGGAAGTGAGTCGTCGCTTTTCGCCCGTCGCCGCAGCGAAAAGACTAAATCAATCTCGTTTCAGGTCATGAAGGTCTTGGGTCTCATTGGGACACTCGATCCATACAAGCACAAGCTGAACCTCGGGAGCATAGAAGATGTCTCTGTAGCTGATAAAGAAAGCAAAGTCATAAAAGAATCAAGTAGGGCTCGATTTTTTTATCTCTGTTTTTCAAGGACGTTTTTCTGTCGTTATTGATGCCACTTGCAGATACATTATGATACAGTGCTTATGTAATACTTGTAATTGCTGGTTACAAAACGTGAATATGATCGCGATGTGTCTCGGTATGTTAGTACTACGATTTGCGAGCTGAAGAGTGCAAACTCGATGTTCAGTCTATCGAAGCGATTTCCGTTGTGTTCTTGGAAAAAGCTTCTCACGACAAATTGCTGAATGCGGTAATGTTTCTTAAGAAAGCAGAGACCAGGTCAATATAATTGGGCACACGAAGAAAAAGATTCGTTTGTACGATTAATTGATTGTTATTGTGTTTTTTAATTGTTGCTTAATTGATTACTAGCTCAGATCGACTAATCAATTGTGCGCCAGAAGTTGGTGTCATTTCGACTAGACAAACTCCCAGACAGTGGGTTCCGTGTTTAAGAACACGCGCATCGGCAAGTTTGATAAGTCATGGACTTCTATCGTAGTATCTGGACTGGAAACTAAATCAAGAAAAAAAGATTTGCGTTTCATTAGGGCTCGTTTTCACTACGAGTGGAATCGAGCATTCTTTGGTTTATAGATTGTTTTTTTTGCTTCGCTTAGCGCTCGCTTATAGTTTAAGCGCGGAAAGATCAATAAAAGAAACAAAGAATGCTCCATTCCCCGCTCGCAGTTGGCCGAACGAATCGCGCTGCGCGATAGCAATTAACGATTCTTCACATTGGCAAATCAGTGCTTTTCAGAAACCTTGTGTAACAGCCGGTAGAAAATTCTAATTTTAGAAACTTATAGTAATTAAAAGTTGGTTATTTTTAGGTATATATATATTTATACGTATGAATAACTTTAGGTAAATACTTTAAATTTAGTCAGTTGCACTAAACAATTTCGAAATAAGAAATGTGAGTGAGACAATGCTAATTGTGACATTGCAACTAACCTTTAGCTCTAATGTACCAGTAGCTATTACTTTATAAATGTAATATACATAATGTCAATACAATATGAAATCGTATCAGTTGCAATTAGTCCAATAACATTCCTAGTTGCAAACAAGAGAATGTAGATTTAATTTTTAGTGTGTAGATGCTTCTGTTGTTGAGCACTAGTAAAGATAGGCAACTTCCAAAAAGCTGATTAAATTCCATAATCGCCCAGGTAAAAGAAAAATATTACAACAAAGTAAAGTGTAATTGTAGGGGGTGTGAACATACAAAAGAAAACTTTGTATGTAACCAATCTATATGCCTAATTTTACACTATTGTACTGAATTTTAGTTATAGCTTGGGTTGTTCTGTTAAAGCTGTAATGTTACTTTATTTTAATTGTTGGGTTCATGCAGCGCATGCTTTACATAGTAAGCTACAGTATCGTTTTTAATCAGATATGTAGTACTTAATTTCCTCAATATCAATTAACTTACGTAAACAAGCGCTTTTCAATCAAAATTCCTCAAAACTGAGAAATTCTCAAAACATTTACAAGATATTGCAAGGTTTGAATATTCAATATATTAAATAGAATTTTGCAAAACGTGCAAAATTAACTAAAAGGTTTTTTGATGACAAAAGCTTGAAAAGCACTAACTAACACAACTGTTAGCTTTTGTTTTTAACAACTTTTGCTTACCTTACTAGCCACTTGATCTAGCTGCTGATACACCCAAGTGTAATCGGTAAATCCCGGGTTTAATTTTAGGGTCGGCCAAAATACACGATATGAAAGAGACAACACGACATAGCTGAATATTACGTTAAAAGTAACTTTGCAGCACAAACGCGATACCGGCTAGATCAGCCTCTCAAATTCTTACACGCTTCGGCAAAAGCGTTTAAAGATAATTTTATTTTAAAACACAATTTTTAAATCAAGGTTTTAGTAGTATTTTATAACATAGATAATTGTAAATTTAAAAAAATTTGCTGACCTACATATTTACTGCAATACGTTATATTGCAAAAGTGGCAATGGTATATAAATGCGCAACTAGTAATTGCCGATCTGGTTACAGCGGAGAAAAGCAGGATCAAAAAGTGACTTTTTATTCTTTTCCTTTAGAAGATAAGCAACTTCTTCAAACTCGACTAAAACGATTAGCCAGAAAAGATTATGTGCCTACGAAACATTCTAAACTTTGTTTGTTCTCTACATTTCAAGTCCAAAGATTTCGTCACTGATTTAACTGATCAAAAAGCATGACGCGAAAGAAAAAGAGAAACATCAAGTTTAATAAGAAAGCGACTATGAAAAGATGGATGCCCTTCGATTTTCAAGGATTCGCCATCTTATTATACACACAATAATCAGTCCACTCAGAACTTCTGACATCTTCCCGTTTTGAAAATGAAGTTTTTGTAAATGCAGAGAAAGTCGAAAGCTTCAAGACTCGATTGAAAAACTATGCACTCCATCGGACAGATAACGGAACCGATTTAATTTGTTTATCCGATCATTGAGCATTCACAATATTATCAGCACTTTTTATTAATATGGATATGGAGGTGACCGTTTATAATAATGATCAGATTGTGCCCCATCTTATAAGCACATCATATCTACCAGAAAAGTAATAATGGTTTCTCAAGTATCTGATCTTTTAGCTTTCGTCAAAAACTTGGAATTGGAATTTAAATCAATATTTTAACTAATTAACAGCTTTCTTAAAACTGAGAATGAACAACAAATTTCTATTTTAAAATTTTTAATGCAAGAGATTGATTTGATTTTCAGCAACAAGCACACCAGTAGGTATTCTTCCGATTTGCTGATGACGGTGCATGTCATTTTTGCTACTAGCCCAAGAACATACGAGCGACTTATTGAAGAGCAAATTCTTTATTTCTCTCAAGAACAACTTTTTTAAAAAATTACTTTGAATTTGGACAGCAAAGTCGGAATAGATGATTAGCAATATTTGACACTTCGCTTTTCATAGCTAAATGCTTTTGATAGAAATGTTATCATGATGATCGATGAAATTTATCTTCACAATGAGTTGAACACTTATTGACGGCCTGACTGACAACAGGACAATTATTGATGGCCTGACGACAACTGCCAAGTTGCAACTACCGGTTTGTGCTTTATGATAAAATCTCTTTCAAGTTCATATCAAGATATGATTGGAATACATTCTATGAAAAGTCTTAAAGCGGAGAAACAAAAAAATCCTATGACAAAATTATGTTGCTTCTACATGAAATCGATTTTAATGTAGCAGGAATATGCGTTGACAATGCTGCTGCGAATCGAAAATTTTTACAAAGAATTTATTTGTGAAGGATGTTGGCAAAGCTCGATAAAAAACAATTTCAGTGAAGGAAGATTTTTTAAATATTTGACCCAATGCACATTGTTAAAAATGTTTGCAACAATTTTCTGACGAGAAAAGTTTTTAAATTGCCTGTTCTGTCACCACTTGTGTCACAAAGCCATACTGCAAATTTTTCCGATTTAAAAACTTTTTACGATCACGAACGTCGCAAGCCGTTGAGAATTGCTCACAATTATTGGACACTAGTTCAAAATCTTAAACAATCGAAAAAGTAAATGTGAAACCTGCCGTGTCACTTTCGCATGTATCAACACGCGCAGCATTGAAACAATATGGATTTTTAGAGAATCGCAGCTGCTTTAGAATTTTTTGCTAAGTTTTGAAATATTAAATAAATGTATAATCGCCAACTATTGGAAAGCACAAACGGGACATTTTTCGCGATCCAATAAGATCTTCTGACTATTGGAAATTGGATTGTTTATTGGAGTTAGAAAAGCATCTTACTTTTTGGGAAAACTCAAAGGTAAGTTCAAAACGGAATCAATTACTATTAAAAAATATTTGGAAATTTCTCTTTAATTTATGCTTAGCCTATATATTACCATGATGTGTTTTGCCCGATATATGCGATAACGGCACAATACAGATACGTATGAGTGCACTTTGCAATTTTTGAATCATATATCATTTAATTTTCAGATACCCGGATTGACCAAAAAACTTTTTTGGCTGTACGGCAAACTTATCGAGGAATTACTGGTTTGGCGAAATATTTAATTAATTATTGCGGCTTTAAATATGTACTATTTGGCAAAATTCAATTCGATATTCGCTGACTTACGGAGCCAACTACTATATTTGGATGAGCAATTGTTAAAGAGCGATAGAAAATTACGAGCATTATCGTGGGTAAAATATTCTCGCATTTACGTCAGTCATATTAATCTAGTTGCCAAATCGATAAATATTGTAGAAAATGAAGTCATCGCTAAAGCGGAATCACTCTACAAAGACCTGCAATTAAATATTTTGCCAACAG
This sequence comes from Diplosoma virens, assembly GCA_963680785.1. Taxonomy (NCBI): domain Eukaryota; kingdom Metazoa; phylum Chordata; class Ascidiacea; order Aplousobranchia; family Didemnidae; genus Diplosoma; species Diplosoma virens. The sequence continues at coordinate 21,320,028 of OY796886.1, read as the reverse complement.
ACAATGATGTAGCAGTGATACTTTACGTCACTGGCTACTGCTGCAAGTCTTGGATCTCCAAAAACAAATTTGCACCTGCAAAGACGCCACCATCGCTGCTATTACTGATTCAACGGATAACATTGCTGACAATGCCAACCAATTTATCGAGATATAAATCGCGGAGGCTTATGGAAACCCAAATCTGAGGTGTTTGATTTTGGATGTGTCGGCTGGAATATTTTTCCAGAACTTTCCGTGGGGGAATTACGGCATAACTTTTTAAATTGCCAAGAAAAGCAACGGGCGATTTTTAAAAAAGTAGCATTTTACGAAGGTGCGGTGATATCATCTTGGTCTCTTGACACCTATATGTACAAAAGAACACACAATACTTGAAGGAATTGCACATATTTTTTTTAATGACATATGTAAAAATTTGATACGAGAAATTAGCGGCACTGAAGCGAATAAAGTGTCTTAAAAAAATTGTAAAATTATTGGAAAAGCAACATTTAGTTAAGTTTATTTTTTAGCTTTTATAATTTAAAATGATTTTGCTTATTGTTTATGTGTAAGAAAAATAATTGCCGTTGCTTATTGTTATAATTTAATTGAACCTTATTTTATGGTTTATTCAATTAAATGTATTTTTTATAAATTAATACTGTTTTTTTTAAAACTGTATTGTTTGATCGTATGGTAAAGTCTAAAAAAGCGGTGGACGATATAGAGTTATAAAGCTGCACAATAACTATGCGTATTTAAATTATTAATATTCACTACGAGATTTGCCTTCTCGAGAATTGCCATCATGACAAGCTAGCATTGTAGTTATTACACACCAAAAAAAAATATATATATAGTAAACTTTTCTATGTGTTAGTCTACTGACGCGCGGTAAAGAGTTTGCAAACAATATTGCTACCGTTAGCTTCGATCAACTGTTGGTCTGTGCGCGAAGTCAGTTTTCCGTTCAGATACTACTGTTTAGAACTAATGGATCGGTTTTCGTAATTACAAGCACACATGATACCAAATTACGTTCTGCTCTCTCGTAGATAAGGTGGTCATTCTTTCTCTTTTGCCTTGGACCTAAAAACCCAGTTGAAACCAACCTGGATTTCTAGCTATGCAAATCTCAAAGAACAATTTGGCGTCTCAAAAAGTGATTCCCAATTTAGTAAACTTTCAAATATACCAAGGCTTTGGCTTATTGATATCCAAAACCAAGCCCATATTGATTGCGATTTCCATTGATCATTATTACTTTCATGCAAAATGCATCGTCAGTAGTCAACCATGTTTTTCTGTCGATTTTTTTTCTTAATAATTGATGCATCTTTGTCCTTAAAATGATCAGCCTCATGCGTCACACGGCGGATTCTTTTAAACCGTTAAAGGCTCTGTAGATGGCCCCTGGCCGAGAACTTAATTAGCTTTACTCTTTACCTGCTACATGACAAGCTCTTGTCAGCAGAGATTTTTCCTATTGACTACCCTCACAGAGCTACAGATCACAGATTTATATTCAAGTTCTACAACGACACTCTAAATGCTCACAGCATTCAAAATTTTCCAAAAAAAAACTTTTCTCTGTAATCAAAAAATGTTCCTATTTTCTAATTTCAGCCTACTGTTCTTATATCACACAGCCTTCTGATATTGAAAACCTATGGTAAAACAAATTTAATCCTAAATTTTAACTATAGGTGTCGGTAGAGAACCGAAGCACAGCACATCCGGGGCTTTTAAAGATTTCAACGTCAGCGAAATGCTCGTGTCAATTGGAACCACATCAGAAGACTTCTATCCTGCGGTTGCTATTGCTACATTGATGAAAGTTCTGAAAGATCCGCTTCTATCTTCTCATCATAAGGAAGTCGTTCAGGTAGGGCCGGTTTTGTATCGTTTTAAAAATGTGCTGTCTTGCTATAGATTTACTTACAAGGAAAATTTCAGAAAAATGCTGAAGATTTGGCGGTTCAATTTGGTTGCAAAATTTTGAAGCGAATAAATCTCAACTTAGTTTGTTCCGTTTGTCTCTCCAAAATATTAAAAGTCTACTACAAAAGTGTAAAGGCGCACAGCACCAATCGCGTTGAAAGCAATTCAAGAATGGAAAAGTTGCGATGACAGCAATAATTACATGTACAAGACACAATTTACACGTTCTGGTTTTATGAACAACGGCTTAATAGTGTTAGTGCGATATTTTGCAAACAATAAAACGATTCACAAAAGATTTGATATCCTTACTGAAACCGGCGATAATACAGGCAAATTTGTCAAAAGATTTTGAATTTTTCCAATAGACGAAACGAATTTTTCAACATCCAAAATGTCACATTGTGGACCTGCCAAAATTGGTAACCATGACATTAAATTGCTACCGTGAATAACTTCAAGAATATTATTTAGAACTATTGACACGTCAGCTTCAGCGTTATTATTACATATTACAAATTTAACATTTATCTGCCATTCACAGCCTCTTCATCTGGTATTCGACTCCACCGGTGCATCTTTCAACAGCTTCACTTTCCCTTTGTGACGTCACAGTTGTGAATATGAATTTTATCAATTAGGTGAATATATTTAGAGAGCGCAATGACTCTCGTTTCAGATATTGCTGAAAATAAGTTTTAATCCTTTTATCGGGTGGTTTACGTGACTTTCTTCCTGCTTGCACCGACTCAAAATTTCCAAGAACTGGAAAAGAGCACTTGTAGTTGCAATCCCAAAGCTGATGATGCCCAAAGACGACGACTACTCCACCAGTGGATTAATCAACTGTTTCGCTGCTACCTTTGTGATGTCACAGTTTTGAATGTAAACTTTTGTCAAGTTGATGAATACATTTGGAGATCTTATGGTTTTACTCCACCAGTGGATCAATCAACAGTTTCATTTCCCTCTTTGTAACGTCACAGTTTTAAACATAATCTTTATCAAATAGTTGAATACATTTAGAGAGCTCAATTTCTCTTGTTTCAAATATTGCTCAATATAAGATTTAATTGTTTTATTTGGTGAATTTACTCCACCAGCAGATCAATCAACAGTTTCACTTCCCCCTTTGTAACGTCACAGTTTTGAATATGAACTTTATCAATTCGTTGAATACGTTTCAAATATTGCTCAAAATAAGCACAATGGTTTTATTAGATGGTTTTATTCTACCAGTGGATCAATCAACAGTTTCACTTCCCCCTTTGTGACGTCACAGTTTTGAATGTGAACTTTATCAGTTACCGGTAGTTGAATACATTTAGAGAGCTCAAATTCTCTCGTTTCAAATATTGCTCAATATAAGATTTAATTGTTTTATTTGATGGTTTTACTTCACCAGTGGATCAATCAACAGTTTCACTTCCCCCTTTGTAACGTCACAGTTTTGAATATGAACTTTATCAATTAGTTTAATACGTTTCAAATATTGCTCAAAATAAGCACAATGGTTTTATTTGATGGTTTTACTCCACCAGTGGATCAATCAACAGTTTCACTTCCCCCTTTGTAACGTCACAGTTTTGAATATGAACTTTATCAATTAGTTGAATACATTTAGAGAGCTCAAATTCTCTCGTTTCAAATATTGCTCAATATAAGATTTAATTGTTTTATTTGATGGTTTTACTTCAACAGTGGATCAATCAACAGTTTCACTTTCCCCTTTGTGACCTCACAGTTTTGAATATGAACTTTATCAATTAGTTGAATACAGGGTCCGTCAAAATGATCTGACACATTTGTAGTTTAAATAAAAGACAGAAAATGTAAATAAACAATAAAGTGTTTTTATTTTTGAAAAGTAGATATAATGCCATTTTGTTTCATTTAGTTTTAAATATTAAATCGGTCAAATGGGAACCGTTATTATCCACACACTGTTGAAGACGTTCACGAAAGTTGTCTATAACTCGGCGGATCATTTCATGTGGAATGGAGGCAATTTCTTGACGAATCGCATCTTTAAGTTCTTCAATAGATTGAGGACGATTACTGTATACCTTTGACTTGAGATATCCCCAGAGAAAAAAATCGCAAGGATTTAAATCAGGTGAACGGGCGGGCCAACCAATGTCACCACGCAATGAGATCAAATGACCGGGGAACATCTCCCTCAAAATCCCCATCGCACGTCGAGAAGTGTGGGCCGTTGCCCCATCCTGTTGAAACCAAACATTGTCCATATCGTGGAGCATATTTAATTTAGGTCTGAGAAAAGTCTCTAACATATCACAATATCAATTAGAGTTTACAGTCACTGTAACATTGTCTTCTTCGAAGAAGTACGGACCCCATATACCGAATTCTGCCACGGCACACCATACAGTCACACGAGGACAATGCAAAGGGCGTTCATGCAACTCACGAGGGTTGTTCTCTGCCCAGTATCTGAAGTTTTGCTTATTCACCGAACCACACAGATGAAAATGCGCCTCGTCACTGAACAACACAACTGCTGCATGGGGGACATGTTGTTGAATTTCTAAACAACATGTTCTGCGAGTTTCAGTGTCTCTTTCGCTGAGTTCTTGTGCAAACATCATTTTGTATGGATGCATTTGAAGATCATTATGCAGAATTCTTTGCAAACTTCTTTCGGAAAGCCTAAGAGCCTGGGCGCGTTTTAATATCGAACGGCGTGGAGACTGTTGAACTGAAGCTCTTACCACTGCCACATTTTCTGGAGTTCTGGCGGTGCGAGGCCTGCCGGTTGATTTTCGTTTTAATGCAGATCCAGTAGCTCTGAAGTTGTTAACCCATACCAAGATCGTGTTTCGGGATGGTACGGGATCATGTCTACCAAGCTTAAAGTGCACGCGGAACGCTCTTTGTGTTGCAGTTACAGATTCGTTTGTTTTGATAAATGTTTCCATAGTGAAAGCGCGATGCTTACCAGTCCAATTCATGGTATCAACTAAACCATTAAAAATTTAAACAAAGTTACAAGTACAACTTATGGTATCAACTGAAAAAGAAAAAAACAAAATGGCATTATATGTACATTTCAAAAATAAAAACACTTTATTGTTTATTTACATTTTCTGTCTTTTATTTAAACTACAAATGTGTCAGATCATTTTGACGGACCCTGTACATTTAGAGAGCTCAAATTCTCTCGTTTCAAATATTGCTCAAAATAAGCACAATGGTTTTATTTGATGGTTTTACTCCACCAGTGGATCAATCAACAGTTTCACTTCCCCCTTTGTGACGTCACAGTTTTGAATATGAACTTTATCAATTAGTTGAATACATTTAGAGAGCTCAAATTCTCTCGTTTCAAATATTGCTCAATATAAGATTTAATTGTTTTATTTGATGGTTTTACTTCAACAGTGGATCAATCAACAGTTTCACTTCCCTCTTTGTAACGTCACAGTTTTGAATATGAACTCTATCAATTAGTTGAATACATTTAGAGAGCTCAAATTCTCTCGTTTCAAATATTGCTCAATATAAGATTTAATTGTTTTATTTGATGGTTTTATTCCACCAGTGGATCAATCAACAGTTTCATTTCCCCCTTTGTGACGTCACAGTTTTGAATATGAACTCTATCAATTAGTTGAATACATTTAGAGAGCTCAAATTCTCTCGTTTCAAATATTGCTCAATATAAGATTTAATTGTTTTATTTGATGGTTTTATTCCACCAGTGGATCAATCAACAGTTTCACTTCCCCCTTTGTGACGTCACAGTTTTAAATATGAACTTTATCAATTAGTTGAATACATTTAGAGAGCTCAAATTCTCTCGTTTCAAATATTGCTCAATATAAGATTTAATTGTTTTATTTGGTGGTTTTATTTTACCAGCGGATCAATCAACAGTTTCACTTTCCCCTTTGTGACGTCACAGTTTTGAATATGAACTTTATCAATTAGTTGAATACATTTAGAGAGCTCAAATTCTCTCGTTTCAAATATTGCTCAATATAAGATTTAATTGTTTTATTTGATGGTTTTATTCCACCAGTGGATCAATCAACAGTTTCACTTCCCCCTTTGTGACGTCACAGTTCTAAATATGAACTTTATCAATTAGTTGAATACATTTAGAGAGCTCAAATTCTCTCGTTTCAAATATTGCTCAATATAAGATTTAATTGTTTTATTTGGTGGTTTTATTCCACCAGTGGATCAATCAACAGTTTCACTTCCCCCTTTGTAACGTCACAGTTTTGAATGTGAACTTTATGAATTAGTTGAATACATTTAGAGAGCTCAAATTCTCTCGTTTCAAATATTGCTCAATATAAGATTTAATTGTTTTATTTGGTGGTTTTATTCCACCAGTGGATCAATCAACAGTTTCACTTCCCCCTTTGTGACGTCACAGTTCTAAATATGAACTCTATCAATTAGTTGAATACATTTAGAGAGCTCAAATTCTCTCGTTTCAAATATTGCTCAATATAAGATTTAATTGTTTTATTTGATGGTTTTACTCCACCAGTGGATCAATCAACAGTTTCACTTCCCCCTTTGTGACGTTACAGTTTTAAATATGAACTTTATCAATTAGTTGAATACATTTAGAGAGCTCAAATTCTCTCGTTTCAAATATTGCTCAATATAAGATTTAATTGTTTTATTTGATGGTTTTATTCCACCAGTGGATCAATCAACAGTTTCATTTCCCCCTTTGTGACGTCACAGTTCTAAATATGAACTTTATCAATTAGTTGAATACATTTAGAGAGCTCAAATTCTCTCGTTTCAAATATTGCTCAATATAAGATTTAATTGTTTTATTTGGTGGTTTTATTCCACCAGTGGATCAATCAACAGTTTCACTTCCCTCTTTGTAACGTCACAGTTTTGAATGTGAACTTTATGAATTAGTTGAATACATTTAGAGAGCTCAAATTCTCTCGTTTCAAATATTGCTCAATATAAGATTTAATTGTTTTATTTGATGGTTTTACTCCACCAGTGGATCAATCAACAGTTTCACTTCCCCCTTTGTGACGTTACAGTTTTAAATATGAACTTTATCAATTAGTTGAATACATTTAGAGAGCTCAAATTCTCTCGTTTCAAATATTGCTCAATATAAGATTTAATTGTTTTATTTGATGGTTTTATTCCACCAGTGGATCAATCAACAGTTTCACTTCCCCCTTTGTGACGTCACAGTTCTAAATATGAACTCTATCAATTAGTTGAATACATTTAGAGAGCTCAAATTCTCTCGTTTCAAATATTGCTCAATATAAGATTTAATTGTTTTATTTGATGGTTTTATTCCACCAGTGGATCAATCAACAGTTTCACTTCCCCCTTTGTGACGTCACAGTTTTGAATATGAACTTTATCAATTAGTTGAATACATTTAGAGAGCTCAAATTCTCTCGTTTCAAATATTGCTCAATATAAGATTTAATTGTTTTATTTGATGGTTTTATTCCACCAGTGGATCAATCAACAGTTTCACTTCCCCCTTTGTGACGTCACAGTTCTAAATATAAACTTTATCAATTAGTTGAATACATTTAGAGAGCTCAAATTCTCTCGTTTCAAATATTGCTCAATATAAGATTTAATTGTTTTATTTGATGGTTTTATTCCACCAGTGGATCAATCAACAGTTTCACTTCCCCCTTTGTGACGTCACAGTTTTGAATATGAACTCTATCAATTAGTTGAATACATTTAGAGAGCTCAAATTCTCTCGTTTCAGATATTGCTCAATATAAGATTTAATTGTTTTATTTGGTGGTTTTATTTTACCAGTGGATCAATCAACAGTTTCACTTCCCTCTTTGTGACGTCACAGTTTTGAATATGAACTTTTGCCAATTTGATGAATACATTTAGAGATCTGATGGTTTTACTCCACCAGTGGGTCAATCAACAGTTTCACTTCTCCCTTTGTTACGTCACAGTTTTGAATATGAACTTTTGGCAATTTGATGGATACATTTAGAGATTTGATGGTTTTAGTCCACCAGTGGATCAATCAACAGTTTCACTTCCCTCTTTGTAACGTCACAGTTTTGAATATGAACTCTATCAATTAGTTGAATACATTTAGAGAGCTCAAATTCTCTCGTTTCAAATATTGCTCAATATAAGATTTAATTGTTTTATTTGATGGTTTTATTCCACCAGCGGATCAATCAACAGTTTCACTTTCCCCTTTGTAACGTCACAGTTTTAAACATGAACTTTATCAATAAGTTGAATACATTTAGAGAGCTCAAATTCTCTCGTTTCAAATATTGCTCAAAAGAAGATTTAATTGTTTTATTTGATGGTTTTACTCAACCAGCAGATCAATCAACAGTTTCACTTCCCCCTTTGTGACGTCACAGTTTCGAATATGAACTCTATCAATTAGTTGAATACATTTAGAGAGCTCAAATTCTCTCGTTTCAGATATTGCTCAAAAGAAGATTTAATTGTTTTATTTGGTGGTTTTATTTTACCAATGGATCAATCAACAGTTTCACTTCCCTCTTTGTGACGTCACAGTTTTGAATATGAACTTTTGCCAATTTGATGAATACATTTAGAGATCTGATGGTTTTACTCCACCAGTGGGTCAATCAACAGTTTCATTTCCCCCTTTGTTACGTCACAGTTTTAAACATGAACTTTATCAATAAGTTGAATACATTTAGAGAGCTCAAATTCTCTCGTTTCAAATATTGCTCAAAAGAAGATTTAATTGTTTTATTTGATGGTTTTACTCAACCAGCAGATCAATCAACAGTTTCACTTCCCCCTTTGTGACGTCACAGTTTCGAATATGAACTCTATCAATTAGTTGAATACATTTAGAGAGCTCAAATTCTCTCGTTTCAGATATTGCTCAATATAAGATTTAATTGTTTTATTTGGTGGTTTTATTTTACCAGTGGATCAATCAACAGTTTCACTTCCCTCTTTGTGACGTCACAGTTTTGAATATGAACTTTTGCCAATTTGATGAATACATTTAGAGATCTGATGGTTTTACTCCACCAGTGGGTCAATCAACAGTTTCACTTCTCCCTTTGTTACGTCACAGTTTTGAATATGAACTTTTGGCAATTTGATGGATACATTTAGAGATTTGATGGTTTTAGTCCACCAGTGGATCAATCAACAGTTTCACTTCCCCCTTTGTAACGTCACAGTTTTGAATATGAACTCTATCAATTAGTTGAATACATTTAGAGAGCTCAAATTCTCTCGTTTCAAATATTGCTCAATATAAGATTTAATTGTTTTATTTGGTGGTTTTATTCCACCAGTGGATCAATCAACAGTTTCACTTCCCCCTTTGTGACGTCACAGTTTTATACATGAACTTTATCAATAAGTTGAATACATTTAGAGAGCTCAAATTCTCTCGTTTCAAATATTGCTCAATATAAGATTTAATTGTTTTATTTGATGGTTTTACTCAACCAGCAGATCAATCAACAGTTTCACTTCCCCCTTTGTAACGTCACAGTTTTGAATATGAACTTTATCAATAAGTTGAATACATTTAGAGAGCTCAAATTCTCTCGTTTCAAATATTGCTCAATATAAGATTTAATTGTTTTATTTGGTGGTTTTACTCCACCAGCGGATCAATCAACAGTTTCACTTCCCCCTTTGTAACGTCACAGTTTTGAATATGAACTTTATCAATTAGTTGAATACACTTAGAGAGCTCAACCACTCGTTTCAGATATTGCTCAAAAAAAGATTTAATTGTTTTATCTAATGGTTTTATTCCACCAATGGATCAATCAACAGTTTCACTTCCCTCTTTGTAACGTCACAGTTTTAAATATGAACTTTATCGATTAGATCAGTTTTTCTTAGCCTTTTGTGAGTCATGGATTCTCTAAAACATTCTAACAAAAGCTGTTGACCTGTTTAGAAGAAACACATTACAGTAGCCAAAGGTAGCAGTCAAAAAGTTTGCGGACCAAGCAAAGCGTATTATTAATACCGGTATTCATCAAATATTAGTACGTCAGCAGATAAATCCAATGCAGAGCTAACTGAACAATGCAATAACAAAACTGCAAGTGAATGAAAAGAGATGCAACGAAGCAAGCATCAAATAGTATTCACTTTCGGGCCAATTGCTTTTACTTGAGTTCAGAAAGAAAAACACTGATGAAATAAGTTTATTACAAACGAGTGTTTTTTTAACTTTTAATTTTGTTAATGCAAAGGTTGTTTTTGCTTAGCTTCAACAAGAACTCGTAATTGTGGGATTGCTTTTAATAGGACATCCCGCATGTCGTCTACAGCCCAACCTATTTTGTTGTTTTGTTTTGATAGCAAGAAGAGCTGAAAATTCTGATTAGCGAAGATTGTAGCTAAAGGAAAAAGAGAAGAAAAAAAGAAAAGAAACTTTCTTTGCCAGCCTGGGATACGCTGGTGCCAAGGAACACCATGATTCAGCAAGTTTTATTGTTTTAAAACCGCTTCTTACTATTTGGATTGAGGTCACCTTTGGCAAGATTGTTATCAATAGAATCTAGATCTGCAAGAGATAGAATGCGAGCCCACAGTTCAAAATTCAGATCATCTGAGCAATAACTTCAAAAAGACTGTTGGCCCAGATGGCAGGTGCTTTCTCGCAGCCTGGGCCGTGAGTAAGTCTGTTCTTGCTGTTAAACCTGACAGACCGAAACCAAACCTGCCGAAACGGAAGAGTATCTACCTATCCCGATGTTCAGCGAGGGTCTCTAATCGGCAAACGTTCTTTTCAGGACGGGGCAATGTCTGGAAAAAGATTGGTCGATGTTGTGCCCTTCCAAACGACAACAACGACAAAAACGACTGCTGCAATCTATCTTAATTCTCGCGCATATTTCCGCGCAGAGAGCGAGGCAGAGTTTTGACATTATTAATTCGATTTTGAGAGATCAGTTTCTTAAGTGTTGGAAAGTTGGCAAAGTTGTCTACCTCTAGTCTTCTTCTTCACAAAGGAAGCTTTGCTTAAAAAGCTTGCAGTCCTTCGGTACGTCCATAATCGTTGCATTTGACTTTTGAATTGACAGACTTCGTTTAAGTGACTAAAAATATCTGCCAAATAAACTTCGCCGTACAGAAACTCCTTGCCGTCTAATTCCACAAAGAGAGGACTTTGTTTTGCACAAAGAGATGTCGAATTGTACAAGCTAAAGTACACTGAGAAATATCTCTGGTTTTATCCAATTGCATGCTGGTATGGAATCATGAAGCTTTTAGTTCTTCTATTGCTTGTTCCAAAATATTATTAGAAATGTCAGTGGTTTTGAAGCTGATGGTGTTATTTTACAAAGGAACAGCATCTAGTTTCTTTCTTTGTTCTGTACCACAAACCAGCTCAGTCATTTTCAGGGTATATGTTTTTTGTCACATTCTCTCAGAACGTGCCTGCTTTTTCTTGGCAATGCGGTAAGCGATTTTATGAAATGCTTTCAGGCAAGGCTTCTGCGTCTTAATGAATTCAAACTTCCGCAGAGTCCCCGCTTTCGAAATGCAATCTTCTTAATACGAAAAAAATCAACACTATTCGTGGCATGTTGCGATGAATAAATGTGTAATGCTTTTTCAGTTTTGCTGGTTTCGAACTTGTGTTGACAAGACCAAGCAGAAAACTTTGCGGCCTTTTCTGCCATCACTATCAGTGACGAAGATAAAACCAAAAGCTACATAAGTCTTGACTACACTTTCTCTTTTTGGGACATTTTTTTTAAGACTGAGATTTCTATTTATTTTTTTGTTGCAGAAAGCTCTTAATCAGCAATGACTTACTTCAAGTGCACAATTTGGTTCACATAGATGTGTACGACATAGATGTGTTTGGTTACATTACAAATACGACCTTGCCTTTTTTCGGTTGTGGTGCATACTTGGCTGCGGTTGCGACTGATCAAGCAGAAAAATAAGTTTACTTGATCGAGAAAAACACGTGGGTATTCTTATTTGGAGTTGATTTGACGGATTCTTTAAAGCAACTCCACAGATTCTTTAGAGGTTCGTAGACCCCAGGTTACGAACCCCTATATTAGATGAAGAGATTGGGAATTTCAATCGCTTTCTTTTCCCCGATATTGTTAAAAACAAGATGTAATATTTTGATTTAATGTTTGGACTCCAGCAGTGCGTCCCTTAACTCCAATATTGGTCAAAAAAATATTTAATTAATGTTTTGATTTGATGTTTGGATTCCAGCAGTGCATCGGCAAACAATTTTACTCCCATTTTTATGACGTCACAATCATCAATGTAAATTCTATCAATTTGCAGAATGCTTTTGGATAGTGCAGCTAATCAAGAGCTCTAATAAAGAAAGCTTTTTTACGGCTACCCACGTCTTTTTCAGGCTGTCATCTACATGTTTCAATCGCTTGGTGTGAAATGCGTGCCTTATCTTCCCGATATCATGCCCACATACCTCTCAACAATTAAAACTTGCGATCCCAACATCAAAGAGGTGAGATCTGTCTTTAATTGAAAAAAAATCCATCAAAGCCCGAGTTGATGTTCCAGTTCATGCTGACCAACTTGGGCCACATCATATCAACAGTGAAGCAGCACGTCAGGCCGTACATGGACAGCATCTTCAACATGATGACCGTAAGACGATCTTTTGTCGAGTTTGTTTTTCAAACCCAGGCGCACTTAAGTTGATTTCGTAACGATGGTAGTGTTTTTCAAAAACGATAGAAGATGTTTGTTAAGTTTTGTCTCGAAATTAGTGTAGAACGTTCAGCAAATACGGCTCATTCGAGCAGTCACGTGAATCAAAAGCCCTGCTAGGACAAACCAAAAACGTTGAAATGTATGAGGTATTTTTAGCAGTGCGCAATTATTCTGATAACGATTAGTTTGAAGGCTCCAAGCGAAAGTCGTACTCATTGCTTCTTTCGGTGTTGTTTTCATCAAATTAATCAACGTAAACCTAAGCTAGCTTGCTTAAAGATCGGCATGTTTTAAAAATAATTTTGATTTTACGTTTGTCGTTCGCAGGAGTTTTGGAGCATGGGCAGCAGCATACAGTTGAAGTTGATCTCGTTGACCGAAGAAATCGCAGCTGCACTGGCGTCTGAATTCAAGCTCTATCTTCCTCAAATCATTCCTCACATTCTTAAGATCTTCATGTACGACGACAGCCAGTCGAAGAAAGTTACTCTCAATGTAAGGAAAAACTTGTGTTTTCGGCCACTGTTGTAACGACGAGTTGTTATCTACGAGTTAACTGAAAAAAGCTTCACCATTTCAGTTTTTAAATAATCGATTTTTTAAAAAGTTTGTTAAATTCAATCGTTTTTCTTGTAGCAGTTCAGCTAAAATCTTCTTACAAACTGCTATACTGCCTCAATGTAGAAAGTTCCATCGCTTTGTCGCTGCTCTCATTTTGCGTTCATTGTTCGATTCGTAAACATCGTTGTCACGACTTTTTAAATCGTTGCTAATACATTTGAAAACCGAATTGTTTAAACCACATTGCATTGCACCAGCTCCTTCGCGCCATTCAAGTATTCGGAATCAACCTGGACGATTACACTCACATGATCTTGCCCCCCATGATGCAGCAACTTCGAGCTGGGGACACACCCATGACTATAAAAGGGTATGAATTGTGACGTCGTTAACGTGCAATGTTTTTAGTTTTCATTGCTTTGTCCGCTTTACCCGAAATTTATTTGGAATCTCCGAGTTTTAACAAGTTGTTAGGTGAAAGTATTTATTTTGAGGAGGAAAGAAACTTAAAACGAAAACTCATTTTGAATTCGACCGAAATCAAATTTTTGGAAACAAAACTCCGGCTTCACTTTTAATTCCGCTTGAATAAAATTTTTTCAAGCTTGATCCATTTTTTGTTTACCAGGGAAATATGCGATGAGCTATCAGAAATATTTTATCTGAATTTCTACCAAGCTTTTTTGATTGGTTGCAAGGCTAACATTAGAACGCAAAGATGTACTTATCTGTGCTTTATCTTCATCAGAGCGATCTTAGAAACTTTGATCAAGCTGTGTGAGTGCATCGATCTACGCGAGTACATGTCCCAGATCGTTCACCCTCTCGTCTACGTCATGGACACCTGCCCAGACCTCCACCAGCAAACCATGAAAACGCTGTGCGGAGCGGTCAAGCAGTTCGGATCAAGGCAAGTGTTCCGATTTTTTCTTTTTCAAAATAAAGTGGGACCTGGTCCTGTTCTCTGTTCCCTTGTCACATTGCGCACTTTTTTCGACACCACATTCCGACTTTGTTGCACCGACCCTTGACCTGTTTTTTTTGCGTTCGCAGTACGTTGTAGACTATTAGACGTAATCTAAACAAGAAAGAAAAAGTTGTTTTGTGTTCAGGTTCGTTCCTTTTCTCTCGTTCATCGATGCTGTGATGCAGCGCAACCGCATCTTGTATCCGGACTATGAGACTCTCGTGTCGAAAATCACGAAGGTAGATCGAGTCGTCGGTTTGTTGCGTCATAAACAAGTTTCAATTGGGCATCGTTCAGGACTCGCACGACGACAGTGACGCGTTTTTGTGGACGGGCAAGGAGAAGATGGATGAGAATAACTCAGCTACGACAACCGATCTTATCGCGAACAAAAAGCCTCACGTTCACACCATCAACCTTCAAAAGGTATGCAATCTATGCTTCGATGTCCTAATTTACGTTGTTGCTTTTTTGCTTTTGTGTTTTTGAGTCAAGACCGTTTGTTTAACTTTTATTTATCGTAACAACGTCATGTTCTATAGTCTAAAATGTGCTTAATCAAAACGATTTAAAATCTTTATGAATCCGTTCTTTGTGCCTCAAAGGCTTGGACTGTGACCAGGAGAGTGTCGAAAGATGATTGGATGGAGTGGCTACGTCATCTCAGCGTTGAATTGCTCAAGGAGTCGCCATCTTTGTCGTTGAAAGCCTGCGGTGGATTGGCGAACACCTATTCCCCCCTCGCCAGGTGAGAGAATCTGGGTACCTTACGCATAAAGAAACTTCAGTTGTAGCAGTTGCTTATTTTTACCTTCGTTTACTTTAGCGCAAGATCAGGCATCTGATTTCCGATTAATTGCTAAACTCATCGACGCGTGACGACCAAACGTCATTGTCGCCTAATCAAGCTTATCCTCTTGACGTTGCAGACATCTCTTCAACGCCGCTTTCCTGTCGTGCTGGAGCGAGCTTGACGAAGGACAGCAGGACGAGCTCGTCTCGTGCATTCAGAAAGCCCTGCGCTCCACTGACGTCCCGGCCGAAGTCACGCACACCCTCCTCAATCTGGCCGAGTTCATGGAGCACACCGACAAGGTTCGACCTTGATCTATAAGGGTGCTCTTAGCCCGTTGGTTCGAGATTTTCGGTGCGCTAGTATTTACGGTTATGGTTTGTTAATGTTAGACTGGGTCACGATTATGCTGACAGTTGTCGGGAGCCTGGTCGAATGAGAAAAAGCGCCGCTTTCGTGGCAATCACGATCAATATTGGCTAACGCTTGGAAAAGACTTATCAAACAGCTTTAATTTACAGTCATAAACAAAATGAATAATATGATATGCAATATCATATTATACCAAGGTATCTCCCTACTGGTTGGGAAAGTCGTCACATTTCCTTAACGCCTTCGTTGTTGTCCTGTGAGCCAGGAGGATAGAGAGTCCTTATGATCATGATATTAGTTGCAGCAATTATCGAAAACCGAGTTTTGTTTAGAAGTTTTTTCTGTCGTCTTACCGCTTTCGTGTTGCCTTAGGGCGCCTTGCCGATGGACGAAGACGAAGGCGTCGCTCTGCTAGGTGAAACTGCCGTCAGATGTCGCGCATTTGCAAAAGCTCTTCACTACAAAGAACTTGAATTTCATAAGAATCCGACCAATCAAGTGATCGGAGACCTCATAAAGTAAGCTCGTCTAGCGGCGCGGTTTGTCTCGACATTCGTCATTCAGACAAAATATCGACAACATTCCCGGCTTTGTTTCATATTGTGGTTAGTCCCGGCTGCAATTTTCAATTTTGTAGCCAAGGAATCGTGATCTATATATTTTCAATCGATCAAAAATCCAAAATTTTTTTCTCTGCTCATAAAAATTCTGTCACTCAGGTCTTGGAGCGATCAAGGAGCACTCTATGTTAAGTTGTCATGGCAAAGCTTTCTTTTTAGCGACTTTTTAAGATGATAAATAAACCAATCTGTTTCATATATAGCGTTTGCAAATGTACCGAAAAATAAATATGATTGATTTGCAAATGTACCGAAAGATGAATATGATTGAACTGTAAAGAGCTGAATGAAAATTTTTTGAGCAGAGAAAAAATTTTGGATTTTAATAGATTAAAAATACGAGTATGTAGATCACGATTCCTTGGGTACAAAATTGAAAATTGCGTCCCGGCTCGTAATTTTTTTTTTATCCATAATTTTCAAATAAAAAAATCCTTCGAGTCTTTTTGGATTGCATTCAACTGCTGATTTACGTAATGCAGTTTTTAATCGAACTTGATTTTAAAATTTCCTTACCTCATTAAAACCCAACCGCTTCATGGCGCTGAGTTTTTGTTTCGATTTAAAATAAAAATTGCCAAGTGTCGTAGAAACACTGGCGTATCGTATAAATGACTCGGAACCCTTGATTTTGAATCTGTCAATTGCTATTTAACGTTTTTGTCTGCAATGTAAAAAGCTATTTAATTTTTGTTGTTAAACACAGGTTGCAAAATTATAAGTTTTATCTCTCTGCGATCTTGTTCGCCAAAAATTAGAAGTAACACTAAGCAGCGAGGGCTAGAATCGTCTAAATGTATTACGCATGAATAACTCGTTTTCCACACATGTTTTTTTAATTGCTGATGGAGCGTTAAAATGTGTTATCGATGAATAGAAAATCAAGTATTCTTTTAAGTTGCAGACCATGGGTTTGCACCGAGCCGTTTTCAGCATATTGCAAACTTTGCGCCGTCTCGATGAGACAGTGCTGCTCCAAATCTTTGTCAAATTTTAAATAAATTACACAATCACATCAGCAGCAATTTGATAAGAGACGAAGCATTTTTGTTTCAAAAGCGAGCGCCTTACCTTGTGGTAAAAGTAGACAGATCATGTACGTCCTATAATAACCTTCGAGCATCGTCCCCCCCAAAAAAAAACTTTTCCCGTCACCCTACCGAGACGTCTTTTTAGTTCAAGATATAATTTTGTACGCACATAAATGCACACAGGAAGCTGCATCCATCTATTTCATCGTCTCAGATAATTCGCTTTTGTTCTTTACTTGGATATAAAGAGCGTTAACCTGTCGTCGCGTTAAAACAGTCATTCAATTGTTTGTTTGTTTTCCCGCAGCATCAACAGCAAGCTTGGTCAGCCTGAGGCCGCAAACGGTGCTCTCTTGTATCACGTCAACAACCTGCAAGACCGTAACGTGAGTCATACTCTCATTTAAACTTCGTGATTTTTGTTTTGTTTGTCGATTGAAAACAAGTTTTCTTTTGGACTCATTAATTTCTTCGTATTTGAGCGCGATTATGACGTGAATTTTCACATCGCAGGCTCATCACGACATCAATGTGGAGTGGTACGAGCGGCTGCACAAATGGGAGGAGGCGAAGCATTCGTATCGCTACAAGTTGAAAGTGCCGGTCGCTTGCAGCGACTTGTCTGACGGCATGTCGAAGGAAGACAGACTGGCAGAGAACAAGCTCGGCTACATGCGATGTCTGGAAGCTCTCGGAGAATGGTGAGTCGACTTTGTCTGACAATGAGCGCCAACTGTGACCCTGACGAAATTCTCATTATACGCCCCTGAATATAACGACAATCTAACAAAAAAAGTATATTTCTCGATGGAGGTTTATCTCATTGTTTGTGGCTAACTCGGTTAAAACTGAGGTCATTATCTTTTAAGGGACTTGTTATATAACTACGCCGAAGAACAGTGGACGACTTGCGTCGGGGAGACACAGAGAAAGATGGCCCGTTTGGGGGCTGCCGCTGCATGGGGCCTTGGAAAGTGGGTGAACATGGACGAGTACACTTGCTTGATACCGCGCGAGCACTATGACGGCTCCCTCTATCGGGCGGTGATAGCAATCAACAACAACCACTTCGTGCAGGCGCAAGAGGTCTGCGATTTTTAAGAAGTGACGCATATCAACTTGATTTTTGATTTAAAGCGAAGTTATTTTGCAAAAATTATTATTAAACCGGAATATACGAATTTAAGAAGTTTTACAAAATTTGTGAATGAGCCTTAGCTTAAGTAGAAGACAAGGTCCGGTATAAGGACTTTCTGTCTTGCATTTACCGGCCATTTTCAAGCAATGTTTGCACTTTTAATTAGATTCTATTCAAATTTTTGCTCGATTTTTTAATTTTTTTCAAAGAAGTTCAAGCATAATCGGACTTTCAAGCTTTTTTAACCATTTAGAAGGTTAATATATAAAAAATTTCAATCGGAAATAATCGCTTGCGATTTTTCAGTTTAATTGTTGATACAAGGAGATGTCTTTATTTGTTTTATAGAACTTAATTTTCTAAAATCAGAAAGAAAATCGGTCTTCAGCAGTTTTTTTACATTCAGTTTTATTCAGTTTTATTACAAAAACAACGACGTTCTTAAAGCGGTTTAACCTACTATAGCCAAGCTTTCACGGTTTCACCTCATCTGCGTTCTTCTTTCTATCAGTGCATTAACGAAGCCAGAGAGATCTTAGATGGCGAGCTCACTGCATTGGCGGGCGAATCACACAGTAGAGCCTACCCAGCTCTTGTCAACTGCCAGCTGCTCGCAGAATTAGAAGAAGTCATCCACTACAAGCTCATGCCTGACCGCAGGCCGGTCATTCAGCAGGCCTGGTGGGATCGACTACAGGTTTACTTTCTGTTGATTTGATTTTTGTTATTCTCTAAACCTATGTTTATGGCCAAGATATTGCTAAAATTAAATCTGTTGAAACTTTATATATTTATACGAAAATATTGGAAGGGAACCATTTCTAACTTTGCTACACTTAAAGGCACACCACTCTAATCACTGCTAGTGTTTGGGAAATCAATTACCCAATCGATTGGAAAAATGCGCTTGCAGAAAGTAATTTCATCGCTTGAATATGTTAAGCAGCATAAATATTTATGGCGATAGTTAAGTGTGGCAAAGTTATTTGGAGTCATACGTTTATATTTATGTTGGCTGGAAATTAATCGACAATCGTTTAAAGTGAACTGTATTTCGATTCAAGGGATGTCAGCGGCACCTTGAAGACTGGCAGCGGATTATTCAGGTTCGGTCCTTGGTCGTGACGCCTCAAGAAGACATGAAAACCCTGCTCAAGTTTGCAAGCTTGTGCATGAAGAGTGGGCGCCAGGTGAGTGTTTCTCTGCTTTACTGACCAAAGTTTCTCTACTTTTTTCATGCTATTTGGCCCCCAACTTAAAATTTCGACTAGCCGTTGATCGAGTAGCGTTGCGCAGTTGTGTCGCTATTAAGATTTACGACTTTACTTGTCTGGGATTACAAATCTCGTTAGCACGGGTTCAAATTCCGTATTCGTTTCAATCACTGCGATATCACTTTGAAACTTTGAAAGAATTTCGACGAAGCAATCTTGTTCGACTTGTAGAAACGCTTTGCTATTTGCTGCAGTTGTTAGCGCACAAGACTCTGGTCAAACTACTCGGTGTGGACCCTTCGAAGGAACCTGACAAACCTCTGCCGACTGATTATCCGTTCGTGTCGTACGCTTATATCAAACAAATATGGAAGCTGGATAAAAAAGTGAGTTTATATTGTGCCTTGAATTTTAATTTAATAATATTTTCAAGTTAAATCCCGAAAATCGTCATTTTACGATTTAAAGCTGCACAACGACGTAGTAAAACCTATCGTTGAATCGAACCAGTCGACTTACGTATGTCTCATGAGCGATCTTATGTCACACTGACGCACTGTTTTCTTTCAAGCGACCACTTTAAACCTTCTTTATTTAACTTCGACAGAAACAAGCCATTTCGCAGATGGTTCAATTCATCGAGAGGCTGCAAAAACTCCCGAATGGACCCATGTCCGGAATCAAAGGAGAGTTCAAGCACCTGCTGGCCATGTGCGTGTCGCTCGAGCGTCGTAGCGTGGGTTCAATTCCTCACTCCGCTGTGTGTTTGCAGGTGCTACTTGAGGCTGGGCAAATGGAACCAGGACGTGTTCGGAATCATGGAAGGTAACATTTCGGAGATCATTGAGTGCCACAAGCTCTCCACCGAGCAAGATCGCTCCTGGTACAAGGTGAGAACTCAGCGTCGATTTGTCACTTCGGGCTTTGTAACCCCCCCTCCCCCATGCGGTTATCGCAGGCTTGGCACTCGTGGGCGGTCGTAAACTTTGAATGCGTTCTTTATTATAAAAACAAAATGGAGGCTTACGTTGAACCATCGTCGGAGGGCAGCGAAATGCAGCAAAGCGAAGGTACACTCGTTTTTTATCGAAATCATCGATGACGCTTTGACGAATCGCTTTTTCAGATCGCGACGTCGAGAGTAGCGATATCGATTCGGCCGAGTCTGATCTCGACAGTTTCGCTTCGAAACAGGTCAAAAGCGTTCAGTCGGACGCGATTCCGAAGGTACTAAACGATCTACTCAAAATCTTTCGCAATTTCTTGATCGTCGAGTTCGATTTTGTTTCAGCGCAACTACTTGGCGACCATCCTCAAGTTCGCGGTTCCGTCCGTGCAAGGTTTCTTCCGATCCATTGAGCTCTCTCAGAGAAATTCACTCCAGGACACGCTCCGGTGATTCTTTGTTTCGAATTCTGCACTGATCGTGTTTGTGTTTGGTTCTCACGCGTCGCCATCGCCTGTTTGTTTTTTGGATTCTTTTTATCCGCCAGGCGGTTTCACAGAGTCGCAGTTGTAAACAACAAGACAGTGGTGTCCAACAGCATTTCTTTAGTTTTGTTTCATTAAAATAAAACCCACTTTTCAAACTATTAATCAAGACCACCAAACCAAATTTTCGTAATTAATTTTTGTTGAAGAATAATAAACGACTGTGTGTCCAACATCGTAATTGGAT
Source organism: Diplosoma virens (assembly GCA_963680785.1). Lineage (NCBI taxonomy): Eukaryota > Metazoa > Chordata > Ascidiacea > Aplousobranchia > Didemnidae > Diplosoma > Diplosoma virens. The sequence continues at coordinate 21,299,036 of OY796886.1, read as the reverse complement.
GATTACGAATTTGGACGTTCAGTTTGAAAATCGTTGTAGCAACGTCAAGATAGCTGGTTAGCTATAAAGAAATAGCTGTATGACTTGAAGAGTATTTTGCCTGGTTATTTTTTGATATTGATTGTTTGCTGAAACTTTCAGTTTTTCCCGTTCAAATTTAATAGAGAATAAATAGTTTTACAATTGTTTTTTTTGAAGTAGATCTTTGTTTGCTCCGTGAAATGTAACGTTTGGTTCTATTACACTCTCATATAAATCAAAACATCATTCGTCATGGCTTTGGACATCCTGTATGTCTATGCTCTATGGCACTAAACTATGTAACAACGTTGTTTTTTATTTCAATTACGTTATTACTTTTCGTCTGCTTTGTGTGGTTGTTGTGCTTACCTAGCTCACATCCAGTGATGGAGCCTCTTGCGTTCCTCAACTGAATGCAAGAGAATCATTCATGGTACAGTACATGAGCACTAAACAAGACCTCGCTGTAACAACTTAGAATAGCCTGGCACAAACATCTTTTTTTGATTTCTTAAACGAAGTGCCAATGCCTGTACACACCCAGTGGTGAAGCAGAAATCATGCTCGGCAAAATACCGCTGACATAGAATGATCCGGGAAGTTGAAGGTCATTCCGATCCCTGAAAAAATACAGGGCCCACCCTTTTTCTTCTTGTATTAAGGCTATATTAACTTGATGTTGCATCCGCTCTTGTCTATAAATGTTTGTATTAAGATAAGCAAGGTTACTTCTGTTTTATCAGCGGCTTAGGCATCTAACTGCATATCTATTTAAGTCGGTTTTGGCGACTTTTTCGTTTATCAGCGCTGAAATTTCTAACGAGTATTTGTTAATTCGCTAAGCAGGCAAAAGTATATGTAGAAACTGTTTTCTTCAAAACCAACCAACTCGCATTGTAATCATGACGAAGCGCATGCGTTAACCGCTACATAGAATTATTAGTGGCCAGCTGCTTAAACTGTGAATTTTCAATAATCGAAACGATTTTAATTGTTAAATGTTGAACAGAATCTTGACTTTGTGGTTTGATTACGGCTACCACACCTCGATGTTCAACGTGCTCGTCGAGGGAATCAAGAGCATCAAGATTGAAAATTGGCTGCAGGTGGCGTTACTTTCTGTTATCGACCCATCGCAGCAAGACACGTAACAGTTGTAGCATTGATCGTTTTAATTAAACGATCTTAAATCGTGACGTAAAAAGCTCTTTTGTTCCAATTTTCTTTGATGTAAGTGTTGGATTGAAACATCAGAGCCAGCTACACGAAGAAAATATTTTTGTGGTTTCGCTGCGATTAATTATTTCGTAGATGTCATTGTGAAAAGGCATCGCTTGTTGACTTTGTTCGTTTTATATAAACAACTTTTCACGGGCGACAATTGAATATCACGGTAAATAGATAACAGATATTTGAGTATGTTGTAGTGCTGTACCAAGATGCTTTAATTTGGTAATCAGTTTTGGCAAATAAATCGAGTCATTTTAACTCGAAAGCGTCAAGATCGCTACTATTACATGGTTTTTTGATTGTTTTACTTCAACACTTTTGGCTCAGGTAATCCCCCAGCTTATTGCGAGGATCGACACCCCTCGTCTACGTGTGTCGCAAATCAACCACCAGCTGCTTTCGGACATCGGAAAACACCATCCTCAGGTGCCTGCATTTGATTGTTGTTTTCCCGGCGAAGTTCTAATCAATCCACGATCTTATTTAGGCACTTATCTATCCGCTTGCGGTGGCTTCGAAATCCGCCATTCGCACACGAAATCTCGCAGCCAACGAAATCTTAAAAAAGATGTGCGATCACTCGAGCACACTCGTACAACAAGCCAGAATGGTTGGTTGTTTTAGTTTGATTACAGGAATTGGTCGTGTGCAAATGTACCTCATTGTTTGAAAGATTTGCTTTGCACGTTGAAGTCTTGAGGCTCAGCTTACGTCTTCGAGTTTTATGCAAGTGTTATTGACAGAAGCGCATTTGTTTTGTGTTGTGCTGTTTTCAAAAAAAAATCTCGAAGTCGTTGGCTGCGTTAGTAAGTTATTTAAGTTTATTTAAGGACTTCGGGATCGCTGCTAAAAGAGCAGTCGTGGGGGTGCAACAACATTATAACGAAGCATTTCCTTTTGTCTTTTCGTCTTTTGGCATGCGTCTTGCGCAGTGTTCTTTGGTCTGATATCGCGTTTGTTCCTATTTTACTCTTGACTCTTGTCGACCAGGTTTCCGAGGAGCTTATCCGTGTCGCCATTTTGTGGTACGAAATGTGGCACGAGGGACTCGAAGAAGCGTCGCGACTCTATTTCAGCGAAAGAAACGTCGAAGCGATGCTGGCCAAACTCGAACCTTTGCACGAGCTCTTGGAAAAAGGTCCCGAAACCTTAAAGGAGATCAGCTTCAGTCAGGTGCTGAAATACATTTGCAAGCCAATGCGACTTTCGATTTGAAGCAATGCAGTTGCGCTTAATTATCATAAGCTGTGCGATCAATTCAGCGAACTCTTAAATTCACAATCTCACTCCACATCTCATCCCCATGCTCTCGCAAAGACCCCCCTCCCTTCGCAACACTGCAGCTACCTCCCATCTTTCCACTCTATCTCACAGCCTGTCTGGACTGACGGTTCGGTGCCTGGCGGGCTGGGACAGGGTGGTGCAGGGATACACATCAAGTGTACAAAGTGTGTCACTGCTACCTCGCTTTCCTTCTCGACTGGTCTCTGGGCTACCAGTTATAGTGCTGAAACCTTCGCTCTCCTACATGCTCTTGAGTAGTGTATCTCTCACTCCTAGACATGTAATTTCGACTCTATCACCTTCTTTTCCGACTCTTTCTCTGTCCTATCCACTCTCTCTACCCCCCTACCATATTTAACCCCAAAATCCCTATCCAATACCCAATCTCTTCTTAACTCTCTATCTCAATCCAAGGCTGTCCATCTACAATGAATACCTGGTCACTCTTCCCTCCCAGGTAACGACTTAGCTGACTCTCTAGCTAAAGCCGGTGCCTCTCTCGATTCCTCTAATATATCAGTATCCCTCACACCCCTTATCTCCTCCCAACGACTATCCCTCTACACCAGTTGGAGACGCAGTGTCCAATCTGGTTTCTTTCAACACCAAATCCCTACAGTATCTCCCGAGGAGCTTACTCTCCCTCGCTCCGCTCGCTGTGCTCTCTCCCGTTTACGCTGCACCGGGCACAGCAATCTCCTCAACTCTTATCTCCACAGGGTTGGTCGAGCCGAGACTCCTTCTTGCAGCAACTGTGGTTCTGAACCACAGGATCTCTCACATCTCGTGCTCGACTGTCCTGTACTAGACCCTCTGCGTCGGGCCATATTCGGCCACACCCCTTCTCTTCTGGACCTCTGGTCCCGTCCGTGGGGAGTCGCCCGACTATTGGGATTCCACGGAATTGATCCGCGCCCCCATCCCTAGGAATGGGTCGGGTAAAACCACCACCACCACCACCACCACCACCACCACCAACTCTTAAATTACAAATCAAAAATGTTGAACTTTTATTTAGTTTCGATTCTCCTCGGCGCGGATCGAACTTACATGTCCCGAAACACTGTATTTGTGACGTGATCAAAGTCTCGCTTTTTTTTCAGGCTTATCGCCGCGACCTGCAAGAAGCACAGGACTGGTGTCGCAAGTACAAGAAGTCGACTAACATCAAAGACCTCAACCAAGCTTGGGATCTTTACTACCACGTGTTTAGAAGAATCTCGAAGCAGCTTCCGCAGGTGAGGAGTGGCTCGATTTGTCTCACATAAAAAAAACTCTGCCCAGACCTGGGTCGAAATTCCTGCTTGCAGCCGGTGATTACGAGTACCTGGGCAGACCGCGGTGCATAGTGTTGACGCGCGCTTGGTTTAAAACTGGTCCGATATCGATTCTTTTTTGGCACCGCGTCGTTTGTGGATACAAGCTGCTTAATACCAATCTCGAGTTACGTTGATTCTCGTGGTTATGTGGAAGCCTAATTATTACACATAAAGCAAAAAAGAATTGTTTCACGTTAATTCCTCGCTTTTTCAGCTGACAACGATAGAGCTTCACTACGTTTCGCCAAAGTTGATGCAGTGCAGTGATATGGAGTTGGCCGTGCCCGGTACCTACACCCCCCACCAGCCCATCGTGCGCATACAATCGATACAGCACACGCTGCAAGTCATCACCTCGAAGCAACGACCAAGAAAACTCTCGATCAAAGGTAAAAATACAATTTAATAGTGAACTGACCGTCGTTTAATTTATCTCGCGGTCATTTGTCCAGGCAGCGACGGCGAGGATTACAACTTCCTGTTAAAAGGTCACGAAGACCTGAGGCAGGACGAGCGCGTCATGCAGTTGTTCCGATTGGTCAATTCCTTACTGGCCACCGACCAGGCTTGCAGCCGAAAGAACCTCAGGTGCGGTTTGCTCTTCTCTGTTGATCAGATCGTCATTTTTCGGTGGAGGATCCGAGTTTGCTTGCAATTATGCGTCCACTGCGCATGCGCACTTTTTACGTACTGTATTGGAATTTGCAATCGTGTCGGTTTCGCGATCAACAGTCTGATGTTTGATTGATCGAGATTTCTTTTGCAAACTCTCATTTCCTCTCGTGCATTCTGCTCGATTAATTCTATGCATGGCCGCCCATTTGCGCGGTTCGCTCTGTTGATTAGTGTGTCACGTGACAGCATTCATCGCTTTTCGGTTGTTCCGCTCTCGACGAACTCTGGTCTGATTGGTTGGGTTCCGAACTGCGACACTCTACACGCGCTTATTCGCGATTACCGCGACAAGAAGAAGATCCTGCTCAACATCGAACACAGAATCATGTTGCGAGTACGTGTGTTTTAATTGCGTTGTTGTGTGTTGCGTGTATTGTCAGTTTGTCCTTTTGCTTTATTATTATTGCCAATGACTAAAATATGGCTTTTTTGGAAACGACTTTCTTGTTTATTTCAAACGTTTTCTTGTTTCTATTAATCATATCGTTACTTGTGCGCTATTTCGTTTTTGCTTATAATGTCAGTCTTGTGTTTTCCTTGTGTTAACTCTTTGGACTTCTCTCATTTTAACAACTTGGTCGCATTCGCCGACTTTCAGATGGCTCCGGACTACGATCACTTGACGCTGATGCAGAAGGTGGAAGTGTTCGAACACGCGATCAACAACACTGCCGGCGACGACCTTGCCAAGCTGCTCTGGCTTAAGAGTCCGACCTCCGAGGTATTCGTCCGTGATTCGATTAACGCGATGTTTTCGCTCGCGACCGACCGAAATCGCGAAACCGCACAGCGGTCTGGTGACTCGTTTGAATCTCGAACTGCAAGCTTCCGACCGAAAAATTCGATCTTTGTCGCGTTTTAGGCCTGGTTCGATCGCCGCACCAACTACACTCGGTCGCTGGCTGTCATGTCAATGGTCGGCCACATTCTCGGCCTCGGCGACCGGCACCCGAGCAACCTAATGCTGGACCGGAAGAGCGGGAAAGTCCTCCACATCGACTTCGGAGATTGCTTCGAGGTTCGGCTTTCTAGCGCTCGTCGAATCGCTATCGTGTTAGTTACTTATGACAACGCTCGCTCTTTGCAGGTTGCCATGACCCGTGAAAAGTTTCCGGAAAAGATTCCGTTCCGTTTGACTCGAATGCTCACCAACGCGATGGAGGTACAAAATCCGAGCGACGATTGCGTTCCCACTCGGCCTCAAATAAATCGGCTTTTATCAGGTCACCGGCATCGAAGGCAACTACAAGCACACCTGCCACATTGTGATGTCAGTGCTGCGCGAGAATCGCGAAAGTGTCATGGCCGTGCTGGAGGCCTTCGTTTACGACCCCCTGTTAAACTGGAGACTGGTCGAAGGAGGTCAGTTACTGTTGTTACCCAATGATAACAGCGTCAGAGTCGATGCGAGCTTTACCACAAAATGCCTTAGTACTTGATTTTGTTAAAAGAAAGACTTGATCAAATTCAATTCGCCGTGTTTTAAACAAGAAGGTCACCGGTTCGTGTTCTACAAACTTCTTTATTTTTGAGCAAATCGATTGTCTGGTCCATTCCAGTTTCACTTTAAAAACGAAATTAAATTTTCGCCCCGATCTTCTCGTGCAGGAAACAACGATCTCTCGACGCGAGGAAGCGACATCTCCGGCGCTGAGAACTTGCTCGCCCCCCCCTCCTCCACCGCTCCGATCGGACCAGGTCTCGCCTCGTGTTTGCTTTCTAGCCGCGATCTCACTTTGTTGCTTTCGCAGGTGAAAGCTTGATCGCGCCGAAGCCCGAAGTCATGAACAAGAAAGCTCTGGCGATCGTCAATCGCGTCCGAGACAAGCTGACGGGTGAGTGGCGACGTCCTTGAACCCGGACTAGATTTCGGATCGAGTAGCTCGTACACCATGGTTTTTGATCACGTGATCACGTTCGGAAACGTGTCAGCCTGAAACACACAAATCGGGTTTGTGTTCGTATGAAAGCCGAGTCCCAAACAGTGTGTCTGCGTAGACTAATTTTTTAATAAAATATCTGTCGCACAAAACATTAATTCTTGTTCCAGGTTGTGATTTCAGTTCAGATCCAATGGAGATTGAAGAGCAGGTGAGCCTCCTGATCGCGCAAGCGCAGTCGCACGAGAACCTCTGCCAGTGTTACATCGGATGGTGAGTTTTGTCAAGTGTTTCTTGCGCGCTTCGTCGTGCGCCAGAGATGCTTTTTGTTTTTTTACTCCTCTTTTTTGCTTTGACCCGCGCCAGAATTAACAGAGAAATGACACTGGCGCACGCCGAACAGCCTAGGGAGCTGATAGTGCAAACAAGCTTTCAGTTGTTTCGCGAAAAGTCGTCGATGATTATTTTTGTACTTATCTGAAAGCTGAAATCGCGTGAGAGTTCGAAATATGTGAGCGCGATCTTGTTTTCTCAGGTGCCCGTTTTGGTGAGGGTTGACGTCAATCGAAAAACCAAATTAAATCCGTCTGAAGCAGACGCGAAAAGATAGACGAGAATCTCTCGGACGTGCAATGAGCAATGAACTTTCGAAGATTATTAACAATGCAAAACATCGTTAGTAGTCTGCTGCTCGTCATTGGAAAGAACAGAAATCGGTTCACTGTTGTAGTAATTATCTTGGGTTTTACTTTTCCTCGCATGGTGGATATTGGGTGCGGCGAATGAGGCAGTTGCCTCGGGCCCCCCCTCGAAAGTACCTCATATAGGCTCATTTTGCTATATATGTTATTTTAGGGATCAATTTGAAGTTGGGACGAAAAGCTGGAAATAGGAAATCAATTCAAAGTGAAGACTTTTTTTTAAGAGATCATCATGATTTTGGGAGAAAAAAAGCGAAAAGTGAGATCAATTCGAAGTGAAGACTTTTTTTTTGATCACGATGATTTTGGGAGAAAAAACGGAAATACGAGATCAAAGCCGTATTTTTTTTTAGAGAAACATCAAGTTTCGGAAATTCTTGCCTCGGGCCCCTAACTTTGAATATCCACCACTGCAGAGAAGTCTTTTTTTTATGGAGATAATTTTGTACGATTCTAGATGTAATGTTTCTTTTGATTTACCTCTGTTTGGCGATTGATTTCGTCGATCTTTACGTTCAGTATTTGTAATTCTTTTTTTTGTGAATGGTCTTCAGTAGCAAACCATTTGCGTTGCAGATTTATCGTTGTTATCGGCCCGGATGTCTGAAATAGCTTTAATTTTTCTTTTAAACGCATCGGAAATAAGTTATTGTCGCCCCATGCAACCCTGTCAGTGAATTTGTGTCGCTCTTTTTTTAATTGCTAGTTTGAAGATTAGAAATTTTATGTTCTTCATTCAAATCGCTGTTCTTAATCGTGCTCTTGTGCTTTCAAACGTGAACTTGTCGAATTATCGTGTTGTTCTTGGTGGCGATTTTGGCGAAATCGTTTCGTTTTAAAAACGATTGTCCAACCAGATTACAAATACTGCTCATTTTCTCCACTGGTTTTGTTTCACCCTTGGTGGTGTTGGTGGGTTTACCCGACCCATTCCTGGGGATGGGGCGAGGATCAACTACGCGGAGTCTCAGTAATTGAGCGACTCCCCACGGACCGGACCAGAGGTCCAGAATGGAGAGGGAATGGCCGAATATGGCCCGACGCATATGGTCCAGTACAGGGCAGTCTAGCACAAGTTGAGAAAGGTCCTGTGATTTTGCTGCATGAAGGAGTCTCGGCTCGACTAACCCTGTGGAGATAGTGCTAAGAAGAGTGCTGTGCCCGTTGCAGCGTAAACGAGAGAGAGCACAGCGAGGGAGAGGAAGCTCCTCAGGAGATACTGGAAGAATTTGATGTTAAAAGAGTCCAGATTGGACACTGCGTATCCCCTCCCGTCCTTGTGAGGAAATAAGGGTTGAGAGGAACACTGATATTGTGGAGGAGTCAAGAGAAGCTCCAACTTTAGCAGCTTAGTCATTACCAGGGAGGGAAGAGTGACCAGGTATCCCTTGCAAGTGGACTACCTTAGATTTAGATAAAACATTGTTAAGACATTGTGTATTGAATAGGGATTTGTGGGTTAAATATGGTAAGGGAGCAGAAAGGGTTGATAGGACAGATAGAGAGTCGGAAAATAAGGTAATAGGTTCGATTCAAAGCAATCTTTGAGTGAGATACACTACTCAAGGGAATGAAGAATGGCGTAAGTCTCGGCACTGTAGTTGGTACCCCAGAGTCCAGTCGAGAAAGAGAGGGAGGTAGCAGTGATACACTTTGTACAATTAATGTGAATCCCTGCACCACCCTGCCCTAGCTCACCAGGTGCCGAACCGTCAGTCCTGGAGTGATGTCGTTGCGAGATAGGGAGAATGGATGGGAGGTAGCTGTGGTATTGCGAAGGAAGGGGTGATCATTACGAGAGCATGGGGAGGTGAGGTGGTGTAAGTTCAAGGAGGTAGACCAGCGAGGTTTAGGAGGGCACGAGTAAGATGTAAGTTAAGGGTAAGGTTGTGTGATCGGGACAAGAATCTCCATGAACCTTTCTTGAGACGTGTGCGGGGATTAGAATTTGCTAGAAAAGCTAGAAGGAAAGGTTGAAGACAGTCGCAGGGCTCGTTCAAAGAAGGAGAGGGATTGGTGGGTGAGGGTGATGCGTAGTGGAGGAAGAAGCGCTTATACATAAAGTAGAGGAATAGGAGTGGACGATAGACAGCCTGTGATTACTCTGCAGGAAGACCTATCCATCCGCTACAGAGGTGAGAAGGGAAACCAGCCTGGGTAAGCATAGGTAAGGATGGGGCGAATGAAGGCTTTATATAGGGTACATAAAGATTCTTTTAATGGGCCCCAGGAGGCAGAGGCGATAGAGCGGAAATCACGAAATCGACTGTGAAACTTTTTCCGTAAGAATAGGACATAATGTTTGAAAGAAAGAATGCGGTCAAAGGTTACACCAAAAAAAAAAGGTTGGATGAGGGTTAAAGTTAAGTGGGGTGTTAAGAATGTACAGAGAGGGTTGTATACGTGATCGGTATGGGTCTAGGCTGAAGAAGGATGACCCACATTTAAGGGGGTTGAAAGGAAGGCGCCACTTGAGAACCATTCCACCAGTCTATTGAGAGCAGCTTGTACTGCGGAAGTTTTACACTCGACATTTGGGGAGGAGGCCCGAATGGCAAGGTCATCTGCATAGAGTGAAATCTTAACAGATATAGGGAGAAAGGTGGGAAGATCATTGATAAATAGAAAAAAGAGGACTGGTCCAAGAACTCAACCTTGGGGAACATCTCTTTGGTGATGGAAAGGACGACTGTAGGAATTACAGATGCGGACTTTCTAACGGCGATCTGAGAGATAGGATCGTATCCATTCGACAAAACAAAGCGAAAGACCTAAAGAGAGGAGTTTAGAAAGGAGGGCAGAATGCCAAACTGAGTCAAAAGCTTTCACAAAATCCACAGTGGCGAGGACTGTGTGCGCGCCTGGTTTAGATTGGTGAAAGGAATCTGCGATTGACTGTGAGAGGAGGAAGTCTGAAACCAGCTTGCTCGGGTGAAAAGATCCTTTGTTGTTCTAGAAAATAGGTTAGTCGTCCTAAAACCATTCTTTGGAAGAGTTTGGAGTACAGGAGGTGAAAGAGATGGGGCGATATGAGGAAGATGAGTCAGAGGGTTTTCTGGGTTTGAGAATCGGGATAATTTTCGATTGTTTCCAGGCAGATGGGAAGGTGTGAGTTGACCAAAAAAGGTTAAAGATATATAGAAGAAAATGTAGCGCGGATTGTGGGAGTTGGGTTAGAAGAGGCTAGGTAATTTGATTAGGGCCTGATAAGGTTGAGAGTTGAGAGATAGCTATGGAGAGTTCAAGAGAGGAGAAAGGTAAGCAGAAAGTGGAGTGCGGGGTGTTTCAGTATGCAGTCCTGATAGTATTCATGTGAATTTTCTCGGTGCTTCGAAAGGGTTTTAGGTTTTTTTTTATATCTTGTTTTATCTCTATATTTATCCTCCTGACTTGCAGGAAAGCGACGGAGGCGCTAATACATAGGGTAAGTAATTACCCCGACCTGCTTCCGGAGATGCCAAGATATTGCTGTCCGCTTGTAATTTAATAGAGATATGACTGTAATTTAAAACTGCTTGCCAGGACCACCAAGCAGGGAAAGTGCCGTAAAGTGTCTTTCCCAAGGACACAACAGAATGGCGCAAGTGGGTTTTGAACCGAGACCGCGTTGGTCACGAGCCCAGCGCTTTAACCATTCGACCACGCTGCCGACTAATAGTTGAGTTTGAGTAGAGGAGCCGACAGTTGAGTAGAGAAATGGGACTGTAGATGTGAAATTGTTGGTTTAGCACAGTCTACAGGGGTATGACAAATTGGGAAGTTAGGGAGATTAGATGAAGTTGGAAGGGGAGCCAGAGACGGAGAGAAGTAGTGAAAGACTTCACTGGGGCGGGTTTTAGGAGAAAGGCTAGAGCAAGTTTTCTGCCATGACTCAGCTTTAGACTTAGATACCACAGTGGAGGTATATCTAGAAGTGACGCTACTGTATAGTTCTGGCCAGTGGTAGATATTGGGTGAGGCGAATGAGGCAGTTGCCTTGGGGCCCCCCTTGAAAATAGCACTTATAGTTTGAGTTTGCTGCAGATGTTTTTTAGAGATTATTATGAAGTTGGGACGAAAAGCGGGAAATACAAGATCGATTCAAGGTGAAGATCTTTTTTTTACAGATCACCATGTTTTGGGAGAAAAATAGTGAAACCGGAAATCGAAGTGAAGATCTTTTGTTTTTAGAGATCACCATGATCTTCGGAGAAAAAAGTGAAAGACGAAATCAAACTCTTTTTTTTTTCTAGAGAACATCAATTTTGGGAAATTCTTGCCTCAGGCCCCTGAATTTGAATATCCACCAGTGGTTCTGGCGGTCCTCTTCGGAACAGTATAACTTTGCGAATGCCTTTTGGCGTTTCGCGACGGCATCTGCAACTTCAGAAGACCACCAGGCTTTAGCAGGGCGGTTGATGCTGCCGAAAGGAATGGCAGAAGTGGCAGCAACATTGAGGAGTTTGGTAAAGGTGTGGTTGGCTTCAGAAAGAGAAAGTTTTGTAAAGTTAGAAGGAAGAAGGCAGTGGGTATCAATATAAGTAAGGTAATCGTCCCAGCGGGCTTTATTGTAATTAAATGAAGGGGCGGGAGATGGAGTTAATTAAAGGGAAAGTAGGAATAGAGATAGAGAGAGAGGAAGATAATCTGAGTCAAGGTTCGGAAGGGTTTGCCATGAATGCCATGTGCATTTGGAGGCTATGTGGGCAGGAACAAAGAGAGATTAGGGGAGGAGCGGTTTCCAGCGGCGCGGTGTAGTAGGGTGTGATGTTCGGGGTTGTTAAGAGGTAAGAGATCAGAAGAAAGGAGCCAGTCAAACAAATCTTTGCCTGATTGGTCTTCCGGGGTGTGAGAGTCCCAGGATTAGTGATCACCGTTAAAATCACTGAAGGTGTAAGTAGCAGGGGATGATGGTAAGAGGAAGGGTGAGAAGGATTTAGGGCGAGAGTCAGAGTCACAAGAGCGGATAGGAGGGACATAGACATTGAAAAGGTGTATAGGTGAGGCTCCTTTTATTTTAACTGTGATAGCTAAGTAGTTGGAGCTGGGATCGAGAAAGAAGAGGAGTTAGTTGTGTGGAGAGGGGGATGTAGGTTAGATCATTTTTGACGAGTATGAGTACACCACCTCCTAGGTTTTCCGTAGACACGGTGGTTCCTCTCCTCATCATAGAGCGGTTCTTTTAGAGAGTTTAATAGCCAGGGATGTGAAAAGTGGTGTCAAAAGAGAGGTGCGACTCTTGCACGAAGATGAGATCGTACTGATTTTGAGAGAGAAATTGTATGAGTTCAGTACGACGGACGCGAATCGTATTAGCATTCCACTGTAGGATTCAAAGGTTGTTTCGAGAGGGAGAGGAAGGATGGAAAGAAAATTGTGTGAGAGGAGAGATGGTATGTTGGGTTTGAGAAGGAGGTAGAGATGACGCTGAGGGAGGGTAAGTAAAAATTAGTTAAGGGTGATCGGTGGGGTTATTAATAGTGAAGAGTTGTTTTGGGGGGGATTTTATTTTTGAAGATGTGGCTTTGTGGGTATTTGTAGATGAAGATGGGGGTTTGAGAGTGTTTGTGGATGAAGGTACGGGGTTAGGATGTGAAAGGGAGGGGGAGGTTTGGAAAGAGGATGGGCAAATTGGACAAGTCCAAGAGTGTCCCGGGGTGATTTTGCGAAAGTCTGTGGGGGAGAGACCGGAACAGGAGAGGTGTATCCAGAGAGAACAGTTGGTACATTGTACCGATCGGTTTCCCCAGGTGACTCTATGGGAGAAGACGGAACAGGGTTCTATAGGGCCTGGGTTGGGATGAATGTCATCGCTGATGAAAAGAAGCATAAGGATAAGAAGCAGCGGTGAGTAGGATAGGTAAAGAGGAGGTTTGGGGTGGAAGAAGAGACTAAGAAGAGTTGTCGGAGAGATAGTAGTAGAAATGGGGGGCGGTCATTTGGGTTTAAGAATGCTGTCCATATGTGACCGCGCATTGGACAGCAGGGACAAAAAACGAGGAGAAGAGTTGTCCGCGAGAGAATCGCCCGAGAATGAGACCCTCGTGAATTGACAAGCCATTTTGACCCTCCCCAGTGCAGGAAAGGGTGACTGAACCACCATGTTGAGGTAACTGTCGTTGGTGCAGTGTTTCACCCATTGCAGTATTTGCTGTCAGAAATGAGCAGTTGTTAAATTGAGCCCGTAAACTACATAAAAAGGAATACGACAGTGAGGCCTTGAACATTTTCTGCTTGGAAATTTGACCCTTTTCCTGGCGATATTGACAAGCTGTGAGCCCGCAGAGATGCCACTTCCGATTGTAACTTTCTCTTTGGTTTCATTTTTATTAAGTAGTTTGACTGTCACTGAAGCTAAGAGGGCAAAACAGAGCTTAAGTGACGTAAAGTGTTTTTCGCAGAGCGCAATAACTTGACCGAGACAGAATTTGAGGTTTTCATCTCTTAACTACGTTGCTGTCAAACAACATCATAATAAGATGCATGTAAAAATAATCACGTTTGTTGGTATATTCTGAGGCTCCGAGTCTTCTGCCTACTGGAATATCTCTGTACCCAAATAATACCTTTCATTGTTTTCTTTGAATTGGCATTTACTGAGCATCACGCTGAACAAGAGCATCTTGCAGTTTTATCATTCCTGTTTTTGTCATATACACGACGCTAAAATGACTCTAGCATTTAATCTACACTATGAGGCCAAAATAAAGTCGCGTGTCTCATAATTTATTAATAGTCAATTGGATCACTTTTAGCTTTGATGACAGCTTTCATTCGACTAGGCATTGCATCTACCATACTTTTTCAACCTGCAAAGATCAATTATTGCCCATAATTAATTTCTCCTCCAAATCAGGTAAAGTTCTAGGAAGTGGTAATGAGTCTTGTAGCTTCCTCTCAAGTTCATCCCACAGGTTCTTCATAGAATTCAAATTAAGGGACTGGGGCGGCCAATACATGTGCTGAAATGATCCACTTAATGTTTCAAACAAATTTTCCACTTTTCTAGCCCTATGGATGCGAGCATTGTCGTCCCGGAAGATTCCATTTCCGTTTGGAAAATAAAAATCTATTGCAGGTTGGACATGGTCCCTTAGTATCTCTAAATAATCATTAGAGTTCATTTTATTGCTGCATTTAGTGACAGAACCTTGCCAATGCCAGCAAAAGCAAGCCCAAAGCATCACATTACCCCCAGGTGCTTGAACAAAAAATATCACTACAGAATTCAAACTATTGCATAATTGATATAGATAATAAGAAACAGCTAAGTGACACAGGTGTTAATTTCAAAAGTTTACAGTAGACCGCACAGCGAATCCCTCTCTTCTTGGCTTCAAATTCTTCAACTATAGGAAAGCTATCCGAGCCTTCCCCAATCGCACCGCCGGCTTTCACACACGTCTTATAGTTTTATAATATATAATATATATTAAAGTTGAGATTTCAATATGAAAGCATAACAGGCTTCCACAAGCCAACAACCACAATTATTTAGTTGACAATACTGCCCAAACGATGCAGCCAACGATGTAATCGCAAAATGAAATTTTCCCAAGTTTCGCTTGCGATCTACAAACTCACACTTCAAACTATAACACTAAACCAAATCACTGAACCACTTGATTACCAACGACTGAAAGGGAATAAATTTACGAACATCTCAATTTATAGTGTGCTCGCCACGTGTAAGTGAACCAATCAGATTTTATTAGGATCACTGCACGTGGTCCGTCCAAAAGGCAGTGACCGCAAACAATAGAATTAATTAAGAGGTTTCAAAAAAGACTTCAATACAGTTAATTAACTTTTTCAATTACAGTGCGAGTTCTATTTTTTTTATGATTTTAACAACAGGTTTAAATAAAAAATAATTCCGCGACCTTTATTTTGGCCTCGTAGTGTAATTCAACGATCAAGAAAGAAAACAAACAGTTGATTACTATCCATGTCGGTATATCGTATGAAAGTCGCAAAATCGGGTGAAAAGAATTTCTTATAAGCCTTTGCAAATCTACCGTAGTTAAATTTAATAAAGTGTTTTGTCAAGAGACGAACAGATAGGCTTTGGGGCAAGCAGCTGGGTAAAAGTAATGGCAAAACATTTTTATGGGTAATGAGGAAGCAAAATATTGCTTTAGACTTAACCCACTGTCCCGACTTGACACTAGAAGAAAAATACCTACCCAGTTGTTAATTTTTATGTCTGATCAATCGAAACTACCAAAAATTACGATATTTTAAAAATTTTCTATAAATTTGTGCAAATAATTTTTTATTTATTGGCTACCAGGCCTAGTTGTACGAGCCCAGCATTTGAAGGACTCCGTTCAGTCCCCCTACAATTTTCAAATAGAATTGAGCCATTACAACCTGGAATACACTGCTTGTTTTCCAGCAATTCATAGACTAATCCCATGAATTTAAAAATTTCTAACTGTTCTTTTATAATTGCAATGTTTGAATTTATTACAAAACGTGGCTGTGACACTAACTTTACTTGGACGGTTTTTTTTTTCAAAAGAGAGGGTTAGCGAAGAAATTTTAAATTGTTGAATCGAGTGATTTTTTAGCTGTGATTTAGTCCAGTTTAACTTCCGAAAAGATTTTAGAAAAGACTCTACTACAAGGACTCGAGTTGAGTTGGAGTCTTTTTAAAATTTTTAGGAGTGGACTCGAGACAATTAAAAACTGGACTCTGCTATCAGGCGTAGACGCTAGGCCTGTTTGATGTTGTTTTATTAAATTTTAGCCTCTACGTTCAGCGTGATATTCTACGAAACCCAATAAACTGAAAAAGATAAGCGAATCCGAATCCAAACGTCAGCAGTAAAACAAACCTTAAATCAATTATATACAAATAATAAAAGATTGTATAAAGTAAAGTAATGAAAAATAAATATCGTGGAACCACTGTTTTTAGAATGATTACCAACAACTATAAAAAATTGTCCGCCCGTAAAGTACGTAAAAGATTTACATGCGATTATGATATGTGAGACAACTCCCAACTTTAATCCAATGTAGACTCTTTAAAGTGTATAGCAATTCTATTTCTATACCCGGTCTAGAATTAGATTACAAGCAATATACTACCATACTATAACAGTACTATAAAGCAGGCATGTCACACCCCTTTCCTCAAAGTCTTTTAGTAGGGTCTGTGCATTTTTTTTGAATTTTTAATTCGGACACTCAATAGGAAATTGAAATATTAATTAATTTAAAACGAGGTTGATTTGATTTTAACATCAAATTTTTTAAAAGATTTGCGCAATTCCCCGCATGGACGAGATTTTCCACCCAACTAAAGCAAAGACCTTTTTTGTTCTTTGCTTTGATTTTAATGTAAAATTTAAATGTAAGATAAACCTATGGCGCAAATTTTAAAACCTAATATAAGAAATTTTAAAATTTTACAATGAAATTCAAGTGAAGACCGAAAAAAAGTCATCATCTTGTTTGCTAACCAGATTGCGGCCCGCGGCAAATTTTTTCAGTTAGAATTTTACCGATGTGCCGCTCACAAGTTTAACATGCCTGCTATAAACTATAAAATTTTGTTAATTTAAGAAATCGGTCTAAAATGATCGTCCGTCAAGGTTGTCTTATCTTAATTTTATCGCATTTAGTAATATAATTAAATCACCGAGCCCGAAATACTTAAAAATAGCAAATGGAATTTCCTGACAGCAAATTTTTGGCCGTTGCGTAGGCTAATTGTTTGCTAATTAAATTTTAAGCTGTGAAATCAAATGTAATGTTTTTAATTTAAAATTCATCGGTTCTTCTGGTACAATCAGAGGCAAGTTCAACATCAACAAATACAACAAAAAGCATAATATATTTTTAAAAGAAAAACTAGTAACACGACGTTTCGTCCGTTACATCAGCCGAACTTCTTCAGATAAAAACAGCACAGAATGCGCAACGTATTTAAAAGTCAAAACCAAAACTAATAATCCCAATAGTCAAAACAGCCCACACAGCAACTATTCAAAAACTTTGTGCAACAGAACTAAAATCAACAGGTTGAAAACCTACATCAAAATAAAATTTTTATATTATGGTATATTTTAGGAAAAAGATTCCAATTATAATGTTTTTATATTAATTATAATATTAATACCAATATTAATAATATTAATATAACTAGTAATTATAACATAATTAATATAATTTCATATTAATCATAATATTTTTGAAGTTACCCAATTATAGCAGTCCTTTTAATTCATGATAATGGTTGTTTTCCTCTACGACAAACGGTTATAAAGAATAAATCTCTCATAGAACAATAAATCTCATGATACTTCAGAGATATTTGTAGAAGACAGTTCTAATAATCTAAAACATTCTCATTCTGTAATTCAGACAAAATAGAGTAGTTGTGGCCGCTGGTTTACTGTATTTAGACTCGGTACACCATTCGTGCTCAACCTTTTGTACGTGGCGCGGGGTCAAATTTCTTATTGACAAACACTACCGACGCCCTCGCTTCAAATCAAATGCCGAAATGCACTTTTTCGTCTTTGAAACTTTGGTGAAGTATGAGAATGGTTAACGTTCAAACCCAAAAGGTGGACGTCATAAACATTCAAGGGCGCCATGGACTCCACGAGCTACAGGGCGGACACCTCTTCAAGTATGTATATTGTAAATTTATGAGAGAGAGAGAGAGAGAGAGGTATTTTATTTGATTGTTACGCGTAAAAAGATGCCACACAAACACATAAATAATGAAACAAAATAAAGTGAAATAAAACAATAAAAATAAAACAATGTTTTCGCGTCAAATCAGGAGACTGCGAAGTGACCAATTACGGTCTTCGGGTCAAGCAGCCACCCTAAAGAAAAATGAAGTTATTATTATAATTTAATGGTATATTATGTAATTGGCATGAAAGTATGAAGCGAACTGAGTAAAAAAAAAAAAAAAAATTATGGTCATTAATAAAATATGAAAACAAAATTAATATTGTAACAATAATTGCTTCTTGTAATTTTCTTTAAATTTATTAAACGAAAGTAATTTAGTATTTAAATCAATGTTATTCCATATTTTTACTCCAGTATACTTAAATGATTTTTGTAATCTAACTAGCCTGTATTTCGGAATATAATATTTCAGAGAATGGTAACTTCTGGTATAGTAATTGTGTACAGCGGCAGAAGTCAGAAAATAATTATTAAACGTAATTGGAAGGCGAGAATAATGATATAAAAACATTAATTTAGCTATTTCAAAATTACAAAGATCCTTAATTTTTAAAATTTCTAAGTCACGATAAAAAGAAGTGATGTGTTGAGATTTCTTCATACCAACAATGGCTCTAATGCTGTTATTTTGAAGCAATTGAAGTTGATTTAAGTTATTTGACAAAACACTTGGTCCCCAAGTCACAATGCCATACAATAAATGTGAATGTACGAAAGCGTGATATAACGAAATGAGGGTTTTCTTTGGCAAAAATTTTCTTAATTTCCACAACATTCCAACACTTTTTGCCATTTTTTTTGCAAGTATACTAATATGGGGTTTGAAATTTAAATATTGATCTAGATCAGTGTTTCTCAAAGTGAGCCACTTGGCTCCCTAAGGAGGAATTTAAAATCTCCAAGGAGGAAAAATCACTAGGGGAGAAATCAGGGAGGAATTTGAAAATTTCACTACAATGTGAGGCAAAAAAATTGGTACTTCAAAGTGAAAAGTTTTTTTGGAATTACTACTTTTTAGGGACGAAAATATCAGCAGTGTGGTCGAGTGGTTAGAGCACTGTGATTGTGACCAACATGGTCTCAGTTTAAAACCTACTCATGCCATTCTGTTGTGTTCTTGAGAAAGACATTTTACGGTACTTTTCTTTGCTTAACAGTCTTGGCAAGCAATGCCAAATTTCAGTCATATCTCTGTATAAAAAAAAAAAAATTCAACCAGACAGCAATATCTGGGCATCTCCAGAAGCAGGTTGGGTTAATTGCTTGCCCTATCTATTGTGTTGTGACGCTTTCTGTGAGTCAGGAAGATAAATATAGAGATGAAATAAAATAAATAAAAACTGAGAAATCTGAGTAAGATTTAAAATTAAATGTTAACTTTTGAACTTTCTGGGATAACTATAATTTGGGTCACAGATTTGGATGAAGACAAAAAAATTCTTCTCCTTGATCATCGAGGTATTCTTTTTTAGAAGGGGGAAATGATGGTACCCAAGTCCTGAAAGGGAGGAATGTAGCAAAAACTTTGAGAACCACTGATCTAGATTAATCCCAAGGTAATTGACATATTCACATGATGAAATGATATGGTTTTTAAACCTAATTTCCAAATTTAGCGGTATGTTTTTTAAAGTAGGTTGTATTAAAAGAATTGTTAACTTTTTGGGGTTTATTGTAAGTTGATTTGCATTCATCCATCTGTTAACTTTAACTAATTCTTCATTAATTGATAAACGAATAGAATCAATATTTTTTTCTTTAATTATTAAACAGGTGTCATCTGCATATAGTTTAGAGTTACTCTTAATCGCATTAGAAAAATCATTAACGAATATAATATAAAGTAATGGACCAAGAATGGATCCTTGTGGAACGCCATATTTTATCTGCTTTAAAGTTGACGATTTATTATTTATGCGAACATATTGATATCGATTCGTTAAATAACTTTTTAAAAGGTCATATGCATTACCTCTAATACCATAATTATTCAATTTTAACAATAATCTTTCATGGCATACAGTGTCAAAAGCTTTTTTCAAATCGATCATGACTAAGCATGCAAGTTTTTTTTCATTTATAGCATCATATACAGTAGTTGTTAAATCTAAAATAGCATGGCTAGATGAATGATGTTTTCGAAAACCATATTGAAATGGATATAAAATATCATGCTTATTTATAAAAGACATTATTCTATCCTTATTTAGTTTTTCTAGAATTTTGGAGAGACACGGTAATATAGAAATAGGACGATAGTTAGCCATATCACACTTTGAATCAGTTTTATGTATGGGTATAACGGAGGCAATTTTTAAAAAGTCAGGAAATATTCCAAAATCGAAAGATAAAGAGAAAAAATATGATAAATAAGGTGCTAAAATATCACCAGCCACTTTTAGAAAATATGAAGGAATAACATTATCTTCACAACATTTCTTTGATTTTAACGAATTTATTATATTGAGAATTTCATTGACTCTTGGTGGTTCTAAAAAGATCGTATTTTTTACTTTATCATTAAGAAAAGATTTACATTGTGAAATTTCAGATGAAGGGATTTCATTTGCCAATTTTTGCCCGATGTTAACAAAAAAGTCGTTAAAATGTTCTGCAACTTCATCTGGTTTATCATAATAAATACCATTAACCTTTAGGTTGATTGTTGAATTATCATTACTTTTTACAGAAGGCAAAATAAATTTTAATGTTTTCCATACAAGATTGGGATTATCAGCGTTATTACTAATTTGTTCATGAAAATATCTCTTTTTACATATAGATTTTAAATGTGTGAGTTTATTAGAGTATTTTTTGAAAAACATTATCTTTTCAATATTATTGCTTTTAAAATGAGTTTTGTACAAGCTTTGCTTATGGCGAATTGAAACAAATAGCCCTTTTGTTATCCAGGGTTTTGACATTAAACGTTTTTGCTTTCTACTTACAGTGGTGATTGGAGCATGTTTATTAATAATTTGTAATATTACATTGTTCAATGCCTCAAATTCTGACATATAATTTTCAGGGGTTATGACAGGTAAGTGATTCATATAGGAATGAAGAGTAAAATCAAGATTGTCACGGTAAGCAGTAGCATCAAAATTTTTTATTTTTCGAAATTTCATTGGGGTAATAATTGCTTTTTTATTTTTCTCTAGATTATAAAATTTGTTAAATTACAAGACAGCGAATACGAATAAAGGATCAGAAATATGATAATCTATAAATGCCAGGAGTAATATTTAAATCGGAATCATTTGTTAAAATGTGATCGATTGAAGTTTTAGAGCGCATCGTGAGACGAGTTAGTTTGTTAATAATCAAGTAACAACCATTGCTTTTTAAATATGAGGAATTTTCATTGTTTTCAAAGCAGTAAAAGTTTTGTATAGAGCGAACAAAGTGCCCTCAACAAGAGCTCCCAAAAACCTTCATGGAAGTGCCCGCGTTTAAACCAAAATTAATTCCCTCTTCATAGCAGCACCATGGCAGCACAAAAAGTTCTTCAATTCAAGTAAATTCAAGTGAATTCAAGTGGTCTTCACTTGCATGAAATCCATTCAATTTGCTCTATTTAATTCGCATAAAATCTTGTTTTGTTTTTTATTTTTATGTTTTGTTTTTTCTTCTCTCCAGTTTAAAGGTAAAAAAATGAAGACAAAAAAATATCTTCATTCAATCATATATTTTTTCAATTCTTTAAAAACAATCCAATTTTAGTTTTCGCACCAGTACTCCCTTTTGTAAATCCACCAGTGTTTTGAAGTATTACTCGTAGCAAATTTAGCTTTTTTAAATTTGTGTTAGTGAAAGGAAGTCAGCGTATCCAACATTTTAAGTGACTTTTGAATTTTGTTGTGGTGGAAAAAAACCGTGTTAACTTAGAAAGCGGTCTTATACTTTATGCTGATTAGTGTAAAAAATATGACTTTTCGTTTAATTTCTGCTGTCCCCATTCGACGGTCGCAAAGAACTTCCTAGAATTTTTGGCTGCAAATATTTTCCGGGAAATATGATTACGGAGTGAATATCAACGTTCACGCTTCCCGCGATACTTTCATTTTCTGCTGCAGCGGCTAATTCGAAAAGCGTGACGCCATTCTTCTTCTTTAGACCGTGAAATTTTTTGGTAATTTTAGTCTTAATATTTCTAAATTCAGTTTTTTCATATAAATCGAGAAGCTCAAACCGTTGTTTGTGTTATTCAATGTCCTTCGTTTTTCTGATTTGCTTTCGCTATTTCAATCTTATTGAAAGCAGTTCAAGTAATTATAAGCAAATGCTAAAATATTTTACTTAGGTTAAACTTTTTTTCTATGTGCCGAATAGAAATTTGCATTGTTGATGATTCATGGTTGCCAGAAATATTTTATAAAAAGGTGCCTGAAACTGGCAAATTAACCTCAAAAATGCCAACACCAACTTTTTAGGAAATTTCAGTTTTTACTATGATTTCATGCGTAATGTTTTAAACGTTACAGATCCGGGAACTAAATTTTACCGCACATTTGGTTGAAGACAAAAAAAAGTCTATACTTAAATCTAACAACAATTCTCGGCTGGTGACTGTTTTAAATGTTAAACAAAGGCCTTTTTTGTCCTTAAATTAACGTACGGTCAGAAATTTAGTTCTCGTAGCAGCAAATTTTTAAATTATACACATAAAATCAAAGTGAATATAAAAAAATGTTGGTAATACAAAAAAACATGCTGTGGTCCAGGGCAATTTTATACACTAAAGTTTCAGTCACCAATGCGATCCGAGTCATCTCACCAATTTGATACGTCTGCCTAAGACGGCCTTGGTCCATACAACTAAAAGCGCCAGCCAAATGCAAAGAGCAAAAAAATTCGCCCAATCCGCGATAAATCGCCTACTCTGGCAACACTGGGCCGATACAGTACGGCCTGTACCCTTGGATTTTTGTACCGGTATAAGCCGGTCGTACCAAATTTTGTATTAACTTGAATTGTTGTATAATGTAACGTTATCGTCTTTGAGTACCGTCATTACCTGCTCCAAACACGGCCCTGTCGTCGTACGTTTTTACTGAAAAAATAAAAGAACACTCTCTTTTCTTCAATCGACAGCAAATTGAAGAAGTAAATTTGCGCTTGTATTTAATTAAGGCAAAATTTTTCGCATTTAATTTATTTAGAGTTTTTGGTTTCTAAACAAATATTCGTACAACCGTGCGCATAACTAGAAAATTTTGAAAGCATTGAAAAACTATTCACTAATCTGACGTTTAGTCCCAAAGCAAACCATGCAGGTTGAGATGCGAACTTGTCAAATGATTGCAACAACACATGCAAGTTTTTATCTGAAATAGCCTGTTTAACTAATGAAAATCAATACCCTTAAAAATTTATAGTAAACAATAAACTCATTAGTTTCACGGCAAAGTGCGTGGTAGGAATGGTGTTCAGTCAAATCAATAAAAGTTGTATTATAAAAGCTTTTCTCGACAAATCTCGTAGATACAGTATAACATAACATTTATGTTAGTCTTTTCAGTGCCTCGTTTTGAATGGACCAAATTAAGCATAGATTTCCACTTTAAATTGTTCGTTTTTCTTTTTGAATCAAAAATTTGGCACAAAATTTTCGCCACAAAGGACAGAATTCTTGGATCGAGCAATTAAATGTGCTTTTAAATGGCACCCATTTTTACAATAATTCCAACTTATCCGATGGAAAATAAAAATTTAGAACTCTCTCTCTGCTTCTATTGTACTAGTAGCCATTTATACATCAAATGCAACACATTTGTTAAAAATCTTGAAGGTTTACACATAAAATTTATTTACCTACAGCAAAAACTCTCATCAACAATTGTACTGCTAATACTAGTAAAATCGTTATCAGCAGAAAATCTCATCAAATTACCTTTCAACTCCATCAGCTTTCGTTTATTAAAACTTCGTCAAATACTATAAATAAAAAAGAAAAAGATGATGATAAAAAATTCTCAAATATTTTTTTATCTCATGGATGCTATTGCTAGCTTAGAAATTTGCCAGCTTTTACTTTGTAAATTTACTTGTAGAAAAAAAGCAAGATCTGATCAATATAATCTTTTACTCTACAGCAGGGCTTCTCAAATTTTTTGTTCTACGACCCCATTTTAAAAAATAAATTTTTGTGCGACCCCTATATGTGTAGGCTAATTTTACGTTAATTTTTCCTGTGGAAAACCATGCGTGTGCAGGAAAAATTATGTAAAGCATCAGTGGTGGATATTCCAATTCAGTACCAGAGGCAAGAATTTTCAAAAAATTTTCGTTACCTGAGAAAAAAAGAGGTCTGATCTGGGCTTGCATATTTTTTCTCAAAATCAGGGTGTTCTCTAAAAAAAAAAAAGGTCTTCACTTCCATTTGCTCTCAGTTTTCCCTATTTTCGTCCCAAAATCAGGGTGTTCTCTAAAAAAAAAGGTCTTCGCTTCAAATCGATCTCCTTTTTCCGTATTTTTCTCACAAAATCATGGTGATCTCTAAAAAAAAGGTGTTGTGATATTGTGCAATAGATGACGTAGTGTTTTTTTAAACGCTTCTAATCTTAATCAGCGCCTTCTGCTCGAGCAATTATTGGACACGCGCATCTCCAAGCATAATTGTTACAAGTTAAATATGCGCCTTTATTTTGGTTCATCAGTCAGTTCAAAGTTATCAAGCTACTACAGCAAACTAACTAAAAGCATTCTATTTCAATACGGTTGTTTTTGGCTAAGTACTTTTTTGTGAATATTTATTATTGTTTTTTAATAAACCTGTGTATTCGTGCAAAGATACAACAGGCAAAAGTGGCGACGAGGATTCAAGTAACTCATCTGCGTCAAGAAAAAAGAAAATTTGTTGAATCTGCATTAAAGCTTGAATTGTCGAAATGTATATGTACGAGGGTCAGTCAAAAAATAATGAGCCCAAGTCTCTCCTGGCCATATTTGTTGCAATAAAATCAAAAGTCATACATCAAAAGAAAGCCCAGGGATAGGAGATCTCAGTTCTACTTTTCAATGTAATCTCCGCACTTTTCAATTCCAACTGTCCATCGATGAACAAGGGACACTATGCCAGCCTTGTAAAAGTCAGCAGGCTGCATTTTTAACCAGTTTCTTACAGCGTGCTTGACTTCTTGATCACTAGTGAAGTGCTGCCCCCTAACTCCTTCTTTCAATGGTCCAAAAAGATGATAATCAGATGGTGCCAGGTCGGGTGAGTATGGGGGATGGGTTACCGTTGTCCATCCAAAAGAAGCAATCACTTCACGAGTTTTGAGACTGGTATGGGGCTTGGCGTTATCGTGTTGCAGCAAGACCTTAGACATGTCCAGGTGAGGTCGTACTCTTCTCAGTTTTGCTTTCAGTTTGCGTAAAGTGTCAATGTAAGCATCTGAGTTGATGGTAGTACCTTTAGGCATAAAATCTACCAATATTACTCCTTCAATGTCCCAAAACACAGTCGCCATAATTTTTCCAGCTGAACGTTGACTTTTGAATTTCTTGGCTCTTGGGGACGTGGGGTGACGCCATTCAATGGATGATCTTTTCGACAGAGGTTCATAGTGATGAACCCAGGTTTCATCTCCTGTCACTATACGGCTGAGAAAAGTTTTGTCACTTCTGTGACACTCAATAAGCTCCGAACAAGCTTCAAAACCGGCTTGCTTGTGAAAATCCAAAAGTTGCCTCGGAACCCATCTGGCGCAAACCTTTGCAAAGCCTAGCTCATTAACAATATTCACAGCACTTCCATGGCTAACTCCAACACGTTCAGCAATGTCATCAATAGTGATTCTGCGATCATCTCTAATCAATTTCTCAACCTTATCATTGTTTCCAGGATTGACTGCAGAAGATGGTCTTCCACTTCTTGGTCTGTCCTGGAGGCTACTCAAACTTGGATCATCTTCTTCGTGTTTAATCCTGGATACCCACTTTTTCACAATCTTTCGAAAATTTGTTTTGGTGGCTCCCCTTCCGAAACAAGAAATTCAATCACAGCTCTCTGCTTCTGACGGACATCCAGTGATGACGTCATTTCCAAAACACAATACCAAAAGTGGACACGTTGAAACAATTTTTTTTTACAATTTATCTTTAAAGCAGTAAATTTACTAAACACCCTTAAAATTTCTAGAAAAAATATGAAGGTTAAAGTTAACAGGGCTCATTACTTTTTGACTGACCCTCGTATTTTTGAGCTAGAAATGGCCAAAGCCGAAGATTTTATTTTGAAAATAGCACACCTTACTTCAAGACAGACCAATCGATAGGAATTTTTATTCCATTTCTGGATAACTTTATTGTCACTTTCGAAGCAAGATTTACGACTAGTGGACCAACTCCTTAACACATTAAAAATATTCCAAGTTTTGGGAAAATTTTACAAAAATGATTTAACGAAATCCTCGGGAGAATTAGTGCCTGAATTGATATTATGGTACAGAAAACTTTTTCGTTTGAACGCAGCAGAAAGACCAATTGATGTGTTGAGCAGCATCAAGGAATGCAGTTCTGATACTTTTCCGAACATATTTATATTTTAGGAAGAGAGGTGATTTTTAAAATCCACTTAAAAATTATAGCAAGCAAAATTAAACATTTCAACTCTTCCAGTGACAACATGCACTAGTGAAGAATCGTTTTCCACATTACGCAGACTAAAAACGTGCTTACGAAACAAAACTGGTACCACTCGAATGAATGGACTTGTATTACTAAACATTTATAGGAGCCACACCCCCTTGCCCTGATGACGTAATTAACAGATTAAGTGAAGGTTATTTTTTTGTTCGTTTGATTTTTCACCTATTTTTCTCATCCTTTACAGGAGTTGCTTTTAATTTGGAAAGTTTCTTGTCATGATTGAATTACACGCACATGCCTTTTCAATAGTAAGTTTCACGGTTGGGTGAAAAAAATTTATGCTACTGCAAGATGTTCTTGAAACCAAAACACTTTATTGTTGAATGAAGGCCTAATTTGCCCATTACCAAGACCACTTAGAGCAATCGTGTGTGCGTACGCCACTGACCACAACCATAGTAAATCTAAGATTAAACTTATAATCACGAACTAAAACGCACCACACGATTTTCTGATCTAAAAAATTTTTAGAATTTCATGTAATTCTCAAATCAGTAGTTAATTTAAAAAATTAAATATTGAATAAAAACCAATTTGAAATAATGATTTCGACATTTCAAAAGAGAGATGTGGCTGAAACAATTAGCCAAGGCAACTCGAAGGGCTGATTTCAAAGATTAAAATAAAAACAGTAGACCAATGCAGAATTTCTCGTTTTTTTGAATATTTTTAAATTTTGCATAAAGCTTTTTAATTAGACCGCGTTAGGAAAAAAAAGATAACTTTACGCAAAAAAAAATCTTTTAAACAGATAGAAAATAGTTACTTTAAAAATTAAATTTGTTACCATATACTTCGAATTTTAAGTGTTACCGGTATATGATTAAGCATAGTTTACTGCAATAACTTCATGTTTTTATTTTCCGTTATAAGTAATTTTGTTTTCAAAAGAGTACTGGTGTCAGTTACGCTTGAAAGTGAAGTTATGGGACAAAAACTTTTTTATTAATGTTTTTTTTAATTCAATTTCTATATTTATCTTCCTGACTCATAGGAAAGTGACGGAGGCGCTAATGGATAGGGTAAGCAATTACTCTGACCTGCTTCCGGAGATGCCAAGATGTTGCTGTCCGCTTGAAATTTAATATAGATAACTATGACTGAAATTTAGCACTGCTTGCCAAAGCCACCAAGCAGGAGAAAGTGCCGTAGTGTCTTTCCCAAAGATATAACAGAATGGTACGAGTAGGTTTTAAAAACTCTGTAAATTCCAAAAAAAGCGACTAATTTTATTGTAGCAAAAACGTCTCATAGTTTATCTATTTCAAGCCATAATATTTGCATGAAAAAACTCTTAAAAGAAAGAAACAAGCTGATTTAATTAATTTTAATTTTGTGTGAGTTGTATTTTAAAATCTTACAAGGGATCATTGCTTGTCAAGTATTAATATAAACATAGAGTTGTAGTGTATCAAGCGTTAAATAAAACAAAATGTAGTTTTCTCAAAAAAAAAACAGCTAAAATTTGTAGACGTAAAATGAATCAAAATTTCTGCGAGAAAAGTTAAAATTAATACCTTTTAGAGAGAAAAATTTTTTTTGATGAAACGACTTGCGTTTTTTGTAACGAAGAAAAGTTTATATTCCCATAGGTAAAATGACTAAAATTTCATTTACTTCTGGCGCAACCGCTGGCTTTCCTTCTTCTGTAGGTATTGATTTTTGGTGACTGTATACTAACAGCGCTAAATGCTGGCTAAAATTTACTAAGCACAGAAAGGACACGATCGTGTACCCACATAAAGGTCAAAGAATAGTCGTAGATTCAAGTCTAAGCAATATTGTTTTAAACCTGATCATGCCGCTGCGCAAATTAGAAACATTTTCTTTCAAGAAAACCCGACTGCACTTTTCATTGGGGCCTGCAGATTTCTTTTGATTTGAAATGAAAAATAAATATCAAAAACTATTTCGACCACGCATTTGTCGAAACTACTGATTTTTTTAATGGAACATCAGTAATTTGAAAGAAGTCATGCAGTTATGAAGTATCATTCACGCAATAATAAATATTTGCGCCAGTTCAAGGTAAACTGTAAGTAGAAAAATTATTCTTAAATAAATGGTTTTTCATTTTACTAACTAATGGTTCGATAAAATGAAGGATAGGCCTGGGGTTAGGATTAAAGCGATGATTAGGGGTTAAAGTTTCCTGTGTACGAGTTAAGTCAGCGGTGTTGAGTTAAGTTGTCATTAAACCAAAAAAAAGTCAAAAATCAGAAACATTTCTAGGTTTTATATTGTTACATCCAAGGCAGCTTTTAAAGGTTGTAATACATCTGTAAGTTTAAACAAAGCGAAGACTAAAGGTCGGTTCAGACTAAAACTGGACCCGGAAACAGTAAAGCGTCTGGCGGAAAGATTGTTTATATTAAAAGAAGAAAGCGTGAAAAAGGGCCGAAGCGCAAAATTTGGTCATGGAAAAGCAAGCGGAA
Source organism: Diplosoma virens (assembly GCA_963680785.1). NCBI lineage: Eukaryota > Metazoa > Chordata > Ascidiacea > Aplousobranchia > Didemnidae > Diplosoma > Diplosoma virens. Next base: position 21,270,141 of record OY796886.1, on the reverse strand, counting down.
AGCGTAAATCTGCTTCCTTCCGAACAGACCTCATAAGAGAATTTTAAAGCAATATATGAAATACCAATAACTACCGACTCTGCCGAGATAATTAAAGAAAATGTAAAAAAGAACATTATTTTGTGCCAAACAGGCAAGCCTGCGACTCGGCATTAAAAGCTTCAACGATTGTTCTGTAATGAGTTTTTTTGTCTTTAACTTACTTTTGGAAACAGCAGGGCACATCCAGTCTCGCATGATTAAGTCCGTAATTTTTTCATTTGAGAAAAGTTTGCTTTTGCTTTTGCCTTTTTTTCATTCGAGAAAAGTTTATTTAATGCAGACATTCTTAAACTTTTTATGCCGCATTCCTTCAATTACACTTGCAAAATTAAGAATTTTTCTCGTTTTTGGGTTTTTAAATTGGTTTAAATTGTAAAACTAAAGTTTATTTTCAATTTCCCATCCTGCATAAATCAAAAAATAATAAATGGGACCAGTTTAGCTTCCCGAAGTAATGTAAACGGAAAGCTGCTTTTTTATCAAAAGTAGTGCTTTATTTCGGGGTTTAGTTGTAGACATTTCACAACGTCATGAATTTCACAGTCCAGTTTGTTTTAAACTAGTGTCATACACCACACTTAAAAGTGCAGAAAAACCACTTTTATCAAGATAAGTGGTTGAAAATGGTAATTAGGTACGCATAGCTACATTGACGACATTTCTCTATCAAAGGACATACAGTATTTAGCTCAGAAATCATTGTTGCGATTTACTATAAAGTCATTTTGTGCATTGCAAATTCATTTCAACAACAAAAGTTTGTCGTTCATTTCATCGGGCAGAATCTCCATATCAAAACAAAGTTTCTTTCCAGCTTTAAATCTGTGTATTCAGGATCAGTTAAACATAAAAATTCTCTCGAATTATTGTCTAAAAGATTCCAAACAGTCTGCGACTTCGGCTTTGAGCTTTTAACTAGATCACCTTGTTTTTCAAATTATTAGATTTGAGACTTGCACATTGCAATACTGCAACAAATTTTTATTACCTTCACGTTCTTCTTTATTACTCTCTACGGTCCACAGTTTAATAACTCGAGTTTTAAAGGTTGACCATACACATTACGGTTCTTTACCGTGATTGTTCGTTTGACGTCACCGAAATGCTCACGTGAGGGTATCGTAATAACCATTATTTCAAATTTGTGATTTCTTTATAATTATTTTCCGACATAGATTCACTATCGAATTCTTATATGCAAATTGAACTGTAATGCTATACAACGCGGTTTCTGATTCAATTTTGAAGTTTTAGGATTGAAATAAAATTACACCAAGCGAGCCTGGCTACCACGACATCAACCAGCGTTTCATTCACCAACTATTATTTAAATATCTTACATTCTACACTGACCATCAGTAAGTATACTCAGTGTGTCGCTTTAAAAACAGAAAATATATGGAAGTATTCTCTATGAAAACACTGCCATCATTCAAATGCTGCATTATCTGGTAAGCAATTGTGATAAGTAGCGCTATTGATTGTATTCGATGAGTAGAAAACAGAAAAGTATTCAATAAAACAAACGTCAAAACAAATGCTTTTCTTTTAGACGTAATATTTGAATGCTTTGAGTTTTTTTTGCAAATACATTTTCTTTTTCTTTTTAATTTTAAAGATCTTCGATTAATATCGAATTATTGTCGCCAAGTAGCATTTTCTTCAGTTAAAAACTTTTTTCTTTTGGTTTTTTAATTTGTAAATTTCCGAAGTATTCTTTTAGGTTTTTAAAATTTTTGTGCTTTAGAAAACTGTTATTAGACTTATGTTGAATGTGCCCGAGAGAAAAAAGCGTCAATTGAAAAAAATTCTTCAATACCAGACAAATACAGACCTACCAACAATTCAAGAAAGTGTAGCGTCAGACTTTTGAAAGGTTTACGTCTAGATTAACATTGTAAAAAAGTAGAAGGGTCTAATTAGCTTTGATAAAGTTTTTGCTTTGAAACTAAATTCATAGCTTACTAAGCAAAGTTTTTTTTCAAGGTTTGCAAATTTTTATTGGTTTGTGAAAGTTTTAAAAAATAAAATTATTGGGTACTTTTCTTTGGGCAGGCTAAGCAGAAAAGGATGATCTCAAATCTAATAAAATAGTAGCTGCTTAATATACGGGAAAGAAGATTATGCAAATAAGCACTAAAAAAGTAATATGCAGTAATTAGGCTTGTATGTTTACGTGGCCGAGTTTTATAACACTGAAAGAGTAAAAACGATTTCTGTATAAAATTTATTATCTTGTATTACCATTATCAGATGATTCAATCAGTTCATACATTTATCATTCGCAAAACGTCGAAACAATCACTCTCAAAGCTCTTTCAGAAAGCACGTAATATTATATTCCCAACGATATGAAGACAAAGGATCGAAGAAAAGCGTAATTACACACTGCCGCGATCGAACCGTTTTAGTATGTTCGGTTTTCGCAGCAGAAATATTTATAAGTTACTTTGTGCACTAAATCGCAATTTAATGTATCTGGTTATTTTGTTGAAATATGTTGCTTAAAAAATAGTTTTGTGGTTTGTCTTGCATTTGATCTTAACCGTAAATCATTTTATACTTTTGAATTTGTAAAAAAATTATTTGTACCCAGCTTATTTGGCTTGGGTAATTTAATGTAAACGGTTTCTAAAGCAGATAAATGAAAAGACGAATGGCCAAATGAAAGAATAGTAAAAATTTTTTCCAACGAATTCGAAATTTCTTAATCTAAAACAGGGGTTGGGAACCTGATTGCATTGGAGTGCTGCATTCAAAAATTAAAAATTAAGGCCGTACAAAAATATGGAGGGGTAATACAGCTTTGCCCAAAGTTTATTAATGGTTCATTACTACTTTTTTACCGAAAAATGAAAACTTTTTTTGCGTCATCAGTGTGTGATCCAAATCTTGGTCCGTAGGGTTTAAGCAGACCGCAGAAGAAGTTTAAGCAATAAATTTTTTGTTTAAAGTAACGTAAATAAAAATCTCCGTCATCCTTAACCTAATTAAACTTTCAAACTCTTCGAAGAAGGATATTTTTCAGCCATCATTGATCTAATTAGACAGTTTTACACAACTTATTTTACAGTAGACACTAAAATCTTTGTTCATAAGCTTCTGGTAAAATAAGAGTCTAAAATTGCTGTTAAGACTTTATTAAAAGATAAAAACCATAATAAAAACTCGACGTTACGGTATACTATAACTCAGTAAACCTTCTTTAGGAGATTAAATGAAACACGAACATCATCTGCACAGCAGTGCTAAAAAAGAAAATTTTGCACCGCTGTGATTTCACTGCAGATAATGTTTTTGTTCCATTTAATCTCTGAAGAAGGTTTACTTAGTTATAGTATACCGTAACGTCGAGTTTTTATTATTGTTTTTATCTTTTAATAAAGATTTAATAGCAGTTTTAGACTCTAATTTTACCAGAAGATCATGAACAAAGATTTTAATCATATACCTGATATCAACAACTGCAAAATTTATGTTAGACACACTGGCTAGCGAATTTTCACTTCGTGGAGACAAGGTCCACAGGCATAAATCGGACCATCATTTGACCACAGTTGAAAGATTATAATGAGATACGTAAAATTTTTTCTTTGAGGAATGCCATGATGTGGAAATGTTTGGGAAGTACGTGATGAAACCTTTCTTAATTTTGCATTGTATTTTTTGATGAATTTTTGACTTGATGCATTTTTCAGCGTTTTTTATCTTTTTTGTTCAAAAATCTGTTTTAGATAATGCTGTTATTTTTTTTTTCAATATTTGTTAAATACTCTAAGCAACTAAAGCAAACTTTTAGCTAGTTTAATTGCTCGCTAAGCAGGCTAAGTCGGTGTGATAATTTCGCTGGTTTTATCCAAACACGAAGAAATATTTTCAACTGCAGTATCCCATCTCACTGATGGTAATTTATAACTGTTTTGTTTGATTATACAAAGTTAAGTTAAAAAAAACTTTTTTCGTGAATTGAAGGCTTTTACAATCATCAAAAACGCCTCGATCAAGTTAGATTGCTACAACTATGTTATTGCAGTCAAAAATGCAACGACCCTTCACAGTCGCACGTGACCATCGTCAAACAAAAACGAACTACGTTTTGGTGTCAGTTCAATAACAATTTTGACATCACTCGCCACTTTTTTAACGTTTTCGCCAAAGACCTTTCTTTCATTACATTTTACCTTGTAGCTTGTCCTTTTTAGGATTCTCCAAAGCAAACAATGCTTTATTTCTATAAGTCGTTGTCGTGGAAATTCGGACCACACAAAACCAAAACAAATAGAATAAAAAGCAGCATTCAACCTAAAGTCAGGTTTTACTTAAATTTTTTAAAGTCATTTGAACTCGATTTTTTAAGAATTCTAATGATGGAATTTGATATCTGTTAATAGTAAATGTCCGTTTATTTTTGAAATAGTATCCGATGTTCAATTGATTTTTGCGAGTATCTTTTTCTGCGCTCGCTCAGTCATGGCTTCTACGCTTCCTTGTTAAGACACTATGACACTTTATAGCAGTTTTTTTTTTGAGCTAAGGGTCTTCGAATAGATTTTAAAATCCCTTTTGTATAACAGAGAAAAAACATTAATGATTATAAATAAAATCTTTTATCAAACCATGGAATCTTAATTACTGTCACCAATAGAATAAATTAGAATAATCCTCGGCTTAATTTTTTCTTCGCCTTTGTGCCGGTCGGTCAATCAGCTTCATCCTGCTTTTTATAATGAATAATCGTGTGCAAACGTAATTTCAAGATTCAACATACGATTGCGGCTATGAAAAAAATAATTGAAAAGCGCTCGTCGTCATCGTTGAGAAGGGCATCCACTCGGGTCAGTCACGAACAAGACTGAGGCCGAGGGTTTATCTTTTTACTACCCCATGCTGCTGTACTGCCCGAATCAGATGCTGGTAGTGATGATGTTGAACCAACATCGAGTTTCGTCATTTAAAACCGTTACATCTTGTGCTCCATGTGGTACCCGATGTATGGAGCACGCTATTAGAACGTGGTCTGCGGTCTGTTCAGGGGCGCCGCGCTCGCAATCTTTCGTACTGGTATTACTGGTAAATTATCGTAACCATAGGCAACACAATACCAGAGCTCTTCAATAATTTTTTGAACATGAAACTATTGAAAAGCACTGCCATTGTGTTGTCTCAGATTACCACAATTTACCAGTAAATACCGGTACAACAGATTTTTATTTAAAGAGAGAGCAAACGTTCTGCAAGGGTTGAAATGTTTACGAAAGGAAAACAGACGTATATCAACTTGATTTTCAAACGAATTAAATTTCCACTATTTTCCTGTTCCTTTATAAAAAAAAAAGATCCTGTATTAAAGCGTTTAATGAAAAGCGAAACGCCGAATCAATAACGAGTTCACAAACCGCATGCCTACAGTTCTTAAAAATATATTGTTTTTTATGTGTTTGAAAGCAGTGCTTTACTATTGAAGTTGAAGTTAATAGGAACAAGTGCATAAATTATGCACTTTGCAAAAAATTTTTTGTGCCACGATAACATTTGTTAATGTATTTGATACAAACCAAGATTTTACGTGTTTGTTTTAAGACGACCATTTACTTAATGCTCAAGTAAAAGGCAAAGCAGTACTTGCTAAGGCAGTGGCGTATCTAAGGCCTTTGCCGCCCGGGGCGATCCTCAAGTTTGCCGCCCCTCCTCAAAAGGATTACAATAACACAATACATACTTACCACTTTTATTAAGTGGAAATTGAGTTACATAATTGAAATGAAATATCTCTCTCAGTGTGGGAATTTAAAAATTGAATAAAAAAAGATACATTTAAACAAAATTAGCTAATTTTGTAGATTAAAATTAAATTAAATCCTTTAAAAAAATTAGAATAACTCATTAATGATTTCCTTTAATTTTGATCAGTGAAAAATTATCATCTGTTTCTACAAAAAGCTTTTCTTACTTTTCTGTTAGCAAAATTGTCAAAAACATTGTCAAAATCTATTTCCTCTGTAAGTTGTCTCTAGGCAATATAACAAGATTTCTCATCCTTTAGGAGCTCATAGTAGACCTTAAATAATTTTTTATTAGTTTTAATTTAGAAAAACTCTTCTCACAGGTAGCAACACTTATAGTAATAGTTAGTTTTTCCCGCAAATAAAAGTATGTTGATTGATTGATTGATTGATTAGGAAAATTCGCAGCATTACTACTATATTTGGAACTGAATTCGCAAGATTATATTTATTAATAAACTGTAATAGCTTTAATAGGTCTTTTTTTTACGCATTTGTTTCACCATGACTAGTAGCAACAGCAATAAAATGGTGCAGTCTTTTTCTTTCAACTAGGAACTCATCTTTATCAATGTCATCACGATCTAGTTGAGTAAGCTGGCATTTTTAGCGACATATGGTCGTATTTGTGATTGACCAAAAAAAATTTAGTACTTCATGTACGGTGCAATCACAGATCCAGAGAAATCGAGCTGAAAATTAGAATTTGAGAAGTCGTACTGTACATGGGTATGTACAGTAATTCTATTTTTGTAACCAGACTAGAAATGCTTAATTTATCTTGATAAGGAAAAACTTAACCTTACCCAAAATAACAGACAACGATCTCCACAAACTAAGGTTGATTAAAATGGGACGCCAAGTTGCTCCGTTGGTGATTGCTCACTTAAAGTTCCATCCCCTAAAAACTGCCACCCTACTGCCCCCTTCTAGGTACGCCATTGTGCTAAGATTTTTAAATAATACAATACTGTATTAGGTGAAAATGCGTGTTCATAAAATATAATAGCGTGCCCTTGAAAACTCAACATAATTGATTTAACCTAATTAAAATGAAAATCATTAAACCATTATAATTCATTGAAAACAATTATGATTGGTTTAATGAATTGCGATTTTTAAAAGCAAAATAAATTATCCCGTAAGTTTGTAATTTGAAACAGGTTTTCATTGTGATCAAACCAAAGGTCTGGAAACTTTACTCGAAAATTAACATAAAGATCGGGTAAAGTCCAGTCAACAAACTTGTCTTCTACTCTTGACGAGTCAGTTATTGATTGCACAAAAGAAATATTCACTAATTGCTGCTCATAATGAGAATATAATTTGTAGACAGCGTTGATAATTTTAATTCGTTAGACATATAGAAATGAACGATACTATTGTGACGCCATAAAGTTTTTTGTTACGATTTGTAATACAGATTATGACGTTATTAATTCTAGACCCTTCTACTTTGATCTTGCATTCTTAAATTGTCGGCAGCGTGGTCAAGTGCTTAGTCGGCATAGTGGTCGAGTGATAAGAGCTCCGTGATTGTGATTAATATGGTCTTGATTAAAAACCTCTCGCGCCATTCTGTTGTATCCTTGGGAAAGACACTTCACGGCACTTTCCTTTACTTGGCGGTCTTGGCAAGCAGCTCTAAATTTTGGTCATATCTTTATAAAACTAAAAACCAAAATAAAAATTTCACGTGGACGCAATATCTTGTATCTCCGGAAGCAATTCGTAATAATTTTTGCCCTAAGATTGAAGCTTTCCTACGAGTCAGAAGGATAAATGTAGAGATGAGAAGAGATGAAATGTAAAACGAGAGCGGATAAGATTTTGAGGCAGCAAGGATACAAATTTTTTTAATTCGATTGACGGTTGACCGTAAAAAAAGCAATTTATTCTATCAATTTCAATTGTTTTATTTGAATATTTATTGCATTTAGAACTGATAATGTTAAAAAATGAAATCATTTTTGATATAAAATTAAATGTTTAATTTGTCTGCTTTTTACAAATAATTTGTAAACCTCCACATTTGTGAGTTGCGAAACCATAGTTTCGATACATAACAGCCAGTAGAGCTTGTTTTAATATTTGACCATTAATTTTTCTTGGTTTTCTGGTAAACTTTTCTAGCTGTTGTAGTACACGACTTAGGGAAAGAATTTGCCACCGGAAGATTGAAAGGGTCATTTTCAAAACGTCGCAAAAATATCAAACAAAAAGACGCCGTCAAGCAAAATTTTTCGATTTCTTATTTAAAGAATAGATTATTGATTTGAAACGAATATAAAGTTTACTGGGTATGCATATAAATGATGCAGTTTGAGGCCACAAACTTTGAGACCCAGACCAAATAATTTTTTCGAGACCAAGACCGACTTCGAGAACGGTAAATTTCGAGACTTATTGTTTTTGGTCTTGGTTTGAAACCTTCAAAACCAAGACCAAGACCGCAGAACTTTCAATAATTTCAAAGAGATATTTTTTTAATCAAAGGTTACGTTTCAAATAAACAAGTACCTCTCAGAGATCTTTGCTCTATGTGGTCGCATCATCAAATAAACTGCTTAAAATTCGCTCAACTGGACCAGAAGAACGCTGAAACGCACAAGACATGCTGATTAACAAATTTAACTTTTAAAACTCAAAAATGTTTGAAGGCACGGTTATAGTTAAATTTAAGCTCGGCTCCCGATGTTAACTTGTTGCAGTTGTTAGATCTTTTTTTGTCATTTTTTGCTCACATACAATAGAATTGGTACAATTTGTCACCTCAAAAAAATTATATATAATTAAAAATTGTTATGTAAAAGGAATAAAAACTAAGCAACGACTCGCAGATCTTTCTTTCGGTATTACGCTCTGTTTATTTTCTTCCGTTTTTAGGTGGGTTTTTCGAATAGTTTTTACGACATTGAGGTATTTTTCTACCTCGTTCCATTCAAATTTCTTCTATTTTAATTTCAAGCACTTACGCACTTAGATCTTTTATTTGACATCAACTTTTTTGTAATTTTGTCATGAAATGAAACACTGTTCAAAGAATCGTCGTGTTATTCTTTTGCTTAATTCTTACGTTTATTTCTATTAAGGTTTTTTTACACAGGTTGAAAACCTAATTGCTTTCTTTGCTATGATTACCCTACAAGTTGCCTTACGCCATGTTGAGGAGTTATGAACATAGCCGTACCTGCCGGGGGTGCAGGGGGGCAATTGCCCCCCCAAGTTTCGAAGATTTGGGCAAAATTAAGATTTTTCGGGCAGTGAGAAGAAAATATTTGGGCAAAACCATAGTTTTTCGGGCAGCGATATGAAAAATTTGGGCAAAGTCAGGAAATTTAGAGAGGTGATAATGAGGAACTGCAAGAAATAATAATCCAAATTTAGGTGAAGACCTTTTTTTTTTTTTAGAGAACACCTTGATTTTGGGACGAAAATCGAAAATTAGGAGACTGAATTTAAGTGAAGACCTTTTTTTTTTTTTTTAGAGATCACCATGATTTTAGGACAAAATTGGTTTTTGTCTGAGAAACTCAGACAATTTTTTTGTCATATCCGAAATGTACTCTAAAATCATGATTTGGACAAACGTCACAAAATTTGGGCAAAACTTCATTGCCCCCCCAAAATTTTTTGGGCTGGTACGGCTATGGTTATGAAGTTAATTTTTGTGACGTAAATGGAAATTTCAGTTCAGCTTTTTAGTTGATCGCTTTATTCAAAACACCCGTAGTCTTAATCCTGTCTCCATTTTGTAAGGATTAGGGCTAAATCTTTACCCCATAATAAGCAGTTTCTTGCAAAAAATATATGTTGACTGTCGTTATTCGATAATGAAAATTTTTTCTTTAAAATTATGTTTATCAGGTAAGTCGCATACCAAGTCAGTGGAACAACATTTAATTGGGCTTTAATTCCAAAACCAAAAATGCAACAAGGTAAAATTGTGGTGCAATTGATTAAAATATAATTCGAGAAACAGCGGTCCCTCTACAGATATTTTTTTTTATTTTGCTAGGATTAAATTTAACAGCAGCTGCCTTTAAAATATTCTATATATTCAATAAAAGCAAAAAAGTAAAGATCAAAAAATTACTCGTAAATCATGCAAGCAAACTCATTTGGTGCTGTGTAGAGAAATAAATTTTGATTGCAGCTATACAAACGTTACGGTGATAATGAAATTAAAACTAAAGCCAGCTATTGATGTTGGTCACTAAAAAGTCATAATCTTTGTCATAGAATTTATTTCAAAAGACAAAAGCTTTGTTTTACCGATCCTTACGTAGTTGGTTTGATACATTGTAATTTAACCCTTTCACTGCTGATTATAATTTCTTTTTCAAACAAAATTTAATTAATTAACTAAGCCTTAACTTATTAAGCTTTAATTAACTAAACCTTTAACTTACTAAGGTTAACTGAATAAATCCTTTCACTCCTAAATTTTTTTATCGATGAAGAGTAAACTTGCTTGTCGTAGTGAAAGGGTAAAGCATATAAGACGAAATTAAAAAACGCATTAGTCCTACAGTAAAGTAAAGGCTGCTTAACAGTAAAGGCTGCTTAACCCGGGGCTTACCGGGCGCATGTAGCTCACGAAATCTTTTAAAGCAAATATTCGTAAATATTAAAGTTGACTATTGACTCAATTGACTATTAGTTTGTTAATAGACCACTTTCAAAAAATTAAATTGAAATACAAGCGCGTATTTTTCAACATCAACAGCGCTGAAATTGCCTGCTGATTATAAATTGAAACGAATGACTGCTCGTAGTAGATGGAAAAATATATGCGTGATCATTATTTACATTATAATCGTATTCTTATAAGACTTAATTTGTTTCTTTGGTTTCTGTTTTCTGGTTGAAATTATATTTCTAGTAAATGAAACTTTTTTATAGTGTGTTAGAATTCAAAATTCTGCAGAACCCAATCAGGTTTTTTAATTCAATTTTTAACTTTAGGACAAAAAAAATTGAGTATAAGTTAAATATAATGACTTTATTTAGAAAATAAAATGTTCTTTTTAAGTATTAACTTTTTTTTGTTCGTATTATAAATCTTTCTTTAGCTTAATCACAGTATTAGGCAATATTTAAAAAATATCAAGCTCTTTTTTAATTACAGTTTTCTCTTACCTACTTATATTGGTTACAAAAATCATAAAACAAAAAGTTGTTTTTGTCGTAAAAAACCTTTGGAACCTTTACGTAAAACTGGTTTGCGGTAAAAAAAATGTTTTTGCGATAAAAAAATTGGTAATTCCATCAGTTAGTCTTCTAAAATCAATAGCAATTTCGTTTAATCCAATTTTTTTTTTTTTAATAAGATTTTCACGTTTCTCCTACGTTATTCAAGAAATTAGAAAACCGTATGGTATAATAACGAAAAAATGACTAAAAAAAGAAATCTTTGATTTTTTTAAAAATTGTGATACATGAAAAAATTTATTTAAATTGATTGCTGTACATCTTTGCTGTTTTTGAATATTTGCAGCTATGAAAGAGGTATTCTACTTTTTTAAAGTAAACTGAAAAAGAGGGATTTATTTATTTTTTTGTTTATGAAATTGAACGGTATTGAGCAGGCATAAAATGAAAAATGTTTATTTTTTCTGAAGTTTAGATATTCTTGCTTTATTGAACTGTACAATAGTTGTCGCTTAAGAAAAACAAAAAATTTATTTAAATAGCAATGAATACAACAGGAAGCATTAACGTTAGTTCTCTCTATCAACGACCTTGGCTCAGAGATGAAATCTTTGTTTCTATCTTAACAGTGATTGCTTTGTATTTAAACGTCGCGCTTGCAATATTTGAATACAACAAAAATCGGAAGAAGGACCCCAAAGAAAACAGCAAGAAAATCCAAGATTTTTTATCCGATGGCAGCTTGTGCCTAGTAGCAGCAGTTTTTGTTTTGATCCGATGTTGCCTTGAACAAATTGAATTGCGACTCGGGCGAGAATCGAACTTGGCATGTCGAATTTACCAACATCTACTTGTTGAAGTATATCACTTGTCTTTGACTTGTCTATACATTTTGCTCTGGATGAGACAACTAAAGATGTATCGTCATCGAGCATTGCGTCACTTGAGTACAAAGCCGCTCCGGATCGCGAGCTATGGGGTTCTCTTTGGGATTCTCGCCTCATCAATAGCTTCTGCAGCGAGCTACTTGGTCACCTTTACTTTAATCGCCTCGCCACAAGGCTGCGTTTACGATCTTTCCTTTCCAGACGGCCCACCGTCTAGTTTGCCCGGGTACCTTCTTTTTGCCATTTCTTTTGTGTTTCAATTTTCCTTGCTCGCATTGCTTCTCAACCCTTTGATGAATCATTATCGCATTCAAATATGTCGCTCTTCCGATGTGGATCCACCAAAGACTAAGAAAAATGTCCGTGAAACCATTATCCGCTTAACCGTCTGCACTACCATATGTGTTTTGTCCGACGGAGTATCCTCCAGTCTTCTGATTTTCGTCCATGACGCCACAACGCCGATCATGTTCTGGGCAAACGTCTACACAACCAACCTCATTCTCAATGTCGTCACAGTTGTTTGCTCGTTTGCTGATTGGAAAGAAAGGCTCTTCCCTTGCTTGAAGTCAAATTTTGATGCTGTTTTGCAAACAAGTGGTTCTAATGGAAGCTCCGCTGTTTAGAGTTGAAACTGGTTAACTTAATCGGAGTTTTATATGAAAATGTTTGAATGTACCTTTATCAGATAGGTAGGTTCTTAAATTATTTAGTATAACGCTATTAAAAGGACATTTTTTAAACGTATTGCTATTGACGTTTTTCTCGCTTAAATTAAGTCGTGCCAGCTGAATGATAAAATTAAACTTGTTTTTATTTATAAAAACCGATTGTTTATGTTTCTCGGTTTTTGTCAAATTGATTGATAAATTTTACTTTTTGTCCCAAGAGACTCATTACATCAAATTATGACAAACTTTTTTGAATTATTTGGTTTTTCGGTTTGATTTAATGGGAATTATTGAAGGTAATTAAAAAAGCAGTTGAATTTTTGTTTCTGCGTGCAATAATACAAACCAGTGCTCACGATCGGGAATTTATGTTTTTACGAAAAAATAAAACAAAATGGAAACGCCGCCATACATTTAATTCTTTCATAGGTAGCTGTAATTAAGTTTAAAAATAGATGGGAACGGAAACAAACAAAAAAACACGACTTTGTACGATACTTGACGAAACGTTGAAATGTTAAAAGAAATCGCAGCAGCGAATTCGACTGATTAGAAATTGATTATATACGTTTAGGCTTGGAATAACATTACCTGATCGCGTTCGTATGATAAGTCTTTAACGTTTTCTTATTCCTATACTGTATTTTTAATTTAGCGTGACCTAAATGTTCTTCTAAATAAAACGACATTAAAGACTTGCCCGACAGGTTAAGGGTAAGTTGCTAGATCCGGTCATGATCTAGTATAGGCAAGCCAAGTTATTATTGTGCTATATTTCTCAAGCTTTGGTTTTGGAGTTTTAATGCTTTTTTCTACAAAGTGATATTTTTGTTTTTATATTTTCGATGATTTAGGAAAACCATAGACGAAAAGTCATAAACCGGGCCCGTACAGTGGGTTACCTCAAAGATTTAAACGCGTGAGTTTATGAGGACCGCACCGGAAAAATTTCACCCAAAACATTTGCCTCGAGCCGCGATCACGTCACTAAAAAATTGAAAACTAAAAAAGGTTTTTAACCTGATTTTGTAACTGATTTTTCGATATCCGGCCCAAAAAATTAGTGATTCGAAAAAAGTTTCCGCTTCAAATCTAAATCGTTTTTCTGCGTTTCAAAACTTTTTCCTGCAGTAGTTCGTTTTGTGTGCACAAAAAAATTGTTTTACCCAAATAATTACTCGTCGCTGCCAGAAAAATTCTGATTTTTCCCAAACCTTTTTGGAGTTTTTTGGGGGAAGACGTTACCTAAAAGACTTCGCGGGCCGCGAATTTGACATGCCTGGGTTACACAAAAATGTTTGTCTGTATGGTTTTTTAACCACAAAAAACCGTTTTACTTAACTTGATTCCATTTTAAATGCCAGGAAACAAGCATTGTATGAGAAATTACCTCGCGCTCTATCGTATCAAAATTAGCATATCTTCGTTTGCAGTTCTATTAGAGTCAAAATCCTGCTTTAATAGAATAGAAACAAATTGATGCTAATTTCAGTTTCAACACCTAATTATAACTTTCAACAACAGATAGAAGTACGTGCATTTCGCGAAAACTTGGCTAAAAAAGCCAAGAGAAAATGAGGCAAAAATAGATAAAGCTTCGTGTTTTATGTCGTGTCTGCAGTGTCAACACGCTGCGTTAATCATTTCTTTCGTTTTGAGTAGACTTACACGGTTTTGTGCAAGGTTACATATTAATAATGATGCATGCATCAGACTTGTGATTTTCACTACAAGGAAATACATACCGTTGTTTAATTAACTTGTTTTTAATTATTGAAATATCTTTCAGCAAGCGGAGTCTCCATTTCAAAGTATTTGAGAACAATTGATTTAGTTTTATTGCTAATGTGCGACTGCTTGGGTTTATTTTCGTTTTGTTGTACGATGTTTTTATTATGGTCAATACAATAAATTAAACTGGAAACTCGTTAAATTTTTAATGGAGTCGACTAATCGAACAGCAGACAAATCGCCGGTTGAATAGACTGCGATCAGATCAAACTTTTCATTGGAAAACCTTGCTGAGGATTATTCATAAAACATGTAAAGTTCATTAAAACTTTTCAAATTTACCCGTACATAATCGCATTGAAGAGTTTACTTTTCTTTCAAATATCCGCATCCCTTTTCTAAAAAGGCATTATTGCAGATAAACCTCATTAAAATTTTTAAAAGATCGGCCCAACGTTTTCTGCATATGTTTATTGATCGTGCTGACACGAAGACTCAATTTTGACTTTAGGCTTTTGCTTTTACGGAAAGACTTTCCAAGTCTAAGTCAAGATGAAATTTGTTATTTGAATATTCAGTTTCAAAATGATTCAGACTACATTTCGTCTCAGTAAAAATAAAAAAAATAAAAATATTTTATTTGCCGCTTCTCATATTTCCTAAGATTAATGAAATGTCGATAAATAAATAAATAAATAAATAAATGAAAAGAAAGGAAATCTTTTGAGGTTTTAAAAATCAATTTTCAGCAATCAACAAAACTTGAAACGCGTCAATATTGTTTAAAACTTTTATGCTCTTAGTATCAATCTTTATAACTTTAAATCGTTTGTTATTTTTTGATGTTCTCTTTTCAACAAGCAGAGCAAATTTCTCCGTTTTTTAATAAAAATTATTTATAAATTTTTTTTTTACCCTGTAGACAGCTCCTTTTTGTGATTACGGGTCTTGAAAAACTATTTTTGGTTTAAAAGTTTTTTTTGTTTTGTTTTTTAATTGTTCTTTTTAATATCGCTTTTATTGAGGACTGAATTAACTTTTAAATGTGATAAAAGATGTAAATAACTTTTAATTTCAATTTGGTTGAAAAAAACATTGAGAAAAATACTGTATAGTCAGAAGTCTTTTAACTTTTTTGTCATCTAATTCTAAATGAATTTGAAAAAGAGTGCACTCAAAGCTTTAAAATAAAACTTGAATTTTAATTGGTAAGCTGTTCTATTTAAAAGTTAAACAAAAATGCATACACACTTTCCTAACTTTCAATGCAATGCAATGAAAACGCTTGTCAAAATTTTTTAATTAAGACAATTGTTAATTGCATCGTGTCCTAGAATAAATCATGAATTTAAGAAAAAAGAAATCAGAGAAAATAAATTATTTTCCAAACTGATGCCTTTATTGCAAACTTTTTATGAAATCCGAAAATAAAGTTTTATATTTATTACAACCAATAGACCTATAGACAGGGGATGCTGTGGAATGGAATGGAAAATAAAATGGAAAGGAAGGAAACTTTTAGTATGGAATATGAAATTTTAAAGTATGAAATAGAATGGAAAATTTTATGATGGAATGTAAAAAAAATTTCCATTCTTCCATACATTTTCCATACTTGCTTATTTTAATGTTGTTTTCATACTAAGTGCAGTCAATAAAGTCGCTTTTGATTAGATGCATAAAATGATAAAATAAAAAAGTAGTAGCCAAAGGTCTATTTAAATGAATAGGGTAGGAAAAAATAATGGAAATTACAAACAGATTAGTAATATTTCAATATTGGCGTTTAAACAGTTTGCACCAATTTTAAAGTTCAAGTCTGCGTACCTAGTTCTCTGGCGATGTATGCCTCCCTTAGAAAATGCAGAGATAGATAACTTGATTGATTGCCCCGTTGGAGTATTTGCAGTTTAAATAATAATAACAAGATGTATTTATAAACGGCTGTACTATACTTAAAAAGTTTATATATTCTCAGAGCGGTAAAACATGAATGAAAAACACCACAACAGCTACAAAAAAAACAATAAAATTTTTAGATCTGATCAAATATTGATGCAAATTATTTACACATTTAAATGCACTTATTCAAAATAAGGACTAAACGACGACATTTATTCAAAATAAGACAGATTTATCACTCGGATAAGTTAGACTAGGGGTGGGCAAGCTACGGCCCGTAACGATCTTCTGTGCTGCTCACGAAAACCTTAAACAAATAATTTAAAAAATTATTAATCTATTGTTCGTCTTCAACCTAGTTTTAGATCCTTTTTCAGTGATCACTGATTCTTAGGTACAAAAATCAAGAAAATCGGGACAAATTCAAAGTGAAAACCTTTTTGAGATCACTACTTTTTAAAGACAAAAATTAAAAAGGACAGATTCACTACTTTTTGGGTACAAAAATTAAGAAAATTAGGAAAAATTCAAAATGAAAACCTTTTTTTAGAGATCTCTATTGTTCACCCCTTAAATAAAATCAATTATCAATTCAGCCCTCAAGCTAAAAATTTTTCCATGCCTGAGTTAGACTTATAAAAACATTTATAAAAATGTACATAATATGAAATTTAAGGCTTTAAATGGAATGGAATGAAATAAAAGGTTTTTAAATCAGTAAAGAAAAAATTCGGAACAGAAACACAGCTGCACGCGTCGAAACGATTTGTAAAAAAATTATTGGGATTAATTTCAATTAAAACAATTTTTTTTCTAAGTTGAAGTATCTCTTAATTTACAAGGCAATGTACTCCCAGCATAACTTTGTAAACCTTGTTGACATTACTTGTTAAGTGATTTAACCTTCTTACTTGTTATCTTTTTATTTGCAGAAGAAGTCACAAAAATTCATCTTACCTTAATTCAATTTAGCTACCTATATCTTATTTTAAAATTAATTCGAGTTGATTGATTGACGCTTTCGTGTGCATCAAATTAAAATGGTTATAAATTGAATGTGTTCTTTATATTCCGAAACTCAAGCTTTTAAATAGATTTAGTTTATTTTTTTTTACACGGAAAACAATGTACTCCCAGTATAACTTCGTAAACCTTGTGGACACTGCTTGTTAAGTGACTTGACCTTCTTACTTGTTAACTATTTATTTATTTCTTTTGCAGAAAAAACCACAAAAAAATTTACCTTACCTAAATGTAATTTTAGCTACCTATATCTTATTTTGGAATTAATTCGAGTTGATTGATTGATGCTTTTGTGTGTATCAAATTAAAATGGTTATAAATTGAATGTGTTCTTTATGTATTTCCAAACTCAAGCTTTTAAATAAATTAAGACTATTTTTGTTTACACGGAGGACAATGTACTCCCAGCATAACTTCGTAAACCTTGTGGACACTGCTTGTTAAGTGACTTGACCTTCTTACTTGTTATCTATTTATTTCTTTTGCAAAAGGAATCACAAAAAAATTTACCTTACCTTAATTTAATTCAGCTATCGTTATCTTATTTTGGAATTAATTCAAATTGATTGATTGATTGATGCTTTTGTGTGTATCAAATTAAAATGGTTGTTGAGACTCCTTGGAATTAATTCAAATTGATTGATTGATTGATGCTTTTGTGTGTATCAAATTAAAATGGTTGTTGAGACTCCTTAAACGTTCCGCTAAAGAGCCGTGGCTTTGTCGAATATTTTAATAATACGCGTCGCTGCTCGAGTTCTTCAGTTTAGTAACATGCACTTCAGTTTGCTATAGTTTGCGATGGTTTGCAATGATTTTCAATGATTTTCTATGTAAGTTAAAAGCACGACGAAAATCAAATGAAAAACACAACATTTAGAAGACGAACACAAAGTTATCCAAATCCAAATAACGTTATCAACACAAATAAAATATTAGTTTACCAATAGATTTTCGAACCGGCAAATAACGACAGTATACATGTATGTATGCAATTTAAACGGTGAAAAAGATTAAACAAATCGGCACGATTGAATTTATAGTAATTTTTCGAGTGTTGCCAGAATAAAATACATATTGTAAAGAAACAAATACAAAACTAGAAATACTATAAATACAAATACAAGAAAATTTAACAATGGTTGTAAATTGAATGTGTTTTTTAAATTTCGAAACTCAAGCTTTCAAATAGATACAGTTCGTGTTTGATGTACTACACTAGTTTAAAATAAATAACAGCTCATTATTTAAAACAAACTTCTCAATTTCAACAAAAGTTCTGTCAAGAACCGTGGAAAAAAAATTTATTTAAATGTTTCTTGTTTAATTTTCTTCATCAGTAAGTCCAAACTACACAAACTGCAACCGTAGTAGGTCTAAAATTTTTAGTTATTTTTTTTTAGTTTTTTACTAACCTGTTTTAAAAATGGTTAGACAACGGATTCCATTGACGACAGCGGGCCAAACTCTGCAACCGCACGGCTACACTGTTTTAAGAAAGTCAACTGAAGAAAAAATAAAAATAAAAATAATTGAATAACTTCTCTTCTGCAGCAAGGAAATATATAGAGAGCTTTTTTAAAACAATGAAAAACTAAGAAAATAAAATTGTCGCTGGGAACACCGTAAAAATAAAACATAGTTTTTAGTATTTAATGTCGACAGCGTAGTCGAGTGGTTAGAGTGCCCTGGTTGTGATTGTCATGGTCTCGGTTCAAAGCCTACTCGCACCATTTTTGTTGTGTCCTTGGGAAAGACACTTTCGGCACTTTTTTTCTACTTGGTTGTCCTGGCAAGAAGTTCTAAATTTTATTCGTATCTCTATAAAACTCAACCGAATAGCAATATTTTGGCATCTCTAGAAGCAGGTCGGGCTAATTGTTTGGCCTATGTATAGCGTCTACGACGCTTTCCTGCAATTCAAGAGGATAAATATAGAGATAAAATAAAAAAATAAATGAGGTGTCAGGGCATTACTATATAGACAAACAATCAATACTTTCTGACCTCCAAATTACTACTTTTTTCAATTAAAAAAATTAACGATTTTGGTTCAATAAATCTCTGTCACTCCCAAAATATGTTTACCTGAATAACTAAACAGTTGTTTAAAGGAAAGGTTGATTTTATTTATATTGTATATATTTCATTCGTATCTTTAATTTATGAAAAATAGCTTGAAGAACACGATAAAGGTTTATGAAAAAGAGGTTGAAGAAGTAGCAAAAGGCCGGACAAAAAAGCATTGGACAAGTTATTGTTTTTAAAATTCTTTTAAAATTGTAAGTGTAGAATGCTAAAGTTTTAAAAAGTTACAAAAAGAATAATGGATCTATACTAACCCAATTAATAAAAATAAATGTTTCCACCGGAATCACTACTAAACAAAAATTGTCATAATTTTGTAGTGAGGCACCCAGAGATGGATGGAAGTAAATGAAGTGATTTGCAAAATCATTTGATTCTGAAAGAGACAGTCTTGGTAGAGTAAGAAGACATTACAAGGAGGAAGTAATGGCTTGGAACTGTTTGTGTATCATCCAAGGTCAAGCACGACTAAATGGGATATGACATGTTGTTACGTCACTGAACAATTTCAAAGCTGTAGCATTTGTAAATATTGTTGATCTTACTCTCAAAGAAAAAAGTAATAGTTGATTACACTGGTCAACACACAATTTGGTGCCTCAAGTATTAAAACTGTTTTGGGGTATATTTGGGGCGCTGATTCCAAAAATGACATCGGTTTTTTCGCATCAGCTCTGGTTTTTGAGTTATGGCATACCCCTATAATTTTGACTTTTATCTGTTATACATGGATCTTAAGAAACAAAGAATTTGTTTAAGATTGTTTAAAGGTATGTCAAATGCGCAATAGCAAAGTAACTACGTATTTGACGTATTTCAACAACACAAAATAATAAAATATCCCGATGAAAGCAATAGACATTGAAAAATGCAAGACTTTATTCTAGTAATTACATAACATCTAAAAAGTGTCTTTTGTAGCACTTTCTGGAGTGTTTAGTATCAGGACAGTGCCTTTGCAAACTCCAACAATAATCAGCTAGCATCGTTTCATCTCATCTTCCGTGGTACCGCTTCTCCATTACTCTTATATCCTGGTGAAACCTTTCACCGTGCTCCTCGCTTAGGTCACCAAGATTTTTTGAAAAATGGTCTAAATGGCTATGAAGATAGTGGACTTTGATGCTTATGTTGCAGCCAAGATCTTTAAAGCTGCTTAACATATTGGTTACAAGCTCTACATAGTTGCTTGCCTTGTAATTTCCCAAAAAGTTTTTAATAATCAGCACAAATGCGGTCCAAGCAGCTGATTCGTGTTCGGTCATATGCCTAGCAAATTGCAAATCTTTTATAAGCTGCCTGATCTGTGTACCATTAAAAATTCCTGCTTTAATCTTTTCCATACTCATCCCCGGGAATGCACTGCACAAATATCGAAAGCATGCGCCATCTGTATTCAATGCCGTGACGAATTGCTTCATAAGACCAAGTTTTATATGCAACGGTTGGAGAATGATCTTTTCTGTGGTAACCAAGGGTTGATGAATGATGTTTTTCTCGCCTGCAATCATTTCTTTCCTCAAAGGCCACTCTTTTCTTGTCCAGTGTTCACTTTTTGCTCTGCTATCCCACATACAGAGAAAACAAGGATACTTTGTATAACCGTTTTGCTGGCCCAGAAGAAAGTTTACCATTTTTAGGTCTACACATATTTTCCACTGATACTTAAGGTATGCTACCTTTTCCAGAATTTGTTTAATCAAATCATATTCTTCTCTCATACTAATTGAATGGCCTATTGGAATGGAAGCATACTTATTGCCATTATGGAGTAGAACGCATTTTAAACTTCTTACAGAACTGTCAATAAAAAGGCGCCATTCTTGTGGATTGTATTCTGCTAGTCCCATTTTTTGTAGAAGCCCCCCAACATCATTGCAGAAAACCAGATTGTTTTCCTTCGAAAAATAGGGCAGTAAATCTTTTTCTCTTCTACGATAAAACGTAATGTTAGTACCAGGCTGAAGAAGATTTTTCTCATTTAGCCTGGATGCGAGGGTTTCCGATGTCTCTTTTGAAAGATTGAGGTCTCTGACCAGGTCATTCAGCTCGAACTGATTAAATCGCAGCGGTGTAGCAACTGCGCCCTGAAACTCACTTTCACTGCTACAGGTCACTGCTGCATCAACAGAACTAATTCATCAGAGCTTTCTATTAGTTCTGTTAGGTGGTCAAACACAGGAATGGGAACTTCGTCTGAATGCGGGACAGGCCGTCTTGCTGATTCTAAGTCGGGGTATATCCATTTTCTTCTATTGTAACGGTTGACACTTAATGTTAACCATACAAAAATAGCAATCGTCGTGAGGATTTTTAGGTTCCCTCCAAACCATTGTGACACCAAACTGTAAACTTCGTCTCTTTCCATTAATCCACTGACGTAAATGCTCTACACAGGTTTACAAGCAAACAAATATGAGCGGTATACCGTATCTCAAAAACTAGAGCTGATGCGAAAAAACCGCCGTCATTTTCGGAATCAGCGCCCCAAATATACTCCAAAACAGCTCTAATATTTGAGGCACCAATAAAAAAATTTTTTTTTGTTGACCAGTGTTATCGATCAAAAGCAAGTAAAGTTTTAAATAACGTAAAAACCTTTGCTTTCTTTAAAACTTTACTTGCTTTTGATAAAAAAGATTAATTTTTTGCAAACGTCGCAAATGGGCAGCCTAAATGTTTTTTTATGTAGCCCTGTTGTCAAGCTTTGTCGGTACAGTCAAACATCGGTTTTCGAACGTCTCGCAGTTCAAACAAATCGATTTTTGAACAAAAAATTCGAGATGCAATTGACTCTGTTTTCAAAGAAAATTTCGGTTTTTGAACAACAGTGACGCGTGACTGTTGAGACCGAACGTAAGCATGATATATAAGGTAGGCTGGTAAATAAGCATTCATCTGATGCTTGAAAAGGAATTAATCTCTTTTACATTATCTTTAATGGGAAAATATGATTCGGTTCTCAAACAATTCGGTTTTAGGGCAGACTTTCAGAATGAAATGTGTTCGAGAACCGAGTTTTGATTGTATAAAGAACTCGCTCAAATCTCTCATCCCCCACCTTGCGGTTGTAGCTAGGGCACTTGTGAACATGAAATCAACGTGTTTGGAGAATCAAAAAACAAAAAAATAGGTAGGAATTAGAATACATTGCAGACAGCCGCTAATTTGATTGAGTAGCAATGACCGCTATTTTGGTGGCGACTGCGAAAACAAGCACAGTCTTGTTCTTATGTTTTTAGAAAAGCAATTTTCGGCACGTTCTTCTGGTCGGCTGTCCAAGTAAGCTCTTCTAAACAGTGATGGGCAAGTTACTTCGAACAAAGAACTAATTACAAGTTATAGTTACTCGGCCTAAAAAGTTACTAGTTCCAAGTTACAGTTACAGTTATTATTCTAACCTTTAACTATCCAACAAAAAGCGAAAGCTTTACTTAAAATAAAAGGAAGAACTTTTTTTTGTTTTTACTTTGATTTCATCCCGAGAAAAGGTCATCACTTTAATCCACCTGGCATTGCTTGTGTTGACAAAAAATATCTTTCAATCTAAAAAGGAAAAAATTTCAGCAAGGTAAAATAGAAACTATAGTTATAACAATTTTTCAAAAGTAACAAAGTTACAGATAGCAAAAAAAACAACTAGTTACTATATACAGCCTACCTCTGCTTCAAAATTGTAGTTATATTAAATGATAAAAACTAAAACAGAAAAAAAACTTTCAAACAGACAGCTCCGTCTCGGCGTCTCCGAATGCAAATCGAGGCAATTGCCTTATGCTTGCTCTATCTTCAACCTCAGACGTTGCTTGCGATTGAGGAGACCAAAACCTATTTTGTTTTGGTTGCATTGTCTGTGGACATCTGGCTCTTGTACTTGGGGTAGATGAAGAAATAAAGTTGTTATCTGCCCAACCTTTGGTAAAGACACAAAATTATCTATTAAAAAATCAGCAACAAGCGAAGCAGCAGGTGCTGCCGCCAAATCTGAAGTGTGCTTTACTATAATATGTAGAACAGAATGCAATAAGAAAACTAGAAGAATCAAGCAAACGTGAGTGAAACGGTGCCCGTTTCTTCGATACCGTTTCACTTATCTTCTACGCGACGCCAAGCACAAAGATCTATGTAAAAGGTCAATAAACGTGTTTCCACGTTTAGTTTTTTTTTTGAGAAAGTAGAGCTCACTTTTAAGTTACTGTCAACGATTTTTAATTCTTCACAACTTACTTTACAAAGTTATTGGATTATATTAATTTGCAGAAAATGTTAACTAAACTCTCTTTAAAAGTAATTGTATACTAGCACAAGCACCTTGTCACGTGATTATCTATTGCTGTGCTCTTATTATATAACTTAACAACATGGCGCCTCTGATAAGTCGAACTTCTTAAAGTTGAAAGTTTTTAATTTCATTCAATTTATCTGAACCATACCACCAATCAAGGGGAAGCTTTAAAAGTCAAACTTAATATTTTTCCTGTCGCCGTCGGGCATGCTAATTTTAAACCAAACACAAATCAATCGCTTTTGACACTTTATCTATAGACGATTACGATTGCTGTCTCTTCTAAAGCGTCTTGTATTTTTGCTCTTTTGCTATTATTCGTCCGCAAAAAACTCATCTTCGAGCTTTTCGTTCGACGCTCGTCACGAGTAAACGTGGGAATGAAGAAAAAAATTAATTGATTTTCTAATAAAACTGAACGAAGATGATTGGTTGTTTGAGATAGGCGTAAAAACGCGTAATAAGCGCGAGATTTTCAAATTGTAAACAAATTGTTTTGGGCGGCATAATTTAGCTTAGATAATTTGATGTAAACGGCTTCTAAAGCAGGTAAATCAAAAGATAAACGGCCAAATGAAAGAATTGTAAATTTTTTATTTTTTTTTATTTATTTTTATTTTTACTCACAACCAACTCGAAATTACTCATAATTCAGATAGAAATTAAGATTGTGAATAAGGAAGCAGCAACTAAACAAAACACGTTACTACCGACGTTGTGCATGGTCGCTGTACCTTTGAACAAAACAAAATGTTCTTGATAAGAAATGGAAAGCGAAAAGAAGTTTAGAAAAAAAATTAATACACACATTCGAGCCATAGTCAGAGAATGTTCTATAATAATGATTGGGAGAAACAACAAACTCGAAGACCAAAAGGCAGCCAATAAAACTTACCAAAAAAAAACCGGCCACGGGTCAAAAGGACCATTTGAAAAGCATATGGCCGGACAAAATTTACATAAATAAAAATAAAAACAACACAAACAGTAAACAAGAAAATGTGTAAAAAAGATATAATTATGAAAATTTTATTCAACTCGACGGACGTAATAAACACGGAATGTTACCTTTCAAGTCGCATCGGGCTTTTATCACTATCAATTTCTTCGTCCAGTTAGATGGAGTTACCTGAAACAAATAACAACCAGTAAAAAGTGCTTCACTTTTTTAAAGTTTGTTTCCATTAAAATTTATGATGCTTTGAGGTGCTTTTGGAATTCTGCACGAAATTTCTATATAATTTTATCAGTTTAATGCTTGATGGGACTTTACTCTAAGCAAGAAGACCTTAAGGATTGTTTGGTTATGTTTAGTCTATAAAATGAGGGATAAAATTTGGACTGACTTCTTGTACATTTTGTGAAGTTTTTGCTTAAAAGTTATTTTGAAAAAAATGATCAAAGCATGGTGGTAACATGCCTTTTATATATTTATATATAAAAAAAGTTATTTCTAATTCCGTTATTTGATCGATTGTCATTATGTTATTGTTTTTCATTATGTCAGTAACCGAAGAATTGGAAGGAATAAAATTGGGAATGCCGTGTCAACTGTTGCAATCAATCAGAAAAGAACAAAGAATTGTGCACAAAAGTTGACTTAATTTTTATTAAAGACACAAGCTTTTGTGAGCTGCTGCGCACTTCGTCAGGTGCACTGGAATAAAAATATTAATGCAATCAAAACAAAATTTACACCAACGGCATTAAACGTAATAAAAAACCTGTGTGACGTAATGAAATACAAAAAATATGGGTTAGAAAAGACTGAGGTTGAGAGAATATGGCAGTACGATAAATTACAGTAATTTAAACAAGAAACAAATGTGAAGAAATGGCATGCAAGCATAAAACGGTGCGAAATAGAGAAAAAATAAAAATCATAAGTGACCCTCACGTTTATGGAAATAAACATCAGATATAATGAGACATGAACAAATAATCTTTATTTAAACCTTTATTGACGCATTCAAATTTGAAAATGACTTTTTGTTCTTCCACTTCCCGTTGTTGTTTTGTTTTACCTTTGACTTTTTTGAATATTGCTAATCTGAGATTTTCCAAAGTGTGGTCCGGTTCATTGAAATGTTCAGCTATGGGTTTGTTTCTATTGTGTTTAATGTCGCTCCTGTGTCCACTCATTCGTTGTCTGATTGAATTGCTGGTTTTTCCAATGTACACTAGATTGCTTATTAGATAGAGATTACACAAAATTGCATAATTTCAGAGATTTTCACAGGGACTCCGTTGGGACCAGTTATTGTGGAATTAGTATTTATGTTGGGACAGAGATGGCATCAGAGATTAGCAGGGAGTGCCAGTCAAGAAAGTTTTATTTGGTAAAGAGGTAGATGTAAGTAAAAGTTTGAGTTTAGGAGGTTAACGATATGATATAAGTGGGGGAGATTTTGTCAAGATGAGAGTCTTTGTTTAGTAGAGGTTGCAGATTTTTGGCGATATCTAAGACAGGGATGTCCAACCTTTTTTCAAGTTGGGCCAAATTTCATATCGAGCCGAAGTCGGTGGGCCGCAAAAAGATGTTTACGCAGAATCTTACTACGATTTCTTAATTTTCGTCCATAAATGCAGGTGTTCTCTAAAAAAAAAGGTCTTCATCTATTTCCTTGCTACAATTTTTTAATTTCCATCCCAAAATTCAGGTGTTCTCTAAAAAAAAAAGGTCTTCATCTATTTTCTTTCTATAATTTCTTAATTTTTGTCCCAAAATTCAGGTGTTCTCTAAAAAAAACGTCTTCTCCTTGAATCTCCTCTTTTTTATCGATTTCCGCCCCAAATATCTTTCAGCAATCTCGGGGAACTCTTCTTCGTAACCTTTATTATTGCAAGAAAACTGGAAATCGTTGCTGGACCGCACCAGAATCTTAAGTGGGCCGCAGGTTGGACATCCCTAGTCTAAGATAAGGGTGGTGCCATTAATAAAAATTAAGTCAACTTTAATGCACAATTCTTTGTTCTTTTATGTCAGTAACGTAAGCTCTGTGATGTAATTTAAATATCAATCCCTATAAATGGTCAGTGGTTAAAGCACCGGACTGATGATCAGCATGGTCTCGGTTCAAAACCCACTTGCGCCATTCTGTTGTGTCCTTGGGAAAGACACTTTACGGCACTTTCCCCTGCTTGGTGGTCTTGACAAGCAGTTCTAAATTGCAGTCATATCTCTATTAAATTACCAGCGGACAGTAATATCTTGGCATCTCCGGAAGCAGGTCGTGGTAATTGCTTACCTTATGTATAGCGCCTCCGTCGCTTTCCTGCAAGTCAGGAGGATAAATATAGAGATAAAAATAAAAAAAAATAAAAATGAATTTGTTAGCGATTCGTTGAATTTTTTGAGGTTGTGTTTTTACTACCAATATACCAAGTGCAATGCAATATTTTATGTGACTAATTGTCATGGAGTTGTATAAACGGAGCAGAGTTTTTTGGTCAAAGTGTTTCGAAATTTTTTTGATAATAACTAACGCAGATTTTTCGTAGCATAAGGTTTATATGTAATTTCCAACTTAAATACTCGTGAAATATTATTTGCAAAAATGTCGTTTTTGTTTGTTGAAAAATAGATTTATTTCTGATTGAAATTGTCAGTTTGTTTGATGGAGGCTTTGTCTTGGTTGTGCGAAAGATCATATAGTGTGTGTTGTCAATGTTTAGAAATAGTCGATTTACTAGAAGCCAATTATTTATGTTCACTAACTTTTTGTTTGCAGCTTCATGTAAGGTTTTCTAGCAATTACTTTCTAAAAATACATTATTGTCATCTGCGTACATGATGGATTTTCCTAAGGTTACACATTTATTTAAATCATTTACAAAAATTGAGAAAAGCAAAGGACCTAAAATTGAACCCTGAGGGACACCATATTTTATTGACTTAGTATTGAAGCAAACATTATTTATTTGAACTAATTGTTTTCTGTTGCTAAGATAGCTACAAAACCAATTATACGCTACACCACGAATTCCACGATGCCATAATTTGGATAGTAAAATTTTATGACCAATAATATCCAATGCTGTAAATAGATCAAGAAATATGCTAAGTACATGTTCTGTTCTCAAAAGCTTAAGCAATATTTTAAGCTAATAATGAAGTTGCGTGACCAGTTGAGTGATTTTTTCTGAAGGCAAAATGATGTTATAAAAAAAGTTTTGTTTGTTTAAGAATAATACTACACGATTGTATATTAATTTTTCCAATATTTTTGACATGGAGCAAAGTAAGCTGATTGGGCGATAAAGAATGATTGTAATATTTATCACTGTAATATCATTTTTATTTTTCCTTCATTCTGACATTTGTCAGAGGACGAAAAGTGTAGATATGAGCTTTTTGCTGACTATATTCTGTTCCGCAAAGCACTTGTTTAAATAATTCGTTTGTTTAATTTTTGTAATCCGTGGTCCTATTGCCTTTAGTGCTCCCAATATAAAATTATCTATGTAATTGGATAGTACTGCAATGCAGATATAGTACTTATCGAAATGTCATGCTAATAGTGTATATTAGCTTGGGATAATACTTATATTTGCAGCTACTATATTCACTGTATTTTAGTCGCAGTTAAGAGGTGATGTCATGTTTATTTTAAACAAACCTTTGTTGGTTCCTTACCATTAATGATGTGACAGCTTGGTTAAAATTTTACTGAGCCTGAGGCGAGTCTTGGACTGGGCATATATTATAATATTCTGCAGATTTTCACGCGAAATTTGTTATTTCTTTGCACAATAAAAGAAAACTGTCTTTCCTTATTAATGATCACAAAAAATTCCAACATTCACTTCTAAAAACTAAATCTAAAGCAATAAACAAATGAAGCTTAAAAACTCACGTTTACATGAGCGGCATAAAAAGTTGGATTTTTTGGATTTGTCAGTAACAGTGTTCTCAAAAATAACCAAATTAGAATTTGTTTTTAAGAGAGAGCTACATTATAAAAACCTATTAAAAGTATAAAGATAGCTTTCGATGGGATGACCTTCTCAAAAAAGAATTTCAGAGGACGTCAGTGGAACGAGTTACTTGGAAATTAAAAGCAAGTTGATAACTTAATATGAGAAATTAAAACCTGCTTCTTCCCTAATATTGTCTTCCAAAAACTGCGTTTAAACGATTAATGGCTTTTATTTAAAATTTTTAGAAGAGGTTGCGTTGCAGGCCAAAATATTGTTAATATTTTAGGCTCCTGTTCTAGTATTTTCTTCGACAAAAAAAAGCAATTATGATTGTGTATGATTGCGATAAGTGCACCATGTTTGTTTTTTTTTCGGTTCTGCCCCAGTCCAATATGGTGTTGCCAAAATCCATTCCATGCAACGACACATTTTTAAAATCACCACTTGACTTTTTCTCCAAACATAAAGCCTAAAGGCCCGTTTCCACTACAAGCGTGGAAAAGAGCATTCTTTGTTAGTTTTATTGATTTTTTTTTGCGCTCGCTTCAATTTTAACCGCTCGCTTCAATTGAAGATCAATAAAAGAAACAAAAATCCTCTTTTCCACGTTCGTAGTGGAAACGGGCCTTAAATCTTTAATTTTTACGTTTCATTTTAATGTTATTATTTAGATTTGGTATAGAGATGGGTTACATTATGTTTTAACTATATCCTCCATTAATGAATATGATTCACTTTTAATTTGATTACGTTTTCTGTTCATCGTTGCAATTAAGTTTTTAAAATATGACTTGAAAGAGCCATTTATAAAATTGTAAAATTCATAATTAAAAAAGAAATCGGCAATTTAGTCGTTGCGAGGAAGCAAAACTCGGGTAAATACCATAAACTGCTTTTTTTTCTAAAGTTTAATGGTTAAAATTGAAGGAAACCATACGAAATATCAAATTAAAGATAAATTTAAGAATCTTTTTGAATCGCTGAACAATGGCAGGCGTGTTAAACCTGAAATAACGGTCGAACGATCTTAGGAAATCTTTTCTAAGATTGCGAACTGCTCGATGTTTAACTTTCTCAGTTTTTCTTTATTCAAATAATAAATTTTATAAACACCTTTTTGATTTGATTAATGCCATATAGCAGCGAAAATGAACAGTGTTTATAAGACTTTTGTCGTACAGCGAATTCAACAAAATAAGACAATTTTTTAAAAAGAAAAGCTTTCATTTTACAAAAAGCACTTTTACTTGAAAGAACAAAAAATGAGCTAAGAAATGAAATAGGAGTTAGAAAGAAAGGATTTTTTAGGGTATAAGCAAAATGCGTATTCTCATTCTTGGTAGTTAAATCATGTTCTTTAAATTATGAGTAATGAATCGCACAATTCATCGAGTTACCGCCGCTCAAAAGAAGAAAAGATTTTTTTAGATATTTCCAAATAAGAAACATACATCGAACACATGCAGAGAATCCATGTCTTTTTGATCAAAAGTCTGTTACTCTACGCCATGGATGGCCAACTTGCCAGGAACCAAATGCCGCACTCCTAACTGCCAAGAGCTACATCATTGATATGGGCACACAAACGACCGACAAACTTTTGCTCAGCTAGATTTATTGTAAATATCCGGTCGATGACAGCATGAAGTGAGCTGAAGTGGTGCTGAAGATTTGAAGCTTTAAAATTCGTTATTGGCGCCGGACATATAAAGCAAAGCGGCATGCCATTGCATTTGAGAAAAAGATATAAATTCTTCCATTCTGTTTAGAACATTTTGTGTTTATTTTTATATTCTCGGCTTGATTTAAATATTTTTCTGCCAATTTGAAAACTTAAAACTTGACACACAAATCATTTAGTTAAATAAACTGATATAACCTAAAAACACAAAACGCAATATAAACCTAAAAGCCGCTTGAAGTCAGGTAAAGAGCTGCGGGTGGGTTTTACACACTAAGCTACACTGCCTTGTTTCATAGAAAGCCTATATTGTACATGACGACACCAAGCGAATTAAATAAAGCGCAAGCAATAGCACAACATGGCTCACTTTGTACTATCATACTATATTGAAAGAACTTATAACTAAATACTGCAAAACTAAATGAACATTAATAATACCTAAATTTTGCCAAAGATTTAGTTGTTTTCATGATTAATCCTTATATTTGTGAAAAAGATTTTATAAAAAAATGTTCATTTTAATTCATTGCTGATTAAAGTAGTTGAGTGATTGTTATCGACATGGTTTCCGTTCAAAACCTACTCGTGCCACTGTTGTGTCTTTGGGAAAGACACTTTACGGTACTTTCCAATTCTTCGTGGTCTTGGAAAGCAGTTTTAAATTTTCGACATTTCTCCGTAAAACTAGTAAAATAAAAAATTTCAACTGGATAGCAATATCTTGGCATCTCCTGAAGCAGTTCGGATTATTTTGCTTGCCCTATGTATTGGGACCTACATCGCTTTCCGGCGAGTCAGGAGGATAAACATAGAAATAAAATAAAATAAAGTGTCTAAAGCCTAGCTCTATTTCTTGGCTATCTTAAGATGCTTGTCTTCTGAGCAATTGACGTGACTACGTTGCGGTGTGTCTACTTGATGTATCGGTCGGGTAAATATCAATACGTTAGTAAATTTGAAAAACTTAGGATGCTCGTGAAAAAAGCCAAATGCAATTCGTATTTTGATGATTTGCTTTTTCTGAGACAAACCTTTCTATTAGCTTTAATGTTTTACAATTTTTTTTGAAACCGTACAGGCCTCAAAACATAAAACAATAATTTAATTTTTTTCAACTCAAACACACGGTAAAATTAAAATTTGTCTTCACGATAGCACAAAGAAAAGTCTCGGGATCTTCTCGCCATGCAATTTCTATTTTTCTTTTTTACGCTATTTCGTAAACACTGAACGTCAAGTGCAAGAAAGCGATGCTTAAAATGCTTAAACTTTTTAGTTTGAGTTTACTAAGAATCGAACCAGAGTCAACCGCTTCGGGGTTTGACGCCCAGTTTACGAGATTCACAGAGCGGCAAAAGTGGTTTTCGAATGAATTTACTTAGTTACAAAATCGCCTCATTCAATTTCAAATAGATTTTAAAAGAGTGATCCCCAATTGAGGAGGTATTTCATGAATTCGGAGGAAGGATTTTACTTTAAAACTTTGTGATCAAGTTTTTCTATTTTTAAGTTTAATAATGTTGTATTAACAAAAATATTAATATAACAATATTGAACCTGAAATAAACCAAAAACATTCATCAAACATCACAACAACCGCCAGTTCTACATATCTTTGCATCAATAACACGACTATAGAGTGTTCAAACATTCTTTCAGCTCACCAAAAGAACCTCATTTTTTATGATTCTTTCCACCCCGTAAAATATATTTGTCATTTTACTAAACAAAACATCTCTTTGTGCACCTGAGGCCAACTAACTGCAAATACCCCACGATCAAAATGTCTAAAACCTTTAATATCTTGAAAATACTGTCTTGAAGTTCTAATGGCTCTATTCTTATACTGTTGGCTTGAAAATCTTGGCATTTTTAAAAAAAGAGTTCATTATTTCTAATTTTCTCTCCTCTCTTTTAGCTCTATCTTTTCAAGTTGCACTACAAAAATCTCTTAAGTTTAAATCGATTTGGAATCATGTCTCAAATAAACTTGTGTAAGTTTATTTTCAATCTTTTTTTACCGACTTTTAATCTACCATCTCTTTTCTATTTTTTCCTCCTCATTTTTTTCTTCCTCTTTAAAACCGCTTGGAGAGCTTGAAGAAAGAGTTGAGACAAGCGAATAATTGTCCTTTGCCTCAGCTCTTTTTGCCACGTCCATCTACCAGTGATGGAGTTCTCAAGACCGAATTTTATGGCTCGGTCTCGACCTTGCGCTGGTGGTCTCGTTCTCGCTCTGGAGGTGGTTTTAAATTGGTCTCGAAACAGCTCATTTTTTAATATTTTTTGTACTTGATGCTATTGTGATGAATTTTGCAATTTGGTTAAGAACAACACTCAATTGACAGCTTTGCTGCAATTCGAAATGGCAAAAAGCTTAAAGTCAAACTTCTCTATTCTATAAATTGGCAACTTTCTCACGTTTATTCCAATGAAGATTTTTATTGTGATCAGGGCCATTAGTTACAAGATAATCCTATTACGAAAAAACTTTATTTAAATTTCTCTTTAGGCAACAAAAAAGTCTAGTAATGCTTTGAATGCCTGTACTCACACCCTTGCCCGCAATCGGTATACTATTACAGTGATAAAAACTTTTTTTATCTTTACTTTGATTTTAATGATTATTTCAAATTACCTTTTATGTGAATTTGGATCCAACTCTTCCCCCGAAAAAGTGAATGCTTTGATCCTACTTGCTTTTTCCCAAATAAAGCAAACAAGTTCTTGTTGCAACGAAATTTATTTAAGCAATAATTTGAACAACATATCTGTCTATTTATTAATTATAGCCCGCAATTTTTATAAAAATTCAGGGTTGGTGGCTTCTCCGTCAGAGCACAACGTTTGTCTATTCATATAGTTTGTTTACTAATTTTTTTATTTTCATCTTTATATTCATTCTCCTGACTTGCGGAAAAGCGTTGAGACATTATATGTACTTAGGACAAGCAATTACCTCAACCTGCTTTCAAAGATGCCAAGATATTGTTGTCCGGTTAAAAACTTTTTTATTTGGATCTTTAAGCTTTTCAAAGAGATATGAATGAAATTTAGAACTGCTTGCCAAGACAGACAAGCAAGGAAAGTGGCGTAATGTTTTTCCCAAGGACACAACAGAATGGCGCGGAGTAGGTTTTGAACCGCGTCCGTTTTGATTACAATCACGGCGCTTCAATCACTCGACCACGCTTCCGATAACTCGTTTAACAACTGGTTAAGAAGTGGTGATCTATGAATCCACAGGCGTATACGCAGAAGGAGGAGGTTTGGGATTAAAAAACCTCCATAAAGATTGATGGTCAAAGGGTCGTAGTAACACTAAGACATCTTAAAAATTGTTAAAATAAAGGGATCAAGTGCAAAAATTTATTTACTTTTAATAAGTTCTAGTAACTCCAAAAAGTCTTTTTCTAACCTTAAACCCAATCCTAACTTTACACATCCACTCATTCAGCAAAAAATCGATTTTATCACAGTTACAAGCTAGGGTTACGGTAACTTAATAATGTTAATATTATCGCCTGTAATAATAAATTCTAACACTTCTTTGTAATAACATCTTGGCATAACGAGTTGAGTTTTACCCTAACTCTATCCTTCAATAATATAGCCATAATACAACAAGTGCAAAAATGTTTTCCCAAGGGGAAATTTTCGATGAGAGGAAAATTGTGATCGACATTTTTAATCTGTCTGCATAATTTCAAATCAATCACTCGATCAAATTGATTCTTTTTCATCTTTATCTTCGCTCTTTAATTAAAATTTCTTTTTGGCCATGGTCCACTGTTTCATTTTAGAAAATACTTTTTTATTTTTAGAACTGTAAAGTAAATTTCAAAGCAGTTACTTAATATGCTATTGACTTTGTTTAATTTGTTTATATTGCTATTATGCTGGTCTGCAAAAATTTTATCTAATATTTTTTTGTAATTCATGAATTCTGTTGTTTTGCAATCTAATTGAATTTTTGTTTTCTAATTCATGAATTTAAGTTTTTTTTCTATTTTTATTTATTTATCTTGTTATATTATTCATATATGTTTTTTCCATCAACTTCGACTAGCATAATAGCTTTTTTATGTTATGTTGTGTTATCTTTTTTATCTTTTATATTTGTTTATTATTAAATTTATAATTCCGTAATTTTTTTTGTATATACTCTCTACATCAGTGGTTCTTAACCTTTTTTTTTACACATTTACCCTTTAAACAAAAGTGGTTACTAGATTTACCCTCAATATACAGGGTGTTCACAAAGTCTGGGTACATAGAGGATAAACACATACTTTTAAAACAAAACAATTTTATTTAATTATAATGTTAAGAAATTTATTTAGACAGAGTTTCTTTAGACTTTCTTCTTTAGACAGAGTCAGCATTCGATCTGGGGATGAAAAATAATATAAATAAATAAAATAGTAAAATTCCTATGTACCCAGACTTTGTGGAAACCCTGTACTCAATGATGCTCATTTATTAAAAAACAAAATTAACAAATTACTTCAGTTATATTTATTTAATGTGACGGCTGTCCTTGTTTTTTGGCAACAAGCTGTTCAATGTCTGGTGAAGTAGTAGATAATGCGCAACAAATGGCAGATTCCACGTCAAGTCGGTTTCATGCTTTAGATTTGATATTAAACAACGCAGAGAAGCCGCACTCGCACAGGTAAGTTGAAGAAAACGGAACCAGAATATTCAGAGCATGAATACCTAGCCGTAGATAGCAACGTTACATTTTAACCTAAAACTCCTCTAGGTTGCAAGTGTGAAATTCATCTTTTGCAAAAAAACAGTTTGTTAATTCTATAAATTATTAAATTGCTTCAGGAACATTTTCCGCTTTACAGTACATAGAAAAGGATTTCTAACTACTTTCATCAAAATGCTAGAACTATTTATCTCGGGAAAACATTGTTCAAACTCATTTTGCAAGTTTTGTAGGTGACTGATGATGTCCTCCTTCAAATTTTGTTCAAAAGCATCTCCAGTTATCTCAGTCAAGCGGTGAAATGATGCAAAATTATTATTATTTGCTCGTTGGCTCCAAAGCTTGAGCTTTGCCACAAACGCATTGATGGCATCATTGTGCATGATTATATTACTTCCTAGACCTTGCAGTTTCTTGTTT
This sequence comes from Diplosoma virens, assembly GCA_963680785.1. Lineage (NCBI taxonomy): Eukaryota > Metazoa > Chordata > Ascidiacea > Aplousobranchia > Didemnidae > Diplosoma > Diplosoma virens. The sequence goes on along the minus strand of OY796886.1, from coordinate 21,234,834 downwards.
AGTTGATTTAATGTTTCGAATATGTTAGCAAGATAAGATAAATATGTAGAAAATTTGTCTCCACCAAATGCTAACAATACATCATATTTTTGTTTTGCAACCGAAAACAACTTGACTTCTCTTAGTTCGAAAATACGAGAGAGCATGTTCCCTTTTGAGAGCCAACGAACTTGAGTGTGATATAAAAGTGCGGTATGTTTGGCATCCATATCCTTGCAAAGCTTGCTGAAGAGTCGAGTGTTGAGCGTTGAACTTTTGACATAATTAACGACTTTAATCACAACAGACAAATGCTCCGTGATGTCTCTTCAAAATGGTTTGGAAACGAGCGCCTCTTTGTGAATCATGCAATGCGTTCCTTGAATTGCTGGATTTTTCTGCTTTACCAGGGAAACCAATCCAGAGTTTGCCCCAATCATGGCTGGAGCACCATCAGTGCAAACCCCAACAAGCTTACTCCCTCAATTCGGTTTTGTCAAAAAAATCAATCAACACTTGAAAAACATCGGCTGCCTTTGATGTTGTTTTCAAAGGTTGGCAAAAAAGAAATTCTTCATTAATCCTTTCATTTGCAACCTATCTGATATATAAGAGTTGCTGTAAAAAATTGGATACGTCGGTAGTTTCATCCAGCTGAAGAGCAAAAACAGGAGAGGAATTAATCTTCGATATCACCTTGCTCTTAATATTTTCAGGCATTTCATGAATTCGCGATTTTATTGTGTCATTGGACAGTGAGATTCGTTTCATTGTTTGAGATGCTTTTTCTCCAAGCATCAACTTCAAGCATCATGCAAAGCAATGAAAAATGATGCATGCATATTGTACAGCGGCATTGTTAGTTTGCCAAAACATTCCAGTTCTATCCAGCTTTTTCTTTTCAGACTGGACAGTTTTAACTCAAAAAAGGACTGGTTTTTGCTTATCATACTTGGATGAGCATTTGCTAGGTGTTGTTTTAGCGGAGCAGGTTTCATAGTACTGTTTGAAAATGTTTTCGTCGTCGTCATCGTTTGGAGAGTATCCACTCCAGGTCAGACACAAACAGGACTGGGACCGAGGGTTTATCCTTTTACTACCCCAGACTGCTGTACTGCCTGGATCAGATGCTGGCAGTGATGTCATTAAGCCAGCATCGAGTTTCGTCATCCAAAACCGTCAGACCTCGTGTTCCATGTGGTGCCCGATGTATAGGGCACGCTGTTAGTACATGGTCTGCGGTTTGCTCTGAGGCGCCACACTCGCAATTCAGTGAAGGAGCGAGACCCCATTTGTGCATGGACGAATGGAATCGCCCAATACCAGTCCGCAGGCGGTTGAGCTTAACCCAAGCTGCTCGGGGTAAGCCCATCCCAACAGGCCTGGCACTGGTCTCGAGCACAAAAGCATGGAGCCTGGAAGCATTTTCACAGTACTCCGCGTTCCATTTGTGATTTGTCCATTCAGAGGCGCGGATGCCAAGTCTGGCAAGGTTGTCCAAAAGATTCCGCGCACTTGGCACAAATGGGCGTCTGGATCTTAGTCTCACTTGGCCAGTATCTGAGGACCCACTTAAAAGACCATGCAAGATATGATCGGGGTCCAGAGATCCACGGTAAGCCAAGGAGAGTGTCGCTCCCATTCGGCGAAGCTCAGCTGGCTGGATGCCTGAGTACAGGTAGGTGGTCCGTTGGAGTGGGACGCAGGCATCCAGTAACCATGCGCAAGGCGTCATTCAAGACACTGTCAATGAGACGAGTGTGAGCACTGCGACACCAGACTGGCGCGCAGTACTCAGCTGCTGAGTAGACTAGAGACAAGGTGGCTATGCGTAGTGTTTTAGCACCAGTACTCCATTCCGAGCCCACGAGTCGCCTCAGCAGTGTGACGCGCGAGGATAGTTTTTTGTGCAATGCCACTAAATGGTGACGAAACGTGAGCGATCTGTCCAGTTTTACCCCAAGATAAGTAGGGGTTGGACAGAACGGTAAAAGTCTACCGTTGTTGTAGACCTTTAGCTCACGTTTGGCCTCTCGGTTGTTTAAGTGAAAGGCTGCCGTCACCGTCTTAGTGTGACAGAGCTTCATTCTCCAAGTCTGGAGATACGCTGACAGTGTAGACATGTCTTGGCTTAAGGTCCCCTCCAAGTCCTTCCAGTTTCCAGAAGAATGCAACAATGCTAGATTATCAACATAAGCAAACTTTCTGGAAATCATGGAAGGAAGATCGTACGTATAGATGTTAAATAGAGGGGGAGCCAAGATCGATCCCTGAGGAACGCCGTTTCTAAGACGGCGTAGCCTGCTTTGCTTGCTGTCACCGGTAGTAAGGGTGAAACTTCAATTTCGGACAAGCTCCATGATCATTTTGACCATGTGCTTATCCGGAAGTAGTCTCAGCAGCTTGCAGGTAAGGCCACGGTGCCAGACAGTGTCATAAGCAGCTGTCAGATCGATAAATACGGCACCGGCCTTCTTTTTAGCCTCGAAAGAATCCTCGATGTTCTGGGTTAGCAGAACAACTTGATCTACGGTTGACTTCCCGCGTCGGAACCCAGCCTGCTCTTTAGGGAGCAGTGGATCGATTAATGGTTCAACACGGGCGTAGATAAGCCTCTCGAGGATCTTGTAGGGGACCCAGAGCAGAGATATCGGTCGATAACTCTTTGGGTCCCCCATGGGCTTTCCTGGTTTTGGGATCGCGACCACGAGCGCTCTTCTCCAGATCTTGGGAATTTTGATTCGGCGCAAACAGGAAGAAAGGAAGTCACATAACCAGGACTTCAAAGCAGCTCCAGCGTGGAGTATAAGCTCGGGACAGATGGAATCAGGTCCCGGAGCTTTACCTGGTTTTAAATGTTGAAGGGCAGCAGTAAATTCTATCTGTGAAAAATTGTCAGAGATATTCACTGCGTCTGGTGTTGTGGCCCTCCAAAGGTCAGACACTTCTTGAAAGACAAGTCGAGATGACTTGCGATCAATAGCCTCGTATTTCCCATTTCTAACCAGCTGAGATGCAATAGCATCGGCTGAAACGGGACAGTGACGAGGAGAGTGTCGTAACCTACCAGTAAGGTTGTTCAAAATACTCCACGCTTTTCGACTAGAGTGTGAGAAGTCAATGCTCCGAACTGCTTCGGACCATCGATCCCTCCGCTTTCTGTCAAGCTTGGCAAGCAGGGCTGTAGCAGCCAAACTTGAGTCGTCTCCCTGAGGAGACTGCAGAAAGGTTTTATAGAGGGATTCACACTCTGCATCCCAACACGGAATATAGTTATTTCGATATCCGCGTGGGATAGTCTTTTTGGCTGCTTTCTTAATGGTGTTACAGAAGTCCTGGTAAGCTGCATCCACATCAAGTGAATCAGGCGGCAACAAAGTCTTTGAGAATTTATTCGTCAAAGCAATGTAGTGACTCCATTTGGCCTTGCGGAAGTTCCATCGCTTAACAGGCATGCTTGGCACTGCCATAGCAAACCTTGGTGGTGTAATAAGCGAAGGTCGATGTTGTGACCTGGGGAACTTGTCAAGGACACGTCTATCCGGTAAGCGACTGTTTGGACCTACGCTAGCGAAAGCTAGATCTGGATTGGTGCCAGTGTTCCAGCGGCCGGAATAAAAACTGGCAGCGTCCTTGGCATTATATAGGAGAACAAGACAATTAATACTTGCCCAACCAGCCAAGCACTCACCGTCCGGACTGTTGTCATCATAACCTCAGTCAGCATGACGACAGTTAAAATCGCCAGAATACAGACAGGGGTGAGGATACACTGGGAGATCCAGGCTTCGCAATCGCGTTGGCGGTGGTTTGTAGACGTTGACTATTTTATAACCATCAACGTCCACACACAACCACTCGATCTCCGATGTCGGTGGAGATTGGTCCAAAAGCATGTATCTCAGTCGCTCGTGGACAAACGTGGCAAGGCCATGCTTCCTGCTTAAAGAAGACCCAACTAGTTGGTAGTTTGGGAGTACCAACTTCTCTGCATCAGTGCAGTGGGTCTCCTACAGTAGGATGACGAGTGCCTCAGACTGCATAGCGAGGTGATGAAGAACGTTCATCTTGCTTGCAGTGAGGCCTTCGATGTTCAGCTGAAGAATAGTGGGTCTTCGGAACTTGTTGGCAATGTGCCCTGAAAAGGGCAGTTTTATCTTAACATTGCCCCGTCCTGAAAAGGACGTTTGCCGATTAGCAGACCCACACTGAACATCGGAATGGGCGGATACCCTTCCGTTTTGGTAGGTTCGGTTTCGGTCTGTCATTTTTAGAATTCAATGAACAGACTTACTCACGGCCCAGGCTGCGTGAAAGCACCTACCATCTGGGCCAAAAAAAAAAATGTTTTCATGAACAGGACACACTGAGGAATTTGAAGACCATCCTGAATAAGATATGTAAATCCAAAATCCAAATAATTGTCCTGATACTTTCTCTTCTTTTGTGACATGCTATATTTATGACTAAATTTGTGACAAAATCCAAATAATAGGCTAGCTTCGAATTCGCATTAGCAGTTACTCTAAACCAGGAAGAATACTGTTATTTTCTTATTTTGTTAAAGAAGTCTTTATTTATTGTATCTATTATAAAGAGCAGTAATTCAAACACACAGAAGTCTTTGAGAGCACGTTAACAATTAATTTGCCTTTCACTGATAACTGTCTGACTACACTCGTTATTATTTCGATCAAATCAATATTCCAATTATTAGCACGTTCTGGTATCTAGTACGTTATTGTCATGCGATTAAGATCATTGTTATCTCGCATTATGTGAATGCGCACTGAAGTGTTGCCATTATCTTTACTACGCACATTTAAAGCAGAACATCACAGATACCAGGCTGCCAATACCTGCTGCCCCGATTTTTCTGTCCCGTCAACTTCTCTAGGCTGAAACCATGCCTGAAACTAAGGCTATGTGTTACCACCATCAAATTTAAAACTGTCGGTAGCTCATTTACCCCCAAAACAAAGAAATTTACCCCAGGTTAAGAAATGCTGCTCTACATTATTCACAATTCCATTATAGTCACCAAATGAATTTAGAAAAGGTTTCCGGACCTGGTGAGGTTTCTTTTTATGGGTGGTTTTTCTTTAATCAACTTGCTCAGTTGAGCTAAATTCCCATGTTAACTAGCTGTTCCACCCATCATCATTACGCAGCCTAGTCATGCACTGTTTATTTAATCGCTCAGTTTGTTTGAATTATTATTATTTAATTTTTTTTCTTTTTCACTTCTTATATCTTTATCTGATTAAGGTGTTGCGGCCATGCTTTCTACTGTCTTGTACTTTCACTTTCTGATTATTTTATGCATGTTTTAACGTCTAACGTTGTGCTGCTTCTTCCTTTTCTTGATCTTTTCAATATTTATAATTTTTGTGTTAAACTGTATAATAATGATCGAGAATAAAAACGAATGAATGAATGAATGATAACGTCGAAGTTAAAAGCCTGCTTTCACCATTTCCTTGTGTCCTTGGAAAAGCATTTTGTCGCACTTTCCCCTGCTTGGCGGTCTTAGCAAGCAGTTCTAAATTTCGACCATACCTCTAAATATAAACCAAAAACAAAATAAAAATTTTAACCGACGTATAGCAATATCTTTGCTTCTTCAGAAGTAAGTCAATGTAACAGCTTGGCAGTTTTTCCATGTATAGCGCCTCCGAAAATTTCCTGTGAGTCAGGAAATCAGAAGGATAAAAATAAAGATAAAATAATAATACTAAAAACAAACAAATAATTTTTTTTTAATTAAGTGGCTTTCTTTTGTTTGTTGTACCAGGGTCCCTTATGTAAAAGACTATGGACAACAGTTGATCGTGTTTTTGGCTTTCAACCGCCCCCCCCCACAAAACAAAATTTTACATACGTCATTGCATAAATCTAATTGCTTAAAACAGAATATGAAATTCCTTTGAAGTTAAACTACAAAAGTGATAATATGACGAGCAGTGATGGCCTTACAAAAAGGAGGGCTGGTTGCAAGAAAAGTAAGAGGAGGGCCACTATTTAGTGTTCAAAGGCAAAGCAATCTCCAAAAAAAGGTCATTGTCATAAGGGTCATTGTCATATTTTTAGTGTATAAAAACAAAATAATCTTTAAAAAAAAGGTCTTTGATTTAGGGGCCGCTGTTGAGTGCTCCAAAACATTGTAATGTCTAAAAAAAGTTGTCGTTTTATTTTGAGGGCCACTTTTTGGTGTATTAAAACAAAGTTATCTCTAAAAAAAATAATACAAAAATAAAACAAAATCTTTGTTTTAGACATGCCATTGACGCCCTGCTGCTACTATAAAGAAATAGAACATTATCTTGTGTTGGGGGACCACTTTTTGAGGTATTTTAGGGGGCCCGGTGCGGTCGCACCGTTCGCACCCTATAAAAGCCATTATTGATGACGAGGTAGAAAAACACAACGTTTTAAAAACTACTCCGAAAAACCTACCAAAAGATACACAGAAAATAAACAGTGGTAATACTGAAAGAAAAGCAAGCGAGTCGTTAAACAGTTTTTACTTTGCATAATTCGTTATTATTTTTAATCTTTTTGAGGGGATTAATTAAACAAATTCTATTTTATGTAACCCGAAAATAGCCAACAAATCAAACATTTGTAACACGCCAACACAAATAATTGAGCCAATCAAATATTTAAATGAAGTTTCAACCATTACTGTGATGACCGTGCCTTTACCATTTTAATTTTCAAAAAAGTTTTAATAAATATCTTACTTTTTTTAACGTTGTTAACCAGCTGCCTTGCATGTTTCGGCTTTCTTCTGCTCTAGATTATACTTTTTTTAAAGCTAATTGTTTAATAATGCAACCACATCGAGCAAACCGCTTTCCAACATGTTAAAAATGCTGTTTATATAAAATATAATCTTACATTATAATTTTTAAAAATTTAGTTTTTTGGAATATTTGAAAATGGACTATACTTTTTCTATTTTTTTGATCTCGGAAAATTTGTCGAGTCTCGGTCTTGGTCTCGGTCTCGACGTTTGTGGTCACGACTACATCACAGCCATCAACCTCTTCTATTGATATTTTACCAAACCACTCCTCCTGCGTTGATATTACTATTGACTTGCCAGTAAAAATGCACTAATTTCTCCTTCTAAACTGTACTTGCATGAAAAAATCTTTATCACGCTTGTCGGCAATGTGGTCGATTGGTTAAAGCGGTTAGAAGTTCAAAACCTATTCGCGCCATTCTGTTGTGTCCTTGGGAAAGACACTTAACGGTACTTTCCCCTGCTTGGTGGTCCTGGCAAGCAGTTCTAAATTAAAGTCATATCTCTATTAAATTACAAGCGAACAGCAATATCTTGGCATCTCCGGAAGCAGGTTGGGATAATTGCTTACCCAATGTATTAGCGCCTCCGTCGCTTTCCTGCAAGTTAGGAGGATGAATATAGAGATAAAATAAATAAATTAATAAATAAAAATTATCCAACTACCTAACAACCTTGATTCCGAGATTCCTTAGTCTTTTTTGAGTAACTTACCATTCTCGCTCAACATTCTCGCTCAACATTCGCTCAACGTTCTTTAGACGTCCTACATTGATCACATTCGTTTTCTTTAATCTTATCTTTATAAAGTCAGAAATCAGAGGATTCTTCCTGCAGTGCTTGTGCAAGCCGACGTGGAACTTTGACTCCTGCTTGACTGTCCTAACCTTGATTATCTTCGCTTCACCAATTTAGCACCTCCTTTTTTCCTATAGATTTTCAATTCAGACTGTGGAAAGTCGCCTGTTATTTAAGTTTCTGTGAAGTTTCTTCACACTCTATTTGCAAGATGAGTTCGGATAATAATACCACAACAATAACAATTTTTTTCTGCCTTTCAAAACATTTTATGAAATCTGTTTATTTCTTGGCCTAGTTTTTCGTATATTTGTTAATAGCCTTATTTCTTGTCATATGAGAGAATGAATCATGATTTAAAAAGGACCTGTAAAAAAAGGTTGGAAAGCATTGTTTTAGAACAGGGATGTCCAACCGTTTTTCATAATAGGCCAAATTGTAAATGTAGTTATAATCGGCGGGCCGCAATAAAATCTTCACTTTGATTTTGACTCTGGCTTTTCGATTTTCGTGTCAAAAACGTAGTGATCTCTAAAAAAATAAAAAAGCTCGTCAAACACAGTTTTAGAAAAGCTACGATACAGTTATGAAAATATAACTAAAAAATTTGTGTTAGTAGTGGGCCGCAGGTTGGACATCTCTGTTTTAGAATATGATAAATAAGGTTATAAATTTATTAATTAAAAAATGAACTCCCCGATAAAAATTTTACGTTTTTGTAATGGATAAACATAGAATTCTAATGCCGTTAGACCAGTGTTCTGCAATCTTTACAAAAAGCGACCCAAGTTAAAGAATTTATTAACAATACCAATACACGCGACCCCAAAGCAAATACAAAATGATTTAACTAAAAATTTAAAATGTTAATAGCTATAGAGCAGCGGTTCCCAAACTTTTTTTTCACGGCGCCCTTTGAAAACTTAACAATACTCGCGGCGCCGTAATGAAAAAAAGGTATTTAGTTCAATTACTTCTTTGAACAATCTTTTTTTCTCCGAAACTTATAGTCTTCTCTAAAAAAAAAAAAAAAAGGTCTTCACTTCGATTTCATCTCTGATTTCCCTATTTCCATCCCAAAATCAGGCTGTTCTCTACACATTTTTAGCTCAGGCTAATGTGTAGAGAACATCCTGTACACATTTTAGCTCAGGAATTTCAATTGCAGAATTCCAGTAATAAAGAACACTGCGTTAGACAACATAATTGTTCATGGCAAGATATCAAAATGATCGAAACCATATTAAACGCATTATTCTATATCAAATATTTATAGGATTTTTCGATCTAATTCGTTGTTTTTGCAATCAAATTCTTTCTTTTTGCAATCAAATTCTTTCTTTTTGCAATCAAATTCGTTCTTTTTGCAATCAAATTCGTTTTTTTGCAAACAATTTCGTTTTGCCAAAACGTTTATATATATATCTTTGTATAGGGTCACCCGATAGGATCTATATACATATATACGTAATATGGGGTCCCTGTATTAGTTCTCCATAATATTAGGTCTTCATAATTAGGTCTCCATAATCTATAGTCTCCATAATTAGGTTTATATATATATAATATAGTCTCCATAATGTGTATATAGATAGGTATATAGACCTATCGGAAATCCTATATAAAGACCCAATATTATTTGCACTATTTTATGGAGACCTAATATTATGGAAACTATGTTATAAAAATCTAATTATGGAGACAATATATATCATGGAGACCTAATTATGGAGACCTAATATTATGGTGACCGAATAGAGAGACTCTATATTATCAAATATATAGATATATAATATAGGGTCTCTGTAATAGGTCTCCATAATATTAGGTCTCCATAATTAGGTTTCTATAATATAGTTTCCATAATATTATATATATATATATAAGTCTCCAAAATTAGGTCTCCATAATGTAGTCTCAATAATAGATATTAGGTCTCCATGATATGGTCTCCATAATTTAGTCCCCATAATATTGGGACTCCATGTAGGATCTCCGATAGCTCTATATACCTATCTATATATACAATACATTATGAAGACTATATATATATAAACCTAATTATGGAGACTATAGATTATGGAGACCTAATTATGAAGACCTAATATTATGGAGAACTAATACAGGGACCCCATATTACGTATATATGTATATAGACCCTATCGGGTGACCCTATACAAAGATATATATATAAACGTTTTGGCAAAACGAAATTGATTGCAAAAAAAACGAATTGGATTTCAAAAACAACAAATTAGATCGAAAAACCCTATATTTTTCTAGCTTGCAAGAAAATGTCGAAGGCATTAGACTTAGAGCAGTCAATAAGTTGTTGCCCACCTGGTTTCCTTAAACGTGTCGTGTGTGGTTGAAACATTTTTCTTTTCCGTCTTGTTATTGATAAAGGGATGAAAATAAAATTTATAGCTGCTTTTTATATCTTCCAAATTTTCGAAAACCAATCTAAGGTGCATCTTTCTTGGACACAAATCGCAACACGAGGGTGATTTGAACCAAGCCCATACGTCATACTTCATTCGTAATGTTCATCTTAACTTTACAGCTTTATAAATGATTTTAAGCTTTTATTATTATAACGTAAGCTTTTTCTTTGTTAAGTAATAATTGTACGAGTATAATTGTACACCAACTCCTCTTAATTTAATTTATTTGCAGGTTTTCTTATAAGTGTATTACAGTATAATTATTCGTTTTGTCGTTTTTAATTCAGAGCGCATGGCTAGTGAACTCGACAGTTTTACGCATGATTCGCGCTCTCTATCTTTTGTTTGTTTTTAACTCGAACACTCAAGAATGCTGTCGGGTATTTTCTTGCACAGTGCTTCTCGACCTTTTTTATGTGGCGACCCAAATGCTGAGCGGAAATAGAGAGCAAAGATTTGGCGAGCCAATCGACCCAGACTTAATTGCAAGCATAAAAAGTGAACTAAACGTAAGACAATTTAACCTTCTGTCTTGGACTTTTCAATTTTTGTCTCCAAAAAGATGTGATCCCTAAAAAAAAATAATAAAAATGTAAAAAACAAATCTTCACTTTCAATCTGTATCGGATCTCTAAATTAGTAAAACCATCATTGAATCAGAACAAAAATCATTTAATTTTTACACAACTGTAGTCGTCAGCGACCCAATCAAATTTAACGGCGGTCGCGACCCAGGGATGATCGAGAAGCACTGTTCTAGTAGATTCGATATTACTCAATTGTTTATCGCGTGTCTTCTGATTTGTTGTCGTGTACTGCTTGACCGATTGTAAACTTAATGTATTAGTCGATTGAGTAATCGCTTGGGTCGCTCTAGGGTATTTAATTGTTGCCAAATAACTTTGGCTGATTTATATTAATAGTCCGCATTTTCTTTTCGCTCATTCCAATTGATTCATTTAATTGCTAAGTAGTTGGAAATCGTTTGGCGTTGTTTTGCCCGTGAGACTGTAGTTTTTAAAGGTCAATGTTGAATCTTTAGACTATTAATTCTATAGAGACATAGAATTATTTTAGCCTGTGTGGAGGACGAACTGTTCAATTTTATATCAGCCATCAGGATGCTAATATTTTTCTATAGTTTGTCTGTACAAAGTTATGTGTAATTATTCGCAGTTGTTGGCGCTGTATGAGAAAATCCGGAATAGTGGAAAAGTATGTGCAGCTAGTACAGAATATGTATGAGGGAAGCGAAACAGTGGTGAGGTGTGCAGTAGGAACTAAAGAAAGTTTCAAGGTTAAGGTTGGACTGCACCATGGATCAGCGTTAAGTCCATTCCTTTTTGCAGTGATAATGGACAGGCTAACGGATGAAGTAAAGAGAGAACCACCATGGACGATGCTGTTTGCTGATGATATTGTGATTAGCGAAGAGACCAGGGAAGAAGTGGAGCAGAGATTAGAATCCTGGAAGTATGCATTGGAAAGAAGAGGGATGAAAGTAAGTAGGTCGAAGACCGAATATCTGTGCATAAATGGAGGAAATGACGACGAAACAGTAAAAATGGAGGATACAAAAGTGCCAAGAGTAAAGGAATTTAAGTATTTGGGATCAACGATACAAGAAAGTGGTGGTTGTGAGAGGGAGGTAAAGAAGAGAGTACAGGCAGGATGGAACGGATGGAGAAGAGTATCAGGAGTAATCTGCGACAAGAGGCTACCAGCTAGAGTAAAAGAAAAAGTGTACAGTTCAGTGGTAAGACCAGCAATTGTGTATGGACTTGAGACAGTAGCAGTCACAAAGAAACAAGTGAAAGAGATGGAAGTTGCAGAGATGAAAATGCTGAGGTTTGCTATGGGAGTGACGAGAAAAGACAAGATTAGAAACGAGCACATCAGGAGTACTGTTAAGGTAGAACGGTTAGGAATGAAGATGAGGGAGGGCAGGCTGAGGTGGTATGGACATGCCATGAGGAGAGACCAAGAGTATGTAGGAAGAAAGATGATGGAAATGGAGTTACCAGGAAAGAGGAAAAGAGGGAGACCAAAGAGAAGATTTTTAGATGTGGTAAAAGAAGATATGGAAGAAGTTGGTGCGAAGGAGACGGACATTGAAGACAGAAAGATGTGGAGAATGATGATACGCTGTGGCCACCCCTGACTAAAGGGAAAGACCGAAAGGAGAAGAAGAAGTTGGCGCTGTAAATTACTTTGAAGTTTGGTGAAGCTTGGGAGCTAAGTTTTATGAGTATTGATTAAGTGCTTTTGATTTTGTAAATATATTATTTATAGTTAGAAACCGTGGTTTCTTTCTATCCGTGGAGAGAAGTTTTCTAAAGAATCCATTCGTGGTTAGCCAGAACCCGCTGTTTAAAGAAATTCAGTCTCGCAGCAAACTATTTCTAGAGCCGGTATAAAAAAAGAATAAAACAGTTTTACTTCAGCGCAGGTATTTGGGTTACCTAGTTTAACTGGTCCTTTTGAATTCCCAAATAAAGTTGTGACACCATATCGATCACGAGTAGCAATAAAACGAAGTTTCTTCTTATACCAACACGTTCCTGACTATGTATTTTACCCTTTTTTTTAGCTTGAAGATAGGCCGATAAAACTTCATTTTGTATTTAAAAACTGGCAGAGAATTACTGAAATTAGTTAAAGGGCTGATAATAATACAGTTTTTTCACTAAATGCAAGAGAAATACACAAATATAAGTTATAGTTTTTGCGTTTTTTTTTTTTTTTTTTTTGATACATGTTTACAGATCAACTGTAATAATACGTAAAAAACGAAATTAGTTTATAAATAGTACCCAAAAAAAGGCAGGGCTTCTTGTGTCGTCATAGTGATACAAATTCATATTGCACATTGTCATGCAGTATAAGAATTCAAGCGCAAAATTATTAAATTAATTAATTACTATGATTTCATACTACAAATACTGTTTGTGCTGAATAAAATTTGTTTATAAAACTGAAGTTATTCTTCTTATTATTCGGCGTCATTATAAGCTGTAGTGGGATACTATAAATTTGCTACAAAAAAATTATATCAAGCACTTTTGCAAAAAAATGATTTTTTTAAATCAATAAATGGTCGTACTTAAAAAGCATTTACAATAAAATACAATAAATTTTATTTAAATTGGAAAAAGAAGCACGGTAAATTTTAGGATGAAGAAAAGTCAATGCATTATACAGTCAGTGACGTATGATGGTAAAGCTCTAATTTATTGTTATTTTTATTTAGCAGCTATGGAATCAACCAATCAGCAACGTCCATACTAATTAAATTTTAAAGTTAAGGTCAGATTTAACATTTACTAGTTATCGGAAGCACTTACCTAAGTTTAGACGCTCAAGTTTTGTGTTGATGCTAAATGATTAAAAAAAGGCAACAAAAAACTTTAAACGTCGCGAAAAAGACAAATTGCAAAAAATTTTTTTGTTTTTTGTAAAAAATTGTCAAATCTTTAAATGCAAAAGAAAGCTTTAAAAGCTCGAACAAATTATCACTTTTGTTTCGAGAAATCTGATTAAAACTCATAGTCAGAAGATCACCAAGTCGCCAACAGCGTGTTTTACCTATTTTGACCCCAAAGGTTCCGAGGCGCTTGATGTCAATAAAGAGATAGAGACAGACAACTGTCAATAAAAATATAGAAATACAACAATTAAAACGCAGCTCAGATTTAAAAACTGATCTCAAAAATCCAACTAAAGCAAAGGCAGGAAAGAACAATTTAGTAAGACAGGTAGGACCGTGCCTCAAGTGCCGAGACTTTTTTAAAATAATGTTGTTTGTTTGGCGATGGCCAACTTCTGTCCATATTCTGTTTTCGCTTTGTCGGATGGACAAGTAAAACCTTTACTTTTAAGTTACGGCTTGACAGCTTAGCAAAAGTGTAACAACATTTTAAGGTATTACATTCTTTTCAAGACTAAAACCGAGAGTCTGAGCTCAGAACTCAAGTGCTGTCGTAAGTTGCTTCGTATTAGTAATTGCTGAATGTGAGCTCAACTTTAAAGTTTAAATAGGTAAAAGTTTTAATGATTAGTTTAATCTACATGTATAATCTCATTTCTTCCAACAAATTCAAAGCTTCGTTAGAAAAACTTTACCAAAATGCGAGGTATGAAGCGCCATTTCACTGGTGACGTAACCGACATTGTCTCGGTTCAAATCCTACTTTCATCATGTTATTCCATTTTTCGGAAAAGCTTTTTACAACAATTTCCTCTGCTTGACTGTCTTAACAAGCCAATCTAAAGCTCATTTCAAAAACCTTATAAAAGTTTTAACCAAACAGCAATATTTTGGCATCTCCTAGAACAGGTCAAGCTAATAACTTGACGGTTTCTCTTAGTTAACAATTTCGGCGTTTTCCTGAAAGTAGGAGGATAAGCCGTAGTTATTGTGATAATACTTTTGAAAATATAGTTATATTTATCAAAAAAATCTGTAGCTTTAACTTGAACAGAATTAAATTTTACAATCATTAGTTAAAACCAAAGTTGCAATAAAAAACAAAGCACTTTTACGACAATTGTAAAAAGAAAAGTTTTTGAATATATTAAATTCAATTTTTTAAAAATATAAATGAATACTCTAGATTTCATTTCATTTCATCAACTTTATAAACTTAAATAATGCAGTGTAGCAAGCAACTTTTTCTTCTTTGCAGCAGAAGGCATTACTCAGGTCTGCTTTCGCCCAATGCCACACTCCCTGCATGTTTGAGCGGGGACGAGCCTTTTATCATCGCTGCAAATCTGGTTCTCCAGCAGTTGCTGCAATCAATTCCTCTAGGTATTAGCCAAATTCTATCCAATCGGATTCTTAAATTGTTTCTGTTTCTTCTTCTGCGAATGATGAAAAAAGTACATCTGTTGCAGACCGGCCTGTAAAGCAACAAACCTTATTATAATTAATTGTAGTTATTGTTTGTGAAAGCTGGAAGTGAATTTTTATTTTCTCTGTGACAAATGTTCTCCTCTAATAAAAGAAGAGCATTTCTCTTAAATTCTTAACAAAATGAGCATCGTTTAAAACTTCCTATTTTTAAAAAATTTGGAAAAAATCTGAAATAAGCTTTGAAAACTTACTTTTCGCACAGAAGATGATCCTTCACAGTCTCCAGCACGAAAGAAAGATCGGTCAAGGTTTGATCATCTGGTCGAAGACGATGAGATATATTGTATACAACTACAGCTTTATTCAAGGATTCAAGAAAGGTGTTTAAATTTACGTTTGGGCATTGTCTCGACGATTGACCTTCAAAAATTACATTGATAAATTTGCTGAGCTTTCTGGTAGCCTCTATGTTTATGTCTAAAGCCTAGGTTGTTAAACTGAGGGACGTAAAGGGTTTTTCACGTGGACCCGAGCAACTGGGTGGTAATTGAGTTTACAGCTGAAACGACAAATTTTTCAGTCTACATCTATTAATTTACAACGTATTGGACGCTGCTGGAAAGCGAAGACCTTTTTTTGGTCTTCACTTTGAATTTTGGCCGAAAATAGAGGGGGCGCAACTTTTGCTTGCATGAAAAAGAGGGTGAGTTTTGTTTCCATGAGTAAAAGGGCGCGCGTTTCAAAAAGTTTAAAACCTAGGTTCTAAAGCAAGCATGTCCAACCTGCGGCCCACTTAAGGTTTTGATGCGGCCTACTGCCTATTCCAAGTTTTTAGTTATAATTTCAAACCTGTATCGAAACGTTTTCCCAAAATGAGTTTCGCAAGTTTGCTTAGTGCACATTTGAGACAAAAATCGATAAAACAGAGTAAGGGCTTTTTTTAGAGAGTACCTGATTTTGGAGACGAAAATTGGGAAATTACAACCTGATTCAAAACGAAGAGCTTTTTTTAGAGAACACCTGATTTTGGAGACGAAAATTGGGAAATTAATATCAGGTATTTTAGGAATCAGGTTCTAATTATTCTAATTAAATTTAGGAATCAGGTTTCAATTAGGACCTGATTCAAAGTGAAGACCTTTCTTTTTTTTAAAAAACACTTGATTTGGGAGACGAAAATCGACAAATCAGAGTCTGATTCAGAGTGAAGAACTTTTTGCTGCCCGGCGACTTTAGATCAATTTAAAATGTGGCCCATAATGAAACAAGTTGGACATCCCTGGTCTAAAAGATAAAGCAGTTCATTTACGACAAAACATTTTAACGCAAATATGCGAGTCAATGAGATGATCAATTTAGTACAGGCAAAAATTGGAATAATTAATTGGTTCGATTTCTAAAGACCTAAAGCTACAAAACACTTTTAAAACATGTTGAAAGATGAAAAACGGAAAATGAAAAAATAGACTCTTGCTTTTTACAAACCTCTACAAGCTTGCAACTTACTTGGTCGTGGAGCTGAAATTTGGAAGTCTTTGATTGAAAACATAGCCAAGTTATCTAAAACAAGTAATTTATGAGCTTTTAAACAACTATGATTTTCTGTTCTTTTGACTAGCGAGAGAATAAAAAAAACATCGGTCAAAAAAAAATCTTAAACCGCTTTTCAAAATTTTAGAAATTGTTTTTTTTATTTAATTAGATTTAAGAAATTTTAGAATTAAAAATTGTTCTTATGAAATTAAAATAAAAAGACAAGCGCTTTCTTAAATATTGAGCCCACAGATAAAATCTAATTCTCTAATTAATACAAGAAGCTAAAATAAAAAGTTTATTCTAGTAGAAACTTGTTAGAGACAGAGTTGCTGAGAAAACAAACGTGGAGGCAAAAAATTTTATAGGTGTTTTTGGAGTGAAACTGGAAACAGTTGGTTTAATGGTACTGTAAAACAGAACTCCTCAAATGAATGTACGATAATAATTCATTAAAGAGAAAAAATTTACTTTGCTAAAAAAATCTTGGTTCAAAACGGGGTTGAAATAGGCTGCGAAAGAAGATTTAAGGCAGAGGCGTGCAATTTGTAACCCGCGGGCTACATTAAGCCCCCAAAAATATTTCAAGTGGCCTACGCGGTATTTTCCAAAATATTAAAAACTAAATAGGATAACCTTGTATATAAAAAAATTTTAATGCGAAGTGCAGGCAAAAAGGCTTCATTGTACGGTAACTTATTTACTTTGCCTGCGATAACGGTAATTTAATTACTTGGTCAGCTAATATTTCTGATAAATCAAAATGGTCCTTGGCTTAATAATGCTGGACACCCTAGAAGATATAAAAGGTGGAAAAAATTGACTTGCTGTGATAAACTCAAAAAAAAAGATAAAAAATAGTTTTTTTTAAGCAAGACGCGCTGCTAATAAAAAAAACTTAGGTCTTTTTAAAGGAAAACGAAAAAACGAATAAATATATACTGCCAATATATTGATAGCATTTTTTTGCAGGTTGCAATTAGAATAGGTTACATTAACACATACCAACATCACTCTGGGATTTTGTGTGTATGATGTAGTTGGCGTATTCGATGACACATTCCTGTGACGCAGAGAGTAGTGGCGATGATGGTTGTATCAGGTAAGTGTAAGCATTCAGCCAACACTCTGTTTCTTCCGTTATATTGGGGCTAAAAAAAACAAATTTTTCGCTGTTAGTCAAGTACAAGTGTTAAGATATTATATACTTTATGTTGCCATTAACTTTAATTCCAAAGGAAATACAGGAACTAATTTTTTCTTTTGGGATTACAGAAAATTTGCATTTAAATTTTTTATTCAAAAAGTTACATTTTTTTCTGAACCCTGACTTTATTGCAAATATCATTAATTGAAAAATTTCTAAAAAATTGAAACCTGCTGGATAAATCACACGAATTAGGCTATAAAGATAAAATGACGTAAAGTTTTAAACACGTTCAACGTCAACAAACGTTCTATTTCTATTTTGAAAGAATAGGGACCACCCGGTAAAAATAAAGATATTGAACATGGCGAAGATGAATAATGTCAAGATGGTCTATTTTTTTTTTTTTTGTTTAATGATTCGACTAAGTTTCCATCGAAACCAACCTTCTTTAAAACGTGTCATTTTTTTAATTACAAGAAAAGTTATCTGAATCAAATTTCAGCTAATTGCTTGATCATGTGCACAGGGAAAATCAATTACGTGTTGCGGGCACGATGCCTGAGCGAAATTTCGGTCAGGTTTGTGAGCTCGACGTAAAAGCGTCAGGTTTGTTTGATTGATTGTTGCTTTTTTTGTCTCTAACATATTTCAGAATTTGAATTAGACGTGTTCTATAGCTAAAATTTGGTGAAATTTTAGCTTAGTTGACTTGGCCATGTGAGCAGAATACCAGAAGTATCTCAAACTTTTGTTGGTAAAAACAAATGAGAAAAAGCCCGTAGTCAACCAAAAACTGGATGGTTAGCTTATATGGAAAAACTTAATTGAAAACGTTGGGAATTTTGTTTCAGTGAAATAAAAAAATAAAAAATGTGCAAAATACTAAAAGTTCAACTTCTGCCACCGTTGCTGCAAACAACTAATCAACTGATAAAAGTCCGGCAAGCTGAAAAAATATTTTACAATAAAAGCAGAGAGAATCAAATAAATCATTTTCAAAAAATTATAATCCTCACAAAAAAGGAAAATAGAGCAAATTTTCTTAAAAAATTGTCAAAAACTTTATTTTCTTAAGTGGTTTAACCGTGTTTTTAAAACAGCGGCCCTGGATTCGAATAAAAGTCGCGTCATACTAAAAGTTTATTCAATTCAGAGTTATCTGAAAGCTATTTTTGTCCATCCGCTGAGCATTAAATAGTGTTTGTACGCTGCTGCGTGAAACCCGTCTACGTGTTGTCCCGAAAGGGAAATGAGGCGAAAATGTATAACACTCAGAATGCCACGCCCTAATTATCTCTGTATACGTTCTCAAAGCAAATTACTTATGTAGTCAATAAACAGCAGCGAGAAAACGTTTTTCTTCTTGACATGGTTTGATCTTATTTGATTTTAATTATTTAGTATAATTGCAAAAAATAATATCTACAGCGCTATTAACTTCTTTAATAAGTTTGCCAGTTTAACTAGCATTTAAAATTAAATCAACGTGTTTATTTTACAAATCATTTGCTTTTGAAGCTCCAAAGTTAAAATAAAGTAAAATTGGTTGGCTTGTCGGACCTGACCTGAGAATTAATAATAAGTCAAAGAGAGCACTTACTTTCCCGGCCTGCACGAGCCGCGATTGGAATACAAGAACCACGACGTGTGATAGATTATGAAGTCAACCAGACTTTTCCAGTTTTTAGTTGAATCTAGTGCTGGATGATTGCTGAGGCATGTCGCTATGAAATTGTTCAAAAATGGCGATGGTGATGGCGATGGTGATGGCGTTGGTTTGTTGTTACCTAGAAATTGTTCTTTTTAATTTGCTGCTCAAAGCTGAGACACTAAAAGGATTAAGCTCAAAATATATTTTTTCAAATGTATAAATTTTTTCTGGTGGGTGTTTAATGACAGTTAACACGTTAAGTGCTTTACGATCTAATATTGTGTCATTAAATTTTTGCATAGAGTGCTTTACGATGCAATGTTACGTCAATTGGTAGAATCCATCGGTTTACTGCCAAATCGTTGGATTTGACGTAGTTTAACGTCGTTTATGACTGCAAACGGTTTTCCCACAAATATCTGAGGATGTTTGCGTGTGTGTGCATGCGGCACTACAAATGTATCGCTTATTCTAAGAATGGGCATTAGAAAAGACACAAGAGTATTTTGCAACAAGCGTAAAGTCCCACTTTGCCCAATAACATGCTTCTCTATTTACCATTCATGCAAATCATTTTGAGCAGCTAAAAGTTTAAATGTCAAGAAAACCTACTGAACGTTAATGTGTGTGTTTTTTTAGAAAAATATAAGACCTAAATAGATTTTTCCAGAATTACCACGACCAACCAGTGCTTGTGAAAGTCAAAATGAAATAACGCGTCACGCAAACGAAATATACGCGACAGTGAAAACCGCAGAATGGTTTGGCACCAGTGAGTGTATGCGTACGATGCACACGCGGCATTTAAAGTGTTAAGTCAGAGCGCTTATTATTAAAAATTAAATCACCGGATCACACAAAACTGATTTAATATTAATTCATTGATCCAAAGTCCCAACAGGCTGTTTCGCCTCTTAAAGGTTGGAAAGGGGACGATTCTACTATTTTAATCGCCTCCTGTCGAGTCTGAATAGGAGAAACAGACTGTTTGGGCTAATGAATTAATGTCGAAATAGTTTTTCTATAATTTTTATATTTCCTGGCAAAATTGTTTTTTAAACGAACGATATATTTAAAATTTTTTAACATTTTCAAACGTTATTTTACTATTTGTTTCTTTTACAACAATCTATCAAATACGCGTATAGATAAAAGTTTTTATATAAAAACAAAAATTAATTTAACAAAGAAGGCATAAAAAATGTTTTTGATATTTTAGAAACCTTATCTTATAAAATATAAATTAATATTTTCTTACCAAGATCTCTGGTTACATCTATGAATAAATTTTTCAACGGTGAAGAGCCTTTAATCATTCCAGCCAGTCTTGTGGGCCAACAATCTTGGCACTTTAAAAGAGCTGGAGGATATCCTCGACTAAAGTAGTTACAGTTGCATTCATTGCAGGTTGTCCTGTTATTGAAATAATAAATAGCAAAACAAGATGACTCATAATTCAAATCATGAACAAAACTTGAACCTCTTACCTTTCACACAGTGCTGACTCTTGGACAAACAGGGCAATAGCAGAAACATCTTGAAGAGTTTGGTCAAAACTGGAAAGGGCTATTGACGAACTTTCAAATCTTTCAGATACCGTCTGTGCAAATTTTTCGACATCGACGTAAGGGCATTTCACATTATCCAGCGATGGTGAAATTATATCTGTCCCAAAATTGAAAGAAAAATAAATAGTTTTAAAGCCCACCAAAACAATTTTGGTCAATTAAAATTTTTTCAAAATGACAAGTTTTAAATTTTGTAAATTTAACGTAAATCACTGATGCGATCAAAATCAAGCTCAATAAGATTTTGCACGTTAACAAACTTTTCAAGTAAATCAGACAACTGGCTCACCAATTAGCTCTTCTGGCTCATTAGATGCTGGCACTGCAAGGAAAAAATTACGATTAGATGTTTTCATAAAGCAAAAGTTGAGTTTTTCTTGTTCATTGCTTAACAAAAATTCTTAAATTTAAGAATAAATTTTTGTTTGTGTTTTTAAAGAACGAAAGATTAAGCTTTTATATACTTTTTGTGCGAATTTATACGTTTTTCAAATCTTGGTGAAACGAGATAAGCAAATTGGTTTATTTTTAGCAATTAAATAAATGGCTTCTACCTAAATTAATGCAAAAATTTTTTTGGAATTAAGAAAAAATAAATAAATTTAAGTTTTTTATGCAAATTAAAGTCTTGTATCTGCGATTTGGAAAACAACAATCTATCATCTTTATATATTACTACTTAGGCCTATCCTAGCGTTAGCTTATCATAAAAAAAGATAAAATTCTCTGGTGTTTATACAACATAGGCAATGTTGGCAATATCTATAATATAGACCTAGTTATGCATTTTGTGCTTGAATAAAAAAATGCCCAGGTGTAATTTTATCTTCATATAAGAGAAACAAATGGGAATATAAATTTTTCATTGTTGTTTTATAAATTGTTGTTGTATTGGAACTTTTTTTTGTTTTTGTTGTGCTTGCACAACACGATTTGTTGTTGCTAAATTTAATCAGGAACCACCTTGACTGGTAAGTCTCAGGTTATTCGATGTTTTCTTGCCTTTTTCTTGGTGAAACAAAATTTGCTTGTCTGTTTGTTTGTCGATACTTTATAAAGTTTTCTGTTGTTATTTTTTAGAATAGACGATCTAGCTTAAACAATCTTGTGAAAATGTAAATTTTTAAATCTCAACTCCCAAGCACTCTCATGGTACTTCAATTATTACAAAAATTGTCCCATTTCAGGATACAGCAATACTTTTACTTCGTGTTCTTAAAACACAGCCGTGGTAATTAAATATCGGCCGTTGCCAGGAATTTCACTCGAAGCGCTAACTTGATTTTTAAATTGGCTGATAATTGTAATAAAATGTCACATTAAAGGCTATTAGGCCCCAGAATAGAGTTCAAAGTAAGCAGATCGTGTTTCTGACGCAGAAGTTCAATGGGATGCTTTGTATAAGGTCGTCGTGTAACGTAGGCCTACCTGTGATATTGTGTATAACCAGAACAAATTTATCAATGCATTCGTCAGCGACTCTTCTCAGCGGCGAATTGAAAGAGATAAGACGAGAAAAAGCATTCTTCCAGCAGATTGCTTCTTCGGTGACGTTAGGGCTAAATATATTTTTTAAATGTTTTAAGTCTGTGTTGTAAGCACAGCGTTTGGATCTGCACTTTAGCATCTAACAAATCTTCGTATCAAGTTTGAAATCAAAAATTTTAGTATTAAACTTGAATTTTTTTGACATTTCAGTCTCGAGGATCATTCTTGAGCGCAAATATAACGCTCAGTGACGAATTTCCAAATCTTTAAATTTTCAGTTGTTACCACATAATGATCACGAAACAGGCCATGAATATTGCGCTTTCTACTTTAAAAAGGCTTTTTTTGAAACAGCTACAAGTCAAAAAAAGGAGCAAACAATGTTCAAAATGAGCAAAAAATTTCAATTTTAAACAATTAATTTTTAATACTTTGCGAAACTGCTTCGTGAAAAACTACCTCGTAAATCTATACTTTTTGAAAAAGAGTACTTACTTGCCGGCTGCGCAAGATCCCACATCGGAGTTAATAAACCAAGACGTGTGAAAGATGATGAAATCAACAACGCTTCCAAAATCCATGCCTGTCTTATCTTGGAAGCATTGGGCGAAAAACATGTTCAGGAACGGTTTGGAAGATTCAACTGCAAAGAAGAAAGTTTTTTAAATTATTGGTCTTTCGCTCTTGTTTTAGGCTAGGGCAGCGTTTCTCAAACCTTTTTTTCTGCAACCCAAAATCGCTAAAAACAACGATCTACAAATATGACTGCGACCCAAATAAATTTGAATGAGCGCATATTGAAACAACACGAAATTGTTATGTAAGCCAAGAATGATCCTCTAATTTTTAGTTATATGTGTGTGAGCAGAATTTTGTTCGTGAGCAAACTTATTTTAATTTCTTCATTTTCGGCTCAAAAACGTAGTGATCTCTAAAAAAAGTCTTCACCTTCAATCTAACTCTGATTTCTGAATTTTCGTCTTAAAATTGTAACGATCTCTTAAAAAAGGGTCTTCATTTTGAAATCTTGTGTGTGCAGATCTTTTTCTTTCATGTGCGGTAATTTATGCTTGGCAACAAAAGAGCCAGATGCTGTTATCAAAAGAGCCACATCTGACTCGCGAGCCATAGGTTTCCGATCCCTGGTCCAGGATAAAATAATGTAACAAGGCGTTTTTTGACTATAAACGTCTAAAAGTTATTGACACAATTGAGAAGTGCTCTTATTCTATTTATGGCAATCAAACTGTCTAAATTAATTGTACGTTTCGCTAAAAGTAATTGGAGATACAAGTTTTCACGATTCATCCGCGTAATCTTGGCGACCCACATTTGGGTCACAACCCATGATTTCAGAAACACTGGGCTAGGGGTTTGGGTGTTCCAATGAGTTTAAAAACCCTGTTCCATAATAATTTGACAAGGGTAACACCTACTTCCTCCATTTTCAGTATTGATTAAAACTGAAGATTATTTTCCCAATGAATTAAATATGGTCGAATTTTCTAAGTTTTAAAGCGGGTCTTAATATTCGAACAAGCGAGCAAAAATTTATTTTATTTATTTACTTAATTATTTCTTCCTTGAAAAAAATTATAAAGCTTAAAACAAAACGTATTAACCCTTTTTTACGTTTCTTTGCACATGCCACACCTTCTATAAAGCACAGTAATTTTAATTAAAAATGAATAAAATGACGTATTTATTTCAGCAATGATTAGGTTTCTTTTTAAGAATTAGGTATCAAGTTGTTTGTACGTACCTGGAGTGGCTGCCGTTAATCCAAAAACAGCAACAAAAGCTAAAAACACTAATTGGTTTCTTATTTTCTGCATCATAAATTGCTTAACAATGCTCAAGTAATGTAAATTTTCTAAATAAAAAAAATATTTACTGGCACAAAAAACGTTGATTTTGATGCACATATACCGAATTCTTCCTTGAATCAGACATCACATGATCACGTCTTGTGAACAAATGTTATTTGTAGTGCATTGCAACAATATTAAAATGAATATCAGAAACGAGCACGCCCCACTTTTCCGTGTTCAAAAATCACTCCTTTTGCATCCGCTACAAGACAGAGAGTTTATTTTATAATCGCAATTGCGAAACTTTTGGATCAAATAGCAATAGTCGTACTGATGTTGGAGATATTTACCGCGTCTGGTCATCCAAAACTTTCACAACTTGTAACCTCAGATTTCGATGCATAGTATACGTTAAATTTGCGTTCTATAATTTTGCTCCAAAGGGCCGCACTGCAGCAACCATGAAGAAACGTTGTGGAAGAAACATACCGCATATGGTTCTGTCCAGTGATATTAAACTGTTGGCAGCAGTTCGGTTGATTTTTTTTTTAAATAATTGTTACGTAATAATCATCTCATTAATATATTTTAGAAACTTAGTCTTGGCACATTTAGGAAGAGAAAAAATTTTTTTCTGGGAGGGCTATAAACCGTTTTTAAATAAATATTTGGTTTATAAACCTGAAATGTTTGGAATTCCATAACTTTGTGCAGCTCATATGTACATAAACAAGGATAGAGATTTCAAAATCGAGGGATGAAGATTGATTGAGCCCATATAATAGCATGGCATTTTTAGCACAAATTTTTGCGGAATTATCAAAAATTCACTCAAACCGCTGGTACTGTCTACATTTTGTGTTTGAACTTGTTGTGCTCTTGCCATGTTTTGATTTAACCTTGATCACAATCTTCTAATTTCAGGAATAAAATCGGAGGCGTTTAAAGTAACCTGTACCAATCTTCTAATTTGCGCAGACTGGTTTGGATACCTAATTTTGTTGTCTATTTCAACTTGCAATTTTTTTTATAGACCATTTACTATTTGAAAAGGTCCAACAGAGCATTTTAGCAACGTTTGATAGTAATTAATATTGTTTTAAAAAACGACTAAATTATAATGGCATTGGCGAATGACAAGCTTAAATTTCCATATTTTCTATTTGTTTTCTAGTAGAATAATTCCAAATCTGACTTATAAACGCCTTGCGTCTTGCACTATTTTCTTGCTTTATGTTTTGACACCGAATATTGAATAGTGTTGATATGAAAGGGATTGTATTTTTTTTCTTTTTTGTATCCATTGATACTTATGCTTTGCTTTTTTTGGTTTCTATAAAAAAAAAGGCAAGCAAGAGTTATCACGTTATTGTCGCTTTACCAAACATCAGCCGGTTTTAACCATTTGCAAGACTATGACGTAAATAACTTTTTTTTTACTTTGATTTTTTTGCAGAGCTATTTTGAAGCAAACTGAAATTCAAAGCAATGAATAGTAAAAACAAAATTAACCATCAAATGAAAAATAATATATTAACCCATTTGATTCCATGATTTCCAATCGGGGATCAGAATGCGTTTGTAAGTTTGAAAGCTTTCAAATTTTATTTTTCAGTTTTTAGTTAATTAAAGTCAGTTTAAATTACTTTTATTAGTTAATTAATAAACCATTATTTTATAAGAATCATTTCTGGGTTGTTTTTTAAACTTCTTAGTAATCTTATAAATGCTTTAATTAAACCTATTTTTCGGCGATTTCATGTTCTAAGTTTTATGCAAGTTTTTGCCGAGTAAAAGAACTAATTTTTTGTTAAAATCAAACGAATAAATTTCTGAAGCTTGGCTCAAAAGGTAAAAGTGTTAATATTTTTGCTTCAATTTATTCCATCAATAAAACGAGAAGCTGAAAACACTCTAATACCTATGTTTGCTACCATATGATTCCATGATCCCCAAATGGGACCTTGATAAAAAAAGAACTTTCTTGAAGAAAAAAAATTTTTTTACCTCATTTGTATTCTATAATGGAGTAAATGTGATTTATACACAGCAATAAATTCAAAAAATTGATTGCATTAAAATTTGGAATTTAATGGTTAATAACCACAGCATAGCCGTACCTGCTCGGGGGCGACTTCCCGTCACTAAGTCTCCAAATTTTGGGTAAAATTAGAATTTTTCAGGCAGCGAAAAGAAAATATTTGGGCAAAACCAAATTTTTCGAGCAGCGACAGAAAAAATTAGGGCAAAATCAGATATTTTAGGGCAGCGACATGGAATTGTATGAGCAAGATTTAAGGTGAAAACCTCCTTTTTTTAGAGATCACTATGATTTTGGAGAAAATTGAGAAATCATAGGCAACTTCTTTTTTTTGTTCTTTTTTTTGGTTTTCAACCTAAAATCTTAGACAAATTTTTTCTCATGTCCATAAAGTACTAAAAAATCATGATTCGGGCAAATGTCACAAAATTTGGGCAAAACTTTATCGCTCCCTTTCAAAATTTTTTTTCAGTTGATATGCCTATGTACCACAGCAAAACGTAGTCATTTTTATTTGATATCTTCAAAAAACATATTAGTAAAACTAGCAAAATCAAAATGTTTTTTTGTCATCCGATAGTTTGTCTACCGATAGTTTAATAACAAATAAATAATAACTAGATTATTATTATTAGCCTGCTTATGTAATTCGCTATTTCACTATCAATTAAAAATATTGTAGTAAATTTGAATGAATTTGTACATTTGCATTTATTATTTTGTTTTGCTTTTTTGAAATATTTGCTAAGACCTCCACTTTCATTTAATTAAACTCATTGTTAAAATTTTTAAACTTTTAAACTGTCTCTCTGAGGAATTCAGATTCTAGAATTATTCCTTAACAATAGTTTTTAACTTTTCATTGGGTCACCGAATCTTTCGAAGATTTGGTTGAAAACCGAAACCTTCCCAAAACCGGACCACAGCATCATCGGAAACCGTTTTCAACCTTTACCAATCTCAACCAGAATATTTAACTCATAAACGGATATCAGCACAAAATTTCCAGGGATGAATGGTGTTTCACGGGGTTTCAACGACATCTTCGAACCCGGACGCAAAAAATTAAGGAATTACAATTTGACTAAAAATGTTTTGTAGTCTTTATTTGACTTACAAAAGCGGAAAATATTTTTGGCCTTCATTTTCAAATTGATTTTGAAGGTTTAGATGTAAAGTTAATATTTGATTTTCTCATAAAGTCCTGCTTAAAACATAAACGCATATTGAGTAAAAAGCTAAGTGGTTCTTTTCTAGGTGTTGGGAAAAAAGCAGCAAAATATACAATGGTTAGCCCAAATAACACTCTTTCAATTTTTCTCAAAAAACCCTTATTTTTAAGAAAACATCCCACAGGAAAAACTAATAAAATGCGAACTTTTTTGTTAAAGAAAATATAGTACCGGTATATCAACCTTATTAATTCATTGACTCCATCAACTAATTGTTGCTACTACCTCATTGCGTCTTGCATTTTTGAATCAAACAAGCAATTTTTCGGAGTATTTATACTGTTCCCGCAACTTTTGCATCCAGCCTGATTCTTAATTCACTGTTCAATAAAGTTTAAATCGTAGCAATTCAGGCCGTCGGCTTACGTCAATTAAAATAAAAGAAAAACATAAAAACCGATCTTCAAATTACCACTAACATCCCGTCATCTATAAAAAGTAAGTTGAAACAAAAAAAGGAAATAAAGGCCCTTTTTTTAAGCAGGCAGTTGTTAGTTAACCTTAAGTTGGCAAAACTTCGCTGACGCAGACCACATCACCAAATGCGTGCATGACAAACTTTTCAAGTAGAAACATAAAATGGTCCAACGAATTTACTTTTATTTAAGAAATTCATCGTGCAACGATGACGTAAGTAATCGAAATAAAAGAACTTATTCAATGAAAATCGAAATATCACCTCATTTACTTTCAGATTTCTCCAAGTTTAAAAAAACCCAAACTATTTTTACGGAAATAGTCTGCATTTAATCGCTTATTGTCTTTAGCGTTAAGGACTACAGGTTTTTTATTATAACCTTATTAGGCGCTTATTTTAATTCAATGTAAAAAGTTGCAAATTAGCGGAAATAATGCAAAAGTAAAATTAACGTTAAGTAGAAATTTAAATTGGTGAATTTACATTTTAACACCGTGAATTTTAGTTATGTTAGTGCCTTCACATTAGGACAAAAAATAACTACATTGGTTTAATCATTAAGAAGTTTGCAAAAAAACTTAATTCTTTAGGATTTTAAAATCTTTACCTACTTTTTTAGCGTATTTTTTTCACTCCCTTAAAATCTTATTTCAAATCAAGGTTTTTAAAAATCTTTTGAAGTCAAAACAGCATCAGCTAAAAATATAAAACTGAGTTTTATACTGTATCTTGGCAATTTTACATAGTTTTTTTGCTCCTGAAATTTTCTCTAACGCGTACAATCATCTCTTGCTGTTATCAATCTTGAGTTGATGTGATTTTCGTTAAAGTTATTTCCAACTGGAAGCTACGAGTCTTAGATGGTGCGCAATGTATTTAAAGTGTTCTACAGCAAATATTGCCATTGTTTCGGCCTCTCCGATGCTTCTCAAAGCAGCGGTTGCTCTTTTAATCGATTTTACAATAGGACAAAAGGAACTGCCTGAAGCTATGTCGTCATCAATTATGTGTTGTTGCATCGTAAGTAGGTAATTACAATTAAAGTATGGACAATAGCTTTATTTCAGATGTTCTGAAAGTATTGCTTTTTATAATTCCCAGGGGTTTTGGCATTTTGCTTATTTTATTTTCAATTAATTAGTGTTGTGATTGCGCTTCCGTGATGGGCACGTGACGCGTGGTTTTGATTTCCGGGCCTGTTAAATCTGACGGTGTTGTCAACGGCCCGCCACTACTGCGACAGTAACATATTAAAAGCTGTACTACTCAGTGTTGTTATTGCGGTAATTGGCTGTACAGATTAGCGTAATAACATTCTGCAAATAGAAGGACGCGAGTTTAAGCCTCAGTTTACATAAGTGATTTTCGTCCCTCCCTTGGGAAAGAGACCTCAGAACGAATTCCTCAATGGAATCACGCTGCCTGTCTGCAATCAGGACTCCGTTTAAAACATAAACAGCAACCGGAAGTATGTTGCGAAGACGAACACCGCAAACTCGTCACAACCCCCCACGTAAAGACGCAATTATAACGGATGCAAAGATTTAGTTTCTTGATTTTGAAAAAACTTATTGATTAATTTTAAACGATGTCACCGAACTGCTCAAATACAATAAAAAAAAATTTTTTAGCTTAATTGCAAAGTTGTTTTACGATGGCAAATTAAAAAAACGGATTACGGTACAACGGTCAAGCAAGTTAATTAAACAAATTCTTTCAGTTCACGAATATGATTGCTTCTAGCCATAATGTTATTATTGTTATGAAAGAAAATGTCAAAAAAATTCACTTCAAATTCAACCACAAAGAAAAAAAAAGAACGCAACTTGGTCCGATGGAGAGGCTCAACTTCTCATGACTTGCAAAATCCAGTTGCTTAATTTTATTGGTTTAATTTGTTGTTGTTACGCCATTGCCGTATTATTAAACAAAAATCTAAATGCAATTACGTCTAACAATCTCGCGTGAAGGAAGTTCGCCGTAAACAACACAGTTTTATGAATTTCTCAAAAGAAATATATACAAATTGAGTAAAGACTTATAAATTTTTGTTTCCGTGATGACTTATGTAGCAAAAATTGATAATATTCAGTTTGATCATTTACATTTACATTCACATATACGAGAACTACGCATAAGCTAAGTTTAATTGATTCGGTAACAAATTTTTGAAGAATTATTTGACTTTTTCGTCCTTATTTGTAAAAATTTGAAATTAATATTGCAATAGAATAGGAACTTTTCTTGTAGTATATTCGAACAAACTTAAAGAAAAACACAAAGTCAGCGATTTTCAGAAAATCAACAAATTTTGCTTCAGGTTTTACAAAAGCTAAAATTCATCTTTTGTTTAAGTATACTATTAAAAGTTAGAAAGAAAATCTTGAAAATTTTTTATAAAAACCAAGGCGCAAACCTTCGATTTTATTCAAAAAGACTGACCATCATTGCAACATTTTTGCAAATCAGAATTTTTCGAGGAACCCAGACTTTTATTATTAATAGTTTGCAAAAGTTTTAAATTTGACAAAACAAAAAATTTGTTTTGTGTTTCGAAATCTATAACATAACTAAAATTTTGAAAGCAATTACAGGTTTGCAGAAACGACAAGTTTTTTTAAACTCAATTATTTATTGTTTTGTGTAATGTTTTATTTGTGGTAGTTTAACTTTTTTTTAGAAAGTCTTAAACCGCCTCGAATCCAACGATATAATTTCCTGTCTAATATTAAAAATGATCTATTTAATAAAAAAGTCTTTTGTTTTTGCGAGTGATTGCGCACTAAAGTTTAAAATAATGCAAGGCATGATGCAAGAGAAACTTTACATCTTAAATATTATTGCTTTAAATTATATTCATTCTCGTAACTTGGCTTCTAAAATAACTTTTTTACAAAGCTTAGCCAATAGTCGCATAAGCTGATCTAAAATGTTCGTTGATAGCGCTATATGCGTATATCTACGTGCAACAAAACCAACTGAGTCTATGCCCAACTTAAAAAGTTTTAGTCAAACTCGAGAAATACTGCTTTAAAAATACCACAAAAGACGTCATAGTCTGTCCGAAAGGGCATTTTAAAAACCTCCTTGTTTTTTTTATGCTGCACATGCAGAACTGACCCTCGTCCGTTTTTCCGATTTCAAGAAAATGACAAAGGCAAAAACAGACCAGATTGACAATTCGAAATATTCTTCCCCCAGCGGTTATGCACACTGGTACAGTTTGTCGCCGTGCAAAATCATGTAATCTCTCGGACGCCGAACAATCGCCGGTAAACTTTGTTTTAAGTCGTGCAGTGAGTAAAGCTTCACACGAGGGTTGTTTGCTTTTGTTTTAATCGGAGAAATAATCGCGTCTGCGTCATTGAAATCGGCAACACGGCTCGTCCGAGTCACTCGGCGAGTTTTCACGTGAACCTTGTAGGTTGATTTGAAAAGATGTCGACTTGGCTGATGAATTGATTTCCGGATATCCGACTTACATCTTGGAATATGAAGCAAAATGAAATCTTTCTATTTGACTGTTTACATTAAATTCTTAGGCTACGTGAAAAAAGAGAATGCTTTTTCACAAAAAAACAAGAAAACTTTTATCTTGAAATGTTCTCATCATAAAAGTAATGTTAGAATCTTTTGCGTTGCCTTACGGGACATTGAAGTTTTTCAAGTGGGAACATATACTAAAATACATATTAATGGCTACCGTTTCTTGTTTGCTAAATACTTTATGAACCAAATTAATAGCTGTGCTTGTGCTTGAAAATCGAAGTTTCGGGTAGTAACTTTTCGTCTTTCAATTTGAAGCAAAATTTTTTAGGCTCTCGATATAAAGGAGAAAATATTTTTGTTTTTCAAAAGAACACCCTTTTGTCTTTTTTAATAAAATGAATTTTTTGTCCTTTTTCGTCCTTTCTTTGCTTTCGAGGACAAAAAATATTTGCCTTGGTTGGTGTAAAAGCCTGACACCACCCATGTTCTATGATCGCCATATCTTGCAAGTAACCAAAACCAGACTCAGTCGTAAAAGGTTAAGAAACACCGTTTTTAAGTAATATCAGCAATAAAGTTCAAATGCAATTTAAAACTTATTAGATTTTAATACCACTTCACTAGCAATTTTTTAGAATGAGTTAGAGCATGGGTGCCCAACCTTTTATTCGCCGCGGACCAAATATTCGTCTGCAAGTTTAACTCAGGCCGCAATCGGTGCAGTAATCAAAATGATGTCGAATTCAAGTTGTCATGGATGTTAATTTGAAAATTTTATATTAGAGTCAAAATGTTGAATTTTTTTAATTTGGTCACATTGATTTTAACGATTATTTTGAATTAACTTCCATGATAAATAGAATTTTAATCACAAATTTAGTTAAGGGCCATCACTTTAACTCTACGTGCTGTTTTTTCTAAACAAAGCAAAGAACCTCTTACTGAGACAAAAATAATTCTATTCCGAGTTATGTGCGCATCATTGGATTGGTTCAGAGGCACTGCGATAATTCAAAATGATTCGACATTTGATTAAAAATTGTTTGGCGGGCCGCACCAAAAGGCTTCTCAGGCCACGGGTCGGGCAACTTTGAGTTAGAGGGTAAAATTAATATCTAATTTGCTGCAAAACATTCGCGATCGAATCGGACAAAATTACCTCAACAACGCCATCTGATAATATTTATGGACCGCAAAACCCATTATAACGGAGTTTATTTACTTCCTATAGGAATTTTTTTGGACTATCTGACAAAAAATTTCACATATTTTATTTCACTTTTTAAAAACTTACAGCAATTTTTAAAAGCTTTTTTCTATTTTATGATCGTCGAGTGAGTTGTTTCAAACTCATTAAAACAACCTCAAAGAAAAAACAAATTAAAATGTTTAATTAAACTTTGGATCAAAATTATTTTTATGACATGGAAGCAAATAAATATGGGTTGAACAGAATTACAAAAGTACGTTATATGACAGACATGGGCAAATTCTGGCCCGCGGGTGAACTACGACCGGCCAAGAAGTCAATGTTATATCTAGGAATGTTGCTACTCTTTTTTTTCTTTTTTTGTTTTTCAACTCCCATAGTGGTGTCACAAAACAAAGTCAAGAGCTTCTTTTTTGTTTTGGTGAGAAAGTTTTTTACTAAATTAAAGTATTCAAGATTGCTTTTCACTTTAAGTTTTTTCCAAAGAACAGACCTTTGCGTTTCTTTGCATGGCCAGTTGATAATGACTTGCTAATTGCTGACTAACTATTTTGAACCTTAATATTCTTACTTAAATCCTGAATTCCATAAAACAATTGTAACAGTGACACAACAATCTTATGCTAACCAACTTTCAAGAAAGATTGAAAAACAAATTGGCAGTCACTAGGATACCTAAGAACCAAATAGCCAATAGCAGCGATAACTAGATTCGTATTAAGATTTGGTAAAGAATAAGTATGAAAACCAAAAAATCAGCCGCTAATTATTCTGAAGAACGGCGCCAGGCAACCCTTCGACTGTATGGAAACAGTCATGGGTAAAAGCCTTGCAGGAAGAGACAAGAATTCCATGACGTTATTCTTTTGGAAATTCGGAATTCTAACCAAGAATCTACAATTCCAAAGTTAAATATGAGCATTGAACACCGAAAAAGAACCAACCAGAAAAAAGTTGAAAAAGTTATAATTTCGGATTTCGCCGAACAAAATGCAATGAATTTCGTCAAAAGAACTTTGAAGCAACATCGAAAAAAAGTTAATAAAATTCAAATTTCGGACTTCATCGAATGATTATGAAAAAGAACCAATCAGAGAAGAGTTTCGGACCACGCAAAACAAATGTGAAAAACGAAAAAAACTTAGTATCGAAAATAAAGATTTTGGTTAAAAATTTGAAAAAAAGTGTGTAGGCAAAAATTATCTGGATTGCAAAATCCTCTACAAGACAGCTGTTTCGATTATTTAAATCTTGTCAGTGACAGTTTGATCTTGCAAAAAAATTTAAAAATACTGGCGAAAAAAAATTTGAAAGGTAAGTAAAAAAAAGGTAACAGTTTATTAATACATTCATATGCAATAAATTTCGTCGAAAGAACTTTGAAACAACATCGAAAAGGGTTGATAAAATTCCTTGCATTTGGTTCTACAAAATCCGAACTTATAACTTTTTCAACTCTTTTCTCATTTTTTTTTATGATCAATGCTCCTATTTAAGCTTGGAATTGTAGATTCTTGGTCAGTATTCCAAATTTCCAAAAAAGTACGTCATGGAATTCTTGTCTCTCCCTGCTGGGCCTTTCCCGATGACTGTTTTGATACAGTTGAAGAATAGCCTGGCGCCGTTCCTCTGAATAATCAGCGGTCCGTTTTCTTGATTTTCATGCTGTTTTGCTGACCAAGTTTAGAATTTATTTAATTTTGAATCGAAAAAAAACTATTATTTTTCTTTCAGAAAATGAGTAAAGATCAAAAAAGGTTTTCACATTAATTCGACTTTTCGGCGGCGTTCTTCATGTGATGCTACAAGGTTATGATTTGGACAATTGTCGAGAAAATTCGAGCATAATGTATTGCCCCCAAAATTTTTTAGTTGGTAGGGCTATGCCTTCAACTACAGTATATTTCGAACACTTAACTTTCATTTTAGACCATTACATTTAGTTTTGAAACCTTTACTACAAAATTTTCTGTCCAAAAAAAAAAACAAAGTGCCTTTGTTAAAATTTTGCCCTCTCGTCAAAAAATTTTGCGGCACCCCAGTTGAAATTGTTTACTCAATTCCATCCTTTATTACGAAGCTCCGCAACCAATGTGCCGTGAAAAGACGGCAAGGTAAACACACTATTCAAATTCGAAAAAAAATACGTTCTATTTGAAGTAGCGACCAAAAATCTGAAAGTTTTGAACGGTTTTCTTTAGCTATAGCTTCGTTCAGCGGACTAAAAAGCCTAAAAATGTCAATTCGAACAAGTACAAGTAAGGTGAAGACTTTTTTTGCTCTCCACTTTTCTTTCGAATTTGTTCTCTGCATAAAGCTGTTTTAAATTCAGTGGACCTGGCAAAATAAAGCGTTTAAAGTCTAGTGAAGACCAAAAAAGGTTTTCATTTTATTTGTAAAGGTACCAACTAAATTTTGAAGTTTTTTGTGGTCAGCCAATTCAAATGCAGGTACAGAAAAGTTCAAGAATCAGTGAAGACCCAAAAAAGACCTTCACTTTATTTGCAGAGCCATAACTCTCTTCACCCCGATTCAAAGTGTGCCGCGGGCGTGAAAAAGTTGCTGAGCACTGCTCTATTACAACTGTGGCACATAATAGTGAGTTGCCGATACCTAACTCAAAAGCTAAATTGGGAGTAGAAAAATCATAAGTGGGTATTGGTTAAGTGTGCAATCTACCTAACCCTAACCCTCTACTACCTGGTTGGGTATGCAGTCTACAATTCTTATGCGATCTACTATCTAATTTAGTAGGTTAGGGTAAGGTTAAGGTTAGGTAGACTGCATACTTAACCTTAACTTAAACTTGAGGGTTAGGTAGACTGCATATTTAACCATGCAAACTTGCTGCAGATTGCATACCTGCGCCCGTAAGTATTTTAAGAAACAGAAAAAGACTCGGAAGAAGATTTTAGGGTGTCCCAAACAGATGTAAATTCTGATGTATGCTTTCCAATTTAACATGTATTAGATGAGATGTGGAACTAGCAAAATTGAAACGCAGAGCTACTGACATCAAGGTTGAAAAAATAAAACTCGCTAAATCGGACATGTCGATCTTTTTTGCTAAGAAAAATAGCTAAAAGATTTTCAAAATATTTTGGCATGGCTGATTATTTTTGTTCGTGCAAAAAGGTTAACAATTCATTTGTGTTGTTAAAAACGTTGAAGGGAGCGCTTGTCAAGCACTTCTGTTTTCTTTATTTGTGGGGTTTTCGCGTCATAGATCTACATCATTTAACAATAGGCTGGCCAGAAAGAAGATTTTATTTATGGTTTTCACAATGTAAAGCATAACTTTGTTTCATCAGAAAAGATTTTAATGCCCTCTAGTTAAAGAGCTGAAGCTTTCAAGCAATTGTCTGGGCAATGAATACAGAAGGGGATGCATTTCCACATATTCACACTCTTTTTTCGTTTTGGTCTGAAACCAAAAACAAAACTGAAAATTCTATAGGTCAAGAACACATAAGTTCGACGTATGCTTCAATGTATAAGAAGCAGTGATGGCCTTATAAAGAGGGCAAGTGCAAGAAAAATAGGGGCCACTTTTTAGTGTACCGAGACAAACTGATCTCTAAAAAGCAAAAAAAAGGTTATTACTTCAGGGGTCCATCGTCGTGTTACCAATATGAAAAAATAGAGCAAAATCTTGCTTAGGGCGGCCACTTTTTGACATTTCTTAGAGCGGGCCCGGTGCGGCCGCTCCGTTTGCATCCTACTAAAGCCATTACTGATAAGAAGCATTAAAATTTTAAGATGGGAAATTGCTTGAGGTGCTTAATAGAAGAAAACTCTGCGATTCTGTTTTCGCTGCATTCTGTTTTCGATGTCTGTGCGACATTGCTCATATATAATCGTATAATTTGTCATCAGGATCATCATTTTCAGGGAAAACATTAAATTAGTTCAATATATTTCCCTTTGCCCGCTTGCCCTTTTAGGGATCTCCAAGCATCCCGATCTTCTGCAACTAGTGGCAATTTCGCTGGTGGAATTCCAAAACGTGACCATGCCAGGTCTTCAACATAATTCTGCCAGCGAGTTCTGGGCCGCCCCCAGGCCTTTTGCCACTCGGAAGAGCATCTATTAGTTTCTTTGCTGTTTGCTCGTGAGATATTCGTGTCACATGGCCATGCCAGCGCAGTTGCGATCGTTCTATGCAGAACAGTAGCGGTTCGATGTTGAGAGATTGCCCAATGTCAGCGCTTTTAACCTTGTCAAGTAGGGATAAAATTCTGACTTTTGGCAAGAAACCCATTTCGGCCACCTGTACTCGGGATCCCACTCTTTCGGTCATTACCCAACACTCATGACCATAGGTGAGGATAGGAACAAAAACTGATCTGAAAACCGAAAGCTTTGCTCTTGTACACAACTCTCGTTTCATACAACAGATCGGTAAAGCTGGCGCATTACTGCACTTGCTTTTCCAATACGTGTGTCCAGTTCGTTGTCTTGTTTACCATCACTCGAGAATGTGACTCCAAGCTATTTAAACTTTTCCGTCTGCTTGAGAGTAACCGTAAAACCTCTAATTGAGCGCCACCCTGTTTTTTCAAAAATCACCGTAAGCGATTTTTGTTTATGCAACTAACCCGGATTCCCCTGCGGTTACTATCGCTTCTTCAGAGATCCATTTTTTCTTGTTTTTTTTTTATTCCATGCTAATGCTGATGCTGAAAGAGGGATTTCGGGTTCGTTTCACGGCAAAAAGAAATCGCTTACGGCGACTTCTTAAAGAGACAGGGTGGCGCTAAATTAGAGGTTTTACGGTATTTCATTTGTTTGGAAAGAACACTGGACAAAGTGCCTTTGCAAACATACAATCTTAGTTTTAGCCGTACTAATTTTCATCCCAGCATCCAAGCATGCATCAGAAAACCGATCAAGTGCATATTGGAGATCACTTTTGTTCGAGTTTAACAGGTAATCTGCAAACAGCAGGCGCCGAACATTACACTCCCCAAATGTGACGCCACTACTGGAGGAACTGTCTTTGTCTTTGTTTTATCTTGTCCATGTATATAATGAACAGAAGAGGAGAACGAGCACATCCCTGTCCTAGTCCAACACTGACTAAAAGGTTTTGTTTTCATGCCGTTGACACGAACACAGACTTCTGACTGTTTGTACAACGATTTGATAATAGTAAATAGCTGACCTCTCACGTCATACTCCAGAAGTACTGCCCACACTTGTCTCTTGGGAGTGGACACGGTCATACGCTTTTTCAAGGTCTACAAAGCATGTATACACTTCTTTGGCATATTCCCACGATGTCTCAAAAACTTGCTCAAGGGGAGAGATCTGGTCCATGGTGAATCTGCCAGGACAAAATCCGCATTATGCATTCTGAAGTTGAGGTTCGACTGTTTCACGGCGTCTCTTTTCCAGGCACTTTGCATTGACCTTTCCAAGAAGACATAATAAAGAAATGTCCTTGTAGTTAGTGCATTCCTTCTTGTCTCCTTTTTTGTGAATACGTATCAACACACTGGTCTGCCATTGCTTCGGTACCTCACCAGTTTTCCAAGTTACTTGGCACACTCGAGTCAGACAACAAACCCCAAAGTTGTTCATGGCCGTTAACATTTCGGATTAAATATCATCTTTACCTATGATTTAATACCATGATTTAATACTATCACATATGATTTAATATCAATATCGTCATATGATTTAATATCTTAAATATGTTTTTGTGGTAGCATAATAAGTTGTTGAAATTAGAAAAAATCTTGGTAATTCGGAAATCAAATAAAAC
This sequence comes from Diplosoma virens, assembly GCA_963680785.1. Lineage (NCBI taxonomy): Eukaryota > Metazoa > Chordata > Ascidiacea > Aplousobranchia > Didemnidae > Diplosoma > Diplosoma virens. The sequence continues at coordinate 21,196,592 of OY796886.1, read as the reverse complement.
AACTTGGCATTACAAATAAAGACACTTCAAAAAATTATTTGGGATTTTCTAATTGGATGGTAGTTCAAAAATAGAATAGAAAAAAATTTTACGCAACTAAACAGTTAAAAAATTTTGTCTTGATCCTAGCTTTGATAAGCCACACCATTTCTTTAGTTGTAACAATATAAAAAGGAAAATTCTAAATTTTTCAATAAGTCGAGCCTATCGCCAAAAATGTTTTGTGGATGAATACTATACGAAAGTTGATAAATTAAACCGAGCTTAGTCAATTTTGTCTTAAACCTGGCCTACGTCGGGGATCTGAATGTGAACAAAAAATCTAAAACCTTTTGCCTTCTCCAACTGAAATAGATGTAGTCTGAATGAAGCTTTTGAAAAATGTCCACCATTGTACACTCAAGATTGGACGTTTTCGTTAAAAGCACAAAAAAGTTCTTAAAAAATAGTAGACGCCTATATTTAATAGACAAACTCATGTCAAAAAATTTTTACATTTTGTTCATGTTTAAACTCGATTTAGTATTTTTTAAAAACCTGCTATTATTTGTGTAATAAAATAAAAAACATTCTTGTTTAAAAGACGCAAAAAAATTGATTAAAAAATTCTATTAAAAAAAAACGATATCTAAAAAAAATTCATTTTTATAATTGATCTTCAAAAGCTGTTTAAATTTATAGTGATTTGGTTCAGTACGCAGACTTTTGCTGAAATTTTGTCGAATCCTTAAAACACCGTTGCTGAAGCCAGGTAAAGAGCTTTGTCGAATCCTTAAACAACGTTGCCGAAGCCAGGTAAACAGCTACTGCAATAAAGCATTGCTTAAATCATTGCCATTTCCAATAAATTTGTATTTTTAGAGAAAAATGATATTGAGATGAAGAGATAAAAAATTTTTGCATCCTATTAAAAAACTAAGCTATTAAAAGAATAAGAAAATTTCATGGGTATATCAAGTTTCGTTTTTCTTTCAGGATAAACTTAGTTAACTTAGCCTGCTCATAATTAGGTGTTTTTAGAAACAAATTAGTCAAACTTGTTTTCTTCATTTCAAAAACAAAAGCAATTAATCAATTGCAATTTGTCAAAACTGAGTTTCTATTTTCAGAATAAATTTTTGTCAATGAACCAAGCGAGTGAAAATTTTTGGATGACATTTTAAATTCTATTCAACAAAAGCATTAAATTGCTGTTGAACGACGTTGATTTGGGCCGAAAAATCTTGGCTAAAAATAACACAGCTATAAAAATGTTTGAAAAATTTGCTCTCACCCGTTTTTGCACCAAGCACAAAAAATATTTCCTTCGAGCAAAGGACAATGTAGAGATTGATATTCTTGATGGCCAATATTGAACTCAAATTTAAAAGTCAGTACAAGAATTGGAAACATTAAACGCCAAAGTGATAAGTAGTGGCACTTTTATTTTAACCCGAAAAAATTTTGACTTTATTTTGACGTTACAGTTTTGGCCAATTGTTGAAGTTTTTGATAATATTGCTTTTTTTGGATAATACTTGAAACCAAACTGCTTAAAAATGAGAAGCACCAGACTCGAGCTCTAATAAGAGCGAAACTCGAGTCTGGTGCTTCTCATTTTTAAGCAGTTTGGTTTCAAGTATTATCCAAAATACCTCGTGCTATTTATAAAATCATAAAATATTGCTTTTCAGTCAAAATATGGCATAAATTTTAGTTTAGAGAATCGATTTTTGAGCCGCTTGATAAAAATCGCCCAAATTATTTTGTACATTAGTTATCTACAATTACGAACCCTTCGAAAATTAAGATCGTTTCGGCGTTGTAATCAATGCTTATTAAAATTTCAACATACATACATAAAGCTGTATTCATGCATCAACAATAAAGATTTTATAATAAACACATAAAGAGACGCATTTCAAATCAATTACGCGTTTTCATTATGAGGATAATGCTTTAGTAGTACAAAAGTTTAAATCGACATACTTTTCTAAAAACCTGTACATCAATGGTTCTTAAACTGAGGACATGCCCCCATAGGCGGGTCAGAAAAATCTCCAAGAGAGGAACAAAGCTGATGGAATCTTGTAAACCATGCAACATTTATAAGTGTTCGTTTAGTACGTATAAAAAGAAAAGGCTTACCATGAAAATTGCAATAATTTCTGGTATTTATAGTAGTAAACGACTTTCCACGTATTTACACCTGACTTACCGTAAAATCACAAAAACAAGCAAAAAATTAGATTTTTTCTAAGCAAAATATGATTGATTTTGAATTTATTTTGAGTTATAAAACTTATTAAAAAGACTCTTGAGCAACCGAAACTACTGTTAATTTAAATTTGATGACGTAAAAAAGTTCCAAAAAAATTTTATTTATTGATTTTAGCGGGGCCTAGTGATAAGGTTCGAGAATAGTTTCTTGAATTCTGCAGCCTTAAATTAATTATAAAGAAAATATCTCATTGAAAAAATTTTAAATCGGTAGTGCTTTCTGCTTTCTATAACTTTCCAATTTTTCTGTCGCTAGCAGTGATTGGATACAAGATCTTGGCTAATAAAATTATTGTCAATGAAATTGCTTACAAAATACTTCTATCAGCGTGGCCTGGAGGAGCTCTATTTTGCGGAGACTGTCCTTGACGTAAACTTAGTTATAATCTCATTTTCATTATCTTGTTGCTGTGATCTTAGGAAAGGTGTTTGCTGTGATCTTACGTAAATTCCCTTTGTTTGACGGTTTTAAGAAGCAGTTTTAAATTTTGGTCACATCACTTTATGAACAACAAATTTTTGACCGAGCAGTGAGTATCTTCAAAAGCAGGTCGAAGCTTCACTTGACTGTTACTTTAAATAAAACATCTCCATATTTCTCCTATAAGCGGAAGGATAATAATTGGTGCAAACAATATGATCATTTTATTGTATAACGATTGTGATATAATTTAAAAGACTTTTCTTATTTTGCTCAATCTGACTATGTCTGTGCTGGTGACAAGAAATAGCTTTTTAATCAGATGTGATTAATGCGATTGCATAATGATAACGTCATTGAGTTGAAAATGATGTTTTATTTTCCTGAATGATTTGAGCTAAAATTCTTAAAACCTTCTCCATATTAAATGAAAACTATCGTCTTTAACTGAAAAAATTGCCAAATTTTGTTATCAAGTGATTAACTCCATCCTTCTATTTTTAATACAGTATTAAAGCAAAAAATAACTTGTTTTATAACATTTCCTCGAAAAAGCGTAATATTTGCAGATGACTTAACTTCAACAAACTTTAGCTTTTCCGATAAAAAAAATGTTTAGAGCAATTAACTCCAGACAAAAATCTCATGGGTTTCTCCCCCGGTTTAAAACATGAAAGTGTTGTAAAATTTATGCAAGAAATACGCGTAAAGGTGTTTTTGATATAGTATTTAATGAAAGACAAAGCAAGCTAATTCATGGTCGTAAATCGTATTTTAATAAAGTCATATATAGTCATTGACCATTAAATTAATTATTCATGTTAGGTCGGTTATCGCGATATGGTCAGTTTTGGTTTTCTATTTAGTTTTTAAATTTATTATTTCTTCTTGAATTGATGGATCCAATTTTGTTTGAAAAAAAAAGTTGTTTATAAAGTTTAAAAAACTTCAGCCTTTCACAAATTTTGTCATCACAGAAAATTAAAAAAATTGTTTCAGCATCGTAGAAAATGTTATCGTGTTGTTTCGATCGTGTATTACATTCTCACTTATTTTTAGAACGAAATGCCAATTTATGGAATAAAAGTTAAATAAAACATCTTTAAAAATTTGAAAAGTTGTTCGTGTGTTGTCTTAAAATTTTGAACGTGCTTATATTAAATTCAAATGAAAGTATTAATTTTTATACTAAAAGGTCGTCTTTTTTAAGCCCTAGGTTTATAGAACCATTTTGTACTTATGAGGAAAAAATCGATAAGTCCGTTTGACGATTGTTGCACTGAATACGAGTCTGCCTCAAAAAAATTGGCAGTTGTTTTCTTTTTCAAGTTAAATACTTCTCGAGTACGAATTATGCACTCGTCAATGCTATCATGAAGTGACGTAGATTAAACACGTACAAAATAATTTGTTTTAAAAAGCCTAATTTCGATCACAGTTGGAGTATTTTACACTATCACGCATGTAGACAAACCTAATTAAAGCATTTCTATAATTGGGTCGCTCAATAACATAAAATATTTTTTCAAAAAAACTTCAATCGTTTTTTCGACGCTTTGAGACAACTTCAGAACCACTATTTGCTTGAATTAAATTGTAATTACTTTTGGTAAACGCAATCTGGAAAACGGTAATAAATAAATGTAATAAAATAACGGCCTTCTTTTTATTTAAAAAGGATGCTTTTTGTAAAAAGTTTTACTTTTTTGAAACTTGAGTTTTACAGCCACCAAACCAACGATCACGAACATTTTTGAATAATTTTTTTTGTGCTTTGTTTCATTTTAAATGTTTTTTTTTTTCATCTAAAATGTCAAAATGCGAGCAAAAAAGCGTAAAAATCTCAATTTGTAGCTTCTTTCGTTGTGAACACGGTTGTTTTTTTGTCCTTGCTTCATTTCGAACTTTGTTTTTTCCTCAATATCCAAATAAAAAGCAAAAAAAGATCTTCATTACACAAAAGGCAAAATTTGTCGGCTTTTATGGTTGTTTCTATAGACACTTCAGACGCCTTCACTTGTTCGATCTGTGCCGCAAAATTTTGGAACATTCGAAAGTATGCCGTGAGAGCAAAAAGGTTGCGGAGCATTGCTTTAGGGCAGTGTTTCTCAAACCTTTTTTTCTGCGACCCAAAATCGCTAAAAACAACGATCTACAAATATGACTGAGACTCAAATAAATTTGAGTGAGCGCATATTGAAACAAAACGAAATTGTTATGCAAGCCAACAATGGTCATCTAATTTTTAGCTGTATATGTGTGGGCAGAAATTTGTTGGGGAGCAAACTTTCTTGATTTTCGGCTCAAAAACATAGTGATTTTTAAAAAAGGTCTTCATCTTGAATCTGACTCTGATTTCTTGATTTTCGTCTTGTTCTCTTAAAAAGGGTCTTCACTTTTGAAATCTTGTGTGTGCAAATTTTTCTCTTTTACTTGCGGTAATTTACAAGCTTTCGCAACCCATCCGCGTAGTCTTGGCAACTCGCATTTTATCGCGACCCATCCGCATAGTCTTGGTGACCCACATTTGGGTCGCGACCCACGGTTTGAGAAACGCTGCTTTAGGGCGTAAATTTAAATTGGCAGCAAAAAATCTGTGGGCTTTGTTCCTATTAAATGGTATGATTTTAGAGTAATTAACAATTACAGTACATTTAAAAAAGCCATTAGTAATCGCCTTTAATAAAAAGTTTTGAAGGCGGCATGCCAGTTACTCTCCCAAATACAACGTCAAGAATATCCGATATTATGGATCGAAAGCTGCCAAAAAACTGTCATTGATTTTATGTTTTGATTTTTTAAAAATTATTTCTTGCTTTGCTGCGACGCTTTTAATTTTCATACATTTAAATTTACGTATAGGGATTTTAAGACTTTTCTGTTTTTGAAACAGTTTTGTAAAATTACTGTGTAAAAATCATGAGGATAATTTTCATCTTTAAAACACGTCAAGGGGTAAGTAAATAAGCGAAAAAGAGTGAGAACCTAGGGACCAGAAAGTACAAAAAATTTTTTATCAAAACGATACTTGTAATTTAAATGGACAAGTAAAATAAAATGGAAAAAAGAGGTTTTCACAGCATTTTTTGTGAAAATTCGCTTCAACAAATAAAAGTCAAAAAAGGTTCATACTAAAAAATTTTGAATAAAACGTCATTTCGTACTAAGGGAGAAGAAGTAAGAAATAAAAAATCTAGTTCTTCTAAAGGAATAAACGTAAAAAACGGACAAATTTGATTACATTACTTCTCATTAGGCCTATAATTTAGTCATCTGCTCAAGTTATTGGAGTCGCTTAAAGTAAATCAAGATTAAACCTTTCCATACCATGATCTTTCTTCAACTCTGTTATTTCAAAGACGTATGGAGTACCCAAAAATGATCGAATGATCACGTTCGATAAGCGCCCTTCAGCAACCTAGCTTTTCTCTTTTCCCCGCAAAAATGAAGTTGCTAACTTTAGCTTAAAAAGAGAGTGACATTTATAAAAACAATAAGCAATAATTCCTACTTGTTCGCGAATTTCTTTTTAAGTATATTTTCGAAAGCGTCACCAAGTAAAAGTATTTATGTGTTTCTTTAAACGCTAGGTGATGCTACTAAAATAGTTTTGTTTATAGGGTATTCTGGTAGATCAGTGATTCTCAATATTTTCGCTACCGCGTACCACCTGGCGATTTTTTGTTACACCTGCGTACCACTGAGTTCGATAAGAAATATATTTATTCAAATTAACTTAAATAAAAATGACAGTATCATTTAATGTGATGATTGCATCTGTTTTTGCACAAGCTGATTTATGCGGAGAGCCACAGTGCTTACTGCACATCGGAAGTCGTCAGAGGTCGAAGTAAGACAATTCCTGCTTTTACTTTTAGTACTCATCATGGCAGAGAAGCCCTGCTCACATTCCCATGTACTGGGGAATACTAGCACCTGAGGAATAGCTTTTTGAGCCGGAGTAGGGTATGTAAAGGACATCGTTAGCCAGAAATTTATAGGACAGCATTCTTTATGCTTTATTTTAGCTGCCTCGTCAGACTGGATGTCAATGATTTCCTCTTCTTCTCCTGTTCCAACAGATAGAACGGATGGATCCACAAAGAATGGATTTGAAAAATACGGACGATTTTCACAAAATTAACGATCTTGACGATTTGCTGTAAGCATGAAAGTAGTTCAGGAGATAACACCTTGGCACAAAGTGCAAATCTGTGAATGAAACAGTGAGTAAAAATGATCTCAGGTGAAACAGCTTTTACGTAAGACTGAAATCCGGATTTTCTCCCAAGCATAGCTGGAGCACCTTCGGTTGTACAACCAACCAATTTTGATCATTCTAAATCTTTTTTTTTTGAAGAATTCATCCATGATGTTAAAAATATCTTTGCCCTTTGTTGTACCAGACACCTCCTTACTCATAAACAGTTCAGTTTTAACTACAGTATATCATTTTCTGTGAACCTGACATAGACAAGCAATTGACTGCAGTTGGTGACATCGGTCGACTCATCGAGTTGCATGGCGAACCCATATTTTGAAGCTCTTACCGCTGTAGTCATTTCATCAGAAATGTCGTCGGACATGTCATGGATCCGACGTTTCACCGCATCATTAGAAAGCGACACAGAATTTAACTTTTCAGCCTCTTTTTCTCCAATTAAGTTCCGAACAAGTATTTTTGCTGCTGGTAGAATAAGATTTTCGGCAACAGTGTGAGCTTTCGTATTTTTGGCAATTAGTAAAGATACTTCATAAGAAGCATGGAGAATCCCATCACTTTTCTGGTAGCTCTGGCCAGTCTGGTCCAAACGCTGTCTCTTCACGTTTTCACCTAATCTTTGAAAGTAACTTTTATCTCGATCTTTCTTGTCTGAGTGGTTTGACTCAAGGTGACGCATAAGAAGACTGGGTTTCATTGCTGAATTAGACAGAATTTTCATGCAAATTACACACTGAGGAAGGCATTCTCGTCTGTGTTGTGCAGAAACGAAACCATATTTTATGTATTCCGTATTATACTTTCTCTTTAACATGTTTACACAGCTAAAATTTATAAAAATTTATAAAAAATGCTTTTTGGAAAATAGTAAAATCCATCTTAAAAATTACAACTTAGGTAGAGAAGTAACTTTTTTTATCTTTAACATATTATAATTAAGCTTAGCAGCACAACTGCATTCATTTAGCAAAAATTTTTTATAAACAAAAAAATCATTAAAGTGAACGTTTTCGGCTAACATAAGCTCTACATAACAAAATGCATGACAAGCAATAACTAACTTTTTAATATTACAGGGCTAGGCTAGGCAGGCTAACAAATTTTTCAAAATTACAAGAGAATATATGCCCTGATTATGACGTAATAAGTCAATGGGAATAATTACACTCTGATTTTAAAATTAAATTTTTAAATATACTAATTTTAAAATTAAGTTTTTGTTAAATGAATGCAGTTGTGTAGCTAAGCTTAATTATAATTTTTAAAAATTAACAGTTGAACAAATGTGTTGCGTACCATCAAAAATAGCTTCGCGTACCACAGGTTGAGAACCACTGGATAAAGTGAGCGTAACCAAGGCCACCTAGCTACAACAAGGTTGTTCAACTATTTCATGACGTCATCAGTAGTAGTTCGTCACCACTACAAGTTGGAATCTGTTTTGTGCGTGCTGTTTCGCCGCGTTAAAGTTAAATTGTTAAAAAAATGATGGAGTTAATATTGATGGTTTTGAGAAGTTATGATAGAACAAAAGTTAATTTTGTTTTAGTAGATTTTGCTAAACCAAATGAGATAACTGCTACGACTATTTATGAAGATTATGTTTTAGACTTTTTCAAACTACATAGTGCTGCGACTATAAGGGTCCTTTCTAGAACTGAAATCGCTCTTTAGTTTAAATTTATACAAGAAAAAATAAAATATTCAAAGTTACAAATCTATATCCTTTTATACTGTTTGGTGTAATTTCAAGTAGTGGACTTATTAGGTTACAGAGATATGTTTATGTGTAATTTGTGTATGCGTATAAGTTAAGTTCTTTTAATTAATTTATTAATTTTTTAGTTATTTAATAGGTTTTGTTTATTTTATACAGCGAGATTTGATCCAAAATTATTGTTGAACGCTGGGTCATCAATCTGTGAATTATTTTTTTATTTGCAGAGTTAGCAATTTTAAAAAAACAATAAAGAAGCCATCTAGTAATAAGCCTAGGTGCTTTGTGTATTACTAGCTGAAAGACTCAAATTTGCAATTTCAAACAGCTCTATTTTTACTCTATATAGCCGCTTTACTTGATCAAATGTTTCGCCTTACTTGATGAAATATTTCGAGATTTACATACACTAAAGGCCGGTTTCCACTAAGAGCGTGGAAAAGAGCATTCTTTCTCTCTTTTGTTGAGCTTCGATTGAAGCGAGCGGTTAAAATTGAAACGAGCGCAAAAAAAAATCAATAAAACAAACAAAGAATGCTTTTTTCCACGCTCGTAGTGGAAACGGGCCTTAACTCTTTCCTTTCTTTGCTGTTGTTCACTAATTATTTTAATTACAGTACTTGAAGCAATACAGTATTTGTTACGTACTACAAGTAAAACTCGCTCTTTATTTTTGAAAACTTGCTTTTTACGTATTTCGAAAAACTCGTTCTTTATTTTTGAAAAACCTTGTACATAATTGTAATAGTACGCCCGTATACTGACTAAAGGCCCGTTTCCACTACGAGCGTGGAAAAGAGCATTCTTTCTCTCTTTTATTGATCTTCGATTGAAGCGAGCGGTTAAAATTGAAGCGAGCGCATAAAAAAAGCAATAAAACAAACAAAGAATGCTTTTTTCCACGCTCGTAGTGGAAACGGGCCTTAATTATTTGCTGTACAGTATCAAAGTTATACAGTAAAAAGCCAAAATTTTGATCCTAAATGTCTAACAACCAAGAGATAAAGAAACACGTAAATCAGACTCCTGAACTTTTCGAAATGACAAGAAACCATTATAAAACCGAAAAATTGGAAAGCTTTGTAGTATTACAGGGCTTTCTAGGTCTAGAATCTGTGATCTAATTGATAAGATTAGAGAAATTGGGCCAAGACTAACTTTTAATGATGTGAAAAAGAAGAGAGGGAGAATTAAAATAGATAAAAGTGAACTCTTGACAGACATAAGGCTCGAGGTGGGACGCGATGACAGCCTTACGCAGGTTGCTCTGAAAAATATCTTCGAAGAAAAGGGTGTTCCTATGTCACTGCCAACTGTTAATAGAGCAGTTGCAGCATCGGGCCTAACAAGAAAAAGGACTAAGAAACGTCGTAATGTTGTATTGAATGATGAGCATAGGACAAAGGTGTCAAGATATGCATCTGAAATGGAAGCATTGTTTGACCAGAAAATTTTATTTTTAGATGATAGTGGCTTCCACTTGCACACGTCCTATAAATATGGGTATAGCATGCCCGATACAGATGCCATTGATTACAACATTAGTAATCGTGGAAGAAATGTGTCGTTATGCTCAATTTTAGCGGCTAGTGGGATCATTTATTCCGAGACAGCTGTCGGTGCGTTTAATGGAATTGTTTTCAAACAATTTATTATTAATGCATTAGGTTAAAAAAACCTGAAAGAAGGAGACGTTTTAATTATGGACAATGTTAACATTCATAAAACTGCTCCAGTCAGAGAATTGTTAACTCAAAATGGGGTTCCATATTCTCCACAATTCAATCCAATTGAGAATGTATTTGGATATATTAAATCCAAATATAATAATTTTAGGCCGAAAGCCAAAATGCAAGAAGAGCTTTTGTGCCATATTGATAGAGCGATTGCCGAATTTACTGTAATCAGCTAGAAGAATCAGTGATTGGAAATTATTTCCAAAGATGGAGAAGGAATTTGAACTTTGTCTTGAACAATCGTTGGGATAAAATCAACAATGAAAAGAGTAACTTTTATTGTACATACAGTAATACATTACTGTATAATTACTAATGTTTTTAAACTTTTTAAGTTTGATTTTTAATTTTTTTATTTTTTATTTTTTGCCTATTTATTTGTAAAATGTGTCCATTTATTTGTGAAATATGTCCATTTATTTGTGAAATATGTCCATTTATTTGTGAATTCAATTAATCAATCAATCTATCTATTTATTTGTTTTGTGCTTCAAAACAAAAAATACACCAATATATGTGACAAAAAAGTTTTCGAAAGCGCAGCGAAATAACCATACGGTCTTCTAGTCCAGTGGTTCTTAAACTGGGTTCTATCGAACCCCGGGGGTTCAATGAGTCAGTATCAGGGGTTCGGCGGAGATTAGGATAAGTATACACACGTTATGTGTATGTGTGGCGACCACAATGTCCTCTTTACTTGAGCCGCAGTTCGTGCTCATTGTGACATAGTATAATCTCTCCTTTCTCCTGGAGATCATGTTGTATTTTGCCGACCACATCAGATCGAGTCTATCAAGTTTAGAGGGCAAGCTTTATCGATTTATATATTGAGCAATTAGTTTTTGACATTATTTTATCATAATTTTTTAGTTGTTGTGTTATAATGCAGGGTTTTAATCTTCTATAATTCTGTTTGAAGTTAAACAAGCACAAAAGATGCAATTTTTTTCCTTTAATATTTAAATTTAATCTGTTCTAGACATTTACCTTTTTATAGTATTTTGATCTTTTCATACTAACTATGTCGATAAAAAAGAGTGGTCAGAAAAATATGTACAATATGGATTTACGTATATCACAGAAAGTGATGGGAGTCAGCGTCCTCAGCACATGATTTGCTACGCCAGGTTGAGCAATTGTTGCTTAGCACAGGCAAAACTAAAAGAACAATTTTAAAAGGTGCATGGCGATAGAAAATACTGGAACACCACGCTCGCTGAATTTATTTTATTTATTTATTTATTTATTTATTTTATCTCTATATCTATCCTCCTGACTCGCAGGAAAGCGACGGAGGCACTAATACATAGGGTAGGCAATTACCCCGACCTGCTTCCGGAGATGCCAAGATATTGCTGTCCGCTTGTAATTTAATAGAGATATTATTGTAATTTAGAACTGCTTGCCAGGACCGCCAAGCAGAAGAATGTGCCGTAAAGTATCTTTCCCAAGTACACAACAGAATGACGCGATTGGGTTTTGAACCGAGACCGTGTTGGTCATGAGCCCGGCGCTTTAATCACTCGATCACGCTGCCGACAACTTAAAATGAAGAGAGCCAGATTTGATGAAAATGCTATTCTGCCGGTTTTCGGCTTTGTACTCATTGACATACCGATCCTCACAGCATCGTACGAAGTTGCGTACTTGATTGCAAAACAGGGAAAACTACAGACCATTGGTGAAAAACTTGTAAAACCAGCTGTGTTAAAGAAGGCGAATATCATATTTGGAAAAGCAGCCGAAAATAAGTCATCCCAAATTTCTCTTTCTAATGGCACCATTAGCAACAAAATTGATAAGTTTAAAATTCATTCGTTCTTCTGGTAAAAATCAGCAAGTTAAACTTTAACAAATAACGGAAGGCATAATGCATTATCAAAGAAAAACGTAATATACATAGCCGTATCTGCCGGGGGGCAGGGGGGGCAATTGCCCCCCCCCAAGTTTCCAAGATTTGGGCAAAATTCAAATTTTTCGGGCAGTTACAGGAAAATGTTTGGGTAAGACCAATAATTTTTCGGGAAGGGACATGAAAAATTTGGCCATAGTTAGAAGTTTTAGGGCATTGACATTGAACAACTGCAAAAATCAGTTACCAAATTTAGATGAAGACTTTTTTTTTTTGAGATCACCATGATTTCAGGACAAAATTTCTTTTTCTCTAAGAATCTCAGACAATTTTTTTGTCCTATCCGTAATGTGCTAGAAAATCATGATTTGGGCAAACACCACAAGATTTGGGCAAAACTTCATTGCCCCCCAAATTTTTTTGGGCTGGTACGCCTATGGTAATATATTACGCCTTCTGTTATTTGTTAAAGTTTAACTTGCTGATTTTACCAGAAGAACGAATGAATTTTAAACTAAATAATATCCATGGTAACAGTGTTTATATTGAAATTGATAAGATGAACGATGACATCTTGGCTTAAATAGTTTTAGACTTGATTTCGGACACGGCAAAATTCAGTCTCTAATTCGACAAGATTACGAACGCTTCCAATCTAAGCCAGCTTGCTGTATTCGTGCATTATGGGAATAAAGAAGACGTGAAAAAGGAAATTTTTTATTTTGTCAGCCCTTTATAACAGCTAAGGCTGCCGAGGTTAAGAAATTTGTAGATACTTTCTTCGGAGACAATGATCTTTCCTGGGATATTGTTTATGCAATTTGTTTGGACGGAGCTTGAGTCATGTTGGAACGAAATTCTGGTTTTGGTACGCTACTGAAAGCCAATGCACCACACATAACTGTAACGCATTGTCTCTTGCACAGGCATGCATTGGAAACAAAAACCTTCACTACAAAACTGATAGAAGTATTAAAAATTGTGGTGAAATATGTGAACTACGTGCGAAATAATGCTATGAAACAGCGCATATTCAAGGAGCTGTGTAATGAAATAAGCTCTATATTCGCGGTACTTCTTTACTATTCTAATGTTTGGTGGTTATCCCGGGGAAAGACGCTAAACCGTGTTTTTACTTTGCGTGTGGAATTAGCCATGTTATTGCGAGAGCACCAACATCGTCATGCAGGTTGTTTTGAAAATTCTGAGTTTATTCTCGTTTTGGTCATGGTCGATATCTTCGATGCTCTCAATAATCTCAATCAACAGATGCAGGGGGTGGAGTCAACATTATCGAAGTGGAAGAACATCTAAAAACTTTTCAAAAAAAAATGACTTAACGGAAACGAAGAATGGGGAATAATAACTTGACTAACTTTCCTCTGTTTGACGACTGCACAAGTAAGACCAAAGATATGTCTGGAAATGGGAACATTTCCGTACCGAGAGAACTGAAGCAAGCAATTTCCATACACTTAGATGAGCTTGCAAAGTCTCTCGATGGATACTTCCGACCAGAGAGTCATATCCAGCATGGGTAAGACAGTCATTCACGTTAAGTGATGATAAAGAAGATGTCAATGATGAATACCTCAATGAAATCATTGAACTTTAGCAGAGCCAGTTTTAACAGCAACTCTTCAAAACAACAACGCTCTCAACGCTTTGGTGTCACCAAATCGTAGCTTACCCTCTTCTTGTTAAAAAAGCCCTTGAGATACTCATACAGTTTGTTACAACGTATCTTTGCAAGCACTCCTTTTCGAAGATGGTAGACATAAAAACAAAAAAAGGGAACAGACTTTGTTGCCATGAGACTTGCCAAAGTGAAGCTGCGCATTTTTAGAATTGTTTCCAAAATGCAACAGCATAAGACACATTGATTAGTTGTAAATATTTATTGAGTTGTGTTTTTGTGTGTAGTTCATGTTTTGTTGGTCTTGTTTTTTGAATAATTATTTTATGATTTTATGTGCAACAGATGCCCAAAGTAAACTGTGCAACAGATACACAGTTTACTTTGGGCTCAAGTTCGTTAATAAAAATTTTTGCATTTTAAGGAAGGGTTCGGTGAGTGCCTGCATGAAACTTACTGGGTTCGGTACCTCCAACAAGTTTAAGAACCACTGTTCTAGTCAACTACCTCCCTCTAAATTGTGATTTATTGTGTGTCCATTTATTTGTGAAATGTGCCAATGAGGTTGCGCTTAAATTGGACTGTCTTAAAATTTCTTCAAAATCACATAATTCCTCTAATTTAAACAAAATTAATTATTATACTGTAAGTCTTACCATAATACTTTAACCAGAATTATTAAAATAGATTATTTTTATCGATAGATGATGTTTATTCTATCGATTATATTCTATCGATCGATAGATAATTATTAAAATTCTATCGATACATCCCCAATAGATGAAAGTAATTGTCAAATTCATAATTCTAATCTTAATTTTATAACTCCATTGTTGATTTTCGGGCTTTTACAGTAATTTTTAATTACAAATCGAGCTGCTTTGAAAATGAGAACACCAGACTCGAGTTTCGCTCTTGTTAGAGCTCGTCAGTGATGCTTATCTCACTGCGAATTGAACCGAGGTATTTATAGTAATTTTTAAGTTTCTAATTATAACGTTGTAACTCTCAAAGCTAGGTCACAATCTAGCTTTGTCTGGAAAAACGTCCGAAAAAAATAAGGAAGGTTTTTTTATTGTTGTTACTTTGACTGGCGAGGTGATAAATCAAAAAAGAAGATAATCATTGCTTTAATTCTGTTACTTTTGGTTTATGACTTTAGCTTTTGAGTTTTTGGCTTAACTGATTTTTTTGAGAAGATAACTGTTAACGTAATTGACCGCTGAACGAATTAAATTGAATAAAGTGATATTGTTCTGTAATAAATTAAATAAAAGTGAGACTGTTCGAATTACTTGAGGAGACCCAATTAGAATTAATCATTGGACTTTTGATCAACTTTATAAGTGAGTGGTGGTAGTAGTATAAAAGTATATTCTGACATATAATATATTATACCTACCGAAAATAACCGCAACATTTTTGGTGACCCCGACGTGAACATAAAAGGACAATACTTATTTCAAGTAATTTATTGCAACGAAAATCATGACTTTAGTACCGAATGTGACTCATTCGTATTTGTGGTTTATTTTTATATTTTTAATTGGCGTTTTACTTGTTACCTTTTTAACTTGAACTTGGTTGTATTGGTTACATTCAAATCGTATAGTGACACATTATGCTAATAATTTTAATATCTCACTGATCGGCAATCGGCTTCATCAGCGACCGTCTATTCCACCTCTTATAACGACGTTTTTGATGTGTTACATGACGAACATACAATCTCAAATGCACAACAGAACATACTTCGGCTACCACAATTTTGGTCTACTTGCGCACAGGTGTACTTTTATTTGATCGATCTACTCTTTGCAGAAGTTAATATTACATCGGAACGCTCAAAATTTACTGCGCTAGTCACAGCACTAAATAGCGATAGCAAAGTCATGCGTATAATTGCCGATTTATGGCCGAAGATAGATTCGAACCTACCTTTCACAGCAATAAAAACCCTTAAAAACCACAGATTGCTTAGAATCTTTCTCTGCAGCTCATCGAGGTGATGACACAGTCACCGAATACTTGGTACGATTACAAACTCTTTTAACCTAGCAATACTCAAGCGATTCAGACGTAGCACAAGCTTTAATTCGACGAAAACTATTAAATTCTGTTGATGCAGAGACCTGCATCGCTTTATATCCATATGAACAAGAACTATTAGAATCGCTAGCTAAACATGCCGACAGTATTCTAACAAGGAAAAAGTTAATCACAGCTACTTCCCTTTTAGCCAATTCTCATGTCTCTCAAAATCCGACTAATCAAGCAGTCATTAATCAAATGCTAGAATCACGACTGGATAAGCTTGATCGTACTCTTTCTAGTTGTCACCATTCACCACGACAACCAGTTGACAATCACCGCCCTGAAAGTGGACATGCCTTTTCCAAAGTCCACGGTGACCATCATTCACCCCCAAAGGCATTCGCTTTTCCTTCACACAACTTGTGTTTTTATCATCACCGCTTCGGCCATCGGGCGTTTAAATGTGAGGCTTCTCCTTGCTCTATGTACACTCAACATTAAGCCAAAGAACGGCCAGTCGACCTCCACGAATTAGACCTGCAGGTCACAGACAACACTATCTAGTCCTCTGTTTTTTATACATGACAGTTGTCACGACATTGAATTTTTAATCGATACTGGGGCTAGTTATTCAATCATACCGTCACATGTAATTAATAATTCTAAAAGCTTCAACACAGATACCTACCATGTTTTCACTAGTGGTGGTGGCACATTAGAAATCGATGGACAATTAAAAACACAATGAAATTAACCTTGGCTTCTCGCAACTTTTTTATTACGATTTTGTTGTAGCAGCCTTACCATACGGAATTATAGGAGCAGATTTCCTACGTCATTTTAATTTTAGTGTCGATCTCAATGCACGAACACTTTTTAAATCTCACGACGAAGAAAAATTTGTTTTTCCAATTGATGAGGGCGTTACCACGGAGTTTACCATAGAATCTTTGCAAGCTTCGGACGCCTCTATTTTAGAGAAGTTAAAATCTCAGTATCCGCAAGTTTTTGAGCAAGCCATTTGTTGCCGAAAAATAAAACACTCCATTGTTGCTCATGTTGAAACAAACACTGAAGTCCCGGTTTGGTCTCGTTCTCGACGATTAGCACCCGATAAATTTGAAGCTTTGAAACGTGAAATAAAACGATTAGTCACTCAAAGCATATTGGCTGAAAGCCACAGTTCATGAGCAAGTCCAATTGTTATGGTAAAAAACCCTTTGGAGAGTATCGCTTGTGCGCTGACTTTGGGGCCCTAAACAAAATTTTAAAAGTAACTCGCTATGCAATTCCAAACATTAATGATTTTTCAGCCATGGCACACGGATGCGCGTGGTTTAGCTCAATTGACATCAAAGGTGCATATTACCACATTCCAGTCCGTCCAGCAGACTCACATAAACTGACAATAATTACTTTAATTTGAAATTTTAGATATCTCTTTCTGCCAATGGGCCTGGCCACCTTCTGCGGTTATTTTCAGAAACTCATGAATGAAGTTCTGGTCCTCCGCAAGTGTTGGTGTATTTAGATCACATCATTATTACGTCCTCCAGCTTGAAGAATCATCAAAGAATGTTGAATTTGGTTTTCAACAGACTGGAAGAGCATGGTTTAGTTGTGAACACAAAAAATGCGTATTGGCCGTAAGCCAATTGTCCATTTTGGGACACATAGTATCATCTGAGGAAGTCAAACCAACGACCACCAACGTACAGGTTATAGTTGATTACGAAAAACCGCGTACTAAAAAGCAACTTAGATGATTTTTAGGTATGATTCAATTTTACAATCGATAATATACCAAACTGTAAAAAAATTCTTGGCCCTTTATATTCACTAATCAGCGCAAAAAACAGAGTCTTCCGTATCTCGTGGACCCCAGAAACTGACAAATGTTTTGCAAGAGTTAAGACAGCAATTACAGAAGCGACAATTTTGCCTCACCCTAATCATGAAGCGGACTTGGAGCTAATAACAGACGCCAGTTATAGAGCAGTTGCAGCTGTATTGCAGCAAATCTCCTGTGGAAAATGCCAACCGCTTGCATTTTGGTCCAAGACGTTAACTCCTGCACAAAGGGCGTGGTCGTGTTTCGAAAGAGACTTATTTGCTTGCTACGCATCAATTAAGCATTTTCAGTATTTTTTTAGATGACCGCGACTTTAAATAGACGTTTGGTGGTACAGAATTTGAAGATTGCGTGAAGTAAAAGATTTTTGTCTGACACTCTTCGGGGGAAATCGTCAGAATAAAGCAGAAATGAAACCGAACTGGATTATAAAGAGGAAAGCAGAGTTCTCGTTGGCTGAAAGAAGTTAGCCAATGAGAGAAAAGATTAAGAAATTTTCAAAGAGGAGATGTGAATTCTTTTTGTTTACACAGAAGGGGATTGAGAGATTTAATGAAAGTCGCTTCAAAAGCAGAAAGGTGAAAAGAAGAGCGACCTCGAGCGAGAATAGAAAAGTTTTCGTTGTTGTAGTGAAGAGCGCATTGGGCGTTGTCAAGAAGATGTTGACCAATGGCGGATTCGCGAAATTGTTGTGGGCGTATGTTGGCCTTGCAAGAGCGGGAAAGGCTTTGGCGGTTATGCGAGGCAGGAGGGTTGGCGACGGATCTAGGAACGTGTTGTTTGATTCGCTCTTCTAAATGTTGAGACGTGCGACCAACGCACCGACTATCGCAGTGGCACACAAACTGGTAAATAACATTGCTGTGATGATGGGAAGGTAACACGTCTTTCTTAATTGCTGGTAAGAGCTGTCGGGTGTTAAAAATAACACGTGGTTCGACGGAGAAAAAGCAACGTTTCACAACAGAAGTAATCTGCTTTTCGAACTTCATCGAGACATTTCCAATCCATGGGATTTGTAGGTAGACAGGGCACTTTTTCACTGTGCGAACCGGGTTAGAATTTAGTTGTTGAAGTTTTCGTTTGAAAGCCGAATCGATTGCATGTTCCGGGTAGCCATTTTCTAATAGAATTGAACGAATTTTGCCAAGCTCTGGGTCCAGTTTGCTTTTAGAACAAATCATAAAAGCTCTGTAAACAAGAGTACCAATAAAGTTGATTTTCCGTTTCTGGGGGCTAAAGGAGTTCCAACGTAGATATTGGCCGGTGAAGGTGAGTTTTCAGTACACTGAAGTTAGAAATTCTGAATCATGCCTTTCTACCAGCACTTCCACAAAGGGGAGTAAGTGATTAGATTCCTTTTCGTAGGTGAAGCCTAATGAGGGATGAAGGGAGTTGAGGTGGGTGAGAAAAGTGTTGCAGTCTTCTTCATTGTTGAATATGGCAAAAGTGTCGTGAACGTACCGGAAGTACACTAACGGCCTTTTGGCCATGTTGAAAATTTCGCTTCTTGGTAGCCAACAAAAAATGTTTGCTAATGCTGGACCGAGTGGTGACCCCATAGAGACGCCGTCGATTTGTCGATGCATGTTGTTGTTGAAGCGGAATTCCACAGAGGAGGTAGCTAGCTGCATTAATTCGACAAAGATGTTGCGTGGAAAAAATGGCGCCATTGAGTCTTCATTGTAAAGGGCGTCAGCGCAGATTTCTATGGCTTCAGCAAGCGGAATATTGGTGAAGAGACTGGAAATGTCAAAAGAACAAAGAAAGACAGAGGAAAGAGAAAAGGTAAATTTTCTGACTTCTTTTACAAAGGTGAAAGAATCAGACACACACTTAAAAGAAACGTTTTTGGAGAACAGGTTGAAGAAGAGAAGTAAGCCATTTAGCTAACTGATGTTGGGCCGACCCGGTCATAGACAAAGTCGGACGTAAGGGTACGTCCTTTTTGTGTATTTTCGGAAGACCATACATGCGCGGTCGCTGAGAGCCAGTGGGTCGGATTGCTTCGTAAACTTGTTTAGAAATTAGACTCTCTTTCCTCAGCTGTAGTAACTGTCGTTGTATCCGTGATTCAATTTTAGCGGTGTTGTCTTTGTTGGTGACTGGTCCAAGATTGAGAAATTTGGTCGTGTCATTGAGAATTGTCTTCAACCTGTGGTTGTAATCATTTTTGTTGAGGATGACAACGCCAGCACTTTTGTCAGGCTTTGTTATAAGAATCTCTTGGCTCAGATGGTAGGTGCTTTCACGCAGCCTGGACCGTGAGTAAGTCTGTTCATTGATTCTAAAAATGACAGACCGAAACCGAACCTACCAAAACGGAAGGGTATCCGCCTATTCCGATGTTCAGTGTGGGTCTGCTAATCGGCAAACGTCCTTTTCAGGACGGGGCAATGTTAAGATAAAACTGTCCTTTTCAGGGCACATTGCCAACAAGTTCCGAAGACCCACTATTCTTCAGCTGAACATCGAAGGCCTCACTGCAAGCAAGATGAACGTTCTTCATCACCTCGCTATGCAGTCTGAGGCACTCGTCATCCTACTGTAGGAGACCCACTGCACTGATGCAGAGAAGTTGGTACTTCCGAACTACCAACTAGCTGGGTCTTCTTTAAGCAGGAAGCATGGCCTTGCCACGTTTGTCCACAAGCGACTGAGATACATGCTTTTGGACCAATCTCCACCGACATCGGAGATCGAGTGGCTGTGTGTGGACGTTGATGGCTATAAAATAGTCAACGTCTACAAACCACCGCCAACGCGATTGCGAACCCAAATCTCCCAGTGTATTCTCACCCCTGTCTGTACGCTGGCGATTTTAACTGTCGTCATGCTGACTGGGGTTATGATGACAACAGTCCGGACGGTGAGTGCTTGGCTGGTTGGGCAAGTATTAGTTGTCGTGCCCTCCTATATAATGCCAAGGACGCTGCCAGTTTTTATTTCGGCCGCTGGAACACTGGCACCAATCCAGATCTAGCTTTCGCTAGCGTAGGTCCAAACAGTCGCTTACCGGATAGACGTGTCCTTGACAAGTTTCCCTGGTCACAACATCGACCTTCGCTTATTACACCACCAAGGTTTGCTATGGCAGTGCCAAGCATGCCTGTTAAGCAATGGAACTTCCTTAAGGCCAAATGGAGTCACTACATTGCTTTGACGAATAAATTAGCAAAGACTTTGTTGCCGCCTGATTCACTCGATGTGGATGCGGTTTACCAGGACTTCTGTAACACCATTAAGAAAGCAGCCAAAAAGACTATCCCACGCGGGTATCGAAATAACTATATTCCGTGTTGGGATGCAGAGTGTGAATCCCTCTATAAAACCTTTCTGCAGTCTCCTCAGGGAGACGACTCAAGTTTGGCTGCTACAGCTCTGCTTGCCAAGCTTGACAGAAAGCGGAGAGATCGATGGTCCGAAGCAGTTTGGAGCATTGACTTCTCACACTCTAGTCGAAAAGCGTGGAGTATTTTGAACAACCTTACTGGTAGGTCACGACACTCTCCTCGTCACTGTCCCGTTTCAGCCGATGCTATTGCATCTCAGCTGGTTAGAAATGGGAAATACGAGGCTATTGATCGCAAGTCATCTCGACTTGTCTGTAAAGAAGTGTCTGACCTTTGGAGGGCCACAACACCAGACGCAGTAAATATCTCTGACAATTTTTCACAGATAGAATTTACTGCTGCCCTTCAACATTTAAAACCAGGTAAAGCTCCGGGTCCTGATTCCATCTGTCCGGAGCTTATACTCCATGCTGGAGCTGCTTTGAAGTCCTGGTTACGTGACTTCCTTTCTTCCTGTTTGCGCTGACTCAAAATTCCCAAGATCTGGAGAAGAGCGCTCGTGGTCGCGATCCCAAAATCAGAAAAGCCCGTGGGGGACCCAAAGAGTTACCGACCGATATCTCTACTCTGTGTCCCCTACAAGATCCTCGAGAGACTTATCTACGCCCGCGTTGAACTATTAATCGATCCACTGCTCCCTAAAGAGCAGGCTGGGTTCCGACGCGGGAAGTCAACCGTAGATCAAGTTGTTCTGCTAACCCAGAACATCGAGGATTCTTTCGAGGCTAAAAAGAAGGCCGGTGCCGTATTTATCGATCTGACAGCTGCTTATGACACTGTCTGGCACCGTGGCCTTACCTGCAAGCTGCTGAGACTACTTCCGGATAAGCACATGGTCAAAATGATCATGGAGTTTGTCCGAAATCGAAGTTTCACCCTTACCACCGGTGACAGCAAGCAAAGCAGGCTACGCCGTCTTAAAAACGGCGTTCCTCAGGGATCGATCTTGGCTCCCCCTCTATTTAACATCTATACGTACGATCTTCCTTCCATGATTTCCAAAAAGTTTGCTTATGCTGATGATTTAGCATTGTTGCATTCTCCTGGAAACTGGAAGGACTTGGAGGGGACCTTAAGCCAAGACATGTCTACACTGTCAGCGTATCTCCAGACTTGGAGAATGAAGCTCAGTCACACTAAGACGGTGACGCCAGCCTTTCACTTAAATAACCAAGAGGCTAAACGTGAGCTAAAGGTCTACAACAACGGTAGACTTTTACCGTTCTGTCCAACCCCTACTTATCTTGGGGTAAAACTGGACAGATCGCTCACGTTTCGTCACCATTTAGTGGCATTGCGCAAAAAACTATCCTCGCGCGTCACACTGCTGAGGCGACTCGTGGGCTCGGGATGGGGTGCTGATGCTAAAACACTACGCATAGCCACCTTGTCTCTAGTCTACTCAGCAGCTGAGTATTGTGCGCCAGTCTGGTGTCGCAGTGCTCACACTCGTCTCATTGACAGTGTCTTGAATGACGCCTTGCGCATAGTTACTGGATGCCTGCCTCCCACTCCAACGGACCATCTACCTGTACTTTCAGGCATCCAGCCAGCTGAGCTTCGCCGACTGGGAGCGACACTCTCCTTGGCTTACCGTGGATCTATGGACCCCGATCATATCTTGTATGGTCTTTTAAGTGGGTCCTCAGATACTGGCCAAGTGAGACTAAGATCCAGACGCCCGTTTGTGCCAGGTGCGCGGAATCTCTTGAACAATCTTGCCAGACTTGGCATCCGCGCCTCTGAATAGACAAATCACAAATGGAAAACGGAGTACTGTGAAAGTGTTTCCAGGCTCCGTGCTTTTGTGCCCCAGACCGGTGCCAGGCCTGTTGGGATGGGCTTACCCCGAGCAGCTTGGGTTAAGCTCAACCGCCTTCGGACTGGTGTTGGGCGATTCCATTCGTCCATGCACAAATGGGGTCTCGCTCCTTCACCGAATTGCGAGTGTGGCGCCTCTGAGCAAACCGCAGACCATGTACTAACAGCGTGCCCTATACATCGGGCACCACATGGAGCACGAGGTCTGACGGTTTTGGATGACGAAACTCGATGCTGGCTTAATGACATCACTGCCAGCATCTGATCCAGGCAGTACAGCAGTCTGGGGTAGTAAAAGGATAAACCCTCGGCCCCAGTCTTGTTTGTGTCTGACCTGGAGTGGATACCCTTCAAACGACGACGACGATGACGATAAGAATCTCTTCATTCGTCCGAAGGGGCTTAATGTGATATATAAAAATCCTTACATAATTTTTGCGCGCTTAACCATATTAATTTAAATGATGTGCATATGCGTTTGTGTTTTGGTTTTTGTTATATATATATATTTATTTATTTATTTACATGATTTAATTGCTACTTTATTGTTTGTTTTTTGTTTTTTTGCTTTTTTTGGTTAAAGTGGCAACTGATTCGATAACCGTTTGGTTCTATCGTTGTCTTCTAATCAAGCTCATAATAGCTTTTACATTATCTTTTACGTTGTTTAATGGTTTGGTAAGTAAAAAAAATCCGGTTTGTGATTCTTACCGTAATCGAATTTAGGAAAAAGCCACAAAGCTGTTAATGTGAGTGCTTTTTTTCCAAATGTTAGGAATCGCAGCAAAATTTATGCATGCTGATAAAAAATAAAATTGTAGCCAACGTCAACTTTCAAAGTAAATGGATTTGTGTGTTTTATTTACCATATTCTTATAATGCTTCTGTTTTCTAGATCATAAAATAAACAATTTACTGAAATATTTTTAAATTATAAGTTACCTTTCTGCTTAATTATCAAGATATCTTATACTGTTAGCAGGTATAACAGTATAAGATATCTTGATAATTCATTTTAATTTACTATTTGTGTTGTAGCTGCTTTTTCTTTACAGCTGCACATTTTTTTAAACACTTTTTGGCATATATGTCACCGTGTATTTGCCTGATGCAAAGTAATGATAAAAGCCAAACCAAAAGTGAAAAAAATTGGTATTTGGCTATGCAGCATGAATTGAACATTTCATTTGTTGTGGTTAACGTATTTTATTAACATATTTTATGTTACATACATCTTATTATTATATTTTTGAACATGCCATATCAAAGGTACTGTCATAAGTATTCTTGTATTTATAAGCTTGAATATAAAATATAATTAAGGTGCGGCTTTAGTAACAGTTTTTTGTAATTGAAAATAACGTTTGTGTTTTCATGAAATTATACTTAATAATTTGTTTAACGGGTATTTTTTTTTATGCAATGTAATAAATTTTTGTTTAAAAATGTTGTTTTGGTGCATTATTAATTACTGTACAAAAAGGACGTTGTTTATGCTGCACCCTAAATTTTTTCCAATGTTCTTATTATTCTAATTGTGTGAGCATTGGAAAGTTAATTATTAGTTGTTCAGAGAAAAGAAATTTTAATCATAAATTGTCAAATTTGTCAAAGCGTCATGGAAGAATTATTAAGTTTAATATTAGCCATCGGCGTGCTAAT
The DNA here is from genome assembly GCA_963680785.1 of Diplosoma virens. Lineage (NCBI taxonomy): Eukaryota > Metazoa > Chordata > Ascidiacea > Aplousobranchia > Didemnidae > Diplosoma > Diplosoma virens. The sequence continues at coordinate 21,172,027 of OY796886.1, read as the reverse complement.
TTATTCTTATAGTTTGTCAGTACGAAGTTATGAGTGATTATTCAAAGTTGTTGGTGCTGTAAATTGCTTTGAAGTTTAGTGAAGCTTGAGAGCCAAGTTTTACGAAAATCGATCAAGTTCATTTGATTTTGTAATAATATTCTTTATAGTTAGAAAGCGTTATTTCTTTCTATTTGTAGAGAGAAATTTTCAAGCAAATCCATTCGTGCTTTGCCAGAACTAACTGTTTAAAAACTTTCAATCTTGTGGCAAACTATTTCTGGAGCCGATATGAATAAAAATAAACACAACTTTCTTCAGTGCAGGTATTTGGGTTACATAATTCCATAGGTCCTTTTGGATTCCCAAGTAAAGTTGTGACAAAATGCTTCAATAAAATCATGTAATTTCTACTCATATGATTACTTTTCTCGATTTGATTAAATTTTATATCCAGAAAAAACCTGATTTAATTTTGTAAGTATCATTCTTTGTATATTTATTTTAAGTTTTGTATGCTGTGTATCTTTTTCAATTTTGTGTAAATAATTTAAATAAATTAAAACCCCAGTGTTTTTAAGACTTAAAACTGTAATTTTTGTTTTATGTTTTGATAAAAAACAATATAATATTTTAAAAAAGTCTTTAAATCTTTAACAGTTATTCATTAGAAATGTAAACACAAATGTTTCTTTAACTCTCCGCGACAAACTACTCTTGATAATGTCATTAGTACATAGTGATTAGCTTGCGCTGTCTTCTCAGTATCTAGGTGGCCTTGGTGCAACACAGAACGTTGAGCAACCGACTCGTGATCAGAACCACGTGAGTTCACTGCACGGCAAACCATAGACTTCTTCCGTATAACCTACATAAGATATAATTTAACGTATAACCTGTATACGATATAATTAAGAGAGCTTAGCTGTACTTGACTTGGACACAATCGAAAGGCTTAGCAATCATATTTGCCGTTTTTTTAAAATCTCGATAGTGCGAAAAGTCGAGTAATTAATTCTCACGGATTTCTCACGAATGCAAAATTTGTTTTTTGATAAGTAACGAAGAAATCTACATAAATTTTAATTGCTGAAGCACGTTACTTTTAGCCTTTTACTTCCAAGTTTATAAGCAGAAAGAAGCGAGAGTGCTCGATTATCGATGCTGCCGCTGATAGAATACGTGCAGCATTAATAAAAAATTTAAAAATGGAAAAAATTGATTAATATGGCGGGTCGCTGCAATACCTACGTAAAAAAATTCCAATTTGCTTGAACTCGCTGATTCGTATTTACTTAGTATAAACACTATTAAGTATCACATTTAATAAGTTGCAAATTTGCCGCTACACACTCAAGAGTTAAAATATTCTGCGCTTAATATTAACACCTCATACATAAATCACAAAAAACAATAAGTTTTAATTTAGTTGAAGTTTTGATTTTTGTTTCTGCTTTTTTTTTACTACTTATACTGCTAAATTATTTACGCAATGTCAAAAACTTATTAAAAACAAATTTCAAGTATTTGCTTTTTTTATATGTTTATACTTTTTTTACAGGCTTATTTTGGTTATTCAGCAAAAATTAATTACATAAATAGTATTTAGTGTTTTAAAGAATTTTTTTTTAATTTTGCTGTCTCGATTTTTATGTGACCCACAACTTGTTTGTAACTAATAGTTCTTTTGCATAAGTTTTTGATCCTTTATCTTCCGTAAAAAAGTTTTTTTACAGAAAGACTCGATATATTTTTAAACAATAAACATTTCTAAAAAAATAGATAATTTCTAGTAATTGCAGAAGTCAATGTAGCCCAGTTCGTTGATTGACGAAACCTTGATCAGAAAGACATGAGTTCAACGTTCAGCTGACTATTCTTTCTAGTATATTGATCCGATAGTCAACATTGAACAAAAACTTTATATTTTGCTATTTGTTTTTATTTCACTAGAACCTGAAATAAACTTTCAATTAACATCAGGAAAAAAACTAAACACAAACTTAATAGTAGATGATTATAACTAGGCCATTTAACATCAAAGCACGCGCTTTTACAGAAGACTAGAATACTGCGTCTGCTTTCATGCACAAATATAAAATCAATTGTTATTGAGCAGTGCTGCCATTTTGGTATAATTATTATAACCGTATAATATGTAAACTTAAAAATTAAGCAAAACTGATTTGGAAGTCGCACTACTGTACTTAGTTTTTCGTGGAAACTGTATTAAAGAAATGAAGCAGAAACTTTTTCGAAAATTTGATAAAATTTCTGCAAAATAAATTAACCAAAAGGAAAATAAAAAAAAATTTTAATGTAATGGCTACAGCTTAATTGCACTTTTGATTTTCTTCTGAAATTATTTGAAGTTTTTAGATTTTAATTGTCTTGAGGGAACTCTTTAATGCAGAATTACTGCCTCATTGAAACAATACACTTTTTGATGGCCTTGCAAACAGAATTCAGCTGATTAAAGCAAAACTAGGCCATTGAAGCAAATTATTAATATAAAGCTTTTAACCATAACTTTTTAACGTCCTGACATCCAGGACACTTATTAGTAAAAAAGTTTTTCAAGGTTGCATTTGCAGTAATAGCTTTGCAAAAGCGGGGTCTGTAACAAGAAAAAAAAGGGGCCACTTTTTAAGATTTATTTTGCAAAAACATATTTGATTAAAATAAAAACTTTTTTGTCTTTACTTTTTTTATGATTTTATAAATAACATGAGGTATTTTGGATAATACTTGAAACCAAACTGCTTAAAAATGAGAAGCACCAGACTCGAGTTTCGCTCTTATTAGAGCTCGTCAGTGATGCATATCTCACTGCAAATCGAACTCGCTACATGTAATCTTTCACGCAGGAGACAACACCACTAGACCACGCGAGCCGGACAACAACTCGATCACAAGCAGCTGGAAAAGAGCTCTAATAAGAGCGAAACCCGAGTCTGGTGCTTCTCATTTTTAAGCAGTTTGGTTTCAAGTATTATCCAAAATACCTCATGTTATTTATAAAATCATAAAATTCTTTCTTCGCTCGCCAAGCTCTAGGAGTGTAAGCGCGATGCTTAACGCTTGTCGGGTAAGTCCCGGTCATGAGGTGCGGCCTTGGTCTTACCACACAGTGGATTCTGTGTATTCCTTGCGCGGCAAAGCCGGGAATCATTTCCAGCTGCTTGTGATCGAGTTGTTGTCGGGCTCGCGTGGTCTAGTGGTGTTGTCTCCTGCGTGAAAGACCACATGTAGCGAGTTTGTATTTGCAGTGAGATATGCATCACTGACGAGCTCTAATAAGACCGAAACTCGAGTCTGGTGCTTCTCATTTTTAAGCAGTTTGGTTTCAAGTACTTTACTTTTTTCCATGCATTTTTTTCAAGCGGTGCTAAGACTTTTTTAACACATAAAAAGCAACTGAATAAAAAGAAAAGTCTTCGCTTTAATCAATTTTTAAGCTGTCGCGGTGCTACTTAGACGAGGACCAATTTTTGCTACGGCAGGCCACTTTTACCACATCTTTGGAAGGACCCCCTTAGGGCGCTTTGTTCGCTCCCTACGAAAGCCATCACTGATTAGTAATTGTGCAAAGCCAATAAGATGCAGAAGAGCCACAAAAGAGGGTTCGACGCAATACAAAATAGCACGATACGTTTCCGTTGCGACTGAACGATTGTTATGTTGTTGACGCAACGTCATTGAGAGTTCAACATCATTGAAGTCTTGTATTCTTTGTGCTGCATACTGGTGCCCTTGAGTAAAAGAAGTTTACCACAATCGTATCCTTCATTGTTTAACGGTGAAGAAGAGCGGCTTTGTGTGTGTTTTCCTTATCATAAGGTAGATATCGGATTCAATGCATGTGTGTCGTTTGTTATAGTTCCCTTGTTAAAGATGCTACAATATTCTTTGATTAGCCATTTCGACTGGCACTTTACAAATACAAGTTACTCTTAAGAAACTTAAAAATTGAATAAAAACAAATTCCAACAAGAAAATTGTATTATATTTCCAAAAAATATCTTACCTTTCACCTATTTTGAACTAGGGTGGTCTTAGGTTTTTTACTCCTGCAGGCCGCTTTTTAAATTGCTTGAATTTGTGCGCCACAGTTGATTTGAAACTGTCGAAACAGAAGGCTATAAAAAGGGTTATTGTTTTTTGCTTTGAACACGTCAAGTGAAGATTAAAAACAGGAAAAAACTTGAAGGCAAATAGTGACAAGTTGTCATTTTTTTTCAAAGAAAAAGCAATTCTTAATTACGAACACTTCCGCAATCTCCCAAGCAATTTGCTCAGATTTTTATAAAATGTTGACGCTGCTCCTGATCGAAAAGAGAAAAAATGTTTAAATTTGTACAGCGGGCCGCGGTTTGGACCACCCAGAATTGACCCACCGATTAACAGATTATACCAATCGTTTGCTTTTAAGCTGTTCTCGTATTTGTCTCTCAAAACAAGGTTTAAATTGGTAAAGAAGAATTTTTCAATAATAAGAAATCTTTATACGTTTATGGGTAAAAAGCTTTTAACATTTTTTGTAATAATTACAAAATGAAAACAGTTAAAATATATAATTTAATCAAAAAGAAAAGAAAAACTAAGCAACAAAAATTTTACCAACAATTAAAGCAGGGGTGAGGAACCTGCGGCTCGCGAGACTATTTAATGTGGCCCGTGTTCAAAGTTGTAAAATTTATAGATGCGAGATGATGATCTTTTTTTTAAAGATCTTAACAAATTTAGGACAAAAAGTTGAAAATCCGGCAGTGATTTGAAGTGATGACTTTTTTTTTTTAGAGAACACCTTGATTTTAGGAGGAAAGCTAAGAAAGTTTTTTCTTAAATTAACAAAAATTTTTTGCGGCCCACACTTATTTTTTAACTTGGTGATGCGACCCGCGAGTACAACCAGGTTCCCCACCCCTGAATTAAAGTATTGCCGGGTCAAAAACATTCTTTCACAAAGTTATCTTTTCAAATGAGAAAATAAAAATCAGCTTTTCCTTCATCATCGGACTTAATAGGCTATTGCAATATTTTCTTGGCTTGCCAAACTATAACTGATCCATTAAACTTTTACTTATTTTCGATTTAATGGGAGTTTTAAAAAATAACATGACGAGAAATAATGAGAAAAATAACAAAAAATAACGAGAAGAAAAATAACAAGAAACTTGAAATTAAACCGAATATTTTATATGCGCTTTGTTTCAATTAAATTTTAAATTTATCAATCCCGGTCCGTTTAAAATTATAACCATTTTGTTGTTTATTTTTTAGAAAGAGAAAAATGAATCTTTTTTAAGCATACTCAAAATCTGTATTTTTTTAAACTTTTGTTGCAAACAGAAAAACTTTAAAAATAGACAAAGGTTTGCTGCCGCAAATGTAAATAATCATAATGAAAGATGAGATCGGTTCTGAATTCCCTGTAGTTGCATTTCTTGTTTTGAAATATTATTGCTTTTATGTCATTCATACCAATCCGCGCTCGGTCCATTCAAAAACACGCCATTGTCGTTTGCTTAAGCGCTGCAGCACGGAGACTTTCATTTCATAAATTGGCTTGGGTAAAATAAAAAATTTATTTAAAAAATTTTTTAATTCAAAATTAATAATTTTAATATTTTTGCCAATTTTTATTGCCACACTTAATTTTTTTGATTTTAAAATAGCTTTTATTTTAAACGGCCTTAAAAGTAAATGCGATTTAAGAATTTTCGAAAGCATTTACTTTGTGAAAAAAACTTAGTGGATTAGTGATAATTCTTTTGGATGACGATTTTACAACGATTACTCTTGAGACGTATGTCAATTCAAATTCTTCATTTTAGCACACAAGAATCAGTCTACAACTGTGTTTTTCAACCAGTGGGCCATAGCGTGATTTTCAAGTGGGCCACAGAACTAATTAAAAAGTGTTTACAATAATCATTTGTTTTGAAAATTAAAAATAGTAAGCCGTGAAGATGACTACTAATTTTATCAACAAATTTTTTTCCTAACCGTTATAAACGAAATCCCTTTCTTGTTTGTGCAGCACAAACAAGGAAACATGCCATTGTTTTGCATTAATGATGTTTCTATCTCTGATTGTCTACTTCTATAGCAACCTGCTAGGATAAAATCAGTTTCCTATCAGCAGTACAAAAGTTGCTTCTTTACAGATAGAATACGGCAAAAAGGAAGTTTGGTAAAGATTACATTAAATTTGGATTTACGTACATCAGTTTTTGATGGTAAAGAAGAAAAAGTGCCAGTGTATTTGTGTCATAAAATTATTGGTATTCATTATTTCAAGCCGTCAAAATTGATGCTTCACCTTGAGAAGGTCCATCCCACAAAAAATAAAAATGCAGAGTTTTTCAAAAGAAAAAAAGCTTGTGTGAAACGTTAGCACTTGGATGCATGTGGAGCATTTTGACAATATTTCCAAACACTTGTTGAGGCTTCTTATGCAGCCAGTTTGATCATCGCAAAGCAAATTGAACCTTTGATTGAAGCAAATTGAAAATTAAAAAGCTGAATAGGAAAATTTTACAATGTTTGAGGGCCTTTCAATTGAGAGTTCTGATAATGTGGACGATTCTTTGTCATCTGAAATCTTGGCACACTTTACAAGTCTTCAAAAAAGAATTTTTGAAGTATTTTCCTGAAATATTGGAATCAAATTTGAAGCTGGCGAGGAAACCTTTGGCAGTTTCACTGAAAGAAGTCTGTGATGACCGCAAAGATGAACTTATTGACCTTAAAAATGATTCTACTAATGGAGATATGTTCGACACTTTATCAATCTGTGAATTTTGGGCAAAGATGTGGATTTCTTACCCGCGTGTCAATGAAGAATTCATCACAAAGCTGTTTCCCTTCAGTAGTATATATTTATGTGAATCAGGGTTAAATAGATAATAACCACAATAACGTAGCAAATTCTAACGAGATAGTGTTAGTGGGCCATGTCGCTTTCACCCAAACTCATTATGGGCCGTGTAAGAAAAAAGGTTGGAAAATACTGGTCTACAATTTGTTTAAAATTTTTACTTGAATAAGATTTAACTAAAGATGAATTGTACATAGTCGAAAATTTTTAATGTCAGTAAAAAATTTTTAACCAATTGTAGAGTGATTCTCGTGTGTTAAAATAAAGAATTCAAAAACTTTTTCATTCTAGTTGACAAACCCTGCCAAGTTGACGCGTGGTAGAAGCTTTTCTAAAGGTCGAAATTTTGGTTATTAGAAAATAAAAAATTATTAAATTTCACGACACGAACGACTTCTCAATTGTAATTATTTTTGTTTGATTCTTGGAAACAGGTTGATTTTGTAAGAAACCTTGGTACGGCTAAATCAAAATCTACTTGTGTAATTGGAGTCCGCACCACAGAACATGTGCGCAGAGATTGTTATATTCAATTTTCGACCAATGAATTGGCTCGATTTAGAACACAAACTTTTTTTTACTCTTGCGGCTGTACAAGCATAAAATCATTTTTTTAAACATGATATTGTTTTAAAAATCACTTTTGCAGATTACATCGCTAGATTGCTCAACTAAAATATAAGACGAGCAAATTGTTTGGTTTTTCTGTTTATTGTATGTAATTTGAAATTGTTACAAAATAATCTAAACAACGCTTAAGAGTAAAATACTAAAAAAGATTTTCAGCAAAATCAAGAGAAGACAAGAATATGATTAGTGACGTAAAAACAATTTAAAGCAGGGTTTCTAAACCTATTACAACACATGGACTCTAGATTACTAATTGAAATTCTCTGGCATCCAAAACGGACTTTTTCACATGAGCCTTAAATCTTATTCAAAAGTCTAGAGTTTTTTCCGAAACTCAAGTTTAACAAAAACTGTACTCAAACTTCATTCGATGATCTTTTTTTGGTCTTCACCTGATTTTCGAAATAAATTTTATGCTTCAAGTTACTACTTTTTTTGGGTAATGCGCTTATCATTGACAAATTCGTTCGATCTTAAAAATTCTTTTCGGTAAAATATAATTTGATGGCAGATTATTTTTAGAAAAACCCTGTGGACCCCGAGTTTAGAAACCCTGAACTATAACAATGTAACAATTTCATCACTTGACTTTAAAAACAATGCTGGAAAGGATTCATTGCGGAACCAAGGCTTTCAATTTTGGATTATTTGGATGTGTTTTGTGTACAGACTAATTTTTCAATTAGAAAAAATACTATATAAAAGATAAATATGAAATTGTGCGCAAGAATCAAAACACTCCTTTTGTTTTTTTGTCCTATGATTTGCTTGCTGTCGTTTGAAAGTCTTTATGTACCGAAGTAATGCAACGAAAGCGAGTGACGTCACATTAACGTACAACAAGGGCGTTTCTCTTCCTCCAGTTTTTTGGGATTAAGCACAGCTTCGACGGCGGCTTCGAAAACCTCTTTGAGGCCCTCTTGTGTTAAGGCGGAAGACTCAAGGTACTTTACAGCTCGAATTTCCTTGGCAAGTTTCAGGCCGTCTGAATGACTGAAAAAAAAATTAAATAAACCCAAGATTGGTCAAGCAAAGAGTTCTGAGAGAACTGTGACGAGCAACTTGTATTACTACCGTACACGAACAATGCCGGTCCGTCCGATGCAGTAATGTACATCGCTGTTAGCAAATTTGTGCTTTTAAATACAGGATTGTATTGTTAAGAGCCACAAGCGTTCAGTTAAAATAAAAATTTGTTTATGCTTTTGCTTGTCAATTCGGGCATTGCGCATCGCGCCAAAGTTATTGGTCTATTTGGGCACCGCGTCAAAACAATATACATCGAATAACTCTTTTACTGAGTTTTCTTTAAGCAACCATGATTTTCTGGCCCATTTAAATGCTCTCCTGCAACATCTAATCGAATGACAATAGCGCTTGCGCAGAAACCCAGTTAGTGTTTGTTTAAAGGGGCTATCCTTTGACCTTCCTGTGTAAAGAACTAAACCGCTTGAATAGCTACCGTATAATCATAGGCGTACCAGCCAAAAAAATTTTGGAGTCAATAAAGTTTTGCCCAAATTTTGTGACATTTTCCCAAATCATAATATTCTAGTACTTTGCGGATAGAACAAAAAAATTATCAGAGATTCTCGGACGAAGACCAAATTTTGTCCTAAAATCATGGTGTTCTCTAAAAAAAAGGTCTTCACCTGAATTTGGTAACCGTTTTTTGCAATTGTCAAAGCCCTAAAATTTCTGACTTTGCCCAAATTTTTCATATCGCTGCCCGAAAAATTCTGATTTTGCCCAAATATTTTCTTGTCACTGCCCGAAAAATTGGATTTTTTCAAAATTTTGGAAACTTGGGGGGCAATTGCCCCCCTGTCCCCCGCCAGGCATGGCAATGCGTATAATTGTTTTAAATTGTAATAACTTTTAATTTGCTATTTTTGCAAAATCGTAGTCGGATCTGTCTAAGACGACAAATAAAATATCAGCTACTTATGTAAAAGCTACTTATGTGACCGGAAAAAGTTCCTTGAAGGAGTAAATTTTGTATCTTTATTCTGTTTTAAATGAAAGTTTTATTTGAATTAAAATGATTTCAGAAAACAGCTTTTGTTAGTAAAACATGAAAAATACTCGTGATATGAAAATATACAACAGAATATTCTTAAAAGACTTCTATCAAATTATAAAAATATTGTTCCTTTTTTTCAGAATTAAAAATCACCACATGATTAATTCAGCGAGAAGTATGTCGATAAAAGCTTTCCAAAAAAAGCATGGGACTTTTTTAATCTGGGCTTTTCAGTGTGATTCAGTTTTACATGACGATCGTTTTGAGCTGCTGTACTCTGTAAGAATTGAGTAAATGATGCATTCACAAGGGGAAATTTTTTCTTTATTGTTTATTTAGTGTTAACAGAATTGACTAACGGCTGCGCTTGCCCTGTCCGTGAATTGGGTTAGGTTTGGGACAAAGTTTAGGTTATAAGTAGTGATGGCCTAACAAAAAGGGAGGCCTGTGCAGGAAACGTTAGCGGGGGCCACTATTTAGTGTAAAAGGTAGCTGAAGCCATCTTTAGTGAATGAAAGCAAAGTGATCTCTAAAAAAAAAGGTTTTCAATATAGGGGGGGCCACCATTGAGTGATCCAAAGCAAGGAGAGGCACTTTATACTGCCTCAAGACATCGTGATCTTTAAAAAAAAGGTCTGCACTTCCACATTTTCACAAGCACAAGTGTCAACAACCTAACAACCTAAGGAGTCGTTTTTTTTTCACATTTTTTTTCTTTTCTTTTTGAGAAGCCATCGACGTCCTGGTGCTACCATGAAGAAATAGAGCAATTTCTTGTGTAGGGGGGGCCACTTTTTGATGTATTTTAGGGGAGTCTGGTGCAGCCGTTCTGTTCGCACCCTATTAAAGTCATTACTGGTTATAAGAATTACAGTTTTACTGGCGATAGTGAGTCGAGGGCTATGCGTCATTTTACATTTCATTATAGGGTGGTACACGTATAATTGCCAAGTCTTTAGATCAAATTTCTTTGATCTAATCTTCTTTGAGTTTCGCACCCTATTTTGACGTTGTTTCTGATTGAGCTGTCAGTTAATTTTATACAAAGAAGTACAAATAACTAGAGACTATACACACATTTTTTAAAGAAATTAGTTAAAAAAACGAACTATAACATCTTGTCCTTTTTCAAAAACAGACTCCAATAATTATTATACAGGGTGGCCAATAAATAGCCCAACAGTTAGATGAGAGTTGAAAGATAATCAATGAGTAACCTAATAGCTTGTGTGTGCGCACGCGTAGCGTGCTTGATATGTCTAAATTCATCCAATCATAGAATCGTAATATCGTTTTAGACGATTTGTATTTAAAAAAGTGACGTCATCGCAATTTCATTATTCCCACTGTCTAGCAAATTATCACAGCAACAGAGAGTTTTTGTTGTGGAACATCATTGGCAAACTAGAAACTCTCCACAGATTTTTTCTTATTGGTTGCTATGAAGGACCCAGTTTACAACAGCAAACCCCGTAGTTTGAATGATCATAAAATTGCTGTCACGATGCAGTTTAATGCTATTAACTCAAACAAGGAGTTATGCGCCAGAGCCTATGAATCTGTTATTTCCCGTATGACCAAATGCATGGAATAGAATGGTTGGCAATTTGAACATTATTATAGTCACTTATTTTTGTTGTTATGCTTTCTATAAATTTGCAGAATGATTAAAATGTTAATGGTTTAAATCAGTGCTGCTCAACCTTTTTTTGGTAGCGACCCAAATGCCAAGCGCAAATAAAGAGCGAAAGTTTGGCGACCCAATCTTTTTTACAGACTTTATTGCAAGCATAAAAGTGAACTAAACTCAAGACTATTGAACTTTTTGTCACAAATTTCTTGATATTCATCGCTAAAAAGTAGTAATCTCTAAAAAAAAGATCCTCTTTTCGAATCAGTCTCGAATCTCTAAACCAGTGAAGCCACTATCTAATTATGTACAACAAAAATGATTTAATTTTTGCACAACTGCAGTATTCGGCAACCCAATTAAATTTAACGGTGACCCACTTTTGAGCCGCGACCCAGAGGTTGAGAAGCACTGGTTTAAATCAATAAGTTTGTTAAATGATTAAATTGAGTACATTTAACGCTATTTCATGAGTGATTATCGATTTGATTTTTGCTCTTCTAACTGTCGGGCTACTTATTGGCCACACCCTGTATAATACAATTACAATAAATACTAATTACAAACTACGGCCGTAGCCTTGCAAGACAAACAATTTTTGAAAAACACAAAACAGTTTAGTCAATAAGTAAGGGGGCTTGTTTCCACTACGAGCGTTGGCAGTAGTATTCTATTGATTTTTTCTTTCCGCGTTTAAGCGCTAAGCGAAGTAAAAAACAATAAAACAAATAAAGAATAGTCCCTCCAACGCTTGTACAACGAGCCCTAACGCAGAAAAGTTTGTTTTTTTCTGTTTATATTGTTTGTCGTGCACAAGGTTAACATTTTACTTCGATCTGTAAAAGCCTTTTAGCGCGAAAAAAACATCAATAAAAAAATTACTTTTTTCAAATACGCCAAATAATTTAAGTAATGGAAATCAGGCTTTATGCTACAAGGAAGACTTTAATTCTACGTAGATAACAGGAAGCAATATTAATGGGACCCTGTTTAATATTAAAGAAAAAGAAATTTGCTCATTTTCCTCGCTTCTATCAGTGCTTCAATTATAGTTCTAAAACAGGCAAATTTAAGATATGATGCGGTTAAACATTGTGAAAACGTGACTGAAAGAAAAAGCGTTTACAAAGATGTTATAACTCATTATAGCGTTTCGTTCAACCTACACAATGTTACGTCACAATGGGCGTGAGCTATTGCAAAACATCCTGTCAATAAGTAGATGTGAAACAGAAAATTATCATAGCTCTTATGAAAATTTTCCCTATTTTTTTGCCTTATTAAATTATACGACCATTTCCAAAAACAAATCCATTGACCATTAGTTTGTTCTTCAGCAATTGCAATGGTCAAATTCGAAAACACCAAATAAGATCACGGCGCTCGCGGTTTTAGCTTTTCATAACAGCATAGTCTCGTGATAGGACCACCCGTCAAGCTTTGTTGTAATAATCACAACTGAGTATTCAGGCTCAGATAGCGCACAGAAGAATGTTTGAAACGTGCAAAAACTTTCAAGGCCCCAAACAAGTGCCGCGTAAAGAACAACTTTTTGACTTTTAACATGGCAGAGTGTGCCGGCAGCGTAGTCGTGCGAGGTATGAGAGCGCCATCGACAACCACGACGGTTGAAGATCTACTTTCGTCTTTCTGTCGTTACCTTGGAAAAGATATTTTTTCGGCCTTTTCTTTTGCTTGGCAGTCTTAAAAATAGCTCTAAATTTTTGTTGTAGGCCTATCTCTTAATAAAAAAGTACAAGACTAACTAAAAAATTCAACCGGACTTCAATATATCATCACCTCCGAAAGTAAATCAAGGTGAGCGCTGAATAATTGCCCTAACGTTTTCGGCGTTTTCTTGCGAGTCAGGAAAATAAATAAAAGTGATAAAAGAATAAATTATTTTATAATATTGTTTGCAAGCTGCAATTTAAAAGTTTTAACATTTTGAATTTTAAAGTTAGGTGTCAGTTCATTACAAAGCACTGTCGACATTTAATGACGATTTGAGCAGTAGGGTGGGTGAACACTTGGTCTTTCATTTAAAAACTGAAAGCTCTGTTAAAAATCATATTATGTCTTGCGACATTTGTGCTAATACTAAATACAACGTAAATTCTTTTAAGATAATGAAAAAATCTAATTCTAATTTTGAAGCCGAAATTTGAAGCCAAAATTTATTAATCAAAAAACATAACCCTGAACTTAATCGATAATTATGCCCAAATGGACCATCCTTTATGTTAAATGTAGTTTAGATTGTTGTTTCTGTTATTTGGATTTTGCGTGTTGTATCAGCTTTGCGGTTGTTATTTTGCGCTTACATTTTTAACCAATTTATTCACCAATTCCCTTTTGTAAAAGCCTCTGTGACGAATTTGATAAACAACTACGTAATCAGGTTATTCTCTTTAAATTTGATGGCAAAATTTCTTTACATTTTACTCATCTGAAGAGGACTAATGTTAGCCGAAAACGTTTATGATATTTCATATAAGTTTATTGTTTCTTTTATTTCATGTTTTAATCTGGTATGAATGAATTATTATAGTGTTGCTGAATATACGAGCGTAATTGTGGTATGATAAAAATTCTTTGGAAAAAAGCGGAACAAATGTGGAATCTTGGATTTACCAAGGTCTTTGCAACAGCTGTGGCTTTTGTAATATAGATCACTGATTCGTGATAGTTTTAATTTTTTAAACCTGTTTTTATTATGATATGCCTCAAATACATGGTACGTCTTGCTTTGTAGCGCTTTTCTTTTTTGTCTCCTAGTATGTTTTTCCCTATCTTATAATTCTATTTGTTCTATGTATTTATCTGCTTTTCTATGTAAGGTGTTGCAACCATGCACCATTCTTATAACTACTATATCAAATATTACTGTCTGCATGCTATAACGTTTAACGTTTTGTTGCTTCTTCCTTTTTCTTCTTCTGCTATAGTCCTATATGTTTGTTTATTTCTTTCTGTTTTTCTTGTGGCGGAGCAGAAATAAAAGATACTGATACTGATACTGATACTGATTATCTAAGCTAAAATTCGCAAATTTTTGTAAAACATTAGTTAACGGGAAAAAATACAAATTTTACGCCAGTAATATTTCTAAGCTTTTTAAGTATAGCAGCCAATTATCGATTCACAAAATAGATCAGAGGTGACCAACTTCTTGGTTGTCGCGGGCCACTTTGTCAATTTCAGCTGAGTAAGCGAGCCGCACAAGTTTTTCTATAATTTAAAAATCAAAAAAGGCCCTTATAGTTTATGATAAAAGCAGAGGTGCAAACTCGAACTCGAAGAATTCGAACATAAACTCGAAAAATAAAAATTGCTTACTCGAAATTGAGGTCGAACTCAAAAAATATATGATCCAATTTGAGTTCATTATTTGAAAAATTTTGAAAAGAGAATGAATAATATTTTAGGTTTTACTTTTGCTATTAAATTGTTAATTTCAAATATAACTGAGTTGACATTTACTTTTGATTGGACAACTGAGTTGCAATTTATATTCGTTCTCCGTTTCACTTGAACTCACTAAATGAATTTGTTTTATTTGATTAACGACAGCCAGTCTCATTATTTCTTTAATTTTATTTAACTCTTTGTGGCAGCCTTTGAACTTCTAAAAGAAGGTTTAAGTTATTGAGTAAATAGACTTAATAGGCTTAATCGAGATTTTTACAGCATAGAATAGTACTAAAACTCGAACTTAAACTCGAATACAAATCAATCGAATTCGCAGCGTTAGTTAAAAGTAATAAGGCATGAGATAAAACAAAAAAATCTGCATAAAAACTTTAGCACAATGGTTCTCAACCTTTCATGGTTCCTGGCCCCTTTCTAGAGACTCTCAACATCCGTGGCCTCCTGCTTAGAACATTGTCCCAAAAGAATAGTGAAGACTAAGAAAAGGTTTTCAGCGAAGGCTTTCGCGCATGGCTCCCGGAAAATGCCTCGTGGCCTCCTTTGGGGCCTACTTTGTGGCCTCTTTGTAATGCAAAATTATAAACCTTTTATAAACGAAAAAAGAAGTTGTTTAACAACAGTAATAAACAACAAACAAAAATAATATAAAGTCAGTTTGTCTCCTAAAATCCCGTTTTCACTGCAGCGTTGATGGAAATATTCTTTTTTTGTTTTATGCTTTTCTTAGCGCTTCAGCACGGAAAGAAGTAAAACTTACTTTTATTTATTTTATCTCTATATTTATTCTCCTGTCTCGCAGGAAAGTGATATAGGTGCTAATACATAGGGTAGGTAAGTAACCCGACCTGCTTCCGAAGATGCCAAGATATATCTATCGGCTTGAAATTTAATAGAGATATGAACCTGCTTGTCAAGACCACCAAGCAGAGAAATGCGCCGTAAAGTGTCTTTTCCAAAAACACAACAGAATGGCGCGAGTAGGTTTTGAACCAAGACCATGTTGATCAAAATCCATGCGTTCTAACCATTTGACTACGCCACCGACAATAAACAAAGAATAATTGTGCCCACGCTCGTAATGAAAACTGCTCTTAAAACAGCCATTCTACGAAAAATCTGGCGTGATTTGTTAAAAATTTCCTTAAATAAATGCAAGAAATCAAATTTACAAAAAATATACACGGATAGGAAGAAAAATCAATGTAGACCATATAGCTAAGTTATTTAACGCAGTATTGGAGAATAAAATAATAGAAAGCAACCAAGAAATGTTTAATCAAAAATTAAACTAGCTTTTCCAATAAAACATTAAGTGAGATTTTTGGAAACTTTTTTAATTTATTAAGCGCTTAATATTAAGTCAAACCATTAGCGTACCGAGGGGGAGGCTACTGTGCCATGGCCCAGTGACCCTAAAAATCCTAAAAATGTAGACCCTAAAAATGAAAAAATATGAAGCAAAACCAGTTTTAGAAGCACTAGCGTGCCATGGCCCTCCCCTCAGACCATAAAAATGAAAATTTTTTCTTAGAGATCACCATGGTTTTAAAAAGAAAATAGGGAAATTGGAGACGAAATGGAAGTGAAAACTTTTTTTTTTTAGAGATCACCATGATTTTGGGAGAAAAATAGGAAAATGTAGCAACTCTCAACGGCATACTAAGATTTTTGTCCGTCAGCCTTGATCACACAGCACAGGCACGTGCTTCCGAAAACTGATGACCATTTGAAAGCGTAAGCGCTCAAGTTTGAAACACTTTTCCTTTGATACATAAACATCATAGAATTCAAGCAACGGCTTGTTAAGATACATTGCTTTCATCGTGTCATCACTCATAGTTATAGTTTTATGAGTTCGAGTTGGAGCTCTAAGGGTGCAGAAGTGGATGTGACATTGAAGGAAATAGATACATCAGGCACCAGCTGCTTGCTTTAATATCCTGAAATCGAGGGGGTTGATTTGGTCAAACCTATCGCGGGCCGCACGAAGTTCGCCCGTGGGCCGCGTGTTCGTCACCTCTAAAATAGATATTTAACAAGAATTGTTTTTCTTTGTCTCCGAAAACAAAAAATTAAATTAAAATAGCGTTTTTTCTAAAGTAGCTGAAATTGTTTTAATTTATCATAAATTTCAAGTAGGTAGATGTACACAGCTAACGATATATTGAAGGGTTCAAAGAAACTTTGCATTAGTTTGGTCACCAATTTGATAAACGCAATGCGCATCCTGTTACTCTTTTAACAATAAAACCAAGTTTTCTTAAATTCTTCGTTCAACAACTGCATTTCCAAAATAAGAAAAAATTTTGCAAACTTTACAGTAAAGTAAAAATGGGTAGGTTGATTTCTAACTTGAACTATTTTGGAAACTCGACCAACCGAGTTACGACTCCGTGAGTTTAATGATTCTAATGAGTCCTTGGGAAAACTGAAGCTGATTCAAACTTTGTCTTGACGTTAATAAACCATTTGATTAACTGTCAAACCGCAGTGCTGAAGCTGAGAAACTTTTGTTTTTCAAAACCTACGACAAAATATAAATCTATATCATTCTAACAAATGTATACTGTACAATGGCTGCCAAAATTTTTGAATGACTGATTCCGATTGGTACAGACAGCCACAAAATACCAAGCAAAATGTATTTCCTTGAAATAGTTTAACCATTAGAAATTGACAAATACATGTAAAATCTAGATTTCTAACTCTGAGTTGTTTAAACTTTTTTCAGCAAGGGACATTTTGGCTCATTAAAAATACCTACGGGTCAAGTAAATAGAAAATTTCGGCCGAATTTTACGAGTGCACAATTTTTGGGTTTCACTTGGCATAAAAAATTTTTTTTGGAAACGCAAATACCCTATTTAGGTTTCGTAATTTTTGAAAATAGCGCGCGGGCCACGGGTTGGACACTTCTGTTCTAGCTCATAAGCACCTCTATATTGCTTATGATAACAACTTGAAGCTGTATTGGATTTTCTTTCTACTTCTTGATCTCGATTCTTTTCACTGACAAAAATCCTACAAAATAACAAACAATATACTACCCCGGGTTTTTTAATGAGGTAAAGGCGATCTCTAAGTCAAAAAAATTATTCAAAGAATTGGACTGCACTTATTCCTTTGACACGCAATATGCATTTAGACGTAATATTTCCTTTTTTTATAGGCGGATGACCAACGATTTGGTCTCTAAAACTCAAGTGAAGACCAAAAAAAGGCAATCTTTACTCAATTCAAAGGCCATTTTTGCTCAGAAAATCCGACAAAGCAAGCTTTTTAGGAGGCGGAAGGAGCTGTAAAAATTCTATGAAAGTTGTTGCAGCTCCCCAGCCTTCTACTCTTAGGTCTATGATCACACAAATTGAAAAACTAGTTTTAGTTACTTTTTTTTAATATGTTATTTTATTATTTTTACCCTCTCTAAGCATTTCTAATTATCCTGCTTCAAGTAACTAAAAATTACCAAATTTTTAAGAAAGTTTTACAATTTTTCAGTCTTTAAATGTCGTAAAACTCAAGATAATTATTTATTAAAATGACATGACATTGATTGATGCGCTTTTTTCAACGAAAGGCGATAGAACTTTTAAAACACAAGCAATTTACATTGCGCCTCAAAACCTAAAAGGGTAAGGTGTTTAAGGTTATAGCATGAAACAAATAAGCCATTTAATAAAAATAAAACAACAAATCAAATAGTCGACCGACCTGATTGGATGTAAATCTCTTTCACCAAGTTGTTCATTAATCTGTTCATCTGTCCGTAAATCTAATTTGGTACCGACGAGAACAATGGGAACGTTTGGACAATGTTGTCTTAACTCCGGTACCCACTTTTGCTTGATATTTTGAAACGAGGCAGGCGAAATAATCGAAAAACAAAGAACTATTACGTTTGTGTCAGGATACGAAAGTGGTCGAAGTCTAAAAAAACAAATGATACAATTTCTTTCAATAAAAAAAATTTTGAATAAAAACAAAGTTGACATTTAAGAGTTAAATAAACCCGAAAATCCTGTCACTGAGATCAGAATACTACAAAAAGGAGAAATTTTGCCAATTGAAATATTGCATAACAGAGTTTATCGCTTATTTTTTTTTTCATAACCAATTCCAGCAGCCACCACATTTCTATTTTTGTGTTAACTCACAGTTGAACAGATTAATTAAAAACTTTCGCTTATGCGACAGTTTTAGTCTGAGTCTGCTACAAATTATATCCAAAAAAATCCTTCCATATTCATCCTCAGAATTGTGCGTGCGTTGCAACTGGCTTTTTTATTCGCAATATTCTAGAATATATATAATCGCAATTTTCAATCGCAAGATTTGCACTTCAATTGTAGTTGCATATGATAGAAATCAAGATGGTGTAGGTTTTTGGACTGTGAGACACTTTCGGAAAATGAGTAACTCTTAGGCCAGTACGCCTGAACAAAAATTTTAAAAGGGTCAATTACGTCAAAGAAAATTTTTAAAAGTGTTTTTTTATTGGTATCAATAAACAATAAAATCTTTTTTCGGTATCAATAAACAAGATTTAGAGTTTTTTTTAAATGTTCTTTTTGTTGCACGCGACCTCTCGTCTCTATCGGAAACACGCTAATATTAGCCACAAACAATTTTTTTTTCTTGCACCTAAGAATACTGCCCGAAGAGGCAAATTAACTTGTATGCGAAAGAAATCATAATAGGTTTTTTCAACGCGGAGTAATGTCCCCATACAATTTTGTAAAAACAATATTTTCAGAATTCTACCACAAAAAATAATTGAAACGCCGACTGAAGAGATAATGTGGCCGTAACTAAAGCATGCACAATGCGTAACATATCAAACTTCTTGCTTCAAAAAGGAAATCAGTAGGCGATTGTTTAATAAGTTTGCAAAAAGTGAGTCATCTTTGCGTTTTCTCCGGTACGCTGTCTTGCAGGCAATTTGCACGCCAATGACTTTTTCACGTACAGCGTTGTCAGATGCCTTTTAACAAACGTTCGCCATTTACTTCGAACGCGGTTTAACTTTACGTTAACTGGCATATCTTTGAGCGTTCTTGCATAGTTTTAAATCTACAGTACACGAAATAACGCGTGACTCTAACGACGTCATTATTTCTCTTGCCAACTAACGTTTAGTTATTGTATTTTTTTTCAAAATTAATGCCATATTAAAATTTGCAGCCATAAAAAGCAATACAGCTTGTAAGTAATATTTTTTTAGATTTTATTAACTTTGTAAATAAGAAGACTTGCATTCATTTAACTTTTGGTCTCTAGAAGCCACAAATAGAACAAAAGCCATTTATAAACAACTTTTATGTCAAAAAAGTAGTTCATTTTAATGATAATAATTATCCTCAAAAAAAACAAAATTATTTAATAAGTTTGTAAAACGAAGTACAAGAAGGAAATCTTGAAAGATGGTTATTTAACAAGCTTAAAGTCGTTCAAAAAATTGTTCACAGAAACTTAGTAACACAAAAGAAAAAATTATTAATTTTAAAACAAACGACAAAACAGTTTTAAATTAAATTTGAAAATTCAAGCAAAATTAATTAATTTGCTTATTGTTTCCTCCAGTGTTCTTTCTAAAGTGCGCAATGTGCGCTATGCGCAGTGCCACGAGTCCATTTACGCAGTAAAATCTCGGTCTTACACATTAAAAAATGCCAAAAATTTTACAAATTTGGAAGTCACTACTTTTTATATACGAAAATGGAGAAATCTGAGAAAGAAGGTTTAATTGTCTTGAGTTTAGTTCACTTTTTATGCTTGAAATAAAGTCTCTATAAAGACTGGGTCGCCAAATTTTTGTTCTCTATTTCCGTTTAGCATTTGGGTTGCCACAAAAAAAGGTTAAGAAGCACAGTTCTAATTATTCGTGTTCGCTAAAAAAAAGTATATGGGAAGCATTGAGTTTTCTTAGAGGGAACACTGGTTCCCTCTCTTTTTTGACGCAACGGTGAAATTTTTTATTCATGAACGTTTCTGTTTGCACAATATGACGATGATAATGATGATGACGTGCTGATGCAATGATGATGCAACGTGTTCATCATATAAGCGCAAAGCTTTATTCCTTCGATATCGCGTTATGCTGTTGCAAAGCCAATGCACATTCAATAGAAAAATACACAAGTTAAAAAATCCAAAAAATACCTGTCGAAGTCTTCTTGGCCTGCTGTGTCCCACAGATTTAAATTAAGGGGTCGTCCCTCATATGTGATATTGGCCATGTAGTTTTCAAAAACCGTCGGGACGTAATCATACGGAAAAGCGTTTGTCGTGTAACTGATTAAAAGGCACGTTTTGCCCACCGCACCGTCGCCAACCACAACCAATTTAAGGGACTGAAAAATAATTTTAACTATTAATTTTTTTTATTTATAATGATTGAAGTACTTTGTGTTAGCTATGAAACTGTAAAAATGAAGTCGGAATAAGTTCAGTAAACTAATTCATTAAGAAAACCTCACAAAGACTGTGATAACTTGGGTCATTTTTTGACCTAAAAACTCTTTTCTATTTTAATTTTGTTAGATTTTAACCTAACTATATTTTGGTCTATCATAGAACTTGTTCTGGAAAAATTTCGGTTAAAATGTTGCAGAAGTGACAACCTACATTTGTTCGAAAAAGTTAAAATTGCATTTTAATTCTCAGCATTTAGATAAAAATCCCAAGTTGTCTCGTAAATAAGTGACTCTTGATTACGAACATTACGAAAAAGCGTTCTTCTGCGTAATAATTAATTGAACGTGCATTAAAAAAACTACAATCATGCATCAGCAATCAAGATTTTGATATAATGTTTTATAACAAATACCCATAAAAAGGTACATTTTTGCCGAAATCATAATAGTATAATGCTTTATTTTCACATAATTTAGAATTGGCAGAGATTTTTCAAAAACCTATAAATCAAGAAATGTTAAACTGAAAATTGTGCACCTTTTTGGGGACGTGAAAGTCTTTATAAGAGACGCTAATTGGTGTAACATTGTAAAACATGCAAAATTTAAACCATTGATTTAGAATAAAGAGAAGGAGGACACAAAGTTTTAAAACTGACGTCAAGAGATCTCGGCCCTAAAAGTTTAAGAAACCTTGATATATACTGTATATTGTAGAAACAAAACATTCAAATTATTTATAGTTGCATAACAAATTATAAAATAAACAAAAAATGAGTTTTTTTGTGAAAAATTTGATGAGGTAAAATTTGGAAACATTTTGACTTTATTTTGACCTGTAAACTCATTCAAAAGACTCCTGAGCAATTGAAACTAACGTTAGGGTAAGTTTTTGATTTTGTTAGTGCTTATATTAGCGTAACTGGTTTATGAAAAAATTTTGTGTTATGTTGTTAGTGAATCAAACTAAGCAATTGATGTTGTTACAATTATACAAGTTAATTATTCTCTCCGGCAAACGCTGCTTCAGGTTTGGCTCGATCGGAAAGTAGTTTTAACATCTCGTAAACTTTTCAAAACAAAGACCAAAAACCGTCATGCCCTTTTTGTAAGTTCACCAAAGAATTTTTCTTTTTATACAGTAATTCGACGTCACCGAAAGCAGTTGATCATCGATAGTCGCTCAAAATAAATATAGCCAGCATCAAATCCAAACACTGCTCAGCTAAGGATAAAACAATTATATTGAAATAAGCTTTAGCCTCGGTCCTTTTAATATCGTTCGAAGGGAATGCTTGAGGAAATAAAAGTGTACCACCTCTGAGCGTACATTCACAAGCAAGTCAAACAAAAATTGAACGGGCTTTACTTGCAAGAGTGCTAGATCTCAGCGGCTTGCTGAAAAATTTCTAACATTCTTAATCCTTTCTATTTAAGTTAATTGAGTGAAGATATTTTTAAATAATTTTGCCGCTCTTTTCACTTCAACATTGAAGTGGTTAGCTCCCTGATGCCGATGGAAACCTCTGATAGTTATTATTATCCTTTTTGTCATAATCTTCATTGAATTGTTTCGGGCAGTCTTATAGCCTGTTTCTTATTTCAAAGTATTGGTCAGTGACTTGTACTTTACTAAAAAGCGCCTCAAAAGTCAAACAATTTGTTTCACCCTTGCATAAAAGATTAGAACATTACCTACGTATTGTTTGTCAAAAATATAACCAATGACCGTTTTGTTTGTGGCCAGCAAAATTGCATGTAAACGATAATCAAAAATTAAATGGTTTAAATTTAGACAATTTTGTTAAAGTTGCCATGTATTTGGTTACAGGCCTATTTAATACGTTTGCCTTGAAATCTAAAAGAAAACGTTCTAGTTGCTACGCCAGGTGCCTGTAACTGTTTGAAATAGATCTGGCGTAATGACGTCGTATTGTTTGACTGTTATCGGAACCCAGCGTTGCAAACTAAAGCGTCTTCTACATCTACAAGGCAAAAGCTCTAAATAAGTCAAAACTCATTGTATTAATACATGAACATAACAATAAAACCAGAAGCTTTGAAGTCTGACATTTTTTGTTTATTTTTTTCCGGCGCTGCTTGAAATACTGCTAAATTTAGCTCTAACTAAGCAGACCGCAATTTAAATCGATTGCAATGTTAGAACTGTTTATTTTTTTCAGTAAAATTAATAAAAAAGAAGAAAAATGATCGCTATTGTCAAAAAAGTAATAAAAAGAAAAGCAATTTTTGTTAAAAATACAATAAGTTGAAAGCTTAGAAGCAAACTTAAATGAAGGCATAACTTGAAAAAGCAATCTAAAATCGAAAATATCTAAAAAAGTCTCACCTGCATATTAATTCAATACAATTTCCAGTGGTTGCCTTGCAGCTTGGTATAGTAGGAAATTTTTTATTGAGAACTTTTTTTTTATTGCACAATTTACAACTACAGAATTGATTCTACAAAAAAATTTATTTGCAAATGTCTAATGTCGTGAAATGTCTAACCGCCGCAAGTGCAAACTACCAGGAAACATCAGCTGCTGACGTTTTAGATGATTTTCTCCCATTATTAAAAGTAGGCTGTCATCTACAACGGTCTATAACGTAATTAGAGGAAGTTTTTTTCTTTTTTTGTTTTGTATCTAGAACCAATATATGAAATTGAATTTTGGAATAAATTTGATAAAGACTCGCGTAAGAATCATTGTATTTTTAAACAAAAACAGTTGACCAGGGTCAACGGTAAAAAGCACTTAACTCAACGGCCGCTTATAAAAATCTAAACCAGGCGTGGGAAGCCTGCGCCTCGCGTGTAATCGGGAAGCCGATAAGCTGCCATTCTTTTTAGATCTTCAATTCGAATTGGTCCAGATGGCAGGTGCTTTCTCGCAGCCTGGACCGTAAGTAAGTTTGTTCTTGCTGTTAAGCATGATAAATCGAAACCAAACCTGCCAAAACAAAAAGGCATCTACCCATCCCGATGTTCAACGACGGTCTGCTAATCCGTAAACGTCCTTTTCAGGACGGAGCAATGTCTGGAAAAAATGCCCTTTTCAGGTCACATTGCCAACAAGTTCAAAAGACCCACTATTATCTAGTTGAACATCAAAGGCCTCACTGCAAGCAAGATGTACGTTCTTCATTATCTTGCTCTTCAGTTTGACCCACTGCACTAACGAAAGAAGCTAGTAATTTCAAGCTTCCAACGCTGGGTTTTCCTTAAGCAGGCAGTACTGTACTGCGCACCAGTCTAGTGTCACGGTGTTCACACTCGCCTCATAGACAGTGTCTTGCATGACGCCTTGCGCATTGTCACTGGATGCCTGTGTCTCACTCCAACAGAACACTTACTTATACTTTGAGGCGTCCAGCCAGCTGAGCTTCGCGAATTAGGAAGGACACTCTCCTTGGCGTATCGTGAATTTCTGGACCCTGATCATATTCTGTATGGTCTTTTAATTGGGTCCTCAGATGCTCGCCAAGAGAAACCAGATCCAGACAACTGTGTGAACCAACTGCGCGGAATCTATTCCACAACTTTGCCGGACTTGGCATCCGTGCTTCTCAGTGGACGAATTATAAATGCAGCGTTCCTGGTTCTCCGTGTTTTTATATACTGGCTGGCTCCTTGTTTTTATATCCAAGACCAGTGTCAGCCCTGTGGAAATGAGCTTGCCCCAACCAGCTTGGGTCAAGCTCAATCGCCCTCGAACTGGTGTTAAGCGATTCCATTCGTCCATACACAAATGGGGTCTCGCTCCTGCACCGAATTGCGAGTGCGGCGCCATTAAACAAACCGAAGACCACGTTCTAATATCGTGCCCCATACATTAGGAACCACATGGAGCACGAGGTCTGACAGTCTTGGATGACGAAACTCAATGCTGACTTTACAACATCACTGCCACCACCTAATCCGAGCAGTACAGCAGCCTGGGGTAGTAAAAGGATAAACCCTCGGCCCTAGTCCTGCTTGTGTCTGACCCGGAGTGGATGCCCTCTGACCCGGAGTGGATGGTTCCAAACGACGACGACTTCGAATTCGGTGTAAAATAAAAACATGTAATCTATGAAACCGTAAAAGTTAAATAAATTTTTGGGATTAAGATCAAAAAAGCTCTTTGACATGATGAACCGGATGAAGAAGCGGTGTCTGTCAAGAAAACTACGTTTTTTCTTAAATCAACAAAAAGTTTAATGCTGCCCCACCTAATTTTTTAATTTTGCGGTGCGGCCGACGAGTACAATCAAGTTTTCCACCGCTGATCTACATGTAAATTCTTCTGAACACCAGACAAGGTTTTTATCTGATAATTCGAACCAGTTTTTCTTTGAGAAACGTTTTGTCTTTGCAGTTAAGGCTCATTTCCACTACGTGCGTTGACAAGGTTATTAGTTTTTTTTACGTTTAAGCGTTGAGAGAAATGAAAAAATCAATAAACAAACAAAGAATAATCCCGCCAACGTTCGTAGTGGTATACGGCCTTATGTGAAGATTAAAAATGTTCTTAACTTCTAACTGAAGAACAAAAAAGATTTTTTTGTAGAAAGTCAAATAAAAACTAAAATTTTTAATTTCATTAGAATGAAAATAGATGGATAAAAGAAAAGGTCCCAAATTGAGGTCAAACGGATCGATGCAAAATCATAAATTTTTTAAGACCCAATACTTCTACGATAAAGTTGGATCAATCTGGTTTGTATCTTCTTTCTTTTTATAAATAGCAACAGAACAAAACGCTAGAGAATTTTCGGTCTTTGCTTTTAACTTGGTGAAAATTCTGAAAAATTAAGCTGTGGTTCAACGATAAAAATTGTGCAATTAACTCCGCAATCATATATCTGTATATATCTTCATTTTTGTATAGAGCCCAACTTTAGTCGTATTTTAGTTCTATAGTTTTCTTTCTCTTCATGATCATCTTTATCATCCCAAGTTATCTTCTCGACTTGCAGTCGTAGGACAATATCGGAAGTGCTGAACTTTTGAAAGGCCAGCATCGAAATCAAGCCCACTAATTATTAAAATCTCGTCAATCAAAACTAACATGAATGTTATATTTATTAAGGCTCGTTTCCACTGCAAGCGTTGACGGAAATATTCTTTGTTTGTTTTATTGATTTTTGCTTCACTTAGCGCTTAAGCACGGGAAGAAGCAAAATCAATAAAAAAATAAAGAATACTCCCGCCAACGCTCGCAGTGGAAACGAGCCTTAACGCGCAAGAAACGTGAGAAGCGTTAAGCTGAGAGCAACAGTCAAAGATTTTCCTGCCTTGCTTTTGGAAATGCTGAGATATTGCAGCACATTTCTTTTTTTTTCCTTTTTTAGTTGAAATCTGCATAATTTCATGTTAATAATTAATTATCTAATTTGAGTTTTATTATTTGAACTTCAACGTAACGTTTTTTATCTAGCCACTATATTTGGTAAATCCAACGTAACCTTCAACTTTTTCTTTCGGCATCCTTTCTCCAGAAATTTTTTGGCATTGGCTACAACAAACCTTTAAGTATTTTCTCAATAAAAACGATATTTATGAACTATAAAAAAGGTTAGGTTATTTGAGCTCAGTTTTGGAAAAACGCTCGATGAAAAAGCGCAATAATTGAAAATTCTTAAAACAACAATTGTAACAAAATTAATTTTATTGCGCGATCAGATTATTGAACAGAGTTTAGTTTGTACCGTTAGAGATTTGATTTAGCTTTTCAGATTAAATCAGCATTTTTTTGTTCATTTGTGTAGCCTACGTAACGTAAAAACGGAAGTCGCAAGCGGCTTCAGTTTTATGATTTACGTCATTTTTAATGCAAAGCTTTTTAAATTAAAGAAACAATACGAAAAAACTGCAAACTACTTAAAAAATTTAATTTAAACATCTTGAACGTATTACCAAATTAATTTTTTTAGATTCATGCACTTTTCTTATTTGATTAAAAAATAAATATATTTTCAGCTATTATTGTTTTTGTTACAATTCTTATCTTATCAATTCAACAGTTGAACTTGTAAAGCTTTAACCAAAGAGCTAGCTGTTTTTGTAAAACCATTTATGTTAGCTTTTGAAATTAAATATCATTTGCCCTTATGAGAGCGGCTGAAAGCTTTTCGATAAGCTGATCTCAATAACTTTAACCTCAAAGGACGTGCCGAAAAATTGATTAAAAAATTATATGAAAATAGAGATACAATTTTTTTTAAACAACTGCTATCTAAACGCGTAACATTTCCGTAATGCGATGCTTACACCTTCCGTGAAAGTATTCTTTATTTTTAGTATCAACGCGCTCCGAACTGAGAGGCCGAGCTTTTGTAGTCGCGAAGAACATGACAAGGAACTCGTGCGTCATTTGTGCTTTTAAAGAAATGTTTGTTCGTACAAATCAGTGTTGCCAATTATAAAAGCACAATAAATTAAAGATTACGATGGAAATTTTTTTCTTAAAATTCTACTTGACATCCAATTAGGCTGTTTATAATGTTATTTTAACATGCAATATTCATACTAAAATTGTTGTAGTCCTCTTTTTTTGGGGGGGTTCTGTAGATTTAAAAACGACAAAATGCTTTTCTTACCTGCTAGTCAATCCAAAATTAAACCAAAAAAGTTCACGTTCGTTTCTAGTTTTCTACTGCCTGTATTGTTCTTTATTTATTCATCTAATTTTTGCGACTTGTATTAAATTTTATTCGCAAGTAAAATCATTTATAAAGAAGCAAAACAGTTTTCTACAACATGTTGAACAATAAATGTACTAAAAACCAGCCTCAAATCAAAAAATAGCAATCACAACCATAGAGAATAAATATTAAGTTAGACATTTAGCTGTTTGGTCAAAAATATCTGTTTGGTCAAAAAAAAAAGATATTTTTGCGATTGGCTGAGAAGAATATACAATGAATTTTTTCACAAAAAATATTACCGGAGTGAGCCAATTACGTAGAACCACTATCGATATAGCCGTACCAGCCTGGGGGCAATTGCCCACCAAAGTCCTGAAAAGTTGGGAAAAAACAGAACTTTTCGAACAGCGACAAGGAAATATTTCCGCAAAATCAAAATTTTTTGGGCAGTGACATAAACAACTTTGATTTCGACTCCACCTATTCAAAGTTTTCCAATTTTTAAGATCTAAAAATATGACTCCGACACATATAGCAAGAGGACTCCGATTCCAATTCTACTGTAAAATATGCGACTCCGGTCCTCCAATCATAGATATAAATCAAACTTTTAAAAATCAATAGGGCTAGTCTATATCTAGGCCTAGGCTACTAACTTTTTTTCTATTAAAAGTGTTTTTTAATCTTTATTTGAATTTTTTAAAACAGCTCACAAACCAAAACATAATTTAAATTTGTAAATAAAAAGTCACATTTGACCGTCAATATACATAAATCGTTGTTTTAGTTTTCACTTCAAAAAATGGCCTGTTCAAGTATTCGTCGTATTTCCGCTTGCTCATTCTTGAAACATTCAGATGGTAAAATTGACTATAACTTACATGCAATTTACCAAAATCGTTATTGTTAAAGACAATTGCAAATCCAATACCGACTCCAGCACATCAAAAAAAGCGACTCCGACTTCAGTATAACTGAAAAAACGACTCTAGTTCAGGCTTCACCCAACAACATGCGACTCCGACTTTACAACTTTAACTTAAACTCCAGCAACGTACGTCAAGTTTCGTGTCTTGTCTCGTCTCGCTACCCTAAACTCCTCTCGTCTTGGTCTCACTACCCTAAAGTCTCGTCTCGTCTCCGTCTCTCGAGTCCAGCTCTATCGACTAAATAACTTTACATGGTAACATATTCAATTTCGATTTGTCGTAAAAGCAGCAAACCTGCAGACAACCTGGACTCCGACAAAAAATTTGCCCTGGGTCTATTACTGTCGCAAAAAATTATTTTTGCATTCTTTACCTCAGTAATTAGGCTTATAGAAAGTAGAGTTAGGAAAGGCTTTTGCACATCCGAGTTTTTTCAGACTCTGATTTGACCCGCGTCACGGCTTTAAAAAATTTGGACTGAGCTTAGACCGAAAGGTTGTGGGATTTTTACTGATTCGAGTCCTTTAAATGTCGCATTTGTTTTTTTACAACCGTGTTTTTGAGACATTTATTTTTGTGGTTTATACCTTAAGTCAATGCAAACTAGAATTGGCCGACAGCCATCTTAAAAACTCCGACTTTGTTTAAAAAATACAAAACTCCAAAGTATCGTAATAAAATTTAAAAGCCAAAATTTGTTGTTAATGCTCCAATTAAAGCAGCCTTGATAGACTACACACAGTGATGGCTTTAGTACGGAGAAAACGGAGCGGCCGCACCGGACCCTCCTAAAAAAAGTCAGAAAATGTCCTAAGCAAAATATTACTCTATTTCTTCTAAGCAGCACCTTGACGATGGCCCCCTGACTTAACTATAGTATCAAGGTAAGGAAATTATACTCGATTGAAAACGATGCCGATTCTTTAGATATCACTACTTCTTTGGGATAAAAATAAAGATTTTAATATAAAAAAACTTGGCACACTAAAAAGTTGCCCACCTATTTTTCTTGCACCAACCCCCCTTTTCGGTAGCGATCACTGAATACACACTGAACTTAAGTATTTGAATTTAACTTAACTTCGATAGTTGATAAATGAACTTAACTTCGGAAGATGATAATGAGCCCATTGTATTTAAAACCAACGACGTTTCTGGCATTCTTTGTCATGAAAAGAGTTATTTTCAAAATAAAAAGGCTTTTTGGATCAGGTCTAACATCTGCCCGACCGGGCAGTTACTAGACCTGATCCGAGAATTCATGTGGCGAGGCAATGTTCTAATTGTTAATCCGGGCAGATATTAGACTTGATCATCAATCCGGGCAGATGTTAGACCTGATCCGGCTTTTTTTTAGAGTCTCGTGAAATTTACTAACAAGCCAATTAAGATATGTAGACTAAAAGTGATGCCGTGTTAACTCAAGCAGCGGTGCAAAGCAACTACTGCGCTTTTTTTTTGCCCTTTCCCTGCACTGCTGCTCGTTGCAACGGCAAAGAAAAATTTTAAAAGTTTGCACTCAACTCGCTTTTGCGTAAACCAACCTTTAATTCTTGAACTCACGCATTCTTTGATTACAGAGCTGCAATGACTCAAGTCGGACTCGATTTCACGCATAAAAGCAATATGCATAAGGGTGAGCGTGCTAGAATATAGAAACATTTTGCAGTCACAAATCACAAAAAACCGAAATGTAAAAATCGTAGAACTCGGACACTAACTCAGAGAGTCTCCAAATTAACTAATAACTCGCCTAGAATTGATTTTTTACTAAAATGACTCAAGTCAATAAAGTTAAAATTAGGGCGTCAAACCAAACCCAAACCGGATTTGTAAAGCTTATAATTGTAAACCGTAAAAATCAAATTTGCTGAACCTGAACCGGAGTTGAAGCCGTAAAATCAAATTTGCCGAACCTGAACCTGAACCGGAACTTTATTTTAAACGGATCCGTTTCGATCGTCTGATTTTAATTTTACAAAGGCCTAGATGAATCACAATTTTATATTTGAAGAGATTAAGAAAATTTTTTCGTCACCCGTCAACTAGGGCTATTTTAAGGGTAGGGCTTATATTAAAATTATCCTCTAAAATCACGCTACGTCTTACTATTGGGTAGGTCATTATCGGGGAAACACGGCAAATCAAAGATTTCTAAACTAAAAATTGCGCAAACCAGGGTTGGAGGCGCTAAAGGTTTTTACGAAAGGGAAAAAATTGACGCTAAGGAGTCGCAGTTTCACAAGTTTTAGAATGCCTAGGCCTACTACAGCCTAGGCCTACTACAAAATGAGCTGTTTGAAAATTGCGCAAAATGAACTGAACTGAACTGATGAGCAAAAAATGAGTTTTTGTATGAAAAATTCGACAAGATAAAAATTTGACTAATTTTGACTTTATTTTAACCTACAAAAATTAGTAAAAAGACTCGTAAACAACTGAAACCATGAGAGTTTGTGTAAGTTTCATGATGCAATAAACCCTGTAAAAAATTGGACTTTATTGACTTTAACTGGGCCAAGATACAACGTTATAGCGAGTAGACAAAATATAAAAGAAATTGTTAATAAAGAAACTTAGCCTATAATATTGCTACACCTTACTTGTCATATACGAAGGTAAGTTTCCTGTCTAAAAGGATCTAATAAATGCATACACACATGTTATAAATGCTTGTCTTTATTTAATACCACTAAATCTGTGGCTTTAACCAACAAGAACGATAACGCTCAAAACAACGTTGCCAAGATTAACTAAAAGAGTTTACTGGTATTTTTCCTTCAACATTAAAACAATCTGTTGTAAAACCAATTATTAAAAATTTTCATAGTGATCCTAATGAACTGCTTAATTATAGACCTATTTCTAACATCTCTTTCTTATCAAAATTATTGGAAAAAGCAGTATTGGTGCAACTGAATAACTTCTTAGTGGACAATAAACTTTACTGTAACAGTCAATCAGGATATCGTCAATTTCATAGCTGTGAAACATTAAACATATGCATGTTTAATAATATCTTTAAAGAAATTGATAATGGAAAAATTGTTTTGGTACTTTTGCTTGACATGTCAGCTGCATTTGATACAATCGATCATGAACTCCTGCTAAAAACTCTTAAAAATTCATATGGCATAGACAAACTTGTACTTAATTGGTTATCTTCGTACTTAAATCATCGTTCCTTTTCAGTCAATATAAATGACAGTTTTTCAGACCCTGATTCTATGTTGTATGGTGTTCCACAAGGATCCATACTTGGACCTATATTATTCATTTTATATACAAAACATCTACAACATATTGCTCATAATTTTAATTTAAATATTCAATTGTATGCTGATGATACTCAATTATATATTAGCTTTAATCCAGATGATCAATATTTGTGTACAATGTTATGTAACAAAGTTGCTGAATGCATTAATGAAATGAAAGAATGGTTTTCTACAAATTACCTAAAACTAAATGAAGACAAAACAAAATTAGTGTTATTTTCAAAACCATCTGTTTTCAAGAAATTTAAACTAAGCCAAAACTGTTTCACAATTGCAACAAAAAGAGGAGAAATAAAGCAAAATGATTGGACAAGCATTAGTGAAGTAAAAAGCTTAGGTATTCGACTTGACCCTCAACTAACAATGCATAAGCATATTATGTATGTCAAACAATATTGTATTAGACAACTTAAATCCTGGAAACATATTGCAAATTTTTTAAATGATGATGTTAAATTACTCCTTGTAAAACAAATAATATTTTCTAAAATTGATTATTGTAACTCGTTATTTGTTAATCTTCCAAAATCCTTACTGCGACATTTAGACTGTGTAATAAATAGTGCTTTACGTTTTGTATATAATGTACGTTACAGTCAACACATCACACCATATTACATAAAAGCTCACATATTGCCTTTAAAATTTAGAATAGATTACAAAATTTGCCTCACTGTGTTTAATTGTTTGAATGATATTGCTCCTGAATATTTACAAATGCTGTTATCATGGAATACACCACTGTCTCCAATAAATTGTAACACAAATGTCAATCCTAGAAAAACCAAAGATCCATTTTTGTTAGTAATTCCATCTGATTTCGGAAAAAAAACCAGATACCACAGTAGATGTTTCAGTCAATATGCTCCCCGCTGTTGGAATAAACTTCCATATGATATTAGAAGTTGTAAATTAAAATCCGTTTTTAAAACTAAACTTAAAACTTTCTTTTTTGAACAATTTTTATCAGAATCATAAATAACCTATTGTATTTAAATAAGGTAATATTTATTGAATGTTAATAATACTGTAGCTTTAGTTTGTATATATTTACTTTTATGTTTTGTTTTCTTTCTTTTGTATATGTTTGTACATTTATAGTTTTGATGTTTTGCATGTTTTCTGTCTTTATTTGTATCTGCCAAACCTGAACTAGTATTTATTTTATTGAAACTTATAATTCCACTACCGCTCTGATGCAACCACTTCTTTGAAGTAAATATTTGCCTGAGCGGGATAGAAAATTGTTTATTATTATTATTATTAAAAGAGAGATCATCACTAACAAAAAGATTTTAACATTAAATGTCTGGCTGCCAGCAAAAAGCTTCAATAAAAAACTACTAATTATGATGATCAAATTAAGCGCTTTAAAACGAAACGATATCAATAAGGTTTTAAGGTCTGGATTTCAAAACTTGGCGTAAACGATCAAACAAATTAATAAATCATTACAATCTCCTCCGCGTAAAAAATAATTAACTAGTGGATCAATAATTTGCGGGATCGTAGCGCTCAGGAGGTTTATGAACACACTGGGAGCGACGTAGTTTGGTTTCGCAGGAAGGATCATTTAAACTTTCGTTTTGGATGGGTTCGGCGTCCACATCTTCGGTTGTAAAACTTTCATTTGCTGGCGCTGCGTTATTAGCTGGATTTTCCGAGTCAACTTCCACAACTCGATTTGTTTCTAAAATTTCATCGTTTGATGTTGGCTTAGGAGCCAGGTGCTTTAAAGCCACGGTGTCTTCTTTTCCATCGGGGTATCGCACGTGCGCGTATTGTGGATTTGCTTCGATCAAGTGCACTTCTTCTGTTAGAGGGTCGAATTTCGAGGACCGAACATGACGCTTGATTAAAACTGGTCCGGGGGTTGCAAGCCAAGACGGTATCGAGGAGCCAGATGTAGACCTACGCTGAAAGTTAAAAATTCGTTCGTGAGGGGTTTGGTTAGTTGCGGTGCAAAGTAAACTCCTAACAGAATGTAAAGCATCGCTTAACAACTCTTGCCAATGTTGAAGTGGCAATTTATGCGTTTTCAATCCAAGTTTGATAGCTTGCCACAATGTTTGGTTTAAGCGTTCGACTTGTCCATTTCCGGCAGGGTTGTAGCTTGTTGTGCGGCTGCTTGCAATACCTTTATCAAGAAGATAACGTTTACTGTAAATTCTGCACTCATGAAGGCACTTCCTTTATCTGAGTGTATGTAAGCGGGCATCCCAAACATAGAAAAAACTTGATCAAGACCGCTTATGATTGATTTAGCGCTGGTGTCTCTACAAGAAAACGCAAACGGGAACCTTGAATACTCATCAATGATGATAATTAAAAAGCGATTTTGGTTGGTCGATGGTAGAGGGCCTTTAAAATCGAGACTTAATCGTTCAAACGGACAAGTGGCCTTAATTAAATGCACGTTTTCCGGTTTAAAAAATTGGGGTTTAATTTCTGCACACACTGTGCACGAACGCACTACTTGTCGCACATGATCAAGGGAAAAAGGTAAATTTCGTTGTTTGACAAAGTGCGCCAATCTTGTTACTCCTGGGTGGCATAGAGAATTATGCAAATCTTGCAGTTTCTTCAAATTCATTGTGACACAATTTAGTCGAGATAAAGCGTCGGCGGGAATGTTTTCTTCACCACATCTGTAAATAATATCAAAGTCATAGGTGCTGAGTTCGATTCTCCAGCGCATAATTTTATCGTTTTTAATTTTTCCACTATGCTTTGTGTTAAACATACTGTATAACTAACAGATTTTTGATCAGTTATTAGGGAAAACCTTCCACCAGTTAAATAGTGCTTCCATTTCCGAACGGCTTCTATTATAGCGGCTGCTTCTTTCTCAATCGTAGAATGTTTTAATTCAGACCTGTTTAATGTTCTGGAAAAAAATGCGACTGGTCTTCCTTGTTGACTTAAGGTTGCCGCTATTGCATAATCCGACGCGTCAGTTTCAACTAAGAATGGCAAAGATTCATCAATTGAACGGAGAGTAGCGTTGGCAATGTCACGCTTTAACAACTTAAATGCGTCCAAAGCTTCACAATTTAAAGCAGTGTTTCTCAAACTTTTGTACACCAGAGCGCACCTATGAAACAACCAAAACTTTGAGGCGCACCATTGTTATTTATATAGCAAAATTAGTGATGAACTTTAGAAATAGGAAAATTATAAAGAATTTACTTGAAATAACCATTTTTATTTTAGAACAATACATTTTACATTCAAATATCTTAATGGGAAACATGAGATTGGTGAGATTTTACAATTTTGTGAATATTTGGCCTTATATGCGATAAACATACTCTCATCTCTTCATCTATGCATTTAAGATTTGATCTATTTTTACATTTAATGTTAGTTAGCACAGAAAATCCTTGTTCACAGAGATACGATGTGGAAAACTGCAATAAAACAGTCAAAGCTTTCCTAGCTATTGAAGGGTATTCTCCTTTGATTGAAATCCAAAACTGCTCGATGGATGTCTCTTTATGCTTGATCTTTAAGCCTCGATCAGTAGATATAGTAGCCAGCTCCTCCTCTTCTATTAACGAAAAGCCAGCATCATAAGTTGAAATGTCAATGAAAGGGTTGCGAATCCAATCGTATTGCTCGATATTTATTGATGGAAAATAATAATCCATTTTATCTTCCAAAATCGTTAAATGATCCACTATTAATGGGATTAAACCATCTGAATTGTCTTTTCCAACCAAAGGGAACATTTCTAAACACCCTGAACCGGCTTTTCTTTTCCAAATAGCTAGTTTTTTCTGGAATGCTTTAATTTTGTCGGTAGATGAGAGAAGATTTTCATTCCCATTTTGCATGGACAAATTCAGATTATTAAAATGCTGAAACATATCAGTCAGATATCTCAGCTTTGAAACCCAAAACTCATTTTTCAAGAGTCCACAAAATTTACTTTTATTTTCTTTCTCAAAAAATGCCAATAGTTCTTGATGAAGTTCAAGCACTCAACAAAGCACCCTACCTCTTGATAACCATCTTACTTCTGTATGCAATAGTAAGCGTGTGTGCTGTGAATCCATGTTTTCACAAAGTAGCTCAAATACACGAGCTTTTACTGGTCTAGTCTTAATAAAATTCACCATTTCCACAACTTGATCAAAAACTTCTCTCAATTTAGTACCCAGTGTTTTTGCCATCAGGACCTCTCTATGTAAGAAACAATGAGTTGTTATGATGTTGGGATGTTGTTGCTTCACAAACGATGCAAGACCTTTAATAGAACCCACCATTGATGGGGCTCCATCAGTACAAACCCCAACACACGACTTCCAGGATAAATTCCATTTCTTAAAATAGTCATTTAATATATAAAAAATATCTTCACCTCTAGTAGTGGTAGGCATTTCTTTGCAACAAAGATACTGATTTACTATATTGTCTGCATCAATAAAGCGAATAAAGGTGAGTAGTTGTGCTTTATTGGTTATGTCGGTTGATTCATCAACTTGGAGAGCAAAGTATGAATCCTGAAGTTTATTAATGCAAACATTTTCTTCAATATTGTTAGACAGTTCCAGAATGCGCCTATGAACAGTATCATTTGATAAAGGAATTTTGCTTATTTGTTTTTCTGCATCGTCTCCTAACATAGTCTTAACCATCTTTTTGCAAGCAGGCAAAATTAAAGATTCAGCAAGAGTATGTGACTTCATTTTAATAGCTATCATTTCTGATACTTCATAAGAAGCAATTTGAGCTTTCTCAGATACCGTTGCTCTACTTTTGAAACCAACAGCTTGCTTTGTTTGATTTTCAAGTAATCTTTTGAAATAAGATACATCTTTGTCTTGAAGACTGCGATGTAATGTTTGAAAATGCTTACTTAATTTACTAGGAACCATTGCCTCATTTGTCATTTTGCACCCACAAACCAAACACAATGGCTGAGGCTGATTTTCATCTCCAGTCCACGTGAAACCATAACTTAAATAACTTTTGTCATATTTACGATTTGGTCTGCTCTTTTTTTTCTTAGCTGGAGGTTTTATGCCACTTAGAGTAGCTTCATTAACAGAAGAAAGTTCTTCACTGGTACGTTTCTTGCTTAGAAATCTATCCATTGTATGGGCAATTCAATTTTTTTAATGATAGATAAGAAATTAAAAAAAACACTATATTTCACTGAGTGTATCGAACGAGAGCTGTAAAAAATAGTACATTTTTAACTGGAAGGCAAATTCATTAAAGTCTTAACCAGGGGTGGGCAAAGTTGTTCAAAGAAAGAGCCGCTTGCGGAAAACCATAAACAGCAGCGAGCCGCAAAATTGTGCAATATATTTAGTATTATATTAAAACATATACTTGTTTTACCACTCTAAAATACATCGATAAATGAAAACAATATTAATAAATGTTAGAAATTTAGAAGGAATTTAGTTATAATCGAAATGTTTTCTTGGGGAAACTCCAAGAACTTTACCCTCTCTCGACTCAAAAAACAAAAACTCAATAATCCTGTTCAATGTATTTCATGCAATTCAGTAAATACCAGCTACAAAACACAAACTGCCACTCCAAAGCGGTCAAAAGGGGCGTTTTTACTAAACAGTTTTTTCCGGCAGTTCTTCTTCCAAACACCAAAACACAATAATAATCACTGTTCTAAAGTTCTTTCTTATATCACTTCCTAGGCGTAACTTCAAAGTCTCAGTTCAAACGCGTAACTTCAAAGTACCTTTCAAATTTAAACTCCCGAGACAACATAATAAAAGTGCATTGAAGTTGTAAAGTGGAATGGCGCCACGAACAGAATTTTTAATTATCTTAATTAATTAAATGAAGTGAACAATGAAACGAACACTACGCAGGTCAATGCTTTAACAATAAAGTATAATCTTAATTTTTTTGTAATATTACGATTCAATACAAGACCCACAAAATTTATGTCGGCGAGCCGCAATTTGCCCACCGTGGGTCTTAACTGACTTGGATACAACATTCATGATGTCTAAAGTATATCAAAATCATATGATTTTTTAAAAATATAATCAGATAAAGATTAAATTTTCTGTGATCAAAAGCGCACTTGGCCACCTTCTAGAGCGCACCAGTGTGCTCTTGCACACCATTTGAGAACCACTGATTTAAAGGGTAGTCAATATTAGAAATTAGGGACGTATTTTTGCCGAGAAATTGTTTATCCATTGAGAGTAGTAGGAAAACAATCCTAGAATTCGTTTTAATTCTTTTTTTGTTCGAGGCGGGGGTAAGTCGTACAGGGCTTTCATTCGATCAGGATCGGGTCTAATTTCTCCTTCGCTAACCACATTTCCGAGAATATTAAGAGTTTTCGTAGAAAAAACGCATTTTTGGGGATTGTAAGTTAAATATCTTGATTTAGCAGCCTTAAGAAACCGTTCGAGATTATAATCATGATGAGCTTGATTCTTACCGCATATTGTTACATTGTCAAGGTATGCAAAAGTATCTAGCAAACCTTCGCTAGTAATAAAATCGTTCATTATCCGTTGAAAGGTACCAACTCCGTTGGTGACTCCGAAAGGCATTCTTCGAAATTGGTACAGACAACCATTAGCTTCAAAGGCTGTGAACTTCTTGTCTTCTTCACGTAGGGGCACTTGGTGGTAGGCACTTTTCAAGTCAATAGTACTAACAATCCTACTCCTATTCCTAATCCTACTCGTATTCCTATTTCTACTCCTATTCCTAATCCTATTCCTATTCCTAATCCTACTCCTATTCCTAATCCTACTCCTATTCCTAATCCTACTCCTATTCCTAATCCTACTCCTATTCCTAATCCTACTCCTATTCCTAATCCTACTCCTATTCCTAATCCTACTCCTATTCCTAATCCTACTCCTATTCCTAATCCTACTCCTATTCCTAATCCTACTCCTATTCCTAATCCTACTCCTATTCCTAATCCTACTCCTATTCCTAATCCTACTCCTATTCCTAATCCTACTCCTATTCCTAATCCTACTCCTATTCCTACTCCTATTCCTAATCCTACTCCTATTCCTAATCCTACTCCTAATCCTACTCCTATTTCTAATCCTACTCCTATTCCTAATCCTATTTCTATTCTTATTTCTATTCCTAAGAAAGACGATGGTCTTGAGTTCAATTCTTAACCAAGACAATATAAAACCTAAACCTAAGACATACAGTAGTCCTGAGCTTGACTCCCAACCAAGACAGCGAAGCTGTAAATCCTAATCCTAAGAAAGGTCCTGAGTTGGACTCCCAACCAAGACAGTATAAACCCTAACTCTAAGAAAGTCTTGAGTTCAAATCTTATCCAAGACAATATAAATCCTAAACCTAAGAAAGATATAGTCTTGAGTTTGACTCCCAACCAAGTCAGCGAAGTTGTAAACCCTAATCCTAAGAAAGGTCCTGAGTTTGACTCCCACCCAAGATAGTATAAACCCTAACTCTAAGAAAGTCCTGAGTTCAAATCTTATCCAAGACAATATAAATCCTAAACCTAAGAAAGATATAGTCTTGAGTTTGACTCCCAATCAAGACAGCGAAGCTGTAAATCCTAATCCTAAGAAAGGTCTTGAGTTCAAATCTTACCCAAGACAATATAAAACCTAACCCTAAGAAAGTCGGTAGTCCTGGGTTTGATCCCCAACCAAGATAATATTAAACCAAAACCTAAGAACAACAGTAGTCCTGAGTTCGTTTCTGGTTCAAAACTTCAAAACATAAGGTTATTTCAAGACATTCTGCGAGATTTTAAAGCAATAAAACAAAGTTTTCCCTGTTTTTTAAGCACTCCATAGAAAAAAACCTATCAAAATATGTTCTGCAAAGGGTAAGTTTGGACACATCAGGTCAATACACAATTTTCCCATGGGGAATTCCCTGGGTTTTTACTGGGATTGTTTGTATAGGTTTCTTTGTGCATTGCAAACTTTGTCTTGATTTTTGTTATATTTATGTTTAATTTCTCGTTTTTTCCCTAAAAAACTTTGGTTTTACGATACTTTTATTCAATTTTAAAACTTTTTTCTAAAAAAAACCTTGATTTTTATTATAACTTTGTTTAGTTTTTTCTAATCAATCTTAATTTTTTATAACTATCTTCAAATTTTTTATAGGCGAGCTTGATTTTGTTATACATATGCTCAATTTTTCAAAAATTTTTCTTACACAACCTTGGTTTTTGTTACAACTATCTTCAATTTTTTCTAGACAAATTCGATTTTTATTATACCTTTGTTGAAATTTTAAAAGTTTTTGTTTAGACAACCTTGATTTTGTTACACATTTGTTTAATTCTTCAAACATTTTCTTAGTCAACCGTGATTTTTAGATACCTATTTTAATTTTTTTTCTAAACAAGTTTGATTTTGCTATACCCTTGTTGAATTTTTCCAAACTTTTCTTTGTCAACCATGATTTTTATTATACTTTTGTTGAATTTTTAAAAGTTTATCTTGATTTTTGTCATTCCTATCTTCAATTTTCTCCTATTCAAGCTTGATTTTTGTTACACCCTTGTTGAATTTTTCAAAA
The DNA here is from genome assembly GCA_963680785.1 of Diplosoma virens. Classification (NCBI taxonomy): domain Eukaryota; kingdom Metazoa; phylum Chordata; class Ascidiacea; order Aplousobranchia; family Didemnidae; genus Diplosoma; species Diplosoma virens. The sequence goes on along the minus strand of OY796886.1, from coordinate 21,131,668 downwards.
ATTTTTTTTGTCAACCATGATTTTTATTATATCTTTGTTGAAATTTTAAAAGTTTTTCTTTAGACAACCTTGATTTTTGTCACACATTTGTTTAATTCTTCAAACATTTTCTTAGTCAACCGTGATTTTTGGATATCTATCTTTAATTTTTTCTTGACAACCTCGATTTTCGTTATACCTAACCTTAATTTTTCTCTAAGCAATCTTAATTTTTGTTATTACTACGCTCAATTTAAAAAGTTTTTCTTGGTAACCTCGATTTTTGTTATACCTTTATTAATTTTTTCTAAACAAACTTAATTTTTTTATAACTATCTTCAATTTTCTCCTATTCAAGCTTGATTTTTGTTACACCCTTGTTGAATTTTTCAAAATTTTTTTTTGTCAACCATGATTTTTATTATATCTTTGTTGAAATTTTAAAAGTTTTTCTTTAGACAACCTTGATTTTTGTCACACATTTGTTTAATTCTTCAAACATTTTCTTAGTCAACCGTGATTTTTGGATATCTATCTTCAATTTTTTCTTGACAACCTCGATTTTCGTTATACCTAACCTTAATTTTTCTCTAAGCAATCTTAATTTTTGTTATTACTACGCTCAATTTAAAAAGTTTTTCTTGGTAACCTCGATTTTTGTTATACCTTTATTAATTTTTTCTAAACAAACTTAATTTTTTTATAACTATCTTCAATTTCTTTCTTGGCAACCTTGATTTTTGTCATACTTATGTTCACTTTCTCAAAAATTTGTCCTAAGAAGCTTGATTTTTAGGCAGCTTTATTTAATTTTTAAAACTTTTTCTCTTAGCAACCTTGATTTTTGTTATACCTAACCTCAATTTTTTTCTAACAACCTTGATTTTTGTCATACTTTTGTTTCATTTTTTCTAACCAACCCTGATTTTTGTCATACCTAACCTCAATTTTTTCTTGCCAACCTTGATTTTTATTATTTTATCTTCAATTTTTTCTAAACAACCTTGTTTTTGTCATACCTATCTTTAATTTTTCTTGGCAACTTCGATTTTTCTCACACCTACCTTTAATTTTTTCTTAACAATCTTGATTTTTGTCGCACCTAACTTCAATTTTTTTCTAAACAAATTTGATTTTTGTCATATTTTTGTTTAATTTTTCTTGGTTACCTTGATTTTTGTCATACCTAACCTTAATTTTTTCTAGACAAAATTGATTTTGTTATACAGTACCTTTGCTTAATTTTTTCTAAACAACCTTGATTTTCCCATGCCTTTGTTTAATTTTTTCTTTGATTTTTGTCGTACCTATCTTTAATTTTTCTTAACAATCTTGATTTTAGTCATATCTTTGTTTAATTTTTCTTAACAATCTTGATTTTGTTATATCTAGGTTTAATTTTTACTTGGTAACCTTGCTTTTTGTCATACCTTTGTTTAATTTTTCTTAACAATCTTGGTTTTGTTGCACCTATCTTCAATTTTTTTTCTAGACAAACTTGATTTTGTTATATCTATGCTTAATTTTTTCTTGGTAACCTTGATTTTTTGTCATACCTAAACTCAATTTTTTCTTGGCAACCTTGATTTTTAGATACCCGCATTCGATTTTTCCCTAAGAAAGCTTGACTTTTAGGTACCTTTATTCAATTTTAAAACTTTTTGTCTAAGCAGTCTTGATTTTTGTTATACTTAACCTCAATTTTTTCTTGGCAACCTTGATTTTTACTCACAGTCAAAGTAATCGTTAAAAGTTTTAAACAAAAATTTTTATTGATAGGATATTTGTGTTCAATAAACAGATGTTTCATAATAAAAAAAATTCGTCTTTCTTCTTTATTATTTAGTAAACCGAATTCAAACATAGTTATTATTTTTATGTTGTATGAATTTAATTTCTAGTGTTACGTTTTAATTGTTTCAAAAATGAATTCAGTTTCAACTACGTTTAATCTTTTGGTCGTTTTATAAACTTTTAATAATAAGAAAGCTACCCGTAATCTCTGTAAGCGTGACAATATGCTTTTGATAATTGCGTCAAATTCTCTCTCTTATACAAAAGCTTGGGCCGTATCCTGCTCATAGCGTATTGCGTTTCCTGTTAAAACTGTGACATATTCATGATCGGAGTTTGAAAATCTGGTTACCTTAATTTCCAGAGTAAAAATAGAGTAAGCGAAAATTTCTATGATGCACCTCGATTTTTATAGTTTTTAACAATTTTCTGTAGAAAGGAAAATTTATTACAAGCTTGACCCAAAAACTTTGATTTCAAAACACCGCTTAGTTTGATCCCCAATTAATTGCAACCGTTTATGTTAAAAAGTTTTACATTTTTTCACTTTTACTAAAGAAATTCATCATAAAACTGAGCATTTTAATTCATTTTACCAACTAAATTTTCTAAAATTAACATAAAATTTGAAATCAAATAAGGCCAACGTAAGTAAGATCGATTCCAAGAAAAGTCAGTTGTTTTTTGAAAATATAATAAGATTTATTCTAGCAAGTCCTATCACAGATAGTTCTTATGTCTAAATGAAAACAAACCAAGCTGAAATTATTTAATAAATTTATTGACTAGCTCGAAATCTGAAAATAAACCTTTGAAAAATCAGAATTTTTTTAAAAAATAGCTAAAAATTTTACTTTCAGGATACGGTTTTGCTTGGGGTAACAAACACAAATAAAGTAAGAAATCAACAAATTCACTCTTTTATCTTGAGCGTCGCTAACCTCTGAAAAAAAAAAAGGTTTGGACATTGATCTTGTAAAAGAAACCACCTATGGATATTAAAAATTAGACTTTTTTACTTTATTTTCTGTTTTTACACCAACGTTTTAAAGTACTGTAGAAAACTTTTTAACAAGTCTCTTAAAAATCGAAAATGTAAAATATCCAATAAAGCGTAAGACTTCTTTCACACATAATTTTAACTCGATTTCAGTCAGGTGTAACAACAACGTTTTTTGCATTTTAAACAAAATTCAACTCGCTTTTAATATTTTTAATTCATTCTTCTAACTTTTTATTTAATTTATTCCAACGTAACATTGTTCGACTTCTTAAAAAGAAATGCTATGCAGAAACTCATTGGTTAATTCCAAGAAAACAATTTTAAAATCATTGAATTAGACACGGGGCGTTGATTAACAACCAATTACGATCAATCATCATATTCCAAACTTAACGGTAATCATTAGGACAAACCGAGTAAAAATGATTCAAGTTAAACCAAATTTTTTATTTTTACTAGCTTAATAAATCTTTGAAACATCAATTTTTTAGAAAATGACCGCTTGACACTAGTTAAACCGAAAATATTTTAGTTTTTCTTTTTCCAAATAAACGTATTAACCAAAAACTTCATTAATTGATATTAACAATATGATCCATGAATATAATTTTATAAAGTTTTCACACGGAGGTTTTGTAGTCAGGTTCTTAAAATTATCACTATTTAAAGATTTCCTCAAGAGCCTCACATTGTTAAGATTTTAGTATGGAAACAGTTGAGTCCTTTTACGTAAAAAAATTGACTTTTCGAAAGGCCAACCTTTCTTCCAAGTGTCTTGCATTTTAAAGTTACAAAAACACTAGCTTAAAAAATCTAAAAAATTTCTCCTAAAAAGTGTACGTTTCTTTGTCACAGAAGTTTGTTAGTTTTTGGAACCAAATCCTAAAAAAATTACTTTATGTTAGATTTTTGCCAGTTTTTCAATGCATAGCAACAATTTAATCTCAAAATTTTTATCACAATTGCTTTCTTAATTGCGCAAATGTTGTAATTTTGTAAAAACTCTTTGTATAATTGTTGCACAGAGGCAAATATTTCGATTTTGCACGGTTCTCATTTTACTTAGTTTTTTCTTTCCAAAGTGAAATGAGTCGCATTAAAGCCTTTAACAAAATATCGATTTGTTTGTTTTAAATACTAAGCAACAACACAAACATTTTAAAGTAAACTTACAATGAGTTGACTAGTCAAGTTTATTAGACTCATTAAAAGATATCAATTTTTGACTTAAAGAGTTTTTTCACCTTGTAACTTAAATGTTTTCAATCTACTTTGCATTAAAAAGGTGTTTAGCATTACAAAATTTCACAAGGTTTTCTCAAGTTGCAACCGTCTTAATTGAAAAATAGTAAATTTGGCGTTAAAAGTTGTTCGATTTACAAATCAATATCTGTTTTTAGCAACTGTTTATTCCTAAATGTGATGCTTTAAATTAACTTTATGATAAAAATCAGTCAACTTCACAAATTTTAACTAGTTGAAACCGTTTGTGTCTCAAAAAATCAGAAACATTACGTTTCAGCATAATTTAATTTTGCTTTTTTACAAGCAAACTTTTCAAAACAAACCTACATTTTACTTTGTTCACGTTTCAATAGCTAAGTTTGTTGTTTCAAAAGTAAAAGCCATGAAATTTTTTTTTTTATTTTTCAATTTGAAGTCACAGCTTGTGTATTTTGATTTATAAACCTAAACTTTCTTAATCTATTATGCATGTAAATTGTAGAGCATATCAATTTCTATGTTTTCAACTGATCTGTTAGATTTTTATTTTAAAAAATTCTCTCGACTTTACGTATTGTTGTCTTTAGTTATAAAAAAATTATCACAATTTGCTAAAAAATTTTCTTTTATCATCATTTGTAAGTTCATTTGATGGTAAGATATTAGATAAAAGTTGCAATTTGAAAAATTTTTATAATAGTGTTTTTATTGCTTTTGAAAACAAAAGTTCATGCACAAACCTTGAAAAATACACAGATCGTCATGAAAAGTTTTATTTAAACCACAGTGTTGTCTATTTTACCAAGTTTTTTGTATCATTACAGCAATAAACCTATTTCTCAAGTCAACTGTTGAACTTTGCGTCATAATCACAGTTCTTCTTCTTTCTGTTATATTCGTTTTCAACACTATCTTTGTCATTTTTGATTATTTTCTTGTGTTTTTTGCTCATGCCATCATCACCAACCCATAATTTCATAACAATTTTGTTTATTTTTTTTTTTTGACGTTCACGTGTCTGTTTTTAGCTTTTGCTTAATTTTTTTAATTTTTGGCAATTTTAAAAGGTTTCTTGTTTTATATTTTTCGAAATTATTATTATTTTTTTAAATGTGAACTTTTGACGGTTTTTTCTTGGTTGGTTGGTAACACTAATTTTGTTTGAGAATAAGAAACAAGTGATTTAAAAATATTCTTAAGTGTGTAGAAAACTTATGGTAAGATAGAACAAAATAAAGTAAAATAATTCAATAATGACATAAAAAAGTGCTTTATTACCAAAAGCCCATTGCTGTCTTTCAAACCATTTTTATTCTACGTGACAATAAAAAATTCGCCCACACAATTTGTCCACGTCAAAAGTTCACATGATTTTCGAATAAAAAAAAAAGAAAAAACAAATAAAGTATGCCCAGCTAGGCATACCATATTTTCGAAGGGCAAATCGGGACGCTCGTTAACAGAAAAAAATTTGTCCCTAAAAAGTAGTGCTCTCTCAAAAAAAGTCTTCACTTCAAATCAGTCCCGAATTTTATGATTTTCGTCTCAAAAAAAAGTATTCTATAAAAAAAGGTCTTCATTTTGAATCTGTCTCGAATGTCATGATTTTCGTTTTTGAAAACCTAGTGATCATTAAGTATATGGACTAGGAGGCTTCGATATGCTGACCACATCATCGAGTCAGCTAACACGGATCCGGTAAAGTCAAGCTAAACCCTGCAGTTCCATTGCAAACATTAAGTGAGAACATAGGCGTACGCAAGGGGGGGTTTCAAGAATCAAACCCCCCCCCTTAAAGAATAATGTTCAGCCATATATACAGTACATGGTAATAAATAGGCTTTAATAATAGGATTTTGGTTTCTATTGTTTACGGCACTTTTTAAACTTAATTACTGCTTGCGCATCAATTTTTGCTATCGCTTAAATTGCTTCAAAGTCAGCTAATGTACAATTGTCACTGTAAAGAAGACTTTCAAACTTGTAAAATATTGAAATGGGAATGGAAATAAACTACATGGGAAATATAGCTTCAGTTCACAAATTTTTTAATGCTCTAAATCGTCAAAACATTTTGCGCAAGTCCATCAACACAATTTTGTCAACAACAAAAGCTTAAAAACTTGTTCAAATTTGTGCCACTAGATGGATCGATCGACACGAAAGTGTTAATACTTTTTCAAATTTACAATTTACCGTTGTAGAAACTTTGGCAGAAATTTCAGCATAGCCGTACAGAGAAATTTCACGAGCTCTGCAGTTGCTATCGACAATGCAAGTGAATTTGCATTGCTCTCTTAGTTTTAAAAAACGTTTTTGGATACAGTGTTGTTTTGTGTAAAGTTAAGCAAAAAAAGTTGATAAACCTTCTTGAGGCCGTCAACATTGCACAGGATATTGCAAATGAATTGAAGTGTCTTAGAGAAAAAGCCGAATATGAATTTCCCCAGCTCTATATTTTTGCGCAAGAAACGGCCAAAGCCGAAGATTTTATTTTGAAAACACCACGCCTTACTTCAAGACAGACCAATCCATGCAACGTTGCTGCTGCAACAGATGAAGAACATTTTAGAGTAGGGATTTTTATTCTATTTCTTGATAACTTTATTGTCACTCTCGAAGCAAGATTTACAGCTCACAAATCGATTATTGGTGAATTTCTGCTGATCCAACTAATGGACCAACTCCTCAACAAATTAAAAGTATTCAAGTTTTGGGAAAATTTTACGAAAATGACTTAACGAAATCCTGGGGAAAATTAGTGCCTGAACTGATATTATGTTACAGGAAACTTTTTCGGTTGAACACAGCAGAAAGACCAACTAATGCGTTGAGCAGCATCAAAGAATGCAGTTCCGATGCTTTTCCGAACATATTTACATACGTAGATGACTATTTTGTTAACTCTTCCAGTGACAACATGCACTAGTGAACAATCGTAAAGCTTTCCACATTACGCAGACTAAAAACGTGCTTACGAAACACAAGTGGTACCACTCGAATGAATGGATCTGCATTACTAAACATTTATAGGAGCCACACGCGTGCCTTGCCCTGATGATGTAATTAACAGATTAAGTGAAAAAAACAGGCGTTTGAATATAAGCCTTTAAAAAAATTTTAAATATTTGTTAAGTAAGGTTATTTTTTTGTTCGTTTGATTTTCCACCTATTGTTCTCATCATTTACACGAGTTGCTTTTAATTTGAAAAGTTTCTTGTCATGATTGAATTACTCGCACATACTTTTTCAATAGTTAGTTTTACGGTTTGGTAAAAAGAAATTCATGCTACTGCAAGATGTTCTTAAAACCAAAACACTTTATTTTTGAATGTAGGCCTAATTTTGGAAGTTTTTACCCATTGCCAGGACTACTGAGAGCAATCACATTTTCGGCTCCAAAACCCCCCCTTTACAAATTTCTGCGTACGCCACTGACTAAGAGCATTGTATTTGAAGCCTTACCGCATCGCTAAGACTAATAAGCGATTTATTATTGGTGAAGAATTGGTTCTACCTGCGCGTACTGATATTTGCCGTGAAGTTTTAGGAGAATTGACAACTAAAAAGATAGTACAGGTTTCTTTTTCGGCTTGCACTGATGCGAGCTGAAAGAAAAATTCCTCATATGAGTCAATGAGTCAACTGATATTGAAAACAAAGTTGTGCTATTAGTTTTCATTCGATATCTTTATGAAGAGGACATTCACGAAGACATGCTATGTGCTTTGTTATTACCAAAAAACATCACAGCCTTCGAACTATTCAAGTCTCTGAATGATTATTTCGCGGAAAAACTGAACTACTCTTTTTGTGTCGGTGTTTGCACGGATGGTGCTGCAGCCATGATTGGCCGTCTGTCTTGTTTGACTGTTCGAATTAAGGAGGTTGCACCAAAGTGCGAGGGCACTCATTATGTCATTCACAGGGAAATGCTGGCAAGCCGAAAAATATTTCCTGAGGTTAAGAGTGCATTCGATGATATATTAAAATAATCAGCCTAATTAAAGCTCACGCGCGCGGCTGTTTGAGCAGATATACGAGGACATGGAAGCAGAGCATAAATGCCTTCTCTTGCTAACAGAATTAAGGTGGCTCCAGAGGAAAATTATTGAATAGAATGTTTGAATTAAGTAAACCACTGAAAGGTTTCTCTCGGAGAAAAATTCAGATCAAGCTAACGCAGTTAGTGATGAAAAATGGGTTTTTAAACTTGCCTACTTGTGTGACATCTTCAATCTACTTGACGAATTAAACCTTTCACTTTAAGGCAAAATGATAACTGTATTCAAGATGGCAGATAAAGTGTTTGCATTTAAAGACAAAGTGAAATTGTGGCAAGAACGCGTAAACAAAGGGGTATTTGACATGTTTCAAATATTAGCAGAGACTTTGAAAAACAGCGAACCTAAGCAAGCGTTCTCCTATCTTGTGAGCAATTATTTGCGCGTTCTTTTACAAGAGTTCAAGCGCTATTTTCCAAATGCTAAAGGCCATTAAACTGCAAAGAAATGGATCCATAATCCATTTATTTTTAAACCAGGTGAATCGACCTTACCTGTATAACAAGAAGATAAGCTGCTTGACATTGCAAATGATGGTATCCTTAAATATATTTTTGCTACAACGACTCTACCAAGATTTTGGATGACGGTCTTGCCAAAATACTCTGACTTTGGCAGAAAAGCATTTAAAACTTTGCTGCCATTTCCAACATTCTACTTATGCGAGTCGGGATTTTCTGTGGTGACAACAACAACAACAAAGACGAAAGGGTGGAACAGGCTGGACGTGAGAGACACATGGCAGGTATCATTGAGTTTCATAATTCCTTCGTGGGAGCGTCTCGTTGCGCAAAACAAGCTCAAGGCTGTCATTGAATCAAATTTGTAAGAACTGATATGAGTTGTAGTAAATTTTCATTTCCAAACATTTGTGTTTTTTTAGACCGGTCCGCAAAAAAATTTAAGTTTTAAATCGGGCCGCAGTGCAAAAAAGATTGCCGACTTCTGATTTTCACTGCAGCAAAAATATGAGCAAAGCGAACGCTATCTTTCTTTTATTTATTTCTCACCCGCCGAGACACACTGGTAACATTAGAATAAAAGAACCAAAGATAGTCCTCGCTTCTCTCAGATTCGCTTCTCTGAAATGAAATTTGTAAAATCATAATACCGTGCAAGCCTAACAAATGAAGACTTGAGAGAATTAATTCACACCGCTTTGGCTTCATATTGCCCAGATTTTCAAAAGCTGGCTAATAAAGTGGAAACCCACAGTACATCTAATGCTGGTAAAATCTCGGAAAAATTGTAAATCGTGTAAAGCTGTGTTTGTTTTTATTGTTTAATTAAAACTTGCTTTGTTTACTGTATTTGCATTAGTACCTCAAACAAAATTTGTGGCTTTCCGGCAGTTTGGAATTTTAACATGTGGCTCTTTGATTGAAAACTTTGCCCACCCCTGTTGTAAATTTTCTCTTTTATTATTTGACCAACTGTCGTTTCGACAAAGTCGTTTCAATTAAGTGTTGTTTTGATCAAGTTTCGTTTCGATCAAATGTCATTTCGATCAAGTATCGCTTCGATCAACTGTTGTTCGATCAACTGTCGGATCACGGGTATCAGTAACTTAATTGGCCCAGATGGTAGGTGCTTTCACGCAGCCTGGGCCGTGAGTAAGTCTGTTCATTGATTTTAAAATGACAGACCGAAACTGAACCTACCAAAACGGAAGGGTATCCACCCATTCCGATGTTCAGTGTGGGTCTGCTAATCGGAAAACGTCCTTTTCAGGACGGGGCAATGTTAAGATAAAACTGCCCTTTTCAGGGCACATTGCCAACAAGTTCCGAAGACCCACTATTCTTCAGCTGAACATCAAAGGCCTCACTGCAAGCAAGATGAACGTTCTTCATCACCTCGCTATGCAGTCTGAGGCACTTGTCATCCTACTGCAGGAGACCCATTGCACTGATGCAGAGAAGTTGGTGCTACCAAACTACCAACTAGCTGGGTCTTCTTTAAGCAAGAAGCATGGCCTTGCCACGTTTGCCCACAAGCGACTGAGATACACACTTTTGGACCAATCTCCACCGACATCGGAGATCGAGTGGCTGTGTGTGGACGTTGATGGCTATAAAATAGTCAACGTCTACAAACCACCGCCAACGCGATTGCAAACCCTGGATCTCCCAGTGTATCCTCACCCCTGTCTTTACGCTGGCGATTTTAACTGTCCTCATGCTGACTGGGGTTATGACAACAACAGTCCGGACGGTGAGTGCTTGGCTGGTTGGGCAAGTATTAATTGTCTTGTTCTCCTATATAATGTCAAGGACGCTGCCAGTTTTTATTTCGGCCGCTGGAACACTGGCACCAATCCAGATCTAGCTTTCGCTAGCGTAGGTCCAAACAGTCGCTTACCGGATAGACTGTCCTTGACAAGTTCCCCAGGTCACAACATCGACCTTCGCTTATACACCACCAAGGTTTGCTAAGGCAGTGCCAAGCATGCCTGTTAAGCGATGGAACTTCCACAAGGCCAAATGGAGTCACTACATTGCTTTGACGAATAAATTCTCAAAGACTTTGTTGCCGCCTGATTCACTTCATGTGGATGGGGTTTACCAGAACTTCTATAACACCATTAAGAAAGCAGCCAAAAAGACTATCCCACGCGGATATCGAAATAACTATATTCCGTGTTGGGATGCAGAGTGTGAATCCCTCTATAAAACCTTTCTGCAGTCTCCTCAGGAAGACGACTCAAGTTTGGCTGCTACAGCTCTGCTTGCCAAGCTTGACAGAAAGCGGAGAGATCGATGGTCCGAAGCAGTTCGGAGCATTGACTTCTCACACTCTAGTCGAAAAGCGTGGAGTATTTTGAACAACCTTACTGGTAAGTCACGACACTCTCCTCGTCACTGTCCCGTTTCAGCCGATGCTATTGCATCTCAGCTGGTTAGAAATGGGAAATACGAGGCTGTTGACCGCAAGTCATCTCGACTTGTCTTTCAAGAAGTGTCTGACCTTTGGAGGGCCACAACACCAGACGCAGTAAATATCTCTGACAATTTTTCACAGAGAGAATTTACTGCTGCTCTTCAACATTTAAAGCCAGGTAAAGCTCCGGGACCTGATTCCATCTGTCCCGAGCTTATACTCCATGCTGGAGCTGCTTTGAAGTCCTGGTTACGTGACTTCCTTTCTTCTTGTTTGCGCTGACTCAAAATTCCCAAGATCTGGAGAAGAGCGCTTGTGGTCGCGATCCCAAAACCAGCAAAGCCCGTGGGGGACCCAAAGAGTTATCGACCGATATCTCTGCTCTGTGCCCCCTACAAGATCCTCGAGAGGCTTATCTACGCCCGTGTTGAACCATTAATCGATCCACTGCTCCCTAAAGAGCAGGCTGGGTTCCGACGCGGGAAGTCAACCGTAGATCAAGTTGTTCTGCTAACCCAGAACATCGAGGATTCTTTCGAGGCTAAAAAGAAGGCCGGTGCCGTATTTATCGATCTGACAGCTGCTTATGACACTGTCTGGCACCGTGGCCTTACCTGCAAGCTGCTGAGACTACTTCCGGATAAGCACATGATCAAAATGATCATGGAGTTTGTCCGAAATTGAAGTTTCACCCTTACCACCGGTGACAGCAAGCAAAGCAGGCTACGCCGTCTTAAAAACGGCGTTCCTCAAGGATCGATCTTGGCTCCCCTCCTATTTAACATCTATACGTACGATCTTCCTTCCATGATTTCCATAAACTTTGCTTATGCTGATGATCTAGCATTGTTGCACTCTTTTGGAAACTGGAAGGACTTGGAGGGGACCTTAAGCCAAGACATGTCTACACTGTCAGCGTATCTCCAGACTTGGAGGTTGAAGCTCAGTCACACTAAGACGGTGACGGCAGCCTTTCACTTAAATAACCGAGAGCCCAAACGTGAGCTAAAGGTCTACAACAACGGTAGACTTTTACCGTTCTGTCCAACCCCTACTTATCTTGGGGTAAAACTGGACAGATCGCTCACGTTTCGTCACCACTTAGTGGCATTGCGCAAAAAATTATTCTCGCGTGTCACACTGCTGAGGCGACTCGTGGGCTCGGAATGGGGTGCTGGTGCTAAAACACTACGCATAGCCACCTTGTCTCTAGTCTACTCAACAGCTGAGTACTGTGCACCAGTCTGGTGGCAGTGCTCACACTCGTCTCATTGACAGTGTCTTGAATGACGCCTTGCGCATGGTTACTGGATGCCTGCATTCCACTCCAACGGACCATCTACTTGTACTCTCAGGCATCCAGCCAGCTGAGCTTCGCCGAATGGGAGCGACACTCTCCTTGGCTTACCGTGGATCTATGGACCCCGATCATATCTTGTATGGTCTTTTAAGTGGGTCCTCAGATACTGGCCAAGTGAGACTACGATCCAGACGCCGTTTGTTCCAGGTGCGCGGAATCTCTTGGACAACCTTGCCAGACTTGGCATCCGCGCTTCTGAATGGACAAATCACAAATGGAACGCGGAGTACTGTGAAAATGCTTCCAGGCTCCGTGCTTTTGTGCCCGAGATCAGTGCCAGGCCTGTTGGGATGGGCTTACCCCGAGCAGCTTGGGTTAAGCTCAACCGCCTGCGGACTGGTGTTGGGAGATTCCATTCGTCCATGCACAAATGGGTTCTCGCTCCTTCACCGAATTGCGAGTGTGACGCCTCTGAGCAAACCGCAGATCATGTACTAACAGCGTGCCCTATACATCGGGCACCACATGGAGCACGAGGTCTGACGGTTTTGGATGACGAAACTCGATGCTGGCTTAATAACATCACTGCCAGCATCTGACCCAGGCAGTGCAGCAGTCTGGGGTAGTAAAAGGATAAACCCTCGGCCCCAGTCCTGTTTATGTCTGGCCTGGAGTAGATGCCCTTCAAACGACGACGACGACGAGTAACTTAATATTTAAAATTCTAAACTTGTACGAGTTACAAAAGAGCTTATAAAACTATTACAAATTAATTTTATCATTCTATCCGGAGTCGTTTCCAATTGTAGAAACTTACTTCTTCATGACTGCTCTGCATAATCATTTTAAAAAATAGTTTGAATGAAGTAGCAGCGTAGAAGTGATCTATGAAGCAAAAATTCAAAATTTGTCATTGAAAAAAATTTATTGGAAGTTGATAATTTGACATATTGTTTACTGTCATCTGCGAATTTTATTATATTTTAATAGCCTACCATAGAATCATAAATTAGTTTAGATATATTTGCTTGTTTAAAGCAATTTAATCCTTTTGACGATAACAGGATAAAATGGTATAAAAATATAACCATTACGTTTTTATTATTTTTTTTTATTAAAGCTACACTTTGCCTTAATGAATTTAACAACCCCAATATCATTATTGAAAATTAGAACTGCTGATATGTTTTTATTTGATACTAATTTATTAAGCTCAAAAAAGTTTTTGATAGAAAAATTTATTTTGAAAGTTGCATCTATGCTTTTTCTGTTTTGGATTATTTTTTGGGTCTTTTCAATAAGCGACCGTGAGCGATTTTTGTCAGTGAAACTAACCCGGAACCCCCTGTGGTTACTATCGTTTCTTGAAAGATTTTTTTTCTTGGTTTGTTTTTTATTGCCTCCTAATGCTGTAAGGGGCATTTTAAGTTAATTTCACCCACAAACAACAGTTACGGTCTCTTCTGAAGAGACTATATTTTTTTTTATGTATATAGATCATTGAAATTGCAAGTAATCATCATTTTGTTTGTTCATCAAGATTTCAATTTTTTTGAATTGCCTGTGTGTTGCATTCACCAATCTATAGATGGCTGTGTAATGAGTCTTTTTTGCTATAAACGCCAATAGACTGTTCAATAGATTGGTTAAATAGATCTTAAATTATGCAAATAAACTGTAAAATAGCTTTTTTTTTAATTAAACATTTTACTATTAACAAATTCTTTAAATATAATTGTTTAATCATAGTTTTGTTATATAATTTAGTCATTTTTCTATTTTGTCTTGAAAAGTATTCAGGAAGTCACCTTAAGCAGTTTTTGTTTGTGGAACTAACCCAGATTCTTCTGTTATTATTGCTTTTTGAAGAGATCCTTTTCCTCTTGGTTTCTTTTTACTTCATCCTGTTGCTGCAGGGGGATTCTGGGTTAGTTTCATCGAAAAAAAATTTACTTACAGTGACTTTTTGAAGAGACCCAATTATTATTGCTCAAAATAAATTGGGTCTTTTTAAGAAGTCCCGCAAGCTGTTTTTGTATGTGAAACTAACCCAGATCCCCTTGTGGTTATTAATGCTTAAAGAGATCTTTTTTTTCTTGGTTTCTTTTTTACTCCATCCTGGTGCTATAGGGGGATTCCAGGTTAGTTTCACCAAAAAAAAATCGATTTTGGTGACTTTTGGAAGAGACCCTATTTTAGTTGCATGACTTTTTTTTAAATAGTTGTTATTTATTAAAACTATATGAAACATATTTTGGGTCTTTTGAAGAAGGGAGAGTAATTTTTTGTCAGTAAAAATAACCCAGAATCTCTTTACAGCACCAGGAGGAAATATAAAAAGAAGCCAAGAGGAAATCTTTTCAAAAACCAATAGTAACCATAGAGGAAATTCCCGATTAATTTTACTAAGGAATGTCACTCACTGCCACTTCTTGAAAAAATCCTGTATTTTTATCAAATTTTTAAAATTCTTATAAGCTATAAATAATTGAGTTTAAAAACTTCAATCTCTTCAGCTATAGTAAAGGTTGATTAAAAAGTGTTGACAAAAATTGAACTTGCAATACTTATAGCTTAATGTTTTACAGCTTTAATAAGTAAAATGAAGTAACCTAATTTGAATGTTGATTGTTGAAACAATAAAGAACAGTTTAAGTGTAATGAGTTTTATATACTTGCATTTACGTTTTGGAAAATTTTAAGTTGATCATAAAAATTACCCATATAACATTTAAAAGAATAGTTAATTGGATATTTTATTGTTCATAATGTTTGATAATGGCTGGGTCAGGTAGTGGTTTTTTTCTAGAAGAAGATATAAAAGAATATAATTGTGAAAAAGATGTAAAGACAACTGTCAAAGTATGAAAAAATATAATGTTATCAAAATATGATTTAATTGAAATTTACTATTTTATTTGATATATGCATTCTGAAAATTTTGCTAAAAAGCATAGGTTGTATTTTTATTATAAAATTATAAAAAGCATGGTACAAGGGGCATACCAAAAGTTCTGCACAATGGCTATTAAATTTTCCATTATTTAGTTTACATGCCATCTGTCATAGCTATTATAGACATTAGTCATCACATTAATTACGTATGAAATTACTTGCTTATATCTTTTGGTTTTTATTGACTATTTTTTAATTTTAGACCATACAATTTTAGCAGTGTCTAATTTTAAGAAAAATGAGTGGCATGCCATTATTCATTTCCTGAAAAAAGAGGGTTTATTACCAACTGAGGCAGCTAAGAAGCTCAAATTGCATTATGGGGATTGTGCTCCTGACAGATCAACTGTTAGTTGTTGGATGAGTCGCTTTACATTTGGCAGACAGTCCTTGGAAGATGACCCAAACAGTGGTGCTCCAACAACAGCAAAGACTCACACAAACATTGATCTTGTGACAGGCATATTTGATGGAGATAGATGGGCATATATGATGAGTTGGAGAAACAATCAAGCTTAAGTCATGGGACATTGCAAAGAATAATTCACGAGGAGCTGGAAATGAAGAAGGTTTGTGCAAGATGGGTGCCTCGAGAACAACGCCAAAGTCACCATGATCTTTATGTCATAAATTTGAATGAGCTTGAAGAGCTTAAGGACAACTTTGGCATCAAATCATCACAGCTGATGAGACTCCTCTTCCTCACTTTATGCCCAAGACCAAACACCAGTGCATACAGTGGGTAGCCCCAGGAGAGAGCATGCCAAGCCAAGTCAGCTCCATCAATTGGGAAGTTTCAGCTGACTGTATTCTGGGACTGTGGTGGTATAATCCACATAGACTACTTCCCTCCAAAGCCAACAATCAATGCTGCCTACCATTCTAGTTTGCTTCAAACAGTCCACTCCAAACTGCCAAGAATCAGGCCTGGAAAGATTCATAAGTGCCTTTTTTTGCAGGACTATGCACGTGTCCACACAAAAAAAAGTTTCTATGGCTAAATTACGTAGCTGAAGTGGCAATTACTTCCTCATCTACCTTTTAGCCCAGATCTTGCTCCTAGTGACTTCCACTTATTTGTGCCACTCAAAGATACTCTCCATGGCAGATGATTTGGGTGTGAAACTGAGCTGAAGTCAGCCGTGAATGAGGTGATTAAGACCATGTCAAAAGACTGGTTTGAAGAAGGAATAAAGAAGGTTGCAGAGGGTTGGAGAAAGTGCATTGACTTGCAGGGAGATTATGTTAAAAAATAAACTTTGTTTTATTATTTCATGATTCTTTGCTTTAAAAATATAACAGTTTGTGCAGAACTTTTAGTATGCCCCTCGATTATAAAAAGCCTAGAAAATTTGCTAAAAAGCATGTACCCCATATCTTAACTGATTTTGATTATCAGTGATGTGCTGAAGTGGCTACTGCATTGCTTTCATACAGGTGAGCAGACATCTTCCTGGAGTCCATTATTACAAGAGATGAGAAGTGGTGTCTGTATGTTACCAAGTGCCATCAACACTGGGTTGGCAAGGATGAGCAGCCTAAACCTCAGCCAAAAGCTAGTTTCATCCACTAAACCTTATGGTCAGTGTTTGATAGAATTGCAAAGGTGTCATCCACTATGAGTTATTGCCATGCAACACTACCCTCACTATAGTAGCAAAAAGTGATGGTGACTGAATATTTCATTTCCTAATATGTTTTTTATTTTGTAAATATGTCAATAAAAGGTAATCTTTCAAAAACTACAAGAACTTTCCTTACAACCTGATGTTAGTAGCCCCTCTGTTGCTTTCCTGCAAGTCAGGAAAATAAATATAGAGATAAAATGAAAAATACCTGGTATATATAGAGGAAGGTTATTTTATTGTGACCATGTAAAAGCCCTGTTAACTAAACAGTTATTTTTGTTTTTTATTACTGATGGTGTACATGTACTAGCTGTTTGATTTTATAGTGTTATTGCAAACAGGTTTGGTTTAAATAATCTTCAATTAAAGAAAAACATTGAACAGGCATACATTTGTTATAGTTGAAAAAACTTCTCTTTTCAAAATTGTACTAATGAAATGCTAGCCATATCTAAGTATTCCAATGCCATTTTTTATAAAGAAATACTGTTCTAACATAACACTGCCTTGTAAATAAAATTTGGTTTTTAGGTTTGTGGGCTCTTATCAAATGCATTGCTGCATCAATAGAAATTGTACATCAATGTGATGATGTATAATGCCACTCTTATTGTGCAGTAGTTTATTTGATAAGAGCCCACAAACCTAAGATTTTACTCTCTTTACATGATTAGCTCTTGCAAGCATAATCTAAGTAAGCACACTGTCTGTGATGAGACTCAAAGCTCAAAACCATATTTAGAAGTGAGCTTGGGTGTGGCATGTGTGATGCACAATGCCAAAGCTTCACACTTTAGTGCTCTCTTCCCAAAATTAAATAATATTAATTTTATTGCTACTGTCATTTAAACATTTTGCAGCTGAATAATGATGACTGAAGATCTGGCAAAAGTGGGCAAATGTTTAAATATTGCTGGGTTCTTAAACTGATGGCATGAAAGGTTCAGACATCTTTGGACAATTTACATTCAGACAATATACTCTGACCATAAAGATAAGCTTTTAGCCTTTTTACAAGGCAAGAAAGTCTGTCTAAAAAAAATTGAATATAGCAAGTAAGTGCTTTTGCCAATCTTCGATTGCAGAAATAGTAGAAGCCTTATTCAAAATCATTCACATGATTGCTAAAGAGAAGAAACCTCACAACATTAACAAAACATTGATTAAACAATGCATGTTAAAAGTAGCTGGCCTTGTGTTGGGAAAAACATACAGCAAAAAGATGGCAAAGATTTTATTTTTGGATTCTACAATTATAACACCAATTGATAAGCTTGCAAAAGACATGGATAGTCAAGTTCTCAAAAAATTATGAGCCTCACTTTTATGTTCAATTCAATGTGATAAAACTACTAATACTGTCCAAATGTTGCAGTTGTCAGTTTACGTTAATTTTGATAAAATAGAATATTCTGTTTTGCAAACCTTTAGAGATAACATGTAAAGCAGAAAATGAATTTAAAGTTATCTCCACATTTATTGCAACAATTGAATAGGCTACCTTGGAAAAAATCTGTGGGTGTCTACATTGATGGTAATCTGACAATATTTGGTTCTCAAAATGAATTCATTGCAAAGATGAAGAATAAAACTTTCAATAAGGTAAGATCTCATTGCATGACTCACCAAGAGGCTCTAAGCTTTAGTTATTGCCATGAAAGTTAGGTAAAGCTTGCAACAATCATATGAACCATCAACTATGTTAAAGCAAATGCTGTCAATACAAAACTGTTTACCAAGTTTTGCAAGAACATAAATTCTAATTATGAGACTCTGCTTTTTCAAATATTCATTTGGTGGTTATTAAAAGGAAACATGTCAACCAGCATGTAGAAATAAAAGATGAACTTGGGCTGTTTTTTGAAGCTCATTGTAAACAAGATTTTCAATTTTTTTATTCAATTTTTTTTGTCTATCAAATCAAAAAAGTTTCATCTGACGTAGGCAAACTTTGCGAATATTTTCAAAGCATCAAGTGTTTTGAATTTGGTTTTTCATGGTAACAATATTGACTGTATCAATGATTGTGATGCCATTATTGTTTTGTGGCAAAACTGGAACTGGGCATTGTCAAATTCAAAAAGAAAATGCAGCTTCCTTTACTAAATGATACTGCTTTTGTGAAAAACCAAATTGAACTCGGGCAAGTTAAAGTTGAGGTGTAGGGTTACTTGTGACTTTTAAAACAAGAATTTCAATGATATTTTCTAGATTTAAGCGACATTAAATTTCCAAAATTGAAGATGAAAAAGAGTCTTTTCTATCTGAACAGCAATATTATTTTCAAAGATTTGCAGGAAGAGTTTTTGAAAATGAAATGGAACTCCACTGCAAAAAACAATTTTGAACCTATGCCACTGACTAATTTTTGGGAGAAATATGTGCACATATACAAAAGTGTAGATGCTGTAGCTATATGTACACTCCTTTCTATATATATATATATATATATTAGACCTCCCCAATTCCCGTACTTTTTTTTTCTGTATTGTGACTTTCCTGCATGGTTTTTTATGCTGATTTCAAAAATGTGCATAAAAAATTTTTTGGTTGAACGGTTTGGGAGCTATTTACCATTGCTTAGCAACAACTTTTTACAAAAATGATAAAAATCATTTAAAAGACACCTTTTCTTTTATAGTAGTTTAATAGCCTTTAAATTGTCAAAAAGAACTTTTTTAACTAAAACATTTAAAAAAAATTATTAAAATTGGTCAATTATTACTAGAGTTATAACTGTTTAAATGTGCAGGTTATGTGGTCACACATGGCTGATTTTTGTTGATTTCTTTTTACATGGTGCTAGAAAAGTGCTGAAAATTGCTGCGAAGAGGTTTTTAGAAGCAAAAAATTCAAAATTTTAATAAAATTAATGTATGAGCATCAGAAAAACAGTTACAAAAAAAAATTATCAAAAATTTCATGCATGACTGATTTTTGCACAGAATTTTCACATTGCACAATATAATTCCTGATCTGACAGTTTTGAAAATAAAAAAGTCAAAACAATAGACATGCAGTAACATAAACAAGTATGTATCAGTCTTTACATCACTGAGTAAATGCATATTATACAGTATATACAATATACATATATCATGACAACGTTTATAATAATATCATGCTGTTTGGTCTTCACAAAGATCAAAATTTTTAACAGTCTTTTTTGCTAGTAAAGGTCTGCTTTGAAGCTGTGGGATATTTTTGGTGAATCACTTCTACTTGTTGCAGAATATTTTGTCATCTAGCCTCATCTGTAGTGATAATATCAGTATAATCACCCTCAAACTTGACCGAATGTTCACCAGCATCATTTACAACTTTTAATTTTGTAATTGAAGGAATGAAAGAATTGTATTTTGAATAAATTTTTTAATAAAAATTTTGATCATGATAGTTTAGTAGGCATTCCAAATAAAAACTAAAAAAATAAATAAATATAAATTACCATTGTTTTGGTTTGCATGTCAGCACACATCCTTGAACTCATCTTGTCAGCAGCAATAAAATGTAAACTGGGTCCAACTTTTGGTCCAAATGATTCATTCTTTTCAAAATTTCGAGATTGCTTCAATGGTTTGAGTAAAAATAACATGGAATCAATAATAGAAAAAGCTGCTGAGAAAATTAAAATTATTGCACCAAAAGATGATGTCACTTACAAGTTTCATGATTTTACATGCACCTTCATGAAAAATTTCAATTCGTATCGTTCTTTTCAAAGAGGAGACTACCTACAACTGGCAAAGATAGTTCAAGTATGTATTATGATTGATTATATATATATATAATTAACTTACAGACCACAAAATTTTTTTAATTTAACATTAATTTTATTTGCCCCAACAGACTGTTTCGCCTGCCCCATTTTTACGGTGAAACAGTCTGTTGGGGCAAATAAAATTAATGTTAAATTAAAAAAATTTTGTGGTCTGTAAGTTAATTATCTAACCGCTCTGACTCGACGTCATTGAGCACTTTCCTGATGAGCACCGACCAAAAAATTTTGAAAAATTTCTATATATATATCTCTGTTTGCTTTACTTCGCCAGTACAGAGCTCAATAACCAAATAGTTAGAGCAGTATTTATTAATGAAAGCACTAAAATAGATTAAAAATTAACAATTTAAAATCCACGACAGCCTGTTTCATCCTAAGAATCGTCAGGTGGAAACTTATTCAAATCAGGGCTGCGAACTCAAAGCATTTTTAATCGAGTTCGAGTTCACAAAAAATTTGCAAGTCTGAGTTCGAGTTCTTTAAATTTCAATTTTGAGTTCACAAAATAGAGTTGAAAAAATACAGTTGGAATAGAGTTAAGAAAATAATTCAACTGCAAAAAACTGAGCACATGTTAAAAATGCTTTGTCATCAATGTTACCAATTTTAATCTATTATTAAACAAAATAAAAGTGGATAGCAAATTATAATTTGGCACCAACGCTGAGAAATGTTATAGTTAAATTTACTCATTAAAACTCAAACATCACAAACTTTTTCAAGTTCAAGTTCAAGTTTGAGTTCAGAAATTTTTATTTTTTGAGTTCGTGTTCGGCCAAAATTGCCAAGTTCTTCGAGTTCGAGTTCGCAGCCCTGATTCAAATAGAACCTGATGATTCTTAGGATGAAACAGGCTGTCATGGATTTTAAATTGTTAATTTATATCCAATAAAGTACAAACACTGCAGATAAAAATTTTATTAAAATTTGCAACAGTCTGTTTCACCGTAAAAACAGCTCATCAAGCGATATGCTTATTCAAATATATTCAAATATAAGAATATCGCCTGATGAGCCATTTTTACGGTGAAACAGACTGTTGCCAATTTTAATAAAATTTTTATCTGCAGTGTTTGTACTTTATTGGATAACTTTGCTCTTATCTTCAAATCATTGAGCACTGTTAAAAGTGAATTGTCAACACTGTCCCTTGTATATATATATATACAGGGTGTCAAGAAAGTTCCCGATCGATTTTTAAATTTAATGTAATTCAAAAACTTCAATGAATTATGATAAGTTCTGTATGTCATTTTTCCACTTAATCCTCCTTTTCAATGTTTCAGATACACTTTTCAAATTTTTTTGGCTAAAATAATAATAAAATGAGTAAAAGAGCTGCAATCATTCAACTTCATCGTGCGGGACATTCAAATTCTAAAATTATGAAGTTGCTAAAAGCACCAAAATCGACTGTTCGCGATACAATCTTGCGCTTCCAAGAACTTGGAACCATGGAGGATCGGGATAGGAGTGGACGACCTCGATCCGCTCGCACTCCAGCAAAGATCAAGGCCCTCAGGGAGAGAATTCGGAGGAACCCCAAACGATCCTTGAGGAAAACGGCTAAAGACATGAATATCAGCCATGAGTCTGTCAGAACAATTGTTGAACAGGATCTCAAAATGTCCCCGTACAAAATCAGGACAAGACAACTCCTAACTGACCTCCAGAAGCGAAAAAGAAAGGAGAGGGCCAAAATTCTGCTGAACCGTCTGAAGGGAGGCACGGAGAAAGGCAAAATCGTTTTTTCAGATGAAAAACTCTTCTCGGTGGAGGCAAAGTTCAACACCCAGAATGACAGGATTCTCGGAAAGTCGCCCAAGGACCTCCCTGATCATCTTCGATTCGTTTCACGCCAACAGAAACCCTTGTCTGTGATGGTATGGGGTGCGATCTCCAAATCTTGGAAATCTCCCCTCATTTTTGTTAAAGAGGGGGTCAAAGTGAATACAGATTCGTATGTCAATGATATTTTAACCCCTGCCCTCGCATCGATGAAGGAAAAGTTCAAAAATAAGTCCTTCACCTTCCAACAAGACGGCGCGCCTTCTCACACATCAAAGAAGACGCAGAAGTGGTGCGAAGAGCACTTTCCTTCATTCTGGACCAAAGATTTGTGGCCACCATCTTCGCCCGATCTCAATCCTATGGATTTTTGTGTGTGGGGTATTCTGGAAAAAGAAGCCTGTTCTTCACCCCATAACAATCTGGAGGATCTTCGAGCTTCCCTAAACGAGCATGGGAGAAAATTCCTCAAGATGCCCTTCGTGCTGCTTGTCAGAATTTCCAACAGAGGCTCCAACGTCTTATTGATACAGATGGGGATCATTTTGAATAAACCAGATTTTTTTATGTTCATGGAGCTTTGTTCTATCACCACAATAAACCTTTTGTTGATTTAACCTTCTGTCATTAGCCCTATATAATTTTGTTTAGGATCGGGAACTTTCTTGACACTCTGTATATATATATATGTACAGTATAATATAAATCCTTTAAAGGTCTAATGCCAATTTATATTTATTTTTTAGTTTTTACTTGGAATGTCTACTAAACTATCATGGTCAAAATGTATTGGAGCAATTGATCATGCACGATAGATGGGAGCTGCAATTGCTATTTTAAAAATGCTGATTGTCGGAACTGATCATCACTACAGAATGGGAATTTCAAAGACTCATGGAGTAGTTGCCTTTTCATTTTTTATAATTTATGTATATTTATGTTATTGATTTTCAATTCCAGTTGCTTCAAATGCTCCTTTTCTTGCTCTCATGCTTTGGAAAGATTTAAAGCTATGGGCAAACCGTGATCCAGCCTTATTTTCTACTTGCATACATAAACTAGACCTACATATTTGGTATCTTTCACCAAGACATGTATCATTGGCTTTGTTCTCAAAAAGACTTGACAACAAAATAAAATGTGGTATTGTGAAAGCAATGCAGAATAATCTTCCTTCACAAGTTAAAATAGGCAAACCTGAAAGACACTGCATGTATGAGGACAGCACACTAGAACGCTTTGTCTCCTCAGAGCCATGGCTATTCTTTTAACTGTTGGGAGTTCACCCAATGTTTTTTGTTTGCACTTCATGTGAAGAATGTGAACTCAATTCTTCATTTCTTCAATTAAAAAATGTTGTTTCTGGATTTAAAAGTTGTAAATGATGCTGGTGAACATTCGGTCAAGTTTGAGGGTGATTATACTGATATTATCACTACAGATGAGGCTAGACAACAAAATATTTTTTGCAACAAGTAGAAGTGATTCCCCAAAAATATCCCACAGCTTCAAAGCAGACCTTTACTAGCAAAAAAGACTGTTAAAAATTTTGATCTTTGTGAAGACCAAACAGCATGATATTATTATAAACGTTGTCATGATATATGTATATTGTATATACTGTATAATATGCATTTACTCAGTGATGTAAAGACTGATACATACTTGTTTATGTTACTGCATGTCTATTGTTTTGACTTTTTTATTTTCAAAACTGTCAGATCAGGAATTATATTGTGCAATGTGAAAATTCTGTGCAAAAATCAGTCATGCATGAAATTTTTGATAATTTTTTTTTGTAACTGTTTTTCTGATGCTCATACATTAATTTTATTAAAATTTTGAATTTTTTGCTTCTAAAAACCTCTTCGCAGCAATTTTCAGCACTTTTCTAGCACCATGTAAAAAGAAATCAACAAAAATCAGCCATGTGTGACCACATAACCTGCACATTTAAACAGTTATAACTCTAGTAATAATTGACCAATTTTAGTAATTTTAAACATTTTAGTTAAAAAAGTTCTTTTTGACAATTTAAAGGCTATTAAACTACTATAAAAGAAAAGGTGTCTTTTAAATGATTTTTATCATTTTTGTAAAAAGTTGTTGCTAAGCAATGGCAAATAGCTCCCAAACTGTTTGACCAAAAAATTTTTTATGCACATTTTTGAAATCAGCATAAAAAACCATGCAGGAAAGTCACAATACAGAAAAAAAAAGTACGGGAATTGGGGAGGTCTAGTATATATATTATGTTTCATCAATTTACATGACCAAAAATGGCTTTTCTTCCTAGATATAAAGACGAGACACAGGGCAAACTTGATTGTAAAGCCAATCAACACCACCAACAATCACCACACCATGTTATTTGGTACCAAGTCACAAATAAACTTTAGGTTTTTTAAAAAACAGCTACAACCTTCTTATTAATAAAATTTAGCTATTGCTATTCTCCTCAATGCTGTTAGATTTTTTAATATAGTAGGGTTTGAGTTTGTTTGTATCATCAAAGGGGTGCAGGTTTTGTCTGCATGATGAAAGGAGGTGTGTCTTAAAAAATTTAAGAATCTTTGCTGTATATATTGAGGTATAACAGCTGGTAACATAAATGCTATTACTATTTCTTAAAATTTTATTAAATAAAAACTGACATATATCGTATTAATGACAAATAATGTGGTAATAATGGAAATATGTAAAAAACAGTTAAACCCAAGCAATTAAGTTGACAGTTTTTGTAATTAAATTGAGAATTTGATATAAAAAGTTATTTTTTAAAAATGCAAAAAATCTGTGATTTCCAAATAAAGGGCTATATTTTAAAACAAAATTTTTTCATCCATCTGTTTTTCAGTTTATCATTTATTGAAAGCAAAACATACCAACTTTTAAGCATGTTTGCATGGTTTTTATCATTTATACTGTTACATTATATTGTCTTTTTATTGTTATAACACGTTACATTTTTCTGCTACAACAGCAATATCAAACATTGTACAATTTTTTATATACCAATTTTTCAAATAAAAGTGCCTATGATGAAAAATTGAAAAATTACATGAAGTTTATCAAAGTTTATTCAAGTGTATTTTTTGTTTTGTGCTTCAAGATGAGAAATACACTAATATATAAATGTAAAAAATAAATTTTCCAGATCACAGGAAGACAGTGAAATGACCATACCAGGCTTTGCAAAAGTCCTGTTACAGTTTATTTTTTTTAAATACAATGTTCTGTTAGAATACAACTCAGATCTTTTTACATGTAATTAATGTCAAACTATTACAGATACTATTTCAGTTACCAAACAGTGTCTAAATTATAAATAGATAGTAATGGAAGCCAAAAGAATTGAAGTGTTAGCACTCTTACATGCATGCCATGGAAAATCTGACATTGCCACACTAGCAGTATCTTTTCTCCATTTAAGGCTACAACACCAAGCATCATCACAGATGCAGGATGCTTTGTTGTTGACACCTTGCGAATTTCAGAAATGTCTTTACCAAATGTTACAACATGGCTGTTCTGCTTGTTGAAGACTGGATTAACCATAAATGTCTTCTGATCGAAAAAAATGAGGATTTGATTTTCATGGTTTTTCATGTCATTCAAAAGACGGGTGCTTTTCTCTATACACTTTTGAATCATCAAATGACTTAAGAGAGGTTTCTTCAGAAGTCTTAGGCTCTTTCCTCCCCTGCTTTTGATTGCCCTAGACATAGTGGACATGGAAATTTTTCTTTGAGCAAATTTTCTCATTTTCAGGGTTGGATCATTTTTGAAGGAGGCATTTTTGACAGTTTCACACTTGATTACCTGAGGCCTACCTGATTGAGGGTGATCTTGAAGTGATTCAGAGTTTTCAAGACGTTTTACAACTCTAATGCACAGTCATTCTACTGATGTTTAATATTTCAGCAATGTCAGATTTTCCATGGCATGCATGTAAAATTACTGATACTTTAATTCTTTTGGTTTCCATTACTATCTATTTGTAATTTAGACACTTTTTGGTAATTGAAATAGTATCTGTAATGATTTGACATTAATTACATGTACAAATATCTGAGTAATATTCTAACAGTAACATTGTATTTTAAAAAAATAAACTGTAACAGGACTTTTGCAAAGCCTGGTACAGTCTTCTAGTTAACTATTTCCCTCTCAATAATTGGTCACAAACAAGATAATTGTACATTAATAAAACATAATGAAAAACTTACAAAAAACACAGTACATTTAGAAAAATGGTGAAGAATTAATAGCAATTTTAGTTGGGATTAAATAACTTTCCATGTGCCATCTGACTTCATCAAATTGTTATAGCATCTTATCTAATATTGACTAGTCAAGTTAAATTTATAAAGAAATATTACTATAAAGAAAGCATTTCAGAACTTTTCAAGTTTTTTTAAGTAAATTATTTTTTTATTGTTTAGCTTCCTTGCCAAACAGTTTTTTAATAGTCAGTTTAAAAAACTTTTTAATAATTCAGTTATTCTTGAACAAACTCTATTCTATTTGTAATTAAAAACCTTCAAAACCAACTTTAAAATGTTGAAAACAAACAGTAAAGATACAGTAAACCTTGGTTAATCTGAATTCGATTTGACACACAAATTGATCTGTATTACGCAAAGATCTGGATTATCTGAAGGCTATTGTTTCAAGCCAGACATTATGCAGAGTAGTAAGATGTAGATAAAAACCATCTTATTTGAACATATGTATAAAAGACTGAATGGTAAAATTTTTTAACATAAACAAATTTGTTTATACAGTTTAAACACTTGTAGAGAACTAACAAGTTAGTGTACTTTAATAGCTTAGCTATGCAGCACAATTATAGCACACTTATATATGACACAATTATAGCAAACCAACCAACACACTTCCTAAATTGCACTGATAGAAATTTCAAGTAACAAGCAATATAGCCAATGCTTGTAAAACATAATGTCAAATAATGTTTATGATGTTAACAAAAGACATCCTGCTACAGATGTGAAGCAGTAAAATCCAGACTATGAATATAAAAAGAACAATTTTTATATAGAATAGGCAAAGATCTATATTAAATAATCCGGATTATCCAAAGCTTTCTATTGAGAAAAACATTAGAAATCATTCATACCTTTAGTTTTAACTGGATTAGGTGAACATCTGGATTAACCAAGGTTTACTGTAAATATTTTAAAAACTAATCAATTTCAATTTTTTTTTAAAGACTGAAGAAGAACTTAGATTATTAACAGTTGATGAATCACTCAATGAAATTCAACGTGCAAATCATATCATAACGTAAGGATTTTTTATATATATTTGAAAATATTCAATTAAATATATCTGCTTAGTGTGTTTTTGGTGTAGGTCAAGCATGCACAACTCAAAATTGATTAGTTATGTTTTCAACAATATTTTCAATTGCTTATTAAACAATTATACCTTAAATTTTAATTTTTTGATATATTAGGTTGAGGAATATGTTCATGGTGTTTTTATCAAAGATTTTTATTTAAGCAAAAATGAAAAGTTATGGCTATAAATTAATAAATTAGTAATTCTCTGTTGCTGTTTACAACCTCCTCCCACCTCTTGACCAATTTGTCGATGCCATTCTGCCAAAAATCCCCAGGTCTGGTATCAAAGAATTTGTTGAGCCAGTTTTTAAGATCTTCTACATTGTCAAAGGTAATGCCCCTCATATGGTTCGACAAAGAGCGGAAAAGATAGTAATCCGTGGGTGCAAAGTCCAGAGAATACAGCAGATGCTGAAAGACCTCCCATTCAAGCTCTTGGAGTGCGGTTTTGACCACTTGTGCAACATGAGGCCTGGCGTTGTCATGAAGAAGTATGGTTTGGTCTTGTCAATGGGGTCTTTTCAGTCAAATAGTCTCATTCACGCGATGTAGTTGGACTATGTACAGCTCCTTGTTGACCGTGGCATTTTTTTCAAGCATTTCCCAGTGCACCATGCCCTCCCAGTCCCACCAAACGCAGTCATGGTCTTTCTTGGATGGAGGTCAGGCTTAAGTCTCAGCTTCAGCGCATCTCCAAGCCACCAATTCCTTTCTTTGCTTCATATTTATATATAGGCACCATTTCTCATCTCCCATGACAATTTGGCACAAAAAGCGCTGTTTGTGACCACGTGTTGCAAGATGTTGAAAAGCAATTTAAAGGCGATTTTCTTTGTTGTTTTCGCTAAGCTCATGAGGCACCCAGACTCCCACTTTTTTGGCAAATCCCATTGAATGAAGATGATTGAGAATCATTTTTTGATCACAGTTTATTTTTTCGGCCAATTCACGACTTGTTTGGCAACTTTTCTCCTTCAAAAGTGCTTTGAGATAGTTTCATCAAATTCAGAAAGTCTTTCGCTGCGAGGTGTGTCATCGATGTCAAAATTGCCATTTTTGAACTTTGCAAACCATTTTCTTGCCGTAGATTTGCCTATGACACCTTCCCCATATGCCATGCAAATGTCCCAGGCTGCTTCAGCAGCTTTTTAGATTGGATGAAAAGCAAAGAATAGCAGGTGTTGAAAATGTTGCTTTTTATCCCCCTGGATATTCCATATGTAAGCCTCACAAATAATAAAATCTCAAAATACTCAAAAAGACAATCATCACAGTTTTTTACAGTAGAAAGAGCTCTATCGAATGAATATAACATTTTGCCCAGTAGTAAAAAATCATTGTAAAATAAAAGAAAATATAAAACGCTACAAACATATTCCTCAACCCAATAGTATCATTTCAATTGCATTTTAACTTGTGTTTTCTCACTATGTTTTTAAAAATATGTTAAGTAAAGCTGTATTTGTCAAATGCTACTTATTTCAACTTTGATTTAATAGGTTTGATTTACATAGCAACTTTATTTTTTTAACTTTCATAACAACTTAATTACAAAAACTTTCATAATAGCCATGTTATGTTGTCTTTTGTTAAAATTGGCATTCTCTAGGACAAGGATGAAAACATTTGGCGTAAACAAAGTAAAGCTTTAAAATCTTGTAATCCAATCAAAAATTACTTAATAAATGCATTGTATTATACAACAAAACACTTTGTATTCCTTGTTTTATTATGTCTATTAAACGTGCAAATAATAATGTTGATTGTAAATGCTTCATATTAGCCATTGCGGAAATGGGTAAAGCTTTATTCAAGCTTCGATAAGGGAAAATGGTGTTAATTAAGATGTTGACTGCCAATGCCAAAATCACTGATCCCACCCACAGTGTTAAAATATTTTTTGCATTTTTTGATTCTACTTGATACCAAAATAAGATCTGTACCAATAAATTGCTAAAATTCTAAAAATTCTCTACAATGCAATACTTGAAATAAAGATATCATTGTAGTAGAAAAGTGTATACATGGTGCACTGTAAAACTGCCCTGTATACACTTACAGGGTGCAAATTATGTATGGGAACATAGAAAAGTTGAAATTATTTTTCAGTCAAAGGACCAATTGATTTGATGTTCTCAAATTTTATAGACATATATATAGACATAATAAAAAACATTGAATCATTCAATGTGAGATCCTTTATTTTTCACAACTTCACATAGACGGCGTTGGAAGTCAGAGCATGCTGACACTATAGTCTCAGGGGGTATTGAACCCCAAGCTTTCTTCAGGGACTGCTTCAGCTAGACAACATTTCTATGGGGCTTAGCACAGGCCTTGCTCTCTAAAATAGACCATATGGAGTAGTCCATTACGTTTAAGTCTAGACTGTATGGGGGTTAAATCTACTTGTCCCAGAATCCAGAAAAATTGACTGTGAGCCACTCCTGTGTCTTTCAGGCTGTGTGGCTGGGTGCCCCATCTTGCTGGAACACAAACGGTTCTTTTCCATAGATGGAAAGGACCCAGGGATAAATTTTATCCTTTAAAATTTCAATGTAAATGTCTGAATTTATTTTTGTATTGGCTTCAACAAAAATAATTGGGCTTTTGTGTCCATCTGTGGTGACGGCTGCAAAAACCATGACCGACTGCAGCTTTTGACTTTTGAAGATCATTTTATGGTCTATAGGAACAGTGGAGAAATCAGTGGAGAGGATGCGATCATTCTGCCTATTCACAGCTGCCTCCACTGTAAAAATTTTTTCATTGGAAAAGATGATAGGTGGATGGTCATGGAACTTGATCCGATCAAGAATTGCTTTTGCCTTTTTGCGTCTATTCTCCTTATCTGTAATAAATAGGAAATGGTGTTTCTGGAGCTTATAACTGTGGAAGTTAAAGTCCTTGTGAACCAGGTTTTACATAGTCTTTTTGCTTACTTTGGCTTCTCGAGCCATCTTTCTTATGCTTTGTCAAGGATTGTGCTTGATCTTGCATTTCGCTTGCTTTATCAGTTCTGGTGTGCAGGCATTTTGGGGACATCCACTTTTTGGGAGGTCAGCTGTCCTACCTGTTACCTTGAATCGTCATAGGGTCAACCAGACCAGTTTTTGATAGACATTAAGTGATCTAACAATTTCTTTGGTACATCTTTCTGCTAAGTGAAGCGCCATATTCTTTTGCGACACGCAATTCAAGGAGTATCCATCAGTATTAATTAAATCAATAATGTATAATGATAGTGCATTAACTCTAATTTATTATCAGTAAATTACATGACATAAATTAAAATACTCATGAAATAATAGTCGTTTAAATTATGTTCCCATACATAATTCACACCCTGTAAGTGGATGAATGGCAGTCAACATGTTAAGATTAATTTTTGGTGTATTCTTCCCTTGTCCTGTTCTGTTCTGTTCTAAATGTTAATTAATACTTGTAATAAATGTTTTTTTGTATAACTTTCTCAAAAAGCATCTCTATTTTATAACTTTTTTCATATTTCATGTTTTAATAATTCTAATAAATTTTAGGTGTGGTCAAGAAGTTCAATGTATCAGTGTTGTTCGAAATTTACCTTTTTTGTATAAGAACTGGGAAAGTGAAAGTCTTCAAAAAGTTATTCCTAAGCTAATTCGTGTCTTAAAAAATGCAGGTATTTTGTAGAATTAAAAGCAGTATTTATATTAATTAAAAATTCTGTTATAGTTAATGTAAAACATCAATGGTTAATTTAGTATCTTTTACCTAGTATCATAGTTGAAGCATTTATTTATATATTTAAAAGCAGTGTTATATATTGATCAGTGCATTTAGTTTTTAAGTGTGCAATGCAAGCTTTTGTTGACTTGTTCGATATTTAAATAATGATCAAGTTTTGTCAATGCAAGCTGTTCAGTAAATACAACTGCAGCAATTATATTTTTTCAGTGCTTTTAAGAATATTGCAATTCAAAGCAACACAACTAAGTGCATAAAATTTTATTTTCAAATGCTTTCGGCTTTATAAGCCTTTTTCAAGATAAACTTAAACTTAAAATCAAATTAAATTAAATTTTTCACACATTATGGTTAATTTGATTTGAAATTTAAGTTTTTTTTTTAAAGGGCTTAAAGTTTAAGTTTGAAAATAAAATTTTATGAATTTAGTTGTGCTGCTTTTAAGTTTATCAATTAGAACCATAGAAGTAATTTTAACAAATACTATCAAATCAATTTTTCTTACATAATTTGTATTCATTATATTTTTAATATTGGATTTCACAGTATCATTGTAAAATCACTTCACCCATAGTTTAAATAAAGAACTGTTTATGAGTGAATAAAAAATTTTTATAATAGCTCATTGATGAAAAATTTCTCAAAATGTCTCCAAAAAAATTTCCCAAAATGTATGGCATATTCTATTCAAAAACCCTAAAATTAACTCTATTAATAAAAGAATCTCTATCAGTCATAAAAGCATTTAAATATTCAAGTTAAAGTTTAACCCTTTCAAAACTATGTATATATAAAACCATACAATTGTCAATTTTAGACAGATTAATTTTTTAGTATCGCCTCAACCAATTTCTTGTAAAAGCAAAAAAATTTTAAAATTGTACTTACTTGGTCAATTACTTGATTTAATTAATAGAATAGTTGTATTTACTTGATTAATTTGGCTTTGATAACATTTTCACATTCTTAGTAACCTTTTGTACCATAAATTTTGACATTTACAAAACAAACAACATATATACAAAAACAACTGTCGGCTTAGTTGGTTTATTCTATTGCATGCATATTTGTTGTTAATTCAAAATGTGTATAGCACACATTTAAGCAAGAGGCAATACAGAAATGCACACGATTAAAAACACCCAGAGTTAATTGCACAAGACACAGTTTATACATTGAAAAGTATAATTGCAACAAGTAAATACTATCTTAAAATTTGTTGTAACTCAAACGCTGAGGTGGTTTCAACACACAACCAGAATGAGTAATATAATAACTTGACACCTCATCCTTATTGTTTTTTGCATTAATATTTTGCTCAGTTGAAATTTCAACAAGTTGGTTGGCACTATTTTCCCTACACTGTCTTAGAAATTCACAATTATGAACTACCAATCCATAATCAGGAATATCAACAATGGTGTGATACTATCCATATGAAAACCTGGGCTGATCAGTTGATTTAAAAACCCAGCCTCTCAAATTTTCATAATAACCATCATCAATAAACACATCTGAATTATTTATCAACTGCAGCAAATTACGTGAATTATGGCAATTATAATAATTTAACTTTTCTCACTGCTTTTTTTCAAAAATAACATATAAACAACCAATTTGATTCAAGTTTAGCTGATAAAATAGGAACTCTAGTGCATAATAACCTACCCATCAGTAATTCCATTGGACTGTAACCAGACCTTAACAGTGATGTTCAGTATGCTAAAAGAGCAAGATATGATTCATGCAATTTTTTTGAACGATTTTTTATGGTTTGCAAAGCTCTTTTTGCTTCTCCATTACTGTAAGCATATCTTGGATTACTTAAAAGTATGACAAAATCTATACTGGTTAGAAAAATTTTAAAAAGCAAAGGATGAAAACTGAAGACCCCATTAAACATAACTTACTCAAAAATACCAAACTTAGAAAACATTGATTTCAAACGTAGTAGATATTATATCATTGGTAGTTGACCCACAGTTTAATAATGTTAATTCTACTACTCATCTTGAAAAATAATAATCAATCACCAGTAAATTAATACAACAGTTGAAATGAAACAAATCACATGCCACTTTTTGCCAAGGGCAATGAGGTAAAGTGGATTGCAATGACAGGTCAGTAGGATTGATACAATATTTAACACATATGCTACAGCAATTCACAAAAGATTCAATATCCCACTCAAACCTGGCCACCAAATGCTTTGCGGTCTAGCACAACATTTAATAATGCCTTGATATCCTTCATATATGTTGTTTAAAATTTCTTTTTGCAATATCTTTGGGATAACAATTCAAACTCATTTTAATAAAATCCCTGTTTGGAACAAAATATTGTTGTGCACTTGAAAGTATGGTTGCAAGTCATGACCAACATGTCTTTGTAAAGGCTACCCATTTTGACAAAAATCAATCACTTGTGAACATACATGATCTGATACAAGTTCATGACAAATTTTCAGAAGCAGGTTATTTGAAGCAGATAAATATACAACAACATAATCAACATGATTTTCTACTTCACAAAGCAAATTATAATCAGATAATTCAAGACAGATTTGCAGTATATTACGGCTAGATTCTTATATCTCTAGTAGACACGAGAAAGTGTATTTGCAGTATATTATGGCTAGATTCTTAGCGTAATATCTCTAGTAGACGTTAACCACGCGTTCCTTGTATGGATACAGTTTTTAACTAAATCCACTTCAGAGTATTCCAAACAAGAACATTACATTAGTTGAAGAGAAAGAAAAAGACCTAGTTGCTACTATTAAAAGAAATCGTCTCACAGAAACTAACAAAAAGCACTGATTTTGAAGATGACATAATGTGAGAAAGGAAATTAATCTGTGTTTTAATTTAAATTGAGTTTGAAACTAGGCAGGGCCGCTTTGGTACTAACATCCCGGCCCCGTTGAGAATAATTGGGTATTTTCAAAATCATGAACTTTGAAGATACAATTATAACATAAAAAAGACCTTAACATAAACTAAATTGGAAGACGAAAAATACAACACAACACTAGAATCTACAGTTTTGGTTGAACAGTTTCAGCAGCACTAATTAAGCAGAGATTTGTGATCGGACAATCAAACACCAAAGTTGCAGTTTTAATCTTTGCGCTGCATACCACTCCTTGTTTATCATTTTGAGTCTCTAAAATGACACCCATATGCCAAGCGTTTCAAGGTAAATTGTCATCAGCGATTATAACAACGTCTCCGACAGTAAAGTTTGGATCTAATTTTGTCCATTTATGACCTTTTTGCAGAATCATTAAATATTCCTTTACCCATCTTTTCCAAAAAAGGTTTGCTAGATACGTCACATGTCTCCAACATTTGCTGGAATAAACGTCAAAAGAGTCTTTGGTTCCTGGTGGCAATGATTGTTCTTCTTTAAGACACAAAAGCATACTTGGTGTTAGAGGTTGAAGGTCTTTAACATCATTTGAAACTGCGGTCAGCGGCCGACTGTTAATGATGTTTTCCACTTCGCACATAAAAGTTGTTAGACTTTCATCATCCAAAGTTTGTTGTCTAACAACAGAGTTTAGTATTTTTCGAACAGAATGAATACAACGCTCCTACACTCCACCATGGTGAAAAGCAGCAGGGGTGTTAAAATTCACTTGATTTGCTTCATGAATGGCCTGAAGTAGTCGACCTCCACAAAAGAAAAGGTGGCATTTCTGGAGTTACTCTATTAGGAGGAAGATCTGCCATTTTCGGTTTTCCTAGTTCTTTGTGAACTTTTCAACATTTATAACAACGGTTTAAAATGCTTTGCATCAAGGAATTAGCATTTGTTATCCAATATTTTTCCCGAAGCATCAAAAGAACATGAAGTTGTCTGACATGTCCTAAAGTTGTATGAAAATAATCAATTAGTAAAGCTGCAACGTTAGAATTGTGTGGAATTAAAATTTGCAGAGAGTATAGTTTAATCTTCCACCAACTCGAATAATTCCATTATTGTCTAAAAAAGGATCAAGACTTACCAATTAACTACTTCCTTTTACTGTTTTACCAGTAGATAAATACTGCAGCTCATCCAAAAAATACTTCCACTGAAGAAATTTCACAATTTGAATTTCTGCTTCATGTAGTTTTTCAACAGACAAGGGTTGAATTGTTTTTGAATTTTCTTTGCGAAAACATCAATTTTGAGCGTTTTCACTTCATGACCTTTGCAAATTGTTTCAAAAACAAAGCAGCCAGGCTATTACTGATCTCAGCTTTGTCCATTTTGAGTATTTGCAAAACAAATCATCCACTGTTGTACAAACTGACACACAAATGTTGCATACCTTTGGCGCTAACTTAAATTCTACATCAGTTTCTGAGGAGACAGAAAGAAAATCTGGTTGAGCTGGCCACATTGCACAGAAACTTTGCAAAAATGGAGGACCGTTTTTCCACAATGAGCACTTGAGAAACACTGCTAAAGACATGATCCTAATTGCTTTATCTGCTGGATTAGAAGAGCTAGGCACATAAAACCATTGAGACAAACTAGAGTTATTTCAAATAAAAGCAACGCGATTAGCAACAAACATTTTGAAAGCACAAGATTCATTCCAAAACTGTAGTACTGTCAGTCCAAAAATACGAATGCATTCGAGAAAATTGCATTTCTTTACGCAAAAAGTTATCATTCTTAACAGACATTGTGGCAGCATTTAATTCAAGTCTAGGAATAGTGCTTGTGAAGATAGGTGTTTATCTGCATTTAGCCAATAAAATAGAACTGTGACATTCAGAAGATTCGTTGATTAATCTTATGTAAGAAACACTGGTATAAACATCTTCTGATGCATCAGAAAAGTGATGAAACTCAACTACATTAATTATGCCAAAATCACACGGCTTTACACAACAATTTACATAAAAAAAGCAAAGTTGGTTGATTTCATCTATCCAGGCATGAAACTTGATTAGCAATTGAGCATCAATGTGATCATCCCATGCAAGCTTTTGGCGACAAAGTTGTTGATGAAGAATTTTCATAGGTAGAATGATAGGGGCCAAAAAACCTAAAGAATCATAAATTGAATTAACTATGGAAAGCAATTGCCATCTATTGAGGCAAGTTTTCTTAATATTAGACATGTCAAAATGAAAAGTATCTGTTTTTGTTGACCACAATAAACCAAGAGCTCATGCTTCCGGGTTGTGCATAGGAAGATGCAGGGAGTCGGACTTCATGGCTTGATCCGCTTCAGGAATTGTTTGCAAGACATGATTGCTATTGCTCACCCACTTCGTTATGTTGAAACCACCCTTCTTCAGTAATTCTGAAAGCTGTGAAATCAAGCTTATTGCCTCTTCTTCATTTGCTCTGGAAGCCAAGCAGTCATCTATGTAAAAATTATTAAAAACTGCTTCTGTAACCCCAGTTGGGTATTTAGATTCATTAGCTTTAGCAGTTTTGCATAGGGCAAAATTTGCACAACTTGGTGAGCAAACAGCACCAAATAAATATACCTTCATTCGGTATTCTTGTGATGGTTCATTTAAATCACCATCTTTCCACCACAAGAAACGCATTAAATCACAATCCTTTTCCATTAGTTCAACTTCATGGAACATTGATGGTATGTCCCCATGATCGCAATTGGCTCAAGTCAAAATCTGCAAAGAACTTCTAAAAGAGAGTTAGTTAAATCAGGTCCCTGAAGAAGATTGCCATTTAACGAAAAGCCCCAAAAGCGAGCAGAACAATCAAATACGACACGAATTTTTTCAGGTTTTAGCAGATGATATACACCATGATGCAGGATAAACCAAATGTTTGTTTCCTCGCAATTTGTAGCTTTTTCAGCATAATTATTATCTAACATCTTGCTTACAAATTGTACGTAATTGTTGTAAAAATACGGTTTCTTCAAAAATTTTCTTTTTAAACTCATTAGTTGTTGATAAGCAAACTCTCTATTGGGAGGAGGTTTTAAGTTAGAAAATTTTAAAGGAAGAAAAATTTCATAATAATTGTTTTCGATTTAATTGAATCATTAACTTCAGCTAGAAATTGTTTATTTTCAATTGAGGCCTCAGTGGTCTCCAAGCTGCACATGTCCATACACATGTCACATACTGCTGAAAATTTATTTTTAACAAAATATATGCAGTTCTTCTCACTGGGCCATTTTGAAAACCTGGGACCAATCACCGACCATCCTAACAAAGTTTTTAGAGCATAAGGTCCACCATTTTGACTTGGAATTACTTCAAGAGGTCGAAGCACTTGCGGATAGTTGCATCCGATAAGTAAACCAATGTTAGCATTAAGTTCGGGCATTGAAATATGATTCAAGTAATCCCAATTACTCACATCTAATTTAGTAGGAATTTCATTTTTCGAAATAGGAAGAGACTTCAAGGAAAAACATTGCGACAGCACAACATGCTCATTTTCGTTAAAGTCATCACACACTTCTAAGTTTTGGATAAATTGCGCATTTGTAACCACATTGCAATTTGAAATAGTCGTAGTTGTTAATTGAACATAACGACCAGTTACATTGAGCTCGTTAAGTAAATCAATACTGCAAAATGTTGTGGTGCTGCCTGGATCTAGTAAAGCATACATTTTCACAAAATTACCTCCAGAGCTGGCACAAACTTTAACCGGAATGATTGGAAGCATTACATCGTTTGTTTTGTTTTAACTAAAACCCACAAAAGCGCATTCTGCTGATTCTGAGGAAGCAGGTTTCTTATCAGAAGTTGGAGGCGGGGGAGGAGGATGCAAAAGTGTTGTGTGCTTTTGCAATTTTCCTTCCGGCAGCAGTCAGTTCTTGAACAACAGTCAGCATGATGTCCTGGTTGCAAGCATGCAAAGCACAACTTCTTTTGAATAACAAACTTATATCTGTCTTGATAAGAAAGATTTTGAAACCTTTTACAGTGATTAAGATAATGAGGAGCCAAACACATTAAGCAAGATTTAATGGAATCAGTATTAAATTTTACAGCTGATGCAAAAAACAATTTTTGATTGTTCACCCTTTTCTTTACCGAAACACTGAATACTGGATTGCTTAACTCATGAGCTCGCTTTCGCACAAAATATACAATATCTTCAATTGAAATGTTTTTCTTTACCTCATGCATTATGTTGTCAGCAACTGCACGCCATTTATGCTGTATTGGTACAGGCAAGCAATTCATAATTTGTTGTAGAACATGCTGAGTATTAATTTCGTTAACACAACCAATTCCCTTCAAAGTTATTACACATGTTTTTAAATCTATAGCAAAAGCACTTAATTCACTAGAATTATTTGTTGCCAAGTTGCCAAAGAAGGACCTTCAATAAGCTTCGAAATAAAAGCACTAGTTATTTGATAAGGTTGCCCAAAATTTTCTTTCATCAGAATTTTTGCACAGTGGAGTGCATCTCTAGCATCATGAATATATAAACAGTTACAAACTAGATCTTTAGCCATACCTCTAGTGTATTGTGAAAGATAATACAAACATTGCCAAGAATCCGGTTCTTTGTTTTCAATAATTGATTCAAAGGCATTAATAAATTGATAGTACCTGATTGGTTCACCACAAAATGTTGGCATATCCACAGGGGGTAATTTCAACGTTGCAATACTTGAAATGACTTGTTCTTGTGAATGAAGCGGCATGAGAAACGATGTTGGATGCATCTGAGACGTTGAGCTGACAAAAGGCACTGAAGTTGGCGTGTTATGCAGCTCTGGCAGCTTCGGAAACACAGATTGAAACGAAGCTTGCAGTTCGTCTTCAGAAGTTGCTACTGGACAGACATTAAAACCAATAGTAGGTTTAAAATTCACTTGATCAGCTGGTTGATTAGTGGAGTGCCGTTGCTTGGGCAAAGGTGTAGATACGGCTAGATAAATAGCTTCAAATTTGCTTGTGCTGGGAGCTTCCAGTTTACTTGTACTTGGTTTTGGCTGAGATTTTGTAGAAGCTTTGTGTTTACTCCGATCAGAAACAGAGAAGCTTCTTTCGGAGATTTTGTCAATAATATCACTTTCAATCGCAGCACATCAAGTTCTTTTTGTAGAATTCGCTTGCGATTTATTATCTGCCATTCTTCTCTTTGACTTTGAATTTGAAGTTTTCTTATTTCTTCTTCGCGAGATTTTTCAAATGCACGTTGTTGTTCTTCTACTTCTTCAATACTTTGTTGTAGAGCACATTGCTTGTCTTGTGATGATGTGTCTTGTCATGACTCACGCTCTTGTTCTTCTCTGCGCTGTCGCAAGATCAGCTCTTCTTGCTCTAATAATTCTTTTTGTTTAAGAGCTTCCATTTCAACTTGCAACTTTGCTTCTTGAGCAGCAGCACAAGCCTTTAATACAGAAGAAGTCTCACTTCTCTTAGAACTTGAAGTCACAGAACCTTTTGAACCAGATTTGTGACTTTTTGATTTTGAAGCATCACCTTTCTGCTGAGAACCTTTAGATCAGGTGATGATGCCTTCCATTCTTGTTTTTGAAGTTAGTTAAAAACTTTCTATTACAGCTAGATTCTTAGTGTAATATCTCTAGTAGATGTTAACCACGTGTTCCCTATATGGATACAGTTTTTAACTAAATCCACTTCAGAGTATTCCAAACAAGAATGTTACATTAGTTGAAGAGAAAGAAAAAGACCTAGTTGCTACTATTAAAAGAAATCGTCTTGCAGAAACTAACAAAAAGCGCTGATTTTGAAGATGACATAATGCGAGAAAGGAAATTAAACTGTGTTTTAATTTAAATCGAGTTCAAAACTAGGCAGGGCCACTTTGGCATTAACAGCAGTAGATAGTAACTTTTTTGGGACATACATAACTTTAAAACAGAACAACATTAATCTCATGTAAAATCATTGTATTCACAGAGACAATTCATATAGGTTCTTATTACCAGTGCTACAACAGTTGATCAAAGAACACTTGATCAAAATGACACTTAATCGAAATGACATTTAATCAAAACAACGCTTGATCAAAGTGACACTTGATAAAAAAAAGAAAAAGGTTTATTTTTGTATGTTTCTGCAATTAAACAATCTCTTTGTTACTGTAAATTAGATTTATAAAAAGCAGGAACCATCAGTAAAAAGACAGTTTGTTTTTATTTTTATAATTGTTTGTCAATGTCAAGATCCCTGATCTATTTTAGCAAGGTCCCTGGGCAAAGCATTTTTCGTGGGCAACAAGTAGATCTCTTGTCATAGTTATGTTTCATTAGATGCCTATTGCTGCCATTTTTTGCATTCTTTTTACATTGTAGTCAGTTATTAAGGGGGGGGCATTGTGCCATGGCCCAACCCTTGTAAGCCCCTTGCAAAAATCAGAGACAGATTCAAAGGAAAGATCTATTTTTTTTAGAAATTACTTTGTTTTTGGGACAAAAAATCAACAAAACCAGGACAGATTCAAAGTGAAGATCTTTTTAAAAATCACTATGTTTTTAAAACAAAAAGTTGACAAAATTAAGATAGATTTAAAGTTGTAAATTTTCATTTTCATTATTCCATCAAGTGTCATTTTGATCAAGTGTTGTTCAATCAACTATCAAGTCACACTTATTACCAAATAATGCAGTTAATGGTTTATCATTGGTTTGGATTGTAAAAGACAGGCCAATCAAATGATTATAAAAATGTTCACATGCCCATTTACTATTTAAAGCTTTTTTTACAATCTGGCCATACCTTTGTTCAGTAGCAGTCAAAGACCTTGATACATAGTTAATTGGTTTTAACTTGCCTTCAATTTTTTGCATCAATACGGCTCCTTACTCATACAAGGATAAATCAGCAGTGACAAAAGTTTCATGATTGGGATTGTAATGCAATAGCACAGGTAGATGTGTCAATAGGTTTTGAATTTTTTCAAAAGCTTTTTGTTGAGCAGTATCCCATTGAAACAAATTTTTCTTTGACAACAATTTGTGCAAAGGTTGGCAGTGTCAGAAAAATTGGGTAAAAATTTTGCAAGTTCATTACATCATATCAAAAAACTGTCTAACTCCACTTACATCTGTAGGAGGAATCATATTCTTGATGGCTGAAACTTTGTCTTGGGTAGCTTTAATATCTTCAAAAGAAATTATATGATCCAAATACTTTAAGCTACACTTTGAAAACTCAAGTATGTGCAGAACTTCAACTTCAATTAAATAGTTGCCCTTGGGTTTCTCCAATGATGATCACATTATCCATATTACACACGACATCAAAAAGACTCCAGGATGCATGACAACTGACATTGAAAATGCTTGGGTGCCAAACTAATAGCAAATAGTAATCTTTTAAAGCAAAACCTACCCACAGGTGTTATAAATGTTTTCAAATGTTGAGATTCTTCTGCAATGGAATTTACCAGAAACCAAAATTAGCATCCAATTTTGAAAACAACTTTGACAAAGTCTTGTCTACATATGCAATTCACTGCACACATTTTTGTTTAATTTAGTATAATCAACACAGATACATACTTTTTCATTGAATTTCAGTACTATTACCATACCACTACACCAATCTATTGGCTTTTTGACACAAAAAATGACACTTTGTTCTTCCATGCTTTTTAATTCTAGTTGAGCTGCTTTCTTGAGAGGCAATGGAATCTGCCATGGCATTTTTAGGCAAAATGATTTAGCATCAGGGTTTAATTTCATAGCATAAGGTTTTCCAGGTCTTTCTAAACCTAAAAATACTTCTGGAAACAAAATTTTTATCTAGTCTTCATTATGAAAAATTGTATTAACATTAGTAAAAATATTCAAAGCACGTATAGCTGGCCAGCCTAATAAAGGTTCAAATACGTTTTTCACAACATAAATATCTTGATTGGAGCAGCATTCTTCTGTCTCTAACTTGGCAATAAATTTCCCTTCAACATTTAATGCATCACACTGTGGGCTCATCAAAATTTATGATGAGGGCATTATGTTTACACCATTGAGTAATTCAAGAATATCATAAGGTAGTACAGTTACCTCAGCTCCAATGTCTATTCTGAACTTCACATTTACATCATTTTTAAGAATGTTGACCATAGGCATATGTGCATCAAATTTATGATTTGACACAGTTCCCAAAAAATAAATTTCATGAGATGCTTGACTTCCTAATGTTTCACCTATTATTATTAGATACAATATTAGATATGTTTGAAGGTTCTTTAATAGATTTAACAGCTTGAGCATGACAAGCTTTTTTAAAATGGTCTAGCTTACCACAATTAAAATAGCGACTGTTGTTAGCTGGGCACCTGCTTCTCATGAGCTCTATAACCCTTGTACCATGAGCAATCTTTGTCTTTAAATCAGTGGCTTGTTTTATATCTCACAGCTTCAATCTCATAGCTCTTTACAGTGCTTCTAATTGTGCCCTGTTGCCTTTTTACAAGCTCCAAATATCTTATGCTTTCAATTGCTCTTTGTGATGCCAAATTAGGGTTTATCTGCAATTGTTCCAGTAAGCCTACATCTGCAAGACCCACAACCAAACAATGCAATGATAAAATAAACTCATCAACAGATTCATTTGGTATCTGAATCTGTTTATTGAATACAGCTTGTTCATAAATAACATTTTTTCAAACTGAAAAATATTTGTTGAGTCTGGTTTTCACTATATTATAATTCACAGATTGCTCATTATTAAGTTGAAATAACAACAATATA
Organism: Diplosoma virens; assembly: GCA_963680785.1. Classification (NCBI taxonomy): domain Eukaryota; kingdom Metazoa; phylum Chordata; class Ascidiacea; order Aplousobranchia; family Didemnidae; genus Diplosoma; species Diplosoma virens. The sequence continues at coordinate 21,088,506 of OY796886.1, read as the reverse complement.
TCATCCACCTTATCTCCTAGCAGGTACATTAAGATATTTACTTTATTTTTTTCACCTTCCTCCAGTTTAGATGCCAGGCGATATCATTAAAAACGTCTAAACCAGTTAGGACATTGCTCTGGTTTATTAAAGGTTTCTGGTGCTTAAATAAAGAATGTTACTCTATTTTGAAAACTTTACTATAATATCTCTTTATTCTGTTGATATTAAGTTCTAAGCTGCTAACTCTTCTGACATCATGTTGGCTTAGTTGGTTTATTCTCTGATTGTTTGTCTAACTCAAAAAGCAAAAAGTGCAAAGTACACATTTAAGCTAGAAATGATGCAGGAATGCACATGATTGAAAATGCACAGTGTTAATTGAAAAAGGCACAATTTGTATGTTCTACTACAATAAGTATGTTTGATCAATTATTTGATGCTAAATTTTAAAATTTCATAATAATTTCTTGTTTAGAGCAGGGTAGTCCAAGTGTTTTAAACTGCCAACAACACTTCAAAAGATTTAAAAATCATTAGTAGGATTGAAGTAGATGGTATTAAACTGTGTGATTGGATAAGTGAAATTAAAAAAGAAAAATATTTTGCTTAATTATTTTCATAAAAAGATTATAAATTTTTGTAACTGTTCTAATAGCCAAAAATTAGACCAAATCAGTTTGGAAAATGTACTTTTTTAGAAAGGAAATAACTGAATTCAAGTGAAAAAGGCTGAGCTCTAACTCTATGTGAATAAATAAGTTATACAGTTTGGAATCCCACGTTGCAATGCTTTTTTGATCAGTTGAATGAAGCAATTGCCTCAAACAATTATTCAAAAACAAAAGTTTTTAATTTTTAGCAATACTTTTTAATTATCATGCTTTGCTTTCAGGAATAGATTTGCAATTAGTTACAGCCGAAGTGCTTAAAACTATAGCAGAAGAAGGCTCTATTCCTGCATCTGTATATGAGCAAAATTTTCTTTCTCTTATTACTTCTTGCTTAGACAATAAAGATTCTGGTGAGCATTTTTGTTATTTTTAATTGTTTTTGTATTACTTTTTTGCACATTGATGTTTAATAAATATAATTTTTGATTTAGTTGTTGCCGAAACTTGGATTTCATGTTTAGTATCTGCCATTGCCTATCTTCCGAAAGAGTCAGTTCAAAATAATTTGCTAAAGGTAGTTTTACTTAGAGGAAAACTTTCAAAACCAATCACATCGCGTTTATCTTGTTGTACATTACTGGGTGCTATTTCAGAGAAGCTTGGATCCGAGAAGTTAGTTAATTCTTATTTCTTGGCTTTGCTACTTTGTAATTTTAGTGGTATTTAAGTGTTGTAGAATGACTATTTTTATCTGTATGTTTTAAAATGTTAATTAATCTTGTATGAAGAATAATAAGTTATAAAAATTATCACAAAAAATCTATCTTCTGATATTTTTGAGCAGTAGGATCTATTGTTTAGCTTCTAATTAATTTTTTACGATATTTAATTTTTTCTAAGCCCTCCAACTCGTTATTTATTCTTTTGTGTATAGTGACATGTCATTAAGAATGTCAGTCAAAAGAAACAGGTGCATTATTAAGAAAAAATAAATAAATGCATCTAATATTTGGCAGCCACAAAAATTTGATGCCAAAAGTTTGGTGAATAAGGTTTTGACTCCCAGGTTTCAGTGCTCACTGAGTTTGGCATTGTACAAATTTCAACCATGGGAGTTTGGCATCCTGCCTTTGATTATTCTTAAATTATATATATTAAATTAAGAAGCATCTTCTGTAGAATTATTATCAAAGAAATTGTGCCTGCTATGAAGCAATTATGTCAAGATATTGATTTCACTGTTCGAGCATGCATGTGTAAACATCTGAGCACAATTGCACAAGTACTGGGGTAAGAAACTTTCATTTTTTAAAATATAATTATTGTGTTTGCTCATACCATTGTCAATTCACCTAAATTTGTGAACTAATATTTTCAAATATTTTAAGATAAAAATTTTCAAAGCATTTCATCAGGCTTTTTATTCAAACATTATCAAAAATTTTTGTATACTTTCTTTATGACTATGAATATAATTACAAATAATTTTTGCCCAATTATTTGTAGTTATATTCATAGTCATACAATGTCATGTAAGTTTATTTATAATGTAGGTTTATTTTAATTTAAATGGGCATGAAGAAGCTCTATCCAAAACTGTAATAAGCAAATGGCTGTTTCAACTTTTGTATCATTGTTTTGATTGTGATGTCTTGTAATAAGCAAGTGCACATTTAAATTGTCACTTTTATTATGTCAATTTTTCTGTAATTTCTATAACTTGCAAAGTAAAGCCAGAAAAAGTCAAGACTTGCATTTGTCAGATTTTGGAATAATAAAAATTAAATAATCTTTTACGTCAGGGACAGACAATCTACCATCCTTCTTCAGCTATTTTTCATCTAGTAATGTTATGTCATATTTTTGTTTTTTCAAATCTAAGATTTAAAGTAAAGACTTTTTTTTTTTTTGACTTTTAAAGAAAATTTTTGATTTGCCAAGCTGGGATTTGAAGAAAAAAAACTTGTCTTAAAAGCAGCCCCCATTAATTTTTTTTCTTAAGTGGCCTTTGTGTAAAAAAACTGTTTTAAAATTATAAAACCTTCTCGTACTTTTGTTCAGATGTCCAAGATTGAAAAGCTGAAGCATTTTTATGCAATTATACTATGATCAAAGTTATATTTTTTTAAAGTTTTTCTACCAGAATATGAATGATAAAGTTGTGTTTTTAATTAGACGTGAAAATACAAAACTTATCATTTTACCTGAAATCTTGGAGTTAGCTGGTGATGAAGAGGTTCAAGTTCGAAGTGCTGCTCTTATGTGCTTAATGCAAATTAAAAAACTGTTAAATGCTGGTCAGTTTTACTTCGTAGTTTTAAACTCTTTAAAGTTTGTAGTGCTGGTATTTTGTTTTCTATTATATTTGAATGTAATTCATATGCTGTTTATTTTACTTGGCACCCATGGAGTAAAAAATAATGCTGGATAAAAGGATTAATTATGAATAAATGTGAAAATAAATGAGTCTGAACAGGATGATTTTTTTGTTTTAATTCAAAGTCCATTAAGTTGTGAAGTCAGCAGGCTTAAAATAAGCTCTCATGTGTTTTGATTTTCCACCATCCTTTCATACATATTACATGGACAAAAAATCCCAAGCAATTGCAACTAAGATTTTCAATACATCAATCATCTTATTCTTGGTCATTCCACAGACCTCTTTCTGCTTGCTTTGGCAAAAGAGCATGTTTGGGAAGCCTCTCATGAGGAGTCTTTTTACATGATAACCCATCTAAGTTGAGATATGCAATTTGAAGAATTAACAACTTATATTTTGAATCTCAGAGTTAAATACTTGGTCAAATCAAGTAACTCCTTTAATTCTTTATGAAACTTTACTTCAATGTTTGCACTAGTGTTTATATTATTTTGTTTATTGCCCAAGACATATGGCCATAAATGAGACAAAGATTAGGTATAAATCTTAAATATGTAAAATGTTTGTTTTTGTACATTTTTATTTTATTTTTTCAAAAGGTTCAGTTGATTTTTCATACTATTTTTAACATAAATTTTCACAAATTATAAAGAAATATATGGTCCGTGAAACATAAGTTGCAGTTTAACATATGGGATGTCATGTTGAAAATCTTAAAAACAATTGTTGTTGAGTGGTTAAAGCACCATGCTTATGATCAACATTGTCTTGGTTTAAAACCAACTCATGCCATTCTGTTGTGTCCTTGGGAAAGACACTTTATAGCATTTTTCCCTGCTTGGTGGTCTTGACAAGCAGCTCTAAATTACAGTCATATCTCTATTGAATTACTTGGTGGTCTTGACGAGCAGCTTAAATTACAGTCATATCTCTATTGAATTACAAATGAACACCAATATCTTGGCATCTCCAGAAGCAGGTCAGGGTAATTGCTTACCTTATGTATTAGCGCCTCCCTTGCTTTCCTGCAAGTCAGGAGGATAAATATAGAGATAAACTAAAAATAATAAAAATAAAAACTGGAAGATCTTGCTACAGTTTGTTTTGCAATCAAGGTAGATTTTATAGCAAGAATGAATAAAGTTTATATTGGTTGTCAATTTGTTATTCAAAAACTAACTTGTTAAAATTTAACAATAATTAGATTTACTTTAAAAAGATGAGTAAGGAATCACTCCTAACTCTGCCACAATGGTTGTGGTGATTATATGACAAATATAATCAATTACGATTATGATTAGTCTACTTTCACATTCTGCAGTTACAATTACTTAAAATTTGAAAGTAATCTATTATACAATTATTTACCTATTCTGCACTTACAGTTATGATTACTCAAAATAATTATGTATTTTTTGAATGCTGCAACAGAAATTTTGAAATGCATTAGTAGAATAATCTTTTCTTTAATCACTATCACAATCAACAATTTAAATGTTTGTTACATTTTATAAACATAAGTTTTGAAATTGTTTATCTTAAAGGTGTTAACATGTGATGTCACAAATGGGGTTTCTGCGCTTGAATGATTGCTCAATGTAATTGATTACATCTAAATTTTTGTCAATGTAATCAATTATAATTACGATTACACAAAAAAGCATAATTGATTATGATTACCCCATGTTTATCTGCCACTGCTTTAATGAATATGACCAAAATCACTTTTGGCCTGTAAAATATTCAACTGATTAAGAAAAAGCACTCATAGGCATAATTTGACCTTTTACCATTAAAGTAAATAACGCATTACTGTGCAAAAGTACAAAGAGATCTAGCCTTGTCTATTTATGCCAAGCTGAGCCATGCCTTTAATTTTTTTTCTAAAGTTTTATGGCAAGATTTCCCTTTCTTTTTACAATTTGATGCCCCCAAACTATAGCTTCAACTTTTATATTGTTTTATGTCAAAATTTAATTATTTTTTTAATTAATTGGTTTGGTGGTTGTTGGTTGAAAGGGTATGCACTTTAGGTCAAACACAAACAGGACTGGGGCTATGGGTTTATCCTATTACTACCCTTGGCTGCTGGACTGCTTAGTTCAGATGCTGGTAGTGATGGTGAAGCTGATGGATTTATTAGCTAGCTTGATTATTGCTTGCATTTTACCAAGTCAATTTTCCTTAGTAATTGTCTCGGCTGTTGAAAATTAGCACAAAGCAAAGTACCAATTTAATAGTGGTCAAAATCAAATGAGTCTTTGTACTTTTGCACAGTAATGTGACTTTGCCTTGATGGCAAGAGATCAAATTCTTCCTGTCAGTGCATTTTTTTGATCAGTTGAATGTACAGGGTGGTTGCAGGAAAAGGAGGAAATGTGAGGTTGTAAATTTTGTTGCATCTGGCTTATTCAATTCTTCAATTTTGATACTGACATTATGGTTGGAGGCAGCAGAAAACAACTGTCAGACTTTCAAAGGAGATGATTATTTTTTTCAAAATTGAAAATGTGACTAGTGTTACCAACTTTTTTTTCAATAATTACAAACCATCAGTATGATAATGTTGTTGCAGTTTTGAAACAAGAAGGATTTTAAGCAGCTGATACTTGCCAAAAAGGAACAGGTCCAAAAAAAAAACAAATTTCAGATGAAGTATGTGTGACAGTAAAAGATTTAGCTATTTCACCTATGAAATGCAGTGCTATGGAGAGATGTCATTTCAGTCAACAAGAAATTGCTCAATATCTCAATATATCAAAAACATCAGTGTTTAAAATTCTCAGAGAGTGAACTGAAATAATATTAGTCTTTGAAAACTTTATAAAAGTTATTCTTTGTAAAAATAGATCACCATTTGATAAATTTCCCGCTTTTTTAGCAGTCACCCTAAATTACTGGCCAAAAGTGATTTTTGTCATATTTATTAAAGCAGTGGCAGAGTTAGGAGTGATTCCCAACTTATCTTCTGCAGTAATTTTTTGCTTGTTGTAATACTAATGATAACTAGATTTGTATCAAGTAAAAATAATGAAAAGTTTCAAGAAATCCATTTGATGTTATTTAGAGGAGTAGTGCCAAACTTTTCTTCAACTGAATTGAGCAGTCATCAGGAAAAGCTTGGCTGAGAAAGATAAGAATTCTTGAAACTTTACTCAGAAATATGGAATTTTAGCCAACAATCATTAAGTCCAATCTTAAACAAGAGGAGTAAATATTAAAAATTCCAGCATTGTTATCCAAGAACCAATCAAAAATTAGCATTAATTAAGAATGAAATAAAAAAAATTTGAAAGCGTAGTCTTAAAAATAGCTAGAAGCAGCATCAAAACAATTTTTTGTTATTATTATGGAATTTGAAAAATAAAATTGTAAAACTATTCCTGTTAATAATTTGCAGCTGATTTTTTAAATCTTTTTATTATCCTTATAAGGTAGATTTCTCACTACTTTTTGTACATTTAACTTTATCCTTAATTATGTCATTTTTTGCTTGTGCACATGGTTTGTGTGGTACCTCCAAGATAGCTTTTTTTTTAGATGTAATTAAAGATAATGTTGTCCCTCTTGTTTGTCAGTATTGTGAAAACGGAGTTCATAAGCAAGACGCTTCCCTTATTGATATTGCTGAAAATTTTGGAAAATTTTGTCATACTTTTGCAGGTAGCTTTTGTTTTGTAATTATGCCGTTCAAATATTTGACTTGCTATTTAAAAAAAAACTTTGTCTAATTTAATCTAAAATATCCAAAATTTTATTAGTTTTTTTTCGTAATATTTACATGATCATTGATTATGTTTTTGGAAAGGTGGGAGTGCTTGATGATCCATACTTTTTAAAGTTTGGTTTTCATTTGAAAGTTGTTTTTCTTGAATTAAGACCAAAAATAGAAAGATGCAACAAATATATTGTTTTTGTTTAAATGAAAAATTTATTTTAGATTACTATTCAAAGGAGAGAAAACTTGCGCTTTTGAGGATTTTTAGACTCATGTGCAAAGAAGGCCGCTTGAAGACTGAAAGATTAAGTACAGTGCACTTGAATTCTCTTCGAAAGTCTGCGACCTCCATGCTCTCCATGGGATCAATTTCAATTATTAATCCTGAAAGCCGCGAAAAGCTTATCATTTGTCGTCGCCGCTGCGCATATAATTTTCCTGTTAGTTTGGTTCATTCAGTTTTTCTTTGCATAAAAAACATTTTATTTCAAGTAAAAAATAGGAAAAATTTGTTATTTAGCCTAGATAGTGGTGTACTCTGCTAAACCGCGACATTGATTTCTACTGCAATAATAATCACAGGCATACAATTGGGGGAGTTAAAAGATTAAAACCCACAAGTTAAGTGATCAAAACGGGGTCATCAAGTAAGGAGTCAAAAGAATACTTATACGTAGGTGATCAGAGGTGTTCATAGGTGATTACTTATACGTAGCTACATTAGTATTATATAATATAAGATTTTATCATTACTGCACTTTTGTCTTTTTAAACTGTATCAATACTTACACATCAATTTTTGTGGTTGCCTAAATCATATCAAAGTGAGCTAAGGTACAACTATCACCTGTGAGAAAAATTTTCAAAACCGTAAAATATTTAAACATGAAATCTTGTCTTCTGTGATCTCAATTGTTTTAACACAATGCCTACCCCTGAGATGTAAGCCTGACCTGCTTGGGTGTATACAATGATGCTACAACATTTGATCAAAAGGACAATTGATAAAAAAAGATTTACTTTGTATGTTTCTGTGATTAAACATTTCTTTGTTACTAAAAATTAGCAGAGGCCATCAGTAAGAAGACAGTTTGTTTTTGTTATATTGCTTTGTCAATGCCAAGGTCAGGGTTTTTTTAACAAGGTCCTGGGCAAAGCGTTTTTAGCAGGGCAACAAGTAGATATCTTGTCATGGTTATGTTTCATTAGATGTCTATTGCTGCAATTTTCTTGCATTCTTTTTATATTGTAGTCAGTTATTTATTGGAGGGCATTGTGCCATGGCTCCATCCTTGTAGATCCCTTGCACAAATCAGAGACAGATTACAGTAGACCTCGGTTAATGCGGAATTTCGTTTAACTCGAATAAAACTGAAAGTATTAATGATTTTCTATATACTGTAATTCTTAATAAAAAGCTTTGGATTATCTGGATCTTCGCCTAATTTGGATGGTTCTGTCTGTCTAATCGAATCTGGATTAACCAAGGTCTACTGTACTATGTTTTTGGGACAAAAAATCAACAAAACCAAGACAGATTCAAAGTGAAGATCTTTTTTTTAGAGATCGCTAAGTTTTTGGGACGAAAAATTGACAAAACCAGGTCAGATTTAAAGTTGTAAATTTTTTCTTTCAATATATGATCAAGTGTCGTTTCAATAAAGTGTCGTTTTGATCAAGTGTCATTTCGACCAAATGTCGTTTTGATCAAGTGTTGTTTGATCAACTGTCAGGTCACGGTATACAACTCCGGTTGTTTAAAGTTTTATAACTCTGACTCCACTCCAGTATGTCTTTAAAAATGACTGCAATTCCACAATCTTGGCTTACATGTAGTCCTAATTTAGCTTAAAATGAAGTCGCAGTCACCAAAAATAATAACGACTCCAACTCCATGAAATAAAAAAAATGCAACTGACTTTGACTCCTTCTTGAAACTTGCAACTCCAGCTCTACAACCCTCCCGTATTCTGCTAAAAAATCGTCAATTGGAAGTTCGTGTTTTATTATTGTTACATAGCCCAGATGTCGTTTGGTGTACCCAGATGATTACATTGTGGATTGTTTTTAATGATATCAGCCAGTTTATTGCATTACAACGTTCTTTATCAGTAATTGTTTTTTATTTTTGTTTTGCATAGGCAATGACTCTGTTCTGTGGCCGCGAATTGTTTCAAAAAGAATTGCTTGGCGCGCTGTCAGTGCTTTCCTGCGACACTGATGTTCAAGTTCGAAAACACGTGGCAGCCGGCTTGCATGAGGTAAGTGTGTTTGATGCACAGCCTGATCAAGCAATGATGGATGATGTCTTTCTGTGTGAAGACAATTCTTAGAACAAGTGGCCAAATCAACAACGGCTTTGAATTTAGAAATGGTTTGCCAGAAAAGTTTTGAAACAACTACGCTTGTTAGTAGATTTTTATATAGATTGGTCTACAACTCGAAGAAGACGCTGCTGTGTTGCTGCCTCATTTACTTCAATTACTCGATGAGAGAGATTCCCCCCAGATTCTCGAAGCCATCATTGAAACCCTTCCAGTGTTATTGAAGACGATTGTCGTGAAAGGGCGTCTCGGCGAAAATAAAGTACAAATCTTAAATAACCTACTGTATTTTGCTCGAGAAATTTTTTTTCGTTTTTAATAATACAGTAACCCCGCTTGATAAATCCACCTTTGGACCAAGACGCTTTAGATTTAATAAGCAGTGGGTTTTTTAACCACCACCACAAAAGAACAGATAAAAACATGCTTATTACGATTAGGTATAACACTGAATAAAAAAGCTAAATAAATATAAAAAACAGTTTAGTTGAACCATTGCTTAAAACAGCAGTTTTCAACCTGAGGGCACAACCCCTAATGGGGTCGGTAAGCTATATTCTGGGGTTGCAAAAGCTTTTGATTGAATTTTTTTAGAGTTTACTATAATTTTGGGACAAAAACCTAATAATCATAGGTGGATGTCAAATGAAGACCTTTCAAAAAATATTACTTTTCAGTAACAAAACTCGAAAATGCCGAGAAGCGAGGATCTTTTATTTTATTTTTAGAGAATACTACTTTTCCTGGACGAAATTCAAGAAATTCGAGACGGATTTAAAATAAGGACCTTTTTTTAGAGATCATCAAAATTTTAGACAAATTGAAGATTTTGTGAACTGAAGAGGATCATCGTTAAGTTATTTTGGGTTAAAAATTGCGTCACAGAATAAAAAAGGTAAAAACCCACTGGCCTTGAAGAATTCGGCCGAATCAGTCACTTTTTAGCAGCAATTTTTAATTGGCCATTCAAATCTCCGAAAAAGAGAAAACTTGTTACAGTGTGAGTGTCATTGGGCATAGATACTAACCAAGGAATGCTGTGAAATGGAATGAAAGGAAAATTTCGGTATGGAATTTGGAATTGTTAAAGTATGGAATGGAATGGAAGATTTTATTAATGGAAAGAGTTTTTCATAGTTCCATACATATTCCATACTTGCTCATTTTAGTGTTGTTTTCATACTAAGTGCAGTCAATAAAGCTGTCTTTGATCAGATACACGAAATGAAAAAAAAAAGTAAATTTAGATGAATAGGTAGAAAAAAAAACAAGTTACAACCAGATTAGTAATATTTCAGTGGCATTTAAACAGTTTGCAACTTCAATATAGGGCCAGTTTTTAAGTTCAAGTCTGAGTGCGTTGTTCGTTTGCAGTCTGTTTCTCCCAGGAAATGCAGAGGTAGATAACTTTCTAGTTTGCACATTTGAGTATTTGCAATTTAAATAGTAAAAATAAGATGTATTTATAAACCGCTCTATACTTAAAAAGTTCACATAGTTTCAAGTGGTTGAACTTAAATGAAAAACACCACAACAAATTGCAAAAAATCTAATCAAATATTGATGCGGATTATCAAAATTTAAATGCACATATTTAAAATAAAAACTAAAATTACTGATTAATCCGTGCCAGTATAGTATGTGATCTACCGAAGAAATATGATCTACCACTACCAACATCTGTCCAATCTTTTTTGCAATTTCTATCCACAAAAAGTACTCTAACCCTAACCTAACCCTGGTTGAATTTCCCAGTAATCTGTGCGGGGATTTTCAGTTAATTTCTCTAGACGTTTGGTGGTACAGAATTTGAAGATTGCATGAAGTAAAAGATTTTTCTTCCCAAAGCTTTTCATCTGACACTCTTCAGGGGAAATCGTCAAAAGCAGAATTGAAACCAAACTGAGTTATAAAGAGGAAAGCGGAGTTCTCATTGGCTGAAAGAAGTTAGCCAATGAGAGAAAAGATTAAGAAATTTCAAAGAGTAGACGAATTCTTACACAGAAGGGGTTTGAGAGATTTAATGAAAGTCACTTCAAGAGCAGAAAGGTGAAAAGAAGAGCGACCTCGAGCGAGAATAGAAAATTTTTCGTTGTTGTAATAAAGAGTGCATTGGGCGCCGTCAAGAAGATGTTGACCAACAATATTGGTTTATTGACCAACAACAATATTAGTCAACATCTTCTTGACAACGCCCAATGCACTCTTCATTACAACAACGAAAAATTTTCTATTCTCGCTCGAGGATGCGCACAAACTCGTGATAAAAAAAATAGAATGCGCGCATTCTATTCGAAGAAATACGGTGCTCCGATCCCCCCAGAAACATGAAATCCACAATCTTTCATAACAATGAGGACCCTAACATCATCATCTCAGATTCAAACATAACACCTGAGGAATGTAGAGAAAATCTCATTTACACTACCATTACCTCACTATTCCTCAATTCCAGAAAAAAACAACACAGTTACTAACACCACACCCTAAGACGTACCTTCATCAAAACCAACATTTTCACGTCATATGCGTACAAAACTGGCACAGCTCAGAGCCAACAAATCATCACTCTTGCAAAGTTATTTATTTACAGTAAACTCTGATACTTACACATCACAATTTCCACTATGCTTAACACAAACACACACACACGACACTAATCACCTTTTTAACTATAGCCGAGTACCAATACAACACCACAAAAAACCCATTGGAAATAGCAGAGTTAATCTCAGAGTAGGAATCTAGATTGGCGTCTTTGAGAGATTAAGGAATAGCTTCTCTAAGATATTTTTGGAAGGAGATAACAACAACAATAAAGCAGAAAGTTTTTAGAGTTTTCCAGCACAAATCATTGAGTTGTTTAATTTCCAGCTTGTGATACAAAGTGTAGCTTTAAGTTTCGAGGTATAAGTTATTGTAGCAACTGGCTAAAGGTGAATAAATCATAGATTTTTTACGGCCAAAAGCACAGTTGTATAAATAACCTTTATATGAAAAGTCGTTACGAAATCTGCGATTTTACTTTTTTGTTGGTAGGAAATTGATTAACTATGATTAAATACGAGTATATATGTGGTATTTGAATGCAAATCTGGATACTTATTGTATAATGATCCTGAATCAAATCTGTCAATCTTTACTTTACTATTGAACAAAGAAAACTTACTAAGAACTGAATTAAGTTTAAAAACCGATTTTTTTACTTTTTTATAGAAGACTATAATAATTGCAAGAAATCGTACTCTAACAATCCTGTGGAAATTACTTTTGTCAAAAAAAAAAAAAAAATGATATAGTAGCGTTTGTAAATTGTGTCAAAAAGTGGTCGCAGATTAGTCAAAATCTACTGTATGTTGTTTTCCAAAAAATTAAAACTGCTCGTGCTTTGATTCGTACCCTCGAACCGCAATCTGACTTTGTATGCGATCTAAGGGATTTATCTATGTCATTTCAAGACGGTTCAAAGTTACTATTCTGAAAAACGTTATACTTAGCATTTACAGATGAGCGGTGGAAGATTTCTTGTTAGTTTTTAAATAAAAAAAATTCTGTTTAGAATTTAATTTGCGAATCGCCAACTAATTGGACGACATGTCACCCATGCAACCTTTTGTTATGCAGCCAAAAAATTAAATAAGTTGATAGGAATATGACTTATTAAGATATTCTTTTACGTGGGAGATTAACGGTACTTCACTCACTTAGGTTAATTTTTTTGTACTTGAAGTAGTGAATTTGACGGGTTCTAAAATTCATTTGTTTACTTCTTGGCGATGCGACCAGAGACAGTGCTGAATATGTTTCCATTAAACTATTGTGTGATTGTAACATTGACTACAGCGATTTACATAATAATTGCAAAAATTTTGCAATAAAGTTTTTAATTGACATTTGTTTTAACAGTAAGCAAAAAAATTACTGTGAAGGTTTTAAAATTGCTTAGCACATTTTATAAAAGATATCGAACTAAAGCCAGTTGACTTTCAGAATTATTTGAAAACTCTTTTGACCTATTTGTGAGAGCTTTGTAATAAATTTAAAACTTTTTTTCATATTTACTCCTGTGGTTTTTGCTTTAATTGATTGTTTCAATTTTCAACTTCTGCTTATAAATTTTTTGTTGTTCATGCTTAAGATCGTTTAATTTTTATTTTGCAGTAAAACCAAAAGTGCTTAAAAGAGACGCATTTTTTTTAGAAAGAGTAAGTTTGCCAAAAATCCTGCCTTTAAGTATGACGAACTCATGCAATGCGATAAGCTTTCTTATTCAGCAATTCTGATTGCCGGTAAAAAAATCATTGCTAAAACGTGATTAATTCGGCCGTCATTTTCCGGTAAGCCATGGTTTACCACATTTACCTATTGGCGTATCAGAACACCCGCTATATTAGAGATTACCCAAACACAATTATATCGCATATTGTCGCAAAATTAGAAGATTATTTTACAAGACTAGAAATGTAGAAATAATTTACAGAAAATTATTGAGTTGATTTTAAAGTTTCTTTTTGCATTATTACCACTTACCAAACCAGAATCTCAAGCAGTTTAGCGGCCAAACATGAATACATAAAATGAATAAAAATATTAAATATTGGACTTATATACTTTTTTTAATGTTAAAATTTTATTCTATTTTTTGAATTTGATTAGCGGAGGATTTATTATTTAGGGTCCACTGCATATTCTTCTATTTCATTTGCATTCGATGTTTCATGTTTAGATAACTTTCATGTTCAAATAATTAACAGTTCAATTTCAATTTTTATGGATTTGTGTTGAATCTAGGTGTGCCGGAAGCGAGGGGGAATTCCCTCTCTGCCTCGCAATATTTTAAAATCGAGGAGGCACAGGAGATCAGATAGTGCCCTTTGAAATTCGCAGTACAGAACCATTTGGTTAGATTTGTCTGTACAATCATATAAACGACCACAATTAAATCTCGCCAAGTTTATAAAATAGTGATTTGACAACAGCAAATAACAGTAAGTTACTAAAATCGCAAACCAATTCCAAGACTTTTGGTGGATAAGGTACTAATAATAAATGTAAAAAAATAGTCATCAAGCAACGTATAGATGCTTGAGCAGGTGATGAATTTTTATTTTAGCCGTCGTTAGTTCTTTTAGACAAAAATGAAGAAACTGGACACAGATTTAAAGTAAAGACTTATTTTGTTGTCATCACTAACAGATTCAAAGTAGCATATCTGTGATATGTTACAAAATCATGATCCGCACAATCGTCGAAAAATTTTTTCGACTAGTACGACTAAGAACTTTAACTATAATTTTTTCTATCCAATAAACAAAAGTGTTTTTGTTTTTGAATTTTACGCCTCCCAACTCCGAAAATTTGAGGTGCCCCAGGTTAAATTGAAATTTTTTAAGCTTAAATTAAAGATACACAGTTTTATATATACAGTTTTTGTTTTTTTAAAAAAAGTCTAGTTCATTATTTTGGCATAATATAATGCTTAAAAATAAAAAAAACAAACTGTTAATGTTCTATGCTACTAAAAAAATATGTTTTCATTGTAGCGAAATAAATTAAAAACCTTTTTGCGAGAACATTCTAGAACAAACGCCAATCCCAGGTTTCATGAATTCTTGCAGGCTGGCAGTGTCAACGAGCTTTGTAATGCTCTTTTGTCCGCTGAATTGAAGCTTGAAACGAAGTGGCCGTGCGCTTGGCGGGCTGTGGCTTCGTTCGCCGAGCACATCGCTACCTTTCCGGATTTTTTCACTACTGAACCAATTCGTCATAAAATTTTCCCGCTTACATTCAAATTTCTTACGGTTAATGTAAGTCCTTTTCTTAATTTAGATATTAGCCTAAATGCTTTTTCTACTTTTTTTTTTCTGAAAAAAAGATCTTTCTAATTTTAGTAAATATTTAATAACTTTTGTTGACGATTTATCAAAGCTTTAAAAATCGGAAGATTTCTTGTTCCAATTATGTTAAGCGAAAAAATTATTGTGAAGGTTTTTTCCATGTGCACATTAACTGGAGATTCAAACCGATGCTAGCAATTATGATTTCGGTACGAACCAGCAGTGTATGTCGCAATCAATCGAGATCCTATTGTTTTGTAATGTTTAAAACAACAAAGCAAAATGAGATAAACAAAAAACAGAAAAAGTATTTCGGTGCGCGCCGTATAACTTAAGCAATAAGGTGTCCACTTTTCCTTTTTTTTTCTCAAATCGCTTGGGTTATGTGATTTTCAAGAGAAAAATCAGAACCGAAACACGACGCAAAATTTTTTTTTTAAGTTTTGTCATCTTCATACTCAAGGGGAAGGGGCATGAGGGATAAATGGCAGGTCTTCTTTCACACCTCCAAGCCAGTGTCGTCTAGCCAGTAATAAAATTCATTTCTGCCGCGTGGATCGTTGTATATCCTCTTGGCAAAGATGTACTTGGGCCGTCGAATACTCTATGGTCCTTGTCTTATGGAGCGGCATAGCATTTCGGATATGTGGGAAAATCCCAATAGCCCTAGTGATGTAAATTTGCCGCTGTTCCGTCATGTCCTGTTTGGATCCTGTTGGCTATTGTCCATTGTTTTTTTGTTAGTGAGTGGAAGCCGAGTTGTGAATTGGTTAGATCCTCAACAAGGTCTCCTCCAGTTGGAATGTTTTCTTGCCTTTCTTGGAAGGTTGAAATCGTTTATTCATGTTGAGTAGAAGGGTCGTCTCAGAGAGAAAAATCCACTAATTCATTGCATCTCGAAAATCACAGCACCTAGAGCAGGGTTTCCCAAACTTTTAGTTCATCGGTACCCTTTGGACACTGTAGCAGGTTTGCATGTACCCCCGAAATTTTGTGACGTTTCTCTAAAAAAAAGGCTTTCAGTTAGAATCAGCCACTAATTTTCCCCCAATTCATGCCCAAAATCAAGGTGATCTCTGCAAAAAAAAGTCTTCACTTTGAATCAGATACAAATTTTTCCAATTCATGCGGAAAATCAAAGTGATCTTTAAAAAATGAAAACTCTACTTTTCAGCAGCCACAAATTTTACCCATTCAAACCCAAAATCACGGTGATCTGTAAAAAAGTCTTCCCTCTTAATTGTCCTGTTTGACGTAATAACAATCGATCGGATTCGAAAATTCTAGACATTTGAGTCTATTATTTCTTCCAGACACAAAATTTTACTTAATTAAAGATATTCTCTCACATAATAATGTACACCTTGAGAAGCCTAAATGTACCCCAGTTTGGAAACCCCTGACCTAGAGTAACAATTTTTATACTAATCGATTCAGAAACATCAGTTTCCTATCTATTTATAATACAGTAGTACTCCAAATTGTTTAGTTTAGTAATATTTACTTGATCCAATAAAAAATACTTTCCAATACGAGCAGACACGTCAAGTAACCTTGGAGTAATAATTTGTATTTTAAGTAAAATTTTACTTTTTATTAATTAATTTGGGACTAACAAATTTGGAATGCTACTTATAACAGCAATCTATTTGTGCGAGGGATACATTGGACGCATGTCGAAGTGGCTGCTTGAAGGAAGAGAAAAAAATACCCCGTACCTGGACAAGCAGCAAGTGGAAGTTAAACTTAGGTGTTTATTTGGCATGGAAACAAACATTAAAAACTTAAAATTTGTCTAGAATAGTTTTGGTATTTAGTGATGACCTTTATGTAAATTTTTTAATGTTTATATATAAAAAAAGCAATATCAAGGAGTGGTTTTATAGTTTTTTTGCAAATAACTCCCAAACTAAACGATTTAGAGTACTCTAATAAACAGAAAAGAAACCGATCTTTCTGAAGCGATTGGTACAAAAATTCTCACTCTAGGTGCTGTATTTTTTTAAATACAGTGCATGTGGTTTTCACCCCTTGAAATATCTCTCATGCCCCCTCCCCCTTGAGTATAAAGATGAAAAAAATTTTTAAAGAAAGTTTTTTTGCGCCGTATTTTGGTTCAGATTTATCTCTTAAAAATTATATATAAACCAAGCGATTTCAGAAAAAAGAAAAAAAGCGGACGCCCTAATAGGCAGTGAAAACGATCCTTAACTTACAGAAGAGATAATCGAGATTGTTGTTTGCTTCAGCAATATCTTCCTGTCCGCAATGCCGCCGCGTCGTCGGTTTGTATCTTAATTCTCCGAACCCGACGCCACGACCATCGTCTGGAGATGTGCGACCGACTTATACAAGGCAAGTCTTAATTCTTTGAACTTAATGATTTCTAAAGAGACTTTCACGTTAGCGATTGTACTAGTATTCTTCGAACTGGTCATAGGGATAGTAGCATGTAGTTTTGACATTCAGGCCACACCTTCAAAGTCTTGAATAGAATCAAAAGGGAGATAAGGTGACAAAAATGGTAACTCGTGTTTGAATTTTTGAACATATTTCGTTGAAGGATTAAAAGGATTCTGGGTTGGGTAACCGCTGATGCTGCCAAAAAAGACTTTCTTACGCCCCATTTTATGCAGTAAGGAAAATACCAGTGTTGAAGAGCTACGTTTTTTGCCGTGAAATCCAGATAAAACATAGTGGATGTCTAAAAAAGTTTACTGTTAAAAAAACAATAATTGTAGCTGTGTCTGTCATTGCTAATGGGTTTCTACATTAACTTATAAAACTTTTTAATAAGATCCAATATAGGGCGGCACCGCATCTATTTTATATTGTCTGTCGTTTAACGTAAAAAATAATAGAAGACGTAGGACGAAGAAAAAATAAAAAATAATACTTCTAAAATAGAGGAAAATAAATTGAAGCACTTGCAATTGAATTTTTCTATTAAGATATGAAGATATTTTTTAAGTGTGTAGTTAACAACTTATATGGCAATATTCGTAAGTCTGTAAGTTTTTATTTGTGCTAGGTTTCGGAGCTTATTTTTAACTTATTTTGCAGATCTCTGTCATTCCTCATGCTACCGAAATCGTATTTTGTTTTTCACCGTCTGCTCAAACATGATGAAACATTTTTCCAGCGCTTTTTTCAAAGAGCATTTCTTCGGTCACGTGTTGCAGCTGATCAAAGACCCTGTTGCAAATGTCAGAATCCGATTGTGGAAAATGCTGCCCGCGTAAGTTACTAAAACAGACGCTTTTTAGGAACACTTCTGTACTTTCGGGTTGCTACGAAAAAACTAAACCATTTGCTGTGCCCCGAAAACAAGTCAGCAAGTGCCTTTGCTCCACTCTAACCATAGACTAAGCCGAAACTCAAGGCATCGCTTTAGCTATTCCAAATTGCTCAATGATTGGTTAGGTAATACTGATGTGTAGGTTATGTGCAAAGTAATTTTTGACCAAATTTCTTGTTTGTTTGCCCTCGGGCATCGTAACAGTTGTAAACTAGTACAAAAGCTGTCGGCAGCGTGGTCGAGTGGTTAAAGGGCCGAAATTGTGATCGACATGGTCTCGGTTTAAAGCCTACTCGCGCCACTCTGTTGTGTCGTTGGGAAAGACACTTTACGGCCCATTCCCCTGTGTTGGTGATCTTAGCAAGCAGTTCTAAATTTCAGTCATATCTCTATTAAATTTCAAGCGGACAGCAATATTTTGATATTTCCGGAAGCAGGTCAGAGTAATTACTTACCCTATGTATCAGCGCCTCCATCGCTTTCCTACGAGTCAGAAGAATAAATACAGAAATAAAATAGATAAACTTGTGAGCGTTCTGAATTGAACGCGAAAGGAAAATTAAAGCTCAACAGTGGATAGATGACGAAACTTTATAAAAATTTTACACCCAATCTTTGTTACGATTCGACCCGAACCGAACAAAGATTTATTATTATTATCATAGCCTTGCATCAAAGCGCTATTACACGACATGCATACTGGAATGTAGCTCGTGATTCGGTAAAGAAAGTCGCAATTTAAGGATCACATACGCGATTCTTTTGTAGACTTTAACAAGCTCCAATTTTTTCAGCCTAAAGAAGCTTCTCGTTCTTCCACGTGACCGTTTATTGCACGGGCACCTTGAAGAAAATGTTCGAAAGATGCTGGCTACGGAAACAGACAAAGATGTTAATGAGGTCATTCAGGCTTCAATAATGGAGATGGACCAAACCAAAGTGTTTATGGAAACGGTGAGAAACTCTGTTGGTTTTCGTGGTTCATTTAACTTTGGAATATCATTCGATGCTCATGCAAACTAATAAGTTTTTGCTCTAAACGGACAAAAGCTTGCGTTTTTTAAGTGAAAGCTGTATCACCTCTAATATATTGAAATCAATCAGTACCTTTAGCGTTAATGAAAGTGTTTTAAATTAAAGTTTTTTGTATAGTATAATTTAATACATTTATGCAAGAAAGCATATGCTCAACCTGAGCAGTGAACTCTTGTTTTTTGGATCGCCCATCGGTTACTTATTGCACTTACCTACACCGACGTGCTTCCAATTAAAATAAATGCTCTGAGGAGTGCGCTGTAGTTTATCTAAGATTGCAGGACTCTTCAAAATACCTCATGAGCTTTGCTGTTTATTTCTGTAGTTCGGCTGAATTAGTATCTCGTTGCATTTATTATGGATTCGGTCAAGCGGTTGATTTGGTGTTGCAACTGCACTTGATGACGTTGCAATAGGGTTTTCAAGTGTCTTTGTCGATTTCGAAGTTTTGCGAATTTCGAACTTTTCCCTCTTTGCTGTTCGATCAATTTTTCACGCTTAAGCGATTATGGTTTTAAACTTCCAGATAACCGGTCAGCCTTTGCCAGTTGACACCAATGACCAGAAGAAAGAAGAAGACGAGCGATTAGTCCAAGAGGAAAATGAAAAAGTCGACGATCAGTTCGTCACTTGCTCTTATGACTAAATCGTTTTTTTTTTGTTTTTAGTTTAAATTTTCACAGCATTCTAGAGAAAAAATAACGTTTAATTGTAGACAGACTATTAGAAAATTCTATAAAACTGATATCAAAACTCAAATGAATTTAGCACTTTCGTGTTCGTCGGCATATCTGCCTCATTTGTTTTTCAGATTTACTTAAAATTCGAGGCTAGATTTGTTTCGAATCGAAGTTGTGTGAAGCTTTGATGAGGCATTTAAAAGTTTTAAGACTATTGTGATTAAATCGTGGGTTGGTGAACTTACAGTATTTTTATTTGTTGCCACCTGCAGTACTTTATACAGTATTTTCCAATCTTTGAGCTGCGGCACATGGTTCGCACTAATAATTTACATGGCACATTGTGAATAACGAAAAAAATCGACTATATTTTGTTACATTAACTATTTATCCTTTGACGTGCAACGCAACGTCGGGGACTTCGACCAAACATCGATTGATGGCCCGGACTTGGAGCCCGGACTTGGCGCTTATCTTAATCATGCTTTGCAGATTAGTTTGCATTAAACCAATTATTAAGTTGGTATTGTTTTCAAGATGGAAAAACTTTTTATTTAAACAAATGTAGAATTTATCAGTACTTTAATAAATTTGATATTCTGGAAAGAATCTGCAATCAAGAAATAAGATTTAATATGATTTTTTAATAATCATAATGAAATATCTAATACGAACAATCCCTAATAGTAATTGAAAATATCGTCTGTGTAGCTCATCAGTAAAGTGTTGTCAGTGTGACGAAGCAAAACAACCCGATATGGTTTTGCTTTCGTCATGTATCGATTTCAAATCAGCAGAAATACTTTCTGAGGCCATCAATTTGTTCTTTGACCTCTCGAGACCGCTGCACTGTTTGTATCAGATCAGATAGTACTGATACCCTCCATTGAAAGTCTTTAGCCCAGTATTTGACATTAAAATTGTATATGTTGCTCTTGTACTTTCGGTAATCCAGAGATCTTCCCCCCGCAGGTAGTTGGTGGTTGGCGGCTGCTTGTAGCTACGCCTCCGCTCCTCCACAGTTATATGCATCTTTACGTTTGGCAAAGTTGCAATTATATCAAAAACTGTTGTACTCGTATAGTTCTGTTTCAATCTGTGCCAACAGATTGAGTGTGTCTGATGCGTTTTGCTTTAAAAAACCGCTTAATTGGTTGTTTTTTGCAGATCACTAAAGCCCAGCCGAAAAACGCTCGATTCGAAGCGGAACCACCGGAGTATATCCGCTTTAAGTCCTTCTTTCAAAGGTTTTTTTCGAATTTTATCCACGTTTCAATCGCTTTTATAAGTTTTCTCTATTTTTAGCTTCGGAAAAGACAAGTTCCGTACGTCACGTTTCTGATCAAGGCTTGAGCGACGGACAGAGTAAGGCAAATCAACTTGCTGCTGCATTAGAACATCAAAAAGACTCGTTTCTCGCTTTTAGATCAATTGAAACCGTTTGATTCAAAATCAAAATCGTCCGCAACTAAACCTTTTTCGTCTCGATCCTCGAACACCTCAAACGATACTTCGTATCTGCCTTCCGATTCTTTTGATAAGGGCAGGTATTTACTAGATATAACAGTATTACTAAATTTTTTTTGTTGTTGTACGTTTGATGATATTCGAGTTTGCTTTCCTCGTATCTTTTAAACAGATATCAATTTACATGCATAAACTCTACCAAATCTGATAAACTTTTAATAAAATATGGTGTCACTCAAGGTAGTGTACTTGGCCCAATTTTATTCCTACTTTATATAAATGACTTGCCTAAAGCCTCAAATTTAAAAACTTTTCTTTTTGCGGATGATACAGCACTTTTTTTGCTTCAGGAAATAACTATAACTCATTAGAAAAGTTAGTAAATATCAAACTTTAAAAAATTGAAAGTTGGTTATTTAAAGCAAACTTAGTTTAAACACCCAAAAATCAACTATTGTTATGTTTGGTGAAAAAAAAAATGTAAATAACAAAATAAACATTTAAATATGTAATGATCAAATTCCCCAAAGTGATCAAGTAAAATAGTTGGGCATTGTAATTGATATGCATTTAAAATGGAAACCTTATATTGATGAATTGATTACCAGTACATCTAAATCTCTTGGAATATTATATCATTTGCAAAAATACTTATTTAATAATAACTTGAAAAAAATTTATCATTCTTTTGTAAAAAGTAGATTGCAATGTGGCATTCTATTACGGCGAAATGCTAGCCAATCAACATTACATAATTTGAATAAAGTTCATAATAGAGCTCTAAGATATGTTACACAGCTACCATATAGAACAAATTTAAATAAATTATGTGCATCAGCCAAATTATTAAAGATAAATGATATATACAAATTCTGTACTATGAGACATATGTTTAAATTATTCAACAACAATGACATAACAAGCAACATGAAACTAATAAATAAAATTCATTCACATAATACACGAAGATCGAAAAACTTGAACATTTATATTTCAAATTTTTTGACATGTAAATCATCAAATAGCCTTACTGTAAACAGTATAAAAATATGGAGTGAATTATCTACTGTAATAGCATAAGATCTGAGAAAAGATTTAAATCATTTAATAGACTTTTGTATGATTACCTTTTAAATGCTTATGAAATTTAAGATACACTATAATTCAATGCATTATTTGTATTAGGCTAAATTGTTTAAAATATTATGATATACTTTACTATACTTTGCTTCATGTGCTGTATTTTTTTAGTATTGTTGTGATATTGTGCAATCGATGACGTAGTGTTTTCCTAAACGCTTCTAATCGTAATCAGCGCCTTCTGCTCGAACAATTATTGGACACGCGCATCTCCAAGCATAATTGTTACAAGTTAAATATGCGCCTTTACTTCGGTTCTTCAGTCAGTTCAAAGCTATCAAGCTACTACAGCAAACTAACTAATAGCATTATATTTCAATACGGTTGTTTTTTTGGCTAAGTACTTTTGTGAATACTTACTATTGTTTTTTTAATAAACTTGTGTATTCGTGCAAAGATACAACAGGCAAAAGTGGCGACGAGGATTCAAGGAACACAACTGCGTCAAGAAAGAAAAAAAGAAAATTTGTTGAATTTGCATTAAAGCTTGAATTGTCGATATGAGTGAAATTTCTGAACTGATTTTGTTGTTAAATAAGCAACACCAAGAGCAGAACAATGCTTCAAGAGCAGCTAAAAATTCTACAAAGCAGCTTGAACAACCCGCGAGAAAATGTTCCAACACCGATGGCAAGTTTTCAACCATTCGTTTCCACATCTGATTTATGGACTGATTATTTGGCAAGGTTCCGAACATTCGTCACTGCTAACTCTATTCCCGACAACAAGCAAGCACAAATTTTTCTTACCAACCAATCTAACTCCGTTTACAAAATGCTTAGCAACTTAGCGGCTCAGCAACAACCTGTCAAAAGCATACATGAGCTAACCATGAATGATATTCAGACGTTTATGGCAGAGCAGTTTGACCCAAAACGATTTATTGTCAGAGAACGTTTCAAGTTCTGGTCTGACATGAAACGCAAACCTGGCGAAACTATTCCTGAACTGGCAAGCAGAATACGACAAGATGCAGCTACATGTGATTTTCAATCCATTAAAGATCCTTTAGATGAAGCCTTGCGAACTAAATTTATCTGTTTAGTAGACAACGAAGCAGTTTTGAAGACACTCTTCAAGCTCAAGGACGGTGAACTGAAGTTTAGCAACGCCATCAGAGTGGCTCAAGAAGTGGAAGAAGCAGCCAAAGTAGCAAAGGAAACCGTACACGGTCAACCTTCTACGTCGGTGCAGAAAGTTTATCACGCAGCAAAGTCCAAAACTTCCAAAACGCAAGAAAAGAAAACCGCCTGCTTCAGGTGTGGAAATTCTGGACATTTTAGCAAAGCTTGTCCCCACATTAAAGCTATTTGCAGCTTCTGCAAGAAAACAGGTCATCTGCAATCTGTATGCATGTCTCGACTCAGAAATAACAGCAAGCTTGTGGTGCACAAAGTCCAATGTTCTGTTTCACCCATCTATCAAACTATTAGACTTAATGACCACAGAATTAAGTTTGAAATTGATAGCGGAGCCAGTGACACATTTTGCTGTGAAGCGACGTGGCAAACGCTGGGTAAACCCACTCTACAACCTGTAACAGTTCAATATCAAGTTGCTGAAGGTAGGCCGCTACCCGTCGTGGGACAATTCCAATCAACTGCAAGTATTGATGGAAAATCACCTGACGTGACCTTTCCTGTAATTGTCACTAAGGTGCCCAATCTAAATTTACTAGATCGTCTGGCGATGATGAAGCCTAAGTTGTGCTGAATCTATTGCAACGATAGAGCACGTCACTACAAGTGGTCCAGAAAACTCTTTAGATGCGGCATGTATTCAATTATGTGGAGAGTTTCCTACTTTATTTGAATCTACATTGGGTTGTCTAAAAGATTTTTCACTGGACATACGGTTTAAACCTGAAGCTAAACCTATTTTCAAGAAGCCAAGACCTGTTCCGTTCTCAATCCTACAAGATTTAAACGAAGCATACGAAGCAGGAATTAAGAGAGGTGTATGGGAGCTTACAGATTTTAACTCGTACGGCACCCCCGTGGTTCCTATTCGAAAGTCTCCTTTGCCAGGTCAAGCAAAAGCAAGCATCCGAGTTTGTGGAGATTATTCGGTGACTGTAAACTCGCAACTGGAAGACCATCGTCAACCAATCCCTCTCCCAGAAGATCTAATGCGCAAGCTAGGACGTGGTTACTGCTTTAGTAAGATTGATCTAGCTAATGCATATAATCAAATCTGTCTTTCTCCTGACAGCCAGAAGAAGCTGGCTCTCAGCACTCACAAAGGGGTTTTACTTCAGAAAAGACTTCCTTTCGGAATTAAATCCGCACCAGGGTATTTCCAAGAAATCATGGAACAGTTAACGCAAAATTTGCGAGGAGTTGCCGTGTATTTCGATGATATTTTGGTAAGTGGTGACAACGCAAAAGATCATTTGATGAACCTGCGAGCTTTGTTCAAAAGACTAGAAGAAAAAGGTCTTCGCTGCAACCGTGAGAAATGTGTTTTCGCCCAAGTATCAATTGATTACCTGGGTCACACTTTATCAAGTCGAGGAATTGCAAAAGGGTCCAAAGTTGATGCCATACTAGAAATGCCTACACCCAAGAACATTTCTACGTTAAAATCTTTTTTAGCATCTGTGCAGTTTTATTCTAAATTCTTACCTCCATATTTTTCGGAAATCACCGAGCCGTTGTACAAGCTTACACGCAAAGGACAACAGTGGAAGTGGGGTGAAGAAGAAGCGACATCTTTCAAAAAGATCAAACGGTTACTATGCACAGAGACTGTACTTGCGCACTATGACCCATCTCTTCCGTTGGGTTTATCTTGTGACGCCTCAGAATGCGGAATCGGAGCGGTATTATTTCATCGCTTTGCAGACGGAAGCGAGCGTCCGATTCTCAATATTTCTAAAATCTTATCGGCGACACAAAGACGCTACAGCCAAATACAGAAAGAAGCACTATCCTTAGTGTACGCTTTGAAGAAATTTCTTCAGTTTCTCTACGGTCGTAAGTTCATTGTGGTTACCGATCACAAACCTTTAGTGACCTTGTTTGCCCCTGATAAAGGTACTCCTGCAATGGCCGCGAATCGACTTGCACGATGGGCATTACTAGTCCATCAATATGACTACACGGTGGAATACGGTAGAAGCAAGGACCATGGCAATGCCGATGCTCTTAGTCGCTTGCCATTTTCAAATGACACAAGTTTTGATGGGGAGGAGATGGAAGATCAGTCGTCAAATCAATCCTGACAATCCATTACTTGTGGTCAAGAGAGACTGCCAAGGATCCAATTCTTTTCCAACTAATGCGATTTGTGAAGGAAGGATGGCCGTATGCATTTTCGGAAGAGCTTAAAGACTTCAAAAAGTTGGAAAATTCGTTGTCAACAGAGAATGGTTGCGTTTTTTACGGCTTACGGGTAATAATTCCTTCAACCCTACGTAATCATATTCTTAAATTATTACACCTTGGACATTTCGGCATGCAACGGATGAAACAACTTGCCAGGTCAACTGTCTATTGGCCAAGAATTGACTTTGACATCGAGAACTTATGTCGCAAATGCACTTCCTGTGGCCAATTTCAAAATAAGCCGGATAAACCTTCAATCCATCCGTGGATGATGCCAGAAAAACCATGGTCAAGACTCCACTTGGACCATGCGATCAACTTTCTGGGAAGAAACTGGTTAGTCCTTGTAGACGCTTATTCAAAATATCCTTGCATTCATCCAACAACCTCAACGTCTTCGAAAAGTACTACTGCTATACTTGAACAAGAATTTGCTCATTTCGGATATCCCCACACGTTGGTGACCGATAATGCCACAACATTCATGTCTCAAAGAGTTCCAAGCTTGGTGCAAACAACGAGGCATTGTACATCTCACCGGAGCACCTTATCATCCCGCAACAAACGGTGCTGCCGAGCGTTTGATACAATCGTTCAAACAGGCATTGAGAAAATCCTCGTTACCTCCAAAGGAAGCTTTGCAAGAATTTCTAATGCAATATAGAAGAATTCCTTTTGCATCGGGACTGTCACCAAGCGAATTGAAGAATACGCACCAAAATTGACACTTTGGTTCCATCCATTCCGCATCTCCTGCAAGGAAGACAGTCAAGACAAGCGAGCAAGCATTCAAATACTGAAGACTCGGAAGTGGTTTCGAAAGTCGAACATCATTATTCACTAGGAGACCCTTGTTACGCACTGTACTTCGGCCCTAGAAGAGATCGTGACCCACGATGGGTGCCTGCGATAGTTACGAAAGTCCATGGTACACGAAGCGTCAATGTACGAGTCATTCCTCGAGGACCAACTTGGAGAAGACATCTTGATCAACTTCGACCTCGATACGGTTCGGATCAAGATGATGATCCCTGTGAAATCCCAACGAGCGTTTTGTCTACAGAAACACTTCCAGCCGGGACTGACCACGCATCTAGTTCTTCTTCGATGAACCAACGCAACAATCCGAGACTACCAACCGGAGACGAGTACGGGCGACACAATCTACGACGATCAGCGAGAACAAAGAGACCTCCAA
Source organism: Diplosoma virens (assembly GCA_963680785.1). NCBI lineage: Eukaryota > Metazoa > Chordata > Ascidiacea > Aplousobranchia > Didemnidae > Diplosoma > Diplosoma virens. The sequence continues at coordinate 21,061,510 of OY796886.1, read as the reverse complement.
AAAAATATTGTTGCTAATATGTATATATATTTTTTTGTCGTAGTTTATTTGGGGAGGTGTTGTGATATTGTGCAATCGATGACGTAGTGTTTTCCTAAACGCTTCTAATCGTAATCAGCGCCTTCTGCTCGAACAATTATTGGACACGCGCATCTCCAAGCATAATTGTTACAAGTTAAATATGCGCCTTTACTTCGGTTCTTCAGTCAGTTCAAAGCTATCAAGCTACTACAGCAAACTAACTAATAGCATTATATTTCAATACGGTTGTTTTTTTGGCTAAGTACTTTTGTGAAGTATCTTTTCATCTTTCATATATTATGTTTGTTTTTTTGTTTATTGAGTATTCTTTTTTTTTATGTTTCTTTGAATGCTATATATTTATTTGTCCATATAATAATAAATAATTAGTTTTATGTATACATTTTGATGCTTCAGAACTTTTAAATAACCTGGGGGAGTGATTAAATGACTTTTTTGTCCCTTTTTATCCCTGCATCACACATCTTATAATACCACTTTTTTGGCTTTTGTTAGCACATTTTATTCCGTTAGCTTTCATAGATGATTCCGTTTAAATGTATCGTGTTTGTTTGATTGTTTGTGTATATGTGATGCAAATAAACAATATTCATTAAAAAAGAATGCATAACCAATCAACATTGAAAATATTATTTAAAGTAAATCAAAACAATTTTATGTTTGAAAAACGTAGTTAGTCTGAACTTTTTTTCATTTCCATCTGTTGGGTTCATTTAGAAATTTTTGCTATTGTTGTTTGTGTTCGTTTTTTTTTCAAACTGTGTTGGGATTAGGGCCGGCTGACAAGTCGGCGTTTTAACCTCTAAATTAAAAAACTTCGCTTACCATTTTAGTAAATTTTAAAATTTCAGTGCCTCATAAATAGATTGTTACTATGAATAGAGTGAGGTCAGATTGCTTTGGATGACAACACTCGATGCTGATCCAATAGCATCTTGCCCAGTGTCTCATCTGGAAATTACATTAGCCTTAGGTAGGAAAAGGATGCATCCTCGCCCCAATGCTTTTATACATGAAAGTGACCCGACCAAGCAGAAATGACAGCGAAGCAAGCTATTTTTAGCGAGACTCTAAAAGCTTTACTTTATATGTTGAACTAAAATTTTGAGATCAGAAAAACAATCCGTGCCTGCTAGTTTGTTTTTGTTATCCGCCACATTACTGGATAGAACGAACTTAGCTTGTTGTAGTTTGAAATCTCCAATATTTCGTTTATTATTTTTATTTATGTAATTGTCATGAATGTAACCTATATTTTTTGCTTGCAGAAAAAGTCCTAAGCGAATATCGACTTCTACTGGTGAGTCTTGCACAGCCATTTGATCTTCTCTTGTGAATAACTTCTTTTTTCAGCTGAGTCAACTAAACCGGCGAATGCAGCCAGTAAAGTTACCAGAAAGTCACCCAACGAGTAAGTCTGCCAGCCAAAGCGACCGTCTCGTTAGCTGTACGGAGGACTTTTCGACCTTTAAATTTTCCCGTGCTCATTACGACGATTCGCGCTCTGTGTACTCGTCGAAAACAAAGAATTATTGCTTCCAAAATACCGCTGGTTTTTTTCAAATTTCTTATTTATACTATTTAAAGTCTTAAAGTTTTCACTCTGTTTTATGAGAAACTGTCTGACAAGGAACATTTTTTTGGATTGTTGTTTTGTCACATCGTAATCGAACGGCACGAAGGGTGCTTTGGAATACTTTATGTATCGCGCTTGTTAAATCTGTATGTCGCACAAGGTCGGAAGATACCGACAAACTTTACTCAGCGCTCCCGCGTCCACTGCTCAATCCAACAATAATATTATTCACAACTTAAAAATCTTGCGCTGATTACGTGTTTTGACCCTTTTCTCAAACATCCCATTATCTTCGTTCAGCTTTATTATACAATCAATTGAATTTTTTTCCTTCATTCCGACGTTTATCTCCTGACGAGTGTCGGACGAAAAGCTTAAAGAGTTTTTCTGCAGGCTATATTAAGAGTTGATTCGTAATTTATCCGCTTGAGATTATTTAGAAGATAACACCTGGGATAAATTCTGAGCTATGATGTACGTACATACCTCCGAACTACACACAAGAATTCATCATCCAGGATTTGGCGCTTGACTTATGATTTTTACTCCAACAAGAAATAAAACTAATAAAATTAGCTTTGAATTGTTTAATGATTTTCTTGTCGATGGCTAATAGCTTATTTGTCGCGTGCCCACGATGATGTTCATGAAAAGAAAAAATATACAGTATATCAAAAGCCAAATAAACAAGTTTAATTTTAACAAGACAATTTATGGTCACTTAAAATGTAATTCCACAATATCAGCACCAACAATGTGGAAGTTTTTTTTGCGGCATTGGCCCTGGTAAAAATTTTGCAAACCAGAAAATACAAACAAATTTTACATTTGCCGGAGTAACAAAGACAAAGTGTCGAATTCTTGTTCACAGAGTTCTCGGTGCCGAATTCTTGCGATTCATACGGCAAAGTCTTTAATATTGCTTACTTTCCTTTTCACTCACCTATCTGCATTTTCAAGCGCTGTTTCCGTAAAGCAAAAGCATAATATAGATTGTTGAGTTTGGAATCGGATTTGCGATCCGCAATTTTAAAAATCAAACCTGATAGTGCGTTGATTATTGCCTAAAAGTAAGAACAAAAATTGCCCAAACAATGTTGTAAAGTTTTTTTGTGTTTTTAAGCTTAAATGTTTAATTAGTTAAAACTTTAATCTCTGCTACGGTAGAAATTGTTTGATCCATTGTAGTTTAGTTTTACGATTTCAGGTTGTGGAAAATAGACATTTACAGGAAACAGAAATTAGGTAGCGAAGAAAAAAAGGTTAAGAAGCTCTGCTCTAAATATATCAATGCGCATTTAATATCACTAAAAATTATGAAGGTTAATCTTTCATAGTAACCATTACACTAACATGACCACTAGGATCCAGAAATCAGACATGAGGAATGTAAAAACAAAACAAAACGTCCGTTCAAACCACCATCACTTTGCACTACCGTAGCTGCAGAAAACATACCACCTTCCGGAACATTCGACGGAACAAACATTAACACGACAAATACACCTACACAAGCAACAAATTGCCTATGCAAAATAAACTCTGATATTTACCTACACAAAGAGATTACACCTATCGTTTTCGATGGCAAAATATCACCTCAAAACCACACCAATAGTCCGTAAAGAACTTATTACAAGCAGCAAGTTCATCCAAAACTATGAGTCTAAGTTGTTCAAAGATTGCACTTCCAAGATCAGCTTTGAAGGACGAGAACAACAAGAAAACAGCAATTGTTCTTGAATCGTAATCTTTTTGCGTTATTTGTTTCTAGCATTTTAAAGTCTTAAGCATTCGATAAACACAAAGCTGTTCTTTAGAGAAAAGAAAACTTCAACTGTTCCTACAGGCAGTGTTTCACCAAAAAATCGTTTTATCAAGAAGAAACCATGAGTTTGTTAGCTGTTTAGCTCACCAATTTTTTTATTTATTTTGATTGATTACTATTTACTTTTTTTTTTAGATTGCAAACTGATAATTTTTTTTGTGTCATTGGTGATGCTGCACTGTATGTTTTGTTTTGATTTAAAATAAATTATAAAAGATTTTCATTTTTTACTTTTTTGTATATGTAATGCTTATGCAAATGTTTCTTTTAATTACTTTAGCTTTGAAGCTTAGTCGAATAAAGTTTTTAACATAAATAATGCGTAAATGTCCATCTGACAACATAATTGCTTTTGTCAGTGCGTGACCGAGTAGGTAGAAGCACCGTATCTAGGCAATCGAGACAGTCGCGCTTCATAACATATTGTCTTATTTCGCTTGTCTTTCGGAAAGACGAATGTAGGAGATTTCCGACCTAACCCTAAATGTCCTAGGCCGAAACTCCAGCCGACAGGAAGACATTTTTCCATTTTTTACTGTACTTGTCTTAGGAAGCAAGGAAGCAAACAAATTTCAATCGCATAGCAATCCCCAAAAGCAGGTCGCGTAATCGTTTGACATTTAAGGACAGTTTAAAGACACAGACAAAAAAGTGATTTCGCTTTTTTTGTGAAAGAAACCAAAGTGTACCAAAAATTATTCTGGTTCAATAAGCATCAAATTCGTGTCCTTCTGCTCGTAACTCAAATATTTCACCACACAGAGCTTCCCGCCGATATGGAAAAAATAAAAAATAGTTGATCTGATGATCGAAATTTTGTCTTTGTCTATGCGCTAATTTTTTAATTTTTGTTTATTTTCCTGCCTCGCAGGAAAGCGCCTAGGCGCCATACTTCGGGCAACCGTCAAGCAATTATCCCGACCTGCTTTCAAAGATGCCAAGATATTGCTGTCGGCTTGAAATTTTTTTTCTAGTTTATGTAAACATATAATTGAATTTTACTATAAAAAGATGAGTATAGGGAATCACTCCTAACTCTGCCACTGCTTTAATGAATATAACCAAAATCACTTTTGGCCTGCAATATATTCAATTGATCGAGAAAATGCACACACAGGGGTAATTTGACCTCTTACCATCGAGGCAAATGACACATTACTGTGCAAAAGTACAAAGACTCATTCGATTTCGACCAATATCACATTGGTACTTCGCTGTTTACGACCGCATTGCGCTAATTTTCAACAGCCAGGACAATTACTGGTGAAAATTGACTTGGTAAAGTGCAAACAATAATCAAGCTAGCTAATTTGGGGAAAAAAAAAAAAAAAAAAAAAAACATTTTATCTAGACACAAATTTTTTTTTTTTTTTTTTTTTCCCCAAATTAGCTAGCTTGATTATTGTTTGCACTTTACCAAGTCAATTTTCACCAGTAATTGTCCTGGCTGTTGAAAATTAGCGCAATGCGGTCGTAAACAGCGAAGTACCAATGTGATATTGGTCGAAATCGAATGAGTCTTTGTACTTTTGCACAGTAATGTGTCATTTGCCTCGATGGTAAGAGGTCAAATTACCCCTGTGTGTGCATTTTCTCGATCAATTGAATATATTGCAGGCCAAAAGTGATTTTGGTTATATTCATTAAAGCAGTGGCAGAGTTAGGAGTGATTCCCTATACTCATCTTTTTATAGTAAATTTCTTGCTTGCCATAAAACCAAAGATATAATTGAATTTTAGAGCTTGCCAAGACGGACAAGATAAGGAAAGTGCCGCAAACTGTTTTTTCATGTTTTGAATAGGTTTCGATCGCGTGCACGACCAATACTTCCCTCCAACTTACTCGACCACGGTCCTGACAAATATCTTACAAAACCTTATCATATACTTAAAAACAACTCACCGGCTCTGTTTGTATAAGTGTTATACCTATTACTTTCTTTCGTCAAAATGTGTCAAATTTTTGGATAAGAGTAGAAATACGGTAGAATTAATGTAGTGACTTTTTTCATTCAAAGGATGTGCTACATTAATGTCCGCCAGGGATTTATTTTAAAATCACTCTTTTTGAAAGATAGGGCAAATCAAGATAAGTTGAAAAATTGAATTTTTTAAACTATAAAAATTTAAAAAATGCTTTAGTGCCATCATGCGTTAGATAATTTTGAGAAAAAGTTACCACAAAAATTCTATTCGGTTCGCACACGAGCAGGTAAGTTATCTTAGAATTTTCAATTCTTGTTAGTTTAAACTGAATTTTTTATTGACTTAATAAGTTAGCTAAACAGTAAAACGCTGAAGAAAAATAAGAAAGTGTGTTTATGTTTATTAAACATAGGCTTTACCTTATATAAAATGTATAGCAATTTCAGTTCACAAATCTGGTTCATAGTTTAGAACCCAATTTATTATGTTTTATTAAATAGGGTTTGGTAAAAAGTTTTTATTGTCAAGTAAAGTGTTAAAAAATAAATTTAAGATATTTTGGAATCAAAATAATGTAATTTTTATTAAAAGTAGAAAGAAATATGCTTCTAAAAATTTTATGTAGCTCGCCGATTCTTTTAGCAATGAAAATTTATGTAGCCGATTTCCAATAAAGTAGACTGATATATTGGTGATGGTGAGGTTAATACACTTTTTTTAAATGTTTTATTTGCTCAAAGTCAATTAATTACGTCCAACATTTGTGCTTCCTGAAACGTCAAAAGATTGCATCGTGTTTAAGTACAATGTGAATGACTATAGCTCTGGTGTTACCTGACGCTATAAATAAGAGAAGCACAAAACGTTGATACAAAAATAAGTACTTTCATTTGATTTTTTCTGTAACAAATTAAAATAGACCATAACCTACCTAAAACGTTGATACAAAAATAAGTACTTTCATTTGATTTTTTCTGTAACAAATTAAAATAGACCATAACCTACCTCAAAAGCTGTTTAACAATTTTATTTTTAAAAAGTTTTAGTATCTTATCTAGAAAACCCACCTTACCCGTTTATTTGATCTCTAACACCTCCCCCAAACGAAAAAAATAGCGACACAAATTTTCTGCATACACCACTGCACTAAGATTATATAACTAAGGTTCGAAATATTATTAATCTGTTATTGTATATGCCTCTATTTATATTCGTGTATGCGTTTCTCAACAAACCACAATGTATTTTCCAACTAAACCCTGTCTTCGGGTTAATTAGAAAAAACGAGATATGTTTATTTAAATAAAAAATCAAAAAAAACTAAAAGCAACTTTATGTTAAAAATTTGCACAATTATGCCTAAAAGTAAGGTTATTAATCAAGTGGTTTATGGTACAGAATTTGAAAATAGCCAACAAAAAACTCAACTGTAAGCTTTTCGTCCGACACTCGTCAGGAGATAAACGTTGGAATGATGAAAAGAAAAAATTATTTGATTTTCTGATAAAGCTGAACGAAGATGATTAAATGTCTTAGAAAGGCGTCAAAACGCGTGATCAGCACAAGATTTTCATGTTGTAAACAAACTCTTTTTGAACGCATAAATTTGGCTTGCATTACTTGATGTAAAGGGCTTCCAAAGCAGGCAAATAAAAAAATAGTAAATTTATTATTACTGTAATTTTTGGACACATAGGGTTATCTAAAAGGTGTAGACCAATTGCGGATTCATTAAACATGACTGTGGTTGAAGGTTTGCCAAAACGAGTGGAGATGTTGCGAGAGTTTGGAATTAGGCCAGTTCTAATAAAAGTTGACGAGTTCTGTCCAGTAATTGTTGAGATGTGCGGCCTACGTACTGACTATTACAGTGGCACTAAAAAGTATAAACTACATTGCTTAAAAGCGAAGCAGGCAACACGTTCTTTTTGATTCCAGGAAGAAGTGGGCGAGATGTAAAAATAACACGTTGTTCTACTGCAAAGAAGCATTTTTCCACAATGGCTTTGATTTTACTTTTACGTCTAACGGCTAACCGAAGGAGTTCCCAAATAGGGCAGATGAAAATAGACAGGGCATTTCTTCATCGTATGTGAAGTAGGTGATGTGAAATTTTTAATTTATTGAAAATATTTTTCTAAGTATAGAATCTCAATATTGAAAATATTTTTCTAAGCTCAGCTTGCAGTGTAACGTCTGAGCAGAATATTAAAGTTCGATGTACAATGGGTAGAAATTAAATTGATTTTCCTTTTTCCAGAGCCAAAGGATTTCCACTTCATGTATTGTCCTGTAAATGTGGGTTTACGGTAAACAGATGTAGTACGAGTAAGTTTAGAGCCCACCTTTTCCACCTGTAGGCTACATTAAGAAAATCAAGAGATTGATTAACTTTTTCAAACGCAAACTGCAAAGAAGGGTGCGAGGAGTTTAATTAATGAAGAAATTTATCGCAAGCATTTTCGCTATCAAAGATAGCAAAAGCATTGCCCACGTAACGATAGTACATCGGTGGTTTCTCTTCCAAACAATAAAGATTCATAATAACCGACAAAAATATTAGCCAGTGCAGGACCCAAGGGAAAGCCCATGGCTACACCATCTCTATGTCGGTACGTGACGTTGTTGAAACTGAATTCAACAGATTTAGTCGCGGTTTGCATGAGTTCAATAAAAACTTCACGCAGAAAAGACGAAGCTATAAGATCACTGCCATTAAGGGCTTCAGCACAAATATTAATAGTCTCTTCCAGGGGAACATTAGTAAAAGGACTGGATATGTCAAAAGAGCAAAGAAAAGCGGAAGGGGTAAATCAAACCGTCTAATTACTTGAAAAAAGTGTTATTATTATTTGAGAATAGAGACATATACTCATATAATTAAACCCAGTGTGGAAAAATGCTTCTTTGCAGTAGAACAACGTGTTATTTTTACATCTCGCCCACTTCTTCCTGGAATCAAAAAGAACGTGTTGCCTGCTTCGCTTTTAAGCAATGTAGTTTATACTTTTTAGTGCCACTGTAATAGTCAGTACGTAGGCCGCACATCTCAACAATTACTGGACAGAACTCGTCAACTTTTATTAGAACTGGCCTAATTCCAAACTAGCGCAACATCTCCACTCGTTTTGGCAAACCTTCAACCACAGTCATGTTTAGTGAATTCGCGATGAGCCCAAAAATTACAGTAATAATAAATTTACTATTTTTTTATATGCCTGCTTTGGAAGCCGTTTACATCAAGTCATGCAAGCCAAATTTATGCGTCCAAAAAGAGTTTGTTTACAACATGAAAATCTTGTGCTGATCACGCGTTTTGACGCCTTTCTGAAACATTTAATCATCTTCGTTCAGCTTTATCAGAAACAGTAGCGTGCTGTGACCTCTGAGACTGGTCATGCAACTAGCATGCCAAAAACTGGTCGTGCAATTAGGTATTTTCTGGGTAGTGAATAGGTTAAACGTGCAATATTTTCTGGGGAGCAGAAAGAACTCTATGTGAGATTCTAAGACATAGACCGATTATTTGTATTTAAACCATGATGTTTTCCGAAAAAAACAAAAAAATTTCATCACTTCAAATCACTCGCAAACCTTACACTTTTCGTCCCAAAATTGCAGTGTTCTCTAGAAAAAAAAAAAGTCATCAGTTGGAATCATTGCTAGATTTCGCACTTTTTCTTCTAAAATTATAGTGACCTAAAAGTCATTACCTCAAATCCTCCTAAATTTTACTTTACATAGTAAAACCAAAGTGTTCTCTAAAAAAAGTCTTCATCTCGAATCGGCCTCACATTTCTCTAATTTCATCCCAAACCGGTACCATTTCTAATTAAATTGAAAAATCTATACCTTGTCGCACAAAAGTTTGTCATGCAACGCATGACTTGCATGCCCTGACCGCACGCCACTGATCAGAAAATCAATTAATTTTTTCTTTTCTTCATTCCGACGTTTATCTCCTGACCGGTGTCGGACGAAAAGCTTAGAGTTGAGTTTTTTGAAAGTTATTAATGTGGAAAAGTTTAATTTTTAATATGCAGTAACTTGATAAAATTTAATTAATTTGTTTTTACTAAAAAACTTATGAATAAACCTCGGTCTCTGCTTTATAAATGGTATTTAAACTTCTGTGAAGTTTCTGACTTTAACCTATTAAAATTCGACAAACCTTGGTGAAAAATCTGGAACAAAACTTGCAGCTTGCTATCTCGCAATTTTGAACACCTTTGTCAGGAAATAATATAAATTTATTGAACTAAAATAATGTAATACACTGCAAAAATTTATTTATTCTGTTTTCATGGTATGTCTGATTCATTGAATGTACGAAGGAACCTAAAAAAAATTAATTTATTGTTTTTACTCAACAAAAAATACATACATAGTGTATAGGTGGGGAACCTGCGGCCTCCATGATAATTTAAAAAGTAATAGAATTACGTGTCAATTACTACTACTGATAATTAAAAAACTCTTTTATTTTAGAGATTAGTACATTTTAGAGACCAAAATCAAGAAAACTGGGACAGATTCAAAGTGAAGACTTTTTTTTAGAGATCACTGTTTTTTTAAAAACAAAAATCAAGAAAACCGGGACAGATTGGTTTTGGACTGCGACTAGCATTTTCTGATGACGTTATTTTCTTGAGTAATTGAACTTTGCGACCTCTTTTGATGCTGCCTAATCTAATTTGGCAACAATAAAAAGGTTTCTTGCCTTTGACGTAATGTACAGCTAGGCCTAATCCTAAAGAGATATGGAAATTGCGTCTGCATTTTTAAATTTGTATTTTCTGTATTTAGCCGAATTTCAATCGTTTCCAAACCTTACATACCAGATAAATAGACATTAGGCTTTTAAGACTTTCTGTTCTGTTTTCGAAGATTTTCGAATTCTTTTAAACGTTATAATGTAGGACTATATAATCAGAAAAATGATTCTTCCAAAACATTTTATATAATTCAAAAAAGGCTTATAAAACCACTTTATGAAATATCGCGTACTAAAACAATTTCACAAAAAAAGTGGGAAGGACAGTTTTTTTTATTTTTTGTTTAAAAAATATGGATTTACTATTTTTTGGAAGGCTACACGAATTTTGAAAAAATAAGTTCCTGAAATTGTTTTTGAAAACGCGCTATTTTAGGTAGGCTTATGGTTATAACTTTCAAAATTTACATATAGGCTACCGATTGATAAATTCTCAAATTTTAACTCGTCAACTTGCTCGTCGCAGTCCAAAAAAAAAAGTTAAGAAGACTAAATTAATTTATTTAATTAAGTAAAAATACCCTCGTGTGTGTAAACCCCTGGAAAGTCGGGACGAGCGCATCCTCTTCCCCATGACACAATTCCAATTTGCTCATATGATGTTGCGCGAATACGGGGTCCACCACTGTCGCCCTGGGAATAAAACTTTGTTTATGTTGCTTGTTGCTACTTAGAAATCTATTTATTTTTCTGACTTCAAGGCAACAGAAGATGAATTAGGCTAACTTTTAAAAAATAGAAATATGTTTTAAGAACGGTACCCATTTTAAGATAGCTTTAAAAAGCGTGTTCATTCCTCGAAGACTTTTTATCTGACACGCATCGGGAGGAATCATCAGAATAAACTGAGAGCAATCCGATTGTGGTTATATAAGAAAGGAGAAGGAGTCTGATTGGTTAAAAAAGACACTTTTTTACTTTCGCTTCTGATTGGTTACTTCTTTTGACCAATCAGACGCACACTCGTTTTCTTTTATTTTCTATACCTGATCGGCCGTCTTTTCAACCAATCAGACTCATTCTCCTTTCTTATATAACCACAATCGGATTGCTCTCAGTTCATTCTCACGATTCCTACCAATGAGTGTCACGATTTGTACCGCCGACTCTTTAGGTACCCATTTTGTTAACCAATATAACTGTAGCTTTATTTTTTTAATCTTAGCCTAATATAATGGAGTAAATTTAAAAGTAATCTAATGTTTTAATAATTTTTAAGGATTTTATTAATTGTGCACCTGAAAGCTTGGAATTCTTCATAAACAAAAACTTTTACAGAATACATTTTAATTTTAAACAATTTAAAACATTATTTAAAAGTAGCGTCGAAAGAAACTTTAATTTTTATACCAGGCACGAGTCTTTTTCGCCTTCTCTCAGATTTCCGGCACAAAACATTCCTGGTGCAATGCTTTTTCCGAACTCTTTTTTGCAATCTTTTTGTGACATTATTGGAATGTAAATTTGTTGGAGAAATTTGGGATAAACCGCGGCGCCTGGCAAAACAAATTTTTATGTCAGGCAGAACTCCTTTGTACTCTAACTTTTATTTTTTTAATTATTCACCTTCTTGGATTCTACCCCAACCTGTCACAATTACTCTTTCCCTAGCAACCAGATCTTCAGTGACTGAAAAAGACGGCAGGCACACAGGTTTTATAAAATCGTCAAACACAAGAGAAACGTTGAGCTGCAAATAAAACTTTGAATTACTGTTATTATTTTTTAGTAAAACCTTCTTTAGTATCGACCACTCGTTTTTATTTCCCATAACAATCGGGTAACAAAGAGCGAATTACGGTCCTGTGATGTTGCCAGCAGGAACTGACGTTTACAAACAAGGTCTCAAACAAATCAAGTCCAAACACTATTTGCTATGATTGCAAATTGATAAAAAAGTATCAAAATGTCGTCTTTAATTTGGTGTTTGAAATGTTATTTGCAATGCTTTTACCAAACGCTTTTTTTTAACGGGCTAAAAATTCTAAAGAACATTGATTCGTCTTCTTGTTTTTGCAGAGTTTTGATAAAGGTAACAAGAAAGAAAAGAAAAGGTAGCCTACAACCAAAGGTGAGTAATTTTGTCCTACTTCAGGAAAGCACTGCACAACGTGTGTTTTTTAGATTATGTAAAGCGCAGCGTAATGAGCGCAACGTGATTTTAAAATTCATGTAAAGCGCAATGTAGACTAATTTAAAATTATGTTAAAGCGCGGCGCAACGTGATTTTCAAACCAATTAAAACGTAACGTACTTTTTCAAATTATAAGCGCAGCCCAATTGACTTTCCAATCGCCGACATTGAGAAACAACCAAAGTAGATTTCGCTTTTGCAAAATAAAATTATATAAAGCACAGCGCAATAAAACACAAATTAGTTTGTTTAATCTTTGATGCGCAGCGCAATTAAGCGTAAGTAGTCTTTAATTCTCGGTGAACAGCGCAATTAAGCGCAACTTATAATTCTCCAACCAAGAGCGCAACGCTTCTAAAAAAAGTATGAAAGCGGAGCGCAACATCCAACGCTGTGGAAGTCGCACTTCGCTCACTTCCGCTTATAACCAGAGGTGGGCACGGTACTTCTTAAAAGTACCGCGGTACCGCTACTCTGTACTTTTGAATAATACGAATTAATGGTAATAACTAAAACTCTGTCATACATTGGTATTCATTTGACAATTAAAAATTGTATTTAACAAAGCAAAAATAATATCGTACGTATCCAACTGTTCACTTTCAAAAATCAATTATGCTTTGGATGTAAAAAACATGCGTGAATATGTTTTTAACTTGATTTTTTGCGTAAAATATGTCTTGGATATATGAAAAGCCTAATGAATACGTTGTCTTCTGCTTTGTTTTTTATATTAAAAAAAGTTTGTCAAAAATCGTACTAATTTCCATATAATCTATTGCAGTGGTTTAGTCAAAGTTATTCTCAAACTTTTTGGGTCACAAACCTCTATTTGCAAATTTTCTTTTATCATGGACCCCAATCTTATGTCACATCAATTTTCTGCCCAACCAACGAGGAAGGATAAAACAAACCCAAAAATAAATAACACAAAATCTGTTAAAAAATAAATGCTTATAAACAAGCATACCATATTTCCGTAGGGGCAAACCGGGACGCTCGTTTATAGACAAAAATTCATCCCTAAAAAAAAGGTCTTCACTTTGAATCTGTCTCGGATTTCATGGCATGAATTACTTTACCAGCTATATAAGTTGTCAAATTTTTTCATATCGTCGCGGACCCCTTGTGCGCTAATCACGGACCTTATTTTGGGAAACTCTGGTTTTGGTAATTTAGTAAAATTACTCAACCTTCGCTGGCCGTTAAATGTTATGATAATTTTTTATATTTTTGCTTGCAAACCAACAAAATTAAAATTTCATCAAGTCCCTTTGCTTTGGTATGAATATGAAATCTGGTGTTTAGTGGATTTTTGATTTTATGCAAAATGTTTCCATTTTTATAATTAGACAACTAGAATATTCCTTGCAAATGCAATACCTTCAGAAAATATTTACTGCACTAAGATTGAGTCCTATAATTTCTGATATACCATATTTAGCGGCGAAAGCGCTAAAGATTTGACATAATTGCACACAAAAATGCTACTTTTTCCAAAGTTACAATGTCTTTTTGCACAATAATTACTATATGCACATTAAACACGATAATCACTCTTTTTTTTTGCACAACTCGATCGGTGATCATGCACAATTTTTTTGTACATGTTGTAACGTATATATAGTTTAATGAAAACAATGCACTACCAGCGTAACTACGATAAGCATGGCTAAGCCGCAAGGGCATACTGACGGTGGTTTCGCTATGCTGACCACATCATCGAGTCAGCTAACACGAATCGGGTAAAGTCAAGCTAAACCCTGCAGTTCCATTGCTAGCATTAAGTAAGAATGGTCAAGTCAATCAACAAGCAATTGCCGACAGACCTGTTTCGTCCTTGTTAGGACTCGAGAACACTACAGCTTGTTGTTGACTCCAGCTAAAATCAGCTGGGGTCAACAAAAGTGTTATTTAAGGGTTGCATAGAAAAAAATTTCATGCTCTTTGAATAGAGATACCGGTACTTAAATGTTGTAATAAAATATTATTTCGGATTGAAAAAGCAAGTTTTCGAAAGGTAGTTGGACGAAACGCAAAGATTGGTTTCAGAAAGTTAACGACTTCGGCAGTTTGATTGATCGTATGATTAAAAGTAAAATTCTTTCACAACTGGAATCCCCTTAGGGAGGTTACTGCAGTTCACAGAAGAAGAAACTCTATTTCAGCAACATCTGATTTCATTATTAAAATGCTTGGATCTTAGCAACAACGAATGTTTTCAAAATTCACTGGACTTTTTAAACAATTTTGAAAATGAAATTTTCGTATAATAAAAAGAAATACAATTCTTTCTAAGAAAAAATTGAAATTTTAAGTGTCACATCGTACTTTTTTATAATTATTTCGAAATGTTATGATAAGCCTAATTAAAAAAATTTAGTTAGGATTGATTACTTTGGTGAAATAAATTTTTTTGGATTTTTGCAAGTTTTTTTCTTTTTTAGTAGGTTAGTCTAGCTTACATAGTAGAATATTTTATAGTTGAACTTGACTAATGCTCTGGCGTATATTTTTTGATTTTATATTTATCATTACATTGAATTATTTATTAATACATTTCGTCAGAGCAGGGCTGCCCAACCCGAGACCCGCAAAGTCTACCAAAGAATTTGTAATTACATAATCGACTAAATTATTGTAATGCTTTGAATTAATCCAATGACTCGCAGAAAAATCGGAATAAATAGGCTAATTTTCGTCCCACTAGAGATTTTTCGCTTTATATAAAAATAAAACACGTAGATATATCAAACTGGTGACCTTTTTTGTTTGGTCTTTAACCAAATTTGTAGTCCGAATTCCGAATTCCTGTTATCTAGGAGGTTCATTAAAAAATAACACATTAAAAATAAGTGAAAACAAAAAAAAGATACTTTGATTTCTGCACCGATTGCGACTCGCAATAAACTTTTCGACAAAAGTTGGACCATAATGGTTAAAAGATTGAGCATCCCTGCGTCAGAGTATAAAACAACCTAACATTTTCGAAAACAGTCATATCATCAAAATGAATTTCTACCGAGAGTAATTTGGGATTTTGATATTAATTTTGTCACAACTTACAACACCGACATTGTTTCTTTCAGAATTATTTAATTTATAGTACGAATTTTGACATTAGAATATCGGTATCATAACATCGGTACAACCAATCATAGCCGTACCTGCCGGGGGGGCAGAGAGGGCAAATGCTCACCCAAGTTTCTAAGAGTTGGGAAAAATTGAAATTTTTCCGGCAGTGACAAGAAAATATTTGGGCAAAGTCAAAAATTTTAGGACAGTGACAATGATCAAACTGCAAAAAATAGTTACCAAATTTAGGTGAAGACTTTTTTTTTGTAGAGAACACCTTGCCTTTGGGTCGAAAATTGAAAAATATGAAACTGAATTCAAGTGAAGACTTTTCTTTTTTTTTTAGAGATCACCATGATTTTAGGACAAAATTGGTCTTGGTTTGCGAATCTCAGACAATTTTTTGTTCTATCTGTAATGTGCTAGAAAATTATGATTTGGGCAAACGTCACAAAATTTGGGCAAAACTTCATTGACCCCATATTTTTTTGGCTGGTACGCCTATGCAACCAATTAATGTTATTGCACTCAAGCGTAACACAATACGTATGCTATTCGAATGACTTTTGACTTTGTTTACGTAAATGTTCGATACAGTTCCCAGCATAATTCAAAAGCAGGGCGGAAGTCCTTTGATAATTTTCGATCACCTCAAACAAACTGCGACAAATATTTCTTAAAACTTCATTTTTTAAATGAATCTATATCGTTCGATTTTTTGGTCATTTTTATCAAACGCTCAGTGCAACAAAGAAAAGTAAGCTATTCCATTTAAAGTTATTTCAAACATAAACTTACAAGGAGGAAAAACGAACGCACACCTATCTAGATATTGTACTGAACAGAAAGTACGTAACATATAAAAATAAAATAGCTATTCACGCCAAGTCATTTATGCTAAATTTTAATACCGGTGCGTAGTGTTGTAAAATATTTTCCACTGCCTGTTCTTGTTGCAAACAAAAATATAAGAAAAAAGCTGGAGCAGGAATCTTTTAACTCTGCTACATTTGATGTGTCATCTGCTTGAATAAAAACAAATCAAATAACCTCTGTTGGTGCGTTTTTCATTAAGTTCAATATTAACACTGAAAAATGATTGTGTCATTTTTTTGTGGTAATTAGAATTTTATTGGTTGATTTCATTTCAGTAACCTCTTTTTATTCTTTTAAAATTGGTCAAAAAAATGGAGTTTGAATAAAGTTTCAAGAAAAACACAGAGTCGAATGGCATAGACTGACGCTGGCGTATAAAAAAATGATACAATTAATTACGTATATAAAAAACTTCAAGCGCATAAGCAATTAATGATCTTTTTTCAATTTAGTCAAAACAAAATCTGATATTTAAACGGATAAGTTAAAACAATATTTTTTCAACGAATTTAAAATTGTTTCTTTTTCTATGTACAGTAATAACATGATTAAGATTGATGGAAAAATATAAGACAAAATAAGCTTCATACACAAACCCATCGTTCATTTTCATAATTTAAAATTTTTATTGATTTTTATCGTATTTCAACTTCATTTATTCTTCAGACTCGTACAAAAACGTTATACTAATGGCAACTTTTAAGCAATACCGTACCTGCTTATTTAATGCTATGTATACAGGTCCGTAAGCAACCAGAAGATCTAGTAGATAATTGCTTTCAGAGATGCCAAAATATTGTAGTGAATTGGAATTTTTAATTTACTTTGTTAGTTTTTATTTGAGACATAACTAAAATGCTAGTCTACCGAGACTACCCTACTAGCCTGAGTAAGCTTAGCCTAAATAAAAAGTTGCAAAAGGGCTACTGGCTATGAAGAGCGTAAAACGTTCCTAAGCCTGACCTTACTTAAAATTAACTAGTAACTACTACCGGAAGGATGGGGAAAGTACTGGTAACCACTTAAGTTTGACAAATGTCAATTTGTGATAATATTACTGTAAATCAAGAAACTACTTTGAAGCTGCAATCGATACGAAAAACAAAAACATGTCGCAATGCTTGCAAAAAAATTTTCAATGACCCTAAAATTAGACGGAGTACCGCGGTACCGGTACTCGGTACTTTTGTACACGGTACTGCCCACCTCTGCCTAATTGTTTAATTGTATTTAATTTCTTTAGATACACAACGACATTTATACGCAATAGTTGGATTTTTTCATCTTGGCTTTCTTATTAGGCTTTAGCTGTGCTTACAAAGTATTTTGCCCAGCTTCGCGATACACGTCTTGTTTCTAGAACACACTTTTAATAATAATTCAACACGAGGTGCGAGTACATAAAAAAATCATTGTCCAATCGTAAACGCTTTCACGCGTGCATGCACACCCACATCGGCGGTTAAACTGATCGTCCACTGCGTATGGTTGTGACGCCTGGCAATTTATTGGGGAGCGGCGGCGAAGAGGACGGCGTCGAAATATCTTCTTCTTGGTTGTTGAGCTGTGGTGGATAAACTGGATATCTTCCGGTGGCCAGGTATGCTGTTTTGAGAAGGTCAACTGAAATGTCCTCTGTTCGTCCATTACGGGTAAAAAATTTCTCAGATGTAGAAATAATTCGGTATGGTCTTTTATAAGGTCTTTGTAGGGGTGTCTTGTGTTTGTCGATTCGTACAGTACATAAACGAAACCTGTATGGCCAAGAGAGGGTGGGTAATATGATGTAGGAGATGAGTGGTGTGTCGGAAGTGGTGGAAGGGCTTCGTTCATCGATTTTTGCAGGTCGCGAAGAAACGTGGTCGAAGGTTGTAGGGGAAGAGGTGGGGTGGGGTCAATGAATTCACCGGGGATGCGTAGAGTAGATCCGTACACTAATTCGGCGGGAGAGCAACCCGATTCTTTAAGCCGAGCTGTTCGTAAACTAAGGAGTGTGAAAGGTAGGTGTTCCATCCAACGTGGAGATGTAGTGCGGGCTTTAAGGGAATCTTTAAGCTGTCGGTGCAAACGTTCTACCATGCCATTAGCTTGTGGATGGTAAGCCGTGGTGTGTTGTTGTGTAATACCTAACATTTTATTTAGGTTTGACCATAAAGATGAAGTAAATTGTGGGCCTCGATCTGATGTGATATCTGCCGGTACCCCAAACCGGGAAATCCATCCTCGTGTGAGAGCATTTGTGCAGGTGGATGTTTTTGAGTCGGGGAGGGGAATGGCCTCGAGCCATCGGGTAAATCGGTCAATAATGGTGAAGAGATATGTCATTCCTTCGCTTGTGGGAAGTGGACCGACCAAATCTACGTGGATGCTGTGAAAACGCCCTGTTGGTTGGGATCTGTGAGAAAGTGGGGCTCCGATGTGGCGGTGAACTTTGGCTGCTTGGCAACTCTGGAAGTCTCGGCACCATCTGAGAATGTCACGTTTGAGGCCGTGCCACACGTAGCGGTCTGCAATTGCCCGTTGAAAAGGAGGTGGTCCGGCGTGAGCTAAAGAGTGTATAGCTTGGAAAACTCTGTAGGTCCATTCTTTTGGAAGCACGGGACGAGGTTTTCCAAGTGACATGTCGCAGAGCAGAGAGACGTTGCCGAACGATACATCTCGCAGAAAAAGATTGGTTATTGAGGTTCGGTACGCTGCAATTTCTTGTAAAGCTGCTTGGTCGTTCGCTAGTTGTCGGAAATCAATAGGAGACAACGTGATAGTGTTGATTCTTGAGAGTGTATCGGCTACCACGTTGAATTATCCTTTCACATGTCGTATGTCAGAGGTGAACTCGGCGATAAACGACAGGTGGCGGGATTGACGGGGTGAGCGGTCAGCATTGTTAGACAATGCGAATGTCAATGGCTTGTGGTCAGTGTACAAAGTAAAGGGCTTGCCCTCTACGAAATGTCGAAAGTGGTGTACAGCCTGGTACGCTGCGAATAGTTCTCTATCGAAGGTACTGTATTTCATTTCTGTAGACGACAACATTCTGAAAAAGAAAGCGATGGGTACCCAGTAACCGTGGTGTAATTGTTCAAGTTGAGCTCCTATAGCCAAATCAGATGCATCTACCGTTATGCTGGTAGGTGCGTTTGCCTGAGGATGGTGTAGTAAGGTGGCATGTGCTAGCGCTGCCTTGGCGTTTTCGAAGGATTCCTGACATTCTGTAGTCCACGCAAGTTCTTTGCCTCGGCCGGCCGACGCAGCATGCAGAGGCGCAAGCCGCGAGGCGATGGTGGGGAGGAAGCGATGATAGAAATTTATCATGCCCAAGAAACGTTGAAGGGAAGAACGAGAGTTTGGCGTGGGAAAATTGCGGATAGCCTCAATACGGCTCGGGAGAGGTCTCACACCCTCGACTGTGATTAGATGTCCTAAATATGCGAGTTCTTAAACGCCAAAAATACATTTTGATTTCTGAATTATTAATCCGTTTGACGACAACAGTGTGAAAATCTGTTGAAGGTGGTCGTAGTGTTCGGCCGTTTATTTACTAGCAACTAAGATATCATCTAGATAGACGAAAACAAAATTTAAGCGTTGGAAAATGCTGTCCATAAGTCGTTGAAAGGTTTGTGCTGCGTTTTTAATCCGAAGGGCATCCGAAGAAATTCCCAGAGGCCAAAACTGGTGGCGATTGCGGTCTTGGCGATTGAATCTTCGGCCATAGGAATTTGGTGATAACCGCGAATGAGGTTTATTTTTGAAAAAATTTTTGCTCCGCCAGTCGTGTATAAAAATCGTGAATGTGAAGTAGCGGGTAACAATCGTCGGTGGTAATTTGGTTAAGGCAGCGATAATCGCCGCACGGTCTCCATCCCCCAGAGGGTTTAGATACCATGTGTAGCGGGGTGGACCAGGGTGAATTGGAACGGCGAATTATGCCTGCCCGCTCTAATTGCTGGAATTCAGCTTGTGCTAGGGCTAGTATTTGGGCAGTTAAACGCCGAGGTCGTGAATGTACTGGTGGGCCAGTAGCGACAATATGGTGTTCCACACCGTGTTTACTCACCTGGTTTTGTAGACTGGGGGCTAAAATTTGTGGAAATTGTAACAGTAGTTGATTAAAGCGACTACTTGCGCCCAGAACGAAACCGCAGTGGCTGTTCGGTGTGCGCTCAGTATATGCAGCAAAAATGTTGCCGTGATTTATATCGACAAGTCGGCGTCCGCGTAAATCAATGGCAATGTTGTTGGCCGTAAAAATTGGCACCAAGTATGTGGCGAGCGACGTCGGCTAAGTAAAAGTTCTGGTGATAGCGCTTTCCTTGTCCCAGGGTAAAAGTAATAACGCGCTGTCCCCATGTGTTGATTTTGGAACAGTTGGCCGCTGTGAGGTTTTCGGTAAGTGTACGTTTGCGTTTGTCGTTTGAGGAAGCAGGGAAAACGCAAACGTCAGCACCGGTATCTACTAGAAAAGATGTCCCCGTGACACGATCCCACACTGACAAGGTGTTAGTTTTAGTTAAGCCGACCGTCGCGGTCATTGGAGGCCGGCTTGCCCGTTTTCCTGTACGGTTATTGCGGTGACGTTGTCACTGGGAGTAAACTCGCGAAAGGGCAGCCGGGTCTGCAAGTAGGAGCATTAGGGCCGAATTTTTTATGGTAGTAGCAGATAGTGGGTTGAGTGGAGGGACTAGTTTTGGGCTTGTATTTTGGTTGCAAGTTCCTAAAATTCCTGAGGCTTAACACCGATACAGCGTGGTCGAGTGGTTAAAGCACCGGACTGATAATCAACATGGTCTCGGTTCAAAACCCACTTACGCCATTCTGTTGTGTTCTTGGGAAAGACACTTTACGGCACTTTTTCCTGCTTGGTGGTCTTTACAAGCAGTTCTAAATTATAGTAATATCTCTACTAAATTACTAGCGGACAGCAATATCTTGGCATCTCCGGAAGCAGGTCGGGGTAATTGCTTACCCTATGTATAGCGCCTCCGTCGCTTTCCTGCGAGTCAGGAGGATAAATATAGAGATAAAAATAAAAAAAAAAAGGTAGTAACTCGTTAGCTTTTATAATTCGGTCTGCAGCTGAAGCTAACTCCTGTAGATTTGGAAATTTTTGAGCCGTTAGAATCGCGCGAACCTGCGATGGAAGTTGTGCTAAAAAAATGCTCGCCGAAGGGTGTCGGCGTCATTGTTGAGAGACTCCAGATAGCGTAAGAATGGGGAGGGCTTCTTGTCTCCAAGCCCTGAAATATTAAGGAGCTCGGCGTCTTTTGTGCAGTTGGGATTTGCCAAAAGCGTTCAGTAAAGCTGTTTTCAAAGCATTATATTTTCCTTATTCTGGTGGATTTAAAAGAACAGCTTTAACTTCTGCGGTGGCGCGATTGCCTAATGCTGTAATAACGTAGTCAAATCTAGTTTGATCAACGATTATGGATTTAGATCTAAATTGTGCTTCCGCTCGAACAAACCATATCTCCGGGTCGTCTGTCCAAAACTCTGAAAGTTTAACTGCTACAGCTTGAATCCCTGTCGTTTACAAAGCATTGTCTGTTAACTTGCTGACTGCTTCAGTTAACTGTGTTAAAATTTGCTGACATACTAATGTTTAGCAAAATTGATCTAGTTAATAGTCTGTTATTAGAAAAATTTGGGCGTGTTCTGGCTTCCGGGGTTGCCAATGCAGCTGTGCTTACAAAGTACTTTGCCTATCTTCGCGATACACGTCTTGTTTCTAGAACACACTTTTAATAATAATTATTATTTAAAACTATACACATTTAATTTAACACATTTAATTACTCGCACCGAATTATACATGTAATTCAACACGAGGTGCGAGTACATAAACAAAATCATTGTCCAATCGTAAACGCTTTCACGCGTGCATGCACACCCACATCATTCGTCACGTAAGTCTTTCGAGAGCCGTCATTCCTCACGTGGTCGCCACAAGGCCATCAAGCGCTTATGCTAACCTACGAACTATATCTTCCTACTATTGCTTTATTTGTAAGTTTAGTATTCTAACCCAGAATATAAATTTATTTTTTGTTTATTTCTGACAAAAAGCGAGAAAATTTTCAGAAAACTTCAGAGATAAATTTTTGGAATATTCATTATATTCCTCTTACTTTCTTACTTCTCATATTTTTTTCAAAACACTTTTTTCTAAATTAAATCAAAGTTTTTAATTGAATCAAAATAAATAATATTTGATCATACTTGACATTTGTGAAAGTTGAATTAATATCCATAAAATCGCTTTAGTTTTGAATGAAATAACAATCATAATTTTTATTTTTCAAAGCATTCTTGCAAATTTTTTAAATTCTCTTCAATCGACAATCGCCATCATTTTCTGCTTGTACTTTAAATTGTACGTCAATTTTAAATGCTAGAAATGAAATGCGATAAATTGCCAGTCAAATTTTAAATGCTAAAATAAAAAGATTTCATTGAGCTTAAACCGGCTTGATTACGTAATTAACAGTAGACAGTGTCAATGTTACGACTTATAAGGCTTTGTATGTGATTTGTTCACCAGTATATTTGTGTAGGGCTTTAAAATAGCCTGAACAAAATTTAACTGTCCTAACTTAACCTTCCAACTAAACTGTCCCTATTTAACTCCATAAATCAGAGATAAGTACTATAAAGAATCTTCAAAAAAGTCTTTTTAAACTATATTCCCAACTTTCTGTAAAGCAAAAAAATTCTCCAAGCTTCAAAGCAATAAAATGTTTGGGGGGCGCAAATATAATTAGAGCATTTCTTAAAAATTATCGGTTTCTTCATAATTTTTGTAAATGCCGTATTTTTATTGTAAAGATTTACTGCGAAACATTGCAGTAAAGCTATCTCAAAAACTCAAAAAAAGTTCAAACCTATGCCCCTAATCATCATTAGCACTTTTCCGGTCAAGTCTAATACGAAGAAAAACTGATAGGAGTGAGAGTAAAAAATAATTAGTTGCTCTAAGACAGTGTTTTTCAACCTTTTTCCACTTGCGGCACATTTTTGAAACCCATCAAAAATCGCGGCACTTTTAGACCGTTTTCAATAATTTTTGTACCCAAAATCAGGTGATCTCTAAAAAAAAAGGTTTTCACTTCGATTTGATCTAGTATTATCCTTATTTTTCCCAAAATCATGATGTTCACTTCGATTTCACCTTTCATTTCGCTATTTTTCTCTTAAAATCATAGTGATCTCTAAAAAAAAAAAGCGGTTTTAACTTCGCGGTTTCCACCGCCCTGCCCTAAACAAAAAAAATATCTTCACCTGAATTCACGCTCTTTCTTGTCAATTTCCTTCTCAAAATTGGTTCCTTCTAGAAAAAACCGTCTTCGCTCCGAATCTCACTTATTTCATAATACAAAAATCGCCATATTCGACGTCCCTAAATAATTTTTTTCCAAAATCTTTTGCGGCACACCTGGAAACCTCTCACGGTACATCAGTGTGCCGCGGCACACCGGTTGGGAAACACTGCTCTAAGAGATAAAAAGACAAAAAACGCCGCGAAAATTGTTCTCGCGGGCCCAAAATTTTTTGAAGTTTTTAAAATTTGTTAAAATGCTCAAGAAGAACTTAGTTTCTTTTGAACCAACTACTTTCTCTCTGAAACTAACTCTGTTACTCCCTTAAATTAACTCTCACTCCAATCGATTTTTCTTCGAATTAAACTCGACCCGCTTTTCCGTTGAATTACACGTGCAACCTTTATCTAAAAAATCAGCTCTCTTTTATAGACATTTGCAAGTGCAACAGCATTCAAAGGAGAATTAACATGTAAGCCCTACTACGACTTTGTACGAAAAAAATGCAGCTGATTACGTAATTAAACAAGTAGTGGATCGTAAAAATGTATGCCTAGTTATTTATTTAAAAAGACTTCAAAAGGACTGTTACACATTTTGTTGTGTTAAATTTCAAAGTTGGCCTAATTAAAAACGATTACGTTGATGAGCAAACATGTCATTGCTGTAAATGTCGTAAAACAAATCAGTTTTATAATTTATTGACGTAAGAACACAAATTGAAACAGGTTAACCTTGTACATTGTATTGCAACAAAAAGATTTAAAAGTTTTTTAGACAACTAGCCTACGTCATTGTTATCACCATTGTATCTTCTACCTAATACTGGACTTAGCAAAAAGTAGGAGACGTCATATTTAAAACCTCTCATGTACTATCCAATTAGCTTACAAAGGTGCCAGATGTTATTGTATGGTTGTATTTTTTTTTTTGATGTTTTAGTTTCTCTAAAGCAGGGGTCCGCAAATACTTTTTGACGCGACCCAAAAAATCTTGACTTAAACCCTTGCCACCCACACTTTTCGTGAGCGGTAATACTAAATGGAAAATATTTTCAATTAGTTAGGAATTTTAAGGCTACTATCAGTGACGAATATTCAAAGTTAGGGGCCCGAGGCAAGGATTTCCAAAAGTTGGTGTTCTCTAAAAAAAGGTCTTCACTTTGATTTGATCTCTAATTTCGGTATATTTCTTCCCAAAAAAATAAAATAAAATAAAAATAAAGGTCTTTACTTCGATTTGATTTCTCATTTCGGTATTTTTTTTCCAAATCATAATGATCTTTAAAAAAAAGGTTCTCCCTGTGGTTTGATCTCATATTTCTTTATTTTTCTCCCAAAATCATGGTGATCTCTAAAAAACCATATGCAATAATAGTTATAGGTTTAAAATGGTTCAGTTCATTTGCGAAGCTTATATTTAAAGTAGATTTAAATAGTTTAAATTCTTTCGCGACCCAGAATGGAAGGTCTCGCGACCCAAACACTATTTGCGGACCTCTGCTCTAAAGTGTTATGGTTTTAATTTATAACTGATGGAAAGATAACGAATAAAGAAAGTGAATGTGCTTTTTTCAAAGGCACAACAACACGACGGCAGTAACAGTTAAACCGAAATCATTGAATCATTAAACTGCACTCTATATAAATATCTTAGACAAGTTGTCCAGGTTGGATAATTTGAAAATATTTAATTGACAATTTGAGAAAATTAATTGGGATTAGTGCGCACTGCTGTATGTTTGATTCATTTTCATTGCGTATTGTACACTTCGAGGCACAATGAGTTATTACGCATCTGGCTTGTAAGGCTTGTGGCTTATCATTTTAAAGTGGGGACTACCGAATTAAGCAATGAAACAAACAGCTATCTATCACATTGCATTTTAAATCAAAATACTTTTGTTCCATCATTCGTGTAATAATTTTAATAAATATCTGGTTGCTTATACTTGGGTACAGTATTTCTTGTTTGTTTTTTTATCAGAGTAGGCCTATTTTATATCTTTTTTATTTTGGAAGTTAATTTGGCATTTATTATGGCAGTTTTAAATTATAGTCAGATCTCTATTAAATTACAAGCGGACAGCAATATCTTGGTATCTCCGGAAGCAGGTCGGGGTAATTGCCTACCCTATGTATTAGCGCCTCCGTCGCTTTCCTGCGAGTCAGGAAGATAAATATAGAGATCAAATAAATGAAATAAAAAAATCATATTTTTATAGATTATCAGTCCCAAAATCTTGTTTTTTCTGTGATTCTTTCATTTGCATTGGTTGTGATCATTTATTGAATGCCTGTAAAATATGTGTTTCAAATTTTTCTAAAAACGTGTTTTAAAATATTTGTATAGGCAGCAATTTAAAAGATCTAATAAGGTTTAAAGGCTTAAGCTCCTCCTAATCTTTCAAAAGCATTTTTTTGAGATATGCTTAAAGACAGTTTTGGGTATTTCCACGTAAGTTTTTGTAGAAGAGCTGCAAAAATGTCAGTTCAAAATTTAGGTATTGTCTCGTGTAATAGGTCTGAAGTCATTGTTTTAGCGATTGTTATCGTCACTGCCAACGTGTTGACCGGCTCTGTCGAGATTACGGCTATTTTGACCTGACGTCAAAATTAATAGCGCTTTCTTCACGAAGATCTTGCACCACTTTAGAAAGTCTGTCTTCTGGTTGGCGAATGTCTTCAGGAGAGTTTGTTGGATGAATCTCTCCAATCCTACCTCTTCCTTATAGCTTACCAAAATTCACGACTTGAAATTTAACACAACCTTTATTCAAGCGAAATTAGTCAGCGTATAGATCCATAGAGCGTAGAATTTTCGATAAAAATTTTCCCCAATTTAACCAACTATGAAATTCAAATAACAACAGAAAACAACTTTACCGGGTCAAATTTTTTGGTGCATGGAATGGAAAGGGGCGATTACGAAACAACCAGCGATGTATCAATAAAATTTTTCAAAAACAAAATAAAACTTTTCTTCGCTGTTTCGTCACCAATACAACAACCCCATAAAATGACAAGAAACCTAGATTTTTTTGTCTTTAATCAGGTGTCACCAGTCCATGTTTCAACAAATTTACAGTTTATTTCAAAGTTTTTGGGAAAAATTCCAACAGACATAGGCACATTACCAATAATGCCTTTTGCAAGAAATGGTACCTCGAAGAGAGCATATTTAGTCTTGCTTGCTTATTGCTTCACAAACACAGAAAAGTGAAAGTAGATCTATTAATTAGAATAAGCTTGCAATATGTCGCTTATAATACTACTACCGTCAAACACTCAAACAAAAACGTTGTTTGAGTCAGTAACCAATTTTTTTTTTAATTGTTGTTAATAACTAGCGAATATAAAAATAGTTAAGACCTGATTAATTCAAAGCTTAGATTTTTTTGGGATCCACGACAGACCTTCTGCACTTTTTTGTAAGTCACGTGTTATTAATTTAAAATTAAATGCTTGAAAGTTTGCCAGCTTGAAATTGCAAATTACGTTAGGCATATCTGAGTTCTATAAGGTAGAGAATTCTTGTTATTTTTTCTTTTTTTGAACTCTCTATGTTTATCCTCCTGACTCGCAGGAAAGCGACGGAGGCGCTATGCATAGGGTAAACAATTACCCCGATCTACTTCCGGAGATACCAAGATATTGCTGTCCGCTTAAAATTTAATAGAGATATAACTTAAATTTAGAACTGCTTACCAAGGCTACCAAGCAGGGGAAAGCGTCGTAAAAGTGTCTTTCCCAAAGACACAACAGAATGGAGCGAGTAGGTTTTGAACCGAGACCATGTCAATCACGGTCACAGCGCTTTTAACCACTTGTTAAAATTATATAAAATATTTGTGACTTTCCATAAATTATATTTTTAATTAAATTAAATGATTAATTTTTCACTTCCTCTGACAATATACCAAGAATCACTTAAGGGTTCTTTATCTGATGAATTTGTATTAGGTATAACTTGCTTCCGAAACTTTGTGTGAAGTCATACTATTTGGCAAAGTTATTTCAGATTGCAGTCTCAAGAACATTTATTTGAAACTTATAAAAATGCTTTTGTCACTTTTATATGGTCTTATATGGTTTATGAACGTCTCGCTAGTCCTGCTGAAAGAAAAATCTAACTTAAAAGATAATTTACAACTGTATTGCCTTTTGTTGACTAGGCTTAAGTTGAAAAAGTAAAAATGTTCTAAAAAAACTCAAGAAAAGACTGCTACCTCGAAAACAATGAAACGAAAATACGGAGGGTTGCAAGAAAGTAGAACTGGAATGCTGTTCCATGCATAAATGACTGATAAATTTGCACGATACCATTAAAAGAAAAATATACTGAAAACATTTGTGCTCGTTAGCGATTTTGGAGAAATTAACAATTTTGGACTGCAAAGAGAATTTTTTATTATTACAGAAATAATTTTCGCCATTGTTTTATCAAAAGCAGAAAGCATCTATCAACACAGATCTTCATATTTATTTTGATTTAACAAAACCAACTCGAGCAGATCATACACAAAAGTAAAATTTGCTTTCCATGCACCAAAAATTTGACTTTTAATAAGCTGTATTCAACAATCACGTGCTCAGTTTCACGCTGGAATCTTGGAAATAGTAAGAGACCCGATGTTCATGTTGGCCACGTTAAAGCCGGTGACAGAATTAACATCAAAGTTGTTCGCGAAGCGAATGGAAACGGAAGAATCCTCTCCGCAGACGGGAAAAAAGCCGTCTGTTCGAAAATCGATGAAAAGCTGAAAAAATAACAATTAGGCCTGAACTACATCTGGCGTACAGTATAAGTGTTCGTTAAATTTCGTACGCCAATCGCAGGAACTTTAATGAAGAAACGCACCCCTAGTGTATTCGTAAGGCGCCCGGTGTAAGCTAAGCATAACAACTAAGTACTTGAAAAAATTTTTTATTTCTTTTCAAATAAACATTTAGTGTTGTTCAGAATACAAACTATTACGTTTTGTCCAAAAACTTCATAGAACCAAAAACTTTATGGTTTTGTTGTAAAAAAAAGGTAAATTCAACTCGATAAAAGCATGTTCATTTCTTTTTGGTGAAACTTGTAAAATTTTATCAGCTATTATTCTGCTTTCAAGCGAGACTAGGTTAAATCACGTGATGTTTCCACAAGGATGTATGTGTTCTTATGAAGTTGTTGAACTAGCAGAAGGCACGCCTTTATGTCTGACTCACAAACATT
The DNA here is from genome assembly GCA_963680785.1 of Diplosoma virens. Lineage (NCBI taxonomy): Eukaryota > Metazoa > Chordata > Ascidiacea > Aplousobranchia > Didemnidae > Diplosoma > Diplosoma virens. Next base: position 21,032,746 of record OY796886.1, on the reverse strand, counting down.
GTACTAGCAACCTACGTAATTTAATATGAAGCTATTCTATTTACCAAATTTCAATTTAGGCTATGTCTAAAATCAAAATTTGAAAAAAGTTGGTTGACTTGTTTTATGTTAATTCTTAAGAAGCCACGGGATTTGTATAACTTTTATTAAGGTGGAAAAGACAGAGTTTTCGGTGTTTTTAACAATTTCATCGCCTCTATTAAAAACTATTTAGAAAAAGTGAAAAATTCAAGCATTCACCATCACTGGCTTTCCAACTTGAAACAATCCATTTCCGCCATAACTTTCTAAGGCTTGCTGTGTTCCATTGTTTATTATGAAACACTTGATCGTATTGCTCGATGTTTGAGGATTGAAGCATAAGGCAGTGTTTCCATCGGTTGTTTTGAAATTGATACAAGATCTATTTTAATTAGTAAACGTTTATTAAAGATCAACTTGAGGAGTGTTTTGAATAAATTGTCGTAAACAGAAAAGTATCTTTAGAATTTAGCTACGCTTAAAAAAATGCCAATGACCATGAAATCAACAACATGATAAAAGCAGTCCAAACCTCAAACAGCTCATGCTTATTAACCTTTAGCTGTCAGGCCTTTTTGCGTAAATTAACACAAAAAAAAGAGAATTTACACAATCCGCGATATTTCAAAATCTACAAGAGCTACATGAAAAATGTAAACATGAAAGTTATTAGAAAAAGCATGTACTTTTCAAATATGTGGCATTTTATTTTGATTCTTAAAAATAAGCAGGCCTTTTTTGAGAAAAAATAAAGGATGTTTGAAAAAATCCAAACAAATATAACCAAAATTCAAAATTTACAAAAATTTTGGTACTGGTATAGTATGTGATCTACCTGCATGTTTCTAGTTTAGCTTGTGATCTACCGAAAAAATGCCACGGTGAGAGAGTACGTAATAAAATAATGATTAGAGAAATTAACTGAAAATTTCCGTACATATTACTGAGAAATTCGACCAGGGTTAGGTTAGAGTTAGGGTTAGGTTAGAGTTAGGGTTAGGTTAGAGTTAGGGTTAGGTTAGAGTTAGGGTTAGGTTAGAGTTAGGGTTAGGTTAGAGTTAGGGTTAGGTTAGAGTTAGGGTTAGGTTAGAGTTAGGGTTAGGTTAGAGTTAGGGTTAGGTTAGAGTTAGGGTTAGGTTAGAGTTAGGGTTAGGTTAGAGTTAGGGTTAGGTTAGAGTTAGGGTTAGGTTAGAGTTAGGGTTAGGTTAGAGTTAGGGTTAGGTTAGAGTTAGGGTTAGGTTAGAGTTAGGGTACTTTTTGTGAATAGAAATTGCAAAAAAGATCAGACAGGTGCTGGTAGTGGTAGATCATATTTCTTGGGTAGATCGCATACTATACCGGTCCCAAAATTTTTATATATGATCCTTTATAATTTTTCTGTATATACAGTATATGATATTTATATATGATCCATTCATCATCCATTATTCCATCCATATTCATATTTATATCAGTGGCGTGCGGTCAGGGCATGCAAGTCATGCGTAGTATGTCCAACGAACTTTTGCGCGATGACCTTTATTTTTAACTTAACAAAGGACACCACTGTTTTAGGACGAAATTAGAGAAATGTGAGGCTGATCCGAGGCGAAGATCTTTTTTTTTTTGGAAAACATCATGATTTTGGGACAAAAAATTGGTCGATGTCTTAGAATGCCACACAATCTTTTGTCCTACCCATAAAATACCCAATTGCATGACCAGCATTGGCATACCAACGGCACGACCAGTCTCAGAGGTAACCGCACGCCACTGATTTATATATAACATGTACGTATATCAGCGTGGTCTAGTGGTTAAAGCACCGGACTGATAATCAACATGGTCTTGTTTCAAAACCTACTTGCGCCATTTTGTTGTGTCCTCGGGAAAGACACTTTACGGCACTTTCTCCTGCTTGGTGTTCTTGGCAAGCAGTTCTAAATTAGAGTAATATTTTTACTAAATTACTAGCGGACAGCAATATCTTGGTATCTCCGGAAGCAGGTCGGGTAATTGCTTACCCTATGTATAGCGCCTCCGTCGCTTTCCTGCGAGTCAGGAGGATAAATATAGAGATAAAAATAAATAAATAAAATATATCTGAAAAGATACGTGATTGCTGTTTTTGCTCAAATCAAAGCACTGTTTACAAGCGTACCAAGTATCAATGCAAAGCATACAAGAAACAATTGTATATTGATCCTTGCTTTGCACATTTTCTTATGACCAGTTTATAAAAAGTAACTTTATTGACTGAATCTTGCATTGTTATTGTATTGAATTGCTTTGAACGTTGAATTCTTTTTTGTGAGGGGGTCGCGTCACCCTTTTTTGCACCCCCAAATTATATTCATGATAAATTTTGTATGATTTAATTTATTCTGGTGTTGCATAAGTGCAATGATTCATGTCAATATAGTTAGTTTCAAAAAGAAACTTTGTTTTAGTGACAGAACACCAGTTTGTTCATCATATTTACCTGTCTCAAAATTTTTTTCAAACATACTATGTTTTTGGTTTCAACTAAATTTTTCAAAAAAATTTAAATAAAAGCACCCAATTTTTTTTTAAGTTTGATTAAGTACCAATTCAGTAAAGTTAAAATTAACATGTTGCAGAAGTATTTTCAATACATTTTTAACGATACGAAAATATTGGCAGTTAAAGGGTTAAAGATCCTGTAAAAGTTCTTAAAAATTCCCCACAAAATTGGCAACCAGACATTCGCATTTTTTAAGAAAAAGCAATTGATCGTTAATAAATTGTTTAAACTTACTCTGTCTCGGACAGTGGTGTGACGGTGATGTCAAAACGCAGTCCAACAAGCGACTAAAAAATTCAGCAAAAACAATCAAATAACTTTTATTGTTGAAATATGGAGTAATGGTTAATGCACGTGACGTCATAATTTTAACCTTAAAAACTTAAGGAAAGCAACAGTATTTCATGTAAAATTGGTGACTGATTTGCTCAGGTTTACGCGTACATCTTCCTTGCTAAATAATGAAACATTTTTTAATCGGCAATTAAGTATCGTTTAGTTTCAAATACTTTATCTCAGATGACGACGTCAGAATAGCATCAACCTATCGATTATTTTGACATACTTTTGGAAATACCAAAGATATTGCTGTGTAACGGCTAAAACTTGAAAGTGTAACAAAGTCATTTAGTTGTTTGATTTTTATTTTGTGTGATGGAAGTGGAATGATTACTAATTTTGAGCTGTTTGCCAAGACCGCAAAGCAAAGAGACAAGCTTTTTGCAAAGATACCACAGCCATGACAACAGTAGCAGTTAAACCGCTCTAAATTTTGTTACTTAGCCGTCAATTGTTTCATTACAAAATTAAACTTCATTAAACAGAATGCAAATGACATATACCAAGGGTGGCCAAACGGCGGCTCTTTGAGCCTTTGTGTGCGGCTCTTTGTTTACATTCCTGTTATGGTTGAGCCCGCAATTTTAGTTCGCATCTTTTTCGTTAAACCTTGCGCTAACTTTGCTATTATTCATTGCATGCCAATCGCTTTTGCGCATTTGTTCTGTTTACTCGCTTTTCTTTATTTCACTCAAGCATCGCCCGAATTCATTCATCATAATTACGCGCAGTAGTTGCTACACGCAGACATTGCTTGAACCGAGTCAATTAAACGCTTGTATTGATAGTTCTCGAATAAGGCGAGCATTTCAAAATAATTCTATTAAAAAATAAGCTCTGTAGTTAAAACACAACAGTTTCTCGCTAATTCTTTCAGACTATTACCGATTCACCGCTTAGTTAGTCACTAGCCCTCTGCGATATAAGCTGATTTTCATATTGCTTTTAATGCAACAACCGATTGTAATTATTTTAATTATAACGTATATCGGGGTCACCACTGTAGCAAACTTATCTAACGAACCGTTGGAATGTTCCACTTGGCTTCGTGCTGGTCACGTAACGATTCCTGTTCCGTTAAGTTGCTTATAAAAGATTGGACGCGACCGGCAGTTGACAATCGATCGGTTTGGAGTCGACTCCCAACGTGGCCTAGATGGTAGGTGCTTTCTCGCAGCCTGAGCCGTGAGTAAGTCTGTTCATTGGTGTTAAAGATGACAGACCGAAACCGAACCTACCAAAACGGAAGGGTATCCGCCCATTCCGATGTTCAGTGTGAGTCTGCTAATCGGCAAACGTCCTTTTCAGGACGGGGCAATGCCAGGATGAAGCTGCCCTTTTCAGGGCACATTGTCAACAAGTTCCGAAGACCCACTATTCTTCAGCTGAACATCGAAGGCCTCACTGCAAGCAAGATGAACGTTCTTCATCACCTCCTTATGTAGTCTGAGGCACTCGTCATCCTACTACAGGAGACTCACTGCACTGATGCTGAGAAGTTGGTACTTCCGAACTACCAACTAGCTGGGTCTTCTTTAAGCAGGAAGCATGGCCTTGCCTCGTTTGTTTACGAGCGACTGAGATACACGCTTTTGGACCAATCTACACCGACATCGGAGATCGAGTGGCTGTGTGTGGACGTTGATGGTCATAAAATAGTCAACGTCTACAAACCACCGCCAACGCGATTGTGAACCCTGGATCTCCCAGTGTTTCCTCACCCCTGTCTTTACGCTGGCGATTTTAACTGTCGTCGTGCTGACTGGGGTTACGATGACCACAGTCCGGACGGTGAGTGCTTGGCTGGCTGAGCAAGTATTAATTGTCTTGCCCTACTATATAATGCCAAGGACGCTGCCAGTTTTTATTCCGGCCGCTGGAACACTGGCACCAATCCAGATCTAGCTTTCGCCAGCGTAGGTCCAAACAGTCGCTTACCGGATAGACGTGTCCTTGACAAGTTCCCCAGGTCACAACATCGACCTTCGCTTATTACACCACCAAGGTTTGCTATGGCAGTGCCAAGCATGCCTGTTAAGCGATGGAACTTCCTTAAGGCTAAATGGAGTCATTACATTGCTTTGACGAATAAATTCGCAAAGACTTTGTTGCTGCCTGATTCACTTGATGTGAATGTGGCTTATCAGGACTTCTGTAATACCATTAAGAAAGCAGCCAAAAAGACTATCCCACGCTGGTATCGAAATAACTATATTCCGTGTTGGGATGCAGAGTATGAATCCCTCTATAAAACCTTTCTGCAGTCTCCTCAGGGAGACGACTTAGGTTTGGCTGTTACAGCTCTGCTTTCCAAGCTTGACAGAAAGCGGAGGGATCGATGGTCCGAAGCAGTTCGGAGCATTGACTTCTCACACTCTAGTTGAAAAGCGTGGAGTATTTTGAACAACCTTACTGGTAGGTCACGACACTCTCCTCGTCACTGTCCCGTTTCAGCCGATGCTATTGCATCTCAGCTGGTTAGAAATGGGAAATACCAGGATGTTGACCGCAAGTCATCTCGACTTGTCTCTCAAGAAGTGTCTGACCTTTGGAGGACCACAACACCAGACGCAGTAAATATCTCTGACAATTTTTCACAGAGAGAATTTACTGCTGCCCTCCAACATTTAAAACCAGGTAAAGCTCCGGGTCCTGATTCCATCTGCTCAGAGCTTATACTCCATGCCGGAGCTGCTTTGAAGTCCTGGTTACATGACTTCCTTTTTTCCTGTTTGTACCGACTCAAAATTCCCAAGATCTGGAGAAGAGCGCTTGTGGTCGCGATCCCAAAACCAGCAAAGCCCGTGGGGGACCCAAAGAGTTATCGACCGATATCTCTGCTCTGTGTCCCTTGCAAAATCCTCGAGAGGCTTATCTATGGCCACGGTTCCATACAGTGTCATAGGCAGCTGTGAGATCGACAAATACGGCACCGGCCTTCTTTTTTGCCTCAAAAGAATCCTCGATGTTCTGGGTTAGCAGAACAACTTAATTTACAGTTGACTTCCCGCGTCCTTACCTGCAAGCTGCTGAGACTACTTCCGGATAAGCACATGGTCAGAATGATTATTATGGAGCTTGTCCGAAATCGAAGTTTCACCCTTGCCACCGGTGACAGCAAGCGAAGCAGGCTACGCCGTCTTAAAAACGGCGTTCCTCAGGGATCGGTCTTGGCTCCCCTCCTATTTAACATCTATACGTACAATCTGCCTTTCATGATTTCCAAAAAGTTTGCTTATGCTGATGACTTAGCATTGTTGCACTCTTTTGGAAACTGAAAAGACTTGGAGGGGACTGAAAGCCAAGACATGTCTACATTTTCATCGTATCTCCAGACTTGGAGGTTGAAGCTCAGTCACACTAAGACGGTGACGGCAGCCTTTCACTTAAATAACCGAGAGCCCAAACGTGAGCTAAAGGTCTACAACAACGGTAGACTTTTACCGTTCTGTTCAACCCCTACTTATCTTGGGGTAAAACTGGACAGATCGCTCACGTTTCGTCACCATTTAGTGGCATTGCGCAAAAAACTATCCTCGCGCGTCACACTGTTGAGGCGACTTGTGGGCTCGGGATGGGGTGCTGGTGGTAAAACACTACGCATAGCCACCTTATCTCTTGCAGTGCTGGATCCTAACAACAGAAAATTGCAACGGCTAATATCGCAAACACCAGTTTCTCGACACACCGTAGAAAGGAGGATCTCTCGGATCAGTGCTAATGTTAAAGAGAAACTGCAAAGAGATTTGGCAAATGCAACTGCGTTCAGTTTAGCTCTGGACGAATCAACTGATGTAACAGATAACCCACGACTGGCTGTGTATGTTCGCTATGTTTCTTCTGATGTAGTCGTTAAAAAAGAATTGTTGGACTTAATTGCGTTAAAGGAAACAACTTGCGGCGTAGATATAAAAAAAGCGCTGGACAAAATCTTAATCAAGGCTAAGATTCCATTGAATAAGTTTGTCAGTGGCAGCAAACGGAGCGCCCGCTATGGTGGGAAGAAATGCAGGATTAATTGCACTTATAAAAAAAAAAGATCCTAGCTACCCAGATTTTCTTCCTATTCACTGCATTATTCACCGTGAGAATCTGATCTCAAGATATTTTACATATGAAGATATCATGAAAACTGTACTTGAAATTGTTAATTTTATACGCAAACATAGCAAAACTCACCGATAATTTAGAAATTTTATTGAAGAACTGGAGCTCGAAGATAAACCCAGTGATATCTCGTTCTACTGCATAGTAAGGTGGTTATACACCAGCAACGTTTTGCGCAGATTTGTCAAACTTTTAGACCCAATTATTGCCTTTCTAAAAGAAATTAAAAAGCCTTATCCTCAACTAGAAAATGATGACTGGATCCAAGATCTGATGTTTTTTACCGACATAATGCAGCATTTGAACACTTTGAATTTGGCAGTCCAAGGTAAGGACAAGCTTCTTTTAGATCTTTCTCAAACAGTTTTTGGTTTTCAAAGTAAAATCAGAATTTTATAAAACGATTTATTGTGAAAAAAACTCAGTCACTTTCCCAACCTCAGCAGAAGGATAAATGCATTTCCTGACATTGAAATAAAAAACGAGAAACTAGAAGACTACAAAGACAAATTGCAAGGACTTTTAACGATCTGCGAAAACTGAAGCCATGCTTTGCTTTTTTGTGAACCCATTTGAGGTTGATGTTATCATCAGTGGATGTCCTATTCCTAAACCTTTGTCATCAGAAGCAGCTGCCGTGGAACTTGAATTAGTGGATCTGCAGGAAGAGCATGCCTTAAAAATGCCTCACAAAACTTTGAATACATTGGAGTTCTGGACACAAGTTTCAGAAGCAAAATATTCAGAAGTGAAAATAACTTCTATCAGGCTAATTTCAATCTTCAGTACTACATACTGTTGTGAGTCGTTTTATTCTATAATGAAGTTTGTGAAGTCAAAGCATCGTGCGGCGCTAACAAACCAACATGTAAAAGAACTAATGCGAACAGCTTTGACATCATATGAACCTAATTTTAAAGAATTTACAGCTCAAATGGAGATTCGTATTCTTTAATGACTTGCCTCAGTAACTTAAAGTTTGCACGATATCTGTGAAAATTTTATTGTAGCTGCAGACTGCAGCTACAATGCGCGAGCCGCCACTGGTAATTAATTAGTGTACAAAGATTTGTATTTCCATTCTGTTCACATTTTCACGGAGTAAAAAGTTTGGTTTAATGATAGGTTAAAAATAAACTCACTTACCATTTTTTGGAAAAGCTGAAGTCAAGTTTAAAAAGTAAAAGTCAACAGAAGTTCTATTGTATAATCTAAAGTTTAAAAGCTGGAAAATACACAAGAAAAAATTAATTTTTGTTACACACAGTCGACTGCGCCATATTTCGCACTTGATGTATACTCTCTGCCTACAAAATTTAATAAACAAACAAATACGCGTGCTAATTTCTTTTTTTTACACTTAAGGTCTGTTTTTACCACCAGCGTTGGCGGGATTATTCTTTGTTTGTTTGATTTTTTTTACTTCTTTCAACGTTTAAGAGTTAAAAAATCAATAATGAAACAAAGAATAATCCCACCCCGCTCATAGTGAAAATTGGCCTTAAAGTTAAAATGCTTTTTTGGGAAAAAATTTTTATTACAAACGGTAAAAATTTTAATATTAACACTTTTTTAAAATTATAATAAATTGCGCATTAAGGATATATTTTAATATCATGTTTTAATCAGCACTTTAAGAATTTGAAAAATTGGGCTAAAAACAAAATGGAATCTGCCATTTTTCTACAGCGTTTGGTAATTTTTTCTGTCCCCTGAAAATAGTTTTTAAACTCGAATGATCGTTTTTAATAGTAGCATACAAATTTTCTGTTACATTTATTTTCTCATTGAACTTACTTCTATATATGTGGTTTGATTTTTAAAAATATCTTTGACACCGTCAAAAAAAACTTCCAACGTTTTTAAAATGAAAAATAACATTAAGAAGCTCCTTTAACTGGAGTCACATGTTTTTAACGTCTTAGCAAACTTGTTTTCGGTCGTTTCTATGTTTATTCTAGTTCTTGACCAAACTTGAAATCGGCAGTTTTCGAGTTAAATATTGACTTTTTTCTATATCAATGTTTACCAGGATAATTTGCAAGCAAAATTCGGGCACCTTATGCTTTGTAGTATGCTTTAAGAGAAATTTTCGTATATCTATTCAATTCATTCGTTCCAAGTTTCGGAATTTTTTAAAATTTTCTCATGATATTCTAAATAAACCAATCTGAATGAGCCTATCCATTTGAAAAAAAAGAGCTATTGAAATAAAATTTTTAATTTTTAAAGCAAATCTTTTTTAAATATTTGTTTTTACTGGTCAGGTTAAAAAAAGGGCATTGGTGAAGCCAATTTTATAAAAAAAATATTCTAGCCAAGTCTCGTAGCTTAAAAATAAATTTAAAAAATCCGATTTTAGCATTTACGGTTCAAAATAATTTTTTAATATTTTTGAAAATTGAAGTTTTACCATAATATCATTTTACTATTATATTTTGTGAGATTTACATGTTTTTAACGGAAAATTCGATTTACTACAATACGTTTAAAATTCATTTTATTTGACTGGCACAAAAACTTTACTACGCTTATACCTTATCTTGCTGTAGCAATAAAATAACTTCTCCTCGTAAAAAAAAATGTCAAACTTTTCTAACCCAGCACAAAAAAATAGCTAAAAGTTAACTTTTTTGTTTTAAACTTACTTAACGGAACAGTTTCGAGTAATCGCAAAAATCTTGTTTATAGTTTAAGTTCAAGTTTATTGGTAAGCTACCTTTTGCAAGCCTAATATCCAACATTCCAAAAAATTAGAATAATAAAATGTTTACTGTTCCTTCATCGAACGAATTCAAGCCTTTAAATTGTCGTGTCTTTATAGCAGTTTATCTCACTTTAGCTTTTTAGTGAAAAACAAGCCGCTTTCAGTTAAACCAGTGGTTTTCAACCTTTTTGGTAGAGCGGAACCCCAATGAAACATTCCAGAGGCTGGAGGAGCCCCTGTGCGGTAATTTGATGGGTGGTCCAACGTCTGCACTCTTGTGGGCCACTTTTCAAAATTATTCGAGTTTGCGGGCCGTAACCGCCTAAAAACACCTATTTTCGTCCAAAATTAGGGTGCTCTCTAAAAAAAAAAAAAAAAAAATTTTCACTTGGAATCGGTCTCCGAAATTCCTATTTTCGTCCCAAAATTAGGTTGTTCTCTAAAAAAAAAGGTCTTCACTCGGAATCGGTCTCTGAAATCATTAATACAAACTTAAAAAATTACATTTATTCTCGTAAAAAATTCAATGAGAAACTTGAGCCTAATGTTTCTTGCACGACTCTTTAAGATTGGGTCGTGTTTTTGATAAACACACACAAAGTTCATCTTCCACAGACAACTTGCGGAACCCCTGAACTGTTCTGACGGAACCCCGGTTGAAAACCACTGAGTTAAACAGATATTAACCGCAAATTTATTGCTCAAGGCAACGTAAAATTATTTTGTTTGTATTGTTGTGTCGCTCTTATTTTGATTCCCGTGGTTAATATTTTAAACGATTATTTTTTTTACTTATTTTTTTATTTTATTTTTGGTTTCTATTTAGTTTATGCTGCGATGACCCTAAATCAAAAGTTTATTTAAGAGCTTGTTTTAATACATTTTAATGTTTCACACGAGTGTATTGATTATGGTGAATAAAGAGAGCATTGAAAATAAGCAAAAACTTCAAGAAGGTCATCCTAAAAATTTTTTTTTCGAACTCAAAGGGGCCGGTTTATATAAAATAGTGGAGAAGTGAAATTCTGTTCGTGTCGATGTTCTCCACAAACACGGCTGTTTTGGATTTAGATTGTTTATCGCGAATCTCTCTCTCTCCACGTAAAAACTTGATTGACAAATACTCCTATTTTGTACTTGTAATCCTATAGACAATATATATACAAGTAAATCACTGAAAATAGCTACTACGAAATTCATACAAAAGCCAAATAAAAGGTACTCACAAAAGTTTAGGAATATGGAGAGTCAAATAACTTAAGTTGATGATTGCGATTAGGAAGTTGAAAAACAATTAGCTGCACTTCGGCCAAAATTACTTTTAACACTTAAATAAAAATGAATGTTTTTTTTTTTTTCTGGGAGCGTTATTTATATTTTTGAGAGTTTTTGTTAATTAATATTTAAAATAAAAAAAGTTAAAAGAAGGGAAAGTTCATAAGGGCCAAAAGGACAGATAAGTGTCAAGTCATTGTGCGTTGAATACAAAGAAAAGTTAGTAAAGGCGAGAGGAGGTCAGATAAATGACAAACTATTGTGCACTAAATAGAGTTAATATACCGTAGCGAATTGCACGTCCAGCTATTTAGAAATTTAATTTTAGATTACTTCAAAACAGAAAGTGTCCTTTGCTTGAACCCAAAACAACGGCGTTCTACTATACCGAGCAATTGTTTGTTCTGGTAAGGACTTTTTTGTCTGCGCAAGTCAAGTAAAGAGTTAAGAAAAAGAAATTTTTTCTCTTTAATTTATAGCTGTTTTAAGTTTTGACTTTAAAAGTCAAAAACATTTTAAATTTCCTTTAATTTTCATAGAACTTAAACCTTCAATTTAAAATCAAATTTTTTTTAGTCTAGACTTCAACTTAAAACAAAAAAAGGAGTTTAAAAAAAAAAAAAAACTTTACAAAAAACTTTATCATAAAACTTAATCCAGTTTTTGAGTCTGGACGGCAGCACCTACACTGCCTGAAACTTTCTTCGTACTTATGTCGTCATGCAACTGTTGGATTGCGGTTTCTATTAAATGACTTTGAATGATGAAGAATTAATTTTGCTTTTTCTTCTATTTAAGAAAAAGCAAAATTTGTTGCATTGTGTTGAAATGAAAGATTTGAAAAAGAAAGCTGAGGTTTACCGAAACGGCTCCCCACTCCCTATGTAAAATGGGGCTTTTTTACAGAAGCACCGTGGCAATTTAAAAAGTTGTTCAATTTAGGTAAATTTTTTTTTGTTTTGGTTTTTACTTCGCATGAACAAGGGTGTACCGAGGATTTTTAAAAGGGGGGCCCATACCATCACAACCAAACGTGGTTAGTGGAGAAATTTATTTAAGTGATAAAAAAAAGGTTTGCACTTTGAATCGGTCCCGGATTTCATAATTTTTGTCCCAAAAAAAAGTGTTGTCTAGAAAAAAAAAAATCTTCACTTTCGATCAGTCTCAGATTTCATGATTTCCGTCTCTGAAGTCTAGTGATTTCTTGATAAACAAAAATAGGGTCTGCACATGGCATCTGTCTTTGTTTTCTACTGGATTCTCTTCCCAAAAGATCTCTAATGGGGGGTATGACACTGCAATTACTGTCCAACGTATGGTAAGCCTACATACTGTATTTGTGATTTTCAAAGGTTGGCCATGGCAAAATAGCCCCCCTAAATACGCTACTGTGCATTAAACACCATTTTCGTGTGGCGTTTCGTGTCTTTTATGATTTATGTACATTTCTCGTACTTCGCATGACTTTAAAGAAAAAAGCATATAAAGACCCAAAAACGGTCTTTGCTTTAATTTTTTTCCAAGATAAATCTTAAAAAGTGGCGTCCTTTTATTTCTTGCACTAGCCTCTTTTTTTGTGAAGCTATCACTGTGCTTTTTAGCTTACAAAATATAAAAAATGATCAAAATGTTACATGATTTTTTGTCATATACAAATTTGAAAAGGCATTTTATTAAGTTGGCAATTCAATCGTTTTTACAAGAAAAAAGTTGTAATTAATGATAGGTCTGTCAATCGGATTAAGTTCCTTTCGGAGTGAAGATTATTAAATATCAAAGCATAGGCCTATAGCGAATAAATTTTTTTGTTAAAAATTAAACAGTTACAGTTTTGATTCAAATTTTCTTGGTTTAGATCAGACTGGCGTCCAACTCTTGGCCTGCCTAAAGGTTTTGTGTCACCCTGAGTTTGAAGGAAAAATATCCTTTAATACAGAGTGAGCAGCGAAAAATGTCTTCACTTGTAAAATTCCGCTGCGGTGCTTATTTATTTGACCCTCAAATATTTTGCTAAGCCAAAATGCTTATTGGCTAAAAAAGATTGACCGCAAACTTTTTCAATTGAGTTCTCCCTTCATTGGTTGTTTGTGCTAATGCATGACTAAACATTTTTTAAATCAAACTCGAGTCTAATTCATTTTTTAAACTTTATCTGATTAATCTTGTAAGTTGCAGGAACATTGTCATGAAGATAGCTTATGTCAAATAACAATGTTGCTCATGTTTCGCCATTACAAAGAATTATAGACGTCTACAAAACAATGTAACGACAATTCGTCAACGTTGGGTTCATTAGTTTAATTTCACGTCATTGTTTCGAGATGGTAGGTAAGCTTACGCTTGCCGTGGTGAAAACACGCATTAAAGGTGGAACGAACAGGAGAACTTTCGGTGTAAATAACCCCTTCTGGATTAGCGCATGTTTAGTGGATGCTTAGGTTTACCATAAAATACTTTTTACTTAAGATATTAATAAACAAGTGTGACTGATTCAGGAAAAGGATTAAAACATAATTTTTGTACTTATTTTCTTCGCATAGACTGGCAAGAAATTACATTTTATTTTCAAATTGATGAGATTTTAACTAGTGCTGAGGTTTAATTAAATGAGACTTAAAAAGTATCATAGATTTTTAGGCCTACCCAGAGAAACAAAAAATTGGCGATTAGCAATTACGATTCCGGCAAAATGTTTTATCTCTACTGATAACTTAAAACCTTGACTTTACCGAAAAGGAAATTTGTGATTGTTTGTTTGTTTTTATAAAAGTCATTAGCTTATACAACCATGTCAATATAGATAAATTTTTTTCAAACAAATCGTCATCTTCAACTAAAGGAAAAGTATTATTACATAACGGAAACGCTTTTGCAATGACATGGGAGAGCTAATTGATATGATTGACCCTCTTTGGCATGTTTCATTTCCTCTCCTTAACAAATATAACACCAACTATGAGTTAAACACCATCAGAAACTTTTCCTTTATCAAAGAGCTAATCCATTAGTAAGCTTTCGTAATATTTATCCGTTAATTGGAATCAATAAAACGGAAAGTTGGAATCGCACGAGAAACTGTTTATTAACATTAACGTTTGCTTTCAATGAAAAATTTAACAAATAGAAAAAGATTGATTGTGAAAGTTGACAATCTTTTGAGGGATGGGCCAACTGGAAGCCGCAAACTGGCCACAACCCAACTAGCTACAGTGGACTAATTAGTTAGGCTGCGGCCAGTTGTCCAAGACCCATCTTTTAGATGTCCAGGCAAAAATAAATAAAAAGTGTAGTAAAACTGCTTAACACTTTTTTCTTTATGTAATTTCAACTTTTTTTCTGATGCCCCGTCAACAACCATCGGGATACTTCAGTTTACTAATGATGTCAATTGAAAAAAACCCTGCTTGGTTCTCATGAAAAGCTTTATTTATTTCTTAGGCTCATGCATCAATCAGATATCGTTTTTGCTTGGCAATATAGTCCATTTTCTTGTTCTAACAAGTATGAAACATTACAAAAACAATGGCAGACGCGATTTATGTACTTCACTGCGGAAAGTTGATTAAAACAATTGTCATCGAGCAACAATTGATTTCGGAAACAAAAGCGTGTCATTTGGAGCAGGAAAATTGTTGGCAGAAATTTTACTTTCGCACATCCGTCGTTTGGCGTGAGCTAAAAACTACAGAAGAGAACAACTTTTGCGTTTGTCTTTTTTATCTACGTATAGCAGACATAGCTTTTGTTATTTGTTTAGTTTGCAGCGCCACGTGGGTCAGTTTTTTTTTCATTCGCACTTGAAAAAATTTTTTCAAAGCAAAAATTACCGAATTATGCAATTCTGGTCGCAATCCGATATAGGCCTGTCCACTTTTAAATATTTTTTTCTTTCAAATCAACATTAACAATAGCAGCAAAGTAAAACAAGAAATATTTGCAGATCATTTCTCTAATATCCGTAAAAGTAAATTATGTTCTTCTAAAGTGTCAGCATTTGCAGCTTTCAGCGGATTCCCGAGAAAAAGCGAAGGCGTTTTGCCAGAACAGGTGCCGAACAATTAACCAGAATTCGCTAAGGAAAATCTCAAGATATATCACAATGTGGTTGTAATTTTAGAAATATTACTCAAAATGCTACCCAGAAAAAATTGTCGCAAAATGTCTTCCCCGACCCAATAATATGACAAAGTATAACATTGTTCAACATAACCATTGTCGCTTGGGTTTGTTATTGTCCTTGATGCAACTGCTTGTTTCAGAACGGTCTTGAATGCAAGTTTTGATCACATCTCTAGATATGCAGCGGACAGAAACTTGTAGGCTATCCTTATAAACAAAATTCTGTTTTTCCTTAAATAATTTTTTTTTTCTATAAAACCAAATGAAGACCAAAACAAGTCTCCACAGCCTGAATGTCCTTTCCTGAAGAAGCTGGTGTTTTCCTTTTCTTGATCTTTCCAATATTTATAACTTTTAGTGTTAAACTGTTTACTAATGATCGAGAATAAAATGAAATGAATGAATGAATGAAAGAAAGGTCTTCAACCAGTTTTCTAGGCATTCCAGTATTTTAGAGAGCCTCTTTTAAGGTTAAGGAGGCCTGTTCTTATTTTTCTTTGTGAGTCGCAAGGAAACGTCGGGGGCGTTAAATTTAGGGAAATTGTAAGGCATTATTACCTTCAATTGCTTTTGTAGACGCAAATATATTGATGTTTGGTTGAAATTTAAATTTTTTTTTAGTTTTTGTATTGTGATTTGAGGAAAATTTAGAACTACTTGTCAAGACCACCAAGCAGAAAAAAGCTCCGTAAAGTTTTTTCCCCAAGAACGCAACTAACAAGAAAAAGAGTTGAACCAAGACCATGTCAATCTTGGTCGCCTTAACAACAAGGCTTTCACCTACCGGGGCACGATGTATGTCGGCCATTCTTTTAGCTTTCTGTTATTTTTTTAACATTAAATTTTCTCGAGTTGTTCGTCAAATTTTCGAGACAGGTTTGTGCAGTTTTTGAGACATTTTCGAGATAGGACAATTTAATCTCGTTCGAGCGAAGGCAAAAAATAGGGGTTGCTCAAACTTTATAAATTGCGCTCTGGCATTTTCTGACAAAATTTAAATTTTATTTATCTATTAGTTCAAACAAAATGTTAAATTTTTTTAAAATAGAGCTGGGATTTTGAAACAACTTTTTCCTTTGAAAAATTGTCATTTCTACCAAAACTAAGACTTATTATGGTTAAGCATTATGGAGAATTTCTTGATTTGGTTTTGGTCTCTTCTAGAATTTAAGTTGTTCTTTTGAGTTTGAACAGCATAACTTTGTGTTCTCTTCAATGCTTAAACACAAAGTGAATTTGTTAAAACTATTTTCGTCTGGTAAAATTAGACCTTGTGCTCCATGTGGTGCCCGATGTATAGGGCACGCTGTTAGTACATGGTCTGCGGTTTGCTCAGAGGTGCCACACTCACAATTCGGTGAAGGAGCGAGACCCCATTTGTGCATGGACCAATGGAATCGCCCAAAACCAGTCCGCAGGCGGTTGAGCTTAACTCAAGCTGCTCAGAGTAAGCCCATCCCAACAGGCCTGGCACCGGTCCCGGGCACAAAAACACGGAGCCTGGAAGCACTTTCACAATACTCCGTTTTCCATTTGTGATTTGTCCATTCAAAAGCGCGGATGCCAAGTCTGGCAAGGTTGCCCAAAAGATTCCGCGCAGCTGGCACAAACGGGCGTCTGGATAATTATACAATCAAGTGAATTTTTTCTTCATTCCGACGTTTATCTCCTGACGAGTGTCGGACAAAAAGGTTAAGAGTTTTTCTGCAGGCTATATTAAAAGTTGATTCGTAATTTATCCGTTTGAGATTATTTAGAAGATAACACCTGGGATAAATTCTGAGCTATGATCTACGTACATACCTCTGAACTACGCACAAGAATTTAACATCCAGGATTTGGCGCTTGACTTATGATTTTTACAGTAACAAGCAGGGTTGCGGAGTCGGAAGATTAAGATCCGACTCCGACTCCGACTCCGAGAATTTTTAAATTTTCGACTCCGACTCCGACTCCCTACTATGAGCAAAATATTTTTCTTAAATTAAATTTAACTAAGCAAAAATCATCCTTTCAAGTTGTTAGTTGCACAAAATAAGTCAGGTTTTTTTAAATACATTAAAAGATATTTACTTTAAAAAATTATGTATATGAGTGTATATACCAGGGGTGCAAAAACACGGTCGCACACTCGTACCGCGCGACCAGAAGATTTTCCCGTGCGACGTAAATCAGGGGCGTCCAACCCGTGGCCCGCGTAAAGGTTTTGAGTGGTTCACGCAGTATTTTTTGAAGCCCTCTGTCGCGTCAAGTTTGGCAGAAATGGAAGATAGATTTGTGTGTAAACCTTGTTATTTTTAAAGTTCATTATAATTTTGGGACGAAAAAGTCGGAAATCTGAGACTAATTTTAGGCAAAGACCTTTTTTTTTAGAGATCACTATGATTTTTCGACAAAAAGTCGAAAATCTGAGACTAATTTTAGGCGAAGACCTTTTTTTTTTAGAGATCAATGTGATTTTTTTGGAGATCAAAGTCAAAATGGCCCTCGGCTCAAAAACGATGGACACCCCTGATGAATGTACTACTAAAAATTTCTGTGTGCTACTAAAGTTAACAAAAATTTTTGCACCCCTGGTATATACATATATAACTGCAAATCACTGGTGCTAATTGGAAGAGTGCTTAATGGCTTCAATAGTCAGAAAGATTATTCCTGATTATCAAAACATAAATATTAAAAAAATTTTGTATTAAAATAGTCCCAACAGACTGTTTCACCTGTAAGACTCATCAGGGGACACAGTTAAAATAAATTTTTACGCTTCAGATGAAAACTCGCATCTTAGAAAAATAACGCTACCAAAAGTTTAAGTTTAAACGATTATTTTACTAAAGTAAGTGATTGATTAGCAAATAATTACTTTTGTTACGAGATATTAAAAGAAAACATGCTGTAATGTTGCACATAGATGTATTCTTAAACTTGACCAAGCTGCCGAAAAAATTACCGGTAAAGCGTAAAAAAATTTATGGATCATTAGTTAAAAGAAAGTGTTATAAAAGAATCTTTTTATAAAAAATGATTTTATAACACTCTCTCTTAACGAATGATCCATACTAATGTTTTATACAGCATAAAAAAAAATTTTTATAGCACTTGCTCTTAACTAATGATCCATAAACTTTTCTACACTTTAATCTTTTCGGTAACTTGGCCAAGTTTAATACATCTACAAGTATGCGCAACATTACAGCATGTTTTCTTTTGATATCTCGTAACAAAAGTAATTATTTTCTAATCAATCACTAACTTGGGTAAAATAATTGTTTAAACCCAAACTTTTGGTAGCGTTATTTTTCTAAGATGCGAGTTTTCTTCTGAAGCCTAAAAATTTATTTTAACTTTTAATTTTTGCTTATTTTATTTCTTTCAACGTAAATAATATTACTTTTTTTAATTGTTGAGCCTCACAGGCGAAGCAATTTGTTGGAACTATTTTAATACAACATGTTTTTTTTGTTATATTTATGTTTTGATAAATACGTATATACATATAATTATATTATATACATAACCCATTAAATATAATTCTTACTGTGTTTAAATGAAACATTAATACAAATCACATTTGGAAAACTAACTCGAAATGGCATACATACCGTAAAACCTCTAATTGAGCGCCACCCTGTTTTTTCAAAAATCACCGTAAGCGATTTTTGTTTATGCAACTAACCCGGATTCCCCTGCGGTTACTATCGCTTCTTCAGAGATCCATTTTTTCTTTTTTTTTTTATTCCATGCTAATGCTGATGCTGAAAGAGGGATTTCGGGTTAGTTTCACCGCAAAAAGAAATCGCTTATGGCGACTTCTTGAAGAGACAGGGTGGCGCTAAATTAGAGGTTTTACGGTAACTCGAAACTAAATATGTATTCTATACTTAATGTTTATCACATTTTCTGAACATCAAAGTATTTTATGGATAATCATGATGTTATCTCTAGTCTATTTTACAGTTATTATTTTTCCCATGGTAAATGCAATTAATGCAGGGGTGCAAAAATTTTTGTTAACTTTAGTAGCACACAGAAATTTTTAGTAGCACATACATCAGGGGTGTCCAACGTTTTTGAGCCGAGGGCCATTTTGACTTTGATCTCCAAAAAAATCACATTGATCTCTAAAAAAAAAAAGGTCTTCGCCTAAAATTAGTCTCAGATTTTCGACATTTTGTCGAAAAATCATAGTGATCTCTAAAAAAAAAAGGTCTTTGCCTAAAATTAGTCTCAGATTTCCGACTTTTTTGTCCCAAAATTATAATGAACTTTAAAAATAACAAGGTTTTCACACAAATCTATCTTCCATTTCTGCCAAACTTGACGCGACAGAGGGCTTCAAAAAATACTGCGTGAACCACTCAAAACCTTTACACGGGCCACGGGTTGGACGCCCCTGATTTACGTCGCACGGGCAAATCTTCTGGTCGCCCGGTACGAGTGTGCGACCGTGTTTTTGCACCCCTGAATTAATGACTTGTGTAGGGCCTGGGTGTAGGACTAGACCCTGAGTGTTGTCTCCTGCGTGTAGGACTGCATCTACCTGTAGTCGGTTCGAAATTCAATGAGGTATGCATCACTGACGAGCTTTAACAAGAGCAAAACTCGAGTCTGGTGCTTCTTGTTTTAGGTGGCTTAGTTTTGTTTTTATCAGTAGGTAATGAGGTTAAAACGTAAATATGAAAATTTCATACTTGTAAAAATTTTTACAAATGTTAGTAACAACTATGGAATTTATTGACAATGAAAATTTAAAAACAAAAGTTTATAAAAGCAAAAGAAGCAAAAAACCATATGTAAAAGAATTAAAAATTTAAACCCACAATTATAGACTACAAGAAAAACAATAAAATGCGACTAATTTTTAAATTTTCCTGAATCACCAACTGCATATAAAGAAACTCCAGAGAAAAATATTGACATTTCCATACCAATAATAAGCTCATCCTTATATCTCTCAAATAAACTTTAGCCATTAGTTTGATGGCATGGAGTCCATCTTCTTCACAGTAATTCATGGTTATATATTGATAGTAAGAATATATATGTAAATTTTGTCCGATTTTGTAAACCAAATAAAAGGGGGTCTGTAGTTTCTATCTCATGAATACTTCAATTATTGTAATTTTGTACCAGACTGAACATGCAGGCTCCCTGCCCTTCATTGACATTCATATTAGGAGATTATTAAAAAATTCACCTTGGTTCTAAACTTTTGGTTGATATTTTTTTGAAAGAATAGAGCAAGAAGAGTAAGTTTTAATTTTCAAAATTTTAATTTAATAATTTGCTCGTAAAAACAAAATTGCTTCTGTGAATTTCTTCTTTATTGCAGCCCTTTGGTTTGTTCTGATGAGCCTTAGTGATAAAAACAGACGTTCAACACTCGCTTCTGTTGGAGGAAGTACTTATTTAAAGACACGTCAAAAATAAAAGAAGGGGGACATTTTGGAGGTTGAAACGGATTAATGGCATTTACATTAATTTCAATGGAAAAATTCTCTTTGTCATACGAGCAAATTGAGTTACGAGCTCGGTCACGGAACGAACTAAACTCGTATGTCAAGGTACCACGTATTATAGAAAGAGGCTGCTTAGGACAGTAAATTGATTATGTACCTGGCATTTGCTTCCTGTCATTGGATTGAAGAAAGGGAAGCAACTAAATCGGCTTCCCAAGCATAGCATTACGCAAAATATTATTTGCTTACAAATTAAAATGTAAACTTTTTATGAGTCGCACGCTGTATCGCGCGATACGCGGCAAGGTTCTCTTAAAACGATTACTGTACTGCACTCCACTGGCGCGCGCGGCCACGTAAGTTGCGCGGTTAACATCACTAATACGTAAAGAAATTGGACATGAGGAGTCGGAGTCGGATAAAATATTCCGACTCCGACTCCGACTCCTAGTCTACTTGACAGTCCGACTCCGACTCCTTCCGAAAACCTCCGACTCCGACTCCGCAAACCTGGTAACAAGAAATAAAACTAATAAAATTAGCTTTGAATTGTTTAATGATTTTCTTGTCGATGGCTAATAGCTTATTTGTCGCGTGCCCACGATGATGTTCATGAAAAAAAAAATATACAGTAGACTATATCAAAAGCCAAATAAACAAGTTTAATTTTAACAAGACAATTTATGGTCACTTAAAATGTAATTCCACAATATCAGCACCAACAATGTGGAAGTTTTTTTTGCGGCATTGGCCCTGGTAAAAATTTTGCAAACCAGAAAATACTAACAAATTTTACATTTGTGGGAGTAACAAAGACAAAGTGTCGAATTCTTGTTCACAGAGTTCTCGGTGCCGAATTCTTGCGATTCATACGGCAAAGTCTTTAATATTGCTTACTTTCCCCTTCACTCACCTATCTGCATTTTCAAGCGCTGTTTCTGTAAAGCAAAAGCATAATATAGATTGTTGAGTTTGGAATCGGATTTGCGATCCGCAATTTTAAAAATCAAACCTGATAGTGCGTTGATTGTTGCCTAAAAGTAAGAACAAAAATTGCCCAAACAATGTTGTAAAGTTTTTTGTGTTTTTAAACTTAAATGTTTAATTAGTTAAAACTTTAATCTCTGCTACGGTAGAAATTGTTTGATCCATTGTAGTTTAGTTTTAGGATTTCAGGTTGTGGAAAATAGACATTCACAAGAAACAGAAATTAGGTAGCGAAGAAAAAAAGGTTAAAAATTCTGCTCTAAATATATCAATGCGCATTTAATTTCACCAAAAATTATGAAGGTTGATTTTTCATAGTAACCATTACACTAACATGACCACTAGGATCCAGAAATCAGACATGAGGAATGTAAAAACAAAACAAAACGTCCGTTCAAACCACCATCACTTTGCACTACCGCAGCTGAAGAAAACATATCACCTTCCGGAATATTCGACGGAACAAACATTAACACGTCAAATACACCTACACAAGCAACAAATTGCCTATGCAAAATAAACTCTGATATTTACCTACACAAAGAGATTACACCAATCGTTTTCGATGGCAAAGGGTCACCTCAACAGCATACCACTAGTCCGTAAAGAACTTATTACAAGCAGCAAGTTCATCCAAAATTAAGTTGTTAAAGGATTGCACTTTCAAGATTAGCTTTGAAGGACGAGAACAACAGGAAAACAGCAATTGTTCTTGAATCGTAATCTTTTTGCGTTATTTGTTTCTAGCATTTTAAAGTCTTAAGCATTTGATGAACACAAAGCTGTTCTTTAGAGAAAAGAAAACTTCAACTGTTCCTACAGGCAGTGTTTCACCAAAAAATCGTTTTATCAAGAAGAAACCATGAGTTTGTTAGTCTAAGTATATTACTTATTACTTATCTATATTACTTATCTAAGGTATATTTTTTACTGTACTTGGTCGTCTTAGGAAGCAAACAAATTTCATTCGCATAGCAATCCCCAAAAGCAGGTCGCGTAATCGTTTGACATTTAAGGACAGCTTAAAGACACAGACAAAGAAACCAAAACGTAAAAGAAAGAAACCAAAGTGTACCAAAAATTATTCTGGTTCAATAAGCATCAAATTCGTGTCCTTCTGCTCGTAACTCAAATATTTCACCCCACAGACCTTCCCGCCGATATGGAAAAGATAAAAAATAGTTGATCTGATGATCGAAATTTCGTCTTTGTCTATGCGCTAATTTTTTAATTTTTGTTTATTTTCCTGCCTCGCAGGAAAGCGCCTAGGCATGGACTTCTAAATAGTAGTATCTGGACTGGAAACGAACTTTTCGCAGCGACCAACATGAGGCCAATGATAAAGACAATCTTGTTCATAAAACAAAATCTAGTACCGCATATTTCATAATTCTGAGATAAAAATTGTTAATCGCTACCGGTACTTGCTTTTTTAAATATTTTTAAAAATTATTAAATGCGATTTTTTAAATGTTATTTAAATAACTGTTATTTAAAAAAGCTGAGTTCGAATCTTTAAGCGGTCAAATATACTAATTACATATATAATTAAATTTTCCACTCTTACTCTCAAAATTTACTTTCCGGTGACACAACAAAGTAAATTACTA
This sequence comes from Diplosoma virens, assembly GCA_963680785.1. Lineage (NCBI taxonomy): Eukaryota > Metazoa > Chordata > Ascidiacea > Aplousobranchia > Didemnidae > Diplosoma > Diplosoma virens. The sequence continues at coordinate 21,009,598 of OY796886.1, read as the reverse complement.
TAGAATAATTTTATTAAATGAACAGAGTTTGAAGCTGTAGTTAATTCAGTCGAAGCAAAGTTACGTTAATATGCATTTAACTACAATGACTGAGTGACGCAGCTCACTTTATCAAAATATTTCACAGACTACTAAATTAAAAATTCATACTAAATAAACATTACTGCAAATAATTTAGATGCAATAAATCTTTAGATACAATAGATACATAATTTTGTTAAAGCATTGTTTTTGAGTTTTAGCTTTCAAATTTTTGACCAGATAAATACTGACCATGTCTTGGTATCCGCTCAAAAGTGACTAGACTATGAAGCACAAAGCTGTGTTTGCAATTTCGCAGTTATCAGTCAGACCTAAGATATGACCCCCAGTAGCTTCAATGTGTTTAGAAAGATAAATTTTATCAATCATAACAATTATATTCCCATCAAATGCATTTAGTTGTGAGTATTGCATTTGTAAATATCTTTCGTCATCTTGTCCGATTCTTTTATCTAAATTTATTGTAGTTTTTCAAATTTTTTATCAAAGGCAGCATAATGACTTGCTCCTCTAGTAACCTTTCATACGCTTTTGCACTTGTGGCAAAAATAACGTACGACATCATCAATAATTCGGATGAATATATTTTCTGCTTCTTGTTGGTAAAAATGAGTTAAAATTGTTCCATCACAAACTGAATGAAAGGTCAAATTTGTAAAAAGAGAAAATTCGTTCAGCAATCTGTTTATATTTAATAGAAATTTTTCGGTCTTTTTTGTTTCGCTTTCTTTTTCATTTTTTGCCAGCGCCATCAAATTTGTAACTTGTGAAGTCAGAGTCACTTTATTGTTGGAAATAATGTGCTAGTAAGAAGATAGCGGCATCACTTGCTGCTTTTGGTGAATGATCACTTCTAGTTCAGCATTTATAAATATTAATGCTTTAATGGAAAGAGGTTGTTGTGGTGATAAGTAGAACAAATTAACTCCGACATCAGTTTGATGCAGCAAATATTCTTGGTGGTGAATTTCTTTAGATATTTTTTCAAGAAGATCATTAAAATTTTCAATTTTATCGGCATTCAAAAAAGTATCGCATTGTTCCTCCAGCCTTGCTGCTGCATTTTTATGTCGAGAAGAAGATGAAGCGACACCTAAACGAGCGGAATTGCTTTTATAAGTATAATATGCAGGCAAATTGTTAAAAACAGGATATACATTGTCTCGCAACCTTTTTGCCAATTTTATTGTTCCTCTTTTTCTTTTGCGTCTGTTTTGTTGATCAGCAGAATCAAAAACAAAGTCTTCTGTCTGAAAATGAAGGGAACAAATTCTGGCATTCTTTGATGGATAGAAATTTTTTCTTGCAATTCGTTTCAGCCCAATGCTTAAGAAGTTTTTTATCATTAAATGAAAAAGTATGAAATGTGATATTGGAGTCCTTCTTTTCTTTCGCATAACCAAAGCGACAGCTAATGGCTGCACATTTGTCAACCATTGCGCATGAATATGCCTATTTTCAAACCAATAGCAACAATAGAAAAAATCAAAATAAAGTTAAAAACCCAGATTAACGCTAACAAATAATAATGATATTAAAATAGCCTGAAATGTCGCTATAGATGTGGCCATCTATATAGACAAAACTCTTTTATAAAGAGAGGGTAGCCTTGAAAAAGGCTGTTTAAGAAAACTCAAACGTTTTCGTGTAGCTCTCATCGGGAGAAATCGCTACAATGAGTAAAGAACTGAAATGTCGAAATTATATTGCTTAAGATTGTCGTTTCGCCGAGTAAGAAATTATACTGAAGCGCAGTTGATTAGAAGCATCAGCCACCAAGCGGTCGAAAAGTGAAAAATTTTTGTCGTTTCGTCGAGTTAGAAATGGAACAATTTTTATTGGACGGAATTTGGATGTTTAACTTGGCAAAATTATAGTTGTAATTTGAAGTCTGAAAAAGAATAAAATAAAACCAATATAATTATGTTGATAATTTAAGCCTATAAACGAACTCTTTTTGACGGCACAATGCAGGTTTGCTTGAGGTTATGTGGATGGATTCTAACACAGCAAGATGAAATTCAGATCTGGCTTTGGATAGAATTGAAAATTGATTATCATTGTAGTGAAGGGCGCAATTTGGATGTTTTAGAAGATGAGTGCCAATAGCCGAATCACAATTAGGTGTGGAGGAGTTTATTTTACTTTTTCGCGTTGGCTGAATTCTTTCTTGATTGGTTTTGTTGCGGATAGTTTTCGGGACATGTTGGCGGATTCTGTCCTGCAGACGTTGAGAAGTTCTGCCCACGTACCGGCATTCGCAGCGGCACACGTATTGGTATACGACCATGCTTAGTTGAGAAGCAGGCAGAACGTCTTTGTGAATTGCAGGAAGAATTCGTCTGGTGGTGAAAATAACTCGCGGTTGAACTGTTGAAAAACAATTTAGAATGCTACTCTTAATTTTCTTTTCAAATATAACAGAAGTTTCACCAATCCACGGTAACTTCAAGTAAACGGGGCATCGTTGAGGACCTTCTATCGGATGTTTATGAAATTGTAGGATTTTCTTTGAAATTCTTGCATTGATCACCGATTCTGGGTAACCATTTTTAAGAAATAAAGATTTAATAGTGTCCAGTTCTTGTTGGAGGGAAGATTGTGAACAGATTTTCAATGCACGGTGTGTTAAAGTTGCGATCAGGTTAGTTTTGCGTGTCTTTGGACCAAACGAGTTCCATCTAATATATTCACCAGTAAATGTAGCTTTCCTGTAAACCGATGTAGTAAAATTGTTGGTTGATTTGGTGACTAATACATCCAAAAACGGTAGTGATTGGTTAACTTCTTTTTCACTTGTAAATTTGAGCGAGGTATGCAAAGAATTTAAATTAGTTAAAAATGTTTCAGAATCCACTTCATCTTGGAAGAGAGCAAATGTGTCGTCAACGTAACGATAATAGATTTGAGGTTTGGAAATTTTGTCGAATAGTTTAGATTCATAAAATCCAACAAAAATATTTGCCAAGGCCGGACCAAGCGGACTGCCCATAGCGACTCCATCAATTTATAGGCTTAAATTATCAACATAATTATATTGGTTTTATTTTATTCTTTTTCAGACTTCAAATTACAACTATAATTTTGCCAAGTTAAACATCCAAATTCCGTCCAATAAAAATTGTTCCATTTCTAACTCGACGAAACGACAAAAATTTTTCACTTTTCGACCGCTTGGTGGCTGATGCTTCTAATCAACTGCGCTTCAGTATAATTTCTTACTCGGCGAAACGACAATCTTAAGCAATATAATTTCGACATTTCAGTTCTTTACTCATTGTAGCGATTTCTCCCGATGAGAGCTACACGAAAACGTTTGAGTTTTCTTAAACAGCCTTTTTCAAGGCTACCCTCTCTTTATAAAAGAGTTTTGTCTATATAGATGGCCACATCTATAGCGACATTTCAGGCTATTTTAAAATTTTGTGCCACAAAAAATCTTTTCAAATAATGATATTAATGGTAAACTACTAATAATAACTGTAATATTTTAACAAAAATTGAGTTCGATTATCAAATAAGCATATTTGTGGCTGTTTTTACATTCAGCAAACTCTGTGTTAACGTTATAGCAATGAAAAAAACACTTTTAAGTTATTTTTACGTTATAAACACTTGAATATTACTTGAAAAAACACTAACTTTTCCTACTTATTTTCTAGTTTTGAATAGTTTTGAATCCTACATATTCTCTAGTTTTGAATTGAATAGACACGATAGTTTTGAATAGTAATGCTTCTGTAATATCCTTTACGGTTAACTGGAATACTGTACAAATAGAATAATTTTTCACTTGATTTCCAACTTTTTTCGTAAAAATACAAGTTTACTTTTAACAGCGTTTCATTTCACTCAGCTATTTGACTCTGCTGCAACTCTCCATACATTAAATGACTTAACTGCTGCAGCTGCTTTCAAATCGCGATTGTTCGCATTTGCTTTGTTGGTCGACGGCTGTCGCGATCGCGCTTTCTTTTCTCTAGGCCTCATGTTGGTCAGCAATAGCTGTGATTTTCGCTTCGTTTCCAGTCCAGATACTACTATTTAAAAGTCCATGGCCTAGGCTCCATACTTCGGGCAACCGTCAAGCAATTATCTCGACCTGCTTTCGAAGATGCCAAGATATTGCTGTCGGCTTGAAATTTTTTCTCTAGTTTATGTAAAGATATAATTGAATTTTAGAGCTTGCCAAGACGGACAAGATAAGGAAGTGCCGCAAACTGTTTTTTCATGTTTTGAATAGGTTTCGATCGCGTGCACGACCAATACTTCCCTCCAACTTACTCGACCACGGTCCTGACAAATATCTTACAAAACCTTAGCATATACTTAAAAACAACTCACCGGCTCTGTTTGTATAAGTGTTATATTACTTTCTTTCGTCAAAATGTGTCAAATTTTTGGATAAGAATATAAATAAGGTAGAATTAATGTTGTGACTTTTTCGATTTAAAGGATGTGCTACGTTAATGTCCGCCAGGAATTTATTTTAAAATCACTCTTTAGGGCAAATCGGGATTAGTTGAAAAATTGGATTTTTTTAAAACTTTATAAAAATTTAAAAAATGCTTTAGTGCCATCATGCGTTAGATAATTTTGAAAAAAAGTTACCACAAAAATTCTATTCGGTTCGCACACGAGCTGATAAATTGGCTTAGAATTTTTAATTCTTGTTAGTTTAAACTAAAGTTTTTATTGGCTTAATAAGTTAGCTAAACAGTAAAGCGCTGAAGAAAAATAAGAAAGTGTGTTTATGTTTATTAAATATAGGCTTTACCTTATATAAAATGTATAGCAATTTCAGTTCACAAATCTGGTTCGTAATTTAGAACCCAATTTATTATGTTTTATTAAATAGGGTTTGGTAAAAAGTTTTTATTGTCAAGTAAAGTGTTAAAAAAATAAATTTAAGATATTTTGGAATCAAAATAATGTAATTTTTGTTAAAAGTAGAAAGAAATATGCTTCTAAAACTTTTATGTAGTTCGCCGATTCTTTTGGCAATGAAAATTTATGTAGCCAATTTCCAATAAATTAGACTAATATATTGGTGATGGTGAGGTAAATATACTTTTTTTAAATGTTTTATTTGCTCAAAGTCAATTAATTACGTCCAACATTTGTGCTTCCTGAAACGTCAAAAGATTGCATCGTGTTTAAGTACAATGTGAATGACTATAGTTCTGGTGTTACCTGACGCTATAAATAAGAGAAGCACAAAACGTTGATACAAAAATAAGTACTTTCATTTGATTTTTTCTGTAACAAATTAAAATAGACCATAACCTACCTCAAAAGCTGTTTAACAATTTTATTTTTGAAAAGTTTTAATATCTTATCTAGAAAGCCCACCTCACCCGTTTATTTGATTTCTAACACCTCCCCAAACGAAAAAAATGGAGACACAAATTTTCTGCATACACCACTACACTATAAGGTTCAAAGTATTTTTAATTTGTGATTGTATATGCCTCTATTTATATTCGTGTATGCGTTTCTCAACAAACCACAATGCATTTTCCAACTAAACCCAGTTTTGGAGTTAACTAGAAAAACAAGATATGTTTATTTAAATAAAAAATCGTAAAAAATTGAAAGCAACTTTATGTTAAAAATTTGCACAATTATGCCTAAAAGTAAGGTTATTAATCAAGTGGTTTGTGGTACATAATTTGAAAATAGCCAACAAAAATCTCAACTTTAAGCTCTTTTCGTCCGACACTCGTCAGGAGATAAACATCGGAATGATGAAAAGAAAAAATTAATTGATTTTCTGATAAAGCTGAACGAAGATGATTAAATGTTTCAGAAAGGCGTCAAAACGCCTGATCAGTACAAGATTTTCATGTTTAAACAAACTCTTTTTGGGCACATAAATTTGGCTTGCATTACTTGATGTAAAGGGCTTCCAAAGCAGGCAAATAAAAAAATAATAAATTTATTATTACTGTAATTTTTGGGCACATAGGGTTATCTAAAAGGTGTAGACCGATCGCGGATTCACTAAACATGACTATGGTTAAAGGTTTGCCAAAACGAGTGGAGATGTTGCGCTAGTTTGGAATGTGGCTAGTTTTAATAAATTTTGATACGTGTTGACGAGTTCTGTCCAGTAATTGTTGAGATGTGCGGCCTACGTACCCACTATTACAGTGGCACGAAAAAGTATAAACTGCATTGCTTAAAAGCGAAGCAGGCAACATGTTCTTTTTGATTGCAGGAAGAAGTGGGCGAGATGTAAAAATAACACGTTGTTCTACTGCAAAGAAGCATTTTTCCACAATGGCTTTGATTTTACTTTTACGTCTAACGGCTAACCGAAGGAGTTCCCAAACAGGGCAGATGAAAATAGACAGGGCATTTCTTCATCGTATGTGAAGTAGGTGATGTGCAATCTTTTAATTTACGGGAAATTGTTTTCTCAATAGCGTGATCGGGATAGCCATTCATGAGAAGTATTGAAAATATTTTTCTAAGTTCAGCTTGCAGTGTAACGTCTGAGCAGAATATTAAAGTTCGATGTACAATGGGTAGAAATTAAATTGATTTTTCTTTTTCCAGAGCTGAAGGATTTCCACTTCATGTATTGTCCTGTAAATGTGGGTTTGCGGTAAACAGATGTAGTACGAGTAAGTTTAGAGCCCACCTTTTCCACATGTAGGCTACATTAAGAAAATCAAGAGATTGATTAACTTTTTCAAACGCAAACTGCAAAGAAGGGTGCGAGGAGTTTAATTAATGAAGAAATTTATCGCAAGCATTTTCGCTATCAAAGATAGCAAAAGCATTGCTCACGTAACGATAGTACATCGGTGGTTTCTTCACTCTTCCAAACAATAAAGATTCATAATAACCGACAAAAATATTAGCCAGTGTAGGACCCAAGGGAAAGCCCATGGCTTCACCATCTCTATGTCGGTACGTGACGTTGTTGAAACTGAATTCAACAGATTTAGTCGCGGTTTGCATGAGTTCAATAAAAACTTCACGCAGAAAAGACGAAGCTATAAGATCACTGCCATTAAGGGCTTCAGCACAAATATTAATAGTCTCTTCCAGGGGAACATTAGTAAAAGGACTGGATATATCAAAAGAGCAAAGAAAAGCGGAAGGGGTAAATCAAACCGTCTAATTACTTGAAAAAAGTGTTATTATTATTTGAGAATAGAGACATATACTCGTATAATTAAAGCCAGTGTGGAAAAATGCTTCTTTGCAGTAGAACAACGTGTTATTTTTACATCTCGCCCACTTCTTCCTCCAATCAAAAAGAACGTGTTGCCTGCTTCGCTTTTAAGCAATGTAGTTTATACTTTTTCGTGCCACTGTAATAGTGGGTATGTAGGCCGCACATCTCAACAATTACTGGACAGAACTCGTCAACTTTTATTAGAACTGGCCTAATTCCAAACTCTCGCAACATCTCCACTCGTTTTGGCAAACCTTCAACCACAGTCATGTTTAGTGAATTCGCGATGTGCCCAAAAATTACAGTGATAATAAATTTACTATTTTTTTATATGCCTGCTTTGGAAGCCGTTTACATCAAGTAATGCAAGCCAAATTTATGTGCCCAAAAAGAGTTTGTTTACAACATGAAAATCTTGTACTGATCAGGCGTTTTGACGCCTTTCTGAAACATTTAATCATCTTCGTTCAGCTTTATCAGAAACAGTGGCGTGCTGTGACCTCTGAGACTGGTCATGCAACTAGCATGCCAAAAACTGGTAATGCAATCAGGTATTTTCTGGATAGTGAATAGGTTGGACGTGCAATATTTTCTGGGGAGCAGAAAGAACTCTGTGTGAGATTCTAAGACATAGACCGATTATTTGTATTTGAACCATGATGTTTTCATTACTTCAAATCACTCGCAAACCTTACACTTTTCGTCCCAAAATTGCAGTGTTCTCTAGAAAAAAAAAAGTCATCAGTTGGAATTATTGCCAGATTTCACACTTTTTCTTCTAAAATTATAGTGACCTAAAAGTCATCACCTCAAATTCTCCCTAAATTTTACTTTACATAGTAAAACCAAAGTGTTCTCTAAAAAAAGTCTTCATCTCGAATCGGCCTCAAATTTCTCTAATTTCATCCCAAATCAGTACCATTTCTAATTAAATTTAAAAATCTATACCTTGTCGCGCAAAAGTTTGTCATGCAACGCATGACTTGCATGCCTGACCGCACGCCACTGATCAGAAAATCAATTAATTTTTTCTTTTCTTCATTCCGACGTTTATCTCCTGACCGGTGTCGGACGAAAAGCTTAGAGTTGAGTTTTTTGAAAGTTATTAATGTGGAAAAGTTTAATTTTTAATATGCAGTAACTTGATAAAATTTAATTAATTCGTTTTTACTAAAAAACTTATGAACAAACCTCGGTCTCTGCTTTATAAATGGTATTTAAACTTGTGTGAAGTTTCTGACTTTAACCTATTAAAATTCGACAAACTTTGGTGAAAAATCTGGAACAAAACTTGTAGCTTGCTATCTCGCAATTTTGAACACCTTTGTCAGGAAAATAATATAAATTTATTAAACTAAAATAATGTAATACACTGCAAAAATTTATTTATTCTGTTTTCATGGTACGTCTGATCCATTAAATGTACGAAGGAACCTAAAAAAATTAATTTATTGTTTTTACTCAACAAAAAATACATACATAGTGTATAGGTGGGGAACCTGCGGCCTCCATGATAATTTAAAAAGTAATAAAATTACGTATCAATTACTACTACTGATATTAAAAAACTCTTTTATTTTAGAGATTAGTACATTTTAGAGACCAAAATCAAGAAAACTGGGACAGATTCAAAGTGAAGACTTTTTTTTAGAGATCACTGTTTTTTTAAAAACAAAAATCAAGAAAACCGGGACAGATTGGTTTTGGACTGCGACTAGCATTTTCTGATGACGTTATTTTCTTGAGTAATTCAACTTATACGACCTCTTTTGATGCTGCCTAATCTAATTTGGCAACAATAAAAAGGTTTCTTGCCTTTGACGTAATGTACAGCTAGGCCTAATCCTAAAGAGATATGGAAATTACGTCTGCATTTTTAAATTCGTATTTTTCTGTATTTAGCCGAATTTCAATCGTTTCCAAACCTTACATACCAGATAAATAGACGTTAGGCGTTTAAAACTTTCTGTTCTGTTTTCGAAGATTTTCGAATTCTTTTAAACGTTATAATGTAGGACTATATATAATCAGAAAAATGATTCTTCCAAAACATTTTATATAATTCAAAAAAGGCTTATAAAGCACTTTATGAAATATCGCGTACTAAAACAATTTCACAAAAAAAGTGGGAAGGACAGTTTTTTTATTTTTTGTTTAAAAAATATGGATTTACTATTTTTTGGAAAGCTACACGAATTTTGAAAAAATAAGTTCCTGAAATTGTTTTTGAAAACGCGCTATTTTAGGTAGGCTTATGGTTATAACTTTAAAATTTACATATAGGTTACCGATTGATAAATTCTCAAATTTTAACTCGTCAACTTGCTCGTCGCAGTCCAAAAAAAAGTCAAGAAGACTAAATTAATTTATTTAATTAAGTAAAAATACCCACGTGTGTGTAAACCCCTGGAAAGTCGGGACGAGCGCATCCTCTTCCCCATGACACAATTCTAATTTGCTCATATGATGTTGCGCGAATACGGGGTCCACCACTGTCGCCCTGGGAGTAAAATTTTGTTTATGTTGCTTGTTGCTACTTAGAAATCTATTTATTTTTCTGACTTCAAGGCAACAGAAGATGAATTAGGCTAACCTTTAAAAAATAGAAATATGTTTTAAGAACGGTACCCATTTAAAGATAGCTTTAAAAAGCGTGTTCATTCCTCGAAGACTTTTCATCTGACACGCATCGGGAGGAATCATCAGAATAAACTGAGAGCAATCCGATTGTGGTTATATAAGAAAGGAGAAGGAGTCTGATTGGTTAAAAAAGACACTTTTTTACTTTCGCTTCTGATTGGTTGCTTTTCTGGACCAATCAGACGCACACTCGTTTTCTTTTATTTTCTATACCTGATCGGCCGTCTTTTCAACCAATCAGACTCATTCTCCTTTCTTATATAACCACAATCGAATTGCTCTCAGTTCATTCTCACGATTCCTACCAATGAGTGTCAGATGAAAAGTCTTTGAGGAATGAACACGCTTTTTAAAGCTATCTTAAAGTTTTGCTCTGCCGACTCTTTAGGTACCCATTTTGTTAACCAATATAAATGTAGCTTTATTTTTTTGAAATTTAGCCTAATATAATGGAGTAAATTTAAAAGTAATCTAATGTTTTAATAATTTTTAAGGATTTTATTAATTGTGCACCTGAAAGCTTGGAATTCTTTGTAAACAAAAACTTTTACAGAATACATTTTAATTTTAAACAATTTAAAACATTATTTAAAAGTAGCGTCGAAAAAAACTTTAATTTTTATACCAGGTACGAGTCTTTTTCGCCTTCTCTCAGATTTCCGGCACAAAACATTCCTGGTGCAATGCTTTTCCCGAACACTTTTTTGCAATCTTTTTGTGACACTATCGGAAAGTAAATTTGTTGGAGAAATTCGGAATAAACCGCAGCGCCTGGCAAAACAAATTTTTATGTCAGGCAGAAATCCTTTGTACGCTAACTTTTGTTTTTTTAATTATTTACCTTCTTGGATTCTACCCCAACCTGTCACAATTACTCTTTCCCCAGCAACCAGATCTTCAGTGACTGAAAAAGACGGCAGGCACACAGGTTTTATAAAATCGTCAAACACAAGAGAAACGTTGAGCTGCAAATAAAACTTTGAATTACTGTTATTATTTTTTACGTAAAACCTTCTTTTGTATCGACCACTCGTTTTTATTTCCCATAACAATCGGGTAAAAAAGAGCAAATTACATTCCTGTGATGTTGCCAGCAGGAACTGACGTTTACAAACAAGGTCTCAAACAAATCAAGTCCAAACACTATTTGCTATGATTGCAAATTGATAAAAAAGTATCAAAATGTCGTCTTTAATTTGGTGTTTGAAATGTTATTTGCAATGCTTTTACCAAACGCTTTTTTTTAACGGGCAAAAAATTCCAAAGAACATTGATTCGTCTTTTTGTTTTTACAGAGTTTTGATAAAGGTAACAAGAAAGAAAAGAACAGGTAGTTTACAACCAGTGATGGGATTCAGGGGGTTCGCACGGGTTCGCGCGAACCCGTTCTTGGAATTTCAGCACGTTTAGCGAACCCGGTTTTAACTTTACGCAATTTATGTATTTCAATATCTCTGTGTTTAATGTAACAGTTTCAATCTACTGCAGATGTTTGTTCAGAGTATAAAGAACGATTCTGAGTGAAGACTTTTTTTTTTAAAGAACACCCTAATTTTTGGAGAAAAATAGGGAAATTAGAGATGAAATCGAAGTGAAGACCTTTTTTTTTAGAGAACACCCTAATTTTGAACCTGTTCTTAAAACTTTGAATCCCAACGCTGAAACTGTTGTTAGCGAGTTTGATACAAAAGAGAACCTGTTCTTAAAATTTTGAATCCCATCACTGCCTACAACCAAAGGTGAGTATTTTTTCCTACTTCAGGAAAGCACTGCACAACGTGTGTTTTTTAGATTATGTAAAGCGCAGCGTGATGAGCGCAACGTGATTTTAAAATTCATGTAAAGCGCAATCTAGAATAATTTAAAATTATGTTAAAGCGCGGCGCAACGTGATTTTTAAACCAATTAAAACGTAACGTACTTTTTCAAATCATAAGCGCAGCCCAATCGGTTTTCCAATCGCCGACATTGAGAAATAACCAAAGTAGATTGCGCTTTTGCAAAATAAAATTATATAAAGCACAGCGCAACAAAACACAAATTAGTTTGTTTAATCTTTGATGCGTAGCGCATTTAAGCGTAAGTAGTCTTTAATTCTCGGTGAACAGCGCAATTAAGCGCAACTTATAATTCTCTAACCAAGAGCGCAACGCTTCTAAAAAAAATATGAAAGCGGAGCGCAGCATCCAACGCAATTATGCAATTTGTGGAAGTCGCACTTTGCTCACTTCTGCTTATAACTAGGGCCCGCTAAAGTCAATAAAGTCAAAATTTTTTCACGACCTTGTTACATGATCAAACGTGTAGTAACGTTCGTTTCAGGTGTTCAGGAGTCTGTTTTAGTAGATTTTATAAGTCAAAATAAAGTCAAAATTTTGCATAAAGTCAAAACTTGTCAAAATTGTCTTTATCAAAAATTTCCTTACAAAAACGAACAAATTTATATTTTCTTTTATATATTTTTGAATTTTGGAGCTGCTATTAAAATTTTATGCGCAGTTTTATTTGATTTTAAACTTCTGAAATAGTTGCAATGGTTGCACTATCGTCACAATAATGCGTGCGGTAATAGCACTTATTACGCATGAAACGTCATTGTTGATGCATGAACACATAATTGTTGGACAATTAATCTATTCCTATAAAACCTTTGCGCTCTTTACACGTGGTCTTTTTAAGTTGTAGCTTGCAAAGCAAAGAATGCCTAAACAAGCCAAATCTTCTACAGCGAAAGTTAGGCAAATTTGCCAGGAATATCCGGATGAGTTTTCGGCAACTCCTGCCGGCGACTTGCGATGCAACCTTTGCGACGTGTTAGTCAAATGCGACAAAAAGTTTTTTGTGGAAAGCCACCGAAAAAGTAAGCAACACCAAGGAAAATTAGAGACGAAGAGCAAATCCCAAAGTAAGCAAACCTTTTTACAACTCAATCAAGTAAACTTCAAAGAACAAGTTGTCTCTTCATTCTTAGCTGCAGATATCCCACTTCATAAACTGAACCATCCTTCTTTAAAGTCTCTGTTTGCTACAATGGGAAAAGTATTGCCTTCGGAGACTGCAGCCCGGGCATGTGTTGCTAAATTAGCATCCCAAAAAGAAGAACAAATTCAAGAATTACTTCGTGACAAAAAAATTTTTTTAATTGTGGATGAAGCAGAGGTTGCTAAACAAAAGTATATTAGTGTGCTTGTGGGCAGCTTAGATGCTCCAAATCAGACATTCCTCGTTGATTGCCTTCCACTTGACAGCGGTAGCAATGTTAATAGCAGTATTATTCTGCACACTGTGGATGACATATTGCGACAATTTGAAATAAAACGCGAGAATTTTTCATTGTTCTCGACTGATGCTGCTCGGTACATGTCTTTGGCTGGAAAGACATTAAAGGAATTATACCCTTCTTTGATGCATGTCACCTGCGTTGCGCACTTACTACATAACTGCGCTATGCGTGTGCGAGCTCATTTTAAAACTATTGATGAAGAAATAGCAACGATCAAAGCAGCAACTATCAAAAACAAAGATCGCAAGAAAGATTTTCATGATGCTGGTCTGCCATCTCCTCCTGACCTTGTAATTACAAGATGGGCAACTTGGCTTAGAGCTGCCTTATATTACAGTGAGAACCTTCCAGCTGTTCGTACCATTGTCAACAATTGGACAAGTGCAGGCCTCTTAGTCAGCAGTGCAAAAGACGCTATCAATGTGGAAGATTTGGTGCCGGACTTGGTTAAAATAAATCAATACCGGACTCTAGCAGCCAACGTAGAGTTTTTAGAAGGAAGTGCCTGCACGATAACCGAAGCATACGGACTGCTGAAGAATATGCAATTCGATGATGATCCGTGCGCAATTAAAGATTACATTAAAAAACGACTATCCAACTCTGATTTAGAAACAATAATAAACTGTACCAACTTGACAATTGACCCAACAAGCTACGCACTATTGCAAAAAGCCCAGCCAACCTCTGCTGCTGTTGAGAGGTCGTTTTCTATGCTCAGTAAATTACTGAGAAAAGACAGAAATTTTGATGTTAAGAACGTAAAAAAATATATGATGCTGTATTACAATAAAAAATCCTTGTAATTATACAGTGTGGCTTTCGTTAAAAACATCATAGACAGACTGTTAGTGTACAAGTACAGTTGCGATAACAACGCATTTTTTGTATTACACACTAATTGATACCGGGACACACAATGGCTTGTTATCCTAGCATTTGACGTCATGCGTCGCTTTGTTGCATTAGCTTCAAGACTGAGTGATTGAGAAAATGTTCAAAGTAGGCTACCTTCTTCTATAAAAACTTATGTAAATTGCGGATTATAAAACATATTTAATCAAAAAAGTGCAACAAGACATAAATAATAGGCGAAAGCGGTTAGGTCAAAATAAAGTCAAAATTTTGCTAAAATAAAGTCAAAAATATATTTTTTTAAGTCAAAAAAAAAAATGGCCCTACTTATAACATATTGTCGATTACAATTTATTCTATTGAAAATTAAAGCAATAAAAGCTTACACAATACGACAGTTTTGGCAAAAAACTGTTGGTGAAAACTTTTAAGTTTATTTGCTATAGCATGGTGGTTTTAAAAATTTGCTTGCCAAGAAAACAATAAGTCATTTTACAGTAATTGCAGGTTTAACTAAATTTATAGAATAAGTTTTAGAAAACAAGCCGCTTAAAAGACGAGAAGCACCAGACTCAAGTTTTGCTCTTGTTAGAGCTCATCAGTGATGCTTATCTCACTGCAAATCGAACCGACTACCTGTGGTCTTCCACACAGGAGAAAATACCACTAGACCACACAAGCCGGACATGGTTGTTTTTGTGGCAGTGCCTATATTCGCCTTTTTGACAAACCCATTAACGATGCCTTGCACATAGTAACCAGATGCTTGCGTCCCACATCAATGGACAACCTTTTTTGTCTTAGCAGGCATCCAACCAATTGAGCTTCGCCAGCAAAAGCCGCACTGTCTTAAGCTTGCTGCGCTCAGGAGCCAGAACACCTCCTACACGAAAGGCTCCTGTCTCCACTTCCTGGACAGCTGCGGCAACTTAAGTGAAGACACCCACTTGTGCCTGCTGCACTGGAACTGCTGAACGACCCCGCCCAGTCGGACGTCAGTATAGCACGACGTGCGGAATATAGATAAAGCATGGAGGGCGGAAGAACACCTTTCGACTCCGTACAATTATTGAGAATGTTAGCCCAACGTCACCGAAAATTAGTTTTCTCAGACCTGCGTGGCTCAAGCTTAACCGCCTCGGAACTGAGATTGGTCTATTCCGCTCAGAAACGCACAAATGGGGTATGGCTTCTATGGCGGCCTGCGAGTGTGGCACAAAGGAGCATACAACTGAGCACGTAATAAAATCTTGCCTCATCTATCACCATCCGAATGGAAACCGTGCTTTCTCAGATATCGACAAGAGCCTGACGACCTGGCTGAAGCAAACATGTCCGGCCATTTAGTGGACCATCCAGTTCCCGTCCATCTCCCCCAAACAAAGAAGAAGACTACTTCTTAGGAAGGAAAATCAAGAAATTCGAGACAGTTTCAAAGTGAAAAATCTTTTTAGAGAACACTACTTTTTAGGAACAAAAATTGAGAAATCTGGTCCAAGTGTGCCGCCAATTTCGAAAAAGTTCCAAAATGTGCCGCAGCAGAAAAGATTGAGAACCACTGGTCTAAATCATCTTGTAACTAATCACTATCAATCAAGCTAAGACGGTTTTACGAAGTTTCAAAGTACACGCCTCGTGAAACAAAACTAAGAACTAACATTTTTTACCAAAACAAAACGTCTTACAACTCATGTTGTTTGGGCTGGTTACTGTCCCAAAATTGACATGAATATCCCGACAAAGTTGTTGACATTGAACCTCGGTATTTTTCTGCTTGTCCCTTATAGTAACATTCCGGTGTCGCCAAGTTTTTTTTGCATGAATGCTTTTGTTACATAACAGCTTTGATAAGATTTTTCTTGTTTTTATTAATTTTTTGTTTTTATTTAAGAAGAGAGGTAATTTTAAAATTCGTTTGTGTTTTTTAAGGTAATTTTTAAAGTCCATTGCTATTATTTACAAACTTTTTTGTTTTACTTTTACAAACTTTCGGGCCATTCCGCTGTGTCCATGGGAAAGACATTTTATAGTACTTTCCCCTGCTTGGTGGGCTTGGCAACAGTTCTAAATTTTAGTTATATCTCTATAAAACTAAAAAAACAAATAAAAATTTTAACCGGACAGCACTATCTTGGCATCTCCGGAAGCAGGTGGGGTAATTGCTTGCCCCAACTATTAGTGCCTCCGTCGCTTTCCTGCGAGTCGGGAAAATAAATATAGAAGTAAAATAAATAAATAATTAAGAATAGTCAGTGATTTTTTGGCTTTATAAATTGTATTGACTTTTTTTAATGGTTCATCATTTATTTTGTAATCCTTGTTTATCTTTTATTCGATTTTATCAAAAGCTTTAGGGTGACCTGTTTCACATTGTGAAATATCACAATATCCTCATTTTCGTTGGTCAGTTGTGGTGAAACACCACGGCCATTGATCACCGTCAGGATTTCTACAGTAGTTTTCCCGTAGGTCAGCAGTTGAAAATAAAAGTCTAAAAAAGTTAATAAATAATTATGAAGTTTATATTTCGTTCTTAATAAAAATATGTGAATTTAAATCATAATTGCTTGCAAAATTTGTTATACAAGAACTGAATTTTAGAAGTTTGCTGAATTTTTTTTAAAGTAATTTTGGTATTTTGCAATTAAATTTCCAAATATTATAAAAAAACATTTATTGTTGAAACTTGTAAAATTCTACTTTTGCACTTGTTAAAATTGAAATAAAAATTATCAAATCGCATCTTCGTACGGATGGTAGTTGTGTGGGTGAGGATATTGGGAGTTCAGTGTTGACATTCTTCTCCTTTATCCGTTCAACTTGCGGTTTCCCGAAAATTTTCAGTTTTTCCAAGGATTGTACAAAATCGATATTTGGAACCGTTTGAGGTATTACTAAACAACCAGTATCTAGCTTCTATACATGCGCAACGAATAAGTTACTTTTTATATTGTTTCCAAAAGTCCAAATATTTTCAAAAATTTAAGCGAAAAGATAATGCTTATGGCCTAGTATGCAATGGCTTCAACAAAAAAATTCCTTAAAAAGTATGATGACTAAACAAACATTTTATTTCAATGCTGACGTTAGAAGACTGACTTAACTTAATGTTACAGCAAAATCGTAAATATGAATTTAGGAAATAAGTTAAATCAGTATCGAAACCACAGCGCTATTGTAAGACGTTTGCAACTATATTGGTTCCAAGCTTACAAGGCTTAATAACATCAATAACAGCAGACAGTGTCACTGTTTTGGTCTTAGGACCTCTTCAGTGCTGTGTCGACAAGTACTTGTTTTAGGCAATAGAAATAATCTGAATGAAATGCAATCTTAGTGCTACCTATACTTGGTACAGTCAAGGCTAAATTTCTACGCTGCTGATAAGCCGGATCTCCATTGAAATGGAGGAAGATATGCCAGCTCACTATGACTAAAGTATACTGCCATGATCTATACTGTAGTGTAAAACTTTGTTTGGGCTATTAATATAAACAATCCGATCCTATTTTTGCCAAAACTTTGAAAGTTTCATTGCTTTGTATTTGAACTTTTCATTAGTATCCTGTTGTAAGAAATTTACCTTCTAAACAAGGTTTAAGTTGACATTCTTTGTTTTCCATAACTTTTCCAAGGCAACCTCCTTGGATAATTACTCCTCCACTGCATGATCGTACCCGAAAGCGTTTTCCTGTTCCACAAGTACTTGAGCAGGAAGTTCATTTACTCCAAGAGTTCCAAAAAACCGCTAAATTGTTGAACAAGTCAAAGATAATTGAAACAATGAATTTAGATCTGATAACATCAAATGCAATTTTAAGTTCGAGTTTTAATTTACTATTGTTAATTAGTTCGAGAAACTTGTCGTTCTTTAACATTATTGTCACCTTGTAATATTAATATCTTACTAACTTTCGGAACAAGGGTGGTAAGCATAAAACAATACTTGTGTGATCATCCTGACTTGCTGTCAAATACGCAAAGATATTGCTGTTGGGTAAAAATTTACAAATCATTCTAAATTTTCGTAAAGCAACTTTACCAAAATTTAAAGCTACTCTTAATATTGCTATGCCGAGAAAATTTTACTAAGAGCAAAAGAACATGCAAAATGTATGATTTAAGCTGAAACCGTGTCAATCACAATCGCCATCAAACAAAACTCCCGATCACTTGACCACGCTAAAGAGGACAATTTGATCGTTTTCTTTTATTTTAGTTTCTTTGCAAGAGAAGCTTTTATCCTAAAAACTACTTCCACGTCTTTTAGAAAAACCTTAAGATGTGGGACAAATTGGCACTTGACAAATACTTGTGAAACTCTTCTGCTTTTGGTTGCAAAACACTTCAAATTATAGGGATTGCCACCATAATTTTTTTCCAGCCCAGCATACGGATAATTAGATGGGCGACTATAAACAAAAACAATAATCCATTAAAAAATTTGTTGTTTAAATTTCAAAAAATATTTTTAAGTTTTTGTAAAAATAATCAATTTAATCATATGGATGAAGGTTTTATTGATTTTAATTTTATTGGTATTGCTTGAATTAGTGTTATTCAACCTTTTTTCCTTGTGGCATATAATAGGATGATAAAAAAAATTTTTTCATCCAAAACTTTTCATCTGATACTAAATGATTTCCCCTGAAGCGTGTCAGATAAAAAGATTTGGGAAGAAAAATCTTTTACTTCACGCCATCTTCAAATTCTGTACCACCAAACGCCTATTACAAAAAAAATAATAATAACAAGCTTCTTAATGGTTATCATTATACATTTCAAGAGTAACCTAACTATTAAATAATTTAAAAAACCCTCAGGTCCATATTGAAAAACTTTGGCTTAAATAATATATTATAGTTTACTTTTATTCTTTTATTATTAACTATTGACTTGTCGGAGAAATTATTGTTTAATATTTTTTTTGTGTGTATTTTTAGCATTAGGTTAATGTAACACATGTAGCCGTTTTTGAATTTATTTTTAACAAATGAAACTTAAGAACATAATAAAATTATTCAATAATTGTTTAAAGTTTTTAGACCGTAGATTGCTTAAGCCTTTTTCCTCTTAATTTGCTTGCTACAGTGAACGCCGATGATTCCATTTAAAGCATTTTTTGCCATTACGTGTTCGGCTTATAGTTCCTCTGTAACTGTTGAAATTTGTCGAATTATAGCAATCTTCACCAAAATCTAAAATAATTAATAATAACTGATCAAAATTTTTGAAGATTTTTTTTTTATTTTTATAAACGTAATCGTGGATCTTAAAATTTTTTGTTTTATTTTTATATGAGCAGGAGTATCATCAGATCCAAAACAAGAAATAAGAATGATATCGAAAGGAGCATGAAATTATTTTATCTGCTTACCTAAAATTGTTTATTGGCTTATATCAGTCACGGGATTTAGGGGGTTCACGCCCTCGTTCTTGGAGTGTCATGATTTTCAGTGGACAAGTTTTTACGACAGCATGCTTGGCTTTAGAATACATAAGAATAAGGCATAACCCAGTGTGGTATTCTGTAAGAAATCTCTGAATAATGAGGAGCCTGTTGCTGGTGAATTCTATACGAAAGAGAACTTGTTCCCAAAATTTTGAATCTTATTATTGGCCTATAAACTACAGACCTGCTTTTACTGTATGAAACTTTTAATGTTACTCATTCATACTTTGCTCTTGAAGTTGTACTTAAAAAATAAAAGTAAGCTTTCTGAAAAATTGCGTTATACTCGTAGATATATTTAAGATAATAAAAAAGAAAAATCTCCAAAACTGTAATGTTTTCGACTCGTATAAATATTGAATAGTTAAGTTAAAGCTTTAGAATAAAGAAAATACAGTAGGCCTATGGTGAAATTGTGTATAATACAGTTAAATATTTTAATAAAAAATTTCTAAAAAAAAGGTATTTACATAATGGACAATTTTTATTGAAGCAACTTCGTGTTCTCATTAAGTCACCCAAACAATTGCTTCCATGTGTATTTGTTTTGAGGCAATGACGAACCTGGTGCTGTTAACCTGTATTGCATGGTTTATCGTAGGAAGAAGTAATCCAGCTGCTCCATGAGTCTGCATCTGTTTAGCAAATTAAAAAACAACGTTTTTTTGCACTTGATAGAATTATTTAACAGCTTAGAATTTAACATCATTCTGTCTTGGTGAATTTTGCTCTTATTACATCAAAACCTCTCAAATTAACGCATGAGACCTATATTTTCTCTGATAGAAAAATAAATCTTAATTGTTTAATCGTATCTAATTTCTTTAGATACACAAAGACATTTATACGCATTAGTTGGATTTTTTCATCTTGGCTTACTTATTAGGCCATCAAGCGCTTATGCTGAGTACGAACTATATCTTCCCACTATTGCTTTATTTGTAAGTTTAGTATTCTAACCCAGAATATAAATTTATTTTTTGTTTATTTCTGACAAAAAGCGAGAAAATTTTCAGAAAACTTCAGAGATGAATTTTTGCAATATTCATTATACCCCTTTTACTTTCTTACTTCTCATATTTTTTTCAAAACACTTTTTTCTAAATTAAATTAAAGTTATTAATTGAATCAAAATAAAAAATATTTGATCATACTTGACATTTGTGAAAGTTGAATTAATATCCATAAAATCGCTTTAGTTTTGAATGAAATAACAATCATAATTTTTATTTTTCAAAGCACTCTTGGAAATTTTTAAAATTCTCTTCAATCGACAATCGCCATCATTTTCTGCTTGTACTTTAAATTGTACGTCAATTTTAAATGCTAGAAATGAAATGCGATAAATTGCCAGTCAAATTTTAAATGCTAAAATGAAAAGATTTCATTGAGCTTAAACCGGCTTGATTACGTAATTAACAGTAGACAGTGTCAATGTTACGACTTAAAAAGGCTTTGTAAGTGATTTGTTCACCAGTATATTTGTTTAGGGCTTTAAAATAGCCTGAACAAAATTTAACTGTCCTAACTTAACCTTCCAACTAAACTGTCCCTATTTAACTCCATAAATGAGAGATAAGTACTATAAAGAATCTTCAAAAAAGTCTTTTTAAACTATATTCCCAACTTTCTGTAAAGCAAAAAAATTCTTCAAGCTTCCAAACAATAAAATGTTTGGGGGGCGCAAATATAATTCGAGCATTTCTTAAAAATTATCGGCTTCTTCATAATTTTTGTAAATGCCGTACTTTTATTGTAAAGATTTACTGCGAAACATTGCAGTAAAGTTGTCTCAAAAATTCAAAAAAAGTTCAAACCTATGGCCCTAATCACAATTAGAACTTTTCCGGTCAAGTCTAATACGAAGAAAAACCGATTGCATTAAAAAATAATTAGTTGCTCTAAGAGATAAAAAGACAAAAAACGCCGCGAAAATTGTTCTCGCGGGCCCAAAATTTTTTGAAGTTTTTAAAATTTGTTAAAATGCTCAAGAAGAACTTAGTTTCTTTTGAACCAACTACTTTCTCTCTGAAACTAACTCTGTTACTCCCTGAAACTAACTCTCACTCCAATCGGTTTTTCTTCGAATTAAACTCGACCCACTTTTCCGTTGAATTACACGTGCAACCTTTATCTAAAAAATCAGCTCTCTTTTATAGACATTTGCAAGTGCAACAGCATTCAAAGGAGAATTAACATGTAGGCCCTACTACGACTTTGTACGAAAAAAATGCTGCTGATTACGTAATTAAACAAGTAGTGGATCGTAAAAATGTATGCCTAGTTATTTATTTGGAAAGACTTCAAAAAGGACTGTTACACATTTTGTTGTGTTAAATTTCAAAGTTGGCCTGATTAAAAACGATTACGTTGATGAGCAAACATGTCATTGCTGTAAATGTCGTAAAACAAATCAGTTAAAAAATTTATTGATCCAAGAGCACAAATTGAAACAGATTAACCTTGTACATTGTATTGCAACAAAAAGATTTGAATGTTTTTTAGACAACTAGCTTACGTCATTGTCATCACCATTGTATCTTCTACCTAATACTGGACTTAGGAAAAAGTAAGAGAAGTTATATTTAAAACCTCTCATGTACTATCCAATTAGCTTACAAAGGTGCCAGATGTTACTGTATGGTTGTATTTTTTTTGATGCTTTAGTTTTTCTAAAGTGTTATGGCTTTAATTTATAACTGATGAAAAGATAACGAGTAAAGAAATTGAAAGTGCTTTTTTCAAAGCCACAACAACACGACGTCAGTAAGAGTAGAACAGAAATCATTGAATCATTAAACTACACTCCATATATAGTGTCTTAGACAAGTTGTCCATGTTGGATAATTTGAAAAAATTTAATTGACAATCTGAGAAAATTAAGTGTGGATTAGTGCGCAATGCTGTATGCTTGATTCATTTTCGTTGTGTATTGTACACTTCGAGGCATACATGAGCTATTACGCATCTGGCTTGCAAAGCTTGTGGCTTATCATTTTAAAGTAGGGACTACCGAATTAAGCAATGAAGCAAACAGCTATCTATCGCATTGCATTTTAAATCAAAATACAATAATTTTGTTCCATCATTTATGTAATAATTTTAATAAATATTTGGTTGCTTATACTTGGGTACAGCATTTCTTGTTTGTTTTTTTATCAGAGTAGGCCTATTTTATATCATATTTTTATAGATTTTCAGTCCCAAAATCTTGTTTTTTCTGTGATTCTCTCATTTGCATTGCTTGTGATCATTTATTGAATGCCTGTAAAATATGGGTTTCAAAATTTTCTAAAAACGTGTTTTAAAATATTTGTATAGCCAGCTATTTAAAAGATCTAAAAAGGATTTAAAGGCTTATGCTCCTTCTAATCTTTCAAAAGCAGTTTTTTGAGATATGCTTAAAGACAGTTTTGGGTATTTCCACGTAAGTTTTTGTAGAAGAGCTGCAAAAATGTCAGTTTAAAGTTTAGGTATTGTCTCGTGTAGTAGGTCTGAAGTCATTGTTTAGCGATTGTTGGCGTCACTGCCAACTTATTGACCGGCTTAGTCGAGATTACGGCTATTATTGACCTGACGTCAAAATTAATAGCGCTTTCTTCACGAAGATCCTGCACCACTCCAGAAAGTCCGTCTTCTGGTTGGCCAATGTCTTCAGGAGAGTTCGTTGGATGAATCTCTCTAATCCTACCTCTTCCTTATAACTACTAAATTCACGACTTGAATTTAACACAACCTTTATTCAAGCAAAATTAGTCAGCGTGTAGATCCACAGAGGGTAGAATTTTTGATAGATATTTAACCAACTATGAAATTCAAATAACGACAGAAAACAACTTTACCGGGCTATTCAAACGATCTATAAATGCCCTCTACAAATAACGTAACATTGTCTTACGCGAAAGACTTCAACTGAATAATGCCTCTATATCAGCTCTCCAATTTATAGAGAGAAGCTTAAGAAGTCATGGCGAGCGGACAAAGCATTTGTGACGCAACACCTGGTTCTATCGAATAATAACAAAAAGAACAAAAGAATCCTGCGTCACTGCATTTAGCAATAGTAAATACTGTACAATGCGAACTAATTTGGCGCGACTGAGTGCAAATAAGCACGTGAATTGAATACAACGAGACTTTGATAAAATTCAAGACGATTCTTAATTAATTTCAATTCTCTGAAGCCAAACAATGCCGATCAAATTTTCAGAAACAATGACCAATTACCAAATTGAATTTTTTACCAAAAAAGACCCGATTACGAAACAGCCAGCGATGTATCAATAAAATTTTTCAAAAACAAAAAAAAACTTTTCTTCGCTGTTCATAAAATGACAAGAAACCTAGATTTTTTTGTCTTTAATCAGGTGTCACCAGTCCATGTTTCAACAAATTTACAGTTTACGTATTTCAAAGTTTTTGGGAAAAATTCCAACAGACATAGGCACATTACCAATAATGCCTTTTGCAAGAAATGGTACCTCGAAGAGAGCATATTTAGTCTTGCTTGCTTATTGCTTCACAAACACAAAAAAGTGAAAGTAGATCTATTAATTAGAATAAGCTTGCAATATGTCGCTTATAATACTACTACCGTCAAACACTCAAACAAAAACGTTGTTTGAGTCAGTAACCAATTTTTTTTTTAATTGTTGCTAATAACTAGCGAATATAAAAATAGTTAAGGCCTGATTAATTCAAAGCTTAAAATTTTTTTTGGGATCCACGACAGACCTTCTGCACTTTTTTGTAAGTCAC
Organism: Diplosoma virens; assembly: GCA_963680785.1. Classification (NCBI taxonomy): domain Eukaryota; kingdom Metazoa; phylum Chordata; class Ascidiacea; order Aplousobranchia; family Didemnidae; genus Diplosoma; species Diplosoma virens. The sequence goes on along the minus strand of OY796886.1, from coordinate 20,985,379 downwards.
GTGTTATTAATTTAAAATTAAATGCAAGCCAGCTTGAAATTGCAAATTACGTTAGGCGTATCTGAGTTCTATAAGGTAGAGAATTCTTGTTATTTTTTCTTTTTTTGAACTCTCTATATTTATTCTCCTGACTCGCAGGAAAGCGACTGAGGCGCTAATACATAAGGTAAACAATTACCCCGACCTGCTTCCGGAGATACCAAGATATTGCTGTCCGATTAAAATTTAATAGAGATAAAACTTAAATTTAGAACTGCCTACCAAGACCACCAAGCAGGGGAAAGCGCCGTAAAGTGTCTTTCTCAAAGACACAACAGAATGGAGCGAGTAGGTTTTGAACCAAGACCATGTCAATCACGGTCACAGCGCTTTTAACCACTTGTTAAAATTATACAAAAATATTTGTGACTTTCCATAAATTATATATATTTTTAATTAAATTAAATGGTTAATTTTTTCTTCCCCTTACAATATACCAAGAATCACGTAAGGGTTCTTAATCTGATGAATTTGTAATAGGTATAACTTGCTTCCGAAACTTTGTGTGAAGTCATACTATTTGGCAAAGTTATTTTAGATTGCAGTCTCAAGAACATTTATTTGAAACTTATAAAAATGCTTTTGTCACTTTTATATGGTCTTATATGGTTTACGAACGTCTCGCTAGTCCTGCTGAAAGAAAAATCTAACTTAAAAGATAATTTACAACTGTATTGCCTTTTGTTGACTAGGCTTAAGTTGAAAAAGTAAAAAGAAATGTTCTAAAAAAACTCAAGAAAAGACTGCTACCTCGAAAACAATGAAACGAAAATACGGAGGGTTGCAAGAAAGTAGAACTGGAATGCTGTTCCATGCATAAATGACTGATAAATTTGCACGATACCATTAAAAGAAAAATATACTGAAAACATTTGTGCTCGTTAGCGATTTTGGAGAAATTAACAATTTTGGACTGCAAAGAGGATTTTTTACTATTACAGAAATAATTTTTGCCATTGTTTTATCAAAAGCAGAAAGCATCTATCAACACAGATCTTCATATTTATTTTGATTTAACAAAACCAACTCGAGCAGATCATATACAAAAGTAAAATTTGCTTTCCATGCACCAAAAAATTTGACTTTCAATAAGCTGTATTCAACAATCACGTGCTCAGTTTCACGCTGGAATCTTGGAAATAGTAAGAGACCCGATGTTCATGTTGGCCACGTTAAAGCCGGTGACAGAATTAACATCAAAGTTGTTCGCGAAGCGAATGGAAACGGAAGAATCCTCTCCGCAGACGGGAAAAAAGCCGTCTGTTCGAAAATCGATGAAAAGCTGAAAAAAAAACAATTAGGCCTGAACTACATCTGGCGTACAGTATAAGTGTTCATTAAATTTCGTACGCCAATCGCAGGAACTTTAATGAAGAAACGCACCCCTAGTGTATTCGTAAGGCGCCCGGTGTAAGCTAAGCACAACAACTAAGTACTTGAAAAAATTTTTTATTTCTCTTTAAATAAACATTTAGTGTTGTTTAGAATACAAACTATTACGTTTTGTCCAAAAACTTCATAGAACCAAAAACTTTATGGTTTTGTTGTAAAAAAAGGTGAATTCAACTCGATAAAAACATGTTCATTTCTTTTTGGTGAAACTTGTTAAATTTTATCAGCTATTATTCTGCTTTCAAGCGAGACTAGGTTAAATCACGTGATGTTTCCACAAGGATGTATGTGTTCTTATGAGGTTGTTGAACTAGCAGAAGGCACGCCTTTAATGTCTGACTCACAAACATTGTACTAGCAACCTACGTAATTTAATATGAAGCTATTCTATTTACCAAATTTTAATTTAGGCTATGTCTAAAATCAAAATTTGAAAAAAGTTGGTTGACTTGTTTTATGTTAATTCTTGAAAAGCCACCGGATTTGTATAACTTTTATAAGGTGGAAAAAGCAGAGTTTTCGGTGTTTTTAACAATTTCATCGCCTCTATTAAAAACCATTTAGAAAAAGTGAAAAATTCAAGCATTCACCATCACTGGCTTTCCAACTTGAAACAATCCATTTCCGCCACAAGTTTCTAAGGCTTGCTGTGTCCCATTCTTTATTATGAAACACTTGATCGTATTGCTCGATGTTTGAGGATTGAAGCATAATGCAGTGTTTCCATCGGTTGTTTTGAAATTGATACAAGATCTATTTTAATTAGTAAACGTTTTTTAAAGATCAACTTGAGGAGTGTTTTGAATAAATTGTCACAAACAGAAAAGTATTCTTTAGAATTTAGCTACGCTCAAAAAAATGCCAATGACCATGAAATCAACAACAAGATAAAAGCAGTCCAAACCTCAAACAGCTCGTGTTTATTAACCTTTAGCTGCCAGGCCTTTTTGTGTAAATTATCACAAAAAAAAAAGAATTTACACAATTTGCGATATTTCAAAATCTACAAGAGCTACATGAAAAGTGTAAACATGAAAGTTATCAGAAAAAGCATGTACTTTTCAAATATGTGGCATTTTGTTTTGATTTTTAAGAATAAGTAGGCCTTTTTTGAGAAAAAATAAAGGATGTTTGAAAAAATCAAAAAAATATAACCAAAATTCAAAATTTACAAAAAATTTAATGCTGGTATAGTATGTGATCTACCTACACGTTTCTGGTATAGTATGTGATCTATCTACATACTTCTAGTTTAGCTTGTGATCTACCTAAAAAATGAGAGAGTACGTAATAAAATAATGATTACAGAGATTAACTAAAAATTCCCGTACAGATTACTGGGAAATTCGACCACACGATAGAGTTAGGGTTAGGTTAGAGTTAGGGTTAGGTTAGAGTTAGGGTTAGGTTAGAGTTAGGGTTAGGTTAGAGTTAGGGTTAGGTTAGAGTTAGGGTTAGGTTAGAGTTAGGGTTAGGTTAGAGTTAGGGTTAGGTTAGAGTTAGGGTTAGGTTAGAGTTAGGGTTAGGTTAGAGTTAGGGTTAGGTTAGAGTTAGGGTTAGGTTAGAGTTAGGGTTAGGTTAGAGTTAGGGTTAGGTTAGAGTTAGGGTTAGGTTAGAGTTAGGGTTAGGTTAGAGTTAGGGTTAGGTTAGAGTTAGGGTTAGGTTAGAGTTAGGGTTAGGTTAGAGTTAGGGTTAGGTTAGAGTTAGGGTTAGGTTAGAGTTAGGGTTAGGTTAGAGTTAGGGTTAGGTTAGAGTTAGGGTTAGGTTAGAGTTAGGGTTAGGTTAGAGTTAGGGTTAGGTTAGAGTTAGGGTTAGGTTAGAGTTAGGGTTAGGTTAGAGTTAGGGTTAGGTTAGAGTTAGGGTTAGGTTAGAGTTAGGGTTAGGTTAGAGTTAGGGTTAGGTTAGAGTTAGGGTTAGGTTAGAGTTAGGGTTAGGTTAGAGTTAGGGTTAGGTTAGAGTTAGGGTTAGGTTAGAGTTAGGGTTAGGTTAGAGTTAGGGTTAGGTTAGAGTTAGGGTTAGGTTAGAGTTAGGGTTAGGTTAGAGTTAGGGTTAGGTTAGAGTTAGGGTTAGGTTAGAGTTAGGGTTAGGTTAGAGTTAGGGTTAGGTTAGAGTTAGGGTTAGGTTAGAGTTAGGGTTAGGTTAGAGTTAGGGTTAGGTTAGAGTTAGGGTTAGGTTAGAGTTAGGGTTAGGTTAGAGTTAGGGTTAGGTTAGAGTTAGGGTTAGGTTAGAGTTAGGGTTAGGTTAGAGTTAAAGTACTTTTTGTGAATATAAATTGCAAAAGAGATAAGACAGGTGTTCGTAGTGGTAGATCACATACTATACCGTCACCAAAATTTTTATATACGATTCTTTATAATTCTTATATATATATGATATTTATATATGATCCATTCATCATTCATTATTCCATCCATATTCATATTTATATATGATCCTTATATTTATATCAGTAGTGTGCGGTCAGGGCATGCAAGTCATGCGTTGCATGTCCAACGAACTTTTGCGCGATGACCTTTATTTTTAACTTAATAAAGGACACCACTGTTTTAGGACGAAATTAGAGAAATGTGAGGCTGATGCGAAGCGAAGATCTTTTTTTTTTAGAGAACACCATGATTTATGGAGGAAAAGTAAGAAATGTGAGACTGATTTCAAGTGAAGACCTTTTTTTAGAGAACACCATGATTTTGGGACAAAAAATCAGTCGATGTCTTAGAATGCCTACCCATTTTGTCCTACCCCTAAAATACCCAATTGCATGACCAGCATTGGCATACCAACGGCATGACCAGTCTCAGAAGTCACCGCACACCACTGATTTATATATATCTGAAAAGATACGTGATTGCTGTTTTTGCTCAAATCAAAGCACTGTTCGCAAGCGTACCAAGTATCAATGCAAAGCATACAAGAAACAATTGTATATTGATCCTTGCTTTGCACATTTTCTTATGACCAGTTTATAAAAAGTAACTTTATTGACTGAATCTTGCATTGTTATTGTATTGAATTGTTTTGAACGATGAATTCTTTTTTGTAAGGGAGGTCGCGTCACCCTTTTTTACACCCCCAAATTATATTCATCATAAATTTTGTATGAGTTAATTTATTCTGGTGCTGCATAAGTGCAATGATTCATGTCAATATAGTTAGTTTCAAAAAGAAACTTTGTTTTAGTGACAGAACGCCAGTTTGTTCATCATATCTACCTGTCTCAAAAATTTTTTCATAGATACTATGTTTATGGTTTTAACTAAATTTTTCAAAAAAATTTAAATAAAATCACCCAATTTTTTTTTAAGTTTGATTAAGTACCAATTCAACAAAGTTAAAATTAACATGTTGCAGAAGTATTTTCAATACATTTTTAACGATACGAAAATATTGCTCTAAAAGCCACTATAGTGGCTGTTGGCAGTTAAAGGGTTAAAGATCCAGCAAAAGTTCTTAAAAATTCGCCACAAAATTGGCAACCAGGCTTTCGCATTTTTTAAGAAAAAGCAATTGATCGTTAATAAATTGTTTAAACTTACTCTGTCTCGGACAGTGGTGTGACGGTGATGTCAAAACGCAGTCCAACAAGCGACTAAAAAATTCAGCAAAAACAATCAAATAACTTTATTTGTTGAAATATGGAGTAATGGTTAATGCACGTGAAGTCATAATTTTAACCTTAAAAACTTAAGGAAAGCAACAGTATTTCATGTAAAATTGGTGACTGATTTGCTCAGGTTTACGCGTACATCTTCCTTGCTAAATAATGAAACATTTTTTAATCGGCAATTAAGTATCGTTTAGTTTCAAATACTTTATCTCAGATGACGACGTCAGAATAGCATCGACCTATCGATTATTTTGACATACTTTTGGAAATACCAAAGATATTGCTGTGTAACGGCTAAAACTTGAAAGTGTAACAAAGTCATTTAGTTATTTGATTTTTATTTTGTGTGATGGAAGTGGAATGATTACTAATTTTGAGCTGTTTGCCAAGACCGCAAAGCAAAGAGACAAGCTTTTTGCAAAGATACCACAGCATGACAACAGCAAGCAGTAGCAGCTAAACCGCTCAAAATTTACTTAGCTGTCAGCTGTTTCATTCAAAAATTAAGCTTTATTAAACAGAATGCAAATGACATATACTGTAAGTTTGCAATAAATTATCCATGTAGACACGAGATAGAACTAAGTGCAAAAAAAAAGTTTTTAACTCACAGTTAGTAGTTATCAACAATGGCGACTGCGCTGCACAGATATTTAAAGTGCTGCAGTTCTGCAGCTTCAATGCGCGAGCCGCCACTGGTAATTAATTAGTGTACAAAGATTTGTATTTCCATTCTGTTCACATTTTCACGGAGTAAAAAGTTTGGTTTAATGATGGGTTAAAAATAAACACACTTACCATTTTTTTGAAAAAGCTGAAGTCAAGTTTAAAAAGTAAAAGTCAACAGAAGTTCTATTGTATAATCTAAAGTTTAAAAGCTGGAAAATACACAAGAAAAAATAAATTGTTGCACACAGTCGACTGCGCCATATTTCGCACTTGACGTATACTCTCGGCCTACAAAATTTAATAAACAAACAAATACGCGTGCCAATTTCTTTTTTTTACACTTAAGGTCTGTTTTTACCACCAGCGTTGGCGGGATTATTCTTTGTTTGTTTGATTTTTTTTACTTCTTTCAACGTTTAAGAGTTAAAAAATCAATAATGAAACAAAAAATAATCCCACCCCGCTCATAGTGAAAATTGGCCTTAAAGTTAAAATGCTTTTTTGGGAAAAAATTTTTGTTACAAACGGTAAAAATTTTAATATTAACACTTTTTTAAAATTATAATAGATTGCGCATTAAGGATATATTTTAATATCATGTTTTAATCAGCACTTTAAGAATTTGAAAAATTGGGCTAAAAACAAAATGAAATCTGCCATTTTTCTACAGCGTTTGGTAATTTTTTCTGTCCCCTGAAAATAGTTTTTAAACTCGAATGATCGTTTTTAATAGGAGCATACAAATTTTCTGTTACATTTATTTTTCTCATTGAACTTACTTCTATATATCTGGTTCTCGCGATTTGATTTTTAAAAATATCTTTGACACCGTCAAAAAAAACTTCCAACGTTTCTAAAATGAAAAATAACATTAAGAAGCTCCTTTAACTGGAGTCACATGTTTTTAACGTCTTAACAAACTTGTTTTCCGTCGTTTCTATGTTTATTCTAGTTCTTGACCAAACTTGAAATCGGCAGTTTTCGAGTTAAATATTGACTTCTTTCTATATCAATATTTACGAGGATGATTTGCAAGCAAAATTCGGGCACCTTATGCTTTGTAGTATGCTTTAAGTGAAATTTTCGTATATCTATTCAATTCATTCGTTCCAAGTTTCGGAATTTTTTAAAATTTTCTCATGATATTCTAAATAAACCAATCTGAATGAGCCTATCCATTTGAAAAAAAAGAGCTATTGAAATAAAATTTTTAATTTTTAAAGCAAATCTTTTTTAAATATTTGTTTTTACTGGTCAGGTTAAAAAAAGGGCATTGGTGAAGCCAATTTTATGAAAAAAATATTCTAGCCAAGTCTCGTAGCTTAAAAATAAATTTAAAAAATCCGGTTTTAGCATTTACGGTTCAAAATAATTTTTTAATATTTTTGAAAATTGAAGTTTTACCATAATATCGTTTAACTATTATATTTTGTGAGATTTATATATTTTTAACGGAAAATTCGATTTACTACAATACGTTTAAAATTCATTTTATTTGACTGGCACAAAAACTTTACTACGCTTATACCTTATCTTGCTGTAGCAATAAAATAACTTCTCCTCGTAAAAGAAAATGTCAAACTTTTCTAACCCAGCACAGAAAAATAGCTAAAAGTTATTTATAATAGTTAACTTTTTTGTTTTAAACTTACTTAACGGAACAGTTTCGAGTAATCGCAAAAATCTTGTTTATAGTTCAAGTTCAAGTTTATTGGTAAGTTACCTTTTGCAAGCCTAATATCCAAAATTCCAAAAAATTAGAATAATAAAATGTTTACTGTTCCTTCATCGAACGAACTCAAGCCTTTAAATTGTCGTGTCTTTATAGCAGTTTATCTCACTTTACCTTTTTAGTGAAAAACAAGCCGCTTTCAGTTAAACAGATGTTAACCGCAAATTTATTGCTCAAGGCAACGTAAAATTATTTTGTTTGTATTGTTGTGTCGCTCTTATTTGATTCCCGTGGTTAATATTTTAAACGTTTATTTTTCTTATTTATTTTTTTTATTTTATTTTTGGTTTCTATTTAGTTTGTGCTGCGATGACCCTAAATCGAAAGTTTATTTAAGAGTTTGTTTTAATAAAGTTTGTTCTTTTTTGGGTGGTTTTTCTTTACTCGCCTTGCTCAGTTGAGCTAAATTCCCATCTTGGCTAGCTGTGCCACCCTTCACCATTACGCAGCCTAGTCATGCACTGGTTATTTAATCGTTCAGTTTGTTTCATAATATTATTGTTACGTATTTATTTATTTATTTTGTTTTTTTTCTTTTTTCACTTATGTCTTTATATGATTAAGGTGTTGCAGCCATGCTTTATACTATCTTGTACTTTTACTTTGTTTGTCATATGCATGTTTTAACGTCTGACGTTGTGCTGCTTCTTCCTTTTCTTGATCTTTTTAATGTTTATAATTTTTGTGTTAAACTGTTTAATAATGATCGAGAATAAAAAAACACTGACTGACTGACTGACTGAATACATTTTAATATTTCACACGAGTGTATTGATTATGGTGAATAAAGAGAGCATTGAAAATAAGCAAAAACTTCAAGAAGGTCATCCTGAAAATTTTCTTTTTCGAACTCAAAGGGGCCGGTTTATATAAAATAGTGGAGAAGTGAAATTCTGTTCGTGTCGATGTTCTCCACAAACACGGCGTTCTACTATACCGAGTAATTGTTTGTTCTGGTAAGGACTTTTTTGTCTGCGCAAGTCAAGTAAAGAGTTAAGAAAAAGAAATTTTTTCTCTTTAATTTATAGCTGTTTTAAGTTTTGACTTTAAAAGTCAAAAACATTTTAAATTTCCTTTAATTTTCATACAACTTAAGCCTTCAATTTAAAATCAAAATTTTTTTAGTCTAGACTTCAACTTAAAGCAAAAAAAGGAGTTTAAAAAAAAAAAAAAACTTTACAAAAAACTTTATCATAAAACTTAATCCAGTTCCTGAGTCTGGACGGCAGCACCTACACTGCCTGAAACTTTCTCTGTATTTATGTCGTCATGCAACCGTTGGATTGCGGTTTCTATTAAATGACTTTGAATGGTGAACAATCAATTTTGCTTTTTCTTCTATTTAAGAAAAAGCAAAATTTGTTGCATTGTGTTGAAATAAAAGATTTGAAAAAGAAAGCTGAGGTTTACCGAAACGGCTCCCCACTCCCTATGTAAAATGGGGCTTTTTTTCAGAAGCACCGTGGCAGTTTAAAAAGTTGTTCAATTCAAGTAAATTTTTTTTGTTTTGGTTTTTACTTCGCATGTCGGCAGCGTGGTCGAGTGGTTAAAGCACCGGACTGATGACCAACATGGTCTCGGTTCAAAACCCACTTGCGCCATTCTGTTGTGTCCTTGGGAAAGACACTTTACGGCACTTTCCCCTGCTTGGTGGTCTTGACAAGCAGTTCAAAATTACAGTAATATATCTACTAAATTACTAGCGGACAGCAATATCTTGGCATCTCCGGAAGCAGGTCGGGATAATTGCTTACTCTATGTATAGCGCCTCCGTCGCTTTCCTGCGAGTCAGGAGGATAAATATAGAGATAAAAATAAAAAATAAAAAAAAATGAACAAGGATGTACCGAGGATTTTTAAAAGGGGGGCCCATACCATACAACTAAATGTGGTTAGTGGAGAAATTTATTTAAGTGATAAAAAAAAGTTTTTCACTAATCGGTCCCGGATTTGATGATGATGATGATGATATTTTATTCATGCTTAGTAACAATATTTAAGTATATGCAATATACATTAAGCAAAGCATGAAAAGGAAACGCGACACAACGACGAACGTTAAACATGCAGAAAGTATAGAGAGGGGGTAAGAAAGAGAAAAATAAGAAGCACGGCCGCGTTACCTAATTCAAACTAAATATCATTATTTAAAAAGACAAAAAAGACAAAAAATGTGCAGTGCTGGAACGGTTATGTAAATCATTGGGAGGCACAACCGCCCTATATTGCTAACTATAAATTTAGCTCAACTGAGCATGGTGAGTAAAGAAAACCTCCCGAAAAAAAACCTCACCAGGTCCGGAAACCTTTTCTGGATGCACTGCAAATACAAACATAAAAGAAAACAAAATATACTTATATATATATATATACATTATGAAGAGAGAATAAAGAAGTATAAAGTTTAGAGAAGAATAGAACATGCCAACTGTGTAAATTGATTTGAATAATCAGTTAAAAAAAAAAAAAAAAAAAAAAGTTGATTGTCCATTCAACGGTTTGAATTTGTTATATCAATTGATTCCAATTTTCTTACGTAGCATACATTCTTTCTTGATAGAGATTGAAAATGTTTTGAAGATTGTAGCCTGATTGAGAATTGAAAGAGAACCAATGTTGATGATTGTTCTTTAGAAAGACATGTGCTTGAATTTCCTGAATTCATTTTTATCTGAAATAAAATTGCTTTCCCGCAGTAAATAGCTCACTGAAATCATTAAATTTATATCTTATTGAATATTTAATTATACACTAATTCTAGTTTATAGATGTATAAAAGCAATACCTTCATGCACTGTCAAGTTATGTCGCCGAAAAGACAAAGCGCCATTAAGACGTGGTTATAATTTTATAACTTAATTTGTAAAATTTTTTATTGATCCTTATTTATATTGATTCATTGAGTAGGAATGTTTCTGAAACATTTGGAAATCTGGTTGCTAGTTTTTAAATTGGCTGGGAGAGAATTCCAAATGAAAGGGCCTTGATACGAAAAAGATTGTTTTGCAACAGTTGTTTTACAATGATGTGTTATGTATTGAGGTTTGTTTCTTGTATTGTATTTGCATGGATTTAAATGCAAATTACAATTAAAAGCAGGAGATTTGTTTCCACCTTGTATTAGTTTGAACATAAGGGACGCAGGAGATTTGTTTCCACCTTGTATTAGTTTGAACATTTCATAATTTTTGTCCCAAAAAAGAAGTGTTGTCTAGAAGAAAAAAGATCTTCACTTTGGATCAGTCTCAGATTTCATGATTTCCGTCTCTGAAGTCTAGTGATTTTTTGATAAACAAAAAATAAGGTCTGCACATGGCATCTGTCTTTGTTTTCTACTGGATTCTCTGACCAAAAGATCTTTAATGGGGGGTATGACACTAAAATTACTGTCCAACGTATGGTAAGCCTACATATTAGTGATTTTCAAGGGGTGGCTATGGCAAAATAGCCCCCCTAAATACGCTACTGTGCATTGAACATTATTTTCGTGTGGGGCTTCGTGTCTTTTTTGATTTATGTACATTTCACGTACTTCGCATGACTTTAAAGAAAAAAGTATATAAAGACCAAGAAAACGGTCTTTGCTTTAATTTTTTTTCCAAGATAAATCTTAAAAAAGTGGCGTCCTTTTATTTCTTGCACCAGCCTCTTTTTTTGTGAAGCTATCACTGTGCTTTTTAGCTTACAAAATATAAAAAATGATTAAAATGTTACATGATTTTTTGTCATATACAAATTTGAAAAGGCATTTTGTTAAGTTGGCAGTTCAATCGTTTTTACAAGAAAAAAGTTGTAATTAATGATAGGTCTGTCAGTCGGATTAAGTTCCTTTCGGGGGGAGATTATTAAATATCAAAGCATAGGCCTATAGCGAATAAATTTTTTTGTTAAAAATTAAACAGTTACAGTTTTGATTCAAATTTTCTTGGTTTAGATCAGACTGGCGTTTAACTCTTGGCCTGCGTAAAGGTTTTGTGTCACCCTGAGTTTGAAAGAAAAATATCCTTTAATACAGAGTGAGCAGCGAAAAATGTCTTCACTTGTAAAATTCCGCTGCGGTGCTTATTTACTTGATGCGCAAATATTTTGCTAAGCCAAAATGCTCATTGGCTAAAAAAGATTGGACGCCCCTGCTTTAGTATCTTAATAATTAAAAAATTCCAATGCAGATCATACAAACGTTTACGGTGCTTTATACCGCAAACTTTTTCAATTGAGTTCTCCCTTCATTGGTTGTTTGTGCTAATGCATGACTAAACATTTTTTAAATCAAACTCGAGTCTAATTCATTTTTTAAACTTTATCTGATTAATCTTGTAAGTTGCAGGAACATTGTCATGAAGATAGCTTATGTCAAATAACAATGTTGCTCATGTTCCGCCATTACAAAGAATTATAGACGTCAACAAAACAATGTAACGACAATTCGTCAACGTTGGGTTCATTAGTTTAATTTCACGTCATTGTTTCGAGATGGTAGGTAAGCTTGCGCTTGCCGTGGTGAAAAGATGCATTAAAGGTGGAACGAATAGGAGAACTTTCTATGTAAATAACCCCTTCTGGATTAGCGCATGTTTAGTGAATACTTAGGTTTACCATAAAATACTTTTTACTTAAGATATTAATAAACAAGTGTGACTTATTCAGGAAAAAGATTAAAACATAATTTTTGTACTTATTTTCTTCGCATAGACTGGCAAGAAATTACATTTTATTTTCAAATTGATGAGATTTTAACTAGTGCTGAGGTTTAATTGAAATGAGACTTAAAAAGTATCATAGATTTTTAGGCCTACCCAGAGAAACAAAAAATTGGCGATTAGCAATTACGATTCCGGCAAAATGTTTTATCTCTACTGTTAACTTAAGACCTTGACTTTACCGAAGAGGAAATTTGTGATTGTTTGTTTGTTTTTATAAAAGTCATTAACTTATACAACCATGTCAATATAGATAAATTTTTTTCAAACAAATTGTCATCTTCAACTAAAGGAAAAGTATTATTACATAACGGAAACGCTTTTGCAATGACATGAGAGAGCTAGTTGATATGATTGACCCTCTTTGGCATGTTTCATTTCCTCTCTTTAACAAATATAACACCAACTATGAGTTAAACATCATCAGAAACTTTTCCTTTATCAAAGAGCTAATCCATTAGTAAGCTTTCGTAATATTTATCCGTTAATTGGAATCAATAATAAAACGGAAAGTTGGAATCGCTCGAGAAACTGTTTATTAACATTAACGTTTGCTTTCAATGAAAAATTTAACAAATAGAAAAACATTGATTGTGAAAGTTGACAATCTTTTGGGGGAATGGGCCAACTGGAAGCCACCAACTGGCCACAACCCAACTAGCTGCAGTGGACTAATTAGTTAGGCTGCGGCCAGTTGTCCAAGACCCATCTTTTAGATGTCCAAGCAAAAATAAATAAAAAGTGTAGTAAAACTGCTTAACACTTTTTTCTTCATGTAATTTCAACTTTTTTTCTGATGCCCCGTCAACAACCATCGGGATACTTCAGTTTACTAATGATGTCAATTGAAAAAAACCTGCTTGGTTCTCGTGAAAAGCTTTTTTTATTTCTTAGGCTCATGCATCAATCAGATATCGTTTTTGCTTGGCAATATAGTCTATTTTCTTGTTCTAACAAGTATGAAACATTACAAAAACAATGGCAGACGCGATTTATGTACTTCACTCCGGAAAGTTGATTAAAACAATTGTCATCGAGCAACAATTGATTTCGGAAACAAAAGCGTGTCATCTGGGGCAGGAAAATTGTTGGCGGAAATTTTACTTTCGCACATCCGTCGTTTGCGCGTGAGCTAAAAACTACAAAAGAGAACAACTTTTGAGCTTGTCTTTTTTATCTATAGCAGACATAGCTTTTGTTATTTGTTTAGTTTGCAGCGCCACGTGGCTCAGTTTTTTTCATTCGCACTTGAAGAAATTTTTTTAAAGCAAAAATTACCGAATTATGCAATTCTGGTCGCAATCCGATATAGGCCTGTTGCTAATTCATCAAATAGCTCTAAAAAAGTTTGTCAAGTTCCACTTTTAAAAACTTTTTTTTTTTCAAATCAACATTAACAATAGCAGCAAAGTAAAACAAGAAATATTTGCAGATCATTTCTCTAATATCCGTAACAGTAAATTATGTTCTTCTAAAGTGTCAGATTGGCTAAAATTCCATTATTTTGGAGAGCCTCTTTTAAGGTTAAGGAGGCCTGTTTCTATTTTTCTTTGTGAGTCGCAAGGAAACGTCGGGGGCATTAAATTTAGGGAAACTGTAAGGGATTATTACTTCAACTGCTTTCGTAGACGCAAATATATTGATGTTCGGTTGAAATTTAAATTTTTTTTAGTTTTTGTATTGTGATTTGAGGGAAATTTAGAACTACTTGTCAAGACCGCCAAGCAGAAAAAAGTTCCGTAAAGTTTTTTCCCCAAGAACGCAACTAACGAGAAAAAGAGTTGAACCGAGACCATGTCAATCTAGGTCGCCTTAAAAACAAAGCTTTTACCTACCGGGGCACGCTGTATGTCGGCCATTCTTTTAGCTTTCTGAAGTTATTTTCTTAACATTAAATTTTCTCGAGTTGTTCGTCAAATTTTCGAGACAGGTTTGTGCGGTTCGAGACATTTTCGATATAGGGCAATGTTAATCTCGTTCGAGCGAAGGCAAAAAGTAGTTGGTCGCTTGAACTTTATAAATTGCGCTGGCATTTTCTGACAAAATTTAAATTTTATCTATTAGTTCAAACAAAATGTTAATTTTTTTTTTAAATAAAGCAGGGATTTCGGAGCAACTTTTTCCTTTAAAACATTGTCATTTCCACCAAAACTAAGACTTATTATGGTTAAGCATTATGTAGAATTTCTTGATTTTCGTCTCTTCAAGAACTTAAGTTGTTCTTTTGAGTATGAACAGAATAACTTTGTGTTCTCTTCAATGCTTAAACACAAAGTGAATTTGTTAAAACTATTTTCGTCTGTAAAATTAGAGTTTTAAAAAGGCAAAGACCACGGCGCTCAACACTTACATTTCGGATTTCGAAGTCCAGACTGGAGCAAATTTTGGCTTCGCAAAACACTTTTGTTTTGCAATGCAAAAATCGCAAATGACATTTTTCAAAAGCAGAACCCGAATTAGGCTTCCGGGTTGATAAACTGGCATTTTTTTGTCGCGCCGTCTGGGACAAAAATGCATTTGCAACCGACATTAGGTTTTCTTTTATGACGAAACAGAAGCTAATGAGTCACAATTTAAAATAAGAGTTTGCACGAAAATCCACCCTAAGAAAAACCGGTCAGCAAACCTTGTTTAATTAAGAGGCTGTTGTACCGTTTTAGAAGATACCATCATGCGTCAAGAGTTTGCTTAAGATTAAAATGGAATAATACAGTTTGCCAAACCTTTGCAATACTTTATTTAGAGAAATGCGTGTACTTGATTACTGTTTATTGTGACAATTTATCAATTCGTTTCTCAACTATATAGAACAACATAATAGACAGTACAGATAAAATAACGTACATTACACGTAAACCAAGTCGCACGACAATTTGGCGAGATATTAATCTATTTCCTTGCCAAAACTCGGGCGCAAAAACGACACAGCTATAATCAGCACACGTATATAATGACTAGATAGCAAAATCGCCTAACAACATATATATGCATACAATGAAATCACGAAATTCACCTTCGAAATTAAAACAATTACAAATTATTGGAAAAGTGAAGATTTTAAGCGATACGACATTGGGACGCTGCTACTTTTGAATCAAGGCTCAATAAGAAAGTTTCTCGTTTTCTGCGCATAAACAAGACAAGCCAAGTGCAAATTTGGTTTGTAGTTTTGGCAAATACAGGCTTTGAATGTCGATATCGTCAGTGGAAACACTGATCAAAGATTAAGCTAGTTAAGCAACTAGCATTGTTTTCACCTTTCATTATAATCAGTTGAAACAACTCAAATACCAATAGTAACATAGGATCCCATCTTAAACAGAGACGGAAACAAGTAAAGCTTTAACTTAGACAAACTGCTGATCTAAAGCAGTTAAGCATGCAAAACGTAAGAGAAAACGTCATATCCGGAATTAACTCGTGAGCACTGCAGAAGTTACGAAATATCAAGTCCTCTAATTTATGGTTACGGATATCGTTAAAATACACTTTAAATCGCTACAAGTTATAAAGATTGAGACACAAGATACTCGCGAGGGTTGATTGAATAATATAGAGACGCCATGTACGTTTCAAATGCAAAACAAGAATACACAAAATATTTTCCATTGCTGAATATCTTTCTGAAACTTACTTTTGATCATGTTTGATTACATAATCGAATGAAATAATCATTCAGTTAATCAGTCCTAGAAGAAACTGCTACTCGGAATAAAGAAAAAAAGAAAATTGCAAAATGACAAAAACAACAAAGTAATAAACACGCTGCCACGACAACAGTTCACACAATATTTACGAATAGAATTAATATGGGCTAGCTTCCAAAACAAAAAAGTTGAGTATGCCTCGTTTTGCGCAGGAGAAAAAATAACGTTGAGCTATTATGCGGAAAGGACTTTTACTGTTAACACCAAGCATTGTTTCAACAGCAGGATGTGAAATCATTGAATATAAAAAAATCTAAAGGCCAAGGGATTAGTCATTGACGTTTAAAGCAACGAAAACAAAGGCTGTCTCATGCGTGGATTACTGCGCTCCTACCAAATGCAAAAGCTCATGGGAGAACACAAGCCTTAATTGTCATTGATCAAAGCAGATCGCAACTCTTTTTCGGTTTCTTCGGCTTCTCCGGGCAAAGTACAGCTCGAATCGCTTCGTCAAAAACGGTTTTAAGACCTTTTTGAGTCAAGGCAGAACATTCGAGATACTTGACAGCTCTTATTTCTTTGGCCATTTGCAAGGCAGAGGGATAACCTATCGGCGCAAGTTTTTTCTCTTTCAATTTCGCTATTGTCTCCTGAAAATGCAGACGCTTTCAGATGTAACCTTCCGACAACTTCATGCTTTTGTTTTTTATCACTTTTGGTCTAATTTTACTTGATATAGTAATTTCAACTTTAAAACACTTAAGATTAACAACTAAACAGAAACTTCGTAAACTCACCGGATCGTCTCGAAGATCGAGTTTGGTTCCAACGAGAATGACCGGCGTGTTCGGACAATGATGGGAAACTTCTGGAAACCACTTCGCTCTGACGTTCTCGAAAGACGCGGGAGAGACAAGTGAAAAACAAATTAGAAAAACGTCGGTTTGAGGGTACGAAAGTGGACGCAACCTGTGCATTAAGGATATTTGATAATTTTTTTTAAATAAATCTTTTGTTTGAAAAGTTTTTCAACTTTGCAATTTGCACCGCTTCGTGCTGCAGTGGTTAGCATTGTAAATCTGCGAAAGATCGGACATAACGGCTTAATTTTTAATTTTTAAAATGTAGAGATGAAGAACGGGTTTGGTATAAAAGAATCAAGGAGGATAATATAGAGATAAAATAAATAAAGAATAAATAAAATCAATAGTTGGTTTGGCAAGAGCTAATACAGTGCAATGGTTTGAGTATGTCATGAGGAATAATAACAAAGGTTTTAAAAAACATGAAAAATCGATAGTGGCTGGGAGATCATAGTTTCAATCAAATGGAACCTAGTTTCTTGTAATTGCTACCTTTGGAAACAACTAGCTATCTTGCAGTTTCCGAAAAAATGTGTTTTTTTGCCTTAATCTAATCTGCATAACTGGGTTGCTGTTATATCTCTATAACTCACAAATTTTGCTAAGCAACTTCGGTAGCTGTTGAATTTGCATTTGATCAAAACATCAAAGTTAAAGCTTCATTTAAAGCTTTCTAAAAGATATCCCAGAAGATATTTCTTTCTTGCCCAGTCGGGAAACTTGGCATGATAAGTGACCAAAGCATTTCATTAACAGCTGCTTTGTAGCATTGTGATGTAATATCAACCTAGTTTTTTTGGTTATCTTATCTACTTCTTGTTGCTATGCATTGTTAAAAGCAAGATGATTGGATGATTTTCATTTTTTTAGAAAGCAATTTTGAGAGCAATCTATTACTGAAACCAAACAAACTTGACTCTACGTATTGATTCTTTGTAAAAGAAATGTTTCAGGAAGTATCCAAGTTATTTTTCTTTTTTAGCATTCCAAGAAAGTATCCACCTTAGTTAACAATAATCCACAATTTTGGTGCTAACACACTAGTAATTATAGTTACTTTGATTTTAGAGTAGTCCAGTGGGATGCAAAGCAATTTAACATTTTCTGCCGGCTCAACAAGTTTTTTAATCTTCACCTTCGCCGTCTGCTGAGCTTAAAAACTAGCATTATTAGCAAGGACATAATCTTGACCAATAAAAAAAAACACTAATTTAAAAAAAGCTAGCAAAAGAACTTCGTTTATGAAAACATAACCAACAATACAATACACATTTGCTAAGCAAGAAACAACCATGAAGTAATAAGGATTGTCTAGCAAAAAAATAACAAAGCAGGCCCTAAAGTTTAAATTTCAAGTTGCCACAAGCCAAACACTCAAGTATAAGGCATCCAATTTTTTTTGGTGTCTTAGGGCTAAGCCTTGAGAGCCAATTTTTTAGAAATAATTACTGCAACTTAACAACTTTTTAAGCCTAAATAGTCTTTTCGTTTGCATGGTTTTTAAAGGTTTTGCAAATAGATTTAGTCTATTAAAAAACTAAAGTACGCAAAGCATATACACAAAGGGCAGACTAGGCTTAAAAATAAATTGAAATACAGGGTGGACCATAATGATGGGACACACTTTAAATGCTTTTTTCTCAGAGTATATAAACGACAGAGTACTAAATTTATTTTTCACTTAACTTATGCAGAGGAGTTTAACGTATTACCTAAGATCTGAATATTATATCAAGTTTCATTACTTTCAAGTACAAATTTTGGTGATACTCATAACGTCTGCATATGTAGTTGAGGATATTTATTGGCCATTTAGGTCACCTGATCTAACCCAGTGGAGTTTTTTCTGTAGGGTTACCTGAAAGATCGGGTATACGTAGGCAGGTCCCACACAACAGAGGAACTAAAACAAAGTATCCATAGAGAGATTACTGCTCTTCCAGCTGATATGCTAAACTGCACTTTACGTGATATGAAAAATCAAGCTGTTAAATGTTTTAGTCGTGATGGCGAGCATCTCAGTGATGTAGTATTTAGATCTTAGATAATACGACAACTCCTGCATACAAGTTATGTAATAAATAAATTTAGTACTCTGTGTCATTTATATAATCTGAGAAAAAAGCATTAAAAATGTGTCCCGTCATTATGGTCCACCCTGTATTACCTTTCTATGCTAATATAATAAAAGGTGATGATGACTGTTTGACCAAAAAAAAAAAAATTACAATTTACTTTCATTAAAAATTTTCATTGAAATGGAGTTGTAATAAACTAGAAGCATAAATGAGTCAAAATATGCATGCACGTGATATATATGAGTTCAATAGCATTGGAAGCAACTAAATATAAAACATATTTGCAATAAATAGGGTAACAAGATAGAGCGTTTCGCTCATAAAGAATAAAATTTGCCTGATTTGAAATTTAAAATTAAAACACTTATATAGCAAATAGTAAATAAGAGAAACATTTTTTTGAACAAAAGTGATCACACAAAAATTAATTTTAAAGATACATAAAAATCTGGATCAGTTTACGAGATGATACTGGTTGTAAAAAAATCTTAGTAAAACGAAAGCAAATAAATCAATAAAAGTACATTGAACTTCCTTTAAATTTTATTAATTTAAATGTGGCTAGACCACAATGAAATAACAAATATTATATAAAATCTAACTAAAACAAAACTAAAACAAATGTTTAACAACATAAGACCTCTACAATCAGAAAAAACTATCCAACAAATACAAGTAACAAATGACTCTCAGCAAAGTTGTACTCATAAAATATGCATTAAAATTTTTTTTACACCAAGTTCATACAAAAATCGACATTGTTTTCATACTTTTATTCAAAGGCATTAAAAGATATATAAATTAAGCAAATTAAAACAGATTTATAATATAACCAATACATTATAATGATCAAACATGAATTCAAAATTTTGTTCAAGTCACAAAATGTATATAAGCCAACCTGTCATAATCTTCTTGACCAGCAGTATCCCAAAGACCAAGATTGACAGGTCTGCCATCAACCATAACATTTGCTGAATAGTTGTCAAAAACTGTGGGGATGTACTCGCCAGGAAAAGCATTTGTTGTATAGCTAATCAGAAGACAAGTTTTACCAACAGCACCATCACCAACCACCACACATTTAATAGCCTGAAAAGCATGAACCAAATTTTAGAATTTTAATCAAATTTGAAATAAATAATAAACAAATAACAGTTAATAAACTTGAATTATCTTTTTTGGTAATAATTACATGATGTAATAAAAATAAATTTGAATAACAAATGATAAAAAAAAGTTAAGTTTTTCCTACCTGCATCTTTCAAATTAAGCAGAAGACTTACAAAAATTTAACACCTAGTAGTCTTACTTAAAATTAAAACCTAAACACAAAAGAATTAGTTTAATATTTAATTTATAAATGACGTATTAGTTTTAATTGTGATACCAAATAATATTAAAACATTTCAGAGAACTTAACAATTTTTGAAATGAGCACAGTATTACCAGTGTTTTTCTCTATAACAGTTCTTAACCTTTTGGTGCTGCACCTCTCATGAGTGAAGGCTCCCTGTTTTACACACCCTACAATTATAAATAAATACAAAAGTAGTGTTGCCTGTATTTTATTCATCAATCACAAATCATTGAGACACTTGATACTGTTTATTAGCAACTAGCTCTTTAATGCATGGTTTAAAACCAGACAGCACACACCATAAATCTTCTTCAATTTCCAGCTTGTTTCTATGCAATTAGTGTGGAAAACTATATCTGGAAAGTATTTGATAAATTCTTCTTTTAAGTCAAATAGACATGTCTTTATTTGTGTCTTTAATTCAGACTCAAGGTTACAAAAGCTAGCTGGATTCCCTTGTTCAATTTGATATTTCCAGAGGCAAAGTTTTAACATAAAAGACAGCATAATGTCATGATGCATAATGGTATTGATGTTTTTTTCTTGAAGTTGAAGATTGCAAGCATTCAGTGCAAGAAATATTTCCACAAAATAAGCCAGTAATTGTTAAAAGCCTTGGGATCGAAACTTTTCCAATAAATTTTTCTTCTTTCTGGAATCGAGAAATATTGCAACTTCTTTTTTTATTTCATAAAACCATTTTAGCATATTCCCCTTAGACAACCATTGAACATTTGTGTGAAACAACAGGGCTACATGTTCAGATCTTGACACAGGAGATAACAGACTGATACTGCCTTAATCCATTCTGATTTTTCACTGACCAAACTTAGCAGTACATAGTAGGCTACATGTTTATTAATTTGCAACTGCTAAATTATCAAAATCAAAAAAATACAATAGATACTTTAGTTGTATTATCACTAGCAATGAGACGATACCAATTTTTTTTCCATTCCAATGCTGATTTCATCAAAAATTTTCTATTCTGATGCCAATTTCAATTCCTTCTTGTCATTTAAAATTCACTTTGTTTTTAAATAAACTTAAACAAAATGTTTTTTAAGGAATCTTGTTTAATCATTTGGATATAGATGTACAGTGTCTCTACCCTAATTATCATAAATTGTTCAATATTAGCCATTGTAAATTTATGATTATACATAGTAAAAAAATGAATCATTCTTCCTCCTTGCAAATAAATGGTTCAGAGCAATATTCTAGTATAAATTTATTTAATCACTGTTTAAAAAACCTGAAACATGTGTTGCATCTTTCTTCATTTAAATAGAATCTTAATCTTTATTCAAGTAAAAAAATTCTATTTGAAAAAGGATATTTAAATGTCTTAAAATATTAAATTTTTTTAATATTTTAAGATATTTAAATATCCTTTTTCAAATAGAATTTTTTTACTTGAATAAAGATTAAGATTCTATTTAAATGAAGAAAGATGGAACACCACATGTTTCAGGTTTTTTAAACAGTTTTTTTAAACATGTTTTTAAAAAACCACAACAGTCTGTTTCATCCCATACAATCATCAGGTGGTTACTGGAAAAATAAAAAATATAATCATTAATAATGAAAACATAGTATGTTATGTTAATCATACTTCAATAAATAATAAGTAGTTCTGCAAAACATAGTTTCATAAAATACATTACAAAATTTTCAACCATTCAAAAACTAAAATTGAAGCTTTTAAATCTTTATGCACAGAAATATGCAGTTTGTTAAATTAATCAAGCAAATAATGCAATTCTTATGATGTCATATAAGAAAAAATAACTCAAAATATAGTAAATGCAAGTACAAAAAATATGAATTTCTATTAAGGTGACCTCACTTCCCTTCTCTTACCTTAATATGAATAAAACAGACTGATTTTATTGGATGAAACAAACTGTTGTGGTTTTTTTAAATAGTGATAAAATAAATTTTGCATTAAGTTGCTCTGATCTTTGTATTAAAAACTCTGCAATAAAGATCAATTCACTCTTGCTACATATATATACTGTATATAATTATATATTGCAATATTATTATGAAACTCTTACAATATACAGGGTGGCCCAGCAAAGTGTGGACAAATAAAAGTTAAGTTTTCTCAATTACATGAAGGCCCATAAAAAAAAACTCATGTATCAAATGAAAAAGAAATTTATTGTTTTTAATAACATCCAAGAGTTATTCAATATATCCTCCTTTCTCTTTGATAACTTGGCAGAGATGAGGAATCACCTGATCACATGTGGCATGCACAGTTTCAGCGTCAATTTCTGCCAAAAATTTGGTCAGTTTTTGCTTCAGAACCTCCACACTAGAGTGGGATACAGTGCAGAACTTCTGCTCCAAGATCGACCATATCCCAAAGCCCATTGGATTCAAATCAGGAGAATATGGAGACCATAGTTTTTTAAGCCAAAACAACTTGAAATTGTCTTTGCACCAGTCCTGGGCCAATCTGGCTGTGTGAGGGGCTGCTCTATCCTGCTGAAGTGTAATTTCTTTATTTCCAGTGACTTTCTTCACCCAAGGAACAACTTTACCCTTTAACATCTTCAGATAAGCATGTTGGTTAATTTTGACACCAGCCTCGATGAAAATCAAAGGGGAACCTCTGCCCACACTATTACCGAAGCTGGTTTTTGCCTCCTGAATGAAGTTTGACGTTCAACAGGCACTGAATCTTTGGATTCAATCCACATCCAATCATTTTGGCTGTTGTGAATGGCTTGAACAGTGAATAATTTCTCATCTTTCCAGAGGACTTGTGGCCACATGCCATCAAGAAGCTTATTCAGAAGCATCTTCAATCTTCATACCTTTTCTTCTTTGTGGTACTTGTCGTTTGTCATTTAGTAATTTTGCAGGGCTTGACCTTAAGATCATTTACCAGCACCCTCTGCAGGGTTGAACAACTAACATGTGCCTCTTAAGTAAGTTTTCTGGTGCTCTTTCAAGGATTCTGTCTCAACTTTTCTCTGATGTTTTTAATAAGTTTTTTTGTTCTTAGGGACCTCTCTGAGTTGCTCCTGACATTTGGTAAGCAGCTGCCGGTCTCTCTAAACCCTTTTACTGGCTTGAACGACACACACTTCCTTCCAACACTTTGAAAATCTCAGCAGCTAATAGCCCCTTATAACAGTGCATTTCAATGATCTCATTTAAAGTCTTTGCCATGGCTATAACTTTAATTTTCCACAAATTTTATAATTTATTAGTAATCCAGGATGATTATAATATAATACTGTAATAAATACAAGTATCTCAGTAGTTGGAAAATGTGTTTAAATTTAATATAAAATTTAGTCTACACTTTGCTGGGCCACCCTGTATATAAGTTAGGAAAAAATTATTGAAATGTTTTTGTATAGTGCTAAATGAAATTCAGAACATACAGGGTGGGCAAAAGTAGGTATACAGTAATAAACTATTTTTTCATGGATGACTGTGAATGGTGAGAACTACTTGGAAATGCTTCATGAAGTGGTAGTGCCACAACTCCAAACCAAACCTAATTTTGATAAACTGTTCTTTCAGCAAGATGGAGCATTTTGGAGCATTTCCACATTATGTGCTAAGAGTAATAAGAGATTACCTTAATAAAATCTTTCCACAGCGTTGGTTTTGAAGAGGTAGCATTAAATGGCCACCATGCTCACCTGACCTGACACCAATGGATTTTTTTTTTTGGGGGGGGGGTTATTGCAAAGAACAAGGTGTATAAGAATCCCAAAACAGTAAATAAATTAAAAGATTACATTTATGATGAATTCAGAGAAACTGATGAAAATTGAAATTTGTGCTGCACTGTGTGTCAGAGTGTTCTGGACAGGTGTGAAGAATGTTGCAATGCTGCCAGAGGACATTTTGAGCACCAGAAAGATTAAACAGTTTCTGTTTAAGATATTACTAGCATTCTTAAACTTTAAAAATGCCTACATGAAAACTACAAACCTACTTTTGGACCTAAACCATACATTTAATAACTGTATACCTACTTTTGGCCCACCCTGTATATATTGATTATTCTTTTATTTAGAAAACAGCCCAACAGGCTCTTTCATCCATTCTTAATTTCTTAATGAGATAAAACAAGTGGTAGGGATGTTTTTGTCTTTATGAAATTTATTTTATGAATGTTTAAAACCACAATAGTCTGCTTCACTTTATAGAATCATCAGGTGGTTATTTATTTAAATAAAGCAACCACCTGATAATTTGACTTGAATATGTAACTACCTGACGATTCCATAGTATGAAACAAAGTGTCGTGGTTTTTTAAAATTGTTAAATTGCTTTGTTCTTTTCTTTAAGCACTTGGCACTTTGGCAAGAAAGATTGATTAACACTGATTTGCTACTGACAATTAGTAGGCCACCAATTTGGGTTAGGGTTAGTGACAATAGTGTTGATAAGGGTAGTAATAGTCAGCGACAATTTGACAAAATGTGGTCAATTCAGCACCAATGCCTAATTATAGTTATATATATATAGCTGAAAAAAACAATGTGTACGATCAATAATAGTGAAATATATAAAAAAGCCAAATACATAAATAAATTAGGAATTGTTTTCATAAATCAAAATTTTTGTAAAAAATCTTTTGATTCCAATGCTGATTCCTAAAAATTTACCAATTCTTTCGATTCTGATTAATTATCTCATCACTAATTATGACATCATACAATATTCAGTTTACAAAACAGGATTATCATATAATGGATCAACACATACTTACAATGATATCCCAACAGCATGTAAGCACTAAGGACAACCATACAATGGGCAAAAAAATGTTAATCTCAAAAGTAATGAAGAATGTGTTGCAAAACACATTAGGGCTTGCACCCCTTTAAAAATTTACATATGCCTTCTGGTTAAAAACCCCTGCTTCATAACTATTAAACAATCAAAATGACATGCTAAAGTTTTGAAAATTGGTAATAGTAATCAATTTCAACAGATTTTAGAATTTTTGACATAATTAACTCACAAAAGATTTCTAAAACAACAATGCAGTTTATAAAACAATCAAGTACTTAATGGGTCTAAAAAACAAAACATGCGTTCATCATCATATCAACTATTTATATTCCTAATTTACTAGGCAATTACAGAGGCATTAAACTTAGAGCAATCAAAAAGTGATTACCCTTACCTGCTGGTAAAGATAACAAAACCATTGTTGGTTAGTTAAAACTTTTTATTTAATCCTTTCAGTAGTATGTATAAAGTGTTATGACTGTGATTTAGATCTTTTTTTGTTTATAACCTTTTTTAATTTATTAAGACTTTTAGGAATCCATTGTTTTTAAAACGAAATCAATAAAACCACAAATATTTAATAAAATAAGCAAGACATTATCTTGTTATATTATGTCATTTTGTCATGAACATTTAAATTTTAACCATTAAATTGCCAATTTATGATATCTTTATTATTCAATCATTTGCACTATATTTTTCAATCTACAACAGGGGTGGGAAACTGGATGATATTTTTACACTGAAATACATTTAGGTTGTGCACAGAAATGAAAGAAAACAATGTTTTGTATAACTAGCTAAAGGACTACTTTTGTACGAGTCTGAATATTATACCTTTACTGATGCCATGCGAGAAGGCAATTCACATGCAATCCAAGTTTGTATTTTATGCATTGTTTTCAAATGTTGGTTTTTGCAGACAGTATATTTATTTTGCCTAACCTCAATTGTGCAAATGCATTTCCTGACTTGCTTCTTCATACTTCTTCTAGAACATTCATTTTGTATTTTCATTGAGTGATGGACAACAAAAGCTTTTGGGGTCTGATACCAATGAAGTTTTAAGTATATGCAACCTATTCTTTGCCTAAATTACAGCAGTGGGATTTTTATTTGCCATGCAGTAAAGGACAAGAGCATTTACAACAGCCATAATTACAAAAGCATCAGTCAAATTCTTCAAATGGTCATCAATTAAAAGAGGATATTTAGTTGGTGTGGTTGATTTTAATTATAACAAAAACTGATAAAATAAAAGATGCAGTTACTACAGATGCATATCTTTGAAAGAAGCTGATGCTTCAAGTTAAGCTTTTTTGCTTTCATACAGGTCAAAACTAAAACAATAAGCCTGTATCAGAACAGAACAATGCCAAATTTTATATCCAAATCATATAGGTTTTCCTCAAATAAACTGCTTTATAAAATAACAACCATAATACTGCATCATTTGCTCATCAATGCTAAAGTAATTAGAAAAAATCTCAAACTTCAAAACTTTTAATTCAACTTTTCTTTCAAGGAAGCAATTTTGACTTATTTTGCTTGCTCTCCACTGTCTAAAGTGTATACTTGCTCTTGATGTGGGAAGTTACTTTTTATTTCTAGATACTGATCTTGGCTAAACACGTCTCAACAATATCACTCTCAAAATCTTCAACCTCTCACCGGCACATCCTTTTCTGTGACACCCCATGGTAGTTAGCCAGCAGAAGAGAGCCTATAAGTTCTTTTTGAGGCAATTACTGGCTGTGTCTATGGCTATGTCCATGATTATGGACTTCTTTCTATAGTCAGTTTTTGGGAAAGAAATAGAACACTTGATAAAAAAACAGAGTTAAAAAAGATGCAAAAAATAGTGGCCATGTCATATTTTTTCTTGTAAAAGTTCTTATGATTCATTAATTTTCTTTTTGCTGGTACAAATGAAAAAATTTATGACAAAGTACACATAGCTGTTACATACACAGACCTTCCAGATTTGGAGTTGGGTGAATTTAAGGTAATATGTTTTTAATTTCCATTTGGAGATCATGGGCATTTTGTTAATAAATGCATATAAAATATTACAACTTTTATTAATATAGCATTCTTGTTATACATAGAATAACAAACCAAATAAAACCTTATTCACTCATGGCTCTTATTAATGCATTTCAATAATAAAAATGCAGTTGCTTTAGCTATGTGACCATAAAAATTTTTGTGCTGGCTGGTGGTAAGTCACATTATCAAATTTTTTCAGTAAAATAAGCCATATGCACAAATCCACACAAGAAAAACTTTAGTTGGAAAGCAAACATTAAGAATGCTCTCCTCAATTTTTTTTCTTTTTAATATTCTTTCTCATATGTTTCAATGCAAATGATTACATTTAACTTCTTGGTGATAACTTCATTACAGTACATAAATAATTAATTGTATTATTCATTGCACTATCTGCTTTTACTTCTATAACACAAATTTATTGCTTTAAACCTAAAAACCTATCTAAAACTACTCTAAAAAACAAAAAATAGGCTAATTAAAATAAAAATCAAAGAAAGTTGTCTCTGAACCAATTCAATCAAACTTTACTCACCTATACCTAATTTCAAGTTCAGTTAAACAGAAAGATAAAAACCTAATTTTAATGTTGCCAACCCAAAAAAGTTGCTAATTCAAATAAAAAAAACTTTACTATGATTTGAACCAAGGGCTTCCATTTCGTAATCTAAATTGACATTTACACCACAAATACCCCATTTAAATAAAATAAACTTTTTATCACATTCATGTTTTAGAGAAGATTTAATTTCTTTTTCTTGTAGAAAGAATCTGATCACATAACTCATACAATGACAGCAAGCAGAAAATTCTTTACAGTCACCTAAAAATTATCACCACAAAAAATTGTATGGCACTTTATACAAGACAGTGGTTCTCAACCTTTCATAGCTTGTGGCCCTTTTCCAGAGACTCTCTACACCAATGGTTTTCAACCTTTTTGGTGGAGCAGAACCCCAATGAAACATTCCAGAAGCTTGAGGAACCCCTGTGCAATAATTTGATTTCTTATGCAAAAAGCATCATTTGATTATGCAAAACTTTGGCCTAGGCTATCTTATTTTTATTCTTCTTGTTAAATACACCATAATACCTTGTTCTTTCATTGGATCCATATTAATCTTTTTGGAGTTTAACTAACAAGACTAGCTATAACAGCACCTCAAAAATGAAAAATAGCATTGTTTTAAATTTTTTGAAAGCTAGACACATTTTATAATGGAACAATTCTAAACGGTACAAAACTTAGGTTATCAAAAGGTTAACTTTTATTATTAAAAACAATTTTGCGTTATCAAGAAAGGCAAGATATGCCAATTTACTGCTGTGAATCGGTCAAGCATGAAATAAGTTTTACAGAAAGTAACAACTTTGCAATTCTTACGATTTCATATTAAATTAACCTGGCAGAAAGGAAAATACTTTGCCGACCAGAAAAAAATTACACAGATCGTTGCTGGTCCGCGGACCGGCGGTTGAGAACCATTGTTACAGACGACTTCAGATGAAACACACAGCATGTCATAATGCAAATTGATTATTATCAATTATGGAACATCACAACGCCAACTAACTAATACTATAATGATACTGTAATGAACAGAGAATTATAGTACAGTACAGTCAGTACAGTAGCCTACTGTCCTGTAATTCATCCCTGTTCATTACCAGTTAGTTTGCATTGTGATGTAACATAATTGATAATTTTCAATTGGCATTATGACGTGCTGTGTGTTTTAGCCAAAGTCGTCTGTACTATTAAAAATATAATACTATTAAAAACTACCACAGACTTAATTGAATGCAACAAAAACTTATATGGTTGCAATGAAACTTAATAGATCAAAAATCACTGTCTATTTAAACAATATGCGTACAATACAATAATAAAATAGACTCTCGGATTTGAATGTGCACTTGTGGAACCCCTGGACTGTTCTGGCGGAACCCTGGTTGAAAACCACTGCTCTACACCCATGGCTTAATGCTCATAACTAAAAATATCTTAATTGCTTAATTTATTTGCCAGTTAAATAAGACAAGCCAAACAAAAGCAATGTCAAAAGAATTTTTTAAATTACAGATAACTTTTGTTTAAAAAGCTGTTTCAATAAGGTGATGGTCTTTTTTTCTGCTAAAATAAATAGATTACATTTTTTTGAATGGTTTCTATTTAAGTGAAAACAAAAAGCTCTTTAATTAATTGGAACTGCTTTTAAAAAAGTGCTTCCATTTTATTGAAGTTAAAATATTAAAAGCATTGTAATTAAATTTCAACTAAAGAAAATCTCAACAGAATTTGAAGCTTTTTTTGATCTACAATAGCATTGCCTACCAAAAGCCTCTGCTTATGTCCCACCCAAAGAACACTTCATGGCCTCTTAGAGGGGCCAAGGGCCCTAATTGAGAAACGCTGGTATAAGCCATGTGGAAAAAATATTTAATACCATTAGCACACTATACAAAAATTTGATTTAAAACAGTGGTTCTCAAACTGTGGTACACATACCAACAAAGATGAAAAAAATTTTCCAGGTGTTATGCAAGCAACTTAAATTGAAAGAGTCAAAACAAAATTACAAATTTTAAAAACATCCAACATTGGCAAAAATGCATTATTTTACCATGAATACATTACTTGTTTATAACATGGCCATGCTATTCCTCATTATTGATTTTTTTATGTACTTGGGAATGTGAATGGAGTGTTCAACTTGGATGACCATCAAATCAAAAATCCAGAACAGCCTTGCTGCACTCAGCAAAATTTTTGATATGCTGTCAGATAAGTTATTCCTTGTATCACCAACAATCAATTAAAAAAAAACAATAATTACATAATTCTCATTAAAGTGCTAGTTGTTTCCTTTCTAATTTTTCTTTCAATCCTGATCCACTATTGCTTTAAAAGAATGTGTTATACTTTCTTGTCCTTTGAGGTATTTGACATTTTATAATGTAAGCCTAGTTGACAAGCAAACACTGTACAAAACTTCAAAATGGTACCAGAGTAGAAAAAGTTTACCAGAGTACAAGCAAACACTGTACAAAACCTCAAAATGGTACCAGAGTAGAAAAAGTTTAAGAATCACTGATCTAAAACATCATTCATTATGTACACTATACTATAATCTAACTGCTTACTCAGGTTGAGCTGTTTGGATAAAAGTTGACCAATTAAAAACTCATGCTTTCAATCAAGTTACATCACTTGTCTGGCATTCTGATCAGTCACATTCAAAAAATTTCATTATTGGCTCAAATTTGCCAGGTAATCCTCAAAGCAGTTAATCAAATAGCTGTTTAAAGAAATTTATATCATATAGCACATTAATTTCAAAAGTATCACAAAAATTAAAAAGCAGTTAAGAAACAATACAAATATAAAGCTAAGTCTTTGTACTGTACAAGAGAAATGCACTGTTGCTTTAAAAAATAGAGTCACAACACATTATAAATTGACTGGGCAATCAAAACTTAAATAGATTAATTAAAATCAAAAGTATAATTTTTGAATAAATAATATAACTAAACTTCAAAAATAATTTATGCTTTTCTGTGCATTTTGAAAGCTTTTAGAAAAATTGCAAAACATTTTTAATGACATATAATACAACAATTAAAATAGGCAAAAAAAAGAGTTTGTTTATAAACTGGAACAAATATCTAAAAAATATAGCAGTTTTTCATAAGTTCTATAAATCATATATAAAAATATAACATTATATTAACTCAAGTCATAATAAAACCAAACATTTTAATTATATTTTAAAAATAGCATTCAATCATTTGCATATAAAAAATTAAAAATTAGAAAAGATGTTAATTGGAAAAAATTGGGTTATGCCAAGTGAAAACTAGTTTTTCTTATTTTTTACTATACATGTTTACTGTTTTGTACAATTTGTAATTGAACTTTAGCCTGTATATGTCCTGAAATGAATAAGATAAATACAGTCATGAATGGAAAAAAAGCAATTAATGTTGGCTTATATCAAATCAGTTTTTGCACATTTTAGATAGCAATAAATTATTTAGATTAATGATAAAAGATCAAAATGCCTTTGTAAATTAAATACATTCTTTTATTCAATTAAATATACCTATATATGTTAAACAAGGAAAAGGATATTGGTGATATCTTTCAATTTTATCAAAGTTGAAAATAGCTTCTTGCTCACCCATTAATCTTACTCTTACAACGAAAAAATTAGTAATCTTAAAATTTTTAATATTGTATAAAACTTTTTTTAAAAAGTTGACAAACAATTAGTTAAAAAACTTATAGCTATTAATTGCATAATGTTTTATAAAAAGTTGCTAAGTAACTTTTAATATAAATTGGTAAATTGGCTGCATAATAGTAATTGCTACAATATAAAAAAAATTTCTTTTATTTCAAGAAATATATTTGGAAACTATAGTAACATGATGCCTTGAACCAAATTTGTAATATAAAATAATAAGATACTCTTTTTCATATTCTTTAAAAGTAAATAACAATGTACTCTCTCATTAACTCCATGTGAAAGTTACCCTTTCTATCATATTATGTTTTATGCATACGTGAATAAGAGAAAAGATGACAATGAATAAAATTTTAAAAACAAAAAACTGAAATTTTCAAAATCACACTATCAAATAACTTGTTGTTGGAAAAAATCTTTTAATTGTAATTTTTAATAGTTAATGAATTAAAAGTAACATTTATTTTAATGTGCTAAAACACTTAACATATTTCAACATAATATTAAATTGTTTTAGTGCAAACATCAAAAAATTAATCATATTACAAACAAATGAAAGTTTGATACTCTGCTTTCTTTTATCAATATCTAATGTTAATTTTAAGTCTGATATAAAAATTGTTATTGGAAATAACGGTAAATACAAACCAATCCTAAAACTGAATAAATTAAATTGTTATTGGAAATAATGGGAATACAAACCAAACTTAAAACTGTAAAATGGTGCAGTACAGTAATTTTTTATAATGTTTAGTTAAAGGAGGTTTCTTTAAAAAACAAATACAAAAAAATTTTCTGTTTTTCAAGTATTAACATATTATATTACAGTTAATAAAAATAAACACAAAAACTTTACCTATATCAACATTAAATAAAAACAAATTATCGCTAAAAATGACACAAAACTGATAACATAAAGATCTCTTATCCTCATGACTTACATGTAAAACAAAAATATTATTGAATTAGTATTTAACAAAAATTTATTTAGTTCAAGATAAATCATTAAATTTATCATTAAAATGACTGAATTCTTTTTTTCACATATTTTTTATGACTTTGAGGTGTGGCAACCATCTATTAGTTTAAGTAACTGTTTCATTACAAGTTTAAAGAAAACTTTGTATGCAACATTTCCATTGTTTTTATAATTGTTGCTAATAATTCAAATAAACACAGCAACTACAGCGCAGCAGCAAGTTAAATAATCCCGGAAGATAAAGGTAATATAACATTTGCCACTGCAACTACGCAAAATTCTTACCAAATCGGTTGTGGCAACACTTTTATTTCTAGATCCAAAAATAGATTTGGGTCAAAGGTCATAGGGCGTTCCCGTGATGATTAAAAAAATTAATATTAAAGTTTTATGTAATATCTTGTTTAATATAAAACGCTTATAAAAAAAACAATTTCTCAGGGTTTTTTAAAACTTTTATTGAATGAAAATAATGCCTTCAATTTTATAAAAGTTTGAAGAATACAGGATATCCTATTGAAATAATCAGTTTAGTTCTATTTTCTTTTATTCCAGCTCTGCCTCTTGATCAAACTACTACAAAATATTGCAAGAAAATTTATGCACTGCTTGAAAACAGCGTCAGAAAAGGAAAGCAGCAACCAAACGAGATGACACTAGCAGGGGCGCCGGAACCGATGGTACAATGCCCTCCCCCCTAAATACGCTACTGGCTATAGTTGTACCTAATAACGTAAGTTGCAAGCACAAGGTATATGGAAGTGCTTCCTTTAATATAGAGTACGTAAACATCACATTTTGTCTTTCATTTCTTGGGTTTTTATTTGGTGGCATGACATTTGGTTCAAAAGTTATTCAAACAAGCGGTTGTAATTGGTGGGATGAATAAAATACTATTGATAAAATTATTATGTCATTTTTTTTGACCATGATTTTTAAAAATGGGATATAGCTTATGATTGTCCAAAATAAGTAGGATTGGTCTTTTTGAAGTTGGTTGTGCAAAACTTGCAAAATATTGGATAAAATCAAAAAAATTTCCAGTACCGGAAATCTTTGCATCATTTCTAATGATTATTAAAATAATCGCAATAATGTTCTTGGTAAACAGGATGCACTTGTAGAATGGAATTTCCCATTGCATTAATGAGCAAACAACAAAAATTAGATTTTTTTTGTAATGAATCATCGATTGGGTCTGTTTTTTTCGGCAAACAACCTAAAACTTTCGGGTACAGCTGTAACAGCTGTTTTATCTAGATTGTATACGGATTTTGACCAAACTTATGCTTTATAACTTATAAACATTCTTAACAAATAAATTATCGAAGAGGTTTCATAAAAATATGGGGCCATGGCATAATGGCCCCCTCAATACGCTACTGTCTGTAGGCTTACATTAAAACACAAATATTTTTCAAAAAGTGCTTTTTCTAGAAAATATTTTGAAATAACTAATATCTAAAAATTTTACTCAATAAGCTCAAAATAAATTTTTTTGTTTGCTAAATCTCCTAAGCAATCTCAATTTCTTTCAAACTTTTTAGGATTTTTGTGAATGTAAGTGGTTATTATAATCTAACTTGGTGGTTTACATGATACAATGCATAATTATGGCATAAACTCAGTATAATATTTTACCTCATGTAACGTTGTACTCAGTGTTGGAATTCAAAATTTTAAGAACAGGTTCCCTTATTATACAGAGATCTAGAGATGCATAGATTACGTTAGATTAAGATCGAGTTCGCTAAACGTGCTGAAATTACAAGAACTGGTTGGCGCAAACCCATGCGAACCCCCTGAATCCCATCACTGGTTGTACTCCACTTGACCCTATTGGTAAGTCTCTCATTAGGCTGAGCTCTAAATGTTAACTAGTTCATAAGCCTAATAAATTATAAAGTTGTTATCATGTTCTACATGTATTATGATAATCCCAGGAAACATAGGCTTATTGGCCGGATACTGTTTCAGTATAGTACAGTATCGGTTGTATCGGTATCGGAAAAAGATAAGTAAACATTATTGCACCAATATAGTTTTAGAATCGTATTTTTGTATAAATTAGTATAGCATGTAGCTACTATGTTGGACCAATATAGTTTTAGAATCGTATTTTTGTATAAATTAGTATAGTATGTACTATATTGGTCCAATAGAGTTTTTGTAAAGTATTTTTAATTTAAAATTGGTTTAAAAATTTTGTTATAAAAACATTGTTAAAACAATGTTGCTCCCCCACAGTTAGAGTTTTGAAATGTGACATAAATTCGTACAGTTTTTACGATACGTGACCCACATAGTTTGTGTATTGATTTTTGATAATAATTTTGATGTACTAATGAAACGGCATTAAATTGGAAAACTATTATCGATTTGATACAGTTTTGATGTCGGAACACAATACAAATGTTTACTGTTTCTGCGGTATTGGACCAATATAGTTTGTGTATTGCTTTTCGATAATGCTTCGATGTACTAATAAGACGACATTATTAAAATTTCAAAACATTATTAATCTAATAGAAGTTTGCTGCTTTAATTTATGCAATTATGCAATTTAATATTATTAATCTAATTAATGCAATTATTGTTTTAATAAGATATTAGTGCAGGGGTGACAAACCTTTTTTTGTAAATATGCCAAAATATCTAAAACATTTTTTATCAACTTAGTACCGTGCCGAATTGAAGTGAAGATGTTTTTTTTAGATATTGCCATGTAAAGTAGGACTATTTTTCTCTCAAAATCATGGTGATCTCTAGAAAAAAGGTCTTCCCTGTAATTCAATTTCGCCTTTCCCATATTTAATAAGGAAATTGTTCTAAATTGTCCCTGCCAAAAAAATTTCATTTTATCCAAATAATTCCTTGTCTTTGTCCAAAAAACTGATCGTGCCAATAAAAAATCTGCGCGCGCCATAAGTTTGCCCCACCCTCTATTAGTGTATGTTGTTTTTTTGGTATTGAACCAATTTAACTCATGTACTGATTTTCGGTAATTAGAGCGTTTACCGCATATCAGGGTGATCGAACATACGGTGTGCGGGCCGCATGTGGCCAATGCACCTTTAAAATGCGCCCCGCAAAGTATTGCAATTATTGTAACCACTCTTAATAACACAAGTAAATGTTGATTTTATTTTAAACTTAACAAAAGTGTAACTTTTAATTATGCTTTTTGGGAGATTGCGGCCAGAACTTCTATTAGGATGAAGAAAAGTGGCCCTCTACTTATTTGAGTTCGACCACCATGCCGTATATTAATCAAAAAGCATTTCCAGTGGCAAAACATTGTTGGCATGAAACAATTTGGATCTTGTATCTTGCGCAAGTATGTATTTCTTTTATCTTATTGGGCAAATGCATTTTGTGCTTCGATTTTATTTAAGATCCTTTTTTTGAACTTATCAATCTCGGGTTATTTGCTTTATTCGATTTTGTGTCGTTATTTACTAGTTCCGTTAGGTAACGCTAAAGTAAAAACTTTAAATTAAAGTATCTTAAATTAAAACATTTTATAAAATATTTTTTAGACTGGTTTAATTTTGCAAATATAAAATAAATTACTAATAAATTGATTGAAAGCTATTGAAGGTATAGGCTGTTATGTGTTGTATAACACGAACTTGATTTTAACTTTACTGTTGTAACTTATTATATCATTTATTTGTTATGATTACAATTTCTGTTTTAACATTCATTGCCAAATCACCAGACCTATTATAAATAACTTAAATTAAAAATTAATTACAAAGAATGAATTATATTGAATTAATCTTTTCATTGACTTTAAAGTGAGAATAAATTACTGTATTTGCCATGCTGCTTGATTGATGAAATAAAAACTAAAAAAAAGAATTTGCTTTTAAAAGCAAATGTTTCATTTAAAACTCTTGCTTATTGAGTAGCCTTAAAAAAAGCTGTTTTGAAAAAATCGAACGTTTTTGTCTAGTTCTCTTCAGGAGGTTTCGCTGGAATGAATTCAAGAACTGATGTAGTATTTGAAAAGATTTTTTTTCCTTCCTTTTACACTTATATTAACAATTTACGTTTGTAAATAAACTCTTTCTGTCTGCATAAATTAGGTTTTCGAAGAGTTATAAAAAATGAATCTAAAACCAATAAATGAAAATCGGATCGTGCTTTAGAAAGAATAAAAAATTGATTGTCATTACATTGAAATGCACATTTTTGTTTATGTAAGAAATGGTTTACAATCGCTGAGTCACAATGCGGTATTGAATTAGCTGGTTTTCCTAGGCGTTCTGGTTGTTTACGTTCTTGGCCGGTTCTGTTCCGAATAGACTTCGGAACATGCTGGCGAATTCTGTCTTGCAAGCGTAGAGACGTTTGACCCACGTACCCACTGTCACAGTGGCACACGTATTCATATACGACCTTACTATGTTGAATTGTGGGAAGAATGTCAATAAAAAAAAAAGAATTGTGATGATTAGAATAGAAGAGCAAATGTGGACTCAAGCTGACATATTTAAGTGCACGATTTGGAACGCTGAACGCCATCCTAAGCAATTACGGCTGAAACAATTTTTAACAAATTCATTTGTATTTGTTTGAAAACAACTATAGTAATGCAATCATGCCTTAAACCTTGAGAACAAATCGCGAATTTATAAAAAAAAGTTTTTGTTATATTATTTGTCTTTATTTCAACTTATTTCTTGGAGTACTAATATGCCATTAACAAAAATCCGTATTTAATTTTACACTTGCTTGGTATTAGAAATTTCTTAAATTTAATCTTTATTTAGTTTTAAATTATCATCATGTGACATCAAGCGTTGTTATCCAAATTCGTTTAGTCGACTAATCTCATCCGGCTGGTTCCCTGAAAGAAATGGTTCGTTCGAGAGGGGCCCGGGGATAGGAACAATGAACACAATCTTGTTCGTGACATTGTCTGTAACCGAGTATGTGCGCTAGTGCAGTGCTTATTGTAGAGTAGAGATTGACACTTTTGCAGTTTAAAACTGTTGTATATCAAACTATTGTATAGCAATTGGTTGTATCCTTGAGAAAAAAACTTTACGACACTTTTTCTTTTTGACAATATGAGCTAGCAGGTTTAAATTTCCGTCATATCTATAAGTAGAAAAAATTAAAAAGGCAAATGAAAAATTTCAACCGGACAGCATTATCTCATCATTTTGAAAAATATGCAGATATATGTGTAATTGCTTGATTGTTGCGCTAAATTGGTAGTCTTTGCGTTGTCTGCGAGTCAGTATGGTAATTATCATAATGAAATTTGGCTAAATATAAGAAAAAATAAATAAAGTAACCAAATTAAATTATAATACATAGAATATTTTTATCGATTTCATACTTTTATAGTCAAACCAAATTAATAGCAAAAATATTTTCATCTTCAAATTTGTTTAAAAAATTTACACGAACATGAATTGAAATTTACAGATATTGCTTTTCACAAAAAACACTTTCTTCAGCAAATGAGATTACAAAAGTTGTGAGAAATGAGATTACAAACTTTGAGTAGACTTAGTTAATGAGCCTTAAATGAACACTGCTTTGAGAGGCAATTTAAAATTTAAACTGCTTTGATAAACAGTTTTCTTTTTTCTCGCTTTTTGATTTTTTCTTGCGTTTTATGAAATACAGAAAGATTTGGCTAATCTCAAGAAAAAAAAAGACTCTCAAAAAATGGACCAAATTTGCCAATCTGTGAAAGCTCCAAAGCCAATGTTTTATTTGTCAATAAGTTCACATATTTATATCTTTTGCCCGACATTGATATTAATAATAACAACGATTTACAGCAATATATCGCCGGCAACCCAAATCTTTCAAAGCATATTTGTATGGTCTCAAAGCGGTTTGTTCCAAACGATACACATCAAGAATGCAAACACCACTTTACACAAAAACCTAACAGAGTTTCAATTAACACTGAAAAAAACTGTTGGAAAACTTAAGTTGCATCTATTACAAGAAGAATTATATTTCTAGTTATACTGTAACATATCAAAATCAATAAGGAGTAACATAAAAGAGACACTATTAAAGCAAATGGTAAAACACATCCCTAAAATAGTAATTTGACTTTATTCTACAAGCTAAAACTGAAATAAGACATTAGAGAGCAAAACTTTTATTGCAATGCTGTTTGGCTATCTAACATTGTCTTTTTATTAATACTTTTTGAAATTATTTATGAAAATATTGTCTTTCATTGTGCAGAAATAAGAATGTGCTTCGAAGTTTTATTTTTTGCTTTTTTGTAGAGTCAGATTGCCCAACTGACGACCCACAACAAAATATTAAGGTTGATTTCCCAATTCTTTATTTTATTGCTTTGTAAATTAGGCGTTCATCGTTTTTTTTTTTAGTTTATTGAGGTACAAGCGTAGTTTTGTTTTCTTCAAGATCAAAAGTTAGGAAAGACGAAGCTATTTCATAAATTAAAACGAATGATTAGGTGTTGTAGATGGCAAAAAAATACGAGTTAGAGGATTTGAGTAAAAAAACTCAGCAAACAAGAATTTAGCGCTAAGGCGGGTGAGAATTCAGCGGTGACATCATCAATATATCAATCATGCAAATGTATGATTTGTTTGTCTTTGTTGGTTGCAAAATTGACTGATAACAAAACAATGGGCGAGATTTCGAATACTTTGATTGCATTTTGCTTTAATAAATAGGAAAACGACATTTGATGCGAACCAAGTGAGCTTAAATAAAGGCAGCTTCAAATTTTTTTTACCTTGCTTTAGCTTTTAACTCGTACAAGTAGGTACAATTCAACATCACTTTTTATAAACGTTGTCAAAAATCGAAAACGAACCAATAAAAAAACTATGTTCGAGGTTAACCAAAATCCAACAAATAAATGCTGTCACAGTAAATTTTTAAAAGATACAAGGTACTTTAAAAAATCCAAATTTTAGCTAAAAAAGCACAAGTTTAGGGAGTTAAACTTTTTTTGGTTAACAAGCAAATTCGTTTGTGTAAAAAAATTACCACTTTCATTTTAGGCTGAAGTTTAACATGAAGTAACTAAGTGTACATCAAGAACTATCTTTTTAAAGTGTTGAACTTTTTCTTGGTCTTTGAATGCATTAAAAAAATTTGAATTTACCATTTTAATTTAACTTTTGATGATTAATTCAAATGAATAAAAGGTCATCACTATAATTTCAGACATTGCTCTTAACCCAAGCTGCTCGAGGAAAGCTCATCCCAGCAGGCCTGGCATTGGTCCTGGGTATAAAAACACAAAGCCTAGAAGTATTTTCACAGTACTCCGCATTCCGTTTATGATTTGTCCACTCAGAGGCGCAGATGCCAAGTCCGGCAATGTTGCTAAAAAGATTCAGCACAGTTGGCACAAATCGGCGTCTAGGTCTTAGTCTCTAGACAAGTATCCGAGGACCCACTTGAAAACTATACAAGATATGATCAGGGTCCATAGATCCACGGTGAGCCAAGGAGAATGTCGCTCCCAGTCGGCAGGATCAGCTGGCTGGATGCTTGAAAGTATGGATAAGTGGTCCGTTGGAGTGGGACGCAGACATCCAGTGACTATGCGCAAGGCGTCATTTAGGACACTGTCGATGAGACCAGTGTGAGCACTGCGACATTAGACTGGTGTGCAGTACTCAGCTGTTGAGTAGACCAGGGACAAGGCAGCTGTACGTGGTGTTTTGGCATCAGCACCCATCCCGAGCCCACGAGTCGCTTCATCAATGTGATGTGCGAAGACAGTGTTTTTTGCAATGCCACTAGATGGTGACAAAACGTGAGCGATCTGTCCAGTTGTATCCCAAAATAAGTAGGGTTGGATAGAAAGGCAAAAGCCTATCATTGTTGTAGACTTTTAGCTCACGTTTGGTCTCTCGGTAATTTAAGTGAAAGGCTGTCGTCACCGTCCTAGTGTGACTGAGCTTCAACCTCCAACTCTGGAGATACGCTGAAAGTGTAGACACGTCTTGGCTTAAAGTCTCCTTCAAGTACTTCCAATTTCTAGAAGAGTGCAACAATGCTACACCATCAGCACAAGCAGACTTTCTAGAAATCATGGAAGGCAGATCGTACGTATAGATGTTAAATAGGAGGGGAACCAAGACCGATTCTTGAGGAACGCCGTTTTTTAGACGGCATAGCCTGCTTTGTTTGATGTCACCGGTAGTGAGGGTGAAACCTCGTTTTCGGACAAGCTCCCCTTTGGTCTATAAACAATTATTAGATTCTTTTGGTCTCCTTACCTTTGGTCTATAAACAGTTATTAGATTGCGATTGAATTGTTTAATTTGCGTCCTTGTTAAGTTTATAATGCGAACAATTACAATTTTCTTAACCCATTTTGGACCGTTGTTCCTGTACAGAAACATCTTATTCGAAGGAGTAAAAAACTTGTCGGTTGTTTTGTATCGATTTAAAGTTTAGAAATAATCCTAGTTTAGTGACCTAGAAGCATCATTCAAAAAAGTTTTTCTTTTATCGCCTTAACTTCTGTTTCAAACGTCTATTGGAAGATAGCCATTTTTTCCAAATTAAAATGACCTGGACTTGGGTTAAAATGCTGACTCAGCAAAAAAGTACGAAAAAGTTTCATATGCATTTTGGATAGCTACAAGGCCTTAGAAACGCAATGGTTTATTAGTTTTTGCTTGATTTTGTCTTTCAAATAATAATTTTTTAGTTTACTTTTTTTTGTTCCTCTAGAGGAGTAGCTAATTATTTAGAAGACCATGCGTAAAGCGCAGACAGACAGAAGTTAATCCTTTTTCAAATACTGTGATAGCCGATAATTAATTGAAGCGATAAATACCATACATTTGCAAAAATTTAAACTTATAATCATATGAATTTACTATTTCTGGATGTTCGATGCATTTATTTAGTTGTTTATAAAGAAGTTATACAAACAATTAGTTGCATTTTTTAACCAAAATGATAATTAGATTCTAGGTGTTGACTATAAGAAAATGTTGGATGCAATATTCAGGAAAACAATTTTTTGTAGCATTTTAGTTTTTAGATTTATTAGAAGCGAAGTGGGCAGTGACTTTATGTTATGGCAACTACAGCACTTCTATGGTTATCGCCACCTCGTTTATCGGGCATTCAATTATCTGGCCGCAATATTTCGTGCAATATACTCGTAGTTTGGTACATCACAGTAGTAGTGCATACCACAGTACATTATTTCAAAATTATTTCGAAATCTATTGAGAAAATGTGAATCTACTTGCAAACAATCCAAAATTGATTCATTTTTTACTACACTGTAGAACTAAAAAAGAAATATATACGATACTAAATATTTTTGCTGCTTTGACAATAAGAATTCACTTAAGCATTTTTTTCTTATCCGTTTATATTTTTGAAAGTAGTGACCCCGTAATAAACCATAGTTAGGGTTTGGAGCAGTGCTTTTCAACCTTTTTTGGCGAAGCAAATGTTAAGCGGAAATAGAGAGTAAAGCTTTGGCGAACCCATCTTTTGTTCCAAAATTATGGTGTTCTTTAAAAGAAAAGGTCATCACGCAAACGTTCGTTGGCCATGCAAAGCATGACTTGCATGGCCTGACCGCACGCCACTGTCATACTGTTTCACAAAAATGTGTGGGACTATGACCCAGTAAAGAAATCAATTAAACTACGATCGAATCACAACCAAAACGATTTCATTTTTACACAACTACACTTGTCGGCAACCCAATCAAATTAAACGATAACCACTTTTGGGTCGCGATTAGAGATGGTGAGAAGCATTGGTAAAGAGCAGGGGTGGTGAACCTTTTTTTGTAAACGTGCAAAAATATTAAAAACATGGTTTATCCAGTTAGTACCGTGCCGAATTGCAATGAACTAGAGATGTGCTTAACTGTTACTTTTGAATAACTGTTATTAACTGCTACTTTATATTCATTAAGCCAACTAAGAACTAACCAAGCGATTCTCAATACCTCTATTTTTTCCTAAAATCAAGGTGTTCTCTAAAAAAAAAAGGTCTTCACTTTAATTCGATCTTGTATCTCCCTATTTAATAGCGAAATAGGGGCTAAATTCTCCGTGCCAAAAGGAATTGATTTTGATTTGGCCCAAATATTTCCTTGTCTTTTGTCCAAAAAATTTAGCGTACCAGTAAAAAATCTGCGCGTGCCATAGGTTCGGCACCCCTGGTTTAGAGTGTCACCGTTAGTCAACGTTTTGGTGAAACGGTTTGGGCACTTCTGGTTGCATCAGTTTTTTTGTGTGTTGTTTTTTTTTTTATCAAAATTATTAATATTTTATCAAAATTTTATCAAAATTATTTTTAATCAGATATATAGTACTTATTTTTTTCAGTATCAATTAACTTTTAGAAGCGCTCTTTAACCAAACCAACTGGCCACTTGATGTAGCTGCTGAAACACCCAAATATGGGCAACAAATTCCGGGTTTAATTTTAGGGGCAGCAGAAGTACACGATAAGGGAGAAACAAGTTGGTATAGCTGCAATATTATGGTAAAAGTAACTTTGTAACATAAGCGCAATACGGGCAAGATCAGACTCGCAAATTCTTACACACTTTGGCAAAAGGGTTTAAGTTAATTTTGTTTAAAAACACTATTTTTAAACCAAGGTTTTATTAATACTTTATAGCATTGATAATTGTAAATTTTTAAAAATTGCTAACCTATGAATTTAATACAATAACTTATATCGCAAATGTGGCAATGGTGTGCAAATGTTAAAATAATTTTGCTTATTGTTTGTGTGTATGAATCATTGATTACTATTGCTTTTTGTTTTAATTTAATTGAACCTTATTTTTATGTTTATGCGATTAAATGTATTTTTTATAAATTGATACACCGTTTCTTTAACACCAGATTATTTGTTTGATCTTACGATATGTTATTGTCTAAAAAAGCAGTTGACGATTTTGACTTACAAAGCTGCACAATAGCTAAGCATACTCAAAATTTTAATATCGCTTTAAACAAAGTCGATTTTTTCGGAGCCATAAGCTTTTCGTGACGCTCTCATCAGTGGCAATCGCGTCAAAATGGGACGAACCAGAGAAAATCAAGGTATTTATAGTCTCAACAGTTGGGAGAAAGGTGCTGCAGTCTCGGAAAGGAGAAAGGCACAATTGCACAGTGTGGTGCAATACAGGATGTTCTCGGAAAGGAGAAACGCACTATGTGCAATTACCCAATTGGGTAATTGCACCTTTCTCCCAACTGTTGAGACTATAAATACCTTGATTTTCTCTGGTTCGT
Organism: Diplosoma virens; assembly: GCA_963680785.1. Classification (NCBI taxonomy): domain Eukaryota; kingdom Metazoa; phylum Chordata; class Ascidiacea; order Aplousobranchia; family Didemnidae; genus Diplosoma; species Diplosoma virens. The sequence goes on along the minus strand of OY796886.1, from coordinate 20,941,989 downwards.
CCCATTTTGACGCGATTGCCACTGATGAGAGCGTCACGAAAAGCTTATGGCTCCGAAAAAATCGACTTTGTTTAAAGCGATATTAAAATTCTGTACCACAAAGAAGCTCTTTACATACTCAAAATATTAATATTCATAACAAGATTTGCCTTTTCGAGAATTGCCATCATGACGGCTAGCATTGTAATTATTACACAAAAAATATACATAAAGTGAACATTTCTACTATATGCCAATGCAATGACGCGCCGTAAAGAGTTACAAAACGGCATCGCAAACATTCGCTTGGGCCAACTGTTGGTGTGTGCGCTAATCCGGTTTCCAGTCCAGATACTACTATTTAGAAGTCCATGGTTAAGTCATTTAATGTTTGGAGAATTGCAGCAGAGACAAATAGCTAAATGAAATGAAAAACTGTTACAAGTAAACTTTTATTTTCCACAAAAATAGTAGAAAATCAATAAAAAATTATTCTATTTGTACACTATTCCAATTAACAGTAAAGTATATTACAGAAGCATTATTATTCAAAACTATCGTGTTCTATTCAATTCAAAACTACAGATTAGGTAAGAAAAGTAAAAGTGTTTTTCCAAGTAATGCGCAAGTGTTTATAACGTAAAAATAATGTAGAAGTGTTTTTTCATTGCTATAACGTTGACACAGAGTTTACCGGTACTTAATGTAAAATGAGCTGCGTCACTCAGTCACTATAGTTAAACAGGGACGTGCTGTCAGGGGAGGCAAGTGAGGCAGTGCCTCACCTGTAAAAATTAAATAAAGCAGAAATAAATTATTGAAGTCATAGTCTTTGCAAAATAGTTGCAACATGCTATTAGTTAAAAAAAATAGTAAAAAATTATACCGTACTTGTAGAAGTTTAATTAGTTTTGCTTTTTAGCCCTAATTTTGGACGGTTTAATCATTGTATTTTCAGCGCAGTAATCATTTCGTCAATCGTTCTTGTCCACAAAATGGCTAATACGCTAGTGAGGCAGCTTCAAGACTGCCTCTCTTCAGAGAAAAAAAAGAAACAAAAGTGAAACAATACCGTGCTTTTTTTTCTTTTAGTGAAAATATCTGTTAAAATGAGAGAGATTTGAGGCATGCCGCAATTCTGACTTCGTGGAGAGAAAAAGTTTTTTTTTTTTTTTTTTTTAACAAACAAAATTTTTTTATTTGGCATAACCATAGCACGACATATTAACAACTAACAAACTTTTTAATTAGAACAAAATCTAACTGATTGAGAATTGTGCAAGTTACACCATGGAGGCATCGAAAGAACCATACGGTTATCAAAGTCGAGGTGCCTCCATTTTTTCATGTAGTAACATGAAGTTAATTTGAAAAAGGCAAGAAATACTGGATATGAAATACTGGTGCTGATTATAAAAGAAATAATAATAAAAAAAACAAAATATAAACAAATATAAGCAGAGAAAGAAAGCATACAACAGATACAATAATTCTAAAGTAATATTATTTATTCTAAAATTATGAGACATTTTGTGCATATTCCAACTAGATGAGGTTAAATTTTTGATTTTTTATCCAACATACAAGAAATAACACTTTAGTACTCTATTAGTATTTCCATATTAGTTGTTTTTTATATTCTTTTTTGAAAGAAGTAAAAGAAAGAGATTTAATTGAATTAGGTATTTTGTTCCACAATATTGCTCCTGCATATTGAATTGATTTTTTTCCAGAATTAGTTTGGATTTGTGAGATATAAATACTCTCATTTTTTGCTTGTCTAGTCGAGTGGTTATGAATTTCTCTAGACTTAGTAAATAAAACTCTACATTGTTGTGGTTTTCCGTTATTGATAATTTTGAACATGAGTTTACCTACTTCCAGCTTATGTATGTCTTCTAATTTAAGGATATTTTGTGCTTTATAGACAGGAGATAATTTTGTTCTATAACTACAGTTAGCTAGGATTCTTAGTACATTGTTATGTAAAGTATTTAGAGGTTTCATGTAAAAAGCATCAGCAAAACCCCAACTGGTTATGCCATATTGAAGATGAGAATAGACAAGAGCATAGTATAGCATTCTTGTGGTTTTTTCATTAACATAATGCCTAATTTTACATATCAAACCAATAGATTTTTGCAAATGTTGTGTTAGGTGATTTATGTGATATGACCAATTCATTTTGTCATCAATATATACTCCCAAGTATTTTACATGATCAGAACGTTTTATTTCTATCTTATTTATAGATACATTAAAATTCCTGTTTTTTATCTTACCTTTTTTTGTAAACAATAAGTATGTTGTTTTATTGTAATTTAGTGATAATTTGTTGTATCTTAGCCAATTTTCAATTAAAGCTAGATTTTGATTTACTTGTTGTTGTAATTTATTTAAATCATATCCTGTCATCATCAAGAGAGTATCATCTGCAAATAATGTTGTTTTAAATGAGGAAGCTAGTGGCATGTCATTAACATATAATGAAAACAGTAGTGGTCCAAGTACTGATCCTTGTGGGACACCACAAGTTATAGATTCAAGGCTTGAGATAGTACTGTTAATACAAGTGTATTGAAGTCGATTAGATAAGTAGTTGTTTAGTAAGCATAGTGGGGTCCCCCTTATGCCATAACAATTCTTTAATTTATTTATTAGTAATGCATGGTCCACAGTATCAAATGCCTTTGAGAGGTCTAAAAATACAGAGCAAGTGTAAAAGCCTTTGTCTTTATTTAGGAGAATGTTATTGCAAATATTTGATATTGCTAGGGAGGTAGAATAATTTGGTCGAAATCCAAATTGACAGTCAGATAAAAGTTGTTTTTTTTCAATATAGTTATTTAATCGAGAAGAGATAATTTTTTCAAAGATTTTTGATAAAGGAGATAAGAGTGAAATTGGACGATAGTTACTACAGTTAGTTTTTGATCCTTTTTTATAAACTGGTATGACTTGGGCAATTTTCAGACAATCTGGGAAGGAACCCTGACTTATGCATTTATTGATCATTTTGCTGATAATTGGAGATATTACAGACTTTGCTATTTTATAGTACTTTATTTCAATATCATTTTTTCGTACAGCAGTTTTTTCATTTAGTTCACTAATCAGCTGATTTATTTCTTCAGGGTCTGTTTCTCCAAAGAAGAAGGAACTTGGGGGGCACTTCATTTGTTTTGGTGGAGTCATTTTTGGTGATTGAATTTGAGAGGCCATTGTGGATCCTACAGTACTAAAGAATTTATTAAATATGTTTGCTATTTCTGGTTCATCTGTTGTCTTTTTTTGTTTATCATTGACTAATTCAAAATTTGTGTGAGTTTTTTTTGTGTTAGTTTGTAATATTTCATGAATAGTTTTCCATAGTTTGGTGGAATCATTTTTGTTTTTTATTACAGAGATTTGATAATACTGTATTTTTGCTATCTCTAATAAATGATTCAGTTTGTTTCTGTATTGTTTGTAATTTAAAAAAGAAGATTCTGTTTTTCTTACTCGGACATTTGCTAAAACAAGATAAATCAATTTGTTTTCAGTTAGTCAAAATACACGCATTCTGCAACTGCAAAGCAATGAATTTATTTTAAGTTGTAGTAATGAAAGATGATTTTGTATTTAATTTAAGAAAACTTTAACATTAAGCTTTCAATTTCGTTTCGGTATATTTATAATTTCTTTTTTAAACCTCAATTTTTGGCAGCATTTTTATATTTATAACATACATTTCTAGCTAATTGTGCCTTACCTTTGACGCGTTTTTGTGGTCAAAATCGCTGATATAAGCGAGGTGCGGCACTGACAACCTTGCCTCTCTTTAGTTTAGACACTGAAAGTTCCATAAACTGAATGAAATGTGCCTTTTTTCTTATTGGCAAAATCGGCGCGAGTCTATGCTGAACAGATAGGATTTGAGGCATGCCGCAAATCTGACGTCATAAACAAAAAGACAATTCGCTTTATTCTCGCCAAGTTGGAATAAGCGCATTGCAGAAGTTTTCGACTACAGTATAAGTTTAAAGTTTAAAAATAATGGAGAAAGATTTAATATTGAAGCTAAGAAACTTTTCAAAACTAAGCTTTCAATCTAAAGTTAACATTTTAAAAAAAGGTAGGCCTATTCCAGATCTAAAAAATTTGCTTCAGACAACTGGACGAAAAAAGGTAAATTGCCCCTTTCATAAGGAGTGGTACACAAGAAAGGAATGGTTGTGTAAATGTGCTTTAAGAAATTGTCTTTTCTGCTATCCCTGTCTCTTATTCTCAACAAGTGACAATGTTTGGACTAAAACTGGATTTTTGACTTGATGAATTTGCCGAGAAGTCTTAGCAAGCATGAGAAAGACAATATTCACATTCCAAGTCAAATTTCTTTCAAAACGTTTGGAACTTCAAGAATCGATTTGGCCCTAAATGAACAGCAGAGACTTAATATCAGCCTTCACAACTCGAAAGTTAAAGAAAACCGAGAAATTTTAAAGGTTCTCATTAATGGAACATGCTACCTAGCTAATCAAGAGTTAGCCTTTCGTAGAAATAATGAGAGTGCGACTTCGTTTAATCGTGGTAATTACGTCGAACTTATTTACGCTTTTGCTGAAAATGATGAAAGAATTTCTCGTCATTTGGAGACTTCCACAGTGTTTTCTGGTTTGTCATGATATAATTGAAGCAGTGGCAGAGATTATTCGAACTGATATCAGAAAAGATATAAATAAAGCCTCCTTTGTTGCTATAGAAGTTGACGAGACGACAGATGTTACGCAAAAGGCCCAGATTTCTGTTATTTTTCGTTATGTATGTGAAGCTTCATATATAGTCAAGGAAGCTTTTTTGGGGTTTGATGATGTGAGTGACGACAGACGAGCTTCTGCAATAGCTCAATATGTCTTGGAAATATTACAAAAGTTCAACTGTGTGGAAAAGCTGGTAGCGTAGACTTATGACGGAGCATCTGTAATGTCATCTGAATTGAATGGGGTGCAAGCCAAGATAAAGGAAAAGTGCCAAAAGCAATGTTTTTGCATTGTTATACCCACAAACTGAACTTATTCTCTTACATTCAGCAAAATGTATGCCTGAGTGTAAAGCTTTTTTTAAAACGCTTGAGGGTTTAAGTGCATTTTTTAGTAAATCGACTAAACGCACACTTACTTATTAGATAATGTTGTGAAGCGTCGTTTGCCAAGGACATCACCCACAAGATGGAGCTCAAATTCTAGATTGTTGCAAACGGTCAGCATGTACCACTCTGATCTACTTATGGTTTTCCGTGTTATTGGTGACGCTGAAGATAAGTGGGACAATAATTCGGTAATGAAGGCAGCTGGATTTGAGCGGTGGCTCTTAAAGACGAATACCTGCTTTTTGATTATCGCTTATGAGGAAATTTTTAATAAGACTGATGCGTTGTTCAGAGTGCTGCAAAACAAATTAATGGACATTGCATTTTGCTGCGCGCAAATACGCGACACGATTGATTATGTTGAGCGACAGAGACAAGAGTTTGACAGTTTCTATCACCGATTTGAGCAGAAATGTGCAACACTTCATCTTCCTGTTCATTTTCATGTGCAACTGGCGATATGCGTCAAATAAAAGACAAAAAAAAAAAAAACATTTTACAATATTTTGGATGATATTATTGTTCAACTAAAATCGAGGTTTAAAAATTTCAGTGTACCGTCCTTACTAGGTTTGGTCGATTGTTCAAAATTTTCCGAAATGGCTCAAGAGTTTGATGACACCAAATTACAGAGCCTGTCAGAAAAGTATGCTAAAATTTTCGACTGTGTAAAACTAAAGGCAGATCTCATTGGACTCTACAGCTCACAAACGGTTAGAAATAAATGTAAAACTCCAGCACAACTTCTCAGTTTTTTGTACCAGAACGATTTAATTCAGATAGTTCCGGAGGCGACAAAGTTACTGAAGCTAGCGCACACAGTACCCGCAACAACATCATTGGTGGAAAGATCCTTTTCTGCACTGAAGAGAATCAAAACGTATAATAGAAATCGAACTGAAGAAAAGCGCCTTTCGTCGTTGGCAATAATCGCAATTGAGAAGGAGCGACTACAAAAGTTGCGACAAAATAAAGAGGATTTCTACAACAACGTCATAGATATTTTTGTCCAAAAGGATAGGCGAATGGATTTTATTTTCAAATAAATATGGAAGCATGCTGGTTTTTATTTTATTTAGTAGGTAACTGTTATTTGTTGTTGATTAAAAATTATTTGTGCCTCACCAACCAAAAGCCTCACCGCACGTCACTGTAGTTAAATGCATATTAGCATAACTTTGCGCTTTATGATGCCATATTAACATAACGTATTTTCGCGGTTAGTGACGACGAGCTTTTAACAGTTATTACTACGAACATTTTATCTCTGAGGTGCCGATTGTTTTCTGACCGACGAAACGTCAGTTTAAATAAAATTGTGCAAAAAGTATTATTAGAAGCGATGCAAATAGAAGCAATTTCGGGACTTTTAATTTAAAAAAAATTTTAAATCCGGTTTTTTACCTTTAGTTAATGCATAAATCAAAGTTTTAAAGTGCCTAGCTGAATTTTGTATCAGGAAAAGAGTACTTAAAATAGGCTAATTACCAAGGTTGTAACCTTGTAAAAACTTACTGCATTAAAGAATATTCAGCCACTACAATTTTATAAATTTTGCTTTCTTAGATAAGGTGCAATTACAAAAAAATAATAATTTGAGTTTATATATCAGCTGATAAAAAATATCTTTACTATGTCGTACTGGACAAAGCGTCGCAAAATTTTTAAGACATTTAAAAATTAGACATTTAGAAAATGATGTTTCTGAAGAGATTAATTCAGTACCAACCAGCAGCAAAAAATATTCTCAAAGCGACGAAGCCAGTACTTCATACTTCACACCTTTTTATAAACAAAACGACATTTTCAATAGCTTTGAAGGCCAAGATGATTTTGAAAAAGCAAATTCAAATGATTTTGTGACGGTGAATAAAACAGATGATATACGAATAATGCTACAACTTTGGGCTGTTGAACATAACATCACTTTTGCCGCATTGCGTGATCTATTTCAACTGTTAAATAACTTTGACTTTCATTTGCCTAAAGATCCACGAACCTTACTTGCGTCTTTAAAATCATGTGATGAAAAAATTAAATCGTTGGCCGGCGGATTTTACTATGATTTTGGTATAGAAAATGGTTTAAGAATTCATTTTAATAACAAAATTGAAGATGTTTTAAGGTTGCTCAAAATACAAATAAACATTGATGGCATTCCTCTTTTTAAAAGTAGCTCCCTTCAATTTTCGCTAATCTTAGGGATGTTAATGGAAGCCAAAAATAAGTTAGAACCGTTTGCTATTGGTGTCTTTAAAGGTACTAGCAAACCAAAAGATCCTGTACTTTATCTTAGTGCATTTGTAGAAGAAAGGAAGATTCTTAAAATTAAGGGTTTTATTTATAACAATGAAGTATATAAAGAAATGCAGTATATTTTGTTTGACAAGTGGCGGAAATAAAAAACGACTGAACTGAACTGAACTGAACTGAAGTTTATAATGTTGAAGTAATAAATGTTGTTTGTGATGCTCAAGCTAGATTTTTTGTTAAACAAGTAAAAACTTGTGCTGGGTATTCAGGCTGTGACAAATGCACACAATCTGGATATCATAAAGGAGAAAAAATGATTTTTCCTGAAACAAATGCTCCTTTCCGAACTGATGGTGCATTTGATAAAATGGAAGATGAAGATCATCATCGTGGAAGTAATCCATTTGATGGATTGCAGCTTGGTATGATCAGTCAGTTTCCTTTAGATTATATGCACTTGGTTTGCTTAGGGGTAATGAAACGGCTAATTATGTCGTGGGTTTTTGGACCAAAGACTGTACGAATTGGACCTCGGGTGCTGGAGCTAGTTTCCCAAAATATAAAGAAATGCAGTATTTTTTATACCAAGAAAATTTGCAAGAAAGCAACGAAGTTGCATGGAATACAGAAGATGGAAAGCAACTGAATTTAGACTATTTCTTTTGTATGTTGGTCCCGTTGTTTTAAAAGGAGAAATAGCCGAACAATTATACCAAAATTTTATGCTACTTTCTGTTAGCATTCAAATTTTTGTTGACCCTTCGTTGTGCTTAAAGCATTGTGATTTTATTGAAAGTCTGCTTCTGGCTTTTGTTGACCATTTTGAAAAATTGTTTGGAAGCAGTAATTTAGTATACAATGTACATGCATTAATTCATTTGGTTAATGATGTTAAGAAATTCGGAAGTTTAGATAACTTTTCGTCTTTTCCTTACGAATGCTTTTTATACAAATTAAAGCGTTTAATTAGGAGTCCGAAGCATGCCTCAAGACAACTAATTGCCAGACTTCAAAAAAAATCTGCTACTCAGCTTTTTATTTTGAAAGCACACGTCATTTAGTTTAGCTAATTCTTAACAAGGAACACACTTGTGGTCCAGTACCGCCTAATTACTCTTACTGTAGACAATATAATGTGTTGTGCCTTAAAGTTTTAACTATCACTACCGAGCAGCCTGACAACTGTTTTGAAATCAATGAAGACATTGCTTTTGCTGTAAATATACTACAAAATTCATCAAATATTTACATGGTTTTTAGAAAATTTAAAATGATTGTGTCGTATTTTTCTTATCCATGTTCTTCAAAGGCGTCATATAAAAAAAGTATCTGACCTCGATAAGAGTTTAGATGTTTGCCACATTACCCTTATACAACGCAAAATAGTTTTACTTCCTTTAAATGAAAAAAGTTTTGTTGCTTTATCTTTAATCCATTCTTAATTTTCACTATTCTTCTTAAATGTTAGTATTATTGCCATTTTCAAAATGAAATACACCTCGACCTCATATTTGTGTACTGTATAAAAATTTTTTCATATCTTTCAACCTAATAATTTTTTTCTATATTTTGAGTAAATTTTGACTTTTTGGTCTAACCATATTGGCGTGTTATAAAAGCTTTTGTGGACAAATTTCGTTTTGTAGTTGCCAAGACGCTAATCGGTTTCAAAAAGATAAATTGTACTTTTGGTCGACAGTGAAATAAAAAAATTTCAGTTTTCACGATAAAGAATATTAATAAAGAAGTTTTTTCGTAACAATTATAATTCTTAGAAAAACTTTAATTCATTTAGAAAAAGAATTTCATGCATCAACAATCACAAGCGTATCCACGGAAGGGTTTCTAAACGCATTCATTGGAGACTACTACCGGAAATTAAGAAGATTAAAAGTTTTTTTCCGCCGCTTTTCGTCTTGCCAATACAATAGATCAAAGGTGTTTTATTTTATGGTCGAACTCGCGTTATTGCTTACACATAAAAAGTGGTTTTTCTCTCCGCTTTTCTTAATTTATTTTAAGAAGAGAGGTAATTTTTAGAAGCTTTGATAAGGACTGATGAAAGTTGATTGTTTCGCAATGGGCCCTTATTGTGAAAAATTTAATTTAGCCAATTACCTATTATAGCTCTTGAAACAAATGTTTCATTTAAAACTCTTTAAAAAAGGCTGTTTGGAAAACTCGAACGTTTTCGCCTAGCTCTCTTCAGGAAGTCACTAGAATGAATTGAATATTGTTAGTCGTCGTCGTCGTTTGAAGGGTATCCACTCCAGGTCAGACACAAACAGGACTGGGACCGAGGGTTTATCTTTTTTCTACCCCAGACTGCTGCACTGCCTGAATTAGATGCTGGCAGTGATGTTATTAAGCTAGCATCGAGTTTCGTCATCCAAAACCTTCAGACCTCGCGCTCCATGTGGTGCCCGATGTATAGGGCACGCTGTTAGTACATGGTCTGCGGTTTGCTCAGAGGCGCCACACTCGCAATTCGGTGAAGGAGCGAGACCCATTTGTGCATGGACGAATGGAATCGCCCAACACCAGTCTGCAGGCAGTTGAGCTTAACCCAAGCTGCTCGGGGTAAGCCCATCCCAACAGGCCTGGCACCGGTCCCGGGAACAAAAACACGGAGCCTGGAAGCATTTTCACAGTACTCCGTTTTCCATTTGTGATTTGTCCATTCAGAAGCGCGGATGCCAAGTCTGGCAAGGTTGTTCAAAAGATTCCGCATTGTTAGTATATTGTTAGTATAAATGTAAAATATCTTTCTTTTTAGTTCCAAATTTTAACACAAAACTTGTATAATTTCTTTCTTTTTTGGCCAAAAACTTTTTACGCTGACGAAACGTAGTTTTACTTTATTAAATATTTTCAATTATTATGTTACTAACCTTAATTTTTAGCCAATCAGAATCAGTATTAAAAACTTTTGAAATACTACATTCAGTTCTTCAATTCATTCTAGCGAAATCTCCTGAACGGAGCTAGTCGAGTTTTTCAAACAGTCTTTTTTAAGTCTACTTAATTAACAAAAGAGTTTCAAATGAAACATTTGCTTTTAAGAGCTCTACTAAAGTATTGTACCAACAAAAACTTTTTCAATTATTTATTGTTTCTGAAAATTTCGTTAGCATTCTCTGGCTTCATAGGATTGAAATTACTTAAGAACCTTCCTAATCTTCATCGCAGTCTCATCGTATTTGATTTACGTTCTTTTTGTATTCCTGGCAATAAATTAATCGGCATTGTATTTAAGATTGCTAAATGCAGGGACTTGTGATTTTATTGTTCTTTCCGCCATTTTTAATCGCTGGAACCACGTGCTTTGTCAGAAATGCTTTATTGCTGGTCAGGTGACGTCCACCGTTTATCTATAAATTGCTGAAGAGACGTATACATTAATTTAGAAAAGGTTTTTTCGCATTAGACATTTTTGTTTGATATCGTATTTCGAATTTCGTAGTAGCTCCGTGGATCTATACTTATACAGTCGGCTCCGTTTAACTGGATCACTTTGGGCCGAGGGCTTTGATCCAGTTAGCCGAAAAGATACAAAACTGTAGGCCTATTTAAAAAAAGTCAAATTTTTTTTAGTCAACAAAGAAACCCAAGTTAAAAAAATAATGAAATGAGAATCAATAATCAATAATACAACTGTATTTATTAATCAAAACAATGTACAGTACTTTATTAGTTTTGCTGAAAAAAACGTAATATAGTCGTCTGTTTCAAGTCAGCCGTAAGTAACTTGATGCTTTTTTCAACTTTGCCAACAGATTGTCATGGTCTGCAAAACCTCGTCCCAGCAGACCCCGTTTGAGAGCACTCAAAGCGTTACGGGTCTCTGTAACCGTTACTGAATAGCGCGTGGCGTGTTTGACCACGTGATCAGTGATTGAGCTACGTGTCATGTGAAATGTGGAAACACGTGCCGTGCGAAATGTGGAATTTTACTGTGAGTTTTCATGCAAAAGTGATCCAATTACACGAAAAATTGATCCAGTGATCCAGAAAAGCGGCGTACTTTTACGTTGAAAATGCTAAATATAATTTGGGACTTAGAAAAATGATCCAGATAACCGAATGATCCAGTTATCCGTGAGCCAGTTAAGCGGAGCCAACTGTACTAATTTGGCTTGAATAAAGCTTTTGTCTATTTCTAGTCGCGAAATTAGTAAGTTATAGGGAAGAGGTAGGATTGGAGAGATTCATCCAACGAACTCTCTTGAAGACATTCACCAACCAGAAGACGAACTTTCTGAAGTAGGAAGGATCTTCTTTAAGAAACTAGTATCATTATTGACGTCAGGTTATTAATACTCGTAATCTTGACTAAGTAGGTCAAAGTTAAATACGTTTGCAGTGAGGCCAACATAATTTTCGATATTACTTTGTCACCATTCAACTAAAAGTGAAAAATGTTCAGTTTCTTTATTTTTAAGTAAATTTTGCAAACTAAATGATAAAATATTGGATTCTGATTGCGATTATTTCCTCAATCTCGCTTCAAAATCAGAGATCAGAAAAATAAAACAGAAAAGTTGTTAAGTTTTAAATAGTTAAAATTTATTTAATTTTATTCAATTTATGTACTTTTTTTGAGTAAAGCAAATTTTATTCCAATATTATGGTAGCCATGATTCTTATTTTGTATGTTTATTTTTTGTGACGTAAGTAATGTGTCCTCTTTGGGGTTTAAAATACGCTGTTTCTTTGAAAATAATACAATTGTAAAAATAACACAATTGTAAATTTTTACTTGATTTGAAAAGTTTATGCTTATGATATTATTTGAAGTGAATTCAGATTTACTTTTTCAACACGTAATAAATAATTGATTTGCTGAAAATTGAACTACTGATCAAATAACTTAAATTAACCTTTGAATTGAAGGAATTTTTTTGATTGATTAAATATCTTTTAAACCAGAAGAGATTCAGTTATTTATATTATGAATTAAAAAGTTTATTATGCATTGTGCAGATAGCAACTCTTTAAAAAATGTATGTTGTTGTAATTTTCACCAGCACAAATGAAGTTGGGTGTATTCCAAGTACGAGCGTAATTGGCTTATTTCCGATTCTGAAACTTACTCGCCGAATTCGGGTAATTGTGACATTGCACATGCCATAAGGGCAAAGGCAAGTCCTGATCCAATGACTTGGAAATCGTATGCAATACGGTGTTTACCAAACAGCAATTGTTGTAAGTGAAGAATAATTAGTCAGACAATAACCTTTTTAATCACAAATTATAAATTATCTTAGATACTTTCAAAGAAGCAAATAAAAAGGCAAAATTAGCCCAGAAGAAATCAGACCTTGCATCAGAAAACGACAGAACGATTACTCAAAAGTAAGATCAAAGATTTTTAAGTTGTAAATTGATATGATAAATTACACACCCTGCGCTAGTAGACCTACCATGTAAAGGTATAATTTGCTTTTTGTACTAATCTTGGCGGATGATTCAACTATCAAAATAATATCATAAGTTAAGAAACAATGCTAATGTAAAAAGTGTCAATTGTAAGCCAACTTGTTTATAGTTACTCTCCAAATACTGCATTGCGGTAAAAACAATCTTAATTGTTGCTGCAGTATAATAGTAGTGTTCTCTCCATCGGCAATTTTGATTAAGCCTTGACAAATATACGCTTGACAGGTAACAAGTTCTATTATATAACGTATTTCTGGCCATAGCCATGATACTACAGACCAAAATACTCATGGAAAGAACTGTTTTGTCAAAAATTACGCAAGCATCGTCCAAACCATAATTTGGCTTAATTTCGCAAATACGCCCGAATTTTTTGAAAGAATCAACTTTGGACCAAAAAAGATTCACTGTTTCAAAATTGATTGCTGCACTGTATTTTTGTTTTTTGTAGGCTGGCGGAAATGTTAATCACAATACAATACGGCACAAGCGTTACGAGTTTTACGCTACTTCATACAAAATCTCTTAAATGATTAGGAAAGCGTTTTTGTCTCACGCTTCGCCGCGAGGTTGGAGATGGTGGAAAGACTTCATCTTCAAAATGGACGTGACGTTCGTCTGATGTCATCATTTCCTCTTTAGGGTCTCCCCCTTCGGTGGGGAAAACGTCTATTGCGCCAACAGACTCGACCGCTCGGTAGTTTTATGTGATAGTCGCGGTTTCTCCCGATGCCGATGATGAGTCCCGATCGCAACCATTTTTTTGAAATAGGGTCTTGTATTTGAACATGTTGTCCGATTTTAATGGGCTGAGGTGTTTCGCTCGTTTATTGTATTCTGTTTCTGCAGCCACTTGTAGATTTGATAAAGCTGCATCCCACTTGTCGAATTTATTTTGCCAATCTTTCTTGAAATATTTCAGTTTAGCTGGGACGATTGAACGTAGCGGGGCGCCGTATAAAATTTCGGCTGGTGATAATCCGTGGGCCTTGGGTGTGTTGACCCATTCGATTAGGCCGCTGCTAAATTTATCGCAGTCGAGACTTCCATGCTCAGCAGTTTTGGCAACAAGGTGTTTCATGGCCTTCACTGCTGCTTCTGCATGTCCGTTTGACTGTGTGTAATGTGGAGTACTTATGGTGGAAGTTACTCCCCGTTTCTTAAGAAACTGTTGAAACTTGCTTAATGTGAATTGTGGCCCTCCATCGGTTCTGATTCGTATTGGTACACCTGTGTCCACGAAAAATTTTCTTATAGTGCTGATTATCTGATGTGAACTAGGGTCATGAGAGAACTCGCTGAGCTTCATCCATCCCGACAGACGGTCTACATAAACCAGGTATGTCTTACCGGCATAATAAAATAAGTCTGCAGATACGTCTTCAAAAGGTCTTGATGGGAGGGGATTGCGTTGTAATGGTTCTTGTTGCAAGCTTGGCTGGTGCTCTTGGCATTTCGTGCAGGCTTCAACGGTATTTTTGATGTCACTATTGATTCCTGGTCAGTACACTATTTGACGCGCTCTTTGTTTTGTTCTTTCGATGCCTTAATGTGAGGCATGTAGCTTTGTCAGTATTTCTTTTCTCTTCTGTACCGGCACCACAATGCGATGGCTGTTAAGGAGAATTAATCCATCTTCGAAAGTAAGCTGATCTTTCAGCTTTTTGAAAGGTTGAGCTAATGGATATTTGTTTCCTTTTGAAAAGTTGCTTTTAATAGCAGTGATTAATTGTTGTGCTGCTTCGTCCTGCTGAGTACTTTCTTTTAAATCTTCCAGCATTGGATCGATAAATGTTTCTTTTGTGACTTTTGGGTCTTTTCCTCTCAGAATTGCAGAAACGTTTTTGCAAATCATTCTGGTTGTGTCTACGTTTATGATATCTTCTGGTTCTGGGTCGCGGCACGGTGCTCGTGACAACGCGTCAGGGATTACATGGTCTTTGCCTTTTCTCCAGGTGGTGTGGAATATAAAAGCGCTGAGTTTTTCTTTAAGTCTCTGAATCCTGGGATTATCCACCATATCGAGTGTCTGGGTATTCAGGATTGACTCTAATGGCTTATGATCTACTATCAGCTCGAAATTGGGTAAGCCTTGCAGATATATGCGGCATTTACGCATAGCCCAAACAACAGCGAGCAATTCCAGTTCAACCATAGCATAGTTTGACTCAGTCTCAGTTATGAAACGTGATCCTGCTTAAACCAATTTCCACGTTTCTTGATGTTTTTGCAAAAGTGCAAAACCTAGACCTTTCAACCGAGATGCATCATTTGCAGATTGGGGTCGAATGCAACCAAAATATGGGGGCTACAAAGAATTTTTTTGGTCTTTGTAAATTTTTTTCATGCTTGGGTAACCAAAAAAAAGCATTTTTTGGTTTGAGCAAGTCCCGAAGTGGGCCTGCTGCTTCACTGAGTAGGTGGGTAAATCCGCCCAGCTGGTTTGCCATGCCCATAAAAGATCGTAATTCAGTTATGTTTGTTGGAGCAGGGAATTCAGAGATTGCTTCAATTTTTGTGGGGTCTGCTTTGATACCGTCGCTGCTCACTATATATCCGACATATCTGACATCACTTTGTAATAACTGTACTTTCTTCGGATTAAGAGTAATACCGTGTTCTCGATATCTGCTTAGTACAACCACTACGGTATTCAAGTGCTCTTGTGCGGTTTCGCCTTGAATAAGAATATCATCTACCACTTTTTTAACTTGTTCAATGTCTTGCAGAGCTTC
Organism: Diplosoma virens; assembly: GCA_963680785.1. NCBI lineage: Eukaryota > Metazoa > Chordata > Ascidiacea > Aplousobranchia > Didemnidae > Diplosoma > Diplosoma virens. Next base: position 20,926,455 of record OY796886.1, on the reverse strand, counting down.
ATCGCCTCTTGCGCAGTATTCGTCTTGAGAAGAAGCTAGTCCCATCGGAGCTCAAAAGAATTTAAATCTTCCGAAGGGCGTAATGAATGTGGTAAAGTCTTAACTTTCTTTTTCTAAAGGTACTTGCCAGTATCTTTTAGTGGCGTCTAATGTTGAGAAAAATTTAGACGAAGAAGAAATATTCGAAATAGCTTCAGCAGGCGATTTTGATGGATGGTATGGACGGCGTACGTATTTATTCAATTTCTGCAAATCAATACAGAGACGAATTCCACCATTGGGTTTTGGTACAACAACCATAGGGTGCAGCCAATCAATTGCTTCTGTTACTGGTGCAATGAGTCCGGCTTGTACAAGTTGGTCGAGCTCTGTCTTCACCATCCTTCTGAAAGCTAAAGGTATTTGGCGTGGAACAGGTAAAGCAAATGGAAGAGCATCATCTTTCAAAGAAATTTTGATGGGTTTACTGTTCATCTCCCGTAATGTTGTGTCTTCAGAAAACACATCGCTGTACAATTTTATCAACTTGTTCTCAATTTGACTAATTTCTGCTTCAGTTGGGTTCTCTGATATAATGAATCTTGTGTTCTCTGCTTTTAATATGCTTGCAAATTTTTGAGGTGTTTTTGACGAATTTATCGGTTGAGGATACGTGTCAGGTAGAATGTTAACCTATTGACATATGTACCAAGCAAGCGAAAAATCTTCTACCTCAGGACAGACGTAAATGGTTTCTTCCACGAATCGGACGCAGTATTCGATTATGCATGGGAAAGTCCCTACGGATGTTACGGTCTGCCGATTTACTGCACTAAGAGTGTCTTGACTTGGCGACATATCAAGGTCTATTCGGAGCCGTTGAATGATGTTTATCCCAACAAGACTTGCTTCGGGACCTGTGTCTAGTGTAGCTTCTGTGGAACATAACGGGACACGATGTTTAAGAGAAAAAAGATCAACAGTTATTTTGAGAGCCGCGGAGTTAGCAAAATTTGCGTTAGCATTGCACCTACGCTTTATTTGTCCCGTTAACTTTTTCTTCGTTTCTTCGCGTCTGTTAAACCCAGGTTTGTTGTGAAAGCACACTGATGAAAAATGACCTTTTTGCGACATATTAGGCACTCTGTATCCTTTGCGGGACAGAGGGTTTGACCTTTTGGTGGGCAGGTCTTTTTACCGCATTTTGTACAGGGCTTTTTATTGCGCTCTTTAGATTTAGAGAAATTTCGACGAAATTTGCTTTGGTACGCTTTTCTCTCATTCAGCTCTCGGCGTATTCGCATGTCGTCTGGTTTTGCTGACTCTTCCGATCTGCATAAATCAGTGACAGTCTGAAGATCAGGTAATGGGGATATGGCTAGGAGCTTTGTTCGAGTCTCTTTGTCATATATTCCCGACATGATTTTTGTGACTAAACGACGATTTAAACATTCATTGCACAAGTCTGCGTCTCTCGCCAAAGTTTTAATCGCGATTAAAAACGAATCGAAGTTTTCGCCAGCCGCTTACTTTTTCTCTTAATGCGACGCAATCTAACGCTATGTTTCTTTGACTCCGGATGTAATTTTTAATTTTGTCTAACACTTCGTCTGGTTTAAGTGTCGTGTCATCCGGGATAAGAAGTACGTGTTCTACGGCTTCTCGCATTTCCATCGAAAAAAAACCGCGAACCAATCCCAACTGACTGCTCAATGGCAGCTCTGTTGCAAGCGAGACCGTAGCATAATCGTTGTACGATTTACGCCATTTCGAAAATTTAGCTAACGAAATTCCCACCTGCAGTGTGGAAGGCTTTTGTGCGTCCGCTTTAGTTCGCCTTGCGTCGTTGTTTCAACTGTTGACGTCAGCTGTTTGCTCACGTAATTCGCTTCTCTCGCTGTTCACGCTTTGAGGCAGGCCCCTATTGCAAAAATCGTTTGATTATTTTTTGCATTTGTCGCTGACTTTCAACATTCTGTTTTTGTGTTTGTCTTTGCATTGACAACTGTGCTTCTAAAAAAGTTTTTAACCAAGAAGGAGGTTCATCATTATTAATATTACTATTCGCGTTTTGATTAGATTGAGGTAATTCGGCTATACGTTTGTTTGCTGCTTCTAATTCTGCTTGCAGCTCTCGTTTATTTTTCGCCATTTTTCTTTTATCTTCAATCTTTTACAAATCTCTGATCACGAACTTGCAGTATACTTCTATATTGGTTCGCAAGCTTATTTTATTCAAACAAATTTATAAGCTGACTGCCGACGACGCCATGTTATGAGTTCCACTAGTATCTGCAGTTAGCTCTTTTATTTATACGGAGTTACACGATAGTTATACGACTGAAATGTGTACCTTATAATAATAATTTATCACGCGGTTAACCACAGTTATGAAACCAGAGAGAAGGCAGCGGAGCCGTGCGCTATGACGTCACATACTATAACAGCGACTTTTTATAGAAAACTAACTTTGGCGTTAAAGTAAATATTTCAGGGTCAGACGATTATTTTTTGTTGTCACAATCAGTCAGCTTAACAGTGGAACCGATTTATTATTCTTCGAGTCAAGTCAAGAGTTTTTACAAAAAAAATAGCCTGTAAAATTGTCTTAATTCAAAACCTTGATTTAGCTTTAACAGTTTATCAAAAACATGTACAAACTATTGTTTTCTATTGTATTTTAGTTTAGATGGTATAAAACTTGTAAAAAAGGCTTAACCGAGGCGATTCATAACTTTTTATAACAAAGTGTAATCTCAAAACAAAAATTTTGAGGTAAACTCTTAATATTGTCCAATAAAGTCCGTTAGTGATTTCAATGCTCTCAATTGCTATAAATACAACATTGATTTTGGGTTTTAATTATTGTGTAGCAACTACGTCGCTAATACCAGCCATAATAAAACCACAAGTAAAAGATTCCAATGCATTCTACATTTATATATAAATCCCAACTTCATGCTTCAGAAGTCAACTCCAAACTAATCGATCGTCAACTGCTGGACGCGTTTCATCTTTTATAAAGCAACTTAAAAAGGAACTGTCACGTGACCAACACGAAGCCAAGTGGAACATTCCAACGGTTCGTTAGCTAAGTTCGCTAGTTGCAACGATTTTTTCTGATGAATATTGACCAGAGCGTTCTAAAGCTTCGGCCCTTTGTTCTTTCATAAATTTTGGTAAAGTTTTATTTTGTTATATTTTTTTCATTTGATATTGTATTTGTACAAGAAAGTAAAAAAATTAGTTGATTGAAAATTTAACTTTTTTGTGTTTTAGCAGAATTCGTTAATTCAACTCCAGTGACACCGAAAAATTTGATCCGTGATAAAGAAGGTAGGTTTTTAGAGAGGTTGATATGTGCTGGTAAATTAACTACAACAATAAAAATAAAATTTTATATGCCTTACACAAAAAATGTAGATATAACAAATTTTTCCAGATGCAAGAGACAAAATTGTACTCCGTGAATTATTAAATATTAAAGTTAACATGGAGTTAATAATGGAGGAGCTAAAATCGTTGCGCAAAGAAATTACTCAAAGTAAACAACCTCAAAATACTTTCTTCGAGCTCCCCGAGGGCATACATCTGCCACTAAAAAGTATAGAAGAAATTGATGCAATGGAAAAAAGTTTGGAGGATAAACGTGTAATGGACGTTCTGGTAAGAAATTTTATTCTGATTTAACCGCTTTGCAATTGTTTCAAAAACAAAACTCCTTTTACCTTTACTTAGGGTTGCCAACTGTGACAAGTTTCAATAAAGGAAATATGGAAAATAGATATAAACATAATTTTCAATCCCATCTATATCACTATATATATGCATCAGTGGCGTGCGGTGACCTCTGAGTCTGGCCATGCAATTTGCATGCCAAAATCTGATCATGAAAATAGGTATGTTATGGGTGTGAGATTGTAACTTTTAGTCGTAATGTCATGGTGATCAAGAACAATTTTCGCCCTAGATTTTTTATGATCTCTCTAAAAAAAAGGTCATCACTTGAAATTGTTTCCTGGTAATGCACTTTTTCTTCTGAAAATGCAGTGATCTCCAAAAAAAAAAGTCATCACTTCAAACCAGTCTCCGATTTCTTAGTTTTCGTTCTAAATTCGCGGTATTGCCTAAAATAACGCAAAAAAACGGGTCTTCGTCTCAGATCTGCCTCAGATTTTATCCCGAACAAGTAATGTTTCTCATCGAATTGAACGAATCGCGCAAAAATTCGTCATGCAATTTCTAAAAATTTGGTCTTGCAACGCATGACTTGCATGCCCTGACCGCACGCCTCTGATATGCATCATAAAAAAATAAAAATGAAAAATAGTGTAAATCTTTTTATTTTTTAAAATTGTGTTTGGTTTGACTTTTTGCTGCTTTCAACAATTGAAGGTCATCTTTTGTTTTTTCAGCAAATTCTAAACAGCTGTCTTTGAAGTTAAAGTACAGGAATATGAAAAGCTTATTTTTTATTATTTCTGCAGAGCATCTGTTTCTTTCATTTCGCCATTTTGAAGAGATAACACTAAAAATCCTTTCACAGTATGCTGATAAACCATTTCTTCTAATGATTTAGTGGGAAGGGGCAAATAATTTTTTTTGAAAACAACTTGGAAAATTGCTGGAGAACGTTTAGAAATATAAAAATGTTGATTCAGTGTTTGCAAAAATTAAATCAACTTTAAAATACACGTTCTAATCGCAAAATTGGCAGTAAGTAAAACGATATTTAAAATAAAGGACATTTCTGTACTTCATAAAGGACAAGGACGGAAAGGGTTAAATAAAGAACTGTCCTTTCCAATAAAGGACGGTTGGCAACCCTACTTTTACTAAACAGCAATCAAATGATTGTGGAATATTTTTGGAGTAATTTAAACCATCATCATTTTTTATAATAACTAAACTACTAATTTTGCAATTACAGAACTTAAGTATATTCAAAATTCATAGGATGTAGATTAAAACATTTTTAACTACCACTCATATAATTACTTTCTTATAAGTTTACGTTAAAAAAAAGTCTTAAATGCGAATTGTTACCTGGCAAAAATATACAGTAGACTTCTGTTAATCCGGATTCGGTTAATGCAAAATTTTGCTCAACTCGGATAAAACAGTACAATTATAAATTTAAATAAAAAGCTTGGGATTATCCGGACTTTGCCTAATTCGGATGATTTTGTCTGCAAATCGAATTTAAGTTACCCGAGGTTTTTTACATAACCGTATTTTAAATCTTTTTTTTTTTATACATTAATTTTTGTAGGTTTCTCGCTTGAAAATTATCGGAGGAAATAACCTGAAAGATAATTGTTGGAGAGTGATGCAGAACATCTTAAGTAATGAATTGTGCCAATTCTACAACTGGTCGGGTAAAAGTGGTAGGAAAGCGAGGATGAATCCAGAAAAAAAGAAAAACTTTCACAAGCTATTAAACGTAAGTTTAAATTTCATATATATATTTTTTGTTTTTTTTAAACCAAATTTTAATTTACAATTTTAATAAAGAGAAAATTTATTTGATTATGGTGTTGTTATATCAGTAATAATACATATACAATAATGGCTTTACAAAAAGAAAGGGGCTTGTGCTTGAAAGAAAAAAGAAGGCCCTTTTATTGGATCTTTCTGAAACAAAGTAATTACATTTTTAAAAAAAAAATTTTACGCTATTTTTATTGTTTTTTCTTTAGATTAGAGCGCAGACTTTTAATTAAGGGCATGAATTTAAAAATTTTTAAAGCTTTATAAAATTGAAGACCAAGAAAAGGTTTTAATTTTAATTGAACAGTTTTGTAAAGCTGCGATGGTGCTGCGGTAAAAGGGGAACCAATTTTTGTTTAGGAAAGGAAAAAATTAATGACGTTTTTTAAGAGAGGTTTGGTACGGCCACTTGTTTTGCGCCATACTAAGACCACTACTGCAATGTACTTAAATGAATTTAAAAAAACTTTAATGTCATCTTCAAAATTTTTTGGCTTTCTAAAGTCCTTAAAAAAAATCTTAAACTTAAAATAGATTTTAAAAATAACGCGTGAAAACAAAGAAAAGCAATTATTTAGTTTTCACGCAATATTGTTAAAATTCGTTTTAAGTTTCAGTTTTTAAAAAAGAGCTTAAGAAGCTGAAAACGTTCAAAAATTAACTGTATTTATTAGTTTAGTTGTATTGCTGGACTAATATACAAAACATACCACTTAACGTCCCGGTCAGTCCCCTAAAGCAGTGGTTCTCAACCTGTGTCCGCAAAACTTTTTAAAAAACATTGGACCATTGCTCCGCTATCATTTTTTTGTTGACACTGCTTTTTAGAAACGAAAGTAAGAACTCCGAGACAGATTCAAAGTGAAAACCTTTTTAGCAAACACTACTTTTTAGGGACAAAAATCAAGATTGGTATTCTTGCTAAGTGTGCCATGAAAGGTCTCAAGAAAGAATTTTGTAAAGGCTCCAAAGTTTCCCGCAGGAGTGAAACCCTGCCCTAAAGTAAAAAGATGTAAACTTGTTTTCAATGTCTGTAATCTGACTATGGCTACAAATTTTTTCACCAGGTCACATTGCAATGTGTTTACAACTTGTCACAAAAAACGAGCCGATTAGTTTAAAATTTACAAAAAAGCTGTAAATTTTTTATGCTAATTGTTCATTGTTTTGTGGTCTGCAGGTAATTTGTAAAATTTGCGTGTAAATATGAAATGTATAAACTTGCTTTTCTTTATATCTGTCAAATTATTTCAGATGCAATTTTGGGCAGCAATTGCCATCCAAATGCCACTGAAGCTGAAATTGAAAAAGAGTGCAGCATGTGGATGCGCACTTGTGTGTGCAAACGATTATCAGACAGTATTGGGCCAATACATGCATGTACCGTAAAAGGATACCGATACAATATCGTGCCAATTTCACATTGTTTCCTGGAATTAGGGTAGGCTATGTATTGTGTTACATGTAGGCAGCGTGGTTAGAGCGCGCTACTTTTTTATGTCTATTTTTGAAGTGTATAAACCAAAGACATGACCCGAAAAATTGTCGCCATAAACATAACAATTACCAAACCAAAAAAAATTTTCAAAGAGGGCAAACAATTTTGTTCGAATCATGGTTAGGTCTTTGTGCAATTTTACCAAGAAACCCAACGTAACAAGCAGGCTTATAACCGAGTAGCATGAATTAGCTTTGTTAAGTAGCCTACTCAATAACTTTTTGGCGCCCAAAAATCAATTAAAAAGAGTTATACGTTGAAATAATCAATTTTACCCCAAAAAAAATTTTATGGTTTAATTTGGTGTACAGCACATTAAAATAAACTATTTGGTCGTAAAATATTGCGTTTCATTTTATCTCTATACTGTATTTATCCTCCCGGACGCGCAAGAAAACGACGAAGGAGCTAATACAGAGGGCAAGCAAGTACCCCGACCTGCTTCGGGAGATTCCAAGATATTGCTGTCCAGTTAAAATTTTTTATTTGAATTTTCAGTTTTATAGAGATATGACTGAAATATAGTAAACCAGTGGTTCCCAACCTTTTTTTTATAGCGACCCAATTTTTAGAAACAAAACAATTTCAGGAATCTTGCGACCCAAAAATAATGCTGTCAAGATCACAAAATTACATCGCTAATTTAATGCAACAATTTTCATTAGCCTAATGAGAAATTTGCGCCTGCATGGCGTCTGCGAGTTTTTGAAATTGGGGCTTCACTTTACTTAAGCACAGCCGCAGGTCAGCTTCGACGTCCAACCGATTTTGATGTTTTGTTTTCAATACACACAGTGAAGATGGAGGATACAAAAGTGTCAAAAGTAAAAAAAATTAAGTATTTGGGATCAACGGTGCAAGAAAGTGGTAGTTGTGAGAGGGAGGTAAAGAAGAGAGTGCAGGCAGGATGGAACGGATGGAGAAAAGTATCGGGAGTAATCTGTGACAGGAAGTTACCAGCTAGAGTAAAAGGAAAAGTATACAGTTCAGTGGTGTGACCAGCAGTGATGTATGGACTTGAGACGGTGGCAGTCACAAAGAAACAAGTGGAAGAGATGGAAGTCGCAGAGGTGAAAATGTTGAGGTTTGCCATAAGACTGACGAAAAAAAGACAAGATTAGAAACGAGAGTTCATCAGAGCTCCAGTTAAGGTAGAACGGTTAGGAATGAAGATGAGGGAAGGCAGGCTGAGATGGTATGGACATGTCATAAGGAAAGGCCAAGAGTATGTAGGAAGAAAGATGATAGAAATGGAGTTACCGGGAAAGAGGAAAAGAGGGAAACCAAAAAGAAGATTTCTAGATGCAGTAAAAGAAGACATGGGGGAAGTTGGTGCGAGGGAGACGGACGTTGAAAACAGAACAATTTGGAGAAAGATGATACGCTGTGGCTACCCCTGATTGAAGGAAAAGGCCGAAAGAAGAAGACACACAGTGCGTTAAATGCAGTTTTGAAAAGCCAAGTTGTCGCAAACGGAAACAATTTTCTTATCACAAATTTTGAAACTGCTGGATGCACTGGATTCATGGAAGCCCAAAAGTAGATATTTGCAGAATCTTTTGGTATTTTTGTTTTAAAGACGCAAAAGAAATACGATTTGTTGCTTTTGTTGTCATGTCCATAAACTCTTTTGTAACATGGAGAGGTAAGGAATAAAATTGGGAGGGCCGTGTCAATTTTTCAAATCAAATGAGAGAAACAAAAAATTGTGTACTAAAGTTGACTATTTTTTATTCGGGCACAAACTTTCGTGGGCTACTGCTCACTTCGTCAGGTGCAATGGAATAAAAATGCAATCAAAACAAAATTTACATCAACGGCATTAAACGTAATTATTGAATACTGGGCGATGCGATTGGGAACGCGTGAGCGGGGATGTCTGATCTGTCTTTCTAAATTAATTCCTAACTCACTTTATTAAGCTTCTAATTCAAATGCGGTTTAAATTTAGAGATTATACAGAACGAACAATTAATAAAAAAAAAGGCGAATTAAGAAATTAAATTTTGGCGGATAAACAATGAGCTGTTGGACAACGTGTACAATATTCATCAATATTACAATGTTACAATATGACAGTGTTAAACAACGTGATTCTTTCAAATTAACAATTTAACATCCAAATATCTAACCGAGAAAAAACAGGATATAAGTTGTTGTTAATTTGAAAGAATCACGTTGTTTAACACTGTCATATTGTAACATTGTACTATTGATGAATATTGTACACTAATTTCACACATAACGCTAGTTGTTGCTAATTTTAGATTTTTTTTGTATCAGCATATGGTAAAAATATGGTAGAAAAAACTTGACTTGTGCATTGGCTTTATTTATCGCTCTAGGCCTCTTAATTATAACCTCTCAAATGTGACATATAAGGCCGTGTCTATTAGTAGGCCATGCACAAATTAAAAACGTTTTTCCTAATTTAAGTTTATAATCCCATAAAATTGAACACACTTGCACGACAAAAGTTTATGCTGAAACCTAAGCAAGAAATGCACTCAACTTAAATTTCATTACCTGTGTTACTGTTGCTTCGCTATCTTATTCACGTAGTATGAAATTGCTCTTTTGTCTCCACAGTCACACACTTTTAAATTTTTCACCCGAAAAAGCGAAAGGTGACAGCGTTCATTTCGCCAACAGATGATTGCTTTTGGCGCGAAAAAGTATTGCAGCTTCGTTGCTTATAAAACCACTATGATAAAACTTGCAAACGAACATTTTCCACTGAAGATTTTATTTGCTTTTGTACTTTGTTACACTTGATCATATGGTATTGACTCAAGCAAGACCAAGAAACAATTAGTAGTGTTTTGTATTGTACCAGTATAAAACATTTACACTCTCGTTAAAGTAATCTCCCGGTTCGCAACCTAAATCTAAACAGCAAATGCAAACTTAGCTTTTAGGTGCGAGCATAGCACCTTCCTAAGCCATTATTACGTAACTTAAGGCTTGTACGATTATCAGCTAAAACGAAGGCTATCATTATTAGTGCTATTGTTTAAGACTGAAATATGCATCAAGTGACAATTCATGACTTGTTTACATTATGAACTTTTTTATGGTCTGTTTGATTTGCTGTATACCGTATATCAATAAACTACTGTAAAAGTAGAATTTTATTTTTTTCAACATTTTTGCGAAACTAAAGGAAAAACAAGCGACCCAACTTTGGGTCGTGACCCATACGTTGGGAACCACTGTAGTAGACTACTGCTTGCTAAGACCACCAAGCAGGAAATAGTGCCGTTAACTATCTTTCCTAAGAATACAACAGGATGGCGCGAGTAGGTTTGAACCGATACCATCACAATTACACTCCTGGCGCTCTTCACCACTTGACCAAATTGCCGACCTTTTTTTTTCTTCCAATAAACATTTTTACTGGTGCATTTTGTTCAGAAGTCGACATATATGCATACATACAAAATTTTTTACCGAATTTATAAATCAAAAATCAAAGTTTTAAAAACTTTATTGAAATTTACAAACAAAAACTCGTTTTTTGCTTATTTTTTTGCAATTTTTCAAGCAGCTATAAACGGTTTTAATGTTTTGTTTTTGTACTTTTTAGCATGTATTTTAAAATTTTTGGGACTGCAATAGTGCAATGGCGTCAAATTTTTCGCTTTTTTTTTTATAATTTCTGAATCAGCAATATAAATTTTGACATAAATGTACGTATTTTACAATATTCCACCAACTTCGAGCCTCTTGTAAAAACTTTTAGCACGCTCCCCACGGTGGTGCGTAATTTTTAGTTCCCAAATCTTTGATCTATATCATACAAATGTTCACCAATTAAAAATTTGCTAAAAATACATATTGTTTTTATGCAGGTGAAAAAAATGTGTCTCTGATTGTAATGGAACAAACATGCCATGCTATTTTGATTCACTTTTTGTAAAAATTGTTGACAATACAACTTTGTTAGCAGCTGTAGCGTGACAATAACTGCTTGGGTTAATTGATTTTACAAGTATACAATGCCGGCAAAAAAAATCTTTACATTCGTTCGGCAATAAAAAACTTTACATGAAAATTTCGCGCTAATCTTTTTCCTTACTGTTCGCACCAAAAGCATTACATCACAAAAGCGATAATACCTACATAATAAGTTACCTTGTTGCTACAATTCATAAAATACTGATTGTCGTAATATTTTATTTGCATTAAATAATATCATTTGAGATAACGTGTGTATAATGTACTTTGTAAAAATATTTAGTCAATGTACAGATTTTTTTGCCGGCATTGTATTTGCAAGCATGTAAAATTTGAAAAATCATCAATAGGCCAACAGATGTTTTACGAATTGTGTTTGAATAAATTCAATTGGTAAAAATGGTGATATTTTGTTCCATTACAATCGGTTGGATTAAAAATCATATTATCAATGAAACCTATTATTTTATACGTTTAATACATACTACATACTTTCATCTACTTAATATAACTCACCTAAAAGGTCTAAATTTAAAAGATTTTTTTAATAAAATCAAATCTTATTATATTGCTGTTTTAAAACTCGTAAATTGGTGGGTCAAAATTGCTTAATTAAAAGCGGAGATAAAACAACGTGATGTATCAAAAAGAAACGTAAAATCAAACAGATTTTGAAAACTGAGGTTTTAAACCTATTTTCAGTGGTGAGAACAGCAGTTAACACTGCTGGTCTCACCACTGAAAATAGGTTTAAATCTACAGGTATGAGAACGATGCGGTGCTTTGAATAATAGACGGCCGATTTGACTTTTTCATGCGTTATTAATATAGAAATTTTTTCTGCTTTCTGCCAAATAATGAAGAACAGAAACTATCGAGTTTATTCGAAATCACATTATCTAAATCCAAAACTAAATTCATATGTAAACGACTCTGGCACATTGCTACAAGACCTAGTTTCACATGTAACTTTAAGCCTAATTAATTTGTACATGAAAATGTCTAGAGTCTGCAAAGTCGATTTCAAATCTGAAATCGTGAAGTTTAGTTATCTTTCAATGAAATTAAAAATTGATCGTTGACTGGCAGGCAAAAAAAAATGACGACTACAAGTTAAACGAAACATAGAGCTTAAAAAAAATTGCGTCAAATTTACAAAAAAATCCGAAGCAAAAAATCCTTTCAAGGAGCTTTGCAGTGTGTTCTTTAAAGTGAAAAACACAAACCCTTGAAGCGGCAACAATAGAAAACAAAATTCTTAGCAAATAAAAATTAATCTTCAACTGGAAATAGAAAAAAAAGACGGAGCAAATGTTGTAAAAAAAAACGCAATAAATAAAAACAGTGGATGCCAGAGGTTAGGCATCTTTTCGTTGTCGCTTAACAAATTCTACGAATTCATCCATAAGAACTGGCCCTGCGAAAACACAAAAGTGCAAGGAATATTGAGAACATTTTACGGTAAAAAGACGAAGCTTTTTCAATAAGTCATAGTAATTTTTTTTTTTTTTTTTTCTGATAAATTAGCTAAAAAGGTTCATGATATATTGAAAAAAAAAACACGGTAAAAAGGCATCAAAGCCTTTTTAATAAATCATAGTTTTTTGTTTGTTTTTTATTTCTGATAAACTAGCTAAGGTAGATATTTATAACCACCTCAAATTTTTTTATTTTGACAGAAAAACTAACCTTTTTCAAAAGAACCAGTCAGGGTTTATATCTACACTTACTCTTTTTTTATCGCTACATTGTCTTACATTTGTGCTTACATCGTCTCACATCAGTTGCATTCATCTGACGCAAGAAATTTTGCAAATTCTTATTAAATCTCCTGCGTTCAAATCAATTTCGTCATCTTTGGTAATTTATCTTTCTTCTCAAACATCTGACGCGACTAACGGTCAGATCCAGAACGACCTAAGTCAGCGCACTTTTTCGCTTATTTTCTTATTGCTTTCGGTTAATTCTAGCAAATAAAGTTGTTTTTAGCGCAAATAATGGCGAAATCAAACAACTTAACTGCTATGTAGGCTATATATGACCGTAACTAACCGTTTGGATGCTGAACGCAGCACGTATTGTTACACGGTAGAAAAACTTACACGCCCCATCCATATCGTAGTTCGATAAATCGCTTTGAATGGATCTACTAAACTCTAAGATATTGTTCCATTGATCACGATTAATCGCCTTGCATTTACTTTCCTGTAAAAAAATAATTTGCCATAAAAACAGTAGCACGAAGCCTAAGGATTTTAGCCGCCGAAGTAACAACAAATTAATGATTATACGTAGCCTACAAGGTCAAATATAGCATTTAAAAGTTTTAAATGTTTTAGGTGTGAATGACGATAGCTTTGGTCAATTTTCTTGGCACGTTTTTTAGTTCGAATACTGATTTCAGTCGAACGAGATGCTGGCAGCATGTAATTGTGAGAGTGATGCAAATTGTCTCGCTTGAGCTGCTGATGGTTCTCGCCAATAGTAATTCCAGTCTTAAATGGAAGCGCTTGGGTTCGACTAAGTTTCGAAACTACTATTGGCAGAGAGCATCTGGAGATTTTTTCAATTATAAGGGCTTCACAAAAATAGTAATGATGTTAAGGAAGTTACTTCATTTTCTAAACTGAACAAAATTAATTTTGCAAAACCAGTTCTTTTATCACACACACATATACGGAAATCACAATAACGAAGTGTGTTTGTACCTTAAGATATAGCTGAAACTCTGGATATAAAGACCATTTATTCGACAGAAGAAGATCTAGCATTGCTTTAGCAGTGTCTAAATCCAATGTTCGTTGCCCGGATTCCTATCGAAATCATGATACTGTTATGCATTTAAGAAGTAAATGAAGTTAAACAAGAAAAGAATCTAAAACGCTGGCAAGACTTTACCTTTGCAAAATCAAAAGCATAGCGAAAAATAATCTTAAACTGTGAAGGATCGTCGAGAACCGCTCGTAAGTACGGTATTTTGTTATTTAACTTCGCTGCGCTGTCGCATCTACAAAGAAAAAAAAATCCAATAAGTGAAACAATTAGAATTTTCCATCAATTTCAAAATAACGTAAAAAACTCAACTGTAAATTTTGCATTCCTTTGGTCCACTCATCTAATGTAAAAAAACCCATGTTTTGCGCGTTCAGTTTTTGAGCTAGAACGAGCATTACAATATCATCTGGCTGGACACCGATTGCTTTGCACAGACGTTCCATTCCTTCGGGCTCAATTTGGTCATTTTCTATTAAATCGACAATAATTTGGTCTCAAAGAAATGTTAGAGCAATAGTGATAAAGAACCGGCTAAAGTAAAAACTTTGAATCAGCCAGATTCGATTAGAATCAAAACCAATATTAAATGGATGGATAATAACTTTATTAATGAAAATTTTTGTAATCATCAAAAAATTATTTTAAACGAAAAATAATTGCATATTCGGTAACACTGTTCATAAAAATATTTGACCGGTATCTTTAAAATGTACAGATCAGCGTGGTCGACGTAGTCGGCGTGGTCGGTTGGTTGGTAAAAGAATAATCATTCTGTAAACTTTGCGTGGACGAGGCTGGCAAGGTTGGCAAGCTTTGGTATGTGAGGCCCGGGTTAGGTTGATTCGATGAACTACACTTCAGATAAGCTAAGTTGGTAAGTTTTTTAGAATTCACTTGTAAATAACAGCAAGCAATATAAAGCGTTTTACCAATGTAATTGCAAGTTTTTATTAAAAGCGTGAACATGAACTTAAGAGTAATGTTAGGTATATTTTAGTTGAATTGTGTTTTAATTGTCTGTTTTTGTGCTATTGGGTTAAATTGTTGGGTCATGTTCACTGTTCGCCGTTATTAACTTCGCAGACTTTAGGAATTTCCAACTCCAAGTCAAACTCGCCAACCAATTGCCAACTTCGCCATCTCGCCAACCACGTCGACCACGCCGACTTGTACATTTTAAAGAAACCCTGTTTGACATTCGAAGTGGCTAAATACTATACATCGCCAAGGCAAGTAAGGCAATAGATATTGAGAAAAGCAATTTGTTTGACGAAATAGAAAGCCGCATGGAAAATGGTGGTTACGAAATATGTAATTAAACTAAAATGACCAAGAGACTTGACGAAGCAACAGTTTTGAAAACCGAAAAAATTTAACAAATCATACAAATTAGCTGCTTTTCTTAGTTGTTTATTTTATGACAAGGGGAGAAATAATTGTTTTAAAAGTAAAATTAAATAAAGATGAAACGTTTAAAAACATCAAAAATATTTGATTACACACTGAACACTTGCCAAATCACAGTTAACAGGACCGCCGGCGGGACAGCTCTAGTGATAAAACTTGGACTTGCGCGAAGGATGCAAGTTCGATACTTAGTCTACCTAGGTCATGATTGCCCATCCGCCGCTCGCCAAGGTTTTGGTGCAGCCAGCAAAAGAATTTTTAATCAGATCTTCAATTTCTAATAAGTAGTTGAATCGGAAAATTTAATCAATTCACAGATTTTAGGATTAAAAAAGGTTTTTCACTTCGTTTAGATAAAGACGTTGCTTATTTTTGCAGAAGCCGATTAGAAAACTCTTTTTTTTATCTTAAGTTTGATTCCGACGAAAAATTTGTAATTACGTTCTTAATAACTAAAATCTGGACCACAATTGTAATTAAAAACCGAAAAAAGGTTCTCACAGTAATCCGGCGGTAATTTTCGGCAATATTTGCTCCCAAAATCAAAGTGATGATTTTTTCAGTCTTTAATCATAATTGCAGTCCAGATTATAGTTATCAAGGATATACGTAAATACATATTTTTTGTCGAAATCGAAGTGAAGACAGAAAAAGTCATGGCTTTATATACTGAACAAACTTCGATTTGCGATACATTTGCAGGCAAAATTTGCCCTGCAATGGGTAAAAGGTCGGGCACCCATGACCTTAGTGATTTCAAGTGCTATTAAAAAAGAAATTTCACAAATTCTTAAATGAGGTCACCACTGCTTATATAGTGGTGACTCCGCTTTAGATAGAAAGTAGCAACCAGATGGCTAGACAAGAAAAAAGTTACAAAACTCCCTGATTTGAAAAATCTGATTAACAAAATAATGTTTATTGTAGTCACATTAAAGAAATTAATCACCTGCATATTCTTTAAACCAATGCAAGCACTTCTTAAATGAAAACGGATCCATTTTTGATTTTGATGAATATACTTGAGGATTACTTGAAAACATTTCACCAATTTTCATTTGTGCTTTTTGACTGAAAAATTGTAAATTTTGAGTCAAGAAATTATACAACAACCAATTAAGTATTTACAACAATTTAAAAATTAACTGTACGTTATATTAAAATGCTTAAAGCAATATTTAATATGTGCTGACTCTTTTAAGATTGAATCACAATGCATTAACTAGCAGATTTTGGTATAAAAAGTTATTGTTCTGGTTTTGAATTTAAGTGATCATACTATTGACTGCCAAGGCTCTTTTTTAATAATTTAATCATCACCATAATAATTATAATTTCTATTTGTACTCCTGACTTGCACGACGACAACAAAGACATTAAACTTAGGGCAATCTTAAAAAATTACTCCAACCTTCTTTTGGAAATGCCAAGATATTGCTGTTAGGTTAAAATTTTTATTTAATTTTTTAGTTTTTAAAAATGAAGCTAAGTAAAATCATGGTTCCAATAAATACTTAACTTTACACAACAAAATACACAAAATAATTTACCATACTGAGTAAAACTTAACAAGATTTACAAAAAAAAAACTACAATTAAATCAAAAACACTAAAGATAAAGAAAATCCTTTTGTTTTAATTTACAAAAAAAAAACTACAATTAAATCAAAAACACTAAAGATAAAGAAAATCCTTTTGTTTTAATTAACAGATATATTTTTTGTCTTAATTGATTACACAAAATCATTGATTAAAGTCACATATAAATAACAAAAAAATTTTTTAAAGCAAGTACTTTCATTTGTGGTTGCTGTAATGAATTGTTGTGATGGCATCACGACAAAACTCAAGATCATTGAAAGTGCTTGGAAAGTTGGTGAGGATCAAGTACCAGCTTTATCATTATGATTGTTTGCAATAAATTTTCATATCATTTTTAAGGGTCGTGAAAGGGCTTAATAAGATTCTACATGCAGATAACTGAGTTGTAATGAGTGGGACAATAAAAAAATTGCTGACCTTTTTAAAAGTTTTTGAGTAAAAAATTGAATGTTAACATTAAAAAAAAGATAAGTGTGCAAATTGTGTGAACATACAATTCAGTAAAGGCAGAAATGACTGAGCATTTATGTGATGGGGTTGAAACAGTACAATAGATTTGCTTTCTAGATGATAAACTGAAAGCCACTGATGGGAGGGAAGCAGCAATAAGAGTAATAGTTATGGAATCAAATCCTAGTATATAAATAAAGAGAAATAATCAACCATTAAGAATAGTCAACAAGAAATCAGTTCTTAAAGCTTGGAAAACAAGAATTTGGCACCAAAGATTTGGTGCCTTTTCTTCACTGATCGTCTTAGTTTTTGCAGATTGAGGAGAAGCTCCTCCACCAACTCTCAATAATTTTCAACCTTTTTATTCCCAAGTTATGAACTACTTAAGCAAATGCATTTCAAGCTTAAGTTTCAACGGCAGTCATAGTAGTGGTCCTTGAGAAGTTTTCTGATCTGAGGCCCATCAAATATCCTGCTTTTTTTTCTTATAGATAAGGCCAGAAAAGGTTGAGCATATATAGCCAGAACAATCTCTAGAATGATCAAATGCTTTGGAAACTGCTATATTAGTCTAAGTTTGATGTGCAATGGTGGTAGAGTGATGCTTTTCCAATCAATTAGAAGGCGGTTTATGATAGTATTTTCTCTTGGTTTTGTATTTATTGGTGGCCATTCTTTTCTTAACCAATGCTCTTTCTTAGCTCTAATATCCCAGTAGCCTAAAAAATAGGGATATTTGGTATGGCCTTCTTGTCCCCAAAGGAAATTCACCATTTTCAAATTTAGCAAATCAACCACTAGTGTTTTCAGTATTTCAATCTTTTCAGCACAACCAGGATGTTTGCTTAGTTCTTTTTCAGGGTGACAGAGTGTCCTATAGAAATGAATCCAGACTTGTTTCCATTGTGCAGTAAGACATATTTTAAGCCTCTTGAGCTATCAATAAAGAGTCTCCAGTCACTTGAATGATATACAGGCAAACCCATAGCAAGAAGTTTCTTAATGTCTGTGCAGTAAGCAAGGCCATCAAAATAAATGTACTTTTGCAATTTTGCCTTTTTGTTCTGTTAAAATGAAGTGCTTGTACTGCTTTTAAAGATGTTTCTATAGTAGCTTGGAATCCTGCCATTCAGCAGATTGCTTAGGCAAACTTAAATCTCAAACCAGATTGTTTAATTCAGACTGGCTATATAGAGAAATTTGATCAGCATCCCATGACTAAGCACTATATCCTCTCCTTGTTTGCAATCAAAGTAGTTAAAGGCATGAAAAAAATATACTTGATAAAAAAAGACTTGTTAACTACCTTAATGTAAAGAATAAATCAGAAAAAAATCTTTACAAACACTAAACTCTAAATTACTGAATCTGCTACAAATTAGCAAACATCTCTGTATAACATATGGTTAAAACTGAGCACATTTCTTTGATGTCTTTTTCTAAAAATTGCTAATGTTCTAACTTTGTGGTGGCATCTCATATCAAGAAGAGAAGCAAAAGCTGCAGTCTCACATGCCTCTTTGGTGCCATAAACAATATTGCAGCTCTTTATTTACATTTTGTAAATTAGGTTTAAAAACTATGCTTTTGAAGCTGCTTTTGTACATGATTATGTGGCATCAAGCTCAAAAATACATGAGCAATTTTTGTTATATCATTCAATCAGAAAAAACATTGATATTAATTATTATATGAATTACTAATTGAGCTATAAAAACTTTTGCAAAAAAAACTATGATTGTTTAGCATTTTTGACAAACAACAAAAAAGTCTAATAGTTAGTAAATCCAAAAACATTTGCAAAAGATGTCTTTAAATCAAGCATATTTATAATTACAATAAGGACAAACTAATCTAAAAATAATGTTTACTTTAACATCTTCATGACCTTCGGTCCCACTTACCTTCCTACTACTTATTCCATTAAATTTTCCAAAAATCAATGCTTAATGGTAATAAATTACACAAAAAACTTCCCCAAGCTACTAAGAGCCTAATAAATTATAGTAATATTACATCATTTTTAGTCCTGTCCATAAATGACAAAGTTTTAACTTTTGAAATTAAGCTACTTTAAATAAAATTATAACTTATAATTAAACCGGTAGATGCAATGATATAAATAAAATAGCAAACCAAATTGAATTATTGTCAAACAATAAGCTAACATTGGCAGGATAGCTAAAGCATTCAATACTTAGTTTACATTATTGATTTTCGTTGGGCTTTTGGGATAAACATTGCATGATAAATTCTTAAATGGAGTAATATGTTTTTTACCTACAATGGTAGATCTGCTTAACCCATTAATACCAAGAAGCAATTAAACTTGCCATGATAAAAAATGCCAAAACCATCCCAAAAGATATATAATTTCATAATCATAGCTACAGTATTTTGTAAAGCAATTCATATTCTGCTTAAATTTAGATGAGATCAATATTGTATAAAAAGTATTACTAGGCTATAAAAGTTGCAAGATTAAACATATAATTGATAATGACTTGTAGATAAAAAAAAATAAAAGGGAAGTATTCATTTTTTGATGCAGTTTCAAAATATTTTTTTTGGTTTAATTTTCCAGAATTATTTTATCATAAACTTGGTTGTTTTTGTAGAATTTTTTATTTTAAATCAGGGATTTCCAAACTGGGGTACATTTCAACTTTTCCAGGGGTACATTAGATTAAGTATAAGGATATTTTTTCCATAACTTGTAATTTAGATATTCATTTGCTTTTAGGTTCACTGTGCAATGTAAATTTGCCCAACAATTAGCTCATCATGCTGCTGAGTTCAAAAACTTTTATAGTTTTACTTAAAATTTTTGTCTATTTTCAGACTTTTTAAAAAGCTATGCAATGAGTCTCAAAAAAAGAAAATATTCAGAAACCTACTTAAAGTACGGATTTACATTTACGATTAACAATGGTTTGGATATACCAATACATGTACTTTGTCAAAAATCATTGATTGATGAAACCAAGCCTTCTCACTTGACATTTGGAGAGAACTCATCCAGAATTCAAAGACAAAGAACTTGACTTTTTCAAGCATAGAGAATCAGTGTTTAAGAAAAAATGCTTGGATAAAGGTGGCATGTTTTTCCAACAAACCAATGCTTCATTAAAGGCATTTTATGAAGTTTCTCTCATGATTGCTAAGCAAAAAAAAGCACATACCATTGGGAAAAATTTGGTCCTACCTGCTGCAAAAGTAATAGCATGTTGTGTCTTTGGAGATGAATCAGTGAAAAACTTAACTCTATCTCCCTATCTAATAATACAGTCCAACGAAGAATTGAGGAAATGTCAGTGGATATTTTGCAGCAAGTGATTAGTGATATTTGTAGATTGGAAAGTAAATTCACAATTCAACTTGATGAGTCTACAGATGTAACAAACTGTGCTCAGCAACTAATTTTTGTTCAATATGTAGGAAAAGAAGGTGTTAAAAAAGAGTTCTTGATGAATGTGCATTAGAAGCAACAACTAAAGGAGATGATATTTTTCAAATGGTGAATTCTTTTTTCAAGCAACATGGTTTAAAATCTAAGGGGGTGCACAACAGATGGGGCCCCAGCTATGTTAGGACAAAAGTCTGGTTTTAGAGCTCGTGTCATGGAAGTAGCTCCTCATGTGAAATTTTTCCAACAATCCAACAAATGCAAAACTCTTGTCACTTCCTTGAGGGATGATTTTTTTATTTTGATCCTTGCCTACCTTGTTGATAATTTTGATGCTCAGAATATGCTAAACAAGAATCTCCAAGGAAAAGACCTAACAGTGTGTGAATTCATAGCTAAAGTCAAAGCATTTCTGGCCAAACTTGGACTAATCACTTGCAGCCAAAGTTGAACTTGGGTTGTGCAGGGGAAATATTTGCTCTGGCACTTTTTCCATGTTTAGTACAGTAACAGAATTTCTGTGTCAAAATCCCCAAATTGAGACCACAAGGTTCTCGGAATTGGTCACTGAACATCTCATGAAATTGAAAAAGGAAATTGACAGCTATTTTTCAAGTCTTGGTGAAGACAAAAAGTTGCATATCTTAGGAATCCTTTCACCACGAACGCTCAGACACTGCAGGCTGGGACAGGTATGCAAGAGGAACTGATTGAACTTCAACATGATGGGTTTGCACGCAATGTGTACTCTTGAGAAAAATTTGGGAGATTTTTGGTTTACGATGTTCAAGTCGTACAAAAGGATTGCGGAACTATTCAAGCATTGTTGTTGTTTCCATCAACATGGTTGTCTGAATTGACATTTTCACTGATGCTTGGAATCAAATCAAAGTACTGATCACAGCTCAAAACACCTAACATGATCTTCGTTGTGCTGTTGCCAATGTTTCACTGCATATTAATAAGCTTGTTGCTAAAAAGCAGGTTTATCCATCACATTGCCTAGGACTGCTGGGCTTACTCAGCCGATATATTGTTAGTTTGATTGTGGTGTTTGTTTAAGCTTAGATTACATTGTTATGAATAACTTTGTGTGCTTTGATTAGTACTAATCACGCAGCTTTTTCGTTTTAAACTAAAATAATCAATTTTAAAGATTTAACAAATTGAGAGGGAATGTAATGGGTTGCCAGCTATAGAAAATAAGTTGTGCATTAGAGCAAGTTGAGCTTTGCAGCTAAAAATATGAGAAAATTTTTGGGGTAAACAAGCGAATCTATAATTGTCCAAAGGGTACCCATGAACAGAAAGTTTGGGAAACCCTGTTTTAAATGGTTTACATACTAAACAACTTTTTTTAATAGGCATTCATCCAAACCAGGGATGTCCAACCTTTTTCATCCAAAAAGCCAAAATTATTAATGCACTAGCACTCAGGGGCTGCAAGAAATATAATTGCGTATAGATAAGGTTTTAAGATATCCAAAAATAATATGGATTTGAGCAAAGGTGGGCAGAGCGCAACTTAAAGCGCAACTTCCGCAATTGCGCAAGTTGCGTTGCGCTTTCGCATGTTTTTAAAAGCGTTGCACTTTAGTGTGCTGCCCTAATCATAGAAAAAATTTGAAGTTGCGCATTATTGCGCTGCGCAATAAGGAATAAACAAACCAATTGCGCTTTATTGCGCTGCGCATTAAGGTATAAACAAATCGATTGCGCTGCGCTCGTATTTCGGAAAAGCGCAATATTTTTTGGTTGTTTTTTAATGTAGGCGACCCATGGCGAACTTTATATCAGGCATTTCATTTTGCATGTTTGCGAACTGACAACGAAATGCTATTGGTTCTCTAAATTGGTAAAACGAAAAGCGATTGGTTTTCTAACTCGGTATACACCCTTGTCTCAAGACCCGACGATGGTCATGAGATTGCACGAGTGATAAATGACTTAAACCTCATGTGACATCATAAGACCTCATGTGACTTTTGATGTACGGGCTGAGGTTGAAATCGGCAACTCACTTAAGTCGTTGCCAGTGGACGACAAAGTCATTGTGATTAAGCAAGCTGTGGAAGCTTATATAAAGAGTATCTCTGTTTATTAAATATAAAATAATTTGATTAACGTACGCTCGGCAAATGTAGTAATTTTGTCATAACTTTTGGTTTATTTAGACAAAGCATCAAATCGAATTTAATGCCTTTTTAATGCCTATTGACGAGCTTTTAGCAGTTGTTACTGTGAGCGCTTTATTTCTGATGATGTCTGTTGATTTCTGACCGACGAAACGTAAGCTTAAATAAAATTACCTTTCTAAATTTTAGTGTTATCACTGCTAAATTGGTTTATCACCGGTTCAAATGATGAGTTTACATAAAAAATAAAAGTAAAAATCTTAGCTTTTAGGCGAATTTTTTTTATAAAATATTTCGAAATTGGCGAAGTGGTCATGTACTCGTAGATATAAACAATAAAAGTTATAAAAGTTATGCATCATCAAAGCTAAATAAATATTTTTTCCCCGTTCATTAAACCGCTGTAAAAACAAAGCCTGGCGGACAGTTGTCACACTAGGCCGTCAAATTACTTTTGAACAGAAAAATTTGTGCCATAAAAGATTGCAGAAAACGAGTAAAGTGAACCATGAGAGCTAAATTGGAAGTTGTATTAACATTAATTTGCTTTTTAACAATAACATTGTTTTAAAAGATGTACCCAATTTGGAACAGTTGGTACATTGTAGACCAAAGTTCCAACATTAGTAAGGTATAAACTTATATTTTCTATTATTTTTTATTTGGTGTAAATCAGTAAAGTGTTTAGTAAAGGTTGTGTCATACTGTAATAAGTCATGATTTTCCATGATCATATTAGTATACCTTTCTTTAGCTAGCCTATTTGTCAGTAATTAAATTGAAATCATGGCTGAAAAAGTTGTCAATGATGTGGAAGCTCTTTCTACTTCAAGTGATGGTGATACAACAGGTAATTTTGTTATAAGCATTAGGACTCGTTTCCAAGAGTGTGGAATGAAACATTCTTTCTTTCGTTTATTGATCTTTCCGCGCTTAACCCTATTCCGACAGCGCTTTTTGAAAACTTTGTACGACTGGGGGACGGAAAGCGCCCGCGCTCTTTACTTGCTTATATCTCAACAATTACTAGCGCTAGAATTGTCATTCAAGTTTGTAAAAAGGAATTTCGGGTCTCATTTACTATACGCCGTGGTGACATTTTAGACGGTGAAATCCCCGCCTGTTTTCTTATAATAGCTTTATTTATTCACTGTTCGCCGTGGCGAAAAAGCGTTAAAGCAAAAAACAGATCGGGAGTGGTGAATAATAAGATTTAAAAGTTATAACGCGAACTTCCATTTCACCATCTGGTTTACTATTCACCATGGCGAAATAAAATGATTAAACCAAGCTTGTATGCAGGATTGTTATAATAAAATAGTTTTATTGTGTTTAAAATGTATAAGGAGACTTAAAAACAGTTTTATTATTATTGTTTTTTTATGTTTAAAGTGTATATTTAATTGTTTAATAGTATTTAATTGTTTTTTATGTTAAAATGTGTATATTTAAAATTAATAAAAAAAAACCATCTCGTTCACCATTCACCGTGGCGAAAAAGCGTTAAAACAAGAAACAGATCGGGAGTGGTGAGACTGTGGTGGGAGCAGAAATTTAAAAAAAAAAAGAAACAAAGGAGAAAGAGCAGTCGCGAGCGAAAACAGGGAACTCCCCTTGGTGGTGGTGGTGGATTTACTCAACCCATTCCTGGGGATGGGGGCGCGGATCAACTCCGCGGAGTCCCAATAATCGGGCGACTCCCCACGGACGGGACCAGAGGTCCAGAAGTGAGAGGGTATGGCCGAACATGGCCTGATGCAGATGGTCCAGTAAAGGGCAGTCAAGCACGAGATGTGAACGATTCTGTGGTTTAGAACCACAGTTGCTGCATCTCGGCTCGACCAACCCTGTGGAGATAAGAGTTAAGGAGAGTGCTGTGCCCGTTGCAGCGTAAACGGGAGAGAGCGGAGCGAGGGAGAGTAAGCTCCTCGGAAGATACTGAGGGAATTTGATGTTGAAAGAAACCAGATTGGACACTGCGTTTCCAACTGGTGTAGAGGGATAGTCGTTGGGAGGAAATAAGGAGTGCGAGGGACACTGATATTTTGGAGGGATCAAGAGAGGCTCCGGCTTTAGCTAGAGAGTCGGCTAAGTCGTTACCTGGGAGGGAAGAGTAACCTGGTATCCATTGCAGATGGACTATTGGACTACCTTGGATTGGGATAGAGAATGGAGAAGGGATTGTGTATTGGATAGGAATTTGGGGTTAAATATGGTAGGGGGGCAGAGAGGGTTGATAGGACAGATAAAGAATCGAAAAAAAAAGGGTGATAGATTCAAAATTACATGTCTTGGAGTGAGAGATACACCACTCAAAAGCATATAGGATAGCGAAGATTTCGGCACTATAACTGGTAGCCCAGAGACCAGTCAAGAAGGAAAGCGAGATAGCAGTGACACACGTTGTACACTTGATGTGTATCCCTGCACCACCCTGCCCGCCAGGTACCGAACCGTCAGTCCAGGCAGAGATATCGCTGTGAGATTGGGAGGAAAGATGGGAGGTAGCTGTGGTGTTGCGAAGGGAGGAGGGTCTTTGCGAGAGCATGGGGATGAGAGGTGGAGTGAAATTGTGTATTGTAGATGGGTAGACCAGGGGGGTTTAGGAGGGCAGAGGATTAGAGGTTCATGGACAAGATGTAGGTTAGGGGTAAGGTTATGTGATCTGGAGAAGGATCTCCATGAGCTCTTTTTGAGACGTGTACGGGGGTTAGAATTCGCAAGAAAGGCTATGGGAAAGGTTGAAGGTAGACGGAGGGCTCGTTTAAAGAAGGAGAGGGATTGGTGGGTGAGGGTGACTCGTACTGGAGGTAGAAGTGCTTCTATATGAAGTAGAGGAATGGGAGTGGACGATAGACAACCTGTAATTACTCTACAGGAAAATCTATGCATCCTCTCCACGGAGGTGATGTGAGTAGGAGATGAGAAGGGAAACCAGCCTGGGGAAGCATAGGTAAGGATGGGGCGAATGAAGGCTTTATCCCTTTCAATACCGATTTTGTAATGAACATATTAACATTTTCGGTGCTAAAGAACGTATATTTACGTCTAAGAACGGGTCTCATTTATCGTTAACCGTTACTAACCCACCAAGCTTTGAGGTTTTCCCTAAAATTAAAAAACAATTAATTAAACTTGGCAAATAGTAAACAAGAGCCCAATTGCTTAACCTTCGGCACCGAAAAAGTTAAATTAATTCAAGGAAATTTATGTCTTATATGTGTTTTAAATAGATTTTTGTTACTCCGCATTGTATTTCTTCTACTTTTCTTAATTGGGACACATTTGTCCCATGGGACATATATGTCCCGACGGTATCGAAAGGGTTAAATAAGGTACATAAGGATTATTTTGATGGACCCCAGGAGGCAGAGGCGATGGTGCGGAAAGCACGGAATCGGCTGTGAAACTTTTTCCGTAAGGATAGGACATGATGTTTGAAAGAGAGAGTGCGGTCGAAGGTTAATTAATAAAAAAAAAGGTTGGATGAGGGTTAAATTTAAGTGGGGTGTAAAGAATGTACAGAGAGGGTTGTATACGTGATTGGTAGGGGTCTAAGCTGAAGAAGGATGTTTTGCATTTGAGAGGGTTGAGAGGAAGGCGCCATTTTGAGGACCATTCCACCAGTCTGTTGAGGGCAGCTTGTACTACGGAGGTTGCACACTCAACACTCGGGGAGGAGGCCCAGATGGCTAGGTCATCTGCATAGAGAGAGGTCTTAACAGATGTAGGAAAGGAAAGTGGGAAGGTTATTGATATATAAAGAGAAGAGAATTGGTCCTAGAACTCAACCTTGGGGAACTATTCTTCGAAGACGGAAAGGACGACTGTACGAATTACAGATACGAACTTTTGAACGGCGATCTGAGAGGTAGGATCGTATCCATTCAACAAAGTAAAGAGGAACATCTAAAGAGAGGAGTTTAGAGAGAAGGGCACAGTGCCAAACTGAGTCGAAAGCTTTCGCAAAATCCACAGTGGCAAGCACTGTACGTGCGCCTGGCTTAGATTGGTGGAAGGAATCTTGACGTGGAAGGACTGTGAGAGAAAGAGAACCTGATCTACAGTCGATTTACCAGGTCTAAAACCAGCTTGCACGGGTGAGAATGTCTTGTTGTTCGAGAAAATAGGTTAGTCGTCCTAAAACCATTATTTCGAAAAGTTTGGAGGTACAGTAAGTGAGAGAAATGGGTCTATATAAAGAAGGTGAGTCAGAGGTTTTCCGGGTTTGAGAATGGGTATGATTGTTGATTGCTTCCAGGTAGACGGGAAGGTGTGTGTTGACCGAGAAAGATTGAAGATATATAGAAGAAAATGTAACGCAGATTGTGGAAGGTGGGTTAGAAGAGGGTAGGTAATTTGATCAGAGCCTGAAGAGGTTGAGAGTTGAGAGATAGCTGCGGAGAGTTCAAGGGAGGAAAATGGTGAACAGAAAGTGGAATGCAGGGTGTTGCAGTGTGCAGTTCTGATAAGATTCATCTGAGCTTTCTCGGTGATTCGAAAAGGTTTTGGGGTTTGGGTAGAGAAATGGGACTGTAGATGTGAAGAGAGATGGTTGGCACAATCTACAGTGGTATGGCAATTTGGGAAGTTGGGGAGGGGGAGCCAGAGATGGAGCAAAGTAGAGAAAAGACTTCTCTGGGATGGGTTTTAGGAGAAAGGCTAGAGCAAGTTTTCTGCCATGACTTAGCTTTAGCCTTATTAATCACAGTGGAGGTATATCTGGAAGTGGCGATATAGTGCTGGCGGTCTTCTTCGGAACAGTGTGCCTTTGCAAATGCCGTTCGGCGTTTCGCGACGGCATCTACGACTTCAGGAGACCACCAGGCTTTAGCAGGGCGGTTGATGCTGCCGAAAGGAATGGCAGAAGTGGCAGCATCATTGAGGAGTTTGGTAAAGGTGTGGGTGGCTTCAGAAAGAGAGAGTGTTGTAAAGTTAGAGGGAGTAGGGCAGTGGGTATCAATATAAGTAAGGTAATCGTCCCAATGAGCTTTATTGTAGTTAAATGAGGGGGGCGGTGGAAGTGGGAATAGTGATAGAGATAGGAAGATGATTTGAGCCGAGGTCCGGAAGGGTCTGTCATGTGCATTAAGAGGCTAATCGGGCAGGAACTAGGGAGAGATCAGGGGAAGAGCGGTTTCCGGTGGCACGGTGTAATGTTCGGGGTTGTTAAGAGGTAAAAGATCAGAAGAGAAGAGTCAATCAAACAGATCTTTGCCTGATTGGTCTTCCGGTGAGTGGGAGTCCCAGGATGAATGATGGCTGTTAAAGTCGCCAAAGATGTAAGTGGTAGGAGATGATGGTAAGAGAAAGGGTGAGGATTTTGGGCGAGAGTCGGAAGAAGAGCGGATAGGAGGGACATAGACGTTAAAAAGATGTATAGGTGAGTTCCTTTTATTTGAACTGCGATAGCTAAATAATCGGAGCTGGGGTCGAGGGAGGAGAAGGATTGTGTGGAGAGTGAAGTGTAGGTTAGACCGTTTTTGACAAGTATGAGTACGCCACCTTCTAGGTTTCGCGTAGAGTTGGTGGTTCCTCTCCTTGTCATAGAACGGTTCTTTTGGAGGGTTTTGTAGTCGGGTATGCGGAAGGTGGAGTCAGAGGAGAGATGTGACTCTTATACGAAGATGAGATCGTACTGATTATGAAAGAGAAATTGTATGAGTTCAGTACGACGAGGGCGAATCCATTAGCATTCCACTGAAGGATTCGAAGATTGTTTCGAGAGGAGAGGGAGAGGAAGGATGGAAAGGGGATTGTGTGAGAGAAGAGATAGTATGTTGGGTTTGAGGAGGAGGTATAGATCATGCTGAGGGAGGGTAAGTAAAAATTAGTTGGGGGTGATTAGGAGGATAGGTGGGATTATTCGTGGTTGTTTTGGGGGGTTCGTTTTTAAAGATATGGTTTTGTGGGTGTTTGTCAGTGAGAGTGGAGGATTTGGAGTGTGAATGGATGGAGATACAGAAAAAGATGAAAATACAGGATTAGGGTGTGAGAGGGAGGAAAGGGGTTGAGAAGATGATGGGCACATTAGGCAAGTCCAAGAGTGTACCGGAGAGATTTTACGAAAGTCAGCGGGAGAAAGATCAAAGCAGGAGAGGTGTACCCAGAGAGAACAGTTGGTACATTGAACCGATGTTTCCCCAGGTGACTCTACGGGAGCAGACAGAGCAGGGGTCTATAGGGCCAGTGTAGGGGTGAATATCACCACTGATGAGAAGAAGCATAATGATAAGTATTAGTGGTGGGTGGGATAAGTAATGAAAAAGTTTGGGGTGGAAGGAGGGACTAAAAAGAGTTGTCCGAAAGAAAGTAGAAGAGATAGGGGGGCGGTCAATTGGGTTTAAGAATGCTGTCCATATGTGACCGCGCATTGGACAGCAGGGATAAAAAAATGAGTGAAGTTGTCTGAAGGAAAATCGCCCGAGGATGAGACCCTCGGGGAATTGACAAGCCATTTCGACCCTCCCCAGTGCAGGGAAGGGGACTGCATCACCACGTTGAGGTGGCTTGTCGTTGGTGCAGGGGAAATCCCCTACGGTAAAATGTCACCACGGCGTATAGTAAACGAGACCCGGAATTTCATCCTTTTAATATAGATACTTAAATGTTGCATTTAAACATCATTCAGGATTAAAAGAGCAACCAGTTGCAAAGGGTAGTCAATTTTTGCAAATTGGCTGAAAACGAGAGAGCGGTTTGAGAAAATTAATGACTTCGGCTGTTTGTCGAATGTCATTAATCCGTAAAATTAGAAGTAGAAATGGTGACAGCTGAAATCCACTTGGCAAGATTATTACTGTTTACAGAAAAAAAAATTTTTCACCCGCAAATCTGCTAAAAGCTGGTTTTATTAGTGTTTACAAAGCTTCGATCTTTGCGATTTATTAAATGGTTTTTTAAATTCACTCACTTTTATGAAGAATTTAGGCAAGAAACTTTATACATAAAAAGAAAGGCAAATCATTACACAAAAAAATAATGTTTGTGGTTCCACATCGCAGAAAACTCACCTTAAATTTTTTCACTATAAAAAAATATTTCGACTTGACTGATTTATTTAGAGTTGATTGCTTTTGATCACAACGATTTTAATTTTACAGAAATCTTTTTTAGTTCGAATGTTTTCTTCTATTAGTACGCTAATTCATTAATAAAATATTTGCTTATTAAAATTTTGCTAGCGTTTTCTGACGTAATTCTTTAACGTTTAATTGTTGTACGAGTTTGTTTTGTTTTAGTGATGTTGACTATTTGTTGAAAAAATTTTACTTTTGGGTCGAGAGTTTTTTTGGAAATTGTAAGAATTTTTCGGTGTTTTTTTGTGGATAGTTTGACTTAAGTGAAAGTTGTGCTTGATTGTTTGACTTAAGTGAAAGTTGTGCCATATTCAACTGAGTCTGGTGTAAAAAGTGTGGTTGTACGTTTCGCCACGTCAATAACTTTTCAGCTCGCGTTTCAAATTATGTCACATTGGGGTTATCGTACTTTACCTTCTCAAAATCGGCTCCAATGAGTGCAAAAAAAAGGAGGTCGACAGTTGGATTTTATGTAACTTCTCTTATTTTACAGGACTTAACAACACCAACGGAGGGTGGCCAAATATCTTCTTTCGTCAATAAAACTATATGAGATTGGATGGCCACAAAGCCAACCTGCAAGACACAATTCCAGTTGGAATCTTTTCCTGTGTTCCACCGAAGAGCTTGGGTTGAAGTCTTTTTAAAATACAACACTGGCATTCCAAGCTCTGCGGCAATAGAACGTGTCTTCTCTGTTGGATCCGACGTAATGAAACCAAAGAAAGCGACGTTATCGTCAGAAAACTTTGAACGATTGGTATTTATTCGGCAACACGAAGGTTGCGTACTCCCATAGAAAATAATTAATTAATTTATTTGTATTGTTGAGTTTATTTATTCCGTTTTGTGTTGTGTGTTGTTGAGTTTATTTATTATTATTTATTTTATTAATTTATATTATTTATTATTTTATTTATTTTGTGTAAATCGAATGAATAAAAAAGGAAAAGTCGTTTAATTATCGCAAACAATCAAAATCGAAAAAATGCTCTTTTATTGACTTTGCTTTGTAATCTATTGATTACTTCAAAATTAGCAGTATAAAAATTTGATGCAATTGATGAAAACAGTAGCTCACGAATATTTGTGGAAAAAAAGCAAATTCAACGAAAGTTTTTTTGGTTTTTGATCGAAATTTGTAAATACAAATGTCTTTTTGTTTTAAAAGACAAAGTTGGGTTGAAAGTTTAGTTGAAATTTAAAAAAATTTTTTATATGTGCCATAACTGAAATTTAGAGCTCTGGTTGGACTGCGCTTATGATTTTGAGAGAATATTGCGCCTCATGTGATTTGAAAATCTTGATGCGCTGCCCGGGCTCGGTTCGAAACCTACTCGCGCCATTCTGTGGTGTCCTTGGGAAAGACACTTTACGCACATTCCCCTGCTAGGTGGTCTTTGCAAGCAGTTTTAAATTTCCGTCATATCTCTATTAAATTACAAGCGGACAGCAATACCTTGGCATCTCCGAAGCAGGTCGGGGCAATTGCCTACCCAACGTATTAGCGCCTCCGTCGCTTTCCTACGAGTCAGGAGGATAAATATGGAGATAGTCTTTTAAATACATTAAATATAAAGCGCATTACGCATAACATAACATTTAATTTAATTAATAATAACATAATTTAAAAAAGACATTGCGCTCTGCTTAACATGATTTGTAAAAGCTTGTAAAACAAGATTTGTAAATAATTTTTTGCACTGCACTTAACATGATTAAAACCTAAAACTTGAACTGGGAGCGTGAAAGGTTCGTAGGGGGGCATGAGCAACTGGCTGCAAACTAAATTTTAACTCCTAGATTCTTAAACTTAAGGGTACGCCGCCCTGGGGGTGGAGTGAAAGGTTTACAGGGGGAACGAATAACTAGCTACAAACTAAATCTTAACCGAACCTGGCGGCCTTTTTTTCGAGAACACTGTGATTTTCGGAAGAAAATTGAAAAATAGGACACTAAATCTAAGTGAAGACTTTTATGAACATCATAATTTTGGGACGGAACTTGTTCGTATGATAGAAGGGGGTGCGATTTTTGTTTGCAGGACAAAAAGGGAGCGCGGTCTCAAAAAAAACCCTGATAAAAAAGACATTGCGCAAGTTCTAAGCCAGCAAGCAAGTTGCGCAAATTATTTTAAACAAGACTGTAATGTTAAATATATACAATAAAAAAAAAAAACAGTAGGTATATATAATATATTGGTAATTACTAGAAAATCTCATGAGATGCTTGATGTTGCTTTTCACGAGCAAACTTCTTAATATTCGACTGGACGCCAGTTGTCACCAATTGGAGAATTGATTTAAGATTTTCATTAAGCAATCTGATTCTTAAATTTGATTTGTTCATATTCATTATACTAAATGTTTGCTTGTATATGTAGGTTGATCCATATAAACTTGTGTACAAAACAGCCTTCTTGGGTAGATACGGATACTGATCTTTAGGTAGGCATTTACAAAAAGCAGATTTCCTTCTTTGCAAATTTCTTTCAAAAAGGAACAATTTTGCTAATTAATTAGTTCAAACTAAGCTTCTATTTCAAATTCTTCTGGATTTGCAGAGAAAGGATTGCCAAACAGTTGCAGACTTTTGAAGCTTTCTAAAATCTCGAAAATATTTTCTCAAATGCATTTTGAAGCTCTCCAATTTTGTTTGTTTATACATCTGCTCAATGGACAGCACCATGTTTTTCTAGCATACCTTTGTAGCACAAAAAATGCCCGAATTCATCTTTTATTAGAGTGGACTTGAACAATGTGAGCTTCTCTGCAAAAGTGAAGAAATGACTTGCTAACTCTGATACCATCTAATTTTTATCTTGAAGTTTAATATTGAGCACATTTAAGGGATGGGTAATGCCTACTAAAAAAGATCACACAACCAACAATCATTTTACATTTTCCAGTTCTGGCACAATGTAATCTTTTTCATTAAGAAACAGAATAATTTCATCAAGCAGGGATAGAAATCTCTCAAGCGTTTTTCCTCTGCTTAACTATCTGATTTTGATGTAGTAAATTAAATCTTTGCATTCCATTTCAATTTCTTCCAGAAATAATTTATACTGGTGATGATTAAGTGCTTTTGATCTAATGAAATTTACAGTAGCCACTACAACTTTCATTACATGAGAATACCAAGTTGCTTACAGCACAGATTATGCTGATGTATAATGTAATGAACTTAAAATAGTTCTTTATCATTCTCCAGCTGCTTCTGTAGCAAGGAAACCAACCCTGAATTTTTCCAATCATGTTTGGAGGTCCATCTGTAGTAACTCCAACTAAGTTTTCCAAGCTCAATCCAAAGTTAATAACATTTTTTAATACACACTTTAATGAATCACTTCCTTTTGTTTGCCCTTCCAAGCAACTCATAGCAATCAATTTTTCATAAACAGTAAAAGTGTCAGTAACAACTCTAACAAACACCAGTAATTGAGCAGATGACGATAATCTGTTGACTCGTCTATGGCTAATAAAAAATATGTAATTTCATTTGTTATTTCTTTCAACTGATCAAAAACATCTTCTGAAAAGTCAGCAATTCTATTTTGTATTGTATTCCTACTTAAGCTAATATTTTTGAAGGTTTTTCTTTGGTTAGGAAACAATTTTTTTTTATTTGCTGTCATTATACAGTCTTTGACAAATGCCCCATCTGTAAAAGGTCAAGAAGTCTCTGCTATCAGGTGAGCTATTTCGTAGACTATCAGATGAGCTATTTCTTATATCATAGATTGAAAATGTAGAAAGCTGCATTCACATTCAAAATTTTTGCAGCATCAGAAAGTTTTTTCAGGAGTTCAGTATTATTCAACAAGCGATGTAACTTTTGTTTTCTAAGTTCTCATAATGTCTTTTTAAACTATATTCTTTAGGAATTAAAATGCAAGAATGACAAATCAAACACATAATCTCTTTTGAGGTATTTTTGATAAAGAAATACTTTTATTTGTCCATGCTTCTTGAAACTGCCTATTCTCATCACGAAGCTTTCTTTTAGTTGCTCTCTTAGATGTACTCACCATCATTAAGGATAAATAAATGTGAAAATACTGTGCAATCCACAATTAATGAAAATATAATACATTTGGTACCAAAATTTCAAAAAGTTATATATAATTTATATTACATGAGAATAATGCTGCACATACATAAACAAATAATCAGTCAGTAATACACTGTTCTCTAGCAGCACTGTAATTGGAAGCACACACGCATTAACTGACTATTTTCTTTCTTAACCCAGAGTTACCAAAAGTTGCTATTAAAACAAGCCATCAACAAGATTCAACAAAGATATTCAACAAAAATATTTTCATCAACAAGATATTTGTAAGGCATATTTAAAGTTGTAATTAACTAATTGTATGAAGTTTATTAAAAAAAACTGTAAAATATTGTGATAAAAAGTCAATTTGGCAACCCCACTCCCACCGATCAAAAGGAACTGACTCAATGAGTTGGTTTTAAACATTATAATGTACATCATTGGGGCCACACCAAACCTTTCTGAGGGCCACATGGACATACCTGATCTAAACCAAGCAGTGTTTGAGAAATAAATGGTCAAGCATACACACTTGATATTTTATAAAGGGTTTTTTAATAATTTACAGAAATTGTAATGTTTATTTTTGAAAATTTAACAGATGCTTGATCATGACTAAAATTTTTCTCTCAAGTTGAGGTCATCACTATCAATCTAAACATGTGATAATTGCTTTTCTTGTTTTGAT
Organism: Diplosoma virens; assembly: GCA_963680785.1. Lineage (NCBI taxonomy): Eukaryota > Metazoa > Chordata > Ascidiacea > Aplousobranchia > Didemnidae > Diplosoma > Diplosoma virens. The sequence continues at coordinate 20,891,930 of OY796886.1, read as the reverse complement.
GTTTCCATTAACATTTTTTAAAAGTAAAATCTGAGTTTAACAATGTTGGCAAAGAGCAAGGCTTAGAACATTGGGATGAAAAGCACTTATCCTCTGGTTCTTGTATTATTGAAATATCTTTTGTTAGCTTTAAATACAAGCTAACTTACCTAACAAATCTAACCTAATGCTGAATCTAGCCCTAAACTAAATTTATTTAATCCAAACTAGCAACATAAGCTTAACCTAGCCTTAAACTACCTTTATCCTAGCTCAGTGGTTTTTAACCTGGGGGTCGCTGCAAGTTTTTTATAAATAATATATAATGTAAAATATTTAAACAATATCAAATTCATAATTATTATTTTAGAATTTAACTGAGTTTTGGGATGAAACTTACAAAATTGGAGGAAGAAAATAGATGAAGACCTTTTTTAATAGCAAAATTAGAGATCAAATCAAAGTGAAGACCTTTTTTTTTTTTTTTTTTAGAGATCACCATGATTTTAGGAGAAAATTGTGGGTTGCAAGAGTTGAAGTCAAAATTTTTTGGGTTGCATCAAAAAGTATTTGCAGACTCTTGTTTTAAGGCCCGTTTCTACTGCGAGCGTGGAAAAGAGCATTCTTTGTTTGTTTCATTGCTTTTTTTTGCGCTCGCTTCAATTTTAACTGCTTGCTTCAATCGAAGATCAATGAAAGAAACAAGGAGTGCTCTTTTCCACGCTTGTAGTGGAAACGGGCCTTTAGAGATCACCAGATTTTTGCACTGGAAATTAAATTTTGTTTACCGAAGTGGGTTGCTAAGTTACGTTGGGTTGAAACCACCGATATTGCTACATTTCACCAATACATAACTTTTGTTCAGTACATTAACACAAAGGGATGCCAGGCAACAGCATTTTTAGATATACGACACATTGATGCTTGTGGAGCAACTGCTGCTATTGACTTTGGAATGAAGTTGCTTGCGATTACGATCTTGATGTCAGTAAACACATTGCATTTGCATGTGATGGAGCAGCTGCTATGATAGGCTGCTGCAATTCTCTCTCTCAGAAATTGACGGAACAATACCCAGCTACTTACACAATGCATTGCCATGCGCATCGTTGGCCTTGGCCTGTACAGACACAGTAAAAGAGCTACAGCACATCCAAGATTGTGAATGCGGTTTAGTCCAGACATGGAAGTACTTTTCCAGATCACCTCTGAAAACAGCTAAACTGCATGAAATACAAGCCGTTGATGTTGATTCTTCTAAGCGAAAATTAGTCAAAGCCTGCCGTACCTGTTGGTTATCTCATGGTGAGGCTATAAAAGCAATGAAAGCAGAACTAACAGCAGTGTATACTACTTTTAATTATTTTGCTTCTACAAAAAAAGATTGCACAGCAGTGGGTATTCTTCACTTAATTTGTACAAAGCACTTTTTGTTTTCCCTTTACTTGCTGCATACTGCTTTAGAGCATCTAAACAAGTTATTGTTACTTTTTCAAAAAGGAAGCTTCCATTTTTCTCACTTGCAGTCAGCTCTTGCATTTTGCAAAAAAGAAATTAGGAACATTGCCAATTCGGATCAGGTTATAAATAGCCTGAAACTAGATTAAGAAAAGATTTCAAAAATTTTTCCTGCAACACAAAAGGACCTTTATGAAGATGATGTTAAGCAAATCTGATGCACTAACAAAACATACTGTAAAGCCTTGCTACGAAATCTTGAAGATCGCTTTCCAGAGCCTCAAATTCTGTTTGCTTTTCGCATTTTTGATGTGAAAGAAATTCCTCTTGATGCCAACCAGCAACACCTTTATGGAAATCAGGATCTAAAACTGCTGATCAAAAGGTTTAAAGTCACTTCAGATAAAAAAATCTTGAAAGTAATGATTGATTACCAAACACTGAAGGATAGAATGATTATGCCAGAGTTTGAGTTTTGCCTGGATGCCATTGCTGTTTGCAGCAAAATTGTTCGAGATAAAATTTTTCAGGAAATATTTCCCGAATTGCACCTACTTTGTTGCATCGCCTTGTCCGTTCCACTTGCAACAGCCTGGCCAGAGAGAGGATTTTCCACTATGTGCCGTGTTAAAACTGAACAGTGTAACAGGCTGTTTGATGTAACTCTAAACGCGCTGATAAATGTTTCGATGAATGGCCCAAACCATCTAGACGATGAAAGTGCTGTGGAGGTTGCTCAGAATTGGATAACAGCAAAGAATAGACGAAAAGTGACAAAGCGAGTGTTACAAACAATGATGTCTGCAGATGACATACAAGAAACTGATGCTTTTGCTGATGAGCAGGAGCTATGTGATCAAGTTGAAATTGACAAATTTGTGTTGTGATTTTCTAAATGCACTGTGTTTACAGTATAGTCTGCTTTGCCAGATAATACTTCAATAAGCAGTTGTTCATTTTAAATGTTTCGAAAAAAGCGTCCTCATAAACTTTCTTGGTGTTCCCTTAAATCAAACCTTAAAAAAAACACTGTTTGCATAGATTAAAATTTATACTTAAAATGTATTATAAAATAATTAAACATAAAGCTTTAAAAAGTTTATTTAACCTTAAGTAAATTTTTGCTACTTTGCATCAATGCCAATAGTGTAGCTTTTTTTTGTTATTAGTATTGTTAATGATAAAGTTAACTTTTTTAACAATTTCTGCTAAATTTATCACTTTGAGGATCTACAAGAGATGGAAAAATTAATTTCTTACAGCTAAAAACTATTAACATCAATCTGAACCCATAGTTTATAGTTGCATCTTTATCTATGTACAGATCAAAAATGGAGAAAACAAGATGTTGAAAAGTTTTACAACTTGCTTCAAAAGTTTTTTTAACTTTAGAGGACCATAATTGGGTTAGTAGTTGTCTTGATAATGTTTTTCATCTAAAGATTCTAAAACCAGATCTTGACCCTATTTGCTTTGGTGCTTTTGTGCTTATTAACACAAAAGTGCCTTAGATTTAACTGTTTGAAATCTTAGTAAAATATTTTACCAACATTACAGGGTGCAGACAAAGTCCTTGGACAACTTTAAAATGCGATATTTCCGTAAACAGTGAATAAAACTACAAACTATTGAAGAATATATTTAACAAGACATTTTTAAACATTCGTACTAAATTTTATTCAATATGTCCCCCTCTGGCCTGAATTACATGCTTAAGTCTGCTACAGAAACCCTCTGCTGCTTTATGCAGAGTTTCTTGAGGCATTTTGGCCCATGCTGTCACGAGAGAGAGCTTCAGAGCTTCAATTACTGTAACTCATGAGGAGAAGCACAAGCATCTGCATCAACAACCTTTGGCGTCTTCCAAAGATTGCGGTCTTCCACATTGAGAACAATCTTCAGTACTTTTGAGTTCTCGAAACCTTGTAACAGTGTAATAAACAGTCAATCTTGCAGCTTTAAGAAACTTCACTATTTGAGAGTTTGTCTTGCCTGCACGATGGAGCTCAATAATGGCTGCACGTTTAGCACTCATATTTGGTATTAAAGCAAAATTTTTAAAAAATATGAGGCTTGTTATAATTCATAATACTAAAAACTTACTGCATATATGTATTTAAACATCCATTAAATTAAATTTTTAAATTTGTCCAAGGACTTTGTCCGCACCCTGTATACTGTATTATTTTATTATAACTTTAATAAATAGTCAATAGTTCTACAGATAGAAAACCATGAGGTTTTCTAAACTACTGGCATTTTTTGGAAAAATATGAATTGGCATTTATCAATCATAATTTTTCACAGATTGACAATGACAAAAACTAGATGAGCCACTGAACCCCTGGTTATTTGTTTCTGTAAAGTAATAGTAGGGGATAGAATATGGCCCACAAGATTACAATGAACAAGAATTTGGCATACACAGAATCACTTCAGCAATACAAAATTCATTTGCTTTTACTGGTTTTCAAGATTAACAAAAAATTTAATAACACTAGTTATCAATCATTTGATGTTCTTGTACACAGCTACTATTGAAGTTGACAAAGAGCAAACTGGACAAATAGCTTTACAAACCAATTTTTTAGGTAATTTTACCATATTATCAGAAATAATATTGAAGTTTGTGGCAATGATAATTACATCTTGATTACAATACAGACGAAATCGGTTAATGGGGTCACCCATTTGCCAGACGTTTTGACCGTTTTAACCGATTGACCCCTTTAACCGTTATAGTCCAAAAATAGGTTTGTCGGGAGCGTGCGTTATTCTAAAAGAACACCATTATATTACTTGGTAGCAATGGGCTCTAGAACTGCGTCATGCAATCCTAATACCGTTTAAAATATACGTGAACTGGTTTGTTTTTGCAAACCTAACCGTCTCCGTTTCTGTACAGTTTTCATCTAAAGACAAATCTTTTCGATTCATAAGTTTGTTTGCCATGTTGACTGTAACAAAGCTGATCATGAAATAAATTCTCTGAAATTGTGTGGATAGATTGCTCAATACAGTATTGACTGCCTTTTTTGCATTCTTAATGAATTCGTTTTCCTAACCTAAATTGATTTAATCGAAGAAACAACAACTCGGCGCGTTAGGAAATTAACTTTGCTTCATGCAGTGTTGTGTGTTTAATTCCTTTTGTCTAATGTTTTGCATTAACGAGACTCCAACCATGCAATGGTAGAAGTTTAAAGTGCGATGTGACTACAGTTTGTTGTTTTTGTTTCAACCACACTGCTGCGCGCATGCCTGTCGCTTTATCTTTTGTTTCCTTAAAGACGCAGACAATTACAAATCCGCAAGAAACAGAGAGGAGTTTGCTTTGTGGCAGGCGGCAAGCCTGGTCTCGCGATCGTTTCCCACGCATTTGGGCATCTGGCCAAAGATAAAAGATTAATGACATGTTTTACTTTGTCTTGCGATTCGTTTCTCTCGATTTCCGATGTCTGGCCAAAGAAACACATACCGCGAGTTGAGCGAAAAATGACCCTATTATCCGATAAGCGTGAGTCTATTAACCGGTTGTTTTATTTAACATTAGATAGGATTTGGTTCGGGATTTCGGATTTTGAGTCTATAAACCGATTTACCCGTTTAAGCAGTACCCGATTAACCGATTTCGTCTGTATAACAAATAATATTTTTGTTTTAAAATATATTGGGTTGAGGAATATGTTTGTAGTGTTTTTATATTTTCTTTTATTTTACAATGATTTTTTACTACTTGGCAAAATGTATATATTCATTCAATAGAGCTCTTTCTACTGTAAAAAACTGTGCTGATTGTCTTTTTGAGTATTTTGAAATTTTATTATTTGTGAGGCTTACATATGGAATATCAAGGGGGTAAAAAGCAACATTTTCAACACCTGCTATTCTTTGCTTTTCATTGAGGCCAAAAAGCTGCTGAAGCAGCCCAGGACATTTGCATGGTATATGGGGAAGGTGTCATAGGTGAATCTACAGCAAGAAAATGATTTGCAAAGTTCAAAAATGGCAATTTTGACATCAACGACATGCCCCACAGCAGAAGACCTTCTAAATTTGATGAAGACCATCTCAAAGCACTTTTGAAGGAGGAAAGTCGCCAAACAAGTCGTGAATTGGCCGAAAAAATGAACTGCAATCAAAAAACGATTCTCAATCATCTTCATTCAATGGAATTTACCAAAAAATTGGGAGTCTGGGTGCCTCATGAGCTTAGCAAAATCAACAAAGAAAATCACCATCAAAATTGCTTCTCAACATCTCACCACCACTGAGCAACACACAGTCACAAACAGCGCTTTTGAGTGATGATGATGATGATGATATTTTATTCATGCTTAGTAACATTATTCAGTAATATGCAATGTACTATGAAACATGAAAATTTTTGTACTGAATCATCACAGGAGATGAGAAATGGTGCCTATATATAAATATGAAGCAAAGAAAAAGGAATGGGTGGCTCCTGGAGATAGGCCAAAGCCAAGAGTTAAGCCTGACCTCTATCCAAGGAAGACCATGATCTGCGTTTGGTGGGACTGGGAGGGCATGGTGCACTGGGAAACGCTCCAAAGGAATGCCACACTCAGCAAGGAGCTCTACACAGCCCAGCTACATCACGTGTGAATGAGGCTATTCGACTGAAAAGACCCCATCAACAAGGCCAAACCATACTTCTTCATGACAACGCCAGGCCTCATGTTGTACAAGTCGTCAAACCGCACTCCAAGATCTCAAATGGCAGGTCATTCAGCATCCACCATATTCTCCGGACCTTGCACCCACAGATTACTATCTTTTCCGCTCTTGGTTAAACCATATGAGGGGCGTTACCTTTGACAATGAAGAGGACCTTAAAAGCTGACTCAACAAATTCTTCGATACCAAACCCAGGAATTTTGGCGGAATGGCATGACAAATTGGTTGAGGGGTGGGAGGAGGTAATAAACAGCAATGGAGAATACATAATTTATTAATTTATAGCAATAACTTTTATTTCTGTTTAAATAAAAATTTTTAAAAAAACGCTACAAACTTATTCCTCAACTTAAGAGTTAATTGGAAAAGAGGTTGCTTTTTTATATCATGAAATTACAATGGAAAGCAGCCATATCAAATTTAGCAGTTTTATTAACTTCACTTTTAAACAACAATCAAATAAAAGAAAACAAGGCACAACAAACTAAAGTCATTGTGAACAATTTCAGAAAAACCTGATAAAAACTCAAGCTAGCTGAAAAGAACTGTTTTGTTTTATTTTTTCTAGTTTGATTGTTTTTCAATAAGGTAAAATAAAAAAATGCTAAATCCAATTTGGCTGCTTTCCATAACAACTTTTCAATACTTTGGTTTATATTTTCAGTGTTTCTCTTGCTGTTTTTTTTAACTTTTTTGTGATTTAAAAAAAAAAATTTGCTAGTAACTAGTGTACTGTTCATTACTTTTCACTGAAAAAAATTATGCAAAACAGCTCTTGCAAATTAAAACAATTTATTAAATTCTGCCTCATTATGCAAAAAGAATGTTAGTTATTTTTACTTAAATATTCTACAAAATCAAAATCAACCCTATCAAAACATTAGCTTTGTTATATACATTAGCTTTGCAAACCTGAGAAAACTTGATAAAAACCCATGGCCTATGGCTTGCAAGGTTAATAACTGCAGACAATGAGAAACCTATTTTTTTTACTTAATATTATATTAAGTTAATTTAACAAAATACAAATGTAACAAGTCAAAAACACATGCATATACTTTATACAATTATTCAAAAATATTTATGAATTTAAAAAATATTATTTTTGCATCAGATAGCTTCAACATACAAATTTATTGTTTGGGTAATAATACCTTTTTTTTATTTTTCTTGAATGACCATCTTCTGAACCTGAGGCTTTTCTTTTTTTACTATGCAAAGGCATATTTGTTCATGCTTTACAAAACAAATTAAAATGGCATCCTAACCTATAGCATCATCTCTGATAAAAAAAAAATATATTAAAGCAAACAGATTTATTGTTTAAAATCATACAAGCTTATCAAAATTGTTCCTATTTTACTTCATTTACCTTTTAATTTCTTTTAGCTAACCAGTTAAATAGCTTTGTGCAATTTTCAATAATAATAAAGACATTTTGAGACAAACAAGGTCACATTACTGCTTTTTTTCAACTGTAGTAATAGTAGTAGTTTGTTTTTATTTGCACCCAAAAAAACAATTGATAATAATTCAAGACAAAATAGAGTAAAGGTTGCAAATATGGAGACAGCAACTAAATGATATACGTTATAACATTCACAAAAAAATTGTGCATGGTCACTGCATCCATGCCTGAACATTGAAGATTTAAAAGCACATATACAAAAAATTCTTAAAAAGTTATAATACATGTCTACAGGTCACAAGTCAAGAGTGCATTGCTTAATTAGTGGGGGGAATGCAAGCATTGGTGACCTTAAAGGATTGGGGTAAGTGGTAGTAACTGGGAGTAAAACATTGATTTGATAAATACTCTTCAAAAACTTTCAGCATTATGACACTGTAGCGTGTTTTTTGCACTTGTCATTTGTAGCATATCTATCTGTAACATTCTTAAAAGTACTTGCAAATTGTTTATAATGAATAGAAATGTTTTAAAAGCAGTTTCTTTTAACAAAATGTTCATTAATTGATCTTTTACTGTCCTGTTTACTTATAAAACAATTAATGCATTTCATAATAAAAATATTAATGCAATTATAAAATGATGTTTGATTTTATAAGCTTGCTTTTTTCAAAAATGTTTATTTTCTATTTGTTGAAAAAGTTTTAAATGCTTCACTATTTTAGTATCTTGTGTACATAAAATTAAATGCAATTAACTTTAGCAACTTTTGATGCAAAAAAAAAATGTTTTTTTTCTTTATAACTCATACATTCTTACATCTTTATGTTGTCTCTTGATGGCCATATATGGTGTACAAATTAAGATTATTTTAAATATCTTATAAAATATCATTTTGTTTGAATCTAATCATTGCTGTGAATACCTTGGAGGAAGTAGTTATTGTTGTGTGATTAGTAAGTATAAGTACTAATGATAATGATGAATGGAATCTTCACACTACGGTGTACGTGTTCGTTTTAAATAACAACTTTTTTTGTCCCATCAAATCGGTCGTCCTGGGTTCGCCGTTCGCTGTTTACAGTTCAGTACTCACACCTCACAAAAAACGGTGAGAGAAAAAGTAGTATACGTGATGGATTGTTAAAGGTTTACAACAGCGGTTCCCAATCGAGATCGGTAGAAAGGTGGAATGGTTGAAAGGCATCCGCGAGCAGCCTTTTGTGAATGTAAAAAAGGCACTCTTCATAAATGCAAATTTTAAAGAAGTATAACCTTGGTGAAGATCAAAAATGTCTTTACTTTGATTTCTAAAAACGGTAAAAATGCCTGTTCGTTAACGTGATGAACTTTTTTTGCTCTTCATGAAGTTTTTTATGTGATAAATTTATTGAAATCAACTCCGATTGAAAGCAACTAATTTTCCTACCTTAAATTTAATTAAAGATATAAAATAACTCATTGCGTTAATAAACAGGAATTCTGTGAGAGAGAGAGAGAGAGAGAGACATTTTAGAATTCACCTCGAACGCATTTAAAAAAACAATTTTGACGTATTAAAATCATAAGTTACTAGTCTAGCTGTGTAAAATTACCAGTCAGGGTCAGTGGTAAAAATTTAGGGGCCCTTATGCTGGATAATTTTGAAAGGGTCCGTGTCTACAAAAAGGTTAAGAATCACTGGTTTATAACAGAAAGCTGTTTGAGACTTTTGGCACTTGAGTTTAGAAAACCTTTCATGTGATCAAGGATGAGATCATGCGATACGCCAGCAATTTTTTTTCATTTTGATTCTCCTGACTCGCAGGAAAGCGTCGGCGGCACTACATTTAAATAAATAATTAAGCGATTATTCGGCCTGTTCTCGTAAATGCCAGGATATTACTGTCCAGTTAAAAGTTTTGATCTTTTTTTTTTTTTATTTAGCGCTGCCTGATTGCCATGTGCCATAAAGTGTCTTTTTCATGGACACAACGAGAGCTGGTTTTGAACCGAAACCGTTTTGATCACGTTTGACATGAATTCGGCGCTTTCAAGAAACCGATCACATTGTCGATGTTTGTTTAAAAAAAGGAGGGCCTGGTGAAATACAAGACGGGCCAAAGTAGGGCGTTGAATATAACTCAAATGGAATCCGTAAACCCGTATTAAAAAGCGTTATTCTTTGAACCGAGCCGTACTAAACCAGAAAAATTAAATTTGCTAAACCGAAACAATTAATTTGTTTTAAACAGTTCCGGTTCAACCCTTTCATTGTAATTTTTAATTTAATTGTATAGTCTAAATCATTGGTTCTCAAAGTGCTCCGCGAGAGAAACCTAGGGGCTCTGCGAGCTATTCGTTTACTTATTAAAATACTGACTTGGCTAATTTTGCAACTGTTCAAAGAAGCAATAACAACCTACAAGTAACTTCAATTAATCCGCAATTTGAATATCTTTTAAATACAAAGCAGCAAATACATCCGTATACAGCAGATACAGCAAATTTAGACTCAATTTAAGTGAAGACCTTTTTTTTTTTTTTTAAACACCTTGATTTTGGGAGAAAAATAGGGAAATTAGAGATGAAATCGTATTGAAGACCTTTTTTTTTTTTTTAGAGAACACTTTGATTTTGGGAGAAAAATATGCAAGCCAAGATCAGACCTCTTTTTTTTCTCAGACAACATGAATTTTTAAAAATTCTTGCCTCGGGCCCCTAAATTGGAATATCCACCACTGGTGAAGACCTTTTTTTTTTTTAGAGGTCACCGTGATTTTAGGACAAAATTGACTTTTCGTCTGAGAATCTCAGACAATTTTTGTCATATCCGAAATGTACTATAAATTCATGATTTGGGAAAACGTCACAAAATTTGGGCAAAACTTCATTGCCCCCAAATTTTTTTGGGCTGGTACGGCTATGCAGTGGTGGATATTGGGTGAGGCGAATGAGGCAGTCGCCTCAGGCCCCCCCTTTTTTGGGGGGCCCCCCCTTGAAAACAGCATATACAGTTTTGGATTCGCTCAGTGGACGATTTGGAGTGAAGACCTTTTTTTTTTTTTTTTGGAGAACACCTTGATTTTGGAAGAAAAAGAGGGAAATCAGAGATGAAATTGAAGTGAAGACCTTTTTTTTTTTTTTTTTAGAGAACACTTTGATTTTGGGAGAAAAATATCCAAGCCCAGATCAGACCTCTTTTTTTTCTCAGACAACATGAATTTTTGAAAATTCTTGCCTCGGGCCCCTAAATTGGAATATCCACCACTGCGGCTATGGTAAGTAATAATGTGTTTTTTTTGTTTTTATTTTGATAAATTTATTGTGGGGCTCCGTAAATAATGGTCAACCTCTTCATGAGCTCCATAACAATAAAAGTTTGAGAACCCCTGGTCTAAATAACTAGCAATCTTTTGTTTTGAAGTTTCCGTGATAATCGTTTGGTCATTTATTTGTTATGTGGCAAAATAGAGACGTTAAGCGACTTTCTAAGCTATAAGTTAAAGCCAAAAATTGGTCATGTCGACTGAATATAGAAAGCACTGTTTCAAATAGATAGTATGCTAAAGCAGTAAGGTAAATGATTTATGGAAATGGAGACACATTATAAAATAAGGAAACAAGCCCTACAAAAACAGATTCTAAGACTGTGATGATTATTTTTAGTTGTGAAAAAACTTTGGACAGGGATGAACAATTTTTTGTTGTTGCCCGCCACACTACAGGCTAATGGCTGTTAGTGAGCAGGGACGTGCCGTCAGGTGGTGCAAGTGAGCAGTGGTGGATATTCCAATTTAGGGGCCCGAGGCAAGAATTTTTAAAAATTGATGTTGTCTGAGAAAAAAAAGAGGTCTGATCTGGGCTTGCATATTTTTCTCCCAAAATCAAAGTGTTCTCTAAAAAAAAAAAGGTCTTCACTTCAATTTCATCTCTAATTTCCCTATTTTTCTCCCAAAATCAAGGTGTTCTCCAAAAAAAAAAAAAAAGGTCTTTACTTCGATTTCATCTCTGATTTCCCTATTTTTCTCCCAAAATCAAGGCGTTTTCTAAAAAAAAAAAAAAGTCTTCACTCCGAATCGTCCTCTGAGCAAACATCTGCAGCGAATCCAAAACTGTATATGCTGTTTTAGAGGGGAGGCCTGAGGCGACTGCCTCATTCGCCTCACCCAATATCCACCACTGCAAGTGAGGCAGTGCCTCACCTGTTGAAATCAAATAAACCAGAAATAAAATATTGAAGTCATAGTCTTTGCAAAATAGATGCAACTTGTTATTAGTGTATAAAAATTAATAAAAATTATACCGTACGTGTAGTAGCCTACTTTAATCAGTTTTGCGTCTATTAACCTAATTTTGGACGGTTTAATTGTTGTATTTTCAGCGATTTAATCATTTCGTCAAGCGTTCTTGTCAACAAAATTGCTAATATACAGTAGGCTACGCTACTACAGCAGCTTCAAGATTTGTTTCCCTTCAGATAAAAAATGAAACAAAAGCAAAATAAAACGGCGCTTTTTTATCTTTTGGTGAAAATAGCTGTTCAAATGAGAGACTTTTGAGGCATGCCGCAATTGTGACGTCCTAAAGAAAACTTTTCATACTCCCGACATTTCCAAAATCAAGATAAATCGGTTAAATTTCAGCAAGTCGGAATACATGCATTGTGCAACTGCAAAGCGATAAATTTATTGTAAGTTTTAGTAATGGAAGATGATTTAGTGTCTAAGCCAGTGGTTCTCAACCTTTTTTGGCTATTGGCACCCTGTAACCACCAAAAAAGTTTTGCGGCACTCGGTTGAACCTAAGAGCTTCCGATTCTAATAAAATCAATTTTAAGAGTAAAGTTTGCATCAAAACACTACATTGAAACAGTTTTGATTAATAACAGCTAAACAGAACACTAAAAATGTCATAAAAGTGATTTAATTTATTTTAAAAGTCAGTGCGAAATTTGTGCTTGATTTTTAGCGCAAATTCTCTCAATGTTGGGGCGCACATTCGATAATGCTACTCGCATTTCTTCCTCCACAACAAGTAGCCTTTATCTTTTTCTTGTTTTTAGGTTTGTTAAAACGAAAAATGCGGTTTCGCATAAGTACGTTGTGGAAAATTGAAGTAAAATAACCAATGTCTTTTCTCCAATGTTAGGTTATTCATTTTGAATTTTAATTCAAAATTCATCCAGAGGCATCTCCCTGTGCAACAGCTTAATGTTACCGTCGTTACGTATGTCAATAAGCTCTTCTTCTTCTTTCAGATTCAAAATACAATGGGTATCCAGGAGTAAAAATGGATTTCTTACCCATTTATAGTTTTCAGTGGACACTGTTGGAAAATATTTCTCAATTTTGTCTTGCAAAGACTTGAGATGTTTAATAACCGATGAAACCATTTCTTTGTTATTCGTTTTCGAAAAATGAAAAAACATGTCAGAGTTTCCTTCCGTATTCGTAATGACCACACTTTCAATTTTTCTTGTAGAGCTCTCATTTTGTCTGCTGAAAATAAGAGATTTTCATTCTTGCCTTGCATATTGGAATTTGTCTTATTTAAGTGGTCAAAGATGTCTACCAAATATGCTAATTTGGACTTCCAGCTGTCATCGCAAAGCAAATTACAAAATTCTCCTTGTCTTTCAAGACTAAAAAAAGCTAACATCCCCTCTTTCAGCTCATATACTCGTGACAATGTTCTTCCACGTGAAAGCCATCTTGCCTCGGTGTGTAACAGAAGATTTTCATAATTTGCTTCCATTTCTTTGCAGAGCTTTGTAAATAATCGTGATTTAAGTGGTCTAGCTTTGATGTAGTTTACCATTTCTATAACTTTTTTCAACACTTGTGTTAAGTCCGAGTTCAATGTTTTTCCAACAAGCACTTCACGATGAAGAAAACAGTGGGTTGTTATGATTTCACTATTAACTTTTTTTACAAGCGACATAAATCCTTTGATTGACCCAATCATAGATGGAGCTCCATCCGTACACAGTCCTACACATTCTTTCCATGTTAATTCATTTTCTTCCAAATACTTACTAAGAGTATCAAAAATATCTTGACCAGTCGTTCTTTCTTTAAGTTCTTTACAACAGAAAAATTGGTCAGATATCTTTCCATCAATGACAAACCGGATAAAAGCTATTAATTGAGCTTTTCCACTGATGTCAGTTGATTCGTCAATTTGCATCGTAAACATTTTGCTTTGCTTTACAGAAGAAATAACAGTATCCTGCATATCCGTTGACATGTCACAAATATTATTTTTCTGCTTCCATGTGAGGCTTTAAATTTTTAGCTATTATTCCTGCTACCAAATAGCTGTCATATTGACTTTTCGTAGAAACTTGAAAAGTTTTGGTAAATGTCACACTTTGTTGCTTTCGTTTTTCCAAAGGTCTTTTGAAATAGCTTGCCGGATTGTCAGAAAGATTTCCGTGCTTTTTTGAAAAGTGTCTACTCAATTTACTTGGCACCATAGCCTTATTTGACAATTTCGTATCACAGATAAGACATTCTGGTAGGGGTTGTTCTTCGTCGCCGCACCAAGTAAAGCCAAAATTCAAATAACTATTGCAATATAGCCGGTGTTTCTTCTTTTTTTCTAATGTACCGGTACCCTTACCTGTACTTTCTGTTTCATCAAATGAAACTGAAACCTTACCAGTACTTTTACTTTCAGCAACTGCAAATGCGCTTTGATCAATGCTTAACTTTCTTTTCCTCGTGATAAATTTCTCCATTGTATTAATGCAAAAAAAACCTTAAACACTGCGTTTTGTTTCTTTCTCTATCAAACTATTCATTTTCTTCTCAGTCAGCAAATTAATCTTTCTTGAATGAACTTATCTGATACAAGCGGGAGTATGAAACGTCATAATGAGGCTTCATTGTTGTTCAAAATTTGAAAAGAACAGTAACTGACTGAACTGAAAAGTTGGTATGGCGTCATCGTCAATGTAAAGCAATTATTTGGAGCCATCTCAAATTTTCACCCAAGCATGAACTTGAAGGTCACTTTTCTATCAAAATGAATTGAAGTTTATACCTTAAAATAACATCACAGCATTCAACCTTTTTCCTAGACAAATAAATAATGTGCAGTAGCTCTCGGCACCCCAGTGAATCGCAAATGGCACCCCGGTTGAGAACCACTGGTCTAAGCCAAAAAATTTTTCAACATTAAGCTTTCAATTTAATTTTTGTATATTTATAATTCAGTATTTCAAACTCAATTTTTGATAGCATATTTTTAACTAACACTAATGCATAAACCATCCCTTACCTTAACTTGTAAAAATTGCAAAATTTTTTACTTCCATTGTGAGGACAATTGAAACTAATGAAACAATTCCCCTAGTGAACTACAATAGCCTTCCACCTTTTAGTTTGAAAACGTAGAATGTCCGGATGTATCTTTCGACAATCGTCGGAAACTAAATTTCGAGTTACTTTAAGCCAGTAATTTTTAACAAAAATAGACGCCCTCTCGAAGGGCGTTTAAAAAATTTCAGGGAATCAGTTTTAATTACACACTTTTACAAATCATATATTTTGCCAACTTCAAAAATATTGTTTGTCTCCAAATAAGTGAGCATGAGAATTAAAGTCTTGTCTTTTCATTTCAAAAAACTACTTTTTAGTCCTCTCTCCATGTTTTGATTTTTTATACTGCGAACGTTGATTTTTACTTCACCGAAAGATTAGAAGACACCAAAAACTTTTGAAATATTAGGAGGTCATGGGTCAAAGCACAATCAAAAGTTTTTCGGCGACCTCCTAAAGATATCTTTAAAAGGTTGCCTGAAAATTAAGGATTTATGCCCCCTTTGCCCCTCTGAATCCGATCATGAAAGCTTTGGTAAGCATGTGAAATCGAAGGCTCTCATTCACAATCAACTTCCTTAAGCCTTTTACAACTTAAAGAACCGATTTTTCTCTAAATAAACAGATTTTGCAATTAACTTATAATGTTAAGGGAAAATGAAAAATTTTGCAAATTTGTCATAAACAAAACAATTTTTCGTCGGCGGCGTGATTGAGTGGTTAGAGCGCCGTGTTTGTGATCAACATGACCTCGGTTTAAAACCTACTCGCGCCTTTCTGTTGTGTCCTTGAGAAAGACACTTTACGGCACTTTCTCCTCCTTGATAGTCTTGTTACGCAGTTCTAAATTTCAATCATATCTCTATAAAACAAAAAACCAAAGTAAAAAATTTCAAGCTGACAGCAATATCTTGACATCTGCGGAAGCAGGATGGGGTAATTACTTGCCCTATGTATAGCGCCTTCCTCGCTTTCCTGCGAGTCAGAAGAATAAACATAAAGATTAAAAAAAAAATTTTTATTTAGCTCGGAAAGAGTTAGCTAAATGTGGGAGAATGCTTCAAATTGTCTATTTTTTTTTTATCTAACTAGAGCACTGTTGTTGTTTTTTATTAAATAAAGTTAGAACTAATAACTTACTTTAAAAAATTAGTGCCTCACCAACCATGAGCTTCACGGCACGTCACTGCTTGTGAGTTATGGTAAATAGGCTGGATGAAATTATTAGGCGTATAAAATAATAAGTTCTTTGATAATATGCTTTTTACTTCTTCCAATTGTAATGGAACGAAATATCACAATTTTTTACAATCGAATTTATTCAAACACGATTCATTAAACATTGTAGGCCTCTTAATGTTTTCTTAATATTACTTGCTTGAAAATAAATTTGCAAAATGAATCTAATCTAAGCTGCTATTGTCACATAGCTGCTAACAAAATTGCCAAAGTCAACAATTGGTATTAAAGGTGAACCAAAGGAGCATGATTATAATTGAAAAGGGGAAAAATTTTTGTTAAAATGTGACGGATGACGCGAGTAGTTTTGAAACGTGACCGTGCCAATCACGTTCACCATCAATGCACGGGGTTTTTTAACTACTCGGTGGAGGTGGCAATTTTTTATGTATCAAATATACGTTTAGAGACACATATTGTTTTCACTTAAAAGAGAATAATATTTTATTTTTACCTAATTTTAAATGGGTAAATATGTTTAGGCCTACCATTTTATAGGTTAAAGATTTTTAAACTAAAAATTGTGCATAACGGGATAGGGGCCTACTAATAGCCAAAAAGTGTAAAACCAGTGATGGGATTAAGGGGGTTCGCACGGATTCGCGCGAACCCGTTCTTGGAATTTCAGCACGTTTAGCAAACCCGCTTTTAACTTTACGCAATCTATGTATTTCAATATCTCTGTGTTTAATGTAATAGTTTCAATCCGCTGCAGATGTTTGTTCAGAGTGCAAAGAACGATTCTGAGTGAAGACCTTTTTCTTTTTTAGAGAAGACCCTAGTTTTGGGAGAAAAATAGAGAAATTAGAAATGAAATCGAAGTGAAGACCTTTTTTTTTTTTTTGGAGAACACCCTAATTTTGAACCTGTTCTTAAAATTTTGAATTCCAACACTGCATAAAACCCAGCTAAAGTGCTATATTTATCTTCATCCAAAAATCAAGTGAGAACCAAAAGCAATGTTAAGTGGTTTTATCTTAAGCGACAATCAAAGACTTTTTTTATTAAAAGTAAAAATAAAAACCGAACTCGGTTTAATATGAGTGAAGAGAAAGTTTGAATCCCGGACCAACTTTTAATTTAACTTTCTTTTTAAAATAATTTCTGGATTCCGCTACTAGGGGTAAATAGCGAATGGCTAATTCAGCACCTTTTGGTCAAAAGTAAAGAGATTTTTTGATCTTCTAATTGTATTAAAAAACTATTTTTCTTCAACGTTAAGCTAAACTGTGATTATAAACGTACTAGGGATTAGAAAATATTAAAAGATTTGTTCGATAACAATAATCATTTCTTTTACTCATTTACCTGTTAAGAGGATAACTTCAGAGACGAAAAATTGTAGGTGCAGAACAATTTTATTACTTCTTTTTTGGCTTTTAACTAAATTTCAAGAAGAAATTTTAGTTGACAGAGAGCTAAATTTAAATTTATCGCCTGAAAATAAAGTGAAGACCAAAAAATAAAATAAAAAAATTTTATCACTTTGATTACCGCAGTTCGTTAATAGGATGGGCTTTCTTTTTATTATTTTGTATTCATTCACTGAGTCTTTTAAAAAATTTTATAATACCCAATCATATTATAGGTATACTCTCTCCTTAAATTGTATTTTTATAATACTCTAATTTTCGCATTCATTGAGAGTGCCTTTTTCTGCATTTTTGCGCCCTTGGTGACTTAAGGTTTGTTTTCACTACAAGCGGTGAATTGGAGTATTGTTTGTTTCTATTAGTAATTTTTTTGCTTTGCTTAGCGTTTAAGCGCGGTAAGAAGTAAAAAAATCAATACTATGCCCAGTGGTGGATATTCAAAGTTAGGGTCCCGAGGCAAGAATTTCCAAAACTGAATGTTCTCTAAAAAAAATATGGCTTTAATCTCATATTTTCCTTTTTTCTCCCAAAATCATAGTGATCTCTAAAAAAAAAGATCTTCACTTTGATTTGATCTCTCTTTTCGCTATTTTTCTCCCAAAATCATGGTAATCTCTAAAAAAAATAAAAAAAGCCTTCACTTCGATTTGACCTCTTTTTTTGCCATTTTTCTCCCAAAATCATAGTGATCTAAAAAAAAAAGTTTTTAGTTCGTATCGATCTCCTATTTCCCACTTTTTGTCCGAACTTCATAATGACCTCTAAAAAAACGTATACAGCAAAATGAGACTATATGAACTATTTTCGTGTAGGGCCCCTAAAAAAGAGCGGCCCGAGGCAACTGCCTCATTCGCCTCACCCAATATACACCACTGACTACGCCATAGGTCTTTCCGCGCTTAAGCGCTAAGTGAAGCAAAAAAATCAATAAAATAAACAAAGAATACTTTGTTTCACGCTCGTAGTGAAAGCGGACATTTACTATTATTTGCTGTGTGACTCTTTTTCGAAAAAATTCTTTTTCTAATTGTTATTTCATAAACTTTGTTGGATTAGGCCAAAATTAAATTTGGTCAAGATTATAAAACCCAACAGACAAGATTTTGGTCGAGATTACATAATTATAGAGACAAAGTTAACACAATGCTTCTGTTTTGCGAAATTCAAAGAGTGCTATCTACCCATGTTTCCTTCACTTTAAAAATATTGCAGAGCAGGAAATAAATTGGCTAGTGATGCAATTACCCTCTCCCCCCGCCGTTTGTGGCGCCTCTGGTCTCGCCCAACATCTACTTTTAAAGACCTCGCCATACGAAATCAACACAGTATGGCACAATCGTCGTCGGTTGCACAGTTTTGTCAACTGGATAAATTAATCCGGTTATCACTAGCTCCGGGTGGTTTGCTTTGTGCAGGGAAGATTAACATTGAAGCAAAATAAGCATCTGGTCAAGACATCAAGAGAAAGAAGCATCACAAAATCGTACACGTTTCACTAGTTTTAAGGTCAAAACCAAGCACGTAATTATATTTTTTTAAAATAAGAAATAACTTTGTACCCAGTAGCAATGGCAAAATTTTCTAAACCTTAGTGGGATGTAAAATATACCTTCTAATCGCCAAACTTGGTCCATTTCTATGTTTTGCTATTTAGCTGCAATGTTCTAGATTTTAAAGTTAATTATGCCGAACAAAGCTTTATCTACTGGCTAAATGTAATGCTTCACAATATGTTTTTAAGAAAAATTATATTGCAGCCAGGAGCCCCAGAAATTTTTTTTTGGCGAAAGTTTTTTGAAAAAAGCTTTCTCAACAAATACAAATTAACGTATTGAAAAACATTTTTATAAAATCTTGGTGAAGACCAAAAAAAGGTCTTGATCTCATGTCAAACTCAGCCGCAAAGTATTTACTTGGCACGCAAATATTTTTTGAAAAGCTAAAATGACCTTTGCCTCCGAAAAAGTTTGAAATTTCCTGTTAATACGCAAAAATGTACGTTTGTTGGGGGTGCTGTTTTAACGAAAAAAAAGTTTCTTTCTTAAAATTTGTAACCCTCGTTAAATTACTTTTATTTGTTAAGTGACTCGTTTGAAAAAAAGCTTGGCGACCACCCCCTAGATCAGTATAAATTACTTTCGGTTCCATTATAATCGAGGTTATATAATTGTAAAGATCTTTCTCACACAATGCCTCGGTTTTGCAAATTTCAAAGGGCACTATCTGCCCTCCTACACCCACACGTTTTAAAAATATTGTTCGACAAGTGCAATTCGCTCCCTGCCCCCCACTTTCGGTGCCCATAATTACAGCGCAATCAATTTCTTAAGAAGCAGAATACGATATAGTTCTCAGCTTTTAAATTCACTGTCACATATGTGCACACTAAATCACAGGATCACCCGAGGTTCTTTTAAGTGTCATTTTTTATAAGTTTAATTAAAATCGGTAATTAAAGTTTTTCCAGATAATAGAACTTTTGCACGTTTCATTCTTTAAGTTTTACACACAGAGAAAAAGAAACGGCTTCCCTTGCTTCAGAGAAATATGGAACAAAGAGTCAACCACTAGGAATTGTTTCCTATTGTTCACGCAGAGATCAACTTATTTCGCCAGACCAATTTATGCATTCTCAGAACAGGCAGTCCAGAACATTGCAGAAACAGATAATCAAATTAATTGAAAAGTCAAATGTTTATTTATTGGTTTAAGAACAATGTTTTTTTTTTAATTTCAACCTTTTAAACATTTTAAAAGTCGCAATATTTATTGTTCATTTAAGCAGTCATTCCATTGCTGTATAGAAAACTAATTAAAGTTGAATGGAAGATTACTGCAATTGCAAAAAAATAGATGGTATGTGTCAGTTCTTTCCCACGTGGCAAGTATGTTACGCGGTAAACATGGTAAATAAAACCATAGTTAAATCGACGAATCATATATTTATGCATAAAGGCAAACGAATATCTCTCAAACAAAATGAAATTGCTCGGTAAATTGTATTGGCTGGACAATGCAAATTGTGCAGCCACATATACAATGAACAAACTAGAAAAAAATTTTCGGTTAGATGGTCAGGACACCGCACGTTTCGGAATAACGCTTGAAATAAATTTAATAGTAAGTTAAATTTAATAACAAACTGCGGCCACACAACGTTACTACTCTACAGCTGAGCACTTTGCAGCGGACTTGTTTGTCTCATAAATAGTGTCTTGAATCACGCCTAAAACATTTCGATGCATGCATCCCACTCCAAAAGACCAGTTATTGATTCTTTCAGGTATCAAGCCAGCTAAACTTTGCCAACTAAAAGTGGAATTCTCCTTGTCCAACAGTGAAACTTTGGATTCTAACCATCTATTAAAAGTAATGTACCCAACTTGCTTCCGGAAATGCCACGGTTTTGCTGTCCGATTGGAATCTTTTATTATTTTTTTAAAGATTTGTGGACTTCTACCTAGTACACACTGCTACACTGAAAACTCGAAACCATGATTGGGCAGTGAGGTTGGGTTTGGCATGCGTGATGCACTGTGACATAGATGTTAGTTTTTCGTGCCATCTGTTCTATAGCTCATATATACCTTTTTTATATTTATTTTTTATCTTATTTTTATTTCATAAAGTTGGACATCAGGAGTCAGAATATTTTATCCGATTCCGACTCCTGATGACCAACCTTTTTTTAGAGAACATTACTTTTTAGGGACAAAAATCAAGAAATTGGAAACAGATTCTAATTAGGGACGAATTTTTTCTGTTAACGAACGAATTTAAAAATATGGCAATCTTAATTTTAAACAAATCGTATTTTGCATAATGTTATATAGCCATTATTGGGGAGTTGGTGTGGGGAGTTGGTGTAGGGAGTCGGGAGTCGGAGTGGAGTCGGAATCCTTAAAATTCTAAAAGCTGGAGTCGGAGTCGGCATCCTAGAAATTCTAGGAGTCGGAGTCGGACCATAGTGGTCCGAGACCGAGATTTCCACAAACGTGTCTCTAGACATGTCTCGAGGTATCCACCTCTGATGATTGTCATATCTATTTTAATAAGCGTATGTTATTTGGGTTTTATTTGTACAGGAATGCACGTAATTGTTGCAAATAAACCGCATTATCACCAGAATTACATCGGTTCGAATTAAAAAAAAAAGTGTAAAATGTTTATATCGCGCGTTGTCAAAAAAAAATCTTAACAATTTACCAACTACGTCGTATTTTCACTTATTTGGGTGTTCAAGGCATCCAGTTGAACTAACTAACACATTGAATTGAAATTCTTTCTAGTTTGTATTTTTTTATTTTTTGTCTTTATGGTGACGCAACCAACCAGTCATGCTCTGCAGTGTCTTTTACTTCTTTCGTGCCTTCTTCTTGCGTGTTTTAGCGTCTGACGTTTTCCTGCGTCTTCCTTTTCTTAACTCTCGACTACTTTTTACTATGTAAAATTTATTATGTTGTTTGTCAAGAATAAAATTTAAATAAATGAATGAATGAATTGCGGCGCAAGCGTTTTTTTTGAAAACTTGCGCCGCAAGTGTCCAATACTGATCACAACGAATAATATTGGAAAAGATTGAGCATCGAACTCACGTCTATTCAATCATGAAAGATACATTTTGCTTTCGCAAAAAATTTTTATAAAATAAACAAATTTGAAGTAAACGTAAGCTAAGCAAAAAAGTAACTAAGTACGAAAAAATTGACAATGTTAAGACTTTAATGAGTGGTGTGCAAAATTACGTATATTGAAATAAGTTTTCGTACAATAGCGAGGAAGAATTATTGTAAAAGAAGCATGCAAAACAAGTGAACAGATTAAACTATTTGTCATCTCAACCTAAACTCGGTGGACCAAACATTACGTTGCAGTTTCCTCCAGTATATCCAGAGTGACACGAACAGAAATAAGAGTTACTTGAAGGCACACAGTTTCCATTAACACAGGACCTAGCACATCGTTTAAACGCTGTAAAAAGAAGCAAAAAAATGATCATTAAAACAACATAGACTGTAGCAAAAAACAACTTCTTTGCGCTTTAAAAACGTTTTTGAAATGTTGATAAAGTGAATTGACGGCGAATGAAGTTTTATTCTGCAGTGTCTTTGGAAAAAACATTTTACGGCATTTTCCCCTGCTTGAGTGTCTAAGTAAGCAGCTTTAAATTTTATTAATACTTTTAAATAACTACTAAAAAAATAAGTAAAAATCTTAACCAAACAGGAAAATCTTGGCATTTTCGTTAGCAGAATAATTGCTTAAAATATTAAAATTAAATCCTGCCAGCAAAATAATTTGAAAAAAGTATAAAAAGACTGTCGTTAATCAAGTTCCTTATTTTGTTCAAAGCAGGATCCAAACAGAAATAACTCAGTGTGATAACACTCTGACCCGTAGGCAGAAAGACTCAAGTTTAATTGTTTAATCTGAGTTAGTGATTTTCTATCTGCCTTTACGAAAGGCACTTTGCGACAAATTCTTAAATGACGTCACGCCGCATACCTGCAAGTGTGACCCAGAAAGAAGCAACCGGGTGAAAAACCATACGAAAAATAAGATCAACGGAGAAAAACAATTCGTTAATAAAGTTCTTGCATAGGTTTAGTCGGAGTTTCAACGACATGCACATTATTATCTGTATATCATGGCGAATTTTATTAGGCAGAGTACGCCATGTTAAGTATCAAAGAAAAGGTAAAGTTGTATGACTCACTTTTTTCCTTTCTTTTTATTTTGTCTAATCTAGATTTAATTTTTTTTAAAGAAAAAAGTTAAGAAATTACTTTTTTTTAACTGCTTCACAAAAGAATAACTTATACGAGTATTTTCTCTGTTTAATTAACTCTTTTTTCTATTTCATATAAAACAATTGAAAACAAAAAACGTTTATCGCATCTAATTTTCGCGTAAAAATTTTGATCGAACCCTTTAACAAACTTAAGTTTGGATAAATTTTACTTCAAGAAAAAGCAAATGGCAAAAAAGAAATTGTTTCTTTTCGCTAGCGGAAATACAGAAGACGGCGATTCTTTAATTTAACCGGTGATCTTAAATCTTCAATCGGTTTGCTTTACTTGATCATGAATAGCTTTGCTTGCGGGAGTCATGCCCACCACTTATGTTCTATTTAAACCAGGTATGCGACTCTAATGACATAATTTTCATTGATAGATGAAACAGAATTTTCTTGACATATTTTACCTTGAAAGTCATTTTCCAACCTTACCAATCGGTTTAAAGAATCTTGACAGCCGATGGGACAATTAGGCCTACCAGGTTCACCTTTAAGTCCTTGATTTCCTACAAATAAAAATTTGTAAAAGCTTATAACTGGGGTGATTTTTATTTTGATAATAATTGTTTCTTTATGCCGAAATAGCAGTTCACATCAGTTAAGAAAAGCCATTGTAATTCGTATTTTTTCATCTGCAATGGCTATAGATTAAAATCGCCATTTGTCTCTTAAGGCCCGTTTCCACTACGAGTGTGGAAAAGAGCATTCTTTGTCTCTTTTATTGATCTTCGATTGAAGCGAGCGGTTGAAATTGAAGCGAGCGCAAAAAAAAAGCAATAAAACAAACAAAGAATGCTTTTTTCCACGCTCGTAGTGGAAACAGGCCTTTAGGCTAAATTGACGATAAACAATCACAAATACATGTATCACCAAAGGTTGCTTCTGCGTAGTAATTAATATTTCTAAAAACTTCGACATTTGCGCGCTCGTACAAATTACACATTGCCAATGCATCACAACGAAAAATTTCATAGAAATGCTTTCATAACAAATACGCGCTTAAAGAGACACATTTCCAATTCGATTGCTGAGTCAATAATTGCAAATATAAGCAAAGCATTATCTTTATGCTTTACTTTATAGAGGACTTTCAATTGACAAACACTTTTTAAAATCATATAGATCAGGTATTTTTAAAATGAAAGTTGGCCTTTCTAGAGGCCATAGAAAGTTTTCAGGGGTGAGGCAAAGCTGGAGAAATATAATAAAGCATGTTGAACTTACATTGTTCATTTGAAACTTAACAAAAAGAATGGGGCCTCTAGAAACGCCTACTCAGCTACAAACCTTAAAACTGATTTACAAAACTGAAGTTGTATACCCTGTAAGCTATTGTAGTTTATTTTTCCGTTTCTATTCTTAAACTTTTAATTCTTCTACATGAATGTACTAGTCGCCGAGAAAAAAGTTTGCATTTTTAAGATCAAATTATGACCGCTACCGGCTCAATTTTGTTCATTTTAGAGATATCTTTGCATAATATTTCGGCTCCACTTAATTTTTTTTTGGTTATGCCATGCAAGCAATTAGCCAAGGCAGAATTTTTTACTTTATGATTTTCACTCAGTTTATATTAATGATGACTGTTGAATTTAAAAAAAATGACTGTAGTCTTAAGGTATCGCCTGTATAATTCTATTTACAATGTTTTCAAAACGTTTTCTTGGAGATAACCATTTAAGTTTCTGTATAATACTTTTTTTTTTTTTTGAACTTTTTAGCAAGTCGAATGATGTTACGTTGACATAAATTAAATTTTAGTTAAAAAGTTTCATTTTAGAAGAAAAATTAATTGAGATTATAGTTTTAAAAGCATCTTTACGTTGAATTTTGTTTCAAATGTAAAAATATTAGAGTTAATATTGCTGTTACACTTGACTGAGAATCGATGGCAGCTAAAATTAGTGAGCCTGTAAAAAGTGTTACGCTTTTTCAAGTATTTTACAACTAGTGTTTTTCGACTAAAATTTTTGGGAGAATTGTCAGAAAGTGTCAAAACTTGATCAAAAAAAAAACTTAACGAAAGTTTGACTACTGCTTTACAAAGTTTATTTTATGGCGGTGCTTTCTAATAAGCAATTAGCCCCTGTTGAAAGTCATACGTATTACTGCCTCATATCAGGAAGCCAACAAGCGGCGACAAGTTTATTCAAAAAACAAAATTAAATATCTTCACAAGATTATGTCGCGCAAATTGCGTTCAACTAGATCAGGGGTCCACGACCTTTTTGCTGTTGCTTGCCGCATTACAGAATGACCGTAACTAAAGGCCGCCAGCAAGTTTACTTTTAACAAATTAGATCAAGACCAAAAAAAACTAAAACTTTCTTCACTTGTGTTCAAAGCAAAAACGTGAGATTTGTGCTTTTAATCACAAGTAAAGATCTTTTTTTGACCTTTACCTAGCTTTTTGGATAAAACTGGTTTTTATTTGTTGCTTTTAGATACTATATTCCACAATCGTCATTAATTATTCCTTATCTGACCCTTTTCGAAACAAGGCGACCACTAAGGAAAAAATTTTATTACGTTAAATTTGTAATAAGTTAAAAGGGTGATATGTGTGTGCACTGCACAGCCAGGCGGCCGTGTACTGTCGTAGGTTGTGTACCGCGCGTGCACTTGCTTGTGCTGTCACAGGTCGCAGATTGTTTCTACTTTCCATTGCTTAAAAGCAATTGTGGCTTAGACCATATGCTTTCGATGGCACCTCTTTCTGCGGTATTAAAATAAAAATTGAAAATTAGCTGTTTTTTAGGCTGACAATTATTTAGTAGTTAACAGCAGCATTTGGAAACAATTCAATTACAAGTTTGCTCTAAAAAGTAATAACTAGTGACGCCTACATTGGATGAAATGTGAGAGCGCTACCCTGATTGCATCATAAACACAAACAGATACAGCTTGGGCTACTCCCACCTCGGTATATGTAAATATTTGAAATTTTTTTATCTCTATATTTATCCTCCTGACTCTCAGGAAAGCAACGGAGGCGCTAATACATCGGGTAGACAATTACCCCAACCTGCTTCCGGAGATGCCAAGATATTGCTTTCTCTGATAATTTAATAAATATATTTAATAACTCATTATGGAGCAATTGAATTTTTAAATGTTACTAAACGAGTTGTTAAAAATTAAATTCGACAGATTGAGACGATGATATTTTTGTTTTTATAAAAGAAAAGTATTAACTGTATCATTCTAAAATTAATTGTTTGTATAGTTCTACCGTACGCATATGGTTTGATTTTTAGGTGGTCGATTTTATTGTTTTTTACATCAAACAAATGCCAAGATCAAAATGTAGTTACGCAAAAAACCAAAATTATCAAAGAATAAACAAGAAAATTGTGTATAAACAACGAATAATTTAAAAAAGTAACCGATTTTTTAGACGAGCTTAATTCCCTTGGCCGAAAACTTAATCAAGACTCCTAAATGAACGCAAGACGAACAAGTCTTGCTTCAATGATTTTCGAATAAAAAAAAAAAAAAGAAAAAACAAATAAAGTATGCCTAGCTAGGCATACCATATTTTCGAAGGCCAAATCGGGACGCTCGTTAACAGAAAAAAATTTGTCCCTAAAAAGTAGTGCTCTCTAAAAAAAAGTCTTCACTTCAAATCAGTCCCGAATTTTATGATTTTCATCTCAAAAAAAAGTATTCTATAAAAAAACATTTTGAATCTGTCTCGAATGTCATGATTTTCGTTTTTGAAAACCTAGTGATCATTAAGCATATTGACTAGGAGGCTCCGATATGCTGACAACATCATCGAGTCAGCTAACACGGATCGGGTAAAGTCAAGCTAAACCCTGCAGTTCCATTGCAAACATTAAGTGAGAATGGTCAAGTCAATCAACAAGCAATTGCCGACAGACTTGTTTCGTCCTTGTTAAAACATCAGACACCGCCAGTATGACTTGCGGTTTAGCGGTGCTCGCAGTTACGCTGGTAGTGCATTGTTTTCATTGAACCTGGTGATCTCTAAAAAAACAAACAAAAAGGGGGTCTGCACATGGAATTTGTCTAATTTCTAGCGGAATTTCTGTCGAAATGGGCGGGACAAAACCCTAAAAATTGGGAATGTCCCGCACAAATCGGGATTTATGGTAAGCCTAGGCCTAGCTGACTTTCAAGCAATTGAGTTGGCAAAACACAAGCCATCAAAAGATTTTTACAAAAATTGTTTTTTCTTAATATTGTGGCAACCTATAACTCAAACTATGCAAAGATTTTTGTGATAAATCGAATCTGTTCGACTGAACGCTTCTTAATCAACGCATTTTGTATCAATATTTTGATTTATTACTGCGCGCCTTTTTAGTTGGTTATAGCTTAAATTCTTCCATTGCATTTTATTTGAGCAGTGTTAATTTCAGTTCAGGTTTCGTTCTGTACGTTTAAATTGGCATTTATAATATTAAGTTATATCTTTTGTTTATAGATTTTAGTTATATTATTTTTATGCGAATAAAGCCAATTTTACTTCTGGTTAACAATTTTCAAATAAACGTCTTTTTTTATTTCAAAACAGAATTGCAGAGGCAACAAAATTTTTTTGCTCACGACACCACATCGTATAGAGTGTCCCTGGTTAAACAGGAAAGTAAAAAATCTTTGTCAAAAGCTCTATAAGAGTTTAAAAACAAAATTTTAAAGCTACCAAGCTTTTTCAAAAATGCAGAAATTTTTTGCAAAAAAAAAAAGTGAAAGAACTTGCACTATTACAATTTGAAAATGTTCATGTTTTTTTTATAAGGCCTGTCATTTCAAAAGTTTCATGACTATCTGCTGGTGGCGTTTCAATTTCGATGCTGAATTCTTTCTTATTTTAATTGTAACTACATAGTTGTCAAGATTTACAGTATTCGACTGATAAAATTCAGCACATCATTTAAGTGTTGATTCCTATTAATGGTTTTATTGTTCTATTTTGTTTTTTTGTTTTATAATCTCGGCAGCTAATAGCAAGTTTGCTGTTTCAAAGATTCATTAACTGTTTTTGTTTAAAAAAGTCAATTGTTGTAGGAAGGGAATTTTTTAAGTCTTATGGTTGACTTCTAGTTTTTTAAAAGTTCGTATAGAAATTGTTTCAAAAAGTTTGAAAACAACTGATGTAGCCTACCATAGGTCATACTAGCTACCATTCTTTATTAAATATTATATACAATCATTGCAAATATTTTACACAACTGAACAGTTTAAATATAGACTTAAATAATAATCAAGCTAAGAATTAAATGTTTTACAGTGGTGTTTTTTATCAGTTTACTTTTTCAAATCGCTTTTTATCTAAAGTAAATGCCTATTTTTGAATTTTTAATTTCACCTTTAACAACGAAGCATTTTTTGATCCAGGTTGTTAAAAAATGTAGCGGCACCACGCTTTAAGAAAAATTTTGGTTATTTGCTCCAAAAACGAGGCTAAAAATGGATGCAAATGCAAATAAAAATTTAATACCACTTTGGCAAATGCTAGTTATTCAAGGCCATATACGTTTTCAAATGCTTCTTGTTATGTTATTTGACTTGTATAAACACAGAATCAAGTGACGTTTTTAAACTAGCATTTTAAAATACTGTTGGTTTTATTATCCGCCTTTAAAAAGTGCGGTTAAATCAAGTTTTGTTTTCAGGCAAAAATGTGGCTTTTAACTATTTACTACGACAACGTAAAAAGTTTAAAGTGCTATAACTGTGCGGCTAGAAATTTTAATCTTTTTACGTATTTTAAAATACGGTTGTGATAGCCTAAATGAAACCTTTCGTCATCTTTATTTCTTACGCCGAAGCATACCATAAATTTGTGGTGTCCACTGCCCATCTCTGCATCATTGCCCCCTGGTCACGCAGTCACTTCTGTAGCAGCCTCCTGTTACAGTGTATCAGGTTTGGTCGATTTGCAAATTGAACCCAGAACTCTTATGCTTTGGTGAGAACGCTTTTGGATTTTTTATAAAAAAATAAAGATATGGATAAGAATGTTTTCCCTAAAAAACAAAGCTTCCCTAAGCGTTTTGGGGGGATGATAATGTACAAAAGAAGTTTAAAAATCCCACTTCTGCTAAAGACGGTTTGGTGTTTATACTAGTCAAATTTAACTTTTCTTCATATTTTGCATGATTTCATTCTATGAGACTTTTTCCATTATTATATATATTGTACCTTTAAGTTTAAAGATGCAACCGTTTATAAAGCTTTTACAATTTCTTATTTAACAACAATTTAATAAAAATTGACAGGCTTTTGTATTATTGAAGCACAAGACGCCGAGTACACTGAGTACGGGTACAATTGTTCGGGCTCTGCTGCTTTGACACAAAAAAGAAATTCTTAACTCTAAATTACTCACTGCTTTCGCTTCAAAACAATAGCACGAGCAGAAGTATTGCACCCAAACTGAAGAATACTTGGAATGTTGTAAACTGTGAACATAAATCGTGACCCATTTTCTGAATTACGAATAGTTTTAGCTTTTATAAAAAAGTCAGTGAGAAATAATTAAAACTTTAATCTGATGTGCTCGCAGCACTCCTAAGCTGAAATTTTTTCGCATTGTAGAAAAAGTAGCATTTTGATTGCACGTGAGAAGGCACTGCAATTGAATTTTTTCTTTTGTTCTCGACAGACCCTCTAAAAGTAAATGATAGTTTGACAAAGCTAAGTTTATCTGGAAGCGAACAATTGATAACAATTACGGTACTATTGTAATTAATTTTCAGTACCGTAACAAGTTTTTTTAACGCAGAGGACGACTTTTGTTGTTCTCTGCGGGAAAATTTGAACAATGTAGCTTGATATTATAAAGGTCGATTCTCAGGAACTGTCTTTAATTGCTTCTTTTAATTGAACTCACAAGTGGCACTATAAAAGAACAGCCTCGTGCAATCGCGTTTACTTTTCTAGAGTTAGTGCACACGTTTAGATCGTTGAAATCAAAAGCTGGCAAGTTCGGTGTTAGATATAGATCTGCTTGTTGTACGAACGATAGTGTGGCCTAAGATCTGGCAAGTAGATAGGGGTTAGCTTGTTATAACTAACTTTAAATTCGAGACAATGCAGTAAATGAAAAAATTTTAAATAGAAAAAGTTTGACGGCCCGAAGATATTTTTTTGATTTTACCGTAGGCTGGGCAGTAGAAAGAAAACCAAAAAAAACTTTCTTTCCAATCGAAAAGATACGTTTTTAATTTTTAAAGACGATTGAAGACAAAAAAGCATTTGCTTGGGTTGTAGCTAATCAAAGTCGAAAGATGCCATAATTTTAATTCAGCCTAAATATTGTCGTATTAAAAATGTGTGACCGTAAATTCAATTACTAATTGAGTGATATTATTGTTTTCTCTATTCTTTTAATTTGTCGAAAATGTCGGAGGCGCTATACTTAGGGCATCCGCCAAGCAATAACTGTGTTCTTATTTTATTAGTTTTATTAGCTCTATATTTATACTCCCGACTCAGAGAGCAACCGCAGGTCGGCAGCGTGGTCGAGTGGTTAAGACCGCCGTGATTGTGATTGCCTCAGTTCAAAACCTACTTGTACCATTCTTTTGTGTCCTTGGGAAAAACACTTTACGGCACTTTTCCCTGCTTGACAGTCTTGGCAAGCAGTTCCAAATTACCGTCATATTTCTATAAAATTTTAAAAAATAAAATGAATAAAAAAACTGCAACGTACAGCAATATCTTGGCATCTCCGGAAGCAGGTCAAAATAATTGCTTGTCCTATGTATTAGCGCCTCCGAAACTTTACTGCGAGTCGGGAGGATAAATATAAAGATAAATAAAATGAAACAAACTGTCGGGCACTTACCCCGATCTATTTACGGAGATAGAAGCTTGTTGTTATCAAAGAATTGGTTTCCGGGTTAAATCTTTTTTTTTTTTTTTGGTTTAATAGTTTTTTATATTGAGATATGGGTGAAATTTAAAACTACTTGCCAAGCTGCAAAGCTTAGAAAAGTGCCATAAAGTTTTTTTTCCACTAATATAACAAATTGACACGTGT
The DNA here is from genome assembly GCA_963680785.1 of Diplosoma virens. Classification (NCBI taxonomy): domain Eukaryota; kingdom Metazoa; phylum Chordata; class Ascidiacea; order Aplousobranchia; family Didemnidae; genus Diplosoma; species Diplosoma virens. The sequence goes on along the minus strand of OY796886.1, from coordinate 20,860,660 downwards.
GAGCTTCGAACCACGATTGTGTCGATCACGTTCTTCATCAATACAGCGCTCTTAAACACTTGTCCACAATGGCAAAAAAATTTTTAACAAGTTTTTCGTTAAAATTTATAAAAAAGTTATATTTATAAAAAAGTTATTACACGTCTTCTAAAAATTTTTTAATTTAGATTTTGACTCTAACTATTTCTTTAAAATAATAATTTTTCTTGTCTCGTTGCTGGAACAGTTCAACATTGATATCCTTTTCATTTCGATTGATACTGTCTGTGGAAGTCAAGTCGAGATCCAAAAATTCTGCGTAGTCATTGGAACGCGTTCAGCTAAAAAGAAGATTTTTTGATCATGCGTGGAAAGGTATATTTATGTTTCGATTTATTACTCTTTAAGAATTTTAAAATACAAACTTTGTAAATGTGATCTTTGTGTTTATTTGGTCATCTAACAGCACTTTTGCTTAGTATGTACTGCCCCATTTCTAATAGCAATTTATTATATACAAAATATAAGTAAGTTAAGTTTGCTAACATTTTTGAAACTTTACATTTCTATAAGTTTGCTGGTGTTAATCAATGTGCAAGAATTTAAAAATTAATTAAGCATTAAGTGTTTGCTACAGCTAATATAAACTGGTTAATCAAAATCAGAAATGGACAGTAAACAAGCACAAAAGTAACTAGTTACTGTTCCAAAAATTTTAACTAGCTATTATTTTGACTTTTTAAGTGGCTAGTTATAAACGAGTTTTAAATAAAAAAAAATTTTTTTTAAATGCTTGAATTTTTAAAGGAAGCTAAGTAACATACTACTTTCTTGTTTTCATTAAAAAACTTTTGATGCTCTTTATTGGACTACATGAGTTACTAAATTAGCAATTGTTAATTGCTTAAAAAATCACCCCAATAAACGTATTGCAATAATAACATATATTATTACTTGCTGTTTCTTATTTTGCCATCACTTTATCAGTAACTTAATAGTAACTTGATTGATTACAGATAAGATTAAGTGAATAAATGAAAACAAAATTTAAGCAGCATCCCTAATAAAAAATTTTCATAGTGCCTTAATTGTAAAAGTAACTGTAACTTGCAACAAGCTACTTTTTAGACTAAGTGAAAATTCATCTTTTTCATTTATCCTCCTGACTCTCAAGTAAGTGTCAGAAGTGCAATAAATAGGGCAAGCAATTACCATAACCTGCTTTCACAGAGGCCATGATATTGCTGTTCTGTTTAATTTTTTATTTTCATTTTAATTTATATACCTCGTAGAAAGACGTTTGAAATTTAGAGCTGCTTGCTAAGACTGCCGAGCAAGGGAGTTTTGGTTTTTGTTCACTATTGCTGAACTTTTAAACAACAACAACTTTAAACTTTAAAATTTACCTATTTTTAAAAGTCTGCATTATTTAAAAGATATTTTTTGGCATAAATTTATTTTGCATAGGTTCTGCTAAATTTTTAAAACAAAGTTTTGTTTTAACATTTTTATATTAAAAGTTATAGGTGAGTCCTGGTAAAATATATAGTGTTGATATACCGTCGTTTTAGCAAATCTCACTAAAAAAAAACACCAGCATGTTTCACTTATGTAAAATTTCAATTTTATTTGAAACTAAAAACAGATTGCAAAGATTAAGTATAAACAAAAATAAATTGAATTTCAGTCTTTGTTGGAAAGATTCAAGTGAGTTTTGGTAAAACGATATTTTAAAAGAGTTGTTTTAGCAAAACTCTATTTTTAAAAGTCTGTATTATTTAAGATATATATACTTCTTAAATTCATTTTATGTAGGTCCTTCTAAATTTTAGAACATAAGTTTTTGTTTTTATAATTAAATTAATATTGGTTCCAACGAGTTTTGTTAAAACGATCTACTGTTTTCAATGAAAGGAACAGTATAAACAACTCAGTTGTATTTGTATCTTGAATTAATTAGGCATCCCATCTAATCAATTAACAATTAGATGATTTAGTTAAACTTTGGACTTAGTTTAGTTAAACTTGTATTTGTTATGGCATTATTTTTCCTGTTAAATTTATTGTTTGTTTAGCTTACGTTATTTGGCGCTTATAAGCTAGTTATGAATTAAAAAGGGTTAATAAAAAAGCTCCGTGCTTAAAGGTCTAGTACCACATTCAGTTAAAAATTTTTCTTAATATTTGGTAATGTGAAATAATTCATCTTGACAGTTTGAAGTAAAATTAGAAAAAAGTTAAGGCTTTTATGAATATTGTCATTGTAGTTCTTTAAAAGAGTTTTTTTTAATGCCTTCAGTTGTGGTTTGAACCAATATTTGATTTATTAATTAGGCCTAAAGCTAGGACATCCAACTTCTAGACAAGTATTGGTAAGAAACCAATCAAAGATCAAAATAAGAGATCACTTTGATCCATGAGCGTCCTAAAAAAACGTAGCAATTTATTTAGATTACCCATTTTAAAAAACACCTCAATCTTTACTTTTGATTAAGCATAATAATTGCATGTAATATTTGCATGCATTATTTATGGTTGGTAGCCTTAAATTACTTGATGAAGCAATGTGGTATATTAATTAATCGGAATTCGATTTTGCTTCACTAAATGTGTTTAGCTTTGTTACATTTCTTGTGCTTAACGCTTACCTTTGTTTTAGTGGAAGAAGAAGCGCCTGCGACGCTTGAAGCGTAAGCGAAGAAAGATGCGAGCAAGATCAAAGTGAGCTCTCCGTCATCTAAAGATACAGCTTAATAATTTCAAAATATTTTCACCGTTAAAGAATTTTTTGTTTTAAAGTTATTACAAGAACGGCAAAAAGCAAAGTGTTCTTTTCTCTAAGTTAAACAATTAAAGTAGAATTCGTTTATGACGGCATCGCGTGTGAGCCGTTATTCTACCAAGAACAGTCAACGCAGTGAAGATGACCGCATGGAAACTTCGTTTATTTTGTAACATCTCGCTTTACTAAGAAACATTTAACCAGTTAAAGGACTAGCAGGCAGTTGTTTTTAGTTTCTTATGGTTATGTCTTCCCAGCGGCGATTCGAATCACAAAAACTTTGCAATTATGCACTACCGTTAAGTTTGTACAGTTTTAAGCTAAAAATTATCAAGCATTGTGCTACCACGTGACTGGCTGTGGTGTTAAAAAGTGAGCCGTTGGTGCCCTCTAAAATTGTTATATCTACAATTATTTAGTTGCATTATGTAACCAAAATTAAATCCAGTGGAGCCCGGAGCAAGAAAACTAGGATTTTCACCAAGTTTTTTTAATTTTTCGTAATACTCAGATTTGCTTTTGTTAAGCGGGCAAAGTGCACTTCTAAATTTTGCCCTTCCGGCCAAAAAAAGTTTGTGCCAATTTGGCTGTGACGACAGTTTTAGCACTTACATTTGATAGCGGGGCTGCGATCTCGATTGCATTGAATTAACTTTTTTCCAAGATGGAATTGGGCAAAAAATGTCGGAATTAAGCAAAGGTTTTTTATTTAATCTGAAAAATCGGACGTTTGAATTGCTGTATTTCTCTATAACAGACATGGGCCAAAAAATAGTTATAATTACTATTTATCACTAAATGTGTTGTTACTAGCTATAGTGTGGTTAATCCAGTGGTTCCCAACCTTTTTTTATATGGTGGCACCCTATTAAGCTATTTAAATTTTCGCGCCACACGCATTATATTGGTTAATAATAAAAAGGTCTTCACTGAAAATTTGTCAATGATTTTTTAATCTTCGTCCCAAAATCATGGTGCTCTCTAAAAAAAAAGGGTTTCGCCTGAACTCACGCTCCTCTCTCCCGAATGTCACATACAAAAACCGAAAAATTCGATGTCCCTAAATAGTTTTTTTCCAAAATCTTTCACAACACTTGAAGACTTCTTACGGCACACTAGTGTGCCGCGAACTGGGTTAATCTAAACTTATGCGATAAACGAACAAAATGCATAGCGTTAAAATATCGGTTTTTATACACCAGTATACGTATATTAGCTAATATCATAATTAGACTTGCCATACGTCCCTGTTTTAGGGTTTTGTCATGGCCGTTTCGCCAAAAGCCCAAGACAGACCTTTGTTTTTAGAGACCACTAGTTTTTAGGGTCAAATTTTATTCACAAGCGTCCCAGTTTGCTCTTTCGGAAATATAGTATGCCTTATCATAATCAAAATTTGAAATAAAATTTTAAAATATTACTTTACTACCTGAAGAAAAATATTGTATAACTGCGGAGTAACAGCAGGAACTGTGGCGTTGGAATTATTAATACTTTTTAGCTGGAAAACCAACTTTGATACGCTTGCACTAAACGTCTAAAAAGCAAAGCCCAAAAATTTTCTCAATTGGGCATTTACAAAAACCAAGTAGTCTACTGTAATTTAAATTAGAAAAATGAGTAATTGGATTAATTGATTTACTGTCGCGGTGCGGCGACCCAGAGTAGGGAGAAGCCGAAAGAAGAAGATTAATTGGATTAAAGAGGCTTCAGTCCTCTTGGCTTCCTACTCTTCTTCTTGCGCAGGGTTACCACCGAACTGACCAAAAAGTAAATACAGGTAATTATTAAAAGATCAAACACTTTGAAAACTACTTGCGAGCTAAAGTTGTCAAGTGAAGACCAAAAAATGTCATCATTGGAGGCTTAATCAAAAGACTCTCTCTTGTCTTCGCATATACGGTGAAGACCTTATACACGTTTTTTAAATATGTTATCAAAATTTAAAACAATATAAATAAAAACTAGGCATTAAAATAAATTCATTAAAATTTTTTAAAGTTATACTCAAAACCTGGATCTGGTTGAGGATATAGTCGAGTCACTCGAATTCAAATAACTAATTTGGTAAAATTGGCGTATTCGAAGTAATTTTTAACCTTACAAAAACAACTTCGCAAGATAAGCCTCAAATTGTACAGCTGTTAAAGGTTTTCAAGGAAAAAAATTTGTCCAAGGCTGATTCAATTCAGCAAGCAAAGCAAGTCCATCTTGGTCGACGCAGGCTTCTCGAACTTACAAACCAGAGACCCGTACTTCTCAGCTACGCAGCAGTCTATCAGTCAGTTGAACATTGGCTTACTTTAACGACTTGATAGAAAAACCGATCTAGTTGGAATCTAGAAACTAGGATTGATTCGGAAAAATCGCACAATTTTCTAGAATTGCCTCTTACTGTAAAGACCTCTATCAGCGGTGCTCAAACTTCTTTAGCAAGCGAACCCTTTTGCTTCTTTAAAATAATGGTGCACTTTATTAATTTAAAAGCAAAATCAAACTCAGAAAAAATAAAACAATACTTAAACAAATAAAGCAATGAATTGTCACCAAAATCAAAAATATTTTATTTATTTCTGTAGTCCTCAGACCATTGGAAAATTGCTGACAGTCCCCTGTTTGAAAACCATTACACTAAAATGTCGAATACGCAAAAACGATTTTCGAAACAAAAGAATTCATCAAGATAATTACGAAATTCCCAAAAAAAAGATTTTTGTAACTTCAAAAACTCAGTTTGGTTTGTTTTTACCTATAGACGGAAATAAAAATTATCACATAAGGCATTTTTTGTGAACAAGATACTGCGCTCAAGCAAAAACTTTATGTTTAAAGTCTTTTTTCATCTCTTTCTCACTAGATATTAAATAATTTTTGGCGCCGAATCAATTGAAAGATTTACCTTATAAATTTATAAATCTTTTTTATGCATGCTCAAATTACTAGCAATAGGTTTACATTCTAAAATAGCCTAATGAAAAGATTTAATCATAACAGTTAGACTAACCAGTGTCAACATTCCAGTTTAAAAAATTTGGGCGGGAATTAATACAGTTAAAATTAAAGTTACCTAGAAATAATTTCCTGCCTTGTTTCCAGTGATGGTCTTACAAAAAAGGGGGCCCGATGCAAGAAAAACATGGGGGCACTTCTTAGTGTTCAGAAAAAAGTGATCTCTAAAAAAAAGTCATCACTTTAGGGGTGCCACCATCATTGTGCTACTATAAAGAAAGATAGCAACATCTTACTTAAACGGAGGCACTTTTTGACGTTTTTTAGGGGGCAGCACCACTCGCACCGTACTAAAGCCATCAATGCCTGTTTCAATTTTGATTTCAATTTCAAATACTAAGTTTACGGCCAACAATTAAACTTACTTTAGAGGACCATAATTGGGTTAGTAGTTGTCTTGATAATGTTTTTCATCTAAAGATTCTAAAACCAGATCTTGACCCTATTTGCTTTGGTGCTTTTGTGCTTATTGACACAAAAGTGCCTTAGCTTTAACTGTTTGAAATCTTAGTAAAATATTTTACCAACATTACAGGGTGCGGACAAAGTCCTTGGACAACTTTAAAATGCGATATTTTTGTAAATAGTGAATAAAACTACAAACTATTGAAGAATATATTTAAGAAGACATTTTTAAACATTCGTACTAAATTTTATTCAATATGTCCCCCTCTGGCCTGAATTACATGCTTAAGTCTGCTACAGAAGCTCTCTGCTGCTTTACACAGAGTTTCTTGAGGCATTTTGGCCCATGCTGTCACGAGAGCGTGCTTCAGAGCTTCAATTACTGTAACTCATGAGGAGAAGCACAAGCATCTGCCTCTAAAAGGGACTAAACACAACAGTCCATCGCCTTCAGGTCTGGTGATGAGGGCAGCCAAACCTCCTGGTGATGAGGGCAGTTGCATATTGCCTCAACAGTGAACAATTTCTCATCAGAGAAAATGATCTTGTCCGTGCCCATACATGCCTTCAACTTGTTAAGAAGAATCTTCGCTCGATCCAGTCTCTTTTCTTTTTGGAGGTCTGTGAGGCACTGACAAGTTTGCATTTTGAGAGATAACAACTTCAAATCTGTCTTAACAATGTTTTTCATCATCTTGTCACTCACATTCATATCACAGGCCATTCCCCTCATGACTCTCTTTGGATTGTGCCAGACTCAGGCTCTGACAGCATCAACAACCTTTGGCATCTTCCAGAAGATTGCGGTCTTCCACATTGAGAACAATCTTTAGTACTTTTTGAGTTCTTGAAACCTCATAACAGTGTAATAAACAGTCAATCTTGCAGTTTTAAGAAGCTTCACTATTTGAGAGTTTGTCTTGCCCGCGCGATGGAGCTAAATAATGGCTGCACGTTTAGCACTCATATTTGGTATTAAAGCTAAATTTTTAAAAAATAAATGATGAAATCTGAAATATGAGGCTTATTACAATTCATAATACTAAAAACTTACAGCATATATGTATTTAACCATCCATTAAATTGAATTTTAAAATTTGTCCAAGGACTTTGTCCACACCCTGTATACTGTATTATTTTATTATAACTTTAATAAATAGTCAATAGTTCTACAGATAGAAAACCATGAGGTTTTCTAAACTACTGGCATTTTTTGGAAAAATATTAAATTGGCATTTATCAATCAGAATTTTTCACAGATTGACAATGACAAAAGAAGATGAGCCACTGAACCCCTGGTTATTTGTTTCTGTAAAGCAATAGTAGGGATAGAATATGGCCCACAAGATTACAATGAACAAGAATTTGGCATACACAGAATCACTTCAGCAATGCAAAATTCATTTGCTTTTACTGGCTTTCAAAATTAACAAAAATTTAATAACACTAGTTATCAATTATTTGATGCTCTTGTACGTAGCTACTATTGAAGTTGACAAAGAGCAAACTGGACAAATACCTTTACAAACCAATTTTGTAGGTAATTTCACCATATTATCAGAAATAATATTGAAGTTTCTTTTTGGCAATGATAATTACATCTTGATTACAATATAACAAATAATATTTTTGTTTTAAAATATATTGGATTGAGGAATATGTTTGTAGCGTTTTTATATTTTCTTTTATTTTACAATGATTTTTTACTACTTGGCAAAATGTATATAGTCATTCAATAGAGCTCTTTCTACTGTAAAAAACTGTGCTGATCGTCTTTTTGAGTATTTTGAAATTTTATTATTTGTGAGGCTTACATATGGAATATCAAGGGGGTAAAAAGCAACATTTTCAACATCTGCTATTCTTCGCTTTTCATTGAGGCCAAAAAGCTGCTGAAGCAGTCCAGGACATTTGCATGGTATATGGGGAAGGTGTCATAGGTGAATCTACAGCAAGAAAATGGTTTGCAAAGTTTAAAAATAGTAATTTTGACATTGACGACATGCCCCACAGCAGAAGACCTTCTGAATTTGATAAAGACCATCTCAAAGCACTTTTGAAGGAGGAAAGTCACCAAACAAGTCGTGAATTGGCCGAAAAAATGAACTGCAATCAAAAAACGATTCTCAATCATCTTTATTCAATGGGATTTGCTGAAAAATTGGGAGTCTGGGTGCCTCATGAGCTTAGCAAAATCAACAAAGAAAATTGCCTTCAAATTGCTTCTCAACATTTCACTCACCACCAAGCAACACGCAGTCACAAACAGCGCTTTTGGATGATGATGATGATGATCATGATATTTTATTCATGCTTAGTAACATTATTAAGTAACATGCAATGTAATATGAAACATGAAAATTTTTGTACTGACGTTTATTATTAAATTATAGTTGCATTTTTATTATGTGGCGGAGCAGAAATAAAAGAAAACTGAACTGAACTGAACTGAACTGAACTTTTTCAACTGTAGTAGTAGTAGTAGTAGTTTGTTTTTATTTGCACCCAAAAAAACAATTGATAATAATTCAAGACAAAATAGAGTAAAGGTTGCAAATAGAGAGACAGCAACTAAATGATATACCTTATAACATCCACAAAAAATTGTGCATGGTCACTGCATCCATGCCTGAACATTGAAGATTTAAAAGCACATATACAAAAAAATTCTTAAAAAGTTACAATACACGTCTACAGGTCACAAGTCAAGGTGCATTGCTTAATTAGCGATGGGAATGCAAGCATTGGTGACCCCAAAGGATCGGAGTAAGTGGTAGTAACTGGGAGTAAAACATTGATTTGATAAATACTCTTCAAAAACTTTCAGGATTATGACACTGTTAGCATGTTTGTTGCACTTGTCATTTGTAGCATATCTATCTGTAACATTCTTAAAAGTACTTGCAAATTGTTTATAATGAATAGAAATGTTTTAAAAGCAGTTTCTTTTAACAAAATGTGCATTAATTGATCTTTTACTGTCCTGTTTACTTATAAAACAATTAATGCATTTCATAATAAAAATATTAATGCAATTATAAAATGATGTTTGATTTTATAAGCTTGCTTTTTTCAAAAATGTTTATTTTCTATTTGTTGAAAAAGTTTTAAATGCTTCACTGTTTTAGTATCTTGTGTACATAAAATTAAATGCAATCAACTTTAGCAACTTTTGATGCAAAAAAAAAATGTTTTTTTTTTCTTTATAACTCATACATTCTTACATCTTTATGTTGTTTCTTGATGGCCATACATGAATTACAAATCAAGATTATTTTAAATATCCTATAAAATATCATTTTGTTTGAATCTAATCATTGTTGTAAATACCTTGGAGGAAGTAGTTATTGTTGTGTGATTAGTAAGTATAAGTACTATTGATGATGATGAAAGGAATCTTCACACTACGATGTACGTGTTCGTTTTAAATAACAACTTTTTTTGTCCCATCAAATCGGTCGTCCTGGGTTCGCCGTTCGCTGTTTACAGTTTAGTACTCACACCTCACAAATAACGGAGAGAGAAAAAGTAGTATAGGTGATGGATTGTTAAAGGTTTACAACAGTGGTTCCCAACCGAGGTCAATAGAAAGGTGGAATGGTTGAAAGGCATCCGCGAGCAGCCTTTTGTGAATGTAAAAAAGGCGCTCTTCATAAATGCAAATTTTAAAGAAGTATAACCTTGGTGAAGATCAAAAATGTCTTTACTTTGATTTCTAAAAACGGTAAAAATGCCTGTTCGTTAACGTGATGAACTTTTTTTTGCTCTTCATGAAGTTTTTTATGTGATAAATTTATTGAAATCAACTCCGATTGAAAGCAACTAAGTTTCCTACCTTAAATTTAATTGAAGATATAAAATAACTCATTGCGTTAATAAACAGGAATTTTGTGAGAGAGAGAGAGACATTTTAGAATTCACCTCGAACGCATTTAAAAAAACAATTTTGACGTATTAAAATCATAAGTTACTAGTCTAGCTGTGTAAAATTACCAGTCAGGGTCAGTGGTAAAAATTTAGGGGCCCTTATGCTGGATAATTTTGAAAGGGTCCGTGTCTACAAAAAGGTTAAGAATCACTGGTTTATAAAACAAAAGCTGTTTGAGACTTTTGGCACTTGAGTTTAGAAAACCTTTCATATGATCAAGGATGAGATCATGCGATACGCCAGCAATTTTTTTTCATTTTGATTCTCCTGACTCGCAGGAAAGCGTCGGCGGTACTACATTAAAGTAAATGATCGAGCGATTATTCGGCCTGTTCTCGTAAATGCCAGGATATTACTGTCCAGTTAAAAGTTTTGATCTCTTTTTATTTATTTATTTAGTGCTGCCTGATTGCCATGTGCCATAAAGTGTCTTTTCCATGGACACAACGAGAGCTGGTTTTGAACCGAAGCCGTTTTGATCACGTTTGACATGAATTCGGCGCTTTCAAGAAACCGATCACATTGTCGATGTTTGTTTAAAAAAAGGAGGGCCTGGTGAAATACAAGACGGGCCAAAGTAGGGCGTTGAATATAACTCAAATGGAATCCGTAAACCCGTATTAAAAAGCATTATTCTTTGAACCGAGCCGTACTAAACCAGAAAAATTAAATTTGTCAAACCGAACCGGAAATTTGTTTTAAACGATTCCGGTTCGACTTTTTCATTCTAATTTTTAATTTAATTGTATAGTCTAAATAACTAGCAATCTTTTATTTAAAGTTTCCGTAGTAATCGTTTGGTTATTTACTTGTTATGTGGCAAAATAGAGACGTTAAGAGACTTTCTAAGCTATAAGTTAAAGCCAAAAATTGGTCATGTCGACTGAATATAGAAAGCACTGTTTCAAATAGATAGTATGCTAAAGCAGTAAGGTAAATGATTTATGGAAATGGAGGCACATTATAAAATAAGGAAACAAGCCCTATAAAAACAGATTCTAAGACTGTGATGATTATTTTTAGTTGTAAAAAAACTTTGGACAGGGATGAACAATTTTTTGTTGTTGCCCGCCACACTACAGGCTAATGGCTGTTAGTGAGCAGGAACGTGCCGTCAGGGAGGCAAGTGAGGCAGTGTCTCACCTGTGGAAATCAAATAAACCAGAAATAAAATATTGAAATCATAGTCTTTGCAAAATAGATGCAACTTGTTATTAGTGTATAAAAATGAATAAAAATTATACCGTACGTGTAGTAGCCTACTTTAATCAGTTTTGCGTCTTATTAACCTAATTTTGGACGGTTTAATTGTTGTATTTTCAGCGCTTTAATCATTTCGTCAAGCGTTCTTGTCAACAAAATTGCTAATATACAGTAGGCTACGCTACTACGGCAGCTTCAAGATTTGTTTCCCTTCAGATAAAAAATGAAACAAAAGCAAAACAAAATGGCGCTTTTTTATCTTTTGGTGAAAATAGCTGTTCAAATGAGAGACTTTTGAGGCATGCCGCAATTGTGACGTCCTAAAGAAAACTTTTCATACTCCCGACATTTCCAAAATCAAGATAAATCGGTTAAATTTCAGCAAGTCGGAATACATGCATTGTGCAACTGCAAAGCGATAAATTTATTTTAAGTTTTAGTAATGGAAGATGATTTAGTGTCTAAGCCAAAAAATTTTTCAGCATTAAGCTTTCAATTTAATTTTTGTATATTTATAATTCAGTGTTTGAACCGCAATTTTTGATAGCATATTTTTAACTAACACTAATGCATAAACCATCCCTTACCTCAACTTGTAAAAATTGCAAAATTTTTTACTTCCATTGTGAAGACAATTGAAACTAATGAAACAATTCCCCTAGTGAACTACAATAGCCCTTCCAACTTTTAGTTTGACAACGTAGAATGTCCGGATGTATTTCGACAATCGTCGGAAACTAAATTTCGAGTTACTTTAAGCCAGTAATTCTTAACAAAAATAGACGCCTCTCTCGAAGGACGTTTAAAAAATTTCTGGGAATCAGTTTTAATTACACACTTTTACAAATCATATATTTTGCCAACATCAAAAATACTGTTTGTCTCCAAATAAGTGAGCATGAGAATTATAGTTTGTCTTTTCATTTCAAAAAACTAGTTTTTATTCCTCTCTCCATGTTTTGATTTTTTATACTGCGACATTGTTTTTTACTTCACCAAAAGATTAAAAGACACCAAAAACCTTTTGAAATATTAAGAGGTCATGGGTCAAAGCACAATCAAAAGTTTTTCGGCGACCTCCTAAAGATATCTTTAAAAGATTGCCTGAAAATTAAGGATTTATGCCCCCTTTGCCCTCTCTGAATCCGATCATGAAAGCTTTGGTAAGCATGTGAAATCGAAGGTTCTCATTCACAATCAAATTCCTAAAGCCTTTTAAAACTTAAAGAACCGATTTTTCTCTAAATAAACAGATTTTGCAATTAACTTATAATGTTAAGGGAAAATGAAAAATTTTGCAAATTTGTCATAAACAAAACATTTTTTCGTCGACGGCGTGATTGAATGGTTAGAGCGCCGTGCTTGTGATCAACATGACCTCGGTTTAAAACCTACTCGCGCCTTTCTGTTGTGTCCTTGAGAAAGACACTTTACGGCACTTTCTCCTCCTTGATAGTCTTGTTACGCAGTTCTAAATTTCAATCATATTGTTGATCACTCAGATCGAAAAAATGTAGACAGCACTTCTGCCTGATTCTATTTCTTTACCTGTAGTCGTAGCTTGCTCTAGTTGACAACCTTAGAGTTTAACCAGTCAATTAGCTTATTCACTATCAACTATTTTACTGGTGCTACGATCTAATAGATCGTGATCTAAAAAACAAAAACAACAAAATAGCGCAGTACTGTAAGAAAATTACTGTATAAACGAAACAACTATACACTGCAGTTTTCTAGCATTTATCAGCTATCTTCGCTGTTACTACTAAGCAGATCAAACTCTAACTTTTTTGTGAATAAAAACAAAAACGCACGAGATAATGCCAAAAGTTTTGACGTTGTTAGGTCATAATATAAAAAACGTGGAAAACAAAATACGGGTCATAAGCTTAGCACGGCTATCGCCTACAGTCCCCTCTAAAATTTGTTCACTAAAGAGGAAATTTTACAAAACATTCTAAGATAGGCGTGTCAGACAATTACGGGTATAAAACGAACGAGCAATTATTACGTCACAATAAAACGGACACAATATGATACAGAGTGCTCCGCTGAGCGGAACGCGTGCGCGCGAATTCGGTGCGAATGTTCAAAATATATTGTTTGTAAATTGTTCAGTATTCGCCACCGAATATACAGTCCATGAATGACCGAGTTTACAGTTAACAATTTACGTGTCCTTGGTCAAATTCGTCTTCGTCGTCTAGCCGCATTGCGCAGCTTAGTTTATCATGGATAGGGATGTCTCGGTCACCATCCTCGTTTTTTGTGTCATCATCTTCGCTATTTTGCGTCTCGAGCAAAACAATTTTGCAAATGTCTCTTGCACGAATGCGTCTATCTATTGTTCTAAACATTACAGAACGAACCATTAACAGCTGTCACAATGGCATATGGATAGCGACCTACAGGTCAGGGCTGCGAACTCGAACTCGAAAAGTAAAAATTTCTGAACTCGAACTTGAACTCGAACTTGAAAAAAGTTTGTGATGTTTGAGTTCATTAAATGAGTAAATTTAACTATAACATTTCTCAGCGTTGGTGCCAAATTATAATTTGCCATCCTCTTTTATTTTGTTTAATAATAGATTAAAATTGGTAACATTAATGACAAAGCATTTTTAACATGTGCTCAGTTTTTCGCGGTTGAATTATTCTCTTAACTCTATTCCGACTGTATTTTTTCAACTCTATTTTGTGTTCTCGAACTCGAAAAATTGAAATTTAAAGAAATCGAACTCGAAAAATTGAAATTTAAAGAACTCGAACTCGAACTCGGACTTGCAAATTTTTTGTGAACTCGAACTCGAACTCAATTAAAAATGCTTCGAGTTCGCAGCCCTGCTACAGGTGGAGTAGAGGCATCAAGTAGTAGCACAAGATCGCCCTCTCGAAGGTTTTGTTGAGGCTCCGTCCACTTCTGACATTCTAGCAATACGGCATGATAGCGGCGAAGCCAACGATCCCACCATTCTTCTGCAAGTCGCCGGGTGTAAATATATCCTCGTCGGAATTTATCCTCGAAGGTAGTGTCATTCGGAGGTAATATTTCGTCACTTGGTTTTAGAAAGCCAGTCATCAAATCAATAGGTCGTAGGGCCTCTACATCATCTTCATCGGAAATGTTTTTCCCCAGTGGCCTGCAATTCATTATGTATTCAGCTTCACGAAACAAAGTCATCAGCTCAAAATCGGATGGAGATCTCTTTTTGTTGTCCGCTCCCAACACTCCTTCTGTTACTTCCTTGAAGGTGCGAATGTGCCGCTCTACCAGGCCTTGGTGATGAAAGCTTGCTGGAGTAGAAAACTCCCAAATAATGCTGCATCTTTTCAAGTAACTTTGCACATCCGCTGAATATCCCAACCTTTTCGCCATCTGAGTTGTGTCTCCATTGAGTTTGTTTCGGGCTCCAATGAACGTAGTAGCACAGTCTGCTCAAATGTGACGAGTTTTGTTGCCCGTGATGCATAAAAATCGTCGTAAGGCATTTAAGAAAGCAGTGGTTTCCAAAGACTCTACCACTTCTACACGTACAGCAGAGGTTAGGTTACAAACGAAAATACACAACCATCGTTTTTTCAAGCTGCGAGCTCGCTTTACTTCGTATGGACCTGCATAGTCTATTGAAATAGAGCTGAACATTGGCTGTCTGGGCTTTACTCTGTATTGGGGGAGGGGTGCCATCAGTTGTTGTGCTCGTGTTTTGCGGAGCAATTTACAAGTGAAGCAATCTGCCAGGTAGCCTCGCACTGTTCTGGTTCCCCCAATGAGCAGTATTCCAACGTCCTGTCGCAAAGCAGCTAACACCATTTCACCAGCTCTGTGGCCTAGTTTTTCATGGCGGTCTAGAATAAAAAGTTTGGTTATGTCGTGGCTTGGTGGCAAAAATGCTGGATGCCTTTCTTCTTCGACTAAATCCTGACAATAGTCCAATCTCCCTCCAACGCGAAGGATCCCTTCTGAATCTAAATATGGAACATATTTGCTGATGGTGTGGAGAGGCAAATTGGGCTTAGTTTTTACATGGGCTAGAGCTTGCTGATAACTCTGACCTAGTTGCATTTGGGTAAGTATTTCCTTAAATGATTCCCACTGAGCAGCTCGGATTAGTGCCAATTTTGCTGTATGCATGTCTGATTTATAATCTGTATCGTGTTTAAAGCTCTTTATTCGGCTCTTCCATATTCGCACACAATTTGTTACAGCACAGACAATTCCCATGGATTTTGTCAGGGAATTAGTTCTTTTCAGAGTATACTGCAAGAAACCGGCATTTGTATTTTTACCATTTAGTGATGTACAGGGATTAGACGCAATTTTTTGAATGGAAGCACAAACTTCATCCGTTTTAACCTCATCCCAGTTTGACATCGGCATACGAAGAAAGTCAGGTCCCCTCGTCCACAAGTTCCACCTCTCTGATTGTGACACTTTGCAAGGGCGCGTAGCAACGTCAGCAGAGTTGGAGCCAGAGGGCACATATCTTGGTGTTTTTCCTTGTGTATTTCTCATTATGAGATCTACTCTGTTGCGTTCAAATACACGCAATTCTAGATCCTGGTTGGTGCACCATTTTATCACTGTTTGAGAATCAGACCAAAGCTCATGTCGTTCTATAGGCAGGCTTGTGGAATCCAAACACTCTTTTAGCAAACAGGCACCCATGTCTATTGCTATGATCTCTTTCCGTGGCATTGATTCTCGTTCATTTCTGCCTGGGAAAAAATTGAAGTCTTTGCTGCAACCAAACTGACATCACACTTATCATCAGTCTGCACTCGTAGATATACTGCTGCCGCAGCAGTGTCTTTGCTGCTATCAGCAAAGACATGGTACTGAAAGGTGCTGTCTTTAGATACATTGAAGGGAATATGACGCCTTGGTATCGATAAGGTTTCAATATCAGTTAAATCATTTATAGCAATATTCCACTCTTTTACAAGCTCAGTCGGCACTTGTGCATCCCAATCTGCGACTTGACGGACTATCTTTGAACAGCATAGATTCAGTCTTGTTTGAAATGGTGCCCACCATGACAATGGATCAAAGAGCTGATGGTTACAACTTACTGCTTGTCTTTTTGTAAAACTACCTTCTGATACAGGATGGAGACTAGGCTTTTTGACAGACATCATATCTGTGTCAGTGTCCCAAATCAGACCTAAAGTAGTTTGATATTGGAGGCTAGATGTCGCACCATTGAATTCCTGCTGTATATTTCTGATTGAGGGTGCAAGGTCATCTTCGCCGATTCCAGCAAGAATTTCTTTGTGACTGGCGTTCCATTTTGACAGGGTAAACCCAGTAGATTTGAGCAAATTTTTTACTTCGTTCACTACCTTTTGTCCTTCCTCAACACTATTCACCCCAGAAATGAAATCATTCACAAACATGTCTCTCTTCACTCTACTTGTGGCATCAGTAGATACACTTAGAGTATTTTTTTCAGCTGTATAAATCATTGCATAACCAGCTATGCTTGGAATGCACCTAAGCCCATATGGGGCAACTTGAAACTGGAAGGCAGCAATATCACCTTGCATATCTGGACCATCAAACCAAAGGTTTCTGAGCATATCACAGTCTTCAGTAGCAATTTGTATTTGAAAGAACATGTTCGTTATATCACTGGCTACACCATATTTGTGCTCACAAAAACGTATTAAGATAGATCTAAGTAATTGCATAAATATAGGTCCTCTCTCCAGCATATCATTCAAAGAAACGCCTCGATATTCTCTTGCAGCATCATACACAACTCTAAACTTTGCCTGAGAAGTGTTGAAGTGGGGTATGTAAAAGCATGGCTTGCTTTCATTGAATGCATTTCCCTCTAAAATTTCATCATCAACACGCACCAAGTGTCCATCCTTGATAGCTCTTTCTATCTTCTCACAGTATTTACTTTTCAGTGTTTGATTGGCTCGTAGTTTTTTCTTCAGGCTGTATAATGCAGCTTTAGCTTGTTGGTAGTTGTTTTGCAACAAACCAGAGTGAGGATCAGTCGCCCAAGGTAACCGAAATTCAAGATGTGTTTCACCATTCTCTAATTGCACCTCTTTAACGGACGAGTGATACCATTGAAGTACTTGATCATCTTTCCTGCTTGTAGACAATTTATTATCATTCTCTGAAGAATGAAGTGGATCCTTGATAAGTCGTTCAAAGTCATATTTCCTATCCTCAGGAGCAAAGCGTATCTTTGAGCCAGCTGGAGTAGGTGGGTGTGTGGAATCAGCGACTGTGATAATGTCATCCGATGTTGGAACTTCATTTTGAGTGGAGGTACTAAGCCAGAATGTTCCTAATTCGTGTGCAGCTTTTTCACTTCTATCCCTTAACTGTGGTTGATTGCCAACGAACACGTGTTTCCATACGAAGTCACCACCTAACATTATATCAATCCGGTGAGGTAAACCTCCAAACCTAGGTAGGTATTCAGCGAATGGCAGAACCTGGTCAACAAAAGTCACCATCTCAAAATTAATTGTATCGCCACTTGTCTTTTCTAATTCCAGGTTCCCCTTCATTGAGTCACATTGCATCAAGAATCCATCAAACAATTGATACTTTTGGCAGCTATCTACTGTCTACTTACCATAAATACGTTCTGCCAAATCTCTCGAGCACAGTGTGCATATAGCTCCAGTATCGATTGCACCGTAGAATCGCACTCTCTCCTCAATTCTTCCAGCACTGTTCCTAACAATTGCGGTTAATATCATCAAACCGACTTTGCTGTCGGTAGCAATTGTTTTTCTCAGATGACTAAGTCGATTTCCAATTGACCTTGGTTTTGGTGGGACGCCATCGGGATGAGCTTTTTCTGATCTGTGCAGCAGAACGTGATGTAGCTCTCGGCATTTTTCACACTTTAGGGTCGTATCACAGTCTTTTGAAATGTGATATGTTCCAAAACATACAAAGCACAACCGATGCTCTTTTACAAACTTCCATCGCTCATTTACAGTCATTGCTAAAAAACTTCGGCATTGGGGAAGAGCATGTGATGTAGTATCAGGGTGAATCTAGCATTTACCCCCCTTGATATTAGTTGTTTCTACCACTGATTTGGTTCCGTCTGCAACGGTAGCGCTAGTGTTATTCAGTATTTTCTGCTTTGAGAATGGCAAAGTCTTTTGCCTCTCTCCGACTCTTCTTGATGTTTTTTCACTTAGCTCTACATGCATCAGGTGTAGAGAGTCAATATGTGATATTTCATCGGTCCAAAATTGTATAAACTTATTAAATACCCAAGTAGTTGCAGGATACTTGGCATCAAAACGACTTCTTAACTTTTCCGTAAAGGCGGTGTACAGCTGCCCTAGTAGCGCCGGACGGTCAAGACTAGAAACTTGGCCAACTGAGGTGGCAACACCTTTCAGATTTCGCAAATCTGCCCGGAATTCAAGGAGATTTTGTCGGTCATGACCAATAGAATGGGCTTGTCGCTTGACCTGTTGGGTGGTGGAGAAATTTAGTAAATAGTTTTTGAAATTTTGTTACTTCCACAAATTTTAGTTTTCTAAATTTTGGAAAGTTTTTTAAATTTTATTCCGATGTTAAAAAGTTTTTTGAAATTTTGTAGAATTTATTTGGTAACTTAGTACGTTGTTTAATCGTCTACCTTTTTTGGCGCCTGCTAAGAAGGCCTCGCCAATAACACAATCTAGGTGTCTACTAAACGATAAATTTCTTAATCTTCTTGCTGGATCTGACCTTCGAACCAGCGACAGCAAAAATATAGTCTAGCTAAATCACAGTTCAGACTACCACAATATCTTCTTTATTAAGAAATATGCTCCAATCCACTTAGGAGCCCGAATAGTATAAATCAAAGCAACAGGTTAAAGCTCAATAGCTTAATTCTTCACAATCACGTAGATCACCAAAGACTTGCGACCAAAAAACTATGACTTCACACAGTTAACAATTTTCCAATTCTTAGTTACCACAACGAAACATCCAATTATTTAATAATACTGCTTTTCAGCGAATCGTATTTATACCATTCAGTAAGATTACTCGAATGTTCTGACATTCTCCAAAGCAAACAACTATTACGTCATAATCAAAACAGGTCAATCGGATAGTTCTGGAAATTACTTTAAATTTCGTGAAAAATAAGCGGTGTTGCCATTTTTTCTTGTAAATAAAAATAAATTATTTAAATTGCTCATAAAACTGTTATTTCTTCGGCTATTTGAGCCGGACCAAAGCGAAATCAAAGATATTTTTTATGAGATTGTGAATCTACATAATTTGGGCGATTTTTAGGAACGGAACAAAGCGGCCCCAATTTGACACACAGTTGTCAAATTTCAAACACAAATGAAGTTCGAAAAATCGCAACTTAACAAATCACAAAGACACTTGAATTCGATGTACAAATACACAACTTCACTTAACTCAATACTCAATAAAAAAGAAACACAGCACAATAAATAAATGTGAAATACACTAACTTTAACACTGCAACCAATTGTAATCAATATCTTGTATACAGCACAAATGTGAATAACAGAAACATCAGTAGTTTATATTTGCTGCAACTTATTGCCTGGTTCAAATCAACAATTCAATTTCAAAGTCAGCATTTATGAATCACAAGGGCAGAAGTAGTACACAGCTTTCTTTTACAATTTAAGCAGCAATATCTCAGATTCATTACATGTAAATAGGGCCAAAATAGCATAGGCTACAGCTAATGTCTTCTACTATCAACAGGAACGTCTTATTCTTCCAATAGAAAACCCAATAAGCGAAGCACATAAATAAACAAAAACACAGAAAATAACAACACAACCAAGTAAAAATATTATGGCAGGGTCTGCCCTCCGTCATCCTTGCCAAGTTGAAATTCAGCTATCTAAGGGGCAGTCTACTGGGGCAATACAAGAAAGGTCCCTTAATACATAAACCACTTTGACATCACCAGTGCTTTCATCTGTACTAGTAGTGGCAACTTTAACTCTACGCACAATTTGCTTTCCATTTCTACTCTGGGGAATGACCTCATGCACCCTCCCAAGTTGGTATTTGCCTCGTTTTGATATATCTTCCATTGAGGTTAAGATTACCAATTGGCCTGGAGTTAGGTTCTGTGCCATTTTCAACCACTTCTTTCTCCCCTGTTGCCAAGGTAGGTAAAACTCCAGCCATTTTTTCCAAAACTGATCACTAAGAGAGATATTAAAGCGATAGTCTCTCCTTAAATTGTCTTTGTGTTGTGGTGAACCTACCACACAATATGGGCTTGAATAGGGAGTTAAGAGTGAGGCAGGGGTTATTGCTGTAAAGTCTCTAGGGTCATCACTTAAGGGGGTCAAAGGTCGATCATTTACAATCTTGGTGGCACTTCCCACGTATGTCAGCAATTCTACAAAGCTGGGTCTGCGTTGTGACTTTTCAAGTATATTAGCAATCACATGCTTGATTTGCTTCACCATAGTTTCCCAAGCCCCACCTTGTGCGGGTGCATAGGGGGGAATGAATTCCCAGTTGATACCTTTTTTATGAAGTGAATTTTTCAATTCTGTAGACTCAAGCAATTTTGGCAGCACTTTGGCTGCAGCTTGGAATGTAGTTCCATTATCAGAATAAATTGTACTTACTGGCCCTCGTAAGTCTGTAAATCGGGTAAAAGCTAGTATAAACTCACTCAAAGTCAGGGAAGTCACCAATTCAACATGCACGGCCCTTGATGACATACAAGTAAATAAGAGGCCCCAGGCCTTCCTGTGGCTTCTACCTTCCACAAATGACATGGGCCCAAAATAGTCCAGACCACAGTAAAAAAAGGGCTTTTTGTTTGCAGTAACACGTGACTGTGGCAAATCTGACATTAATTGCCTTACAGGCTGTGCCTTTTTAATCATACACACACCACACTCATTCACATATCTTCGTACTGATGCATTACCATTAGTAATCCAAAATTTTTGTCGAGTTGACAACAAAGTGTGTTGCACTCCACTGTGACAATTCCAATGATGATACCACAAGATAACAAGCTTTGTTAAACTGTGCCTAGATGGCAAGATGAGTGGGTGTTTAGCATCAAATGCAATATCAGGAGAGCTATTTAACCTGCCTTCTATACGTAATGCACCTTTGTCATCTAAGCATGGCCGAAACTTCTTCAGAGAGCGTAACTCTTTTACCCTTTTTCTACTTTCAGGTGCTGTTTTCTTTTCTAAGCACTTGATAATTTCATCAAAGGCATCTGGAGATTTCTCACTTAGGGATTCAATAAACTTACCATAGATGCGTCGTTGGACAAAGATCACAATTCTTTCTAGTGCCCTACTTAAGCAAGAAGCATCCAGTTTTGGAGGGACATACTTACTCTTTTGGACTTTGCTTCTAGAAGATATGCCACTCGCTTCTGCAATACATATAAGGATGATGAGCTGTCAATCAGTCTTTCCAACTTATCTTCCACAATTTGGTTCAGATCTTCATCCTTTTTGACGTCAATCTTTCGTATGGGCACAAGCTCTGGGACAGGTATTTCCGGCTCACCATACTTAGCCAAGAATGGTGGGCCATTTAGCCAAAGAGAACGTGACTCTTCTTTCAAGATTAGATTGGGGCGAGACCCCACATCAGCAGCATTTACATTTGTTGGACAAAATCTCCAGTCTGATTCATTTGACAGCATTAGGATGTGGTCAATTTGTCTGGTGATGAACTTATTTAGGCGTAAATCTGGATTCTTTATCCAAGACAACACAGTTTTAGAATCACACCAGAAGTATCTCTTACTAATGTCCAGTTTTAAAGCCTCATTTGCTTGATACATCAACTTGGAGGTGTTTACGGCAGCTGTTAACTCTTTTCTTGCAATGGGCCAGGATGACTGATGCCGCTGAACAATTGTAGATTTACCAAAAATAAAAGCTACACTAGGTGCACCATTAACTAATCTGCGCAGATATATCACTGAAGAAAAAGCTTGATTTGACGCGTCGCTAAACCCATGCAACTCATATTTCACATCATCAATTGAGCAAGGTATATTGCTATTTAAGAATAACCACTGGGGAAGCGAAAAACTCTGCAGCAAAGAAAGTGAATGCAGCCATGCATCCCACTCTTTAACAATCTCATCTGGGACTTTTGTATCCCAATCATATGTATCTATAGCCAACTGCTGCAAGATCAAACGTGCTTTAATAAAGAAAGGGGACCCAAATCCCAGTGGATCAAAATTCTGTCCTAATTGACTGAGCATGGTTCTACGTGTATACTTACCAAGAGGCTTTAATGAACAGTCAATACGCAACTCATCTGAGTCAGGATCCCAGACACAGCCTAAGGTTTTGGCAGAAGGCAAGGCTAGCTCTTCACCACACAAGTCTAATTCTCTTATAGAAGCTGACAAAAGTTCAGGACCTAAAGAGGACAAAACACTCATAGTGTCCCTATTTGTGCTCCACTTAACAAGTTTAAATCCACGACTTTTAAATAGACTCACTGCCTCATTTGTGATTGTCTGTGCACTCTCTAAACTATCTACTGAAAAAATAAGGTCATCCATATACACGTTCTGCAGTATATTTTGAAGGGTCATGTCACTAGCACATGTGGGGTTTTCCTCAACAAGCTTTTTAAATGCAAGACAGGCAATGTAGGGGCTACTTTTGATGCCCCAAGGATGGACTCGAAAACGGTAGGATACCAACTTACCTCTTTCTACATCATTGTTTTCGAACCACAGCAAGCGAAATAGGTCTCTTTGGGCAGCCGGCAACTGAATTTGGAAAAAACACTTTGTGACATCTGACATCAAAGCATACTTACCTAAGCGAAACCTGGTTAAAACATGCAGCAAGGGGTTTAGAAGATCAGGTCCAGACATAATAATATCATTCACACAGGTTCCCTTAAACTTGGCCTTTCCATCATACACTATACGCTTCTTAACTTGAGAGGTAACAAAATAAGGTAGATACCATTTTTGGTCATTCGCACAATCAGCATCAGGCACACGTTCAATGTAATTATTGGACTGCATTTCTGCCATAGATTCAACTAAAAATTCTTTAAGATCAGGTTGCCGAAGGGCCTTCTTACGCAGGGCAGACAGTCGCTCGTGTGCTAACTCAAAGTTATTAGGCACTGTTGCTTTTTCAACCACAGGTACGGGAATCTCAAACCGGTCATCTTTTACCTTTATGGAGGGCTCTACCAATTGACTGGCAATAGTATCAGTGCGAGACCATTGAGGTATCTCATCTTCAACAGATAAATCTTTAACAACACTACGCAATTCAGCAATTTCTGCATCTTTTCTGTCAATAGCCTGTTGCAAGCTTAATGTCTTGCTTTGCTTGTCTTCAACATTGGCTCTTAAGACTTTGACAGGTACCTCACTTAAAGATGTTTTTCCGCCAACGGCTAACCAGCCTAATGGAGAGAGTAGTGCGTGTGGGTCAGTTTGACTCTTGCCCATTAGTTCTTGCTTGGCATACATAAGATGGGCATTGTCATTGCCCAGTAGCACATCCACACTATGACAATTATCCAAGCAAACAATTTCAATATCATTAAAGTGCTCATACACACTCAAGTCCTGTTTATGAGGCAAAATATTTTCATCATCACTCCAAGGTTCATTGACAACTGACACCACATTACCAAAAATCTCACCAGTATGCAATGACTGCACATTAAACTTGACTAAATCTGCCGTGGTAGCCTTGCAACTAGTCATTGTTTGCATTTCAAATGAAACATTATCAAATGCAGTTAGACCTAAATCTTGTACCAGCTTGTTTGAGACCAGAGTAACCTGTGACCCTGGGTCATACTGTACATACACCAACCTGCTTTTACCATTTACAGGGTTCATTATGCGGGCAGCTGTGACACGACTAAAGGCAGCCTTCACACTCCCAATACCAACTTTGCGTACAGTAACTGAAGGTTCTGAAGTGTTATCACCACTCTCATGTGCTTGAGATGGTGTGACAAAGGCATCATGCAACAAGAGAGAGTGCTTTCTACTATATGCAGCTCCACATTTTCTACAGCTATTGGGGGCAAAACAATCTTTAACAAAATGCTTACGCAGACAGTTCAAGCACCGACCAGATTTAACAATTACATCTTTGCGATCAATAGGTGTCAAACGCAAAAATTCAGAGCAATTTGACAGATAATGATGCTCAACCAGCCCTTTTGAAGAACAGTAGATGCACATAGGATGCTCTGGTCGACTATTAGTAGTTGGAGACTTCTTCTGTTTATCATTTATATCAGACCTTCTTGGGAGATTAGGTGATTTAACGGAAGTTTGTCTTACTGGGCAAGCCTTTTTACTTTTATCATGGGGCTTTTCAAATTTGCGCAATTCACTTGAAGCATTTAGAAGTGAAATACCAAAATCTGTCGACTTGTAAGATTCTTCTTCAGTTATAAATTCAAATAAGCTTTCAAAACTAGGCTCATTTGTGTGTCCAAACCGATTTGCCAAAAACTTTAAGAACTCTTTTTTAGTTACATCCGGCAAACGCTTAGCCAAATCCAATACAAATCGACCTTCTACTTTATCTGGTTGATTATAAGCTTTGGCGTAGAGCAAACATTGAGACAATTGGTCTTTAAATTCTTTTAGCGCAAAGGCCGAATCTGATTTTAATTTATCACCATACCGAAACTTGCGGATTTCCGGTTCAGCATAAAAACCACCTCTAACACCAAATCTCTGCGACAATCTTTCAAGAGACATTTCAATGCGCCTAGCCTCAGACAGGCCAGGTGTGTCAGCAACCAGATTAGCAATATTTTGGCCAGCAAGTCCAACACAAGCAGCTTGCAACAAAGTTAAACGTGAATTTTCGAACGGACAACTATCCATTAAAGCCTTAATGCGATTATGAAAGAAAATATATGGCATATTACTTCCGTTGTAATTAATCAAAGACGCCTTATCTATGAAAGTACGACAATTTTGATATTGAAAGAAACTGTCCTGCTGAGTCGAGCCTGACTGCACAGGAGACAATCCATTATTCCAATTTAAACCACCAACATTGCAAGATCTAGCATTCGTAACAGCAGGTAAAGCAGCACTAACATACTTATTTTTAACACCACCATCATATTCAACAGCACTTTTACCATATGGACCACAAATTTTAGGGCATGTCTCGGCCCGACCAGACGGCACACCAGGGGAAACTACATATTTCTCAAAGTCAGGAGGCACACTTCGGGCGGCCCCAAAAGCCACATTGCCTCGCAGAGACCTATCATTGCTACCTAGCAAATTATTTGAGTCAGAAAACTTCTGCAAGGTTAAATTCTCCCGGACAGCAGTCTTGGGGAGTAACACATCACCAGTCTCACCACCACCACCAGAGATCACAGCCTTACTTTGCTGACTATTAGTATTCAAATACCCACCATGGGTTTCAAGAAAATCGGTTCTGGTGTGGGCTGACCGCCTTGAACTGACTTGAGAACCAGACCGTGACTTACGGCATTCCAAGTCCTTCTTTAAAAATTCAGCCTTTAATGCTGCCTCTTTTAAGGCCAGCTCCGCCTTGAGCTCTGCCTCTTTCTCCTCCCAGGCCAGTTGTGCCTGCCTTTCCTCCCGGGCTAGTTATGCCTGCCTTTCCTCCCGAGCCAGTTTGGCTAACCTTAAATCAGCCATGATGCGATTAGTCTCCATCTGCCGTTGAATTTCAATTTGTGCTTCAGACAAAACAGAGGTACATGAAGCTCTAGACCCCAAGTTGGAGACACTATCCTCTGGGTCAATAATCCCATCATTATCTACCCCCCTGGCCATAGATCTAGTGGTCATACCTAAGCAAGTACCAACCTGCACCCCTCCCGGGACAACCTCATCTAACCCCAAACCAGACGGGCCAACATCGGGCAGCCCTATGTCAATATCTTTACTAGACATAGCTAAAATTCTTAACAATAAATACACTACCAAATGAAATAAATCACAATTACCACAAATTAATAAACTACCAGTTCACAGCTAAATAAAAGAAAATCCAAATTCCACGGTACCTTTAGTTGTGAGGAATTTTCTTGCAATTCCCCTCTGGAGTCTTCAAATTAAATTATACTTTTCACACAGTTCAATTAAATTAAGCAATTTTACCAACAGTTTATTTCAAAGTAGGTTATTCAATTTAAGAGCTCTTCTTATATAACAAATTTACTTGATCTTCTTAAAACTTCACTTGTTGAAATTTACTTGTTAGCTTGTGAAAAATCTTTTGAAATTTGCTTGTTAACCTTGCGAAAAGTTTTTGAAATTTTGGAGAAATTTAGTAAATAGTTTTTGAAATTTTGTTACTTCCACAAATTTTAGTTTTCTAAATTTTGGAAAGTTTTTTAAATTTTATTCCGATGTTAAAAAGTTTTTTGAAATTTTGTAGAATTTATTTGGTAACTTAGTACGTTGTTTAATCGTCTACCTTTTTTGGCGCCTGCTAAGAAGGCCTCGCCAATAACACAATCTAGGTGTCTACTAAACGATAAATTTCTTAATCTTCTTGCTGGATCTGACCTTCGAACCAGCGACAGCAAAAATATAGTCTAGCTAAATCACAGTTCAGACTACCACAATATCTTCTTTATTAAGAAATATGCTCCAATCCACTTAGGAGCCCGAATAGTATAAATCAAAGCAACAGGTTAAAGCTCAATAGCTTAATTCTTCACAATCACGTAGATCACCAAAGACTTGCGACCAAAAAACTATGACTTCACACAGTTAACAATTTTCCAATTCTTAGTTACCACAACGAAACATCCAATTATTTAATAATACTACTTTTCAGCGAATCGTATTTATACCATTCAGTAAGATTACTCGAATGTTCTGACATTCTCCAAAGCAAACAACTATTACGTCATAATCAAAACAGGTCAATCGGATAGTTCTGGAAATTACTTTAAATTTCGTGAAAAATAAGCGGTGTTGCCATTTTTTCTTGTAAATAAAAATAAATTATTTAAATTGCTCATAAAACTGTTATTTCTTCGGCTATTTGAGCCGGACCAAAGCGAAATCAAAGATATTTTTTATGAGATTGTGAATCTACATAATTTGGGCGATTTTTAGGAACGGAACAGGTGGCATGTTCTAAAATTATGTCCGGTCTACCATATACTTCTTCTAGAGTATCACAAGCCTCACCTGGATCCATAACGGCAAATGCATTACGAATAAACCTTTGAGCTTGACCTTGAATTGTGCTTTCAATCCAGCGGAGCAAAATGTCTGGCCTAGAATATCGATATTCCTTATAGTTAGTCGAAAATCTGTGCCTGTAAACTGGATATTCTGATACATCTTTGCCCGTGAAACATATACCTTTGTCCTCCAAGAGTCCTCTGGGCATCATCGCCCACATTGTAGGTTGCATGTCTTCTTTATTTTTTGCTATAGGCTGACTAAAGCAATCAGCCACCCCCAGTGCAGGCTCTCTTTCGGGGACTGGTAGTCTTGGGCGAGGGATTTCAATCTCAGGAATTTTTGCTTTTCTTTTTATATCTTGCTTAGAGCCATCAGGATTGCCCATATTAATCTTTTCTGGAGATTGCCTTGCTGGTCCCCTCGTGGGATTAAGATTGATCTCACTTGTAATGGGCCAACAGCTACTGAGGTCACTTGCCTCAGTTATATTCTCAAAACCATCTACAAGGTTCTTGTAGCTTTCTATCTCTAATTCTTTTTTCCTTATTTCAATATTCTTTTCTTCTAAAGCAAGCTCTTTCACTTTTGTCTGCATTTCTAACTTTTGGATCTTTTGCATTTGGTCTTTAATAATTTTCATAGATGAGAGAAAATTTATTTTTTTTTGCATCACAAATCACAATTTTCTTTAAAAAGAAAAAACAAAGAATTGTCTCAAACATTGCAAAAAACGCTGCCAATGAAAAAATACAGAAAGCAACAAAACAAGTGAATACAATTGCAAAACAAAACAACAACAATACAAAAGCGTGATGCGGGAGGTAGGAAGAGACAATCGTCATTTAATCACTACCCCCATAAGAATATGATTTCGAAGTAAGGCGGGTAAAAATGCATAATTTGTTCTAAACGTTTTGTTCACACAAAATTTTTTTTTCCTTTTTATGTCGTAAGAAGGGTTTATCACATAGGTAAATTAGTCGTTGAAATGTCAAATAAATGAGCCAATTGAAAATAAATTGATAAAAATAACTTAAAATAACTAAAAATAGAACGTGAGAATATTGATTGATAGAATAAATTTTGAAGTATTATGATACGTACTATGGAAAGAAGTGTCAATGTTAAAATACTAGGAAAATATAAGTATAGTACGTAGTACAAAAACAAAAAGAATTAAAAAAGATGAAAGTAGAAGTAGCCTAAGTAAAATTTGGTTTAAGTTCTGTAATGATTTAATAAATGGTCATAAACTAACTTATTAAAAGATTTTGGTCTTTTTTCAGCTTTTATATTATTCGGCAAATTGTTCCATATTTTAGAGCAACTTATAGTAACACTCTTTGATAAATTACTGGATAATAAATTAGAAACAAATACATTTTTGTTTTTTGAATGACGGGTATTATGAGTATGAATTTCACTTAATAATTGCATATCATTTTTTGGGCCATTGTTGTATAATAATTTAAACATATATTTTGATGCAGTAAATTTGTACAGTTCATTAATTTTTAGAAGATTAGCATTTGCAAACAGTTTATCTATATTTGTTCTATATGGTAATTTTGTAATGTAACGTAATGCTCTGTTATGAATTTTATTAAGATTTGATAAGGTTGTTTTACAAGCATTTCCCCATAAAAGTATTCCATAAAAAA
The DNA here is from genome assembly GCA_963680785.1 of Diplosoma virens. Taxonomy (NCBI): domain Eukaryota; kingdom Metazoa; phylum Chordata; class Ascidiacea; order Aplousobranchia; family Didemnidae; genus Diplosoma; species Diplosoma virens. The sequence goes on along the minus strand of OY796886.1, from coordinate 20,831,521 downwards.
TCCCCATAAAAGTATTCCATAAAAGATTCTTGAGATAAATGAGATCCTGAACTAGTCGCAGTACTTACAGTAGCAACCGACCTCTCTTCTAAAGTTTTTGAGGCTCTTGAGTGATATCTCACCAGGTCCTCGCTCCCTCTTTCCTCGTATTCTTTAACGAGCTTACACACAATAGGAGCCGAGTGAGCTTCAGCGTTCTCCTCGAGCCATTGGTGCAGGGCATTATTAAATATTGTATGTGCATTTAAACCATATTTTAACGTTCGATCAAGCAAGTTCTGATCAACTTTGTAGCTAAGTCGAGAGTAATCTTTCATAACTAGTGTAAGTATTTTTAACTCACGTGCATACCGGGTTAATGCCCGGTGGTTTCTGAAATGGATAGGATTGGGGTCATTTACCTATGACAGCCTAATGTCAGCAAAAATGTCATTTTCAGCATCCATGCAGGAACAGATATCAGGTTTTCGTAACATGGCCTTGCAAAGGCTAAAAAACTAGAACAAGCTAGGTTTAAACAATACAGCCAGCCAAGCACTTACCGTCCGGACTGTTGTCGTCATAACCCCAGTCAGCATGGCGACAGTAAAAATCACCAGCGTAAAGACAGGGGTGAGGAAACACTAGGAGATCCAGGTTTCGCAATCGCGTTGGCGGTGGTTTGTAGACGTTGACTATTTTATAGCCATCAACGTCCACACACAACCACTCGATCTCCGATGTCGGTGGAGATTGGTCCAAAATCTCAGTCGCTCGTGGACAAACGTAGCAAGGCCATGCTTCCTGCTTAAAGAAGACCCAGCTAGTTGGTAGTTTGGTAGCACCAACTTCTGTGCATCAGTGCAGTGGGTCTCCTGCAGTAGGATGACGAGTGCCTCAGACTGCATAGCGAGGTCATGAAGAACGTTCATCTTGCTTGCAGTGAGGCCTTCGATGTTCAGCTGAAGAATAGTGGGTCTTCGGAATTTGTTGGCAATGTGCCCTGAAAAGGGCAGTTTTATCCTGGCATTGCCCCGTCCTGAAAAGGACGTTTGCCAATTAGCAGACCCACACTGAACATCGGAATGGGTGGATACCCTTCCGTTTTGGTAGGTTCGGTTTCGGTCTGTCATTTTAAAATCAATGAGCAGACTTACTCACGGCCCAGGCTGCGTGAAAGCACCTACCATCTGGGCTTTGATCTTCTAATTCTATTAGAAAAGGATTTTTCTTCAACGTTAAGCTAAACTGTGATTATAAACGTACTAGGGATTAGAAAATATTAAAAGATTTGTTCGATAACAATAATCATTTCTTTTACTCATTTACCTGTTAAGAGGACAACTTCAGAGACAAAAAATTGTAGGTGCAAAACAATTTTATTACTTCATTTTTGGCGTTTAACTAAATTTCAAGAAGAAATTTTAGTTGACAGAGAGCTAAATTTAAATTTATCGCCTGAAAATAAAGTGAAGATCAAAAACTAAAATAAAAAAATTTTATCACTTTGATTACCGCAGTTCGTTAACAGGATGGGCTTTTTTTTTATTGTTTTGTATTCATTCACTGAGTTTTTTAAAAAATTTTATAATACCATAATTATATTATAAGTATACTCTCTCCTTAAATTGTATTTTTATAATACTCTAATTTTCGCATTCATTGAGAGTGCCTTTTTCTGCATTTTTGCGCCCTTGGTGACTTAAGGTTTGTTTTCACTACAAACGGTGAATTGGAGTGTTGTTTGTTTCTATTATTAATTTTTCTGCCTTGCTTAGCGTTTAAGCGCGAAAAGAAGTGAAAAAATTAATACTATGCCCAGTGGTGGATATTCAAAGTTAGGGTCCCGAGGCAAGGATTTCCAAAACTGGATGTTATCTGAAAAAAAATATGGCTTTAATCTGGTATTTTCCTTTATTCTCCCAAAATCATAGTGATCTCTAAAAAAAAAGATCTTCACTTTGATTTGATCTCTCTTTTCGCTATTTTTCTCCCAAAATCATGTAATCTCTAAAAAAAAAAAAAAGCCGTCACTTCGATTTGACCTCTTTTTTCGCCATTTTTCTCCCAAAATCATAGTGATCTAAAAAAAAACAAGTTTTTAGATCGTATCGATCTCCTATTTCCCACTTTTTGTCCGAACTTCATAATGACCTCAAAAAAAACATATACAGCAAAATGAGACTATATGAACTATTTTCGAGTAGGACCCCTAAAAAAGAGGGGCCCTAGGCAACTGTCTCATTCGCCTCACCCAATATACATCACTGACTACGCCATAGGTCTTTCCGCGCTTAAGCGCTAAGTGAAGCAAAAAAATCAATAAAATAAACAAAGAATACTTTGTTTCACGCTCGTAGTGAAAGCGGACCTTTACTATTATTTGTTGTGTGACTCTTTTTCGAAAAAATTCTTTTTCTAATTGTTATTTAATAAACTTTGTTGGATTAGGCCAAAATTAAATTTGGTCAAGATTATAAAACCCAACAGACAAGATTTTGGTCGAGATTACATAATTATAGAGACAAATTTAACACAATGCTTCTGTTTTGTGAAATTCAAAGAGTGCTATCTACCCATGTTTCCTTCATTTTAAAAATATTGCAAAGCAGGAAAAAATTGACTAGTGATGCAATTACCCTCTCCCCCCCGCCGTTTGTGGCGCCTCTGGTCTCGCCCAACACCTACTTTCAAAGACCTCGCCATACGAAATCAACACAGTATGGCACAATTGTCGTCGGTTGCACAGTTTTGTCAACTGGATAAATTAATCCGGTTATCACTAGCTCCGGGTGGTTTGCTTTGTGCAGGGAAGATTAACATTGAAGCAAAATAAGCATCTGGTCAAGACATCAAGAGAAAGAAGCATCACAAAATCGTACACGTTTCACTAGTTTTAAGGTCAAAACCAAGCACGTAATTATATTTTTTTAAAATAAGAAATAACTTTGTACCCAGTAGCAATAACAAAATTTTTTAAACCTTAGTGGGATGTAAAATATACCTTCTAATCGCCAAACTTGGTCCATTTCTATGTTTTGCTATTTAGCTGCAATGTTTTAGATCAGGGGTGAGGAACCGGCGGCCATTTTACAGTTAATGTGCGCCCATATGTAGCTTCGTAAATAATTGCGTCGTACATTGTGTTAATTTCTAAATGTATAAAGAGTCTTTGTATAAAGTAATTGATTAAATAAACAAAATATTAGAAAAACCTTAGTTATGTTGAGTTTTTTCATAATAAGAAAATCGTTTTTAAACGTTTTTAAACAACATTTTTTCAGCTGTGGCTTAAGTTACGAAATACCTAATGTCATAAGTTTACTTGTTTCATTTTGTTATGTCATAATGCTGCTGTAATTCTTTTAGCAATTGTTCGTTTTATCCTCTTCACTTAGTTTTGATTTTAAGCAAATTTCTATATTAGTAGAATTAGCAGGTTCTAAATAGATTTATTTGGATATCCCAATTTTTTATTTTTAGCTTATTATTTAGGTTAGATGCAGAAAGAAACGAAAACATTAAATTAAAGCAAATTGTTTACAGACTTACTTATTGTCAGTATTGCGTCTAATTTGTAGCGACGTAGCTTAATCAACTCTTCTTTTCTTGTGTTGATAAAGTAGCAAAGTGATTTGTGTTATGTACATACAGTGTAAAGGCCCGTTTCCACTACGAGCGTGCAAAAGAGCATTTTTTGTTTGTTTTATTGATTTTTTTTGCGCTCGCTTCAATTTTAACCGCTCGCTTCAATCGAAGATCAATAAAAGAAACAAAGAATGCTCTTTTCCACGCTCGTAGTGGAAACGGGCCTTAATAGTAATTATTGTTTAAATTTTATTAATGTGGATTACCCCAATAATGGCTCCAAAGCGAAAACAACATTAAACGAAGAAGGAAGAGTATTTAACGAGGAGTGAGGGGTGCAATACTTTCTTGTGCCTAATAAAGACAAAATGTGTTGCCTACTATGTGACGCCACAATTTCTTGCATGAAAAAGTACAATGTTAAGCTTCACTATGAAACAATGAAAAACAAGCATTTTCAGTTGGAAGGAGAAGAACGTAAAGTTGCTTTTGAAAGATTGAAGAAAAAAAGAGCGTCAGCAGCAAATGTTTAAAAAATATCTTGTCAGAAAAATGATGCCTTTAAAGCCACCTACCGAGTAGCACTTTTACTGGGAAATAGAGGGAAGCTATTTAGTGATGTAGATATCATAAAAGAATCAACCATTGAAGTTGTCAGTTGCATAGATCCCGAGAATATTAGCAAATACTCGTACAAAGATCTATCTCTTTCTCGAACAACAATAACAAGTCGTTAACATGAATTAGCATCCAACTTAAAACAACAACTCAATTCAACAATTCATTTTTTTTAAATTTTTTATTTTATTTTTATCTCTATATTTATCCTCCTGACACGCAGGAAAGCGACGGAGGCGCTATACATAAAGTAAGCAATTACCCCGACCTGCTTCCGGAGATGCCAAGATATTGCTGTCCGCTAGTAATTTAGTAGAGATATTACTGTAATTTAGAACTGCTTGCTAAGACCAATAAGCAGGGGAAAGTGTCGTAAAGTGTCTTTCCCAAGGACACAACAGAATGGCGCAAATGGGTTTTGAACCCATTTCATGTTGATCGTCAGTCCGGTGCTTTAACCACTCGACCACGCTGCCGACAAAAAGACAAAATTCAAAAAGAAGTGTTTTATTCAATAACTATAGATGAGTCTATTGATAATACTGATTCTGCACAAGTTTTAGTTTTTATTCGTGCGATAACAGGAGATTTTCACTGTTTTGAAGAATTGCTTTGTTTATGTACCTTGAAGGATAGAACTCGTGGAATTGATATTTTTAATGCTTTTAAAGAGAAATGCAACGAAGCAAAGCTCAGTTTTGCTAACTTGGTAAGTGTATGCACTGATGGTGCTCCTGCTATGAAAGGCGACCCAGAAGGATTTATTGGCTTACTTAAAAAAGAATTACCTCATCTAGAATCATTAATTGCTTTTCATTGCATTTTACACCAATGGAATCTTGCTGCTAAATCTGCTACTGTAGAAGACACATTTAACAAAGTTTTAGAGATATAGTTCACTTTATCAGAGTCAATTCAACTCGTCACCGTCAGTTTCGTGAGTTGCTTATAAATGATGACGAAACTGATATTGTAGACATGCCGTTTTACTGCCAAGTCCGCTGGTTATCTCGAGGAAATATTCTTAGCAAAATTTTTAAGTTAAAGCAACAGATAGTCAGTTTTTAAGAGAAACAAAAGAAACATTGTTATTTATCGGATTTTGATTTCATTAGGAATGCTACATTTTTGTGTGATTTAATGTCTAAAAAAATGAACTAAATATTTTTCTTCAAGGTAAAAGCAAATGTATTTATGACTTTTATTATTTTTCCTCAAATTTTATTATTTATTATTTTTCTTCAAGGTAAAAGCAAATCTATTTATGACTTTTATTATTTTTCTTCAAATTTTATTTATTATTTTTCTTCAAGGTAAAAGCAAATGTATAATTCAAGAATTTAGGAAAAAATTAGAATTCTTGAAGAATACCCTTGCTAAGCTTGAGTTGCCAGAAGCTGACGAACATTTTCCTCAATTGACAAAAGCTCAAAAAGAACATGAACGGCCAAATAAATCATTTGAGGAATTTATATCTGTCCTTGATGTTGTAAAACATAAGAATTGTTTAAAGTTGACTTTCATGCCTCATTTAGTGGACATTTCTTCAGCACCTGCTAATTTGAAGATGGAATTAATAGAACTTTCGGAAGACAGCATCATGAAATATTTATTTAATTTTAAAAATGATCTACACGACATTTGGAAAAACGCGATTGATTACTGTCACAAACTTTGTTTGGGAATCCCAAAGGACCAGTTGAGCTAGGTAACCCGAATACCTGCGCTGAAACAAAGCTGTGTCTAAATTTTATTTTATTCCGGCTCAAGAAGTAGTTTTGCTATGAGCCTGACGGTTTATACAGTTGGTTAACGAAAGCTCGGATTGATTTCGTTGAAGATTCTTTTCCACAACAAACAGAGACCCTTGTCTCTAATAAAACAGATGTATTACAAAAATATCACGTCCGACGAAATTTCTATTCCACGCTTTGCCAAACTGCAAAGCGAAATCAACACTATAACTCGACTCAATCAACACGAATAATTCTACCTCTGTAGAACAAAACTGCCAACCACTGGCACAAAATAAATTCAACAATTGTCCACCGACACAAAATCTAACGGTCCACCTCTTGTGGCCAAACAAAATCACCTTCGCTCGAACCACCACTCGAGTCGCTTCAAATTACCTCACAACGATAATAATCATCATAATAATAATTTCTCGCTACGCAACGGCTTTATATAGAAAACAAAATCACGTGACGTAAACTTTCTCGTAAATTCAAGATTCAGCCAGAAACCCCTGGAGAGTTCGTTACGCGAATCAAGTGGAATATACGCGAATTTTCCAGTACAATGATGTTAGTCAAAAACATATTACGTCAATACAAAGAGAAAAAAAAGAGAAAAAGATACATGTATCGAGCCATATAACAAATTGGACGTATATCGCAGACAGCGCTCAAAGAGCCGCATTTATTCTCTTATAAAACTACGAACTGCTTTTAACGGGGATACACTACATAGTTATGATTAAAATTATAAATGAAGTGTGACAATTACCCACGTCTTCGTCATCACGCTCAAAAAATGCTTTCCTGTTTTCCCACCACTTACTGCTGCGAGTCAACTCTCTCATATATGACACAAATCAAAACAAAGTTAAGAACTCAGCTTACTGATGTGCATTTGGAAGACCAACTTAGGCTGCGAACTACTATGCAAGAACCAAATATTGAACTCCTTGTAAAAATTAAGCAATATAAAAAAAGCCATTAAAGTTACATTCTTAATTTGGTATTTTATTAATAAATAAATTTATTAAAAACACAGAAACACCAAGCGTGTCAGTCTCCAAAAAAACCTATCTCTGCGGTACGCCACCATCATATGTTTAAGCGCATTGATTCTAGAATTTGTTATGTTATTATTTTAATCATACTTAAACTGTAAACGAACCTGCTCTGTTCTAAGTTAAAATATATTTTACTTTGCGGCCATATGATTAAACATAATTTTAAATACGGCCATCCAAGCGTAAAAGGTTCCCCACCTCTGTTCTAGATTTTAAAGTTAGTTATGCCAAACAAAGCTTTATCTACTGGCTAAATGTAATGCTTCACAATATGTTTTTAAGAAAAATTATATTGCAGCCAGGGGCCCCAGAAATTTTTTTCACGAAAGTTTTTTAAAAAAAAGCTTTCTCAACAAATACAAATTAACGTATTAAAAAACATTTTTACAAAATCTTGGTAAAGACCAAAAAAAGGTCTTGATCTCATGTCAAACTCAGCCGCAAAGTATTTACTTGGCACGAAAATATTTTTTGAAAAGCTAAAATGACCTTTGCCTCCGAAAAAGTTTGAAATTTCCTGTTAATACGCAAAAATGTACGTTTGTTGAGGGTGTTTTTTTTCAACGAAAAAAAAAGTTTCTTAAAATTTGTAAAACTCGTTAAATTACTTTTATTTGTTAAGTGGCTCGGTTGAAAAAAGGCTTGGTAACCACCCCTTAGATCAGTATAAATTTCTTTCGGTTCCATTATAATCGAGGTTATATAATTGTAAAGATCTTTCTTACACAATGCCTCCGTTTTGCAAATTTCAAAGGGCACTATCTGCCCTCCTACACCCACACGTTTTAAAAATATTGTTCGACAAGTGCAATTCGCTCCCTGCCCCCCGCTTTCGGTGCCCCTAATTACAGCGCAATCAATTTCTTAAGAAGCAGAATACGACATAGTTCTCAGCTTTTAAATTCACTGTCACATATGTGCACACTAAATCACAGGATCACCCGAGGTTCTTTTAAGAGTCATTTTTTATAAGTTTAATTAAAATCGGCAATTAAAATTTTTCCAGATAATAGAACTTTTGCATGTTTCATTCTTTAAGTTTTGCACACAGAGAAAAAGAAACGGCTTCCCTTGCTTCAGAGAAATATGGAACAAAGAGTCAACCACTAGTAATTGTTTCCTATTGTTCACGCAGAGATCAGCTTATTTCGCCAGACCAATTTATGCATTCTCAGAACAGGCTGTCCAGAACATTGCAGAAACAGATAATCAAATTAATTGAAAAGTCAAATGTTTATTTATTGGTTTAAGAACAATGTTTTTTTTTTAATTTAAACCTTTTAAATATTTTAAAAGTCGCAATATTTATTGTTCATTTATGCAGTCATTCCATTGCTCTATAGAAAACTAATTAAAGTTGAATGGAAGATTACTGCAATTGCAAAAAAAATAGATGGTATGTGGCAGTTCTTTCCCACGTGGCAAGTACGTTATGCGGTAAACATGGTAAATAAAACCATAGTTAAATCGACAAATCATATATTTATGCATATAGGCAAAAGAATATCTCTTAAACAAAATGAAATTGCTCGGTAAATTGTATTGGCTGGACAATGCAATTGTGCAGCCACATATACAATGAACAAACTAGAAAAAAATTTTCGGTTAGATGGTCAGGACACCGCACGTTTGGGAATAACGCTTGAAATAAATTTAATAGTAAGTTAAATTTAATAACAAACTGCGGCCACACAACGTTACTACTCGACAGCTGAGCACTTTGCAGCGAACTTGTTTGTCTCATAAATAGTGTCTTGAATCACGCCTGAAACATTTCGATGCATGCGTCGCATTCCAAAAGACCAGTTATTGATCCTTTCAGGTATCAAGCCAGCTAAACTTTGCCAACTAAAAGTGGAATTCTCCTTGTCCAACAGTGAAACTTTGGATTCTAACCATCTACTAAAAGTAATGTACCCAACTTGCTTCCGGAAATGCCACGGTTTTGCTGTCCGATTGGAATCTTTTATTATTTTTTTAAAGATTTGTGGACTTCTACCTAGTACACAACACTGCTACACTGAAAACTCGAAACCATGATTGGGCAGTGAGGTTGGGTTTGGCATGCGTGATGCACTGTGACATAGATGTTAGTTTTTCGTGCCATCTGTTCTATAGCTCATATATACCTTTTTTTATATTTATTTTTTATCTTATTTTTATTTCATAAAGTTGGACATCAGGAGTCAGAATATTTTATCCGATTCCGACTCCTGATGTCCAACTTTTTTTTAGAGAACATTACTTTTTAGGAACAAAAATCAAGAAATTGGAAACAGATTCTAATTACGGACGAATTTTTTCTGTTAACGAACGAATTTAAAAATGTGGCAATCTTAATTTTAAACAAATCGTATTTTGCATAATGTTATAGCCATTAATATAAACACTGTTACCAGGGATATTACTTATTTTAAAATTCATTGTTCTTGTGGTAAAATCAGAGGCAAGTAAAACTTCAACAAATACAAAAGGCGTAATATTTATTAAAGCAGAACTCAACGACGTTTCGTCCGTTGCATCGGGCGGACTTCTTCAGGTAAAAGCAGAACACAACGCGCACCGTATTTAAAAACCAAGAAGTTAAAAACACAAACCAACAAACACAAGGTGAGAAGCGAACATACATAACGATTTCATAATTACTCAGTGCAAAAGAAACAAATTTAACAGGTTGAAAACCCACATTAGTTGAGATTTTTTATATTGCTATATATTTTTGGAAAAACATTACGATCTTTATCATTTATTGAATTTTTTGTATTATTAATATATAATGATTCTAAAAATTTGCGTTTATCATAGTCAATGTTATAATCCAATATTTCAAAATTACCAAAATCAATCCTATGTTCACAATTAAAACAATGCTTAACCAATGCAGTTTTTTTATTCAAATCGTCTTCTTTTAGTTTAGCCAAATTAATCGGTTTCAAATCACGTTTATGTTCCGATAAGCGAGTATTAAAACATCTGCCCGTTTCACCAACATATACATTTGAACAATCTTTACACGGAATTTTATAAATTGCACCACGCTTATATATATCATCAACAGAGTCTTTTATTTTTGGTAAAATATTTCCAATTGCTTTATAAGGGTAAGTATACACATTAATATTAAATTTCCTCAAAATTCTAGACAATTCATCACTCAAACCTTTAATATATGGTAAACCGACATAGTTAGATATTTTTTCACTCATGCAAACAATTTTATTAACTTTTTTATGTTTAATTTCTTTTTTCATTTTATTTAATAACCAATCTGGATAATCATTATCACGTAAAGCATTACAAACAAATTTAACTTCATTAATTTTATCTCGATAATTTGTAATTAATTTAGATTTAGCGCGAAACAATAATGTTTGTTGGTTTGTGTTTTTAACTTCTTGGTTTTTAAATACGGTGCGCGTTGTGTTCTGCTTTTACCTGAAGAAGTCCGCCCGATGCAACGGACGAAACGTCGTTGAGTTCTGCTTTAATAAATATTACGTCTTTTGTATTTGTTGAAGTTTTACTTGCCTCTGATTTTACCAGAAGAACAATGAATTTTAAAATAAGTTATAGCCATTATTGGGGAGTTGGTGTGGGGAGTTGGTGTAGGAAGTGGGGAGTCGGAGTTGGAGTCGGAATCCTTAAAATTCTAAAAGCTGGAGTCGGAGTCGGCATCTTAGAAATTCTAGGAATCGGAGTCGGATCATGAATCTTTCGACTCCGCAACCCCGATAAAGAGTGCCATGGTTCAATTCCACTGTGACTAATGCAAATTTAAAATGGACCATAACGCCCGAATGGCTAAAAAACGTACAAATAATCTATTTTTACTAAAAATCATGGCATATTTTCAACACTTTGAACTTTGCCCACATTGCTGCAATGTCTCGACCTGGATTCGAGACACAGTGGTCCGAGACCGAGACTTCCACAAACGTGTTTCTAGACATGTCTCGAGGTATCCACCTCTGATGATTGTCATATCTATTTTAATAAGCGTATGTTATTTGGGTTTTATTTGTACAGGAATGCACGTAATTGTTGCAAATAAACCGCATTATCACCAGAATTACATCGGTTCGAATTTTAAAAAAAAAGTGTAAAATGTTTATATCGCGCGTTGTCAAAAAAAAAATCTTAACAATTTACCAACTACGTCGTATTTTCACTTATTTGGGTGTTCAAGGCATCCAGTTGAACTAACTAACACATTGAATTGAAATTCTTTCTAGTTTGTATTTTTTTATTTTTTGTCTTTATGGTGACGCAACCAACCAGTCATGCTCTGCAGTGTCTTTTACTTCTTTCGTGCCTTCTTCTTGCGTGTTTTAGCGTCTGACGTTTTCCTGCGTCTTCCTTTTCTTAACTCTCGACTACTTTTTACTATGTTGTTTGTCAAGAATAAAATTTAAATAAATTAATGAATAAATTGCGGCGCAAGCGCTTTTTTGAAAACTTGCGCCGCAAGTGTCCAATACTGATCACAACGAATAATATTGGAAAAGATTGAGCATCGAACTCACGTCTATTCAATCATGAAAGATACATTTTGCTTTCGCAAAAAAATTTTTATAAAATAAACAAATTTGAAGTAAACGTAAGCTAAGCAAAAAAGTAACTAAGTACGAAAAAATTGACAATGTTAAGACTTTAATGAGTGGTGTGCAAAATTACATATATTGAAATAAGTTTTCGTACAATAGCGAGGAAGAATTATTGTAAAAGAAGCATGCAAAACAAGTAAACAAATTAAACTATTTGTCATCTCAACCTAAACTCGGTGGACCAAATATTACGTTGCAGTTTCCTCCAATATATCCAGAGTGACACGAACAGAAATAAGAGTTACTTGAAGGCACACAGTTTCCATTAACACAGGACCTAGCACATCGTTTAAACGCTGTAAAAAGAAGCAAAAAAATGATCATTAAAACAACATAGACTGTAGCAAAAAACAACTTCTTTGCGCTTTAAAAACGTTTTTGAAATGTTGATAAAGTGAATTGACGGCGAATGAAGTGTTATTCTGCAGTGTCTTTGGAAAAAACATTTTACGGCATTTTCCCCTGCTTGAGTGTCTAAGTAAGCAGCTTTAAATTTTATTAATACTTTTAAATAACTACTAAAAAAATAAGTAAAAATCTTAACCAAACAGGAAAATCTTGGCATTTTCGTTAGCAGAATAATTGCTTAAAATATTAAAATTAAATCCTGCCAGCAAAATAATTTGAAAAAAGTATAAAAAGACTGTCGTTAATCAAGTTCCTTCTTTTGTTCAAAGCAGAATCCAAACAGAAATAACTCAGTGTGATAACACTCTGACCCGTAGGCAGAAAGACTTAAGTTTAATTGTTTAATCTGAGTTAGTGATTTTCTATCTGCCTTTACGAAAGGCACTTTGCGACAAATTCTTAAATGACGTCACGCCGCATACCTGCAAGTGTGACCCAGAAAGAAGCAACCGGGTGAAAAACCATACGAAAAATAAGATCAACGGAGAAAAACAATTCGTTAATAAAGTTCTTACATAGGTTTAGTCGGAGTTTCAACGACATGCACATTATTATCTGTATATCATGGCGAATTTTATTAGGCAGAGTACGCCATGTTAAGTATCAAAGAAAAGGTAAAGTTGTATGACTCACTTTTTTCCTTTCTTTTTATTTTGTCTAATTTAGATTTAATTTTTTTTTAAAGAGAAAAGTTAAGAAATTACTTTTTTATAACTGCTTCACAAAAGAATAACTTATACGAGTATTTTCTCTGTTTAATTAACTCTTTTTTCTATTTCATATAAAACAATTGAAAAAAAAACGTTTATCGCATCTAATTTTCGCGTAAAAATTTTGATCGAACCCTTTAACAAACTTAAGTTTGGATAAATTTTACTTCAAGAAAAAGCAAATGGCAAAAAAGAAATTGTTTCTTTTCGCTAGCGGAAATACAGAAGACGGCGATTCTTTAATTTAAGCGGTGATCTTAAATCTTCAATCGGTTTGCTTTACTTGATCATGAATAGCTTTGCTTGCGGGAGTCATGCCCATCACTTATGTTCTATTTAAACCAGGTATGCGGCTCTAATGACATAATTTTCATTGATAGATGAAACAGAATTTTCTTGACATATTTTACCTTGAAAGTCATTTTCCAACCTTACCAATCGGTTTAAAGAATCTTGACAGCCGATAAGACAATTAGGCCTACCAGGTTCACCTTTAAGTCCTTGATTTCCTACAAATAAAAATTTGTAAAAGCTTATAAGTAAAAGATTTTTCTTCCCAAAGCTTTTCATCTGACACTCTTCAGGGGAAATCGTCAGAATGAAGCAGAATTGAAACCGAACTAATTTATAAAGGAAGAAAGTAGAGTTCTCAATGGCTGAAAGAGTCAACCAATGAGAGAAAAGGTTAAGAAATTTTCAAAGATAAGGTTAAAAAATTCTTCCTTTCACCTTTCTGCTCTTGAAGCGACTTTCATTAAATCTCTCAATCCCCTTCTGTGTAAGCAAAAAGAATTCGTATACTCTTTGAAAATTTCTTAACCTTTTCTCTCATTGGTCGACTCTTTCAGCCAATGAGAACTCTACTTTCTTCCTTTATAAATTAGTTCGGTTTCAATTCTGCTTCATTCTGACGATTTCCCCTGAAGAGTGTCAGATGAAAAGCTTTGGGAAGAAAAATCTTTTACTTCAAGCAATCTTCAAATTCTGTACCACCAAATGTTTATTCAAAAGCTTATAACTGGGGTGATTTTTATTTTGATAATAATTGTTTCTTTATGCCGAAATAGCAGTTCACATCAGTTAAGAAAAGCCATTGTAATTCGTATTTTTTCATCTGCAATGGCTATAGATTAAAATCGCCATTTGTCTCTTAAGGCCCGTTTCCACTACGAGTGTGGAAAAGAGCATTCTTTGTCTCTTTTATTGATCTTCGATTGAAGCGAGCGGTTAAAATTGAAGCGAGCGCAAAAAAAAGCAATAAAACAAACAAAGAATGCTTTTTTCCACGCTCGTAGTGGAAACAGGCCTTTAGGCTAAATTGACGATAAACAATCACAAATACATGTATCACCAAAGGTTGCTTCTGCGTAGTAATTAATATTTCTAAAAACTTCGACATTTGCGCGCTCGTACAAATTACATTGCCAATGCATCACAACGAAAAATTTCATAGAAATGCTTTCATAACAAATACGCGCTTAAAGAGACACATTTCCAATTCGATTGCTGAGTCAATAATTGCAAATATAAGCAAAGCATTATCTTTATGCTTTACTTTATAGAGGACTTTTAATTGACAAACACTTTTTAAAATCATATAGATCAGGTATTTTTAAAATGAAAGTTGGCCTTTCTAGAGGCCATAGAAAGTTTTCAGGGGTGAGGCAAAGCTGGAGAAATATAATAAAGCATGTTGAACTTACATTGTTCATTTGAAACTTAACAAAAAGAATGGGGCCTCTAGAAACGCCTACTCAGCTACAAACCTTAAAACTGATTTACAAAACTGAAGTTGTGTACCCTGTAAGCTATTGTAGTTTATTTTTCTGTTTCTATTCTTAAACTTTTAATTCTTCTACATGAATGTACTAGTCGCCGAGAAAAAAGTTTGCATTTTTAAGATCAAATTATGACCGCTACCGGCTCAATTTTGTTCATTTTAGAGATATCTTTGCATACTATTTCGGTCTCACTTAATTTTTTTTTGGTTACGCCATGCAAGCAATTAGCCAAGGCAGAATTTTTTACTTTATGATTTTCACTCAGTTTATATTAATGATGACTGTTGAATTTAGAAAAAATGACTGTGGTCTTAAGGTATCGCCTGTATAATTCTATTTACAATGTTTTCAAAACGTTTTCTTGGAGATAACCATTAAGTTTCTGTATAATACTTTTTTTTTGGAACTTTTTAGCAAGTCGAATGATGTTACGTTGACATAAATTAAATTTTAGTTAAAAAGTTTCATTTTAGAAAAATTAATTGAGATTATAGTTTTAAAAGCATCTTTACGTTGAATTTTGTTTCAAATGTAAAAATATTAAAGTTAATATTGCTGTTACACTTGACTGAGAATCGATGGCAGCTAAAATTAGTGAGCCTGTAAAAAGTGTTACGCTTTTTCAAGTATTTTACAACTAGTGTTTTTCGACTAAAATTTTTGGGAGAATTGTCAGAAAGTGTCAAAACTTGATCAAAAAAAACTTAACGAAAGTTTGACTACTGCTTTACAAAGTTTATTTTATGGCGGTGCTTTCTAATAAGCAATTAGCCCCTGTTGAAAGTCATACGTATTACTGCCTCATATCAGGAAGCCAACAAGCGGCGACAAGTTTATTCAAAAAACAAAATTAAATAATCTTCACAAGATTATGTGGCGCGCAAATTGCGTTCAACTAGATCAGGGGTCCACGACCTTTTTGCTGTTGCTTGCCGCATTACAGAATGACCGTTACTAAAGGCCGCCAGCAAGTTTACTTTTAACAAATTAGATCAGACCAAACAAAAACTAAAACTTTCTTCGTTTGTGTTCAAAGCAAAAACGTGAGTTTTGTGCTTTTAATCACAAGTAAAGATCTTTTTTTGACCTTTACCTAGCTTTTTGGATAAAACTGGTTTTTATTTGTTGCTTTTAGATACTATATTCCACAATCGTCATTAATTATTCCTTATCTGACCCTTTTCGAAACAAGGCGACCAGTAGTGTGAAAAAATTTTATTACGTTAAATTTGTAATAAGTTAAAAGGGTGACATGTGTGTGCAGTGCACAGCCAGGCGGCCGTGTACTGTCGTAAGTTGTGTACCGCGCGTGCACTTGCTTGTGTTGTCACAGGTCGCAGATTGTTTCTACTTTCCATTGCTTAAAAGCAATTGTGGCTTAGACCATATGCTTTCGATGGCACCTCTTTCTGCGGTATTAAAATAAAAATTGAAAATTAGCTGTTTTTTAGGCTGACGATTATTTAGTAGTTAACAGGAGCATTTGGAAACAATTCAATTACAAGTTTGCTCTAAAAAGTAATAACTAGTGACGCCTACATTGGAAGAAATGTGAGGGCGCTACCCTGATTGCATCATAAACACAAACAGATACAGCTTGGGCTACTCCCACCTCTGTATATGTAAATATTTGAAATTTTTTTATCTCTATATTTATCCTCCTGACTCTCAGGAAAGCGACGGAGGCGCTAATACATCGGGTAGACAATTATCCCAACCTGCTTCCGGAGATGCCAAGATATTGCTTTCTCTGATAATTTAATAAATATATTTAATAACTCATTATGGAGCAATTGAATTTTTAAATGTTACTAAACGAGTTGTTAAAAATTAAATTCGACAGATTGAGACGATGATATTTTTGTTTTTATAAAAGAAAAGTATTAACTGTATCATTCTAAAATTAATTGTTTGTATAGTTCTACCGTACGCATATGGTTTGATTTTTAGGTGGTCGATTTTATTGGTTTTTACATCAAACAAATGCCAAGATCAAAATGTAGTTACGCAAACAACAAAAATTATCAAAGAATAAACAAGAAAATTGTGTATAAACAACGAATAATTTTAAAAAGTTAACCGATTTTTTAGACGAGCTTAATTCCCTTGGCCGAAAACATAATCAAGACTCCTAAATGAACGCAAGACGAACAAGTCTTGCTTCAATGATTTTCGAATAAAAAAAAAAAAGAAAAAGCAAATAAAGTATGCCTAGCTAGGCATACCATATTTTCGAAGGGCAAATCGGGACGCTCGTTAACAGAAAAAAATTTGTCCCTAAAAAGTAGTGCTCTCTAAAAGAAAAGTCTTCACTTCAAATCAGTCCCGAATTTTATGATTTTCATCTCAAAAAAAAGTATTCTATAAAAAAAAGGTCTTCATTTTGAATCTGTCTCGAATTTCATGATTTTCGTTTTTGAAAACCTAGTGATCATTAAGTATATTGACTAGGAGGCTCCGATATGCTGACAACATCATCGAGTCAGCTAACACGGATCGGGTAAAGTCAAGCTAAACCCTGCAGTTCCATTGCAAACATTAAGTGAGAATGGTCAAGTCAATCAACAAGCAATTGCCGACAGACTTGTTTCGTCCTTGTTAGAACTCATCAGACACCGCCAGTATGACTTGCGGTTTAGCGGTGCTCGCAGTTACGCTGGTAGTGCATTGTTTTCATTGAACCTAGTGATCTCTAAAAAAACAAACAACAAAAAGGGGGTCTGCACATGGAATTTGTCTAATTTCTAGCGGAATTTCTGTCGAAATGGGCGGGACAAAACCCTAAAAATTGGGAATGTCCCGCACAAATCGGGATTTATGGTAAGCCTAGGCCTAGCTGACTTTCAAGCAATTGAGTTGGCAAAACACAAGCCA
The DNA here is from genome assembly GCA_963680785.1 of Diplosoma virens. Lineage (NCBI taxonomy): Eukaryota > Metazoa > Chordata > Ascidiacea > Aplousobranchia > Didemnidae > Diplosoma > Diplosoma virens. The sequence continues at coordinate 20,814,159 of OY796886.1, read as the reverse complement.
TCAAAAGATTTTTACAAAAATTGTTTTTTCTTAATATTGTGGCAACCTATAACTCAAATTATGCAAAGATTTTTGTGATAAATCGAATCTGTTCCACTGAACGCTTCTTAATCAACGCATTTTGTATCAATATTTTGATTTATTACTGCGCGCCTTTTTAGTTGGTTATAGCTTAAATTCTTCCATCGCATTTTATTTGAGCAGTGTTAATTTCAGTTCAGGTTTCGTTCTGTACGTTTAAATTGGCATTTATAATATTAAGTTGTATCTTTTGTTTATAGATTTTAGTTATATTATTTTTATGCGAATAAAGCCAATTTTACTTCTGGTTAACAATTTTCAAATAAACGTCTTTTTTTATTTCAAAACAGAATTGCAGAGGCAACAAAATTTTTTTGCTCACGACACCACATCGTATAGTGTGTCCCTGGTTAAACAGGAAAGTAAAAAATCTTTGTCAAAAGCTCTATAAGAGTTTAAAAACAAAATTTTAAAACTACCAAGCTTTTTCAAAAATGCAGAAATTTTTTGCAAAAAGAAAAAGTGAAAGAACTTGCACTATTACAATTTGAAAATGTTCATGTTTTTTTTATAAGGCCTGTCATTTCAAAAGTTTCATGACTATCTGCTGGTGGCGTTTCAATTTCGATGCTGAATTCTTTCTTATTTTAATTGTAACTACATAGTTGTCAAGATTTACAGTATTCGACTGATAAAACTCAGCACATCATTTAAGTGTTGATTCCTATTGTTCTATTTCGTTTTTTTGTTCTATTTCGTTTTTTTGTTTTATAATCTCGGCAGCTAATAGCAAGTTTGCTGTTTCAAAGATTCATTAACTGTTTTTGTTTAAAAAAGTCAATTGTTGTAGGAAGGGAATTTTTTTAAGTCTTATGGTTGACTTCTAGTTTTTTAAAAGTTCGTATAGAAATTGTTTCAAAAAGTATGAAAACAACTGATGTAGCTTACCATAGGTCATACTAGCTACCATTCTTTATCAAATATTATATACAATCATTGCAAATATTTTACACAACTGAACAGTTTAAATATAGACTTAAATAATAATCAAGCTAAGAATTAAATGTTTTACAGTGGTGTTTTTTATCAGTTTACTTTTTCAAATCGCTTTTTATCTAAAGTAAATGCCTATTTTTGAATTTTTAATTTCACCTTTAACAACGAAGCATTTTTTGATCCAGGTTGTTAAAAAATGTAGCGGCACCACGCTTTAAGAAAAACTTTGGTTATTTGCTCCAAAAACGAGGCTAAAAATGAATGCAAATGCAAATAAAAATTTAATACCACTTTGGCAAATGATAATTATTTAGGGCCATATACGTTTTTAAATGCTTCTGGTTATGTTATTTGACTTGTATAAACACAGAATCAAGTGCCGTTTTTAAACTAGCATTTTAAAATACTGTTGGTTTTATTATCCGCCTTTAAAAAGCGCGGTTAAATCAAGTTTTGTTTTCAGGCAAAAATGTGGCTTTTAACTATTTACTACGACAACGTAAAAAATTTAAAGTGCTATAACTGTGCGGCTAGAAATTTTAATCTTTTAACATATTTTAAAATACGGTTGTGATAGCCTAAATGAAACCTTTCGTCATCTTTATTTCTTACGCCGAAGCATACCATAAATTTGTGGTGTCCACTGCCCATCTCTGCATCATTGCCCCCTGGTCACGCAGTCACTTCTGTAGCAGCCTCCTGTTACAGTGTATCAGGTTTGGTCGATTTGCAAATTGAACCCAGAACTCTTATGCTTTGGTGAGAACGCTTTTGGATTTTTTATAAAAAAATAAAGATATGGATAAGAATGTTTTCCCTAAAAAACAAAGCTTCCCTAAGCGTTTTGGGGGGATGATAATGTATAAAAGAAGTTTAAAAATGCCACTTCTGCTAAAGACGGTTTGGTGTTTATACTAGTCAAATTTAACTTTTCTTCATATTTTGCATGATTTCATTCTATGAGACTTTTTCCATTATTATATATATTGTACCTTTAAGTTTAAAGATGCAACCGCTTATAAAGCTTTTACAATTTCTTATTTAACAACAATTTAATAAAATTCGACAGGCTTTTGTATTATTGAAGCACAAGACGCTGAGTACACTGAGTACGGGTACAATTGTTCGGGCTCTGCTGCTTTGACACAAAAAAGAAATTCTTAACTCTAAATTATTCACTGCTTTCGCTTCAAAACAATAGCACGAGCAGAAGTATTGCACCCAAACTGAAGAATACTTGGAATGTTGTAGACTGTGAACATAAATCGTGACCCATTTTCTGAATTACGAATAGTTTTAGCTTTTATAAAAAAGTCAGTGAGAAATAATTAAAACTTTAATCCGATGTGCTCGCAGCACTCCTAAGCTGAAATTTTTTCGCATTGTAGAAAAGTAGCATTTTGATTGCACGTGAGAAGGCACTGCAATTGAATTTTTTCCTTTGTTCTCGACAGACCTCTAAAAGTAAATGATAGTTTGACAAAGCTAAGTTTATCTGGAAGCGAACAATTGATAACAATTACGGTACTATTGTAATTAATTTTCAGTAGCAAGTTTTTTTAACGCAGGGGACGACTTTTGTTGTTCTCTGCGGGAAAAATTTGAACAATGTAGCTTGATATTATAAAGGTCGATTCTCAGGAACTGTCTTTAATTGCTTCTTTTAATTGAACTCACAAGTGGCACTATAAAAGAACAGCCTCGTGCAATCGCGTTTACTCTTCTAGAGTTAGTGCACACGTTTAGATCGTTGAAATCAAAAGCTGGCAAGTTCGGTGTTAGATATAGATCTGCTTGTTGTACGAACGATAGTGTGGCCTAAGATCTGGCAAGTAGATAGGGGTTAGCTTGTTATAACTAACTTTAAATTCGAGACAATGCAGTAAATGAAAAAAATTTTAAATAGAAAAAGTTTGACGGCCCGAAGATATTTTTTTGATTTTACCGTAGGCTGGGCAGTAGAAAGAAAAAAAACAAAAAAAACTTTCTTTCCAATCGAAAAGATACGTTTTTAATTTTTTTGAAGAAAATTGAAGACAAAAAAGCATTTGCTTGGGTTGTAGCTAATCAAAGTCGAAAGATGCCATAATTTTAATTCAGCCTAAATATTGTCGTATCAAAAATGTGTGACCGTAAATTCAATTACTAATTGAGTGATATTATTGTTTTCTCTATTCTTTTAATTTGTCGAAAATGTCGGAGGCGCTATACTTAGGGCATCCGCCAAGCAATAACTGTGTTCTTATTTTATTAGTTTTATTAGCTCTATATTTATACTCCCGACTCAGAGAGCAACCGCAGGTCGGCAGCGTGGTCGAGTGGTTAAGACCGCCGTGATTGTGATTGCCTCAGTTCAAAACCTACTTGTACCATTCTTTTGTGTCCTTGGGAAAAACACTTTACGGCACTTTTCCCTGCTTGACAGTCTTGGCAAGCAGTTCCAAATTACCGTCATATTTCTATAAAATTTTTAAAAATAAAATGAATAAAAAAACTGCAACGTACAGCAATATCTTGGCATCTCCGGAAGCAGGTCAAAATAATTGCTTGTCCTATGTATTAGCGCCTCCGAAACTTTACTGCGAGTCGGGAGGATAAATATAAAGATAAATAAAATGAAACAAACTGTCGGGCACTTACCCCGATCTATTTACGGAGATAGAAGCTTGTTGTTATCAAAGAATTGGTTTCCGGGTTAAATCTTTTTTTTTTTTTTTTGGTTTAATAGTTTTTTATATTGAGATATGGGTGAAATTTAAAACTACTTGCCAAGCTGCAAAGCTTAGAAAAGTGCCATAAAGTTTTTTTTCCACTAATATAACAAATTGACACGTGTGAGCTTCGAACCACAATTGTGTCGATCACGTTCTTCATCAATACAGCGCTCTTAAACACTTGTCCACAATGGCAAAAAAATTTTTAACAAGTTTTTCGTTAAAATTTATAAAAAAGTTATTACACGTCTTCTAAAAATTTTTTAATTTAGATTTTGACTCTAACTATTTCTTTAAAATAATAATTTTTCTTGTCTCGTTGCTGGAACAGTTCAACATTGATATCCTTTTCATTTCGATTGATACTGTCTGTGGAAGTCAAGTCGAGATCCAAAAATTCTGCGTAGTCATTGCAACGCGTTCAGCTAAAAAGAAGATTTTTTGATCATGCGTGGAAAGGTATATTTATGTTTCGATTTATTACTCTTTAAGAATTTTAAAATACAAACTTTGTAAATGTGATCTTTGTGTTTATTTGGTCATCTAACAGCACTTTTGCTTAGTATGTACTGCCCCATTTCTAATAGCAATTTATTATATACAAAATATAAGTAAGTTTGCTAACATTTTTGAAACTTTACATTTCTATAAGTTTGCTGGTGTTAATCAATGTGCAAGAATTTAAAAATTAATTAAGCATTAAGTGTTTGCTACAGCTAATATAAACTGGTTAATCAAAATCAGAAATGGACAGTAAACAAGCACAAAAGTAACTAGTTACTGTTCCAAAAATTTTAACTAGCTATTATTTTGACCTTTTAAGTGGCTAGTTATAAACGAGTTTTAAATAAAAAAAAATTTTTTTTAAATGCTTGAATTTTTAAAGGAAGCTAAGTAACATACTACTTTCTTGTTTTCATTAAAAAACTTTTGATGCTCTTTATTGGACTACATGAGTTACTAAATTAGCAATTGTTAATTGCTTAAAAAATCACCCCAATAAACGTATTGCAATAATAACATATATTATTACTTGCTGTTTCTTATTTTGCCATCACTTTATCAGTAACTTAATAGTAACTTGATTGATTACAGATAAGATTAAGTGAATAAATGAAAACAAAATTTAAGCAGCATCCCTAATAAAAAATTTTCATAGTGCCTTAATTGTAAAAGTAACTGTAACTTGCAACAAGCTACTTTTTAGACTAAGTGAAAATTCATCTTTTTCATTTATCCTCCTGACTCTCAAGTAAGTGTCAGAAGTGCAATAAATAGGGCAAGCAATTACCATAACCTGCTTTCACAGAGGCCATGATATTGCTGTTCTGTTTAATTTTTTATTTTAATTTTAATTTATATAGAAAGACGTCTGAAATTTAGAGCTGCTTGCTAAGACTGCCGAGCAAGGGAGTTTTGTTTTTTGTTCACTATTGCTGAACTTTTAAACAACAACAACTTTAAACTTTAAAATTTACCTATTTTTAAAAGTCTGCATTATTTAAAAGATATTTTTTGGCATAAATTTATTTTGCATAGGTTCTGCTAAATTTTTAAAACAAAGTTTTGTTTTTAAAATTTTTAAAACAAAGTTTTGTTTTAACATTTTTATATTAAAAGTTATAGGTGAGTCCTGGTAAAATATATAGTGTTGATATACCGTCGTTTTAGCAAATCTCACTAAAAAAAAAACACCAGCATGTTTCACTTATGTAAAATTTCAATTTTATTTGAAACTAAAAACAGATTGCAAAGATTAAGTATAAACAAAAATAAATTGAATTTCAGTCTTTGTTGGAAAGATTCAAGTGAGTTTTGGTAAAACGATATTTTAAAAGAGTTGTTTTAGCAAAACTCTATTTTTAAAAGTCTGTATTATTTAAGATATATATACTTCTTAAATTCATTTTATGTAGGTCCTTCTAAATTTTAGAACATAAGTTTTTGTTTTTATAATTAAATTAATATTGGTTCCAACGAGTTTTGTTAAAACGATCTACTGTTTTCAATGAAAGAAACAGTATAAACAACTCAGTTGTATTTGTATCTTGAATTAATTAGGCATCCCATCTAATCAATTAACAATTAGATGATTTAGTTAAACTTTGGACTTCTGTTAAATTTATTGTTTGTTTAGCTTACGTTATTTGGCGCTTATAAGCTAGTTATGAATTAAAAAGGGTTAATAAAAAAGCTCCGTGCTTAAAGGTCTAGTACCACATTCAGTTAAAAATTTTTCTTAATATTTGGTAATGTGAAATAATTCATCTTGACAGTTTGAAGTAAAATTAGAAAAAAGTTAAGGCTTTTATGAATATTGTCATTGTAGTTCTTTAAAAGAGTTTTTTTAATGCCTTCAGTTGTGGTTTGAACCAATATTTGAACCAAAATTAATTAGGCCTAAAGCTAGGACATCCAACTTCTAGACAAGCATTGGTAAGAAACCAATCAAAGATCAAAATAAGAGATCACTTTGATCCATGAGCGTCCTAAAAAAACGTAGCAATTTATTTAGATTACCCATTTTAAAAAACACCTCAATCTTTACTCTTGATTAAGCATAATAATTACATGTAATATTTGCATGCATTATTTATGGTTGGTAGCCTTAAATTACTTGATGAAGCAATGTGGTATATTAATTAATCGGAATTCGATTTTGCTTCACTAAATGTGTTTAGCTTTGTTACATTTCTTGTGCTTAACGCTTACCTTTGTTTTAGTGGAAGAAGAAGCGCCTGCGACGCTTGAAGCGTAAGCGAAGAAAGATGCGAGCAAGATCAAAGTGAGCTCTCCGTCATCTAAAGATACAGCTTAATAATTTCAAAATATTTTCACCGTTAAAGAATTTTTTGTTTTAAAGTTATTACAAGAACGGCAAAAAGCAAAGTGTTCTTTTCTCTAAGTTAAACAATTACAGTAGAATTCGTTTATGACGGCATCGCGTGTGAGCCGTAATTCTACCAAGAACAGTCAACGCAGTGAAGATGACCGCATGGAAACTTCGTTTATTTTGTAACATCTCGCTTTACTAAGAAACATTTAACCGGTTAAAGGACTAGCAGGCAGTTGTTTTTAGTTTCTTATGGTTATGTCTTCCCAGCGGCGATTCGAATCGCAAAAACTTTGCAATTATGCACTACCGTTAAGTTTGTACAGTTTTAAGCTAAAAATTATGAAGCATTGTGCTACCACGTGACTGGCTGTGGTGTTAAAAAGTGAGCCGTTGGTGCCCTCTAAAATTGTTATATCTACAGTTATGTAGTTGCATTATGTAACCAAAATTAAATCCAGTGGAGCCCGGAGCAAGAAAACTAGGATTTTCACCAAGTTTTTTTAATTTTTCGTAATACTCAGATTTGCTTTTGTTAAGCGGGCAAAGTGCACTTCTAAATTTTGCCCTTCCGGCCAAAAAAAGTTTGTGCCAATTTGGCTGTGACGACAGTTTTAGCACTTACATTTGATAGCGGGGCTGCGATCTCGATTGCGTTGAATTAACTTTTTTCCAAGATGGAATTGGGCAAAAAATGTCGGAATTAACCAAAGGTTTATTTAATCTGAAAAATCGGACGTTTGAATTGCTGTATTTCTCTATAACAGACATGGGCCAAAAAATAATTATAATTAATATTTATCACTAAATGTAGCTATAGTGTGGTTAATCCAGTGGTTCCCAAACTTTTTTTATATGGTGGCACCCTATTAAGCTATTTAAATTTTCGCGGCACACGCATTATATTGGTTAATAATAAAAAGGTCTTCACTGAAAATTTGTCAGTGATATTTTAATTTTCGTCCCAAAATCATGGTGCTCTCTAAAAAAAAGGGTTTCGCCTGAACTCACGCTCCTCTCTCCCGAATGTCACATGCAAAAACCGCAAAATTCGATGTCCCTAAATAGTTTTTTTCCAAAATCTTTCACAACACCTGAAGACTTCTTACGGCACACTAGTGTGCCGCGACACACCGGTTGGGAATCACTGGGTTAATTTTATTTTTTATTTTTATTTTTAAAAAAAAAAAACGGTTGGGAATCACTGGGTTAATCTAAACCTATGCGATAAACGAACAAAATGCATAGCGTTAAAATATCGGTTTTTATACACCAGTATACGTATATTAGCTAATATCGTAATTAGACTTGCCATACGTCCCTGTTTTAGGGTTTTGTCATGGCCGTTTCGCCAAAACCCCAGGACAGACCTTTGTTTTTAGAGACCACTAGTTTTTAGGGTCAAATTTTATTCACAAGCGTCCCAGTTTGCTCTTTCGGAAATATAGTATGCCTTATCATAATCAAAATTTGAAATAAAATTTTAAAATATTATTTTACTACCCGAAGAAAAATATTGTATAACTGCGGAGTAACAGCAGGAACTGTGGCGTTGGAATTATTAATACTTTTTAGCTGGAAGACCAACTTTGATACGCTTGCACTAAACGTCTAAAAAGCAAAGCCCAAAAATTTTCTCAATTGGACATTTACAAAAACCAAGTAGTCTACTGTAATTTAAATTAGAAAAATGAGTAATTGGATTAATTGATTTACTGTCGCGGTGCGGCGACCCCGAGTAGGGAGAAGCCGAAAGAAGAAGATTAATTGGATTAAAGAGGCTTCAGTCCTCTTGGCTTCCTACTCTTCTTCTTGCGCAGGGTTACCACCGAACTGACCAAAAAGTAAATACAGGTAATTATTAAAAGATCAAACACTTATAAAACTACTTGCGAGCTAAAGTTGTCAAGTGAAGACCAAAAAATGTCATCATTGGAGGCTTAATCAAAAGACTCTCTCTTGTCTTCGCATATATGGTGAAGACCTTATACACGTTTTTTAAATATGTTATCAAAATTTAAAACAATATAAATAAAAACTAGGCATTAAAATAAATTCATTAAAATTTTTTGAAGTTATACTCAAAACCTGGATCTGGTTGAGGATATAGTCGAGTCACTCGAATTCAAATAACTAATTTGGTAAAACTGGCGTATTATTCAAAGTAATTTTTAACCTTACAAAAACAACTTCGCAAGATAAGCCTCAAATTGTACAGCTGTTAAAGGTTTTCAAGGGAAAAAAATTTGTCCAAGGCTGATTCAATTCAGCAAGCAAAGCAAGTCCATCTTGGTCGACGCAGGCTTCTCGAACTTACAAACCAGAGACCCGTACTTCTCAGCTACGCAGCAGTCTATCAGTCAGTTGAACATTGGCTTACTTTAACGACTTGATAGAAAAACCGATCTAGTTGGAATCTAGAAACTAGGATTGATTCGGAAAAATCGCACAATTTTCTAGAATTGCCTCTTACTGTAAAGACCTCTATCAGCGGTGCTCAAACTTCTTTAGCAAGCGAACCTTTTTGCTTCTTTAAAATAATGGTGGACTCTATTAATTTTAAAAGCAAAATCAAACTCAGAAAAAATAGAACAATACTTAAACAAATAAAGCAATGAATTGTCACCAAAATCAAAAATATTTTATTTATTTCTGTAGTCCTCAGACCATTGGAAAATTGCTGACAGTCCCCTGTTTGAAAACCATTACACTAAAATGTCGAATACGCAAAAACGATTTTCGAAACAAAAGAATTCATCAAGATAATTACGAAATTCCCAAAAAAAATATTTTTGTAACTTCAAAAACTCAGTTTGGTTTGTTTTTACCTATAGACGAAAATAAAAATTATCACATAAGGCATTTTTTGTGAACAAGATACTGCGCTCAAGCAAAAACTTTATGTTTAAAGTCTTTTTTCATCTCTTTCTCACTAGATATTAAATAATTTTTGGCGCCGAATCAATTGAAAGATTTACCTTAAAAATTTATAAATCTTTTTTATGCATTCTCAAATTACTAGCAATAGGTTTACATTCTAAAATAGCCTAATGAAAAGATTTAATCATAACAGTTAGACTAACCAGTGTCAACATTCCAGTTTAAAACATTTGGGCGGGAATTAATACAGTTAAAATTAAAGTTACCTAGAAATAATTTCCTGCCTTGTTTCCAGTGATGGTCTTAGCCAGCCTCTAAGGTTGTTCAAATCAGAGCAGCCTTGGTGCCGGTCCCAAGCCCGGATAAATGGGGAGGGTTGCGACAGGAAGGGCATCCGGCGTAAAACACAGCCAAATATTTTTTTTAAATGCGCGTTGTAAAATCTAACTTCATACCGGATCGGTCGAGGCCCGGGAAAACAACGACCGTTACCAGTGACTGGGCACCAAGGGTTACTGGTGGACATGCTACTTGGATGCAAAGAAGAGGTGGAAAACAGCGGAGAAGAAGGAAGGAGAGAAATGAAGAGAGGAAGAAAGCTAAGAAGATCAAGCTGAGGGTTGCTACATTAAATGTTGGAACCATGACTGGTAAAGGAAGAGAAGTGGCGGATCTTATGGAACGAAGAGGGGTGGACATACTGTGTGTGCAGGAAACTCGCTGGAAGGGGGAGAGAGCAAGATGCATAGGTGGAGGATATAAAATGTGGTACTGTGGAAGTGGAAACAAAAAGAATGGTGTAGGAATCATATTGAAAAAGGAGCATGTGGACAGGGTAGTGGAATTATGGAGGGTATCAGAAAGGATAATATGCTTGAAGATGGAGCTTGATGGTGTTATGTTGAATGTCATCAGTGCATATGCGCCACAGGTGGGGTGCATACGTGAAGAAAAGGAAACATTCTGGCTGGACCTAGATGAGACAGTGGAAAAGATACCAAGGAATGAAAGAATTGTGGTGGGAGCAGACCTGAATGGGCATGTAGGAGAAGGGAATAATGGTGATGAAGAATGCATGGGCAGACACGGATTAGGGAAAAGAAATAATGAAGGACAAGCAGTGGTGGATTTTGCTAAGAGAAGGGAACTAGCAATCACCAACACATATTTTGTAAAGAAACCGGCACATAGAGTCACCTACAGCAGTGGCGGACGCAGTTCGCAGGTGGATTATATCATGGTGAGAAGACAAAGAATCAAGGAGGTGGTGGATACAAAAGTTGTTGTAGGTGAAAGTGTAGCAAAACAGCACAGAATAGTGGTCAGTGCGATAATCATCTGGACAAAGTGGAGGAAAGCACCAAAACTAGTGAAGAGAATAAAATGGTGGAAATTAAAGGACTCGAAAGTGAACAGTAAATTCAAAATGGATGTGATTGAAAGCGGAATACTTAGTGGACAGGAACACTGGCAAACAATAGCTGAAATGATACGGAGCATTGCCAGAAAGGAACTGGGTGAAACATCAGGAAAAGTTAGCCCGGCAGGTAGACAGGAAACGTGGTGGTGGAACCAGGAAGTACAAGAGAAGCTAAAGGATAAGAAAAAAGCTAAAAAGGCATGGGATACCATCAGAGATGATGCAAGCAAGTTGGCATATAAAACTGCAATAAAGCAAGCTAAGAGAGAAGTGGCAAAGGCAAGAAACAAGGCATATGAGGAACTGTATGAAAAACTGGAAACAAAGGAGGGGGAAAATGAGGTGTTCAAAATAGCAAAGCAGAAAAACAGACAAAGCAAGGATGTTCAACAAGTAAGAGTAATCAAGAGTAAAACTGGGGAGATTCTGATGGAAGAAGAGAAAGTGAAACAGAGATGGAAGGAGTATTTCGACAACTTACTCAACCATGAAAACCCTAGAGAAAGAAGAGAAACGAGAACAGAAGAGAGAGAAAGGGACGTGGAAGATATCTCTGGAGAAGAAGTCAGGACTGGGTTGAGGAGGATGAAGAAGGGAAAGGCTCAAGGACCTGATGACATACCAGTGGAAGCATGGATTGCTCTAGGCAATAAAGGTGTGGAGTTTTTAGTGAAGTTTTTCAACAGACTCTTGCGAGGAGAGAAGATGCCAGATGAATGGAGGAGGAGCGTGCTTGTACCTTTGTACAAAGGTAAAGGAGACATCAAAGAATGTGGAAACTACCGGGGGATCAAGTTGATGAGCCACACTATGAAATTGTGGGAGAGGATAATAGAAGCAAGGATAAGGAAGGAGGTGACAATTGCTGAGCAACAATTTGGGTTCATGCCAGGAAGGAGTACCACCGATGCAATCTTTTGTCTAAGGATGCTGTTGGAAAAATGGACTGAAGGGCAGAAGGCAGTGCACTGTGCCTTTATTGACCTGGAGAAAGCATACGACAGGGTACCCAGAGAAGAACTGTGGGAATACTTGCGGTTAGCTGAAACATCAGAGTGCTACATAAGGATTATCCAGGATATGTACGACGGAGCGACAACAACTGTGAGAAGTGCAGCAGGGTTGACTGAAGAATTTAAGGTAGGTGTTGGACTCCACCAAGGTTCAGCACTCAGCCCATTTCTTTTTGTTGTCATTATGGACAGGCTGACGGAGAACATCAGGAAGGACGCACCATGGGATATGCTGTTTGCAGATGACATAGTTCTGTGTAGACAAAATCATAGGGAGCTAGAGGAGGACCTGGAGATTTGGAGAAATGCACTGGAGAGAAGAGGCCTGAAAGTGAGCCGGAGCAAGACAGAATATATGAGGGTTGGGGGTGTGGATGATGGAGAAGAGTTGAAGTTGCAAGAAGAAAAGGTAAAGAAAGCCAAAAACTTCAAATACCTGGGGTCAATAGTTAGTAATGATGGAAGATGTGAAGAAGAAGTAAGGAGAAGGATCCAAGCAGGATGGATGAGTTGGAGGAAGGTATCTGGAGTTCTGTGCGACAGGAAGCTATCAGCAAAGGTTAAGGGTAAAATATACAAGAGTGTTGTTAGACCAGCCATGCTTTATGGAATGGAAACGGTGGCAGTGACTGAACGGCAAATGGGAAAAATGGAAGTTGCAGAGTTGAAAATGGTGAGATGGGCACTGGGAGTGACAAGAAAGGACAAGATAAGAAATGAATATGTGAGAGGGACTGCAAAAATTGCAAAGCTGGGAGAAAAACTTCGGAATGTGAGGCTACGTTGGTATGGACATGTAAAAAGGAGAGAAGAAGACTACGTGGGGAAAAGGATGATGGAGATGGCGGTGCCAGGCAGAAGGAAAAGAGGAAGGCCAAGGAGAAGGTGGATGGATTTGGTGAGAGAAGACATGGAAAGGGTTGGAGCTAGGGAAGGAGATGAAGTAGACCGAGTGAAATGGAGATTACTATCGCGCTGTGGCGACCCCGAGTAGGGAGAAGCCGAAAGAAGAAGAAGAAGAAGAAGTTTCCAGTGATGGTCTTACAAAAAAGGGAGCCCGATGCAAGAAAAATATGGGGGCACTTCTTAGTGTTCAGAAAAAAGTGATCTCTAAAAAAAAGTCATCACTTCAGAGGTGCCACCGTCATTGTGCTACTATAAAGAAAGATAACAACATCTTACTTAAAGGAAGGCACTTTTTGACGTTTTTTAGGGGGTGGGGGTAGGGTGGAGTGAAAATATTTTTTTTTTTGAAATTGAAAAAAGTGTAGTTCTAAAAACCTGCCAAACAGGTAAAATCTACGAAAAAAATTGGTTTTGGCGAGTTGCTACCTTTGGGGGGCTAGCAACCCCCCAAAATGTGTTTTGAGGGGTAAAATTTCCTTAAAATGTCGTAACTCAGTAACCGCTTATCGTAGAGGCATGATTTATGGCTCAAAATTTGCAGAATCATCATGTTTCTCTATGTGTTAAGAGAAAGTTTTTGTCGATTTCCACTAGAAAAAAAGTTATGATAGAAAAACTGTTTAATAAGTTTGTTTGTTTGTACTTAACTAATAGTTATCTGAAAAGTTATTATTATTTTTTGCAGGTATATTGTTAAGTAATTGTGTAAATCAAAGCTTTGGCCAAACTGCGAAGTAGTAAAACATGAAAAGACGGAGTTCAACTTCTGTAAAGAAGATTTTACATAGTGGACACACTTTCTCTACCCGTGATAGTTTTCCACCAGGAGTATTGCCTACCAAGTGACATGTAATAGAAAGCATTCTTCATTTGAAAAACTTTCGAACCTTCAATGCTGCAAATGACATTGCCAGAGAAATTTATGACAGATGGGTATGGTGCAACGTATATCCCATTTATCTGTACACCATTTCGAAAAAAGTTCAAAGTTTTGTGAATTGTTTCAGTGCACTTGATCGCTGGTCACAGAAAAAACGAGGAGAAGCATTTTTACAAAAGGAAAAAGAGTTTATGTCAACTATTGATGAAATATTTGATGTTTTTTGTGCTGACGATAAGCAGCGCAGAATTTTGGAGAAACAACATGGTTTGAAAATGACAGATGATGATTATGCTTTTTATAAAGATCAAACTAGTAAGCGAGTTGAAAAATATGTGGATGCTGTGGTTCCTTCAACGTCAGCTGACATACAGTTTTTGAGGCGCTCTCGACCCTTACAACCTCATCCAGAACCACCAATATGTTCTTCCGTTACATCAGTTACATCAGTGCCTGAGTCAGCTTTGGATTATCTGTCAGATTCTAGTTCAACCAACACAGACCAAACGCAATCTTCTGCTGCTTCTGAATTTGTTTCTCAATCAATGCCATATGAAAATCAGAATCGAATGATTTGGTCAAACCTTGCAAGGATGAGTGAGCGTTTTCAGATATCCAACAGAGCTGCTGCTGCTGCAATCGCTAATAGTGTGATGCAAGATTTGGGTCTAATTACTGATGATGACAAGACATACGTTATTGATCGTAGCAAGCTTCGAAGAGAGCAAGAACGATGCCGTGCTGAAATTAGGAAAAAGGAGCAAGAAAATTTCAAGTTAGTAAATGCCATATACTTTGATGGGAGCAAAGATGCAACACAGGTCACCATGCAAGGGCCAAATGACAAGTTTTACAGGTCTGTGCAACTTGAAGATCACTATACAATGGTTGGGCAGCCTGGTGAATACTATCTTTCTCATTTTTCCACAGAGGATGGCAAAGGAAGAACCATAGCACAAAAGATCTTCAACACCATTGCCAACACCGAATCACATGACAAGCTTAGATAAGACCACTGCAGCTCGACCACCCATGTCACAACCAATGTGTAGAGCGCCATGTCAAAATGGTAACAGAGGCCGCAGCACAAGTTGAAGGATTTGAGCGAAGAGATGGGTTGATTTGCCAGAAGATTAAATCTCGAAAACTTTTGAAAAAATTTGACACTAAAGTGCAATTCTGATGCGCTTCATTTTGCATAGGGTATTTGGTGTACTCTAATTTGCTTTCTTATTTTTCTCTCACTCCTTAGGCAAAACAACCCAATATCAGCATCAACAGTTCGAAAGTAATGAGATGTAAGAGATTTTCTTTAAATTACTGAAATACTAAACATTTTATGGGCAGTAAAGCTAGCACGTTCTGTACCTTATGAGTAGGCCTATTTAAGTACTTTGTCTGGTGACCAAAGTTATCCCAAATCATCTTGTTAATATTGTGATTGTCATAATTAGTCCTTATCAGTTAGACATATATCATTTCAAATGTTAGATCAAAGTTATTTCCATACAGCACAATTTTCAAGTATTGAGCATAAAAAACGGTTTATCGATTATAACTTTTTTTGTTGTGGAAATAGACAAAAACTTTCTCTTAGCATATATAGAAACATGATGATTCTGCAAATTTTGAGCCATAAATCATGCCTCTACGATAAGCGGTTACCGAGTTACGACATTTTTTGTCAATTTTACCCCCAAAAACACATTTTGGGGGGTTGCTAGCCCCCAAAGGTAGCAACTCGCCAAAACCAATTTTTTTTGAAGTTTTAGCCTATTTGGCAGGATTTAAGAACTACACTTTTTTCAAATTTTTTTTCACTCCACCCTAGTGGGGGGCAGTGTGGCAGCACCACTCGCACCGTACTAAAGCCATCAATGCCTGTTTCAATTTTGATTTCAATTTCAAATACTAAGTTTACAGCCAACAATTAAACTTACTTTAGAGGACCATAATTGGGTTAGTAGTTGTCTTGAAAATATTTTTCATCTAAATATTCTAAAACCAGATCTTGACCCTATTTGCTTTGGTGCTTTTGTGCTTATTGACACAAAAGTGCCTTAGCTTTAACTGTTTGAAATCTTAGTAAAATATTTTACCAACATTACAGGGTGCGGACAAAGTCCTTGGACAACTTTAAAATGCGATATTTCTGTAAATAGTGAATAAAACTACAAAATATTGAGGAATATATTTAACAAGACATTTTTAAACATTCGTACTAAATTTTATTCAATATGTCCCCCTCTGGCCTGAATTACATGCTTAAGTCTGCTACAGAAGCCCTCTGCTGCTTTACACAGAGTTTCTTGAAGCATTTTGGCCCATGCTGTCACGAGAGAGCGCTTCATAGCTTCAATTACTGTAACTCATGAGGAGAAGCACAAGTATATGCCTCTAAAAGGGACTAAACACAACAGTCCATCGCCTTCAGGTCTGGTGATGAAGGTAGCCAAACCTCCTGGTGATGAGGGCAGTTGCATATTGCCTCAACAGTGAACAATTTCTCATCAGAGAAAATGATCTTGTCCGTGTCCATACATGCCTTCAACTTGTTAAGAAGAATCTTCGCTCGATCCAGTTTCTTTTCTTTTTGGAGGTCTGTGAGGCACTGACAAGTTTACATTTTGAGAGATAACAACTTCAAATCTGTCTTAACAATGTTTTTCATCATTTTGTCACTCACATTCATATCACAGGCCATTCCCCTCATGACTCTCTTTGGATTGTGCCAGACTCAGGCTCTGACAGCATCAACAACCTTTGGCGTCTTCTAGAAGATTGTGGTCTTCCACATTGAGAACGATCTTCAGTACTTTTGCGTTCTTGAAACCTCATAACAGTGTAATAAACAGTCAATCTTGCAGTTTTAAGAAGCTTCACTATTTGAGAGTTTGTCTTGCCCGCACGACGGAGCTCAATAATGGCTGCACGTTTAGCACTCATATTTGGTATTAAAGCTAAATTTTAAAAAATAAATGATGAAATCTGAAATATGAGGCTTGTTATAATTCATAATACTAAAAACTTACTGCATATATGTCTTTAAACATCCATTAAATTGAATTTTAAAATTTGTCCAAGGACTTTGTCCACACCCTGTATACTGTATTATTTTATTATAACTTTAATAAATAGTCAATAGTTCTACAGATAGAAAACCATGAGGTTTTCTAAACTACTGGCATTTTTTGGAAAAATATTAAATTGGCATTTATCAATCAGAATTTTTCACAGATTGACAATGACAAAAGCAAGATGAGCCACTGAACCCCTGGTTATTTGTTTCTGTAAAGCAATAGTAGGGAATAGAATATGGCCCACAAGATTACAATGAACAAGAATTTGGCATACACTGAATCACTTCAGCAATGCAAAATTCATTTGCTTTTACTGGCTTTCAAGATTAACAAAAAATTTAATAACGCTAGTTATCAATCATTTGATGTTCTTGTACATAGCTACTATTGAAGTTGACAAAGAGCAAATTGACAACTAGCTTTACAAACCAATTTTGTAGGTAATTTCACCATATTATCAGAAATAATATTGAAGTTTCTTTGTGGCAATGATAATTACATCTTGATTACAATATAACAAATAATATTTTTGTTTTAAAATATATTGGGTTGAGGAATATGTTTGTTGTGTTTTTATATTTTCTTTTATTTTACAATGATTTTTTACTACTTGGCAAAATGTATATATTCATTCGATAGAGCTCTTTCTACTGTAAAAAACTGTGCTGATCGTCTTTTTGAGTATTTTTTTATTATTTGTAAGGCTTACATATGGAATATCCAGGGGGTAAAAAGCAACATTTTCAATATCTGCTATTCTTCGCTTTTCATCGAGGCCAAAAAGCTGCTGAAGCAGTCCAGGACATTTGCATGGTATATGGGGAAGGTGTCATAGGTGAATCTATGGCAAGAAAATGGTTTGCAAAGTTTAAAAATGGCAATTTTGACATCGACGACATGCCCCACAGCAGAAGACCTTCTGAATTTGATAAAGACCATCTCAAAGCACTTTCGAAGGAGGAAAGTCACCAAACAAGTCGTGAATTGGCCGAAAAAATGAACTGCAATCAAAACATGATTCTCAATCATCTTCATTCAATGGGATTTGCTGAAAAATTGGGAGTCTGGGTGCCTCATGAGCTTAGCAAAATCAAAAAAGAAAATCGCCTTCAAATTGCTTCTCAACATCTCACCGCCACTGAGCAACACACAGTCACAAACAGTGCTTTTGGATGATGATGATGATCATGATATTTTATTCATGCTTAGTAACATTATTAAGTAACATGCAATGTACTATGAAACATGAAAATTTTTGTACTGAATCATCACAGGAGATGAGAAATGGTGCCTATATATAAATATGAAGCAAAGAAAGGAATGGGTGGCTCCTGGAGATACGCCAAAGCCAAGAGTTAAGCCTGACCTCCAACCAAGGAAGACCATGATCTGCATTTGGTGGGATTGGGAGGACATGGTGCACTGGGAAACGCTCCAAAGAACTCAGCAAGGAGCTCTACATAGCCCAGCTACATCACATAAACGAGGCTATTCGACTGAAAAGACCCCATCAACAAGGCCAAACCATACTTTTCATGACAATGCCAGGCCTCATGTTGTACAAGTCGTCAAACCGCACTCCAAGATCTCAAATGGCAGGTCATTCAGCATCCACCATATTCTCCAGACCTTGCACCCACAGATTACTATCTTTTCCACTCTTGGTTAAACCATATGAGGGGCGTTACCTTTGACAATGAAGAGGACCTTAAAAACTGACTCAACAAATTCTTCAATACCAGACCCAGGAATTTTTGGCGGAATGGCATCAACAAATTGGTTGAGGGGTGGGAGGAGGTAATAAACAGCAACGGAGAATACATAATTTATTAATTTATAGCCATAACTTTTATTTCGAAAAGTTTAATTGTAAAGTAAGTTTAATTGTTGGCTGTAAACTTAGTATTTGAAATTGAAATCAAAATTGAAACAGGCATTGATGGCTTTAGTACGGTGCGAGTGGTGCTGCCACACTGCCCCCCACCCCCTAAAAAACGTCAAAAAGTGCCTCCGTTTAAGTAAGATGTTGCTATCTTTCTTTATAGTAGCACAATGACGGTGGCACCCCTAAAGTGATGACTTTTTTTTAGAGATCACTTTTTTCTGAACACTAAGAAGTGCCCCCATATTTTTCTTGCATCGGGCTCCCTTTTTTGTAAGACCATCACTGGAAACAAGGCAGGAAATTATTTCTAGGTAACTTTAATTTTAACTGTATTAATTCCCGCCCAAATGTTTTAAACTGGAATGTTGACACTGGTTAGTCTAACTGTTATGATTAAATCTTTTCATTAGGCTATTTTAGAATGTAAACCTATTGCTAGTAATTTGAGAATGCATAAAAAAGATTTATAAATTTTTAAGGTAAATCTTTCAATTGATTCGGCGCCAAAAATTATTTAATATCTAGTGAGAAAGAGATGAAAAAAGACTTTAAACATAAAGTTTTTGCTTGAGCGCAGTATCTTGTTCACAAAAAATGCCTTATGTAATAATTTTTATTTTCGTCTATAGGTAAAAACAAACCAAACTGAGTTTTTGAAGTTACAAAAATCTTTTTTTTGGGAATTTCGTAATTATCTTGATGAATTCTTTTGTTTCTAAAATCGTTTTTGCATATTCGACATTTTAGTGTAATGGTTTTCAAACAGGGGACTGTCGGCAATTTTCCAATGGTCTGAGGACTACAGAAATAAATAAAATATTTTTGATTTTGGTGACAATTCATTGCTTTATTTGTTTAAGTATTGTTCTATTTTTTCTGAGTTTGATTTTGCTTTTAAAATTAATAGAGTCCACCATTATTTTAAAGAAGCAAAAAGGTTCGCTTGCTAAAGAAGTTTGAGCACCGCTGATAGAGGTCTTTACAGTAAGAGGCAATTCTAGAAAATTGTGCGATTTTTCCG
This sequence comes from Diplosoma virens, assembly GCA_963680785.1. Classification (NCBI taxonomy): domain Eukaryota; kingdom Metazoa; phylum Chordata; class Ascidiacea; order Aplousobranchia; family Didemnidae; genus Diplosoma; species Diplosoma virens. The sequence continues at coordinate 20,794,510 of OY796886.1, read as the reverse complement.
AATCAATCCTAGTTTCTAGATTCCAACTAGATCGGTTTTTCTATCAAGTCGTTAAAGTAAGCCAATGTTCAACTGACTGATAGACTGCTGCGTAGCTGAGAAGTACGGGTCTCTGGTTTGTAAGTTCGAGAAGCCTGCGTCGACCAAGATGGACTTGCTTTGCTTGCTGAATTGAATCAGCCTTGGACAAATTTTTTTCCCTTGAAAACCTTTAACAGCTGTACAATTTGAGGCTTATCTTGCGAAGTTGTTTTTGTAAGGTTAAAAATTACTTTGAATAATACGCCAGTTTTACCAAATTAGTTATTTGAATTCGAGTGACTCGACTATATCCTCAACCAGATCCAGGTTTTGAGTATAACTTCAAAAAATTTTAATGAATTTATTTTAATGCCTAGTTTTTATTTATATTGTTTTAAATTTTGATAACATATTTAAAAAACGTGTATAAGGTCTTCACCATATATGCGAAGACAAGAGAGAGTCTTTTGATTAAGCCTCCAATGATGACATTTTTTGGTCTTCACTTGACAACTTTAGCTCGCAAGTAGTTTTATAAGTGTTTGATCTTTTAATAATTACCTGTATTTACTTTTTGGTCAGTTCGGTGGTAACCCTGCGCAAGAAGAAGAGTAGGAAGCCAAGAGGACTGAAGCCTCTTTAATCCAATTAATCTTCTTCTTTCGGCTTCTCCCTACTCTGGGTCGCCGCACCGCGACAGTAAATCAATTAATCCAATTACTCATTTTTCTAATTTAAATTACAGTAGACTACTTGGTTTTTGTAAATGCCCAATTGAGAAAATTTTTGGGCTTTGCTTTTTAGACGTTTAGTGCAAGCGTATCAAAGTTGGTTTTCCAGCTAAAAAGTATTAATAATTCCAACGCCACAGTTCCTGATGTTACTCCGCAGTTATATAATATTTTTCTTCAGGTAGTAAAGTAATATTTTAAAATTTTATTTCAAATTTTGATTATGATAAGGCATACTATATTTCCGAAAGAGCAAACTGGGACGCTTGTGAATAAAATTTGACCCTAAAAACTAGTGGTCTCTAAAAACAAAGGTCTGTCTTGGGCTTTTGGCGAAACGGCCATGACAAAACCCTAAAACAGGGACGTATGGCAAGTCTAATTATGATATTAGCTAATATACGTATACTGGTGTATAAAAACCGATATTTTAACGCTATGCATTTTGTTCGTTTATCGCATAAGTTTAGATTAACCCAGTTCGCGGCACATTAGTGTGCCGTAAGAAGTCTTCAAGTGTTGTGAAAGCTTTTGGAAAAAAACTATTTAGGGACATCGAATTTTTCGGTTTTTGTATGTGACATTCGGGAGAGAGGAGCGTGAGTTCAGGCGAAACCCTTTTTTTTTAGAGAGCACCATGATTTTGGGACGAAGATTAAAAAATCACTGACAAATTTTCAGTGAAGACCTTTTTATTATTAACCAATATAATGCATGTGCCGCGAAAATTTAAATAGCTTAATAGGGTGCCACCATATAAAAAAAGGTTGGGAACCACTGGATTAACCACACTATAGCTACATTTAGTGATAAATATTAATTATAACTATTTTTTGGCCCATGTCTGTTATAGAGAAATACAGCAATTCAAACGTCCGATTTTTCAGATTAAATAAAAAACCTTTGGTTAATTCCGACATTTTTTGCCCAATTCCATCTTGGAAAAAAGTTAATTCAACGCAATCGAGATCGCAGCCCCGCTATCAAATGTAAGTGCTAAAACTGTCGTCACAGCCAAATTGGCACAAACGTTTTTTGGCCGGAAGGGCAAAATTTAGAAGTGCACTTTGCCCGCTTAACAAAAGCAAATCTGAGTATTACGAAAAATTAAAAAAACTTGGTGAAAATCCTAGTTTTCTTGCTCCGGGCTCCACTGGATTTAATTTTGGTTACATAATGCAACTACATAACTGTAGATATAACAATTTTAGAGGGCACCAACGGCTCACTTTTTAACACCACAGCCAGTCACGTGGTAGCACAATGCTTCATAATTTTTAGCTTAAAACTGTACATACTTAACGGTAATGCATAATTGCAAAGTTTTTGCGATTCGAATCGCCGCTGGGAAGACATAACCATAAGAAACTAAAAACAACTGCCTGCTAGTCCTTTAACTGGTTAAATGTTTCTTAGTAAAGCGAGATGTTACAAAATAAATGAAGTTTCCATGCGGTCATCTTCACTGCGTTGACTGTTCTTGGTAGAATAACGGCTCACACGCGATGCCGTCATAAACGAATTCTACTTTAATTGTTTAACTTAGAGAAAAGAACACTTTGCTTTTTGCCGTTCTTGTAATAACTTTAAAACAAAAAATTCTTTAACGGTGAAAATATTTTGAAATTATTAAGTTGCATCTTTAGATGACGGAGAGCTCACTTTGATCTTGCTCGCATCTTTCTTCGCTTACGCTTCAAGCGTCGCAGGCGCTTCTTCTTCCACTAAAACAAAGGTAAGCGTTAAGCACAAGAAATGTAACAAAGCTAAACACATTTAGTGAAGCAAAATCGAATTCCGATTAATTAATATACCACATTGCTTCATCAAGTAATTTAAGGCTACCAACCATAAATAATGCATGCAAATATTACATGCAATTATTATGCTTAATCAAGAGTAAAGATTGAGGTGTTTTTTAAAATGGGTAATCTAAATAAATTGCTACGTTTTTTTAGGACGCTCATGGATCAAAGTGATCTCTTATTTTGATCTTTGATTGGTTTCTTACCAATACTTGTCTAAAAGTTGGATGTCCTAGCTTTAGGCCTAATTAATAAATCAAATATTGGTTCAAACCACAACTGAAGGCATTAAAAAAACTCTTTTGAAGAACTACAATGACAATATTCATAAAAGCCTTAACTTTTTTCTAATTTTACTTCAAACTGTCAAGATGAATTATTTCACATTACCAAATATTAAGAAAATTTTTTAACTGAATGTGGTACTAGACCTTTAAGCACGGAGCTTTTTTATTAACCCTTTTTAATTCATAACTAGCTTATAAGCGCCAAATAACGTAAGCTAAACAAACAATAAATTTAACAGGAAAAATAATGCCATAACAAATACAAGTTTAACTAAACTAAGTCCAAATTTTAACTAAATCATCTAATTGTTAATTGATTAGATGGGATGCCTAATTAATTCAAGATACAAATACAACTGAGTTGTTTATACTGTTCCTTTCATTGAAAACAGTAGATCGTTTTAACAAAACTCGTTGGAACCAATATTAATTTAATTATAAAAACAAAAACTTATGTTCTAAAATTTAGAAGGACCTACATAAAATGAATTTAAGAAGTATATATATCTTAAATAATACAGACTTTTAAAAATAGAGTTTTGCTAAAACAACTCTTTAAAATATCGTTTTACCAAAACTCACTTGAATCTTTCCAACAAAGACTGAAATTCAATTTATTTTTGTTTATACTTAATCTTTGCAATCTGTTTTTAGTTTCAAATAAAATTGAAATTTTACATAAGTGAAACATGCTGGTGTTTTTTTTTAGTGAGATTTGCTAAAACGACGGTATATCAACACTATATCTTTTACCAGGACTCACCTATAACTTTTAATATAAAAATGTTAAAACAAATCTTTGTTTTAAAAATTTTAAAAACAAAACTTTGTTTTAAAAATTTAGCAGAACCTATGCAAAATAAATTTATGCCAAAAAATATCTTTTAAATAATGCAGACTTTTAAAAATAGGTAAATTTAAAGTTTAAAGTTGTTGTTGTTTAAAAGTTCAGCAATAGTGAACAAAAACCAAAACTCCCTTGCTCGGCAGTCTTAGCAAGCAGCTCTAAATTTCAGACGTCTTTCTATATAAATTAAAATTAAAATAAAAAATTAAACAGAACAGCAATATCATGGCCTCTGTGAAAGCAGGTTATGGTAATTGCTTGCCCTATTTATTGCACTTCTGACACTTACTTGAGAGTCAGGAGGATAAATGAAAAAGATGAATTTTCACTTAGTCTAAAAAGTAGCTTGTTGCAAGTTACAGTTACTTTTACAATTAAGGCACTATGAAAATTTTTTATTAGGGATGCTGCTTAAATTTTGTTTTCATTTATTCACTTAATCTTATCTGTAATCAATCAAGTTACTATTAAGTTACTGATAAAGTGATGGCAAAATAAGAAACAGCAAGTAATAATATATGTTATTATTGCAATACGTTTATTGGGGTGATTTTTTAAGCAATTAACAATTGCTAATTTAGTAACTCATGTAGTCCAATAAAGAGCATCAAAAGTTTTTTAATGAAAACAAGAAAGTAGTATGTTACTTAGCTTCCTTTAAAAATTCAAGCATTTTAAAAAAATTTTTTTTTATTTAAAACTCGTTTATAACTAGCCACTTAAAAGGTCAAAATAATAGCTAGTTAAAATTTTTGGAACAGTAACTAGTTACTTTTGTGCTTGTTTACTGTCCATTTCTGATTTTGATTAACCAGTTTATATTAGCTGTAGCAAACACTTAATGCTTAATTAATTTTTAAATTCTTTCACATTGATTAACACCAGCAAACTTATAAAAATGTAAAGTTTCAAAAATGTGAGCAAACTTAACTTACTTATATTTTGTATATAATAAATTGCTATTAGAAATCGGGCAGTACATACCAAGCAAAAGTGCTGTTAGATGACCAAATAAACACAAAGATCACATTTACAAAGTTTGAATTTTAAAATTCTTAAAGAGTAATAAATCAAAACATAAATATACCTTTCCACGCATGATCAAAAAATCTTCTTTTTAGCTGAACGCGTTGCAATGACTACGCAGAATTTTTGGATCTCAACTTGACTTCCACAGACAGTATCAATCGAAATGAAAAGGATATCAACGTTGAACTGTTCCAGCAACGAGACAAGAAAAATTATTATTTTAAAGAAATAGTTAGAGTCAAAATCTAAATTAAAAAATTTTTAGAAGACGTGTAATAACTTTTTTATAAATATAACTTTTTTATAAATTTTAACGAAAAACTTGTTAAAAATTTTTTTTGCCATTGTGGACAAGTGTTTAAGAGCGCTGTATTGATGAAGAACGTGATCGACACAATCGTGGTTCGAAGCTCACACGTGTCAATTTGTTATATTAGTGGAAAAAAAACTTTATGGCACTTTTCTAAGCTTTGCAGCTTGGCAAGTAGTTTTAAATTTCACCCATATCTCAATATAAAAAACTATTAAACCAAAAAAAAAAAAAAAAAAGATTTAACCCGGAAACCAATTCTTTGATAACAACAAGCTTCTATCTCCGTAAATAGATCGGGGTAAGTGCCCGACAGTTTGTTTTATTTTATTTATCTTTATATTTATCCTCCCGACTCGCAGTAAAGTTTCGGAGGCGCTAATACATAGGACAAGCAATTATTTTGACCTGCTTCCGGAGATGCCAAGATATTGCTGTACGTTGCAGTTTTTTTATTCATTTTATTTTTAAAAATTTTATAGAAATATGACGGTAATTTGGAACTGCTTGCCAAGACTGTCAAGCAGGGAAAAGTGCCGTAAAGTGTTTTTCCCAAGGACACAAAAGAATGGTACAAGTAGGTTTTGAACTGAGGCAATCACAATCACGGCGGTCTTAACCACTCGACCACGCTGCCGACACTGCGGTTGCTCTCTGAGTCGGGAGTATAAATATAGAGCTAATAAAACTAATAAAATAAGAACACAGTTATTGCTTGGCGGATGCCCTAAGTATAGCGCCTCCGACATTTTCGACAAATTAAAAGAATAGAGAAAACAATAATATCACTCAATTAGTAATTGAATTTACGGTCACACATTTTTGATACGACAATATTTAGGCTGAATTAAAATTATAGCATCTTTCGACTTTGATTAGCTACAACCCAAGCAAATGCTTTTTTGTCTTCAATCGTCTTTGAAAATTAAAAACGTATCTTTTCGATTGGAAAGAAAGTTTTTTTTGGTTTTCTTTCTACTGCCCAGCCTACGGTAAAATCAAAACAATATCTTCGGGCCGTCAAACTTTTTCTATTTAAAATTTTTTTCATTTACTGCATTGTCTCGAATTTAAAGTTAGTTATAACAAGCTAACCCCTATCTACTTGCCAGATCTTAGGCCACACTATCGTTCGTACAACAAGCAGATCTATATCTAACACCGAACTTGCCAGCTTTTGATTTCAACGATCTAAACGTGTGCACTAACTCTAGAAGAGTAAACGCGATTGCACGAGGCTCTTCTTTTATAGTGCCACTTGTGAGTTCAATTAAAAGAAGCAATTAAAGACAGTTCCTGAGAATCGACCTTTATAATATCAAGCTACATTGTTCAAATTTTTCCCGCGGAGAACAACAAAAGTCGTCTTCTGCGTTAAAAAAACTTGCTACTGAAAATTAATTACAATAGTACCGTAATTGTTATCAATTGTTCGCTTCCAGATAAACTTAGCTTTGTCAAACTATCATTTACTTTTAGAGGGTCTGTCGAGAACAAAGGAAAAAATTCAATTGCAGTGCCTTCTCACGTGCAATCAAAATGCTACTTTTTCTACAATGCGAAAAAATTTCAGCTTACGAGTGCTGCGAGCACATCGGATTAAAGTTTTAATTATTTCTCACTGACTTTTTTATAAAAGCTAAAACTATTCGTAATTCAGAAAATGGGTCACGATTTATGTTCACAGTCTACAACATTCCAAGTATTCTTCAGTTTGGGTGCAATACTTCTGCTCGTGCTATTGTTTTGAAGCGAAAGCAGTGAGTAATTTAGAGTTAAGAATTTCTTTTTTGTGTCAAAGCAGCAGAGCCCAACAATTGTACCCGTACTCAGTGTACTCGGCGTCTTGTGCTTCAATAATACAAAAGCCTGTCGAATTTTATTAAATTGTTGTTAAATAAGAAATTGTAAAAGCTTTATAAACGGTTGCATCTTTAAACTTAAAGGTACAATATATATAATAATGGAAAAAGTCTCATAGAATAAAATCATGCAAAATATGAAGAAAAGTTAAATTTGACTAGTATAAACACCAAACCGTCTTTAGCAGAAGTGGCATTTTTAAACTTTTTTTGTACATTATCATCCCCCCAAAACGCTTAGGGAAGCTTTGTTTTTTAGGGAAAAACATTCCTATCCATATCTTTATTTTTTTATAAAAAATCCAAAAGCGTTCTCACCAAAGCATAAAAGTTCTGGGTTCAATTTGCAAATCGACCAAATCTGACACACTGTAACAGGAGGCTGCTACAGAAGTGACTGCGTGACCAGGGGGCAATGATGCAGAGATGGGCAGTGGACACCACAAATTTATGGTATGCTTCGGCGTAAGAAATAAATATGACGAAAGGTTTCATTTAGGCTATCACAACCGTATTTTAAAATATGTTAAAAGATTAAAATTTCTAGCCGCACAGTTATAGCACTTTAAATTTATACGTTGTCGTAGTAAATAGTTAAAAGCCACATTTTTGCCTGAAAACAAAACTTGATTTAACCGCGCTTTTTAAAGGCGGATAATAAAACCAACAGTATTTTAAAATGCTAGTTTAAAAACGTCACTTGATTCTGTGTTTATACAAGTCAAATAACATAACAAAAAGCATTTGAAAACGTATATGGCCCTAAATAACTATCAATTGCCAAAGTGGTATTAAATTTTTATTTGCATTTGCATCCATTTTTAGCCTCGTTTTTGGAGCAAATAACCAAAGTTTTTCTTAAAGCGTGGTGCCGCTACATTTTTTAACAACCTGGATCAAAAAATGCTTCGTTGTTAAAGGTGAAATTAAAAATTCAAAAATAGGCATTTACTTTAGATAAAAAGCGATTTGAAAAAGTAAACTGATAAAAAACACCACTGTAAAACATTTAATTCTTAGCTTGATTATTTAAGTCTATATTTAAACTGTTCAGTAGTGTAAAATATTTGCAATGATTGTATATAATATTTGATGGAGAATGGTAGCTAGTATGACCTATGGTAGGCTACATCAGTTGTTTTCAAACTTTTTGAAACAATTTCTATACGAACTTTTAAAAAACTAGAAGTCAACCATAAGACTTAAAAAAATTCCCTTCCTACAACAATTGACTTTTTTAAACAAAAACAATTAATGAATCTTTGAAACAGCAAACTTGCTATTAGCTGCCGAGATTATAAAACAAAAAAACAAAATAGAACAATAAAACCATTAATAGGAATCAACACTTAAATGATGTGCTGAGTTTTATCAGTCGAATACTGTAAATCTTGACAACTATGTAGTTACAATTAAAATAAGAAAGAATTCAGCATCGAAATTGAAACGCCACCAGCAGATAGTCATGAAACTTTTGAAATGACAGGCCTTATAAAAAAAACATGAACATTTTTAAATTGTAATAGTGCAAGTTCTTTCACTTTTTCTTTTTGCAAAAAATTTCTGCATTTTTGAAAAAGCTTGGTAGTTTTAAAATTTTGTTTTTAAACTCTTATAGAGCTTTTACAAAGATTTTTTACTTTCCTGTTTAACCAGGGACACACTATACGATGTGGTGTCGTGAGCAAAAAAATTTTGTTGCCTCTGCAATTCTGTTTTGAAATAAAAAAAGACGTTTATTTGAAAATTGTTAACCAGAAGTAAAATTGGCTTTATTCGCATAAAAATAATACAACTAAAATCTATAAACAAAAGATACAACTTAATATTATAAATGCCAATTTAAACGTACAGAACAAAACCTGAACTGAAATTAACACTACTCAAATAAAATGCAATGAAAGAATTTTCTTAATACAAAGTTATAACCAACTAAAAAGGCGCGCAGTAATAAATCAAAATATTGATACAAAATGCGTTGATTAAGAAGCGTTCAGTCGAACAGATTCGATTTATCACAAAAATCTTTGCATAATTTGAGTTATAGGTTGCCACAATATTAAGAAAAAACAATTTTTGTAAAAATCTTTTAATGGCTTGTGTTTTGCCAACTCAATTGCTTGAAAGTCAGCTAGGCCTAGGCTTACCATAAATCCCGATTTGGGCGGGACATTCCCAATTTTTAGGGTTTTGTCCCGCCCATTTCGACAGAAATTCCGCTAGAAATTAGACAAATTCCATGTGCAGACCCCCTTTTTGTTGTTTGTTTTTTTAGAGATCACTAGGTTCAATGAAAACAATGCACTACCAGCGTAACTGCGAGCACCGTAAACCGCAAGTCATACTGGCGGTGTCTGATGAGTTCTAACAAGGACGAAACAAGTCTGTCGGCAATTGCTTGTTGATTGACTTGACCATTCTCACTTAATGTTTGCAATGGAACTGCAGGGTTTAGCTTGACTTTACCCGATCCGTGTTAGCTGACTCGATGATGTTGTCAGCATATCGGAGCCTCCTAGTCAATATACTTAATGATCACTAGGTTTTCAAAAACGAAAATCATGAAATTCGAGACAGATTCAAAATGTTTTTTTATAGAATACTTTTTTTTGAGACGAAAATCATAAAATTCGGGACTGATTTGAAGTGAAGACTTTTTTTTTAGAGAGCACTACTTTTTAGGGACAATTTTTTTTCTGTTAACGAGCGTCCCGATTTGGCCTTCGAAAATATGGTATGCCTAGCTAGGCACACTTTTTTTTTATTCGAAAATCATTGAAGCAAGACTTGTTCGTCTTGCGTTCATTTAGGAGTCTTGATTATGTTTTCGGCCAAGGGAATTAAGCTCGTCTAAAAATCGGTTAACTTTTTTAAATTATTCGTTGTTTATACACAATTTTCTTGTTTATTCTTTGATAATTTTTGTTTTTTGCGTAACTACATTTTGATCTTGGCATTTGTTTGATGTAAAAAACAATAAAATCGACCACCTAAAAATCAAACCATATGCGTACGGTAGAACTATACAAACAATTAATTTTAGAATGATACTGTTAATACTTTTCTTTTATAAAAACAAAAATATCATCGTCCCGATCTGTCAAATTTAATTTTTAACAACTCGTTTAGTAACATTTAAAAATTCAATTGCTCCATATGAGTTATTAAATATATTTATTAAATTACCAGCGAAAGCATTATCTTGGCATTTCCGGAAGCAGGTTGGGGTAATTGTCTACCCTATGTACTAGCGCCTCCGTCGCTTTCCTGAGAGTCAGGAGGATAAATATAGAGATAAAAAAATTTCAAATATTTACATATACAGAGGTGGGAGTAGCGGAAGCTGTATCTGTTTGTGTTTATGATGCAATCAGGGTAGCGCCCTCACATTTCGTCCAATGTAGGCGTCACTAGTTATTACTTTTTAGAGCAAACTTGTAATTGAATTGTTTCCAAATGCTCCTGTTAACTACTAAATAATTGTCAGCCTAAAAAACAGCTAATTTTTAATTTTTATTTTAATACCGCAGAAAGAGGTGCCATCGAAAGCACATGGTCTAAGCCACAGTTGCTTTTAAGCAATGGAAAGTAGAAACAACCTGAGACCTGTGACAACACAAGCAAGTGCACGCGCGGTACACACAACCTACGACAGTACACGGCCGCCTGGCTGTGCAGTGCACACACATGTCACCCTTTAACTTATTACAAATTTAACGTACCGGTAATAAAATTTTTTCCTTAGTGGTCGCCTTGTTTCGAAAAGGGTCAGATAAGGAATAATTAATGACGATTGTGGAATATAGTATCTAAAAGCAACAAATAAAAACCAATTTCATCAAAAAAGCTAGGTAAAGGTCAAAAAAGGTCTTTACTTGTGATTAAAAGCACAAAACTCACGTTTTTGCTTTGAACACAGGTGAAGAACGTTTTAGTTTTTTTTGGTCTTGATCTAATTTGTTAAAAGTAAACTTGCTGGCGGCCTTTAGTTACGGTCATTCTGTAATGCGGCAAGCAACAGCAAAAAGGTCGTGGACCCCTGATCTAGTTGAACGCAATTTGCGCGCCACATAATCTTGTGAAGATTATTTAATTTTGTTTTTTGAATAAACTTGTCGCCGCTTGTTGGCTTCCTGATATGAGCCAGTAATACGTATGACTTTCAACAGGGGCTAATTGCTTAGAAAGCACGAAAGCACCGCCATAAAATAAACTTTGTAAAGCAGTAGTCAAACTTTCGTTAAGTTTTTTTTTGATCAAGTTTTGACACTTTTTGACAAGTCTCCCAAAAATTTCAAAAGCTTTTAGTCGAAAAACACTAGTTGTAAAATACTTAAAAAAGCGTAACACTTTTTACAGGCTGACTAATTTTAGCTGCCATCGATTCTCAATCAAGTGTAACAGCAATATTAACTTTAATATTTTTACATTTGAAACAAAATTCAACGTAAAGATGCTTTTAAAACTATAATCTCAACTAATTTTTCTTCTAAAATGAAACTTTTTAACTAAAATTTAATTTATGTCAACGTAACATCATTCGACTTGCTAAAAAGTTCCAAAAAAAAGTATTATACAGAAACTTAATGGTTATCTCCAAGAAAACTTTTTGAAAACATTATAAATAGAATTATACAGGCGATACCTTAAGACCACAGTCATTTTTTCTAAATTCAACAGTCATCATTAATATAAACTGAGTGAAAATCACAAAGTAAAATTCTGCCTTGGCTAATTGCTTGCATGGCATAACCAAAAAAAAATTAAGTGGGGCCGAAATATTATGCAAAGATATCTCTAAAATGAACAAAATTGAGCCGGTAGCGGTCATAATTTGATCTTAAAAATGCAAACTTTTTTCTCGGCGACTAGTACATTCATGTAGAAGAATTAAAAGTTTAAGAATAGAAACAGAAAAATAAACTACAATAGCTTACAGGGTGTACAACTTCAGTTTTGTAAATCAGTTTTACGGTTTGTAGCTGAGTAGGCGTTTCTAGAGGCCCCATTCTTTTTGTTAAGTTTCAAATGAACAATGTAAGTTCAACATGCTTTATTATATTTCTCCAGCTTTGCCTCACCCCTGAAAACTTTCTATGGCCTCTAGAAAGGCCAACTTTCATTTTAAAAATACCTGATCTATATGATTTTAAAAAGTGTTTGTCAATTGAAAGTCCTCTATAAAGTAAAGCATAAAGATAATGCTTTGCTTATATTTGGAATTATTGACTCAGCAATCGAATTGGAAATGTGTCTCTTTAAGCGCGTATTTGTTATGAAAGCATTTCTATGAAATTTTTCGTTGTGATGCATTGGCAATGTAATTTGTACGAGCGCGCAAATGTCGAAGTTTTTAGAAATATTAATTACTACGCAGAAGCAACCTTTGGTGATACATGTATTTGTGATTGTTTATCGTCAATTTAGCCTAAGAGACAAGTGGCGATTTTAATCTATAGCCATTGCAGATGAAAAAATACGAATTACAATGGCTTTTCTTAACTGATTGATGTGAACTGCTATTTCGGCATAAAGAAACAATTATTATCAAAATAAAAATCACCCCAGTTATAAGCTTTTACAATTTTTTATTTGTAGGAAATCAAGGACTTAAAGGTGAACCTGGTAGGCCTAATTGTCCCATCGGCTATCAAGATTCTTTAAACCGATTGGTAAGGTTGGAAAATGACTTTCAAGGTAGAATATGTCAAGAAAATTCTGTTTCATCTATCAATGAAAATTATGTCATTAGAGCCGCATACCTGGTTTAAATAGAACATAAGTGGTGGGCATGACTCCCGCAAGCAAAATTATTCATGATCAAGTAAAGCAAAACGATTGAAGATTTAAGATCACGGCTTAAATTAAAGAATCGCCGTCTTCTGTATTTCCGCTAGCGAAAAGAAACAATTTCTTTTTTGCCATTTGCTTTTTCTTGAAGTAAAATTTATCCAAACTTAAGTTTGTTAAAGGGTTCGATCAAAATTTTTACGAGAAAATTAGATGCGATAAACGTTTTTTTTTTCAATTCTTTTATATGATATAGAAAAAAGAGTTAATTAAACAGAGGAAATATTCGTATAAGTTATTCTTTTGTAAAGCTGTTAAAAAAAAGTAATTTCTTAACTTTTCTCTTTAAAAAAAAATTAAATCTAGATTAGACAAAAAAAAAGAAAGGAAAAAAGTGAGTCATACAACTTTACCTTTTCTTTGATACTTAACATGGCGTACTCTGCCTAATAAAATTCGCCATGATATACAGATAATAACGTGCATGTCGTTGAAACTCCGACTAAACCTATGCAAGAACTTTATTAACAAATTGTTTTTCTCCGTTGATCTTATTTTTCGTATGGTTTTTCACCCGGTTACTTCTTTCTGGGTCACACTTGCAGGTATGCGGCGTGACGTCATTTAAGAATTTGTCGCAAAGTGCCTTTCGTAAAGGCAGATAGAAAATCACTAACTCAGATTAAACAATTGAACTTGAGTCTTTCTGCCTACGGGTCAGAGTGTTATCACACTGAGTTATTTCCGTTTTGATCCTGCTTTGAACAAAATAAGGAACTTGATTAACGACAGTCTTTTTATACTTTTTTCAAATTATTTTGCTGGCAGTATTAATTTTAATATTTTAAGCAATTATTCTGCTAACGAAAATGCCAAGATTTTCCTGTTTGGTTAAGATTTTTACTTATTTTTTTAGTAGTTATTTAAAAGTATTAATAAAATTTAAAGCTGCTTACTTAGACACTCAAGCAGGGGAAAATGCCGTAAAATGTTTTTTCCAAAGACACTGCAGAATAACACTTCATTCGCCGTCAATTCACTTTATCAACATTTCAAAAACGTTTTTAAAGCGCAAAGAAGTTGTTTTTTGCTACAGTCTACAGTATATTGTTTTAATGATCATTTTTTTGCTTCTTTTTACAGCGTTTAAACGATGTGCTAGGTCCTGTGTTAATGGAAACTGTGTGCCATCTAGTAACTCTTATTTCTGTTCGTGTCACTCTGGATATATTGGAGGAAACTGCAACGTAATGTTTGGTCCACCGAGTTTAGGTTGAGATGACAAATAGTTTAGTCTGTTCACTTGTTTTGCATGCTTCTTTTACAATAATTCTTCCTCGCTATTGTACGAAAACTTATTTCAATATACGTAATTTTGCACACCACTCATTAAAGCCTTAACATTGTCAATTTTTTCGTACTTAGTTACTTTTTTGCTTAGCTTACGTTTACTTCAAATTTGTTTATTTTATAAAAATTTTTGCGAAAGCAAAATGTATCTTTCATGATTGAATAGACGTGAGTTCGATGCTCAATCTCTTCCAATATTATTCGTTGTGATCAGTATTGGACACTTGCGGCGCAATTCATTCATTCATTTATTTAAATTTTATTCTTGACAAACAACATAATAAATTTTACATAGTAAAAAGTAGTCGAGAGTTAAGAAAAGGAAGACGCAGGAAAACGTCAGACGCTAAAACACGCAAGAAGAAGGCACGAAAGAAGTAAAAGACACTGCAGAGCATGACTGGTTGGTTGCGTCACCATAAAGACAAAAGAGAAAACAATACAAACTAGAAAGAATTTCAATTCAATGTGTTAGTTAGTTCAACTGGATGACCTTGAACACCCAAATAAGTGAAAATACGACGTAGTTGGTAAATTGTTAAGATTTTTTTTTGACAACGCGCGATATAAACATTTTACACTTTTTTTTTAAAAATCGAACCGATGTAATTCTGGTGATAATGCGGTTTATTTGCAACAATTACGTGCATTCATGTACAAATAAAACCCAAATAACATACGCTTATTAAAATAGATATGACAATCATCAGAGGTGGATACCTTGAGACATGAGACATGTCTAGAGACACGTTTGTGGAAATCTCGGTCTCGTCTCGGTCTCGGTCTCGGACCACTGTGTCTCGAATCCAGGTCGAGACATTGCAGCAATGTGGGCAAAGTTCAAAGTGTTGAAAATATGCCATGATTTTTAGTAAAAATAGATTATTTGTACGTTTTTTAGCCATTCGGGCGTTTTGGTCCATTTTAAATTTGCGTTAGTCACAGTAGAATTAATTGAACCATGGCATTCTTTATCGGGGTTGCGGAGTCGAAAGATTTATGATCCGACTCCGACTCCTAGAATTTCTAGGAAGCCGACTCCGACTCCAGCTTTTAGAATTTTAAGGATTCCGACTCCAACTCCGACTCCCGACTCCCTACACCAACTCCCCACACCAACTCCCCAATAATGGCTATATAACATTATGCAAAATACGATTTGTTTAAAATTAAGATTGCCATATTTTAAAATTCGTTCGTTAACAGAAAAAATTTCTATGTTTTCTATGTTTTGCTATTTAGCTGCAATGTTCTAGATTTTAAAGTTAATTATGCCGAACAAAGCTTTATCTACTGGCTAAATGTAATGCTTCACAATATGTTTTTAAGAAAAATTATATTGCACCCAGGGGCCCCAGAAATTTTTTTCACGAAAGTTTTTTAAAAAAAGCTTTTTCAACAAATACAAATTAACGTATTGAAAAACATTTTTACAAAATCTTGGTAAAGACCAAAAAAAGGTCTTGATCTCATGTCAAACTCAGCCGCGATGTTGTATTTACTTGGCAGGCAAATATTTTTTGAAAAGATAAAATGACCCTTGCCTCCGAAAAAGTTTGAAATTTCCTGTTAATACGCAAAAATGGACGTTTGTTGAGGGTGTTTTTTCAACGAAAAAAAAGTTTAAAATATTAAAATTAATACTGCCAGCAAAATAATTTGAAAAAAGTATAAAAAGACTGTCGTTAATCAAGTTCCTTATTTTGTTCAAAGCAGGATCCAAACAGAAATAACTCAGTGTGATAACACTCTGACCCGTAGGCAGAAAGACTCAAGTTCAATTGTTTAATCTGAGTTAGTGATTTTCTATCTGCCTTTACGAAAGGCACTTTGCGACAAATTCTTAAATGACGTCACGCCGCATACCTGCAAGTGTGACCCAGAAAGAAGCAACCGGGTGAAAAACCATACGAAAAATAAGATCAACGGAGAAAAACAATTTGTTAATAAAGTTCTTGCATAGGTTTAGTCGGAGTTTCAACGACATGCACATTATTATCTGTATATCATGGCGAATTTTATTAGGCAGAGTACGCCATGTTAAGTATCAAAGAAAAGGTAAAGTTGTATGACTCACTTTTTTCCTTTCTTTTTTTTTGTCTAATCTAGATTTAATTTTTTTTTAAAGAGAAAAGTTAAGAAATTACTTTTTTTTAACAGCTTTACAAAAGAATAACTTATACGAATATTTCCTCTGTTTAATTAACTCTTTTTTCTATATCATATAAAAGAATTGAAAAAAAAAACGTTTATCGCATCTAATTTTCTCGTAAAAATTTTGATCGAACCCTTTAATAAACTTAAGTTTGGATAAATTTTACTTCAAGAAAAAGCAAATGGCAAAAAAGAAATTGTTTCTTTTCGCTAGCGGAAATACAGAAGACGGCGATTCTTTAATTTAAGCCGTGATCTTAAATCTTCAATCGTTTTGCTTTACTTGATCATGAATAATTTTGCTTGCGGGAGTCATGCCCACCACTTATGTTCTATTTAAACCAGGTATGCGGCTCTAATGACATAATTTTCATTGATAGATGAAACAGAATTTTCTTGACATATTCTACCTTGAAAGTCATTTTCCAACCTTACCAATCGGTTTAAAGAATCTTGATAGCCGATGGGACAATTAGGCCTACCAGGTTCACCTTTAAGTCCT
Source organism: Diplosoma virens (assembly GCA_963680785.1). Lineage (NCBI taxonomy): Eukaryota > Metazoa > Chordata > Ascidiacea > Aplousobranchia > Didemnidae > Diplosoma > Diplosoma virens. The sequence continues at coordinate 20,777,822 of OY796886.1, read as the reverse complement.
TGATTTCCTACAAATAAAAAATTGTAAAAGCTTATAACTGGGGTGATTTTTATTTTGATAATGATTGTTTCTTTATGCCGAAATAGCAGTTCACATCAATCAGTTAAGAAAAGCCATTGTAATTCGTATTTTTTCATCTGCAATGGCTATAGATTAAAATCGCCACTTGTCTCTTAGGCTAAATTGACGATAAACAATCACAAATACATGTATCACCAAAGGTTGCTTCTGCGTAGTAATTAATATTTCTAAAAACTTCGACATTTGCGCGCTCGTACAAATTACATTGCCAATGCATCACAACGAAAAATTTCATAGAAATGCTTTCATAACAAATACGCGCTTAAAGAGACACATTTCCAATTCGATTGCTGAGTCAATAATTCCAAATATAAGCAAAGCATTATCTTTATGCTTTACTTTATAGAGGACTTTCAATTGACAAACACTTTTTAAAATCATATAGATCAGGTATTTTTAAAATGAAAGTTGTCGTTTCTAGAGGCCATAGAAAGTTTTCAGGGGTGAGGCAAAGCTGGAGAAATATAATAAAGCATGTTGAACTTACATTGTTCATTTGAAACTTAACAAAAAGAATGGGGCCTCTAGAAACGCCTACTCAGCTACAAACCGTAAAACTGATTTACAAAACTGAAGTTGTACACCCTGTAAGCTATTGTAGTTTATTTTTCTGTTTCTATTCTTAAACTTTTAATTCTTCTACATGAATGTACTAGTCGCCGAGAAAAAAGTTTGCATTTTTAAGATCAAATTATGACCGCTACCGGCTCAATTTTGTTCATTTTAGAGATATCTTTGCATAATATTTCGGCCCCACTTAATTTTTTTTTGGTTATGCCATGCAAGCAATTAGCCAAGGCAGAATTTTACTTTGTGATTTTCACTCAGTTTATATTAATGATGACTGTTGAATTTAGAAAAAATGACTGTGGTCTTAAGGTATCGCCTGTATAATTCTATTTACAATGTTTTCAAAACGTTTTCTTGGAGATAACCATTAAGTTTCTGTATAATACTTTTTTTTGGAACTTTTTAGCAAGTCGAATGATGTTACGTTGACATAAATTAAATTTTAGTTAAAAAGTTTCATTTTAGAAGAAAAATTAGTTGAGATTATAGTTTTAAAAGCATCTATACGTTGAATTTTGTTTCTGTTGCTTGCCGCACGTTGGTCCACGACCTTTTTGCTGTTGCTTGCCGCATTACAGAATGACCGTAACTAAAAACCGCCAGCAAGTTTACTTTTAACAAATTAGATCAAGACCAAAAAAAAACTAAAACTTTCTTCACTTGTGTTCAAAGCAAAAACGTGAGTTTTGTACTTTTAATCACAAGTGAAGATCTTTTTTTGACCTTTACTTAGCTTTTTGGATAAAACTGGTTTTTATTTGTTGCTTTTAGATACTATATTCCACAATCGTCATTAATTATTCCTTATCTGACCACTAAGGAAAAAATTTTATTACGTTAAATTTGTAATAAGTTAAAGGGTGACATGTGTGTGCACTGCACAGCCAGGCGGCCGTGTACTGTCGTAGGTTGTGTACCGCGCGTGCACTTGCTTGTGTTGTCACAGGTCTCAGGTTGTTTCTACTTTCCATTGCTTTAAAAGCAACTGTGGCTTAGACCATGTGCTTTCGATGGCACCTCTTTCTGCGGTATTAAAATAAAAATTAAAAATTAGCTGTTTTTTAGGCTGACAATTATTTAGTAGTTAACAGGAGCATTTGGAAACAATTCAATTACAAGTTTGCTCTAAAAAGTAATAACTAGTGACGCCTACATTGGACGAAATGTGAGGGCGCTACACTGATTGCATCATAAACACAAACAGATACAGCTTCCGCTACTCCCACCTCTGTATATGTAAATATTTGAAATTTTTTTATCTCTATATTTATCCTCCTGACTCTCAGGAAAGCGACGGAGGCGCTAATACATAGGGTAGACAATTATCCCAACCTGCTTCCGGAAATGCCAAGATATTGCTTTCGCTGATAATTTAATAAATATATTTAATAACTCATTATGGAGCAATTGAATTTTTAAATGTTACTAAACGAGTTGTTAAAAATTAAATTTGACAGATCGGGACGATGATATTTTTGTTTTTATAAAAGAAAAGTATTAACAGTATCATTCTAAAATTAATTGTTTGTATAGTTCTACCGTACGCATATGGTTTGATTTTTAGGTGGTCCATTTTATTGTTTTTTACATCAAACAAATGCCAAGATCAAAATGCAGTTACGCAAAAAACAAAAATTATCAAAGAATAAACAAGAAAATTGTGTATAAACAACGAATAATTTAAAAAAGTTAACTGATTTTTTAGACGAGCTTAATTCCCTTGGCCGAAAACATAATCAAGACTCCTAAATGAACGCAAGACGAACAAGTCTTGCTTCAATGATTTTCGAATAAAAAAAAAAGAAAAAACAAATAAAATATGCCCAGCTAGGCATACCATATTTTCGAAGGCCAAATCGGGACGCTCGTTAACAGAAAAAAATTTGTCCCTAAAAAGTAGTGCTCTCTAAAAAAAAGTCTTCACTTCAAATCAGTCCCGAATTTTATGATTTTTGTCTCAAAAAAAAAGTATTCTATAAAAAAAGGTCTTCATTTTGAATCTGTCTCGAATTTCATGATTTTCGTTTTTGAAAACCTAGTGATCATTAAGTAAGAATGGTCAAGTCAATCAACAAGCAATTACCGACAGACCTGTTTCGTCCTTGTTAGAACTCATCAGACACCGCCAGTATGACTTGCGGTTTAGCGGTGCTCGCAGTTACGCTGGTAGTGCATTGTTTTCATTGAACCTAGTGATCTCTAAAAAAACAAACAACAAAAAGGGGGTCTGCACATGGAATTTGTCTAATTTCTAGCGGAATTTCTGTCGAAATGGGCGGGACAAAACCCTAAAAATTGGGACTGTCCCGCACAAATCGGGATTTATGGTAAGCCTAGGCCTAGCTGACTTTCAAGCAATTGAGTTGGCAAAACACAAGCCATCAAAAGATTTTTACAAAAATTGTTTTTTCTTAATATTTCTTAATATTGGCAACGTATAACTCAAATTATGCAAAGAACCTATTTGACTGAACGCTTCTTAATCAACGCATTTTGTATTTTGCTTTATTACTGCGTGCTTTTTTAATTGGTTATAGCTTTGTATTAAGAAAATTCTTTCATTGCATTTTATTTGAGCAGCGTTAGTTTCAGGTTAGGTTTCGTTCTGTACGTTTAAATTGGCATTTATAATAATAAGTTGTATCTTTTGTTTATAGATTTTAGTTGTATTATTTTTATGCGAATAAAGCCAATTTTACTTCTGGTTAACAATTTTCAAATAAACGTCTTTTTTTATTTCAAAACAGAATTGCAGAGGCAACAAAATTTTTTTGCTCACGACACCACATCGTATAGTGTGTCCCTAGTTAAGCAGGAGAGTAAAAAATCTTTATGAAAGCTCTATAAGAGTTTAAAAACAAAATTTTAAAGCTACCAAGCTTTTTTCAAAATTGCAGAAATTTTTTGCAAAAAGAAAAAATGAAAAAACTTGCACTATTACAATTCGAAAACGTTTTATGTTTTTTTTTTGTAAAGTCTGTCATTTCAAAAGTTTCATGACTATCTGCTGGTGGCGTTTCAATTTCGATGCTGAATTCTTTCTTATTTTAATTGTAACTACATAGTTGTCAAGATTTACAGTATTCGACTAAAAGGACCCAGCACATCATTTAAGTGTTGATTCCTATTAATGGTTTTATTGTTCTATTTTGGTTTTTTGTTTTATGATCTCGGCAGCTAATAGCAAGTTCAAAGATTCATTAACTTCTTTCTTTTTAAAAAGTCAATTGTAGTAGGAAGCTTTTTTCCACTACGAGCGTGAAAAAAAGCATTTTTTGTTTGTTTTATTGATTTTTTTGCGCTCGCTTCAATCGAAGATCAATAAAAGAGAGAAAGAATGCTGTTTTCCACGCTCGTAGTGGAAACGGGCCTTTATGGTTGACTGCTAGTTTTTTAAAAGTTCATATTGAAATTGTTTCGAAAACGATTAAAACAAGTAATGTAGCCTACCATAGGTCATACTAGCTACCATTCTCCATCGTCGTCGTCGTTTGAAGGGCATCCACTCCAGGTCAGACACAAACAGGACTGGGGCCGAGGGTTTATCCTTTTACTACCCCAGACTGCTGCACTGCCTGGATCAGATGCTGGCAGTGATGTTATTAAGCCAGCATTGAGTTTCGTCATCCAAAACCGTCAGACCTCGTGCTCCATGTGGTGCCCGATGTATAGGGCACGCTGTTAGAACATGGTCTGCGGTTTGCTCAAAGGCGTCACACTCGCAATTCGGTGAAGGAGCGAGACCCCATTTGTGCATGGACGAATGGAATCGCCCAACACCAGTCCGCAGGCGGTTGAGCTTAACTCAAGCTGCTCGGGGTAAGCCCATCCCAACAGGCCTGGCACCGGTCTCGGGCACAAAATCACGGAGCCTGGAAACACTTTCACAGTACTCCGTTTTCCATTTGTGATTTGTCCATTCAGAGGCGCGGATGCCAAGTCTGGCAAGGTTGTCCAAAAGATTCCGTGCACCTGGCACAAACGGGCGTCTGGATCTTAATCTCACTTGGCGAGTATCTGAGGACCCACTTAAAAGACCATGCAAGATATGATCAGGGTCCAGAGATCCACGGTAAGCCAAGGAGAGTGTCGCTCCCATTCGGCGAAGCTCAGCTGGCTGGATGCCTGAAAGTACAGGTAGGTGGTCCGTTGGAGTGGGACGCAGGCATCCAGTAACTATGCGCAAGGCGTCATTCAAGACACTGTCAATGAGGCGAGTGTAAGCACTGCGACACCAGACTGGCGCACAGTACTCAGCTGTTGAGTAGACTAGAGACAAGGTAGTGTTTTAGCACCAGCGCCCCATCCCGAGCCCACGAGTCGCCTCAGCAGTGTGACGCGCGAGGATAGTTTTTTGCGCAATGCCACTAAATGGTGACGAAACGTGAGCGATCTGTCCAGTTTTACCCCAAGGTAAGTAGGAGTTGGACAGAACGGTAAAAGTCTACCGTTGTTGTAGACCTTTAGCTCACGTTTAGCCTCTCGGTTGTTTAAGTGAAAGGCTGCCGTCACCGTCTTAGTGTGACTGAGCTTCAACCTCCAAGTCTGGAGATACGCTGAAAGTGTAGACATGTCTTGGCTTAAGGTCCCCTCCAAGTCCTTCCAGTTTACAGAAGAATGCAACAATGCTAGATCATCAGCATAAGCAAACTTTCTGGAAAACATGGAAGGAAGATCGTACGTATTGATGGGAGCCAAGACCGATCCCTGAGGAACGCCGTTTGTAGCCTGCTTTGCTTGCTGTCACTGGTGGTAAGGGTGAAACTTCGATTTCGGACAAGCTCCATGATCATTTTGACCATGTGCTTATCCGGAAGTAGTCTCAGCAGCTTGCAGGTAAGGCCACGGTGCCAGACAGTGTCATAAGCAGGTGTCAGATCGATAAATACGGCACCGGCTTTCTTTTTAGCCTCGAAATAATCCTCGATATTCTGGGTTAGCAGAACAACTTGATCTACGGTTGACTTCCCCGTCGGAACCCAGCCTGCTCTTTAGGGAGCAGTGGATCGAATAATGGTTCAACCCAGGCGTAGATAAGCCTCTCGAGGATCTTGTAGGGGACATAGAGCAGAGATATTGGTCGATAACTCTTTGGGTCCCCCACGGGCTTTCCTGGTTTTGGGATTGCGACCACAAGCGCTCTTCTCCAGATCTTGGGAATTTTGAGTCGGCGCAAACAGAAAGAAAGGAAGTCACGTAACCAGGACTTCAAAGCAGCTCCAGCATGGAGTTATAAGCTCGGGGAAGATGGAATCAGATCCCGGAGCTTTACCTGGTTTTAAATGTTGAAGGGCAGCAGTAAATTCTCTCTGTGAAAAATTGTCAGAGATATTTATTGCGTCTGGTGTTGTGGCCCTCCAAAGGTCAGACACTTCCTGAAAGACAAGTCGAGATGACTTGTGGTCAACAGCCTTGTATTTCCCATTTCTAACCAGCTGAGATGCAATAGCATCGGCTGAAACGGGACAGTGACGAGGAGAGTGTTGTGACCTACCAGTAAGGTTGTTCAAAATACTCCACGCTTTTCGACTAGAGTGTGTGAAGTCGATGCTGCTTCGGACCATCAATCCCTCCGCTTTCTGTCAAGCTTGGAAAGCAGAGCTGTAGCAGCCAAATTTGAGTCGTCTCCCTGAGGAGACTGCAGAAAGGTTTTATAGAGGGATTCACACTCTGCATCCCAACACGGAATATAGTTATTTCGATACCCGCGTGGGATAGTGTTTTTGGCTGCTTTCTTAATGGTGTTACAGAAGTCCTGGTAAGCCGCATCCACATCAAGTGAATCAGGCGGCAACAAAGTCTTTGCGAATTTATTCGTCAAAGCAATGTAATGACTCCATTTGGCTTTGCGGAAATTCCATTGCATAACAGGCATGTTTGGCACTGCCATAGCAAACCTTGGTGGTGTAATAAGCGAAGGTCGATGTTGTGACCTGGGGAACTTGTCAAGGACACGTCTATCCGGTAAGCGACTGTTTGGACCTACGCTAGCGAAAGCTAGATCTGGATTGGTGCCAGTGTTCCAGTGGCCAGAATAAAAATACTACTAATAATAACTAATACGAATAAAAACTAAAAATTGTCTTGCCTTGCCATCTTGTTCCCAAGGACATTATATTTGGCATTATATAGGAGGGCAAGACAATTAATACTTGCCCAACCAGCCAAGCACTCACCGTCCGGACTGTTGTCATTGTAACCCAGTCAGCATGACGACAGTTAAAATCGCCAGCGTATAGACAGGGATTAGGATACACTGGGAGATCCAGGGTTCGCAATCGCGTTGGCGGTGGTTTGTAGACGTTGACTATTTTATAGCCATCAACGTCCACACACAACCACTTGATCTCCGATGTCGGTGGAGATTGGTCCAAAAGCATGTATCTCAGTCGCTCGTGTTCAAACGTGGCAAGGTCATGCTTCCTGCTTAAAAAAGACCCAGCTAGTTGGTAGTTTGGAAGTACCAACTTCTGTGCATCAGTGCAGTGGGTCTCCTGCAGTAGGATGACGAGTGCCTCAGACTGCATAGCGAGGTGATGAGGAACGTTCATCTTGCTTGCAGTGAGGCCTTCGATGTTCAGCTGAAGAATAGTGGGTCTTCGGAATTTGTTGGCAATGTGCCCTGAAAAGGGCAGTTTTATCTTAACATTGCCCCGTCCTAAAAAGGACGTTTTCCGATTAGCAGACCCACACTTAACATCGGAATGGGTGGATACCCTTCCGTTTTGGTAGGTTCGGTTTCGGTCTGTCATTTTAGTATCAATGAACAGACTTACTCACGGCCCAGGCTGCGCGAAAGCACCTACCATCTGGGCCATCAAATTCTCCATTAAATATTATATACAATCATTGCAAATATTTTACACAACTGAACAGTTTAAATATAGACTTAAATAATCAAGCTAAGAATTAAATGTTTTACAGTGGTGTTTTTTATCAGTTTACTTTTTCAAATCGCTTTTTATCTAAAGTAAATGCCTATTTTTGAATTTTTAATTTCACCTTTAACAACGAAGCATTTTTTGATCCAGGTTGTTAAAAAATGTAGCGGCACCACGCTTTAAGAAAAACTTTGATTATTTGCTCCAAAAACGAGGCTAAAAATGGATGCAAATGCAAATAAAAATTTAATACCACTTTGGCAATTGATAGTTATTTAGGGCCATATTTGTTTTCAAATGTTTCTTATGTTATTTGACTTGTATAAACACAGAATCAAGTGACGTTTTTAAACTAGCATTTTAAAATACTGTTGGTTTTATCATCCGCCTTTAAAAAGTGCGGTTAAATCAAGTTTTGTTTTCAGGCAAAAATGTGGCTTTCAACTATTTACTATGACAACGTAAAAAATTTAAAGTGCTATAACTGTGCGGCTAGAAATTTTAATCTTTTAACATATTTTAAAATACGGTTGTGATAGCCTAAATGAAACCTTTCGTCATATTTATTTCTTACGCCGAAGCATACCATAAATTTGTGGTGTCCAACAGTGATGTAGTCGAGACCACATGATTCGAGACCGAGACCGAGATCGAGACCGTAAATTTTTTTCGAGACCAAGACCGAGATCGAGACCGGAAAATTTTGAGACCTAAGTTTCGAGACCGAGACGAGAAACTATCGAGATCGAGACCAGAATATTTTTCGTAAAAAAATTTAATTTATTAACGACATTAATTTTTATTTTTCCAAAATTTCAAAGCTACACTTCAAATAAACTAGCATCCCCAGCATGTTATAAGAAAGCCTTGCTTTATGTGGTCGCATGAAGAATTATGTTGTTACGTCACAATACATCAGCAAATGCACAAGTCCTTTATATACGGCTGTGCGTTACTTTAAAGTCAAAACTTTTTATTAGCAAAAAACATCTAAAACCCCGTAACGAACGGAATAAAAATAAGTTGTTCAATGTAATAAATTATATTTTAGCTAATCAGGTCACAATTATGAAAAAAACTTTATACTATAAAGCAGGGTTTCCCAAACTGTGTGCCGTGAAAGGGATTAATGTGTGCCCCGAAATTTTCGTGTTTTTGACAGAAAGCCATAGAGTCAATGTTGAATATTGGGTGAGGCGAATGAGGCAGTTGCCTCGGGCTTCCCCTTGAAAATACCGCATATAGTTTCATTTTGCTGTATATGATTTTTTAGAGATCACCAAGATTTTGGGAGAAAAATAGCGAAATATGAAATCAAATCGAAGTGAATTTTTTTGTTTTTTTAGAGATCGCAATGATTTTGAAAGAAAAATAGCGAAATATGAGATTAAATCGAAGTGAATATAATTGCTGTATGTAAACTTAGAGAGTGTATTAAGTAGGCTTTCGCCTTCATGAAGTAAGTGTGCCGCAGGTAAACTCAGAATTTATTAGTGTGCCGTAGTAATAAGATAGTAAACGGGAAGGTATTTGGCCCAAAACGCCTCAAAGTCCAGCACTTTAAATTTGTCCTTGGCTGCTGAGTTAAATTTTAACTCGAACTGTTCTTGTGCTTCATCAAAAATATCCCCAATTTCGCACTATAATATGTTTCTTGCTTCTCGTCTATAGAGAATTTTATTTTATTAAATTTTTTTTTAAATCAGATAAATGAGTTTTTATTTGTGCTTTAATTGGGACTCACAGTTACCGTTTGTGAGAGCAAAATCCAATAAAAAAAGTTTGCTCGATTTCGTTGTTCAATTCGATTCTTGCTGAGGTCAAGTTCCCTGTCATTTTGACTATCAAAATTAATAAAGAATGTGTTGTAAAACATTTTAACAATCGCACCTCCTTGAAAATTTACGCACGCCCCCAAGGGAGGCGTGCCTCCCCGGTTAAGAACCACTAAACTAAACCATTTATTTACTATGTTTACTCAAAAATTTTACGAGGCAACAATAGGCTTTTGATTTTATTTCGCAAGGGGAGTTGTTTATGGTAAAGAAAGCAGTAAGTCATCATAACTACATCAACCCATTCCCTGCGTGAAACGAGAAAGCTCGTCTTTGGCAATCGCATTGTTTCATGGCGCAACTTTTTCTGTTCTGAAGCAATTCGACAGCTTCACAGACACTGTTTGACAGCTTCCTGCATTGTTTTGCCTGTAAAGCCATTTAATTACTTCGGAACGGATTAGGTTTTACTGGTTCGTAACTTTTATAGTCAACGTCCACAAGAGCTCTTTGTCAATTTTGAAATATGTTACAAAAAGAATTTAGATGGAAAATAAAGATTTTTTACGAAGACTCATTGTTTGAAACTTGATTTCGAAACTTTTCGAAACTTTTTAGTTGAAGAAATCATGATTTCGTAACAAAATTCAATGTTTTACTTAGTTTAAGGGAGTGTGTTTCAAAAAATTGATAGTCAGGGTTTGAATGGCGCTATAAACAATTGTATTTACTTACGGTACCTTTTTTTCAAGTTCTATTACGCAACTCAGTATTATCAGGCCTTGACATTTACTTCGTTTAGTATCTTAATTCGTTTGGAATATGAATATTTTTTGAAAAAACGTACAACTTTACGAAAACAATTCGGTGCCTTAAAACATAATAAAGTTAAATAAAACGGCGGTTGACATGGAACAACATTTATAAGATAAAAATTTTTTAAAATCTCTATATTTATCCTCTTGACTTGCAGGAAAGCAACGGAGGCGCTAATACGAGTAAACAATTATCCCGACCTGCTTTCAAGATACCAAGATATTACTGCCTGCTTGAAATTTAATAGAGATATGACTGAAATTTAGAACTTCTTGCCAAGATAACCAAAGCAGGGAAATATGGCGCGAGTAGGTTTTGAACCGAGACCATGTCGATCACAATCCGGGTGCTTTTATCACTTGACCATACCGCCGATTATTCACATGAAGGTTAGCATTTTGTGGCTATTATTATTTTTCTTAAAACTCTAGTTTTTTCGGTGTACCATACTAGTTTTCCAACAAGTTTCGAAATATTTTGTTGCAAGATTGAAGACATATTTTGTTGTTTTTTTGATGTACATATTTCGGATGATTATGAGCAGTGATGTCTTTAGTACGGAATGAACGAAGCGACCACACCGGACCCCCTAAAAAAAGTCTAAAAGTGACTCCCTCTAAGCGAAACATTGCTCTATTTCCTTATAGTAGCACCATAACGATGGCCTCTCCTAAAGTAATGACTGTTTTTTCAGAGATCGCTTTGGTTTAGAAGACAAAAAAGTGGTTCTCCCTATTTTTCTTGTACCGGCTCCTTTTTTGTAAGGCCATCATTGATTATGAGCTTTAGAATAAGGTTTTGTTAAGTGGTAGAAGCAATTCACAAATATGACGTAGAATTACCAACAATGTTTTTTATTCAATAGCATTTTCAATTACAATTATTCAAAGATGCGACAAGTAGAATGGGTAAGCATTAGAAGTTTACATTGTCGGGTAAATAGGCATTATAGTTAGTACAGTGCTTACTCGATTATCCGGTCTAATTGGGTAGATGCTGTCAAAAATATGAGCGGATAAGCTAAAAAACGCTTAATTTTTATGTCAAAAGCAAAAAACCGCTTAATTTCTATTGAATTTCTATTGTCAAAGCAACAAAAGTATACAGTACGTATATATTCACTTCTTGATCTACACTGTACTAAAAAATGAATTAATCTTGCATTGCTTGCGAGTAGATTCACGTTCTCTCAGTAGATTTCGAAATAATTTTGAAATAGTGTACTGTGGTATGCACTACAGCTGTGATGTGCCAAAATATATTGTACAAAATATAGTGGTCGGATAATTGAATGCCAGATAAACGAAATGCACGTCATCAAGGAAACCTTGTAGTTGCCATAAAGCCAATTTGTTGCTAATAAATTTAAAACTAAAATGCTATAAAAAAATTTTTATCCTGAACATTGCATCCCACATTTTCTTATGATCAAAACCTAGCATCTAATTATCAATTTGGTTAAAAAATGCAACTACTTTTTTTGTATAATTTCTTCACAGAACAACTAAATAAATGCATCGAAACATCTAAAAATAGTAAATTTATATGATCATAAATTTAATTTTTTGCAAGTGTATAGTACTTTTAACTTTAATTATCGGCTATTATTTGAAGGATTAACTCTCGTGTGCCTGAGTTTACGGCTTCTAAAACAGATTAATATAAAAATCCCCACACAGCTCGCGATAGCAAGAAAAGTGTTATTTTAAAAAGCGAGGCGAATTTTAATTACGCACTGCGAAACGGTTTGTGAAAATTTAGTTCAGCAGTTAACGGGTCAAATAACAAAAATATAAAAAAATGTCCGGTCTCGAGACCAATCCAAAAAGTACGAGACCGAGACCAGGTCATTAAGAGACCAAGACCGAGACTGCCAGCAAAAGGCCGAGGCCGAGACCGAGACCCTGAAAATTGGTCTCGAGACCTTTATCACTTGTGTCCACTGACCATCTCTGCATCATTGCCCTCGGGTCACACAGTCACTTGTGTGACAGCCTCCTGTCGCAGTGTATCAGATTTAATCGGTTTGCAAATTGAACCCAGAACTCTTAACTCTGGGGTGAGAATGCTTTTGGATTTTTTATAAAAAAATAAAGATATGGATAAGAATGTTTTTCCCTAAAATCAAAGCTTCTTTAAGCGTTTTGGGGGGTGATGATGTACAAACGAAGTTTAAAAATGCCACTTCTGCTAAAGACGGTTTGGTGTTTATACTAGTCAAATTTAACTTTTCTTCATATTTTGCATGATTTTATTCTATGAGACTTTTCCATTATTATATATATTGTACCTTTAAGTTGCAACCGTTTATAAAGCTTTTACAATTTCTTATTTAACAACAATTTAATAAAAATTGACAGGCTTGTATTATTGAAGCACAAGACGCCGAGTACACTGAGTACGGGTACAATTGTTGGGCTCTGCTGCTTTGACACAAAAAAGAAATTCTTAACTCTAAATTATTCACTGCTTTCGCTTCAAAACAATAGCACGAGCAGAAGTATTGCACCCAAACTGAAGAATACTTGGAATGTTAGCATGTACGTTGTAGACTGTGAACATAATTCGTGGCCTATTTTCTGAATCACAAATAGTTTTAGCTTTTATAAAAAAGTCAGTGAGAAATAATTAAAACTTTAATCTGATGTGCTCGCAGCACTCCTAAGCTGAAATTTTTTCGCAGTGTAGGAAAAGTAGTATTTTAATTGCACGTGAGAAGGCACTGCAATTGAATTTTTTCCTTTTGTTTTCGACAGCCTCTCCTAAAAGTAAATGATATAGTTTGACAAAGCTAAGTTTATCTGGAAGCGAACAATTGATAACAATTACTACTGTAATTAATTTTCAGTAGCAAGTTTTTTTAACGCAGAAGACGGCTTTTGTTGTTCTCTGCGGGAAAAATTTGAACAATGTAGCTTGATATTATAAAGTCGATTCTAAGGAACTGTCTTTAATTGCTTCTTTTAATTGAACTCACAAATGGCACTATAAAAGAAGAGCCTCGCGTGTTCGCGTTTACTCTTCTAGAGTTAGTGCACACGTTTAGATCGTTGAAACGAAAATATGGCAAGTTCGATGTTAGATATAGATCTGCTTGTAGTAGGAACGATAGTGTGGCCTAAGATCTGGCAAGTAGATAGGGGTTAGCTTGCAATAACTAACTTAAATTCGAGACAATGCAGTAAATGAAAAAATTTTTTGTATAGAAAAAGTTTGACAGCCCGAAGATATTTTTTTGATTTCACCATAGGCTGGGCAGTAGAAAGAAAAAAAACAAAAAAGAACTTTCTTTCCAATCGAAAAGATACATTTTTAATTTTTAAAGACAATTGAAGACAAAAAAGCATTTGCTTGGGTTGTAGCTAATCAAAGTCGAAAGATGCTATAATTTTAATTCAGCCTAAATATTGTCGTGTATCAAAAATGGGAGACTGTAAATTCAATTACTAATTGAGTGATATTATTGTTTTCTCTATTTGTTCTTCTAATTTGTAGAAAATCTCGGAGGCGCTATACTTAGGGCATCGGCCAAGCAGTAACCGTGTTCTTATTTTATTATTTTTTTTAGCTCTATATTTATACTCCCGACTCAGAGAGCAACCGCAGTCTCGGCAGCGTGGTCGAGTGGTTAAGACCGCCGTGATTGTGATTGCCTCAGTTCAAAACCTACTTGTACCATTCTTTTGTGTCCTTGGTAAAAACACTTTACGGCACTTTTGCCTGCTTGACAGTCTTGGCAAGCAGTTCCAAATTACCGTCATATTTCTATAAAATTTTTAAAAATAAAATGAATAAAAAAAACTGCAACATACAACAATATCTTGGCATCTCCGGAAGCAGGTCAGAATAATTTTTTTCCCTATGTATTAGCGCCTCCGAAACTTTACTGCGAGTCGGGAGGATAAATATAAAGATAAATAAAATGAAACAAACTGTCGGGCACTTACCCCGATCTATTCACGGAGGTAGAAGTTTATTGTTATCAAAGAATTGGTTTCCGGGTTAAATCTTTTTTTTTGGTTTAATAGTTTTTTATATTGAGATATGGGTGAAATTTAGAACTGCTCGCCAAGCTGCAAAGCAGAGAAAAGTGCCATAAAGTTTTTTTCCTAATATAACAAATTGACACGTGTGAGCTTCGAACCACGATTGTGTCGATCACGTTCTTCATCAATACAGTGCTCTTAGACACTTGTCCACAATGGCAAAAAAATTTTTAACTAGTTTTTTGCTCAAAAATTATATTTATAAAAAAGTTATAACACGTCTTTTAAAAATTTTTTAATTTAGATTTTGTCCCTAACTATTTCTTTAAAATAATAATTTTTCTTGTCTCGTTGCTGGAACAGTTCAACGTTGATATCCTTTTCATTTCGATTGATACTGTCTGTGGAAGTCAAGTCGAGATAAATCTGTTTTAATCTCCAAAAATTCTGCGTAGTCATTACAACGCGTTCAGCTAAAAAGAAGTTTTTTTGATCATGCGTGGAAAGGTATATTTATGTTTCGATTACTTACTCTTAAGAATTTTGAAATTCAAACTTTGTAAATGTAATCTTTATGTTTATTTGGTCATCTAACAGCACTTTTGCTTAGTATGTACTGCCCCATTTCTAATAGCAATTTATTATATACAAAATATCAGTAGGTTAAGTTTGCTAACATTTTTTAAACTTTACATTGTATAAGTTTGCTGGTGTTAATCAATGTGCAAGAATTTAAAAATTAATAAAACATTAAGTGTTTACTACAGCTAATATAAACTGGTTAATCAAAATCAGAAATGGACAGTAAACAAGCACAAAAGTAACTAGTTACTGTCCCAAAAAATTTAACTAGCTATTATTTTGACCTTTTAAGTGGCTAGTTATAAATGAGTTTTAAATAAAAAAAAATTTTTTTTAAATGCTTGAATATTTAAAAGAAAAAGCTAAGTAACGCTATTTTCTTGTTTACATTAAAAAACTTTTAATGCTCTTATTGGACTACATGAGTTACTAAATTAGCAGACTTTTTTAATTGCTTAAAAAATCACCCCAATAAACGTATTGCAATAATAACATATATTATTACTTGCTGTTTCTTATTTTGCCATCACTTTATCAGTAACTTAATAGTAACTTGATTAATTGCAAATAAAATTGAATGAATAAATAAAAACAAAATTTAAGCAGCATCCCCATTAAAAATTTTCGTAATGCTTTAATTGTAAAAGTAACTGTAATTTGCAACTAGCTACTTTTTAGACTAAATGAATTTCATTTTTAATTCATCTTTTTATCATCCTGACTCTCAGGTAAGTGTCAGAAGTGCAATAAATAGGGCAAGCAATTACTATAACCTGCCTTCACAGAGGCCATGATATTGCTGTTCTGTTTAATTTTTTATTTTGATTTTAATTTATATAGAAAGATGTCTAAAATTTAGAGCTGCTTGCTAAGACTGCCAAGCTAGGGAGTTTTGGTTTTTGTTCACTATTTGCTGAACTTTTAAACAACAACAACTAAGTTTGCATTATTTAAAAGATATTTTTTGGCATAAATTTATTTTGCATAGGTCCTGCTAATTTTTAAAAACAAAGTTTTGTTTTAATATTTTTAAAAGTTATAGGTGAGTCCTGGTAAAATAGTGTTGATATACAGTTGTTTTACCAAATCTCACTAAAAAAACACCAGCATGTTTCACTTATATACAATTTCAATTTTATTTGAAACTAAAAACAGATTGCAAAGATTAAGTACAAATAAAAATAAATTGAATTTCAGTCTTTGTTGGAAAGATACTAGTGAGTTTTGGTAAAATGATTTTAAAAGTTTTTTTTAGCAAAACTCTATTATTTAAGATATACATCTTGGCATAAATTCATTTTATGTAGGTCCTTCTAAATTTTAAAACGTAAGTTTTTGTTTTATATAATTAATGTTGGTTCCAGTGAGTTTTGGTAAAATGATATACTGTTTTCAATTAATGAAAGGAACAGTATAAACAACTGAGTTGTATTTGTATCTTGAATTAATTAGGCATTCCATCTAATCAATGAACAATTAGATGATTTAGTTAAACTTTTGAAAACTACTCAAATCATTTTAATTAAAATAATTTTGTTAAATTTTTTGTTTGTTTACCTTACATCATTTGGCGCTTATAAGCTAGTTATGAATTAAGAAGGGTTAATTAAAAAAGCTCTGTGCTTAAAGGTCTAGTACCACATTAAGTTAAAAATTTTCTTAATATTTGGTAATGTGAAATAATTTATCTTGACAGTTTGAAGAAAAATAAGGCTTTTGTGAATATTGTCATTGCAGTTCTTTAAAAGTGTTTTAATGCCTTCAGTTGAGGTTTGAACCAATATTTGATTTATTAATTAGGTCTAAAGCTAGGACATCCAACTTCTAGACAAGTATTGGTTAGAAACCGATCAAAGACCAAAATAAGGAATCACTTTGATCCATGAGCGTCCTAAAAAAAAACGTAGCAATTTATTTAGATTACCTATTTTAAAAAACACCTCTATCTTTACCCTTGATTAAGCATAATAATTGCATCTAATATTTGCATGCATTATTTATGGTTCGTAGCCTTAAATTATTTGATGAAGCAAAGTGGTATATTAATTAATCGGAATTCTATTTTGTTTCATTAAATTTGTTTCGCTTTACATTTCTTGTGCTTAACGCTTATCTTTGTTTTTAGTGGAAGAAGAAGCGCATGCGACGCTTGAAGCGTAAGCGAAGAAAGATGCGAGCAAGATCAAAGTGAGCTCTCCATCATCTAAAGCTGCAGCCGTTTTTTTATTAATGATTTAACAATATTTTCACCGTTAAAGAATTTTTTGTTCAAAGTTATTACAAGAACGGCGAAAAGCAAAGTGTTCTTTTTTCTAAGTTAAGTTAAACAATTACAGTAGAATTCGTTTATGACGGCATCGCGTGTGAGCCGTTATTCTACCAAGAACAGTCAACGCAGTGAAGATGACCGCATGGAAACTTCGTTTATTTTGTAACATCTCGCTTTACTAAGAAACATTTAACCAGTTAAAGGACTAGCAGGCAGTTGTTTTTAGTTTCTTATGGTTATGTCTTCCCAGCGGCGATTCGAATCGCAAAAACTTTGCAATTATGCATTACCGTTAAGTTTGTACAGTTTTAAGCTAAAAATTATGAAGCATTGTGCTACCACGTGACTGGCTGTGGTGTTAAAAAGTGAGCCGTTGGTGCCCTCTAAAATTGTTATATCTACAATTTATGTGGTTTCATTATTTGGTATTATGTAACCAAAATTAAATCCAGTGGTGGCCTTAACAAGCGGAGCCCGGAGCAAGAAAACTAGGATTTTCACCAAGTTTTTTTAATTTTTCGTAATACTCGGATTTGCTTTTGTTAAGCGGGCCTTGTAACTGAAAAGTGCCCTTCCGGCCAAAAAAGTTTGGCAATTTGGCTACGACGACAGTTTTAACACTTAATAGCGGGGCTGCGATCTCAATTGCGTTTAGCTGCACTTCTATTTTAAACTAATATTACCAGTCCGAATTAACTTTTCAAGATCAAATTGGGCAAAAAAATGTCAGAAGCAAACGTTTATTTAATCTGAAAAATCGGACGTTTAATTTGCTGTTTCTCTATAACGGACATGGGCCAAAAAATGGTTGTAATTAATATTTGTCACTAAATGTGTTACTAGCTATAGTGTGGTTAATCCACTAATCCAGTGGTTCCCAACCTTTTTTTATATGGCGGCACACTATTAAGTTATTTAAATTTTCGCGGCACACACATTATAGTGGTTAATAATAAAAAGGTGTTGCACTGAAAATTTGTCAATGATTTTTCAATTTTCGTCCAAAAATCATGGTACTCTCTAAAAAAAAAAGTTTTCGCCTGAACTCACGCTCTTTCCCTCCAAATCTCGCATACAAAAACCGAAAAATTCGATGTCCCTAAATACTTTTCAAAATCTTTCACAACACCTGAAGACTTCTTACGGAACACTAGTGTCCCGCGACACACCGGTTGGGGATCACTGGGTTAATCTAAACCTATGCGATAAACCAACAAAATGCATAGCGTTAAAATATTGGATTTATACCACCATTATACGTATATTAGCTAATATCATAATTAGACTTGCCATACGCCCTTATTTTAGGGTTTTGTCATGGCCGTTTCGCCAAAAGCCCAAGACAGATTTAAGGTAAAGACCTTTGTTTTTAGAGACCACTACTTTTTAGGGTCAAATTTTATTCACAAGCGTCCCAGTTTGCTCTTTCGGAAATATAGTATGCCTCAGTGATGAAGGTCTCGAGACCAATTTTCAGGGTCTCGGTCTCGTACTTTTTGGATTGGTCTCGAGACCGGACATTTTTTTATATTTTTGTTATTTGACCCGTTAACTGCTGAACTAAATTTTCACAAACCGTTTCGCAGTGCGTAATTAAAATTCGCCTCGCTTTTTAAAATAACACTTTTCTTGCTATCGCGAGCTGTGTGGGGATTTTTATATTAATCTGTTTTAGAAGCCGTAAACTCAGGCACACGAGAGTTAATCCTTCAAATAATAGCCGATAATTAAAGTTAAAAGTACTATACACTTGCAAAAAATTAAATTTATGATCATATAAATTTACTATTTTTAGATGTTTCGATGCATTTATTTAGTTGTTCTGTGAAGAAATTATACAAAAAAAGTAGTTGCATTTTTTAACCAAATTGATAATTAGATGCTAGGTTTTGATCATAAGAAAATGTGGGATGCAATGTTCAGGATAAAAATTTTTTTATAGCATTTTAGTTTTAAATTTATTAGCAACAAATTGGCTTTATGGCAACTACAAGGTTTCCTTGATGACGTGCATTTCGTTTATCTGGCATTCAATTATCCGACCACTATATTTTGTACAATATATTTTGGCACATCACAGCTGTAGTGCATACCACAGTACACTATTTCAAAATTATTTCGAAATCTACTGAGAGAACGTGAATCTACTCGCAAGCAATGCAAGATTAATTCATTTTTTAGTACAGTGTAGATCAAGAAGTGAATATATACGTACTGTATACTTTTGTTGCTTTGACAATAGAAATTCAATAGAAATTAAGCGGTTTTTTGCTTTTGACAATAAAAATTAAGCGTTTTTTAGCTTATCCGCTCATATTTTTGACAGCATCTACCCAATTAGACCGGATAATCGAGTAAGCACTGTACTAACTACGTGTATAATGCTTTTATGTTTACGTTACTTTTAGTAGCCTATTTACCCGATAATGTAAACTTCTAATGCTTACCCATTCTACTTGTCGCATCTTTGAATAATTTTAATTAGAAATGCTATTGAATAAAAAACATTGTTGGTAATTCTACGTTATACAGGGTCCTCCAGCGAAGTGTAGACTGTTATATATTACATTAATTTAAAAACAAAAAGGGCAATAAAATTTTTTTTTGAGAAAAATTAAAGGTAAATGAATAATCTTCAATATTGAATTCAGTTTATTCAATATATCCGCCCTTTTCAATGATAACACGGCGGAGGCGAGAGATAACTTGGTCACACGTGGCACGAATAGTTTCGCTTTCTATTTTCGCCCAAGATTCTTTCAATTTCTTCTTCAATTTCTCCACATTTGAATGTGACACAGCGCAGACCTTTCTCTCCAAGATGGACCATATCCCAAAGTCCATCGGATTAAGATCAGCAGAAGAAGGGGGCCAGAGTTCCTTTGACCAAAAGAACTTAAAGTTATCCTTGCACCAGGCTTGAACCATTTTGGCTGTGTGAGCGGTTGCCCCATCCTGCTGTAGTGTCACCGCTTGATTTCCAGGCAATGAATTTATCCATGGAAGAACCCTGTTTTTCAACATGTCCAGGTAAACGTGCTGATTGACTACGCCATCTTCGACAAAAAAACAGAGCATAAAGTAATTTATAAATACTTTAGAAATCTATCTAAAAATTAGTCTACACTTGGGTGGAGGACCCTGTATTTGTGAATTGCTTCTACCACTTAACAAAACCTTATTCTAAAGCTCATAATCAATGATGACCTTACAAAAAAGGAGCCGGTACAAGAAAAATAGGGAGAACCACTTTTTTGTCTTCTAAACCAAAGCGATCTCTGAAAAAACAGTCATTACTTTAGGAGAGGCCATCGTTATGGTGCTACTATAAGGAAATAGAGCAATGTTTCGCTTAGAGGGAGTCACTTTTAGACTTTTTTTAGGGGGTCCGGTGTGGTCGCTTCGTTCATTCCGTACTAAAGACATCACTGCTCATAATCATCCAAAATAAGTACATCAAAAAAACAACAAAATATGTCTTCAATCTTGCAACAAAATATTTCGAAACTTGTTGGAAAACTAGTATGGTACACCGAAAAAACTAGAGTTTTAAGAAAAATAATAATAGCCACAAAATGCTAACCTTCATGTGAATAATCGGCGGTATGGTCAAGTGGTAAAAGCACCCGGATTGTGATCGACATGGTCTCGGTTCAAAACCTACTCGCGCCATATTTCCCTGCTTTGGTTATCTTGGCAAGAAGTTCTAAATTTCAGTCATATCTCTATTAAATTTCAAGCAGGCAGTAATATCTTGGTATCTTGAAAGCAGGTCGGGATAATTGTTTACTCGTATTAGCGCCTCCGTTGCTTTCCTGCAAGTCAAGAGGATAAATATAGAGATTTTAAAAAATTTTTATCTTATAAATGTTGTTCCATGTCAACCGCCGTTTTATTTAACTTTATTATGTTTTAAGGCACCGAATTGTTTTCGTAAAGTTGTACGTTTTTTCAAAAAATATTCATATTCCAAACGAATTAAGATACTAAACGAAGTAAATGTCAAGGCCTGATAATACTGAGTTGCGTAATAGAACTTGAAAAAAAGGTACCGTAAGTAAATACAATTGTTTATAGCGCCATTCAAACCCTGACTATCAATTTTTTGAAACACACTCCCTTAAACTAAGTAAAACATTGAATTTTGTTACGAAATCATGATTTCTTCAACTAAAAAGTTTCGAAAAGTTTCGAAATCAAGTTTCAAACAATGAGTCTTCGTAAAAAATCTTTATTTTCCATCTAAATTCTTTTTGTAACATATTTCAAAATTGACAAAGAGCTCTTGTGGACGTTGACTATAAAAGTTACGAACCAGTAAAACCTAATCCGTTCCGAAGTAATTAAATGGCTTTACAAGCAAAACAATGCAGGAAGCTGTCAAACAGTGTCTGTGAAGCTGTCGAATTGCTTCAGAACAGAAAAAGTTGCGCCATGAAACAATGCGATTGCCAAAGACGAGCTTTCTCGTTTCACGCAGGGAATGGGTTGATTAGGGTTGCCAACCGTCCTTTATTGGAAAGGACAGTCCTTTATTTAACCCTTTCCGTCCTTGTCCTTTATGAAGTACAGAAATGTCCTTTATTTTAAATATCATTTTACTTACCGCCAATTTTGCGATTAGAACGTGTATTTTAAAGTTGATTTAATTTTTGCAAACACTGAATCAACATTTTTATATTTCTAAACGTTCTCCAGCAACTTTCCAAATTGTTTTAAAAAAAAAATTATTTGCCCCCTCCCCCCTAAATTATTAGAAGAAATGGTTTGTCAGCATACTGTAAAAGGATTTTTAGTGTTATCTCTTCAAAATGGCGAAATGAAAGAAACAGATGCTCTGCAGAAATAATAAAAAATAAGCTTTTCATATTCCTGTACTTTAACTTCAAAGACAGCTGTTTAAAATTTGCTGAAAAAACAAAAGATGACCTTCAATTGTTGAAAGCAGCAAAAAGTCAAACCAAACACAATTTTAAAAACTATAAAGATTTATACTATTTTTCATTTTTATTTTTTTATGATGCATATCAGAAGCGTGCGGTCAGGGCATGCAAGTCATGCGTTGCAAGACCAAATTTTTAGAAATTGCATGACGAACTTTTGCGCGATGAGGTAGATATCGTTCAATTCGACGAGAAATATTACTTGTTCGGGATAAAATCTGAGGCAGATCTGAGACGAAGACCCGTTTTTTTGCGTTATTTTAGACAATACCGCGAATTTAGGACGAAAAGTAAGAAATCGGAGACTGGTTTGAAGTGATGACTTTTTTTTGGAGATCACTGCATTTTCAGAAGAAAAAGTGCATTACCAGGCAACAATTTCAAGTGATGACCTTTTTTTTAGAGATATCATTAAAAATCTGGCGAAAATTGTTCTTGATCACCATGACATTACGACTAAAGTTACAATCTCACATCCATAACATACCTATTTTCATGATCAGATTTTGGCATGCAAATTGCATGGCCAGACTCAGAGGCCACCGCACGCCACTGATGCATATATATAGTGATATAGATGGGATTGAAAATTATGTTTATATCTATTTTCCATACGTCCTTTATTGAAACTTGTCACAGTTGGCAACCCTAGGGTTGATGTAGTTATGATGACTTACTGCTTTCTTTACCATAAACAACTCCCCTTGCGAAATAAAATCAAAAGCCTATTGTTGCCTCGTAAAATTTTTGAGTAAACATAGTAAATAAATGGTTTAGTTTAGTGGTTCTTAACCGGGGAGGCACGCCTCCCTTGGGGGCGTGCGTAAATTTTCAAAGAGGTGCGATTGTTAAAATGTTTTACAACACATTCTTTATTAATTTTGATAGTCAAAATGACAGGGAACTTGACCTCAGCAAGAATCGAATTGAACAACGAAATCGAGCAAACTTTTTTTATTGGATTTTGCTCTCACAAACGGTAACTGTGAGTCCCAATTAAAGCACAAATAAAAAACTCATTTATCTGATTTAAAAAAAAAATTTAATAAAATAAAATTCTCTTTAGACGAGAAGCAAGAAACATATTATAGTGCGAAATTGGGGATATTTTTGATGAAGCACAAGAACAGTTCGAGTTAAAATTTAACTCAGCAGCCAAGGACAAATTTAAAGTGCTGGACCTTGAGGCGTTTTGGGCCAAATACCTTCCCGTTTACTATCTTATTACTACGGCACACTAATAAATTCTGAGTTTACCTGCGGCACACTTACTTCATGAAGGCGAAAGCCTACTTAATACACTCTCTAAGTTTACATACAGCAATTATATTCACTTCGATTTAATCTCATATTTCGCTATTTTTCTTTCAAAATCATTGCGATCTCTAAAAAAACAAAAAAATTCACTTCGATTTGATTTCATATTTCGCTATTTTTCTCCCAAAATCTTGGTGATCTCTAAAAAATCATATACAGCAAAATGAAACTATATGCGGTATTTTCAAGGGGAAGCCCGAGGCAACTGCCTCATTCGCCTCACCCAATATTCAACATTGACTCTATGGCTTTCTGTCAAAAACACGAAAATTTCGGGGCACACTTTAATCCCTTTCACGGCACACAGTTTGGGAAACCCTGCTTTATAGTATAAAGTTTTTTTCATAATTGTGACCTGATTAGCTAAAATATAATTTATTACATTGAACAACTTATTTTTATTCCGTTCGTTACGGGGTTTTAGATGTTTTTTGCTAATAAAAAGTTTTGACTTTAAAGTAACGCACAGCCGTATATAAAGGACTTGTGCATTTGCTGATGTATTGTGACGTAACAACATAATTCTTCATGCGACCACATAAAGCAAGGCTTTCTTATAACATGCTGGGGATGCTAGTTTATTTGAAGTGTAGCTTTGGAATTTTGGAAAAATAAAAATTAATGTCGTTAATAAATTAAATTTTTTTACGAAAAATATTCTGGTCTCGATCTCGGTCTCAAACCTTAGGTCTCGAAATTTTCCGGTCTCGATCTCGGTCTTGGTCTCGAAAAAGTTTTACGGTCTCGGTCTCGAATCATGTGGTCTCGACTACATCACTGGTATGCCTTACCATAATCAAAATTGGAAATAAAATTTTATAATATTACTTTACTACCCGAAGAAAAATATTATATAACTGTGGAGTGACAGCAGGAACTGTAGCGTTGGAATTACTTTTTAGCTGGAAAGCCAAATTTGATACGCTTGCGCTAAACGTCTAAAAAGCAAAGCCCAAAAATTTTCTTAATTGGGCATTTACAAAAACAAAGTAGGTCTACTGTAATTTAAATAAGAAAAATGATTAATTGGATTAAAAAGGCTTCAGTCCTCTTGGCTTCCTACTCTTGCCTCTTGCGCAGAGTTACCACCGAACTGACCAAAAAGTAAGCGCAGCTAATTATTAAAAGATCAAACACTTTGAAAACTACTTGCGAGCTAAAGTTGTCAAGTGAAGACCAAAAAATGTCATTATTGGAGGCTTAATCAAAAGACCCTCTCTTGTCTTCGCATATTTAGTGAAGACTTATAATAAACACGTTTTTTAAATATGTTATCAAAATTTAAAACAATATAATCAAAACTAAGCATTCGACTCTAAAATAAATTCATTAAAATTTTTAAAAGTTTTACTCAAAAACCGGATCTGGATGAAGATATAGTCGAGTCACTCGAATTCAAATAACTAATTTGGTAAAATTGGCGTATTCAAAGTAATTTTTAACCTTACAAAAACAACTTCGCAAGATAAGCCTCAAATTGTACAGCTGTTAAAGGTTTTCAAGAGAAAAAAATTAGTCCAAGACTAATTCAATTTAGCAAGCAAAGCAAGTCCATCTTGGTCAACAAAAATGACACAGGCTTCTCGAACTTACAAACCAAAGAGACCCATACTTTTCAGCTACGCAATAATCTATCAGTCAGTTGAACGTTGGCTTACTTTAACAACTTGATAGAAAAACCGATCTAGTTGGCATCTAGAAACTAGGATTGATTCGGAAAAATCGCACAATTTTCCAGAGTTGCCTCTTACTGTAAAGACCTCTATCAGCGGTGCTCAAACTTCTTTAGCAAGCGAACCTTTTTGCTTCTTTAAAATAATGGTGGACTCTATTAATTTTAAAAGCAAAATTCAGAAAATATAGAACAATACTTAAACAAATAAAGCAATGAATTGTCACCAAAATCAAAAATATTTTATTTATTTCTGTAGTCCTCAGACCATTGGAAAATTGCTGACAGTCCCCTGTTTGAAAACCATTACACTAAAATGTCAAATACGCAAAAACGATTTTCGAACAAAAGAATTTATCAAGATAATTACGAAATTCCCAAAAAAAAGATTTTTGTAACTTCAAAAACTCAGTTTGGTTTGTTTTTACCTATAGACGAAAATAAAAATTATCACATAAGGCATTTTTTGTGAACAAGATACTGCGCTCAAGCAAAAACTTTATGTTTAAAGTGTTTTTTCATCTCTTATAGATATTAAATAATTTTTGGCGCCGAATTAATTGAAAGATTTACCTTATAAATTTATAAATCTTTTTTTATGCAGATGGAAAATACATTCTCAAATTACTAGCAATAGGCTTACATTCTAGACTAGCCTAATGAAAAGATTCATTCGTAACAGTTAGACTAACTAGTGTCAACACTCCTGTTTAAAAAATTTGGGCGGGAATTAATACAGTTAAATTCAAAGTTACCTAAAATAATTCCCTGCCTTGTTTCCAGTGATGGTCTTACAAAAAAGGGGTCCCGATGCAAGAAAAATATGGGGGCACTTCTTAGTGTTCAGAAAAAAGTGATCTCTAAAAAAAGTCATCACTTTAGGGGTGCACCGTCATTGTGCTACTATAAAGAAAGATAGCAACATCTTACTTAAACGGAGGCACTTTTTGACGTTTTTTAGGGGGGGAGGCGGTGTGGCAGCACCACTCGCACCGTACTAAAGCCATCAATGCCTGTTTCAATTTTGATTTCAATTTCAAATGCTAAGTTTACGGCCAACAATCAAACTTACTTTGAGTTGCTAAGAATTATTAATAAATTTTGGTAGACCCTGCTGCGGGTATACATATTTTAACAATAAAACTAGAAAATAACAACTTGGATCTTGGATGTATTTTTTGAAAACAAAAAGCAATGAACTCGAGAAAAGGCCAACTTGCAAGTTTTCAAATATAACAATATTTTTTTATATTGATTTCGCAGTTTTTGTGCTTAAAAACGAAATCCTGATTTCATTTTTATGTTCGTGATATTTTAAAGTTTTGGGGTGTGCTGGCACTACAATCACAAAAGCTACAACAATTTTTATTTTCTTTTAATTCATTTGTCCCTTTACATTCGAGTTCGGTGCAAATCTGTCCGTTTTCTTAGAGGAGAATAATAAACTCAGTGAATGGACACGATTTAAGATTCGAGCGTGCAAGAGCACCGGCAGATCTCCTTAAGTGCATGTCGCTCGTATTTGGCATCCGATGAATTCGGTCGAAATTTTATTTATTTGAAGGAGATTGGTGCGGCTTCGATTTCAAAGAACCTTCTCGATGTTGCCGTTTGATGGTTGGATCGCTCTCTGGAGTCGAAGTTGAACCGGCAGTCGATGGGTATTCGAGAAAAGCTTGTTCTCCCAATAAATTCAACTCTTGCTCTAAAATCAAAATAACAGACAATGGGTCAAAAATTGACCCAACTATTGCCTAGGTCTGGCATTTCCAAATCCTGAATTGGCGCACAAATGCGCTCCGAGAATAGGCAGATGGGCCAAAATATAAAAATAATACCATTAATTAGGTACACTA
Source organism: Diplosoma virens (assembly GCA_963680785.1). Classification (NCBI taxonomy): domain Eukaryota; kingdom Metazoa; phylum Chordata; class Ascidiacea; order Aplousobranchia; family Didemnidae; genus Diplosoma; species Diplosoma virens. The sequence continues at coordinate 20,751,074 of OY796886.1, read as the reverse complement.
CCAACTAAATAGCAAACCAAACCTTTTAATTATATTCATTCCAATGCCAAAGCATGACATCAGTTTGCGATGCCCAAATTCGCATAAAGCGCCTGGGAAGCATAACTACTTTATACGTGGCACTATAAGGCAGACCTCCTGCCTGAATGGAAACCACAAGACTTCATTTTATGATTTCTGTCCGAAGTGAGACAAAATAGTTTAATAATTTTTAAGTTGCGCCCCAAGCATAAAAGTTTGGCAACCTTTGGTCTGGCATTGTGGAACGGGGTAAAACTGTTTTGTATAGTGGGGAGGTTGCGCCAGCCAATGGTTAAAATTTATTAAAGTTTCTTTAACTATTTCAACAGCTCGTACAGTTAACTTTTTTCAATTTGTTCTAAATCTTTACAATAGCTGAAGATATCTAATTGAAATAAGAAAAAATTTGAAAAAATTCTTTGTTGAACAGAATTTTAAAAAAACCAATGGCATTAACAAAACGATTAACTCTTAAACATTTTTTGATAGTCTTTACAAAAACTGTTTTCTTTAGAAATCTTTCGGCCTACTTTCGTCAGAAGAAATCGTTGGCAATGACGAACTGCAAGAAAAATGTGGTTTATGTGGAAAAAAAAGTGGTATATAATGTGTATAATGATAATGACAAACTGCAAAAAAATGTGATATATAAACCACATTTTTCTTGCAGTTCGTCATTGCCAATGATTTCTTCTGACGAAAGTTGGCCAAAAGATTTCTTAAGAAAACAGTCTTTGTAAAGACTACAAAAAAAAAGTTTTTTCTTGCAGTTCGTTCATTGCCAACGATTTCTTAAGGATTGGAATACATCAAAAGTAACGACGTCTCTGATTGGTTAGAGAAGGAGAGCAAGCGATTGGTTGCGCGCTCACTTGCGCCGCAAGCGAGAAAGTTTCAGTCCATAGACGACCTCTTTCTGGCGACAAAGAGACAAAGAGCGTTGCCAAATGAAAAAATGATGCAGGACGATCATCTTTTTATCTGGCAACGCTCGAAGTTACCTTCATAGGGTCAAGTCCAGGGGCGGATTAGCCCGGCGGAAATTCGAGAATTTTCCGGTGGGCCGCTCGACTGTGGGCCGGCCAGCGATTCACTGTGCTGCCTCAAAACTAAAGAAGCTAACAAATTATGAACCAGATCCACACATAATGATTTCGCAATTATTTTTCAGTAATTGTATTTTTGTATAGCCTACCGTATCTATAATTTTCTTATTGTGATTTGTGACTGTCGTGACTTGAGTTAAAATAATAAATAAAGCGTCAGTGGTAACTTCTTTCCCTAATTTGCAGTACGATGACATAATAAAGAGTCGCAGGAGAACTGACATCGTGTGTGCAACATAGTTGTTTACCATCCATTCTCCAGGCCTCCCTAAATTTTAAGTATTGGAAAAAGAAACGAAAAAGCGGAAAGGAGGAGCTGAGAAAGAGCGTGAAAGAAAGAAAAATAAATTGAAAGAAATTGCTGCTAAATGTACGAACATTCAGGAAGCATTTGCAAGAGCAAGTACCTCAACGGAAAGCCAAACAACAGTTAATCCCGCTTTGCTATTAGAATATCAAGATCAGCATCAGTCTGTAAGTTATCATGATGTACCAGCATCAAATTTAGTAAATCAAAATTGCTCTGACATATCTATTCCGCCAGTATCAGAAAGCGAAGTCCAGACTGTGTATACTGATAAACCAGAATCAGACAGCCTCAGTCACAATAATCCTGAAGTATGTTCTGCTCTCCTAACGCAAGTTTCAGAAGTTCAACGAGATCAGTCTGTAATTTATTCTGTGAGAGCGTATCACTCGTGGTTAACGAGATAAATTAACCGAATATTTTGAGTTTCACCCACATCAACCAGAAACAACATATTCAACGCTACAAATGTGTACTTCCGACCTGATGATCTGGAGGTTGTTTGCACAATTATGGCTCTCGTATTGTCAGGCTCTATTTTGCAATCTTTGCATTGCATATGGTATTATTACTAGTAGCAATCAGAACCCCAGCAAATTTCTAACGGGTTTCAATTTGTGGAAACACATTTACCAAAGAATTGATGAACACGAAAGTTTAAAAACACAAGGCATGTGTTGAAGCTCACATACGATTAAGAAGTAATAAGACAGTGGTAAACCTACTTACTTTCAGTGAAACATTATTACACAACAAACAGGTCATGCAAAGAAGGTAACTTCTCGACAGAGTCGTCTCCATTGTGAAAATAATTGGAAAACGAGCTATAGGGTAACAGGGACTTCGGAAGCGGTGTCTACCTTATGTGATAAAAAAGTTGATCACGGAACATTTTTAGAGACTGTACTTCTTGCGAAGTACGATAACATTCTAAAGTGTCATTTGGAAAATGTTATTAAAAAATGTTCGCAAAACAAATCCGACAAGCACAAGCATAACCGTGCAAACAGAAATACATTTATCTTCAAAACTACTGTTAACTTTATCATTGCTATTATAATCTAAGCTAATGAAAGAAGAAATTTCAAACTCGGTTAGAGAAGCAGGCATTTACTCAGTTCAAATTGATTCAACTCAAGATATAACTTCAACAGACAAATGTTCAGATATTTTACGCTTTGTTAGGGAAAACGTCGAAAAACGACTTCTTGCCGTTGTTGACAGACATTCGGCAACTGGAGCAGACCTGTGCAATTTGTTGAAAGAAGTTTTGCAAAAGCAAACATAGACGTTTCCAAATGCATCTCCGGCAGTACAGATGGAGCATCAAACATGTTGGGGCAATATAATGGATTTACAGCTTTTCTTGAAAAAGAATCTCCTGGTCACATTCGCACATGGTGCTATGTCCACGTTCTCAATTTGGCTCTCTGTGATGTTATTACGACTAATCATGCATCCATATCTCTATCATCCATGGTAGTTCAAAAGGTTGGAGTGTTTTTTCGGGAATCATATTTGTGAATGGACATGTGGAAAGAGCAGATGAGCCAAAGACATGGTCATGATATTCAGAGTAGGTTAAACTTGATTGGGGCAACTAGATGGTGGTCTAAGCACGAAAGTCTTTTAAACATTTTCGGCTCATTTAAAAATAGTTCCAGCGGCATGTTCTGCGATATAATTGAAGTTCTGTATTGTGTTTCTACTTCTGAAAAGTTAAGTGTGAAAGCGCGGTTTGATGCCAGTGTCATGTTAAATAATATAATTCGATACCGACATGTTTTGACAGCCGTTACTTATCTACGCATCATGAAGATAATCTCTGCACTTTTAAAGTACTTGCAGACCTCTAACTGGATTTCATTAATGCTTTTAATATGATGGAAGCTACGAAAAAGAATATTCAACAGATTTATCGCAATTTCGCAATGGTTATAACCAAAACTGATCATTTTGTTCGACATACCAATGAAGTTTTGGAAGAAAGTGGATGTGATGTCTTGATTGAAAGCAGCTTTCCTGCTGAACGGGTTCGAAAAAGTAAAAATGAACCTTTGGATGAATGTCTTTCAGACTCGATGAAAAAGTGAAAGATGACGAAACTCGATGCTGGCTTAATAACACCACTACCAGCATCTGATTCAGGCAGTGAGTGCACTACTGAGTCTGGGGTAGTAAAAGGATAAACCCTCGGCCCCAGTCCTGCTTGTGTCTGACCTGGAGTGGATGCCCTTCAAACGACGACGACGACGAATGAAAAAGTTTGAGATCGATGTACATAACAGAATTCTAGATCAAGTGGTTCAAAGTTTGCATAGAAGATTTGCTACTCATAAAAAGTTATATGCTGATTTAAGTTAGTTCAATCCCAAACGCTTTTCTGAAACAGTTCTTCATGGGATTTCTATCTCAGCTGTAAATGTGATATGCAACCTTTTTCCAAATACAAGTTCAGATGCTCCTGTTTAGTAAAATCTTCGGCAAGAGCTCTTGGATTTCGCATCACAAATGGCCGGAATTAAAAAGATTTTACCTGAGCACTGCACTGAATTAGATGAAGCAGGTGATCATTTTTTTGATATTAGTATTGATAAACTATTTACAGGTTAATGTTTCGACCTTTTATTTCACTGATGATACAATCCGAGCCTAAAGTTACTTGATGCCTTTTTTCCATACCGATGGAAATGTTATTATTCTATCAAAATATTGTTCTGATATTATCATTCAGCACTTTTCGCAGGTCAAATGTGCTGATACTAATAAATTTTCTTTCATATAACTTAAATTTTAATTTGAATTTTAAAAAACAGATGACGCAGATGTGAAAGCCCCAACATTCGAAAATGTCGATCCCAAAATTGTTTTCTATGCTGTTATACTGCGATTTGGAGATATAGAATGTACTGCAGAAGTGATCCTCTTCTATATCAGGCATACAAAGAAACCCTTACTCTTTCCGTTACACAAGTTGGTTGTGAAAGAACCTTTAGCAAGCTGAGATATGTAAAGAACCGTTTAAGAAATCAACTTAGCGAAGATCGCTTGGATTCCCTTCTTTTGATGTGCGTCGAACGAGACGTTTTGTTACGCATTTCGAACTTTACGATCATCGACGAACTAGCAAAAATGAACGCAGAAATGCGAAGACTATTGCTCTATAAATAGTGTTTGATACTGTTTGTTTTTTAATTCTAAATATTCTTTTTTGAAATGGGCTAAATATGTAGTTTGTAAGATGAACCGTGCAACGTTTTGGTAAGATTTGCAATTAGTTGTCAAAAATAGGCCGGTTTTATTTCAAAGTTCCCGGGCCGGTTGAATTTGCTAAGCCGCCCCTGGTCAAGTCTAATTCGAAAAAAAAACGATTGGAGTGAGACTAAAAAGAAACAAAACCAGTTCTCTAGAGATAAAAGAAAAAACGCCGCGCAAATTGTTTTTGCGGGCCCAAGTGGGCCTAAAATTTTTTGAATTTTTTAAAATTTGTCAAGATGGTTAAGGAAAACTTAGTTTCTCTTAAACCAACTACTTTCTCTCAAAAACTAACCCTGTATCTCCCTAAAACTAACTCTCACTCCAATCGGTTTTTCTTCAAATTAGACTCGACCCCTTCATAGCAGAGATGAGCGTGGACCGGATTCGAAACCGTATTGAGGCGGTTTTTGGTCGGAGCCGGATAATCCAAACTGCCATTTATTGTAACTTAGGATCGGGTCGGACTGTCGGATCTGACGGTCAAAACGCATTATTCTATATTCTACTACATTGCTTTTTTAAGCAATTATTTAGAAGTTTAAGTGCCAGCAAATCAATTATTTCTAATTCAGTAATTTTCCATTTCTCGTGGTCCGGATATTAAACCCGTCAAATAAGAAATAAAATCTTTCAGTTATTCAGCCACTACTAGATAAACCAGTCAGTCAGTTTGATATACGGCCAGTAAATTACCGAATTGTTAGGTACTGTTTTCTGTGCTGCTTCTACTCCAAATATATGACAAAAAAATAATAACGTTGATGTAAGACCAATAAATTGATTAAATTGTTTTCTGTAAGCTTACATTTTAAGATTACTTTAAGTATTGCCTGCAAAGTTGTGGTATGAATCAAAAATTAATAAATATAGAAATTACAATGATGAAAAATCGCATAAAATATTAATAGCCTAATTGTTTTCAAACTGATTAAAAACCAACATTAAATAAAATAAAAACAGAATAAAAGTAGTCAAAAAAGTACATTAACCTTAAAAAATAGTTATAGTCAGAAGACTGGGGATAGTTAAATTAACTCAGTTTTTATTAACGATTTAGGCTACTGCTTGCCACTGTACCCTGCATTTGAGCTAGTCAATCTTCAAATTAACTAATAAAGTTATCACAGTTATTTTGTTTAATACTGATGAGAAATGTGTGTAACTGGCTGAGATTTATTTATTAAATGTTTTCTTCTTGAAATAAGTTATAAAATTGTAGTTTATTAAAAAGATATGTATTTTATTGCCAATTCTTAATGTAATTTTAGCTGTTGCTTAATATTATATCAAATTTGTTCTTTTTAACCATAAAACTTACAGTATATCAATTGTTTGAAAATTATATATGAATTAGTTAATAGCTTAATTAGCTACCCTATAACTTATTTTAAAAATCCGGATATGGCATTTTGATAAAACTTATAAAAAAAATAAAAGCAGCATTGTACCGATAATATGCATTGATTTTTTTTTTTGACAAAATTGAAATTGTTAAATAATTTGATAAAGATTGTTTATTTACATAATTAACTAAAAAAACAGGTATTTATGTTTATATTACTGAAACCGCTCAATAATTTTTCATTTATAAAAAAAAAAACTTTATTCTCGATTTGTACAGCTGAAAATCTGATAATCCATAAGAATTAAATAACATGTGGGTTTATTTTTTTTAAATAATACTGCTTTGCGATTGATCTAATTTTATGAATGTATGACGTATATAAAGTATTGATTCAGAAAGTTATGTTTGACAATATGAATGCTTGAATTTTGCTATTTGAACTTAATATTTGTCTTAATTCATTATTTGTTTTTCAATTTATATAATGTTTTTATTAAGCTCTTTATTTTGTATATGGAGTAGTGAAGTGCAAATACGCGACTGACCCAAGATTAATTCCATACTTTGGTTAAAATTGGAATAGATGTTGGATAGAATTATAAATGTATATACGGTTACTTGCTTATATAAAAGGGGTGGCCAAAGTGTGGCTCTTCGGACCCTTGCTTGCTTGCGGCTCTTTGAACCTTTTAAAAAATTGAAAAATTATATGCGAAATCTGAGAATGATTTTATGCAACTACCTTTTTTTTAGAGAACACCACAATTTATGGGACGAGAATAAGGAAATACGATGCCTTTTTTTTTAGAGAACACTGTAAATTTGGGACCAAAAGTGGGAAATCTGAGGATGATTTCAAGTGAGAACCTTTTTTTTATCAGTAAAGGAGTAAATAAATTCATGTTTTTAGATTTTTGGCTCTTTAAAAGTTTGGTTTTATGATATGCGGCTCAAACACGATATAGGTTTGGCCACTGGCCACCCCTGTTATGTAACCTTAAATCTTTCACTAATTGTAAAATAATTAACGATTGTGAAACCAAAAAATTTTTTCGGGCTGATTGGACTGTCAATTTTGCATATTTTGTTGCACTCGGATCGGATTGGATTATCATTTTGAAAAGTCGGATTAAATTCGGAGCTAAAAAACACGTCCGCTCATCTCTGCTTCATAGAATCTCTTGAACCATCTCTTTGACGCTAGAAAGAGTTCGTCTATGGACTGAAGCTTTCTCGCTTGCGGCGCAAGTGAGCGCACAACCAATACGCGATTGATCGCGCGCTCTTTCTGCGTGCCCTCTATCTCAAACCAATCATGGTGGGTGGTCTTTTCGTCCAACGACGCTTGGTCCACGTCTTCTTGTCCAACGACTTTCGGTCCAATTTCAAAGAAAAGAAGTCTTGTTAAGAGAACCCTAACCCTAACCCTTATTGGACAAAAAGACGTGGACGAATTGTCGTGGTGGTGGTGGTGGTGGTTTTACCCGACCCATTCCTAGGGATGGGGGCGCGGATCAATTCCGCGGAATCCCAATAGTCGGGCGACTCCCCACGGACGGGACCAGAGGTCTAGAAGAGAAGGGGTGTGCCCGAAAATGGCCCGACGCAGAGGGTCTAGTACAGGGCGGTCGAGCACGAGATGTGAGAGATCCTGTGGTTCAGAACCACAGTTGCTGCAAGAAGGAGTCTCGGCTCGACCAACCCTGTGGAGATAAGAGTTGAGGAGAGTGCTGAGCCCGTTGCAGCGTAAACGGGAGAGAACACAGCGAGCGGAGCGAGGGAGAGTAAGCTCCTCGGGAGATACTGTAGGGATTTGGTGTTGAAAGAAACCAGATTGGACACTGCATCTCCAACTGGTGTAGAGGGATAGTCGTTGGGAGGAGATAAGGGGTGTGAGGGATATTGATATATACTGGAGGGATCGAGAGAGGCACCGGCTTTAGCTAGAGAGTCAGCTAAGTCGTTACCTGGGAGGGAAGAGTGACCAGGTATCCATTGTAGATGGACAACCTTGGATTGAGATAGAGAGTTAAGAAGAGATTGGGTATTAGATAGGGATTTTGGGGTTAAATATGGGTAGAGAGAGTTGATAGGACAGATAAAGAGTCGGAAAAGAAGGTGATAGAGTCGAAATTACATGTCTTGGAGTGAGAGATACACCACTCAAGAGCATGTAGGAGAGCGAAGGTTTCATCACTATAACTGGTAGCCCAGAGACCTGTCGAGAAGGAAAGCGAGGTAATAGTGAAACACTTTGTACACTTGATGTGTATCCCTGCACCACCCTGTCCCAGCCCGCCAGGCACCGAACCGTCAGTCCAGGCAGAGATATCGCTGTGAGATAGAGTGGAAAGATGGGAGGTAGCTGCAGTGTTGCAAAGGGAGGGGGGGTCTTTGCGAGAACATGGGAAGGAGAGGTGGAGTGAGATTGTGTAATTAGATGGGGCAGACCAGGGGGGTTTAGGAGGGCAGAGGATTAGTGGTTCACGGGTGAGATGTAGGTTAGGGGTAAGGTTATGTGATCTGGAGAAGGATCTCCATGAGCTCTTTTTGAGACGTGTACGGGGGTTAGAGTTCGCAAGAGAGGCTGTGGGAAAGGTGGGAGGTAGACGGAGGGCTCGTTCAAAGAAGGAAAGGGATTGGTGAGTGAGTGTGATTCGTAGTGGAGGTAGAAGTGCTTCTAAATGAAGTAGAGGAATGGGAGTGGACGATAGACAACCTGTGATTACTCTACAGGAAGATCTATGCATCCTCTCCACGGAGGTGATGTGAGTAGGAGATGAGAAGGGAAACCACCCTGGGGAAGCATAGGTGAGGATGGGGCGAATGAAGGCTTTGTATAGGGTACATAAGGATTCTTTTGATGGACCCCAGGAGGCAGAGGCAATGGAACGAAAAGCACGGAATCGGCTGTGAAACTTTTTCCGTAAGGATAAGACGTGATATTTGAAAGAGAGAGTGCGGTCGAAGGTTACACCGAGAAAGGTTGGACGAGGGTTGAATTTGAGAGGGGTGTTAAGAATGTGCAGAGAGGGTTGTATACGTGATTGGTAGGGGTCTAAGCTGAAGAAGGATGTTTCACATTTGAGGGGGTTGAGAGGAAGGCGCCATTTTGAGGACCATTTCACCAGTCTGTTGAGGGCAGCTTGTACTACAGCGGTTGCACACTCAACACTCGGGGAGGAGGCCCAGATGGCTAGGTCATCTTCATAGAGAGAGGTCTTAACAGATGCAGGAAGAAAAGTGGGAAGATCATTGATGTATAAAGAGAAGAGAACTGGTTCTAGAACCGAACCTTGGGGAACTCCTCTTCGGAGACGGAAAGGACGACTGTATGAATTACAGATACGGACTTTCGAACGGCGATCTGAGAGGTAGGATCGTATCCATTCGACAAAGCAAAGAGGAAGATCTAATGAGAGGAGTTTAGAGAGTAGGGCAGAGTGCCAAACTGAGTCAAAAGCTTTCGCAAAATCCACAGTGGCAAGGATTGTACGTGCGCCTGGCTTAGATTGGTGGAAGGAATCTGCGATTGACTGTGAGAGAAGGAGAACCTGGTCTACAGTCGATCTACCAGGTCTAAAACCAGCTTGCACGGGTGAGAGAATGTCGTGTAGTTCGAGAAAATAGGTTAGTCGTCCTAAAACCATTCTTTCGAAGAGTTTGGAGGTACATGAAGTGAGAGAAATGGGTCTATATGAAGAAGGTGAGTCAGAGGGTTTTCCGGGTTTGAGAATGGGAATGATTGTTGATTGTTTCCAAGCAGACGGGAAGGTGTGTGTTGATCAAGAAAGGTTGAAGATGTATAGAAGAAAATTTAACGCAGATTGTGGTAGGTGGGATAGAAGAGGGTAGGTAATTTGATCAGGGCCAGAGGAGGTTGAGGTTGAGAGTTGAGAGATAGCTGTAGAGAGTTCAATTGAGGAGAATGGTTAACAGAAAGTGGAATGCAGGGTGTTGCAGTGTGCAGTTCTGATTTGCTTCATTTGGGCTTTCTCGGTGCTTCGAAAAGGTTTTGGGGTTTGGGTAGAGAAATGGGACTGTAGGTGTGAGGAGAGATGGTTGGCACAATCTACAGGGGTATGGCAATTTGAGAAATTGGGAAGGTCAGAAGTAGTTGGGGAGGGGGAGCCAGAGATGGAGCGAAGTAGAGAAAAGACTTCGCTGGGACGGGTTTTAGGAGAAAGGCTAGAGCAAGTATTCTGCCATGACTTGGCTTTAGCCTTATTAATCACAGTGGAGGTATATCTGGAAGTAGCGATATAGTGCTGGCGGTCTTCTTCGGAACAGTGTGCCTTGGTAAATGCCTTTCGACGTTTTGCGACGGCATCTGCGACTTCAGGAGACCTCCAGGCTTTAGCAGGACGGTTGATGCTGCCGAAAGGAATGGCAGAAGTGGCAGCATCATTGAGGAGTTTGGTAAAGGTGTGGGTGGCTTCAGAAAGAGAAAGTGTTGTAAAGTTAGAGGGAGTAGGGCAGTGGGTATCAATATAAGCAAGGTATTCATCCCAGCGAGCTTTATTATAGTTAAATGAGGGGGGGCGGTGGAAAGAGTTAATTATAGGGGAAGTGGGAATAGTGATGGAGATAGGAAGGTGATCTGAGCCGAGGTCCGGAAGGGTCTGCCATGTGCATTTAGAGGCTATTCGGGCAGGAACTAGAGAAAGATCAGGGGAAGAGCGGTTTCCAGTGGCACGGTGTAGTAGGGTGTGGTGTTCGGGGTTGTTAAGAGGTAAAAGATCAGAGGAGAGGAGCCAATCAAACAGATCTTTGCCTGAATGGTCTTCCGGTGAGTGGGAGTCCCAGGATGAATGATGGCTGTTAAAGTCGCCAAAGATGTAAGTGGTAGGAGATGATGGTAGGAGAAAGGGTGAGAAGGATTTTGGGCGAGAGTCGGAGGAAGAGGAGCGGATAGGAGGGACGTAGACGTTGAAAAGATGTATGGGGGCGGCTCCTTTTATTTTAACTGCGATAGCTAAATAATCGGAGCTGGGGTCGAGGGAGGAGAGGGATTGTGTGGAGAGTGAAGAGTAGGATAGACCGTTTTTGACAAGTATCAGAACACCTCCTCCTAGGTTTCCCGTAGAGTTGGTAGTTCCTTTCCTCGTCATAAAACGGTTCTTTTGTAGGGTTTTGTAGCCTGGTATACGGAAGGTGGAGTCAGAGGAGAGGTGTGACTCTTGTATAAAGATGAGATCGTACTGATTATGAGAGAGAAAGTGTAGGAGTTCAGTACGACGTGGGCGAATCCCATTAGCATTCCACTGTAGGATTCGGAGGTTGTTTCGAGAGGGAGAGGAAGGATGAAATGAGGATTGTGTGAGAGGAGAGGTGGTTTGTTGGTTTGAGGAGAAGGAGTAGTAGATGCTGTGGGAGGATAAGTATAAATTAGTTGGGGGTAATTAGGAAGATAGGCAGGATTATTCGAGGTGGTTTTGGGGGAGGATTTAGTTTTTGAAGATATGGTTTTGTGGTTGTTTGTGAGTGTAGGTGGGGGATTTGGAGTGTGAGAGGATGGAGATACAGAAAAGAATGAGGATACGGGATTGGAGTGTGAGAGGGAGGGGGGTGGTTGAGAAGAGGATGGGCACATTGGGCAAGTCCAAGAGTGTCCCGGGGAGATTTTGCGGAAGTCAGCGGGAGAAAGACCAGAGCAGGAGAGGTGTACCCAGAGAGAACAGCCGGTACATTGTATTGATCTGTTTCCCCAGGTGACTCTACGGGAGCAGACAGAGCAGGGGTCTATAGGGCCAGGGTTGGGGTGAATGTCACCGCTGATAAGAAGAAGTATAGAGATAAGAATCAGCGGTGAGTGGGATGAGTAATGAAGAGGTTTGGGGTGGAAGGAGAGACGAGGAAGAGATGTCCGAGAGAGAATAGAAGGGGTGGGGGGGCGGTCAATTGGGTTAAAGAGTGCTATCCACATGTGACCGCGCATTGGACAGCAGGGATAAAAAATGAGAAGAGTTGTCCAAGGGAGAATCGCCCGAGGATGAGACCCTCGGGGAATTGACAAGCCATTTCGACCCTCCCCAGTGCAGGGAAGGGGACTGCACCACCACGTTGAGGTGGCTTGTCGTTGGTGCAGACGAATTGTCGTCGGACGAAAAGTCGGTACACGAACAATCATAGACGTCGTTACTTTTGATGTCTTCCAATCCTATACAAACTTCGTTTTTTTTTGCAATTCGTCATTGCCAACAATTTCTTCTGACGAAAGTTGGCCGAAAGATATCTTAAGAAAAGAGTCTTCTTAAAGACTACCAAAAAAAAACTAAAAGATTGATTGGTTCGTCAATACCATTGATTATTCTTAAACAAGAAAAAAATTCAAATTTTGACAACTATACTCCATTTCTTCGGTATAAATTTATCTTTACCCGTTGCATTTAAATTTGGCGAGCGCTCAACTTGTAAGTTATTTGCACCTCAGATTTTTAATGAATCAAGTATCACGCCCGAGGACAATCGGATACAATTCACAATCTCGAATTAAGACGATCAAGCAACAGACTAAAAAATCAAACAAATCTTAATTTTTGCAGTGACATCCATTGCGCGCGATAGAAGGCGCGTATCGCGATTTTAAAACTGAACTTTTCAAAGGGGCAAAAAGCAAAACTTTTTTTGAAAAGATGTTGTTTTTAAAACCTCACCAACTTTGTCTCTTTTACACCACTCGTCATTGTTGAATGAAATGCAACTGAAACAATTATCTTTGAGGTCCGACATTTTTCGTCTCACCGAAGCAGCTTGCAAGGAGTCAAAAACTTCTCTGCAATGCAAAGTGCACACGTTGTTGTTTTCATGAAAATCACGACTGAGAAATAAAGCCTGGTTTACACCGTGTACCGACTTTTCGTCCGACGACAATTCGTCCACGTCTTTTTGTCGAATAGGCTTTAGGTTTCGGGTTAGGGTTAGGGTTCCCTTAGCAAGACTTCTTTTCTTTGAAATTTGGCCGAAAGTCGTTGGACAAAAAAAAATAGGACAAAAAGACGTGGACTGAAGTGTCGTTGGACGAAAAGACCGCCCACCGGTTTACACCTAGTGTAAACGTTCGGCGTACTTGCTTGTTTATTGAATTCGGGCGTAGACGCTCGCTCGCCGAACTTCAAGAAGCAAAAATACGCCGGTCGAGTCTAATTTGAAAAAAAACGATTGGAGTGAGAGTTAGTTTTAGGGAGATACAGGGTTAGTTTTTGAGAGAAAGTTGTTGATTCAAAAGAAACTAAGTTCTTCTTGAGCATCTTAACAAATTTTAAAAAATCCCTAAAATTTTAGGCCCACTTTGGGCCCGCAAAAACAATTTACGCGGCGCTTTTTTCTCTTTTTATCTGTTAGAGAACTAGTTTTGTTTTTTTTTAGTCTCACTCCAATCGTTTTTTTTCGAATTAGACTTGACCAAGATAGGCCAGGACCGAGTATGCCAGGCTTAGAACTCACTCGCTTTGAAAGTCACAGAAGGTTGATTTCAAAATGTTTTTTTGGATAGTTTCTTGTGCTTTTATCGGTAATTCTTCGTTTTGTCGCAGCGCTATGACCTCCGAGAAAATGCTGAACAAGGTAGTGAATGTTGGAATGATTATATACTGGATAAATCCTGAAAGCGAAAATTTTAAGTTGACCGCGACTTTTTTAACGTAAAAAGAGCTTAAACTACTGTACTATATGACACACAAATTTGTTTAATCTAGTAGTTCGTAGAAGGTAAATTTTACCGGTTTTTACTAGTTTTGATTTATTCTAATTCTGAATTATATTCGGCTCAAACTAAGTACCTTAAATCAATCTTTTTAAGTCACAAAATAAGAATCGATTTACCAATTTGCGACTGAGCCACTTTTGAATTTTCACGATCACAAAGAGGAGAAATAGGAAGGTCCAACTCCTTCTCTTTATCTCCTTGGGCGAAATATTCAAACATCAATCTTTGTGTCCATCTGCAAAAAAAAATTTCAAAAAGCAAGTTTTGATATTTGTTTGTTAGTTTCTGTTTAACCGACACAGCTAAGGCTCGGAGTTTCTATTTAGTTTCTGTTTAACCTATTGCATTCTTGGACAGAACACAAAAAATTAATTTTGGAACATTGCCATTATAAACAGACCCCGCTGTGTACCCAAGAACAGCCAAGATAGAAACACTTCCCTCAATTTCTTGAACGAGAAGCCAACGCCCGGGCGCACCCAGAAGGGAAGCAGAATCATGCACGATCAAATACCAGAGATAAAAAATGATCCGGAAAGTTGATACAATCATTGCGATACACGTAAAAAACAGGGTTTCTTCAAGAAGTCACCGTAAGCGATTGTTGTTCGTGAAACTAACCCGGATCTCCCTGCGCTTGCTATCGCTTCTTCAGAGATCCTTTTTCTCTTAATTTCTTCTTTATTCCATCCTGGTGATGGAAAGCGCGTTAGTTTTTCCGAAAAAACTGCTTGCGGTGACTTTTTGAAGAAACCCAAAAACTACAGGACCTACCCACCACCATGAACGGGGCTGAAGTGCATAAGCCAGTAATGAAACGGAAGTAACATCAGTACCAAATTTAGAGGCACATCATCAAGTTTGTGCAGTCTGGTGAGATATCTTTAAGTCACCACGATAGCGTAGTGCAGGGGTGGGTAAACATTTTAGCTCGCTGGCCGCATTCGAAAGTTGAATTTGTTTGTGGGCAGCACTATGGTGTTCTCTAAAAAAAGCCTTCATTTTGATTCTGTCATGGATTTCCTGATCTTCGTACCTAAAAATCAGTGATCGCTAAAGCAACGATCTACGATTTGGTTGAAAACAAAAAACAATTAATAATCTTTTAATTATTTGTTTGAAGCCTTCGCGGGTCACACAGAAGGTCGTTGCGGGCCGCAGTTTGCCCACCCCTGTCAGTGTGTATAGCAGTGTTTCTTAAACCATGGATCGCGACCCAAAAGAGGGTTGCCAAGGCTATGCGGGTGCGTCGCGAAGGCTTGTAAATTATCGCGCGTAAACGAAAAAGATCTGTGCGCAGAAGATTTGAGAAGTGAAGAACCTTCTTGAATTGTTGTTACGAATTTAAGAAGAAAATGAAAAAAATCGGAATCAGATTCGAGGTGAAGACTTTTTTTTTTCTAGAGAACACTAGATTTTGGTGATGAAAACCAAGAAACCTGAGACGGATCCGAGGTGAAGACCTCTTTTTTTTTTTTAGAGATCACTACGTTTTCACCACGCTCAGTCAAATTTACTTGGGTCGCAGTCATGTTCGCAAATCGTTGTTTTTAGCGATTTTGGGTCGGCGAAAAAAACCGAAAAGAAATTGGGTTGCGTGAGAAACACTGGTGTAGAGCGATGTAGAGCAGATCGGAAGCAAGTTTTGGTCGCTTGTATGAACCGAAACGTATCTGACGTGCAAAACATAGGTGACATAGTGTGAGTCGGGGTAAGGCCCACTTTCACACTAATATGCAAAAAGCACTTTTATAATAAACGCTGTACAATGTAGGCTTGATTTTGCACGGCGTTGAAGCACATATTTGGTTTCTAAAAGGGCTTAAATTAAAACAATTTTTAGTCAGCAGTTATTAAAAACTTGTCCCGCCCTGCGTCAATGACACAAGCTTTAAAGTATTTGTCACGTTCCATGCAACATCTCTGCCATTGTTCGGCGAGTCATTGATCGTTGATCGATTGAATGCAAACCCAAGTATAACGTTTCATACATAAGCTAACTATTTAAAAGAAGCGTTTTTCAATTAAAAACGAGATACTTACAAATAATGAATTTTCCACGGTTTCGCGGGATTGTTAAGATCGGCTGCATGAATGAGTAACGACATTGCTTTTGATCTTTCCAACCTAGTTACAAAGTCAAGAAATACTTATGAGCTCATTTGCAAGAGGCTTAATTTAGGCAGGTCACAATTCCAAATGAGAAATCCCAAATGTCAAAATCCCCTAACCCTAACTCTTATACAGAATCATCAAATAATTTCAAAAGGTAAAAAACACTGTGGTGGAGGAATGTGAACGGGATTTTGACATTCGGAATTTTCTACGGCACCGTATTTAGACACCGCATGGCAGAATGACATTAGTTAAATTTACTTATTGTGACGCAATTGCATAAAAAAATGAATGCATACTTACGGACATGAAAATAGTGTTTACTAGAACGGTGGTTTTATTATCATTTTATAGTTCTGAATATTATTAGAACAGCGATTTGTTAGATAGCAAATTATTATTTTATAAAAAATTTCTGTAGACCGCCTGAATAGATTGCTATGGACCCGCAGTTTAAAAACCCTGTACTAAAGCTTATGGATGAAGTGCACAACTACCGCTAATACTATTTTACCCTTTTTTTGTTTTAAAACAATGTTAAGGTAAACTAATATTATCGCAGAAGTGAGCATTTTGTCTTACTCTAAAAAGGCGCCGGGCAAATAGCACAATACGTTTTTTAGATTATGTGAAGCGCAACGCAACGTATTTTGAAAATCATATAAAGCGAAGCGCAAGTTGCGCAATGTGATTTTGAAATTCATGTAAAGCGCAATGTAGACTATTTAAAATTATATTAAGCGCGGCGCAACGTGATTTTTAAACCAATTAAAACGTAATGTACTTTTTCAAATCATAAGCGCAGCCCAATCGGTTTTCCAATCGCCTACATTGAGAAAAAAACTGAGAAAAAAAAGAAAGTACATTGCGCTTTTGCAAAATACAACTATATAAAGCGCAATTGATTAATTTAATTTTTGATGCACAGCGCAATAAAGCGCAAAAAGTTTTTTTATTTCTTGGTGCGCAGCGCAATTAAACGCAACTCTTAATTCTTTAACCTAGCGCGCAGCGCAAAGTGCGCAAACTTTTTTAAAAAAAGAGTGAAAGGGGAGCGCAACATCCAACACAATTGCAAACAACAAAGGTGACAAAACAAAAAAATGACAGAGAATGCAAGAGAAAGCTTAATAAAAGAGGTTTTTACGCAAATGATTTGGTACTGATGAGTGAAACGATGGAGAGTCTGAAGGAAAGGTTTCTAAAATGGAGAAACGCATTGGAGAGCAAGGGACCGAAAGCGAAGGTGATGGTGTCGGATCAGAGAGTGAAATCATACGGAGTATGATGCGGAATATGTGGCATGAAATAGACCCATGTGGAATATGTGGCAAAAAGGTGACTGTCAACTCAGTGCTATGTACAAAATGTGACCAATGGATTCATGAAAGGTGTTCTAAGTTAAAAAAAAAAAGTAACTCCAAGTGCGACAAAATTTTTTGTTTGTAATAAGTGGGGTAAAGTCACAAATGGTGCGGAAGAAATGCAACAGGAGGTAATATGTGATAAAGTAAAAACTGTAAAAGGATATTGCTATCTTGGCAATAGGTTAAATGCCAGTGGAGAATGTGAAGTCGCAGTAACTGCAAAAACTAGAGTGGAATGGAAGCAATTCAGAGAGTGTAGTGAGATACTGTTCGAAAAAAGATTCTCTTTGCAAATAAAAGGAAAGGTATATAAAATCTATGTAAGATCAGCTATGTCATATGGAAGCGAAACGTGGTGTTTGAGAGAAAATAAAGTAGTTCTTTGAGAAGAGGAGCAAGATCTATGGTGAGGGCGATGTGCGGTATAAAGTTGGTGAACAAGAGGCATACAGAAAAGCTAATGGACATGTTGGGATTGAAGAAAGCAGCAGATAAGCTAGCAAGGCGAATGGTATGAGGTGATATGGTCATGTTTTAAGACGACCTGGGGAAGATGTTTCGATGAAGGCAATGGTACATGAAGTGGATGGAAAACGTAAACAGGGTTAACCGAAGATGAAATGGAGGGAACAAGTTGAAGAAAAAATGAGAAAAATTGGTTTAGGGAAAGAAGATGCGGCAGATCGGTGTAGGTGGAGAAAACGTGTACGAAAAGTTGCGGAAGTACTAAGATCCATCGGGCCACCTCCATTTACTGGAGAAATTTAAACCGGATTGTTGTTGTTGAAAGGGAAGCGCAACTGCCACAATTGCGCAACTTGCGCTCTATCCACTTCTCTATTTTCGTTCATACAATTGCTTTTTCTTGCTTGAAAAACTTGCTCAAAAAGCAAAACTCAAAATATGACCAAAAATATGATTAGTGGTTTGCATTTATTCTTTTATATAAGAGACTTTAAAAAACGTTTCTTTTGAATATGGCTGAGGTATAAATCTGTTTAAGAATGGTTAAACTCCGGTCCTCGTGCAATTTGTCTCATGAAACTGGCAAAAAACTGCAATACTTATAAAGAGAAGTTTTTAGATAACCCTAAGACAATACAAGTGATACAAGTGACGGTCTCAATCTCGAGACCGATTCGGTTGAAAATGTTTTTATTCGGAAGCTTTTTTGAAACTCGAAGATTCGAATCAAACCAACGCAAAAATTGTTCAAACGAACAAAAATATTTTGGTACATTTTATAGACATAATAATTATTTTACGATTTCTTGAGGTACATAACAGAATCAATAGAATATCTGTTGAGAAAAATAAAATAGAAATAAAAGAAATTAACAGAGGCACCCAAAACGAATGCATCCGCGTAATCAACCCGTAAAAACTTACCAGCGCGGGCATTCAAGTCCCATTTCAATTTGTTTTATGTGATCGAAGTGATGACTCATATCAGTGGAAAGGACCATTTCAATTATCAAAGTACGGCAATCACTTAAAAAATTGAAAAATTATCACTTTAAAAGAAAACGAGACAAAACTATATTGAAAAAGGGTTTGAAGTTTAAAATTCATTGTAAAATTCAAATATTTATCTCATAAAACCTTGGCAATTTGGCAAAACGATAAACAGTATATGAAGCAAAAATTTATTCCTGTTCATAGATTCAACAAGTTACAAAAATAGCTTTCCGATTTCGCAATAAAAAGCTTGATTAACTATGTCGATCCGTAAAGGAGAATGGGGTAGGATTAATTTTAGTATTTAAACAACATTGGTGTTTTCAGGAACACGTAAAACCCAAAATCCTATATTTCGTTATCATCTATCGGGGACTAATTTTGTACATCAGCCTTGCACATTCTTTCAAAGTCTTTGATCTGAATCTCGATTCATAGCAGGTATGTTCAACCTTTTCTCATAATGAACCAATTTATAAATTTAAGCACTTTCAGCAGGCCGCAAAATTACATGTACGTAAAATTTTCACTTTTTAGTATTAGATCTCATGACCAAATGACGACTAGGCCTTTTAAAATATAAATTTATAATTGATTAACTTATTACAAATTTAAGTAAAATGTGAAACTATTAAAATCATTACGTAATTAGTATTAAAAATGTCCAAGCCGGAGCTGCTTTGAAGTTCCAGTCACGTGAGTTCCTTCCTGCTGGCACCGACTCAATATTCTCAAGATCTTAAGAAGGCTTGTCACGATCCCAAAGCTAATGAAACCAGTAGGGGACCCATAGATCTCTGGTCTGGGTCTCCTACAAAATCCTCGAGAGGCTTATCTACGCACGCGTTAAACCAATTGTTGATCTATTGTTTCCTGAAGAGCAGGTTGAGTTCGACGCGTAAAGTCAACTGGGGATCAAGCTATTCTATTGACAAAAACATTGAGGATTTTTTTGTCGATTTGTCAATCCGACGGTGGCATATGACCCTGTCTGACACCGTGGCCTTACCTGCAAGCTCCTAAGGCTTCTGCCGGATAAGCACCTGGTCAGAATGATCATGGAGCTTGTCCGAAACCAAAGTTTCACTCTTTTTACCGGTGATAGCAAGATTCGCCGTCTGAAAAACGGCGTTCCTTAGGGATTGGTCTCAGCTCGCGTCCTTTTCAACCTCTATATGCACGTTTACATCTGCCCTCCACGATTCTCAGAAAGTTTACCAACGCAGAAGGTTTAGCATTGTTGCACTGTTCCGAAAACTGAAAGGCCTTTTAAAGGACTTTAAAAGTATATCTTCAGACTTGGAAGCTGAAGCTTAATCACACTAAGACGGCGACGACAACCTTTCATTTAAATGCCAAATACGTCCACAACAGCATTAGACCTACACCATTTCGTCTAACCTTTACTTATTTTGAGGTAAAATTGGACAGATCGCTCACTTCCGTCACCACCTAATGGCATTGCGCAAAAAACTATCTTCGCGCGTCACACTGCTGAGGCGCTTGCAAGCTCGGGATGGATTGCTGGTGCATCGAATTCTATACAGTTATGAAAATATAAATAAAACATTTGAGTAAGCAGTGGGGGTTGGATATCCCTGATTTATAGCGTAACTTACGCAAGCTAGGGTTTTTTTAAAAGTTTTCTCTATAGTGCTTAATAAATACACATAAAAAGTTTAGTCAAACAACAATATTTTGGTATCTTCAAGAATAAGTCCTGGTAATTTCTTGATGGTTGCTTCACGCTGTAATGAGAGTTTTGTAATAATCCTTCGAGAAGGAGAATAAATAGTGGTTATGATGATGATAAACTCATTAATACCTACTGGTACTCCTCTTTAGTAAAGTTGCGCATGATGTCGCACTCTTGATCTTGCATAACTCGAAAAGCTGCACTGACGTGATGCTGTTCCAGAACCGATCGGTCGTTGTAGAGTAAAGCCAAATTTGACCTGAGCAGAAAAAGTATCTTAGTTTTTTAGTATCTTAAATTTTACATTTTGTTTTGAAAGTCGTGGGCGTTATTTTGTTTAAAAAGGATATTGGGATGCAAAAAGAGCTTCAAAACTGCTCTAAAAGCTTGTTAGATTAACGCTGGCTGTTAATTACAACTACTCAAACAAAAATCAATTTACGCCACGAAAAAATGTTTTCAAGTTACACTTATCATCATTCATTTCGGTCTCAAAGTAAGGGACACAACATGTTTTCCTGCTGGTAGGGGTTAGCCGTTTCTTGAAGTAGGGCCTTCACTCTTGTCTTTGCTTTTAGAATTTGTTTGTTTCATGGCTTCATTTTCCATTCAAACTACAGTACATTGCTGTTTTCTGGAATACGAGAACCCAAAACCTTTTGCTTCGTTACTATCTGACGGGGACTAATTTTTGCACATCAGCCTTGCACATTCTCTCAATGTCTTTGATCCAAACCTCGATTTACAGCGTAAATTTACCGTATATACCCAATATTAGTCGCACTTTTTTGATCTTAAATGTAATTCAGAAATCGGAATGCGGCTAATACACGGGTATTCAGAATTACCAAAATTTTCTAGAGAAATTTGACTTTCTACGAATTACACATGGCCACGTAAACAGCTTCGTAACAATCGTAGGTTTCAGAAGCTGATCATGGTTGTGTGTAAACTAACCAACTATGATGTAAGAATGGTTAAATTGAGTAGACCAAAATAGCATGCTTTGAAGTTAAATATTTACAATTTTTGTTTCATTAAAATTGTCAAATTTTAACGTCTTATATACGGGTTACTATTGAGAGGGGAGGTTTTAAACATTTAAAGAAGGTGCGGCTTATACACGGGGGCGGCTAATACACGGGTACATACGGTACTTTCAAGCTAATTTTAAGAAAGGATCATATTTTCAAGTTACATCAAAGCATCAAAATGCCACAATCACCTTGTGTTGATATGGAAGGTGTTTGTGGTTCCAGTGTGTTCAACGTCATGAACAACAGCTCCAATTAGCATCGCAAAAATCTCTACGTCGGATAACCACGTCTGTAACCACAAATTGACACATTAAGTACTTTACCAAGATATCGTTTTTACAAGAAGAATAGATAAAATGTTTTATTGTATCAAATGAAATTGATTCCATGAACCAAGTAAGCTACTTACAATCAACCCACTTTCGTGGAGAAGACAATGAGTTGTTTGAGTGACGTCAGCGGCGTGAATACTGTTGTGATAACGATTTGAATACTTCCCATAACCCTTTTGAATCTTCGTAGCAAATTTACATAAAACTTTTGGGGGAATCTAAAAAGGTTAGTTTAGTTTGATAGATCTTTAAAAAATTGATTAAAACACATATCTAATACAACTATTAATTTATTCCCCTCACTAAAACTTGTCGCGCCTCCTCTTTAGGGTATAATGTAACAGAACGCAATCAGAAAGTAAAAAAAAATGCTGCAAAGCACGCTGCTGCCGAAAAATTTTGTTAGCTTTGCAACGTCAAAAAAGACAAACGCACTGGCACTTTAACGTGCTTTGTATTGTCATAAAGTTAAACCAAACAAATCAAAATCAACTTATATCTATCTGAATATATTACTTTTTCAGGAAACTTCTACTCGCTAAATTTTATATATTTTTTTCTGATAGATATGCTTTAAATTCTTACCGTACCTTAAACTTTCGAAGGAAATCGTACTGGAGGAAAAGTTTGCACAGAATACTTTTGATTAGTTCTCCACTTATTTGACTTTCTAGCTCGAAGACATTAAACTGCCACTTATCTATAGACTAAGTTAAACAGTGTGAAAACCGATTTAAAAAACCTTTTATTTGAAAAACAATTTAAAGACGGGACACTAGTGCAAAAGTGCGACATGATATTAAGATCTGAAGCATCTAAATCAGGCAACAGAAAGAATCTAAAAGTAGTAAGACGCCAAAGCATGTCAGTAGTTTGCAGAGTTTATCTGCACAGTACTGCGTGTCAACAACAGAACAACTTGCCTGGCATTGCCCCAACAATAATAAGCTGTTTAAAACACTGTTTCAGATTTAAGCGATTCAGAAATTGATCCCAGAACTCCAAGAACGAAGTGCAAAATGATAAGCAGGTTCAAAGTAAATTCCACCAAGAATTTTCCGAGGTCAAATTTAAGCATTCGTGAAAAACCCTAACCTAAACTCTTACTTCACCTTTTTTAAATTTTTTTTGAAGTTCTTATAAATATACATCCGATGAAACTGGCGCTTTAAAAATGGCTAAAATAAGTGCGGCGCAAGCATTTCGCAACTTTTTAAAAAACCTTGCCGCCCAAGTTTGCGCCGCAAGTGCCCATCTCTGTAAGGTACTGTATATCGTAGTCCAAAATTATAATAACAAAAAAGAAATAGGTTTATAAAGTTTTTAAAAGTATAAGAAATACAAGATTTCATCAACAAACCTGCAATATTATTAAAACCTGTGAAGAAAAAGAATTTTGCAACAAATCAGTAGAGGAATTTATTATAAATCGATCGAACACTAAACTGGCTTGTACAACTCTGACCACAGCTCGAAAGTTTCGCTTTATTCTTTTACCTTTTCTTGCAACAACATTGCCTGACAATCAAAAGAACATTTACTGAAAAGACTGTACGATGAATAGGACTAAAGTAAGTGGTTAAAAATTTGACTAAATTTAAGATTTCTCTTCAAATTGCATTAGATGTATCATCATAGTTATGCAATATAACCACTTATAAATTAAATCATTAAGTGTTTGTAGAAAAGAATAAGTAGCTTGTACTCAATCTAAGTATTTCAAAAATACAAATAAAAATTTGGTTTAAAGTAATAATTTAAATCCAAAGTAAAAATCACTAACCTCTTTTTTTAGTGAAAGTTTCTTCAATCCAAGATTTTATTTCTTCATGTACGGGACTTGTTCCAGATATTGTAGGCCTAACTATTCTTTCTTCTGATGTACCATAAGTATCCAATCTAAACATTTAAATACAAATTTACAGCTCAGCAAAAACTACAAAAGAATCAAGAATACGAGATAATTATAGCGGACTAATAACTGTAGAGCAAATTTTTGTTTTTGTATGGTTATATATAAAATATAAATTATAAATTGTATCAGTCTTGCTTCAAAACCAAAAAATAATGTCTGATAAATTTCAAAAAGAACAAAAACGAATACTGAGGTGGTACTTTCTTTTAATTTCATTTGATTATTTACTTATGCACAAATAAAACAAATTATGATATTGAAAAAACTATAGCTTTAAAAATTAACAATTTTGACAAAAAACAGATTTATTTTAACTATAATGTTATGATCCTCAGCAGCATAATTTCAATTGCAGCACGAATTTATTCAGCAGCAGCTTTATGTTATCAAGTATAATAAAAGATCACATTACGCTTGTATGTCGTGTAATATTTTTATGCAGATAGACAGACACATATATAATGTCTTGTAATGTTTGTTCTGCAGACAGACAGGCAAATAACTGCAGTGAAAATAAATGTTTAATATTGGTTCAAATTGTCAACATTTTGCAAATGTTTTTTTCAGACCGTTTTTTTATTTTTATTTCTTTTAATTGTTTAAAATTTCAATTTTTTTTTTTATTTAAATTTGTATCTATTTTAAATTTAACAAAATTAAAAATTTACATTATAACTTTTATTTGCTTTAAGTTATATAATTGTGACAATATCAAAATGATTAATAATTACATAATCAATTATGTTGGTTTTCATGCATTGTTCTTAAAATTAATTTCAAATTTAATTTTTCTTTGAAAATAGTTTAGGAAGCAAAAAACATTAGAAAAAACAAAACAATTTTTACCAATTTACTTATGTTGGTGAGTATTATAAATTATAAACGTAATGTAAAGTTTAAAAAATTTTTAACAAACCAGTGTGATAACTTGCATGTTTTTTTAAATACCAGAATATATACTTTTGGCAACACAAGACAAAATTTAATTAAATCTTTAATTAAATGAAAAAGCATTGTTAATTTGAGCAAAAGGAAAAATGTTTTATTATTTGTAGTATATTAATAAAATGGTTTTAGCTACAATTTACCCTCCTTTGCAGTAATCTCAAAACTGGGAGATATACATTGGCTAAGGTCATGAACAAATTTAAGAATTACTTACTTGATAATTTTACTGAGGGCAGCTTCTATTACAGCAATGCAGTAATCAAGATTTTTATTCAAAGTCTCACTTTGAACAGTTTGGCCGACATTAACTGTGTTCAAAATTGATTTAAGTCTAAAAAATAAAACATTTGTTTAAATGGATAAATAATAAACTGAATTAATTTTGTCTAGGATTGAGCAACTGTTGGTTTGAAGGAGAATTACAGTCATTTTGTAGAAATGGTTAGAAGCTTAATCAAATGGTAAAGAGCACTGTAATTGATGGTGAATATGATTGATACTGTCATGGTTCAAAACTTATTTGCATCATTTTGTTGTTTGCTTGTGTAAAGACACTTTATGAGACTTTGCTCTGCTTAGCAGTCTTAGCAAGCAGCTCTAAAAATTAATCATATCTCTAAGTAAAAACTAAAAAATGTAAAATAAAGAACTTCAAATAGACCACAATATCTCTACATTTCTGAAAGAAGATTGGGGTAATTGCTTGACAGCTGCTTTATGAATAGTGCCTTCAATGCTTTCCTTTAACTCAGAAGCATAAATACAGAGACAAAATTTTAAAAACATATATAAATAAAAATCCTTCATCCCACAAAAAGATGTAGTTTTTATAGAATGCATTTTATAAAAATACTTTTGTCCAATACATGCAAATAATTCTTTCAAATATATTTTGATGTAAATAAATAATTAGTTGTTTTTCAATTTAGCACGGTCAAATTTTTGCATTGCATTCATAATTAAACTTATTTTAAAGCAAGAAGAATTGTTGAATGACTTTAAAAAGTCTTTTGCTAATCAAATTTACCTTATACTGTAGTATAAATGTTCATTAATTTTTGAGTGTTGTGTGAAAAGTGTGGGTATCAAACAGCAGGTAATGGTTGACAATAATTTATTTTACAAAATCTTCAAATTTTATTCTTTAATGATTGACATTTAATAAAAATAAAAAAATTAAAAAAAAACTAACGGAACTAATTGATTTAAACATATTGGCAATTGTCTTTCAGATTGAATCTTAAGTAAAACCGATAAACAGCATAAATGTTTGATATACAAGTTTGATAAAAAAAAGGACAATTTACAATATGTGATAAATAGATGATTAATGTATCTTTCTTAAAGTATGTATTTGACCCATTTTTTATTAAAAGTGAAAACTGGCAATCTAAAATTTTTAATTCTGGTAAAAAGCTTAGCACCTTTTTAGTGTTTCTTCTACAACTACTAAGCTTCTAGAATGAGATAATCAAAGTTGTACTGTTTTGTAAGCCATTTAGCTAGCCACTACTGTTAAGAAGACAGTCCCTTTTAGCATATGGTTTGTCATGAGCAATCAAGGTCTAACAATAAGCAAGCACTGACAGGCTTGCTTCATTCTCACTTAGACTCAGCAGACACTCTTTATGAACCTCCACTTAGCATACAATTAATTCAAAAACTTATCTATTGTGAACTTACAACAACAAATGAAAAATTTTATAAGTTTGTTAAGTGTTTTACTTCATTAGCTTGATGACGAAATTGATGCTATGGCATTATGATGAGCTGAAACAAGGACAAAACAAGCTTGTTGATGCTTGCTTATTGTTAGATCTTGACTGCTCGTGAAAACCCAATTTCATAACTAGTATCAGTACTGACAGCAACAAAGCTATTATTCTAGCCTTCTCTTGAA
Organism: Diplosoma virens; assembly: GCA_963680785.1. Classification (NCBI taxonomy): domain Eukaryota; kingdom Metazoa; phylum Chordata; class Ascidiacea; order Aplousobranchia; family Didemnidae; genus Diplosoma; species Diplosoma virens. The sequence continues at coordinate 20,724,561 of OY796886.1, read as the reverse complement.
AGTTGGTCTTGGAGAAGCTATTACTTAATTCTTAATAATGCCAACCTAGACTCTAGAATGACCTTGGTGGCTTGAATGATTTTTTACAGATATGTCAAAGGTTTTTTTACAGATACAGTGTTGCTCTAGTTAAAAATACAATTAGTATCATGTGTGTATATCAATGATAGTGAGCACAGTGGTATATAAAAATCAGATTTATTGGTTTATTCTAGCAATAAGGTAACATGCAACAATTAGCATTTATAATGCAAATTATAGCTTTTACCTGGTGCTTTCAGTTTTCTATAAGCAATAATTCAAGCAATAACATGTTATAACAATTTAACTAAAAGTTACAAATTTTAATTTAATCAACAATTTTTCAATGTATACCTCAATGTTCTCAATATTTTTAAGCTTGCAGACTGGCAACATTTCAAAACAACTTTTCAGGGCAAAGTGCCAAACCTCATTAATTTTACTTAATCAGCTGTTTTAAATCTGAACTTAAAATGCCCTGAATTTCTTGTTCATCATTGTTGTCTGGAAGTGCATCCATTCCAGGTCAGACACAAACAGGACTGGGGCCTGAGGGTTTATCTTTTTACTACCCCAGGCTGCTGTACTGCCTGCATCAAATGCTGGCTGTGATGGTGTTAAACCAGCATCAGATTTTGTCATCCAAAACCATCAGACTTCATGCTCCATGTGGTGCCCAAAGTATGGGGCATATTTTTAGGATGTGGCCTGCAGATTGTTCAGGGGTGCTGCACTCAAAATTCAGTGAAGCAGCAAGACCCCATTTGTATGTGAGCAAATGTAATCTCCCAACACAGGTACTTGAGCCTACAGGTAATTGAGCTTAACCCATGCTGTTTGGGCAAGCTTATTCCAACAGGCCTGATACTGGTCCTGAGTATAAAAATATGGAGTCTGGATGTATTCTCATGGTATTTCACATTCCATTTATAATTCATCCACTGAAAAGTGCAGATGCCTAGTCTGGCAAGGTTGTTTAATACATTCTGCATTGACACAAACAGGTATCTAGACCTTTGTCTCTCCCTTGGCTTACATCTGAGGACTCACTTAAAAAACCATACAGAATATGATCAGGGTCCAGGATACAAGGAGAGTGTGGCTCCTAGTCAGCAAAGCTCAGCTGGCTGAATGCTTGAAAGTATGTGTAAGTGGTTGGCTGGAGTTGGAAGTTGGATGCAAGCATCCAGTGACCATGTGAAAAGCATCATTTAGGTCTATGAGACAAGTGTGAGCACTGGCAACACCAGACTGGTTTGCAGTACTCAGCTGCTAAGTAGACCAGAAATAGGATATAGGGTTAACTAGGTAGGGTTTGCTCTTGCTATTGAATTATAAAATTGAAATAAATTTTAGTGGAACAACAGAAAAGCTAACAAGAACCAGCACCAATCTATAGATCAGTGGTAGAGAAACACTGGTCCAAGTTATGCTTGTAAGTAAATCACAATATTTCTACAAAATGTTTGGTTAAAAACAAGTTTTTAGAAATTTTAAGATAAAAACACAACTTTTACCAATATTTAAACATCAAAACTGAATTTTTAAGATTGCAAATTAAAAATCACAAAATTTTTTATTTTTTTATTTTTATCTCTATATTTATCCTCCTGACTCGCAGGAAATTGACAGAGGCGCTATACATAGGGTAAACAATTACCCCGACCTGCTTCCGGAGATGCCAAGATATTGCTGTCCGCTAGTAATTTAGTAGAGATATGACTGCAATTTAGAACTGCTTGTCAAGACCACCAAGCAAGGGAAAGTGCTGTAAAGTGTCTTTCCCAAGAACACAACAGAATGGTGCAAGTGGGTTTTAAACCGAGACCATGCTGATCATCAGTCTGGTGCTTTAACCACTCGACCACGCTGCAAAATTAAAAATCACAAAGTTATTTTCAGTGTAATATCTTTTGTCTTTGGAATAGCTTCAGGTACAGAAAATTTCATTTAATTATTTATATCTTTGTAATGTCAAAAATCTCAAAACATACCGTAAAGCAGCATGTTCAAGAGCTTCAAGTTTATCTACACCAACAAAGCAGCTGTTCAAATCAAAAGATTCAATATCAGATGAGTCTCTTTCATGAAATTTTTTTCTTTTAAAATTTGATTTTTCCGAAACTTTAAAATTTTTTCCTAATAAACCTGATTGAGCTGAAGTATTTGAAGCCTTATTTGGAGATGATATTTTACGATGCTCTTGTCGCGTTTCATCTTTGTGGGATGGTTTAACTTGAAATGCTTAAAAACAAAAAAGTTGCTAAATATAAAAATATAATTTATGTGAAAAATAATTGAAAAAATTTTAATTCATATTACATTAACTATAAAAAGGAGTTACAACAATTTCAAAATGATACTTTTTTATTTATTTACATAAATTCAAAACTTAAGTAAAAAACAGATGTGTAATATTTTAATTTCTTAATTAGTTTAGTTTTTATTGCCACGTGTTATTTTTCTCATTGACAAAAAGAACATATAATATAAATTACACAAAAAAAGTATCAAAAGTAAAAAGATTAAATATGTGTTTTAATAATACAGAACCAAAGAAAGTGGTTGACCTACATTTTTTCCATCAGTATGTGGCATAGCCAAATAGGTAAGAGCACATTTGATTGCAATTGTACTCTTAATTCAATTACCACTTATGTTCATTATTTTGAATTGGGAAAATATTTATGGAATTTTTCTCAGGTTCATAGTCTTAATAAGCAAGTTTTGTAAATTACAGTTGCATAACTGCTGTACAAAGAACTACCATATATAAAAAAAATTTTCACTTAATAGTTATATCTAGACATTTTAAAAGCAACAATTGCTTGAGAGTTGCTTAAAGCTTAATGTTTATGACATTGCCTGAAAAGTGAAAATGATAAAATGATCATATAATTGTGATAATAAAGTGAAAGTTTAAAAGAACAAAAAAATATAAGATTTTACTTACTTTTACTGATTGATTTACCCATAATCAAAGATTGAAACCTCAACAGAGAAAGTTTATTTGTTTTTTCAACTCATAGTCAATTCATAATGAAAACTCATGTTATTGAAAATCAAATTGAATTTATACTTTAGATAAAATGAGCAAATTGTCAGGTATAGAAACTTTTAAGGTTGTTTTAAATTATAAAACCATGACAATTCTTCTTTGAATCATACAGGAAATAAAACAACTTAATTTTAACAACAGATTTAACTTAAATCGATTTGCTTTTTTAGAAAAAATTTTTTTATATTAAGACATTATCACAGCAAAACAAGACAACAAAAAACCTAAAAATTAATAAAAAAATATAAATTGGTTTGTATATTGCTAACTTAAATTTTATGAGAATAAAATAGTTTAAATTTTATGAATTTGGATTATTAAAAATGTTCAAAAATCAGTAGCTAATCAAACAACAAGCTACAATAAATTTAAAATAGTCATTTTAAATTAAATTAAACACAACAAGTTATTTTAAAAATTACTTCAAGTGCAAATTTTGGGTCTCTTCAAGAAGTCACCATTAACGGTTTTTGATTGTGGAACTAACCTGGATGCCCCTGCGGTTACTATTGCTTCTTGTGACATTTCTTTTCTCTTGATTTCTTCATTAGTCTACCCTGGTACTGAATGGGGTATTCCAGGTTAGTTTCACCAAAAAAAATCGCTTAGGGTGACTTCTTGAAGAGACCCCAAATGTTAAACAGAAAGGTAATGTATCAAACTTTGTTAGATGATTTCCCAAAAGCTATTAAAGCATATTTTAATATACTTTTGTTTATTTGCTAATAGTAATAATAATCCACAACATAATTGCTTTTTGAACTTTAACTAGTTATAGTAAAGCATGAACAGAATCATTATAAACTTAAGAATCAAAAAAAGAAGTAAATTCACAACTGTGATTGCAAGCAAGGCATTAAGATAAATTAAGTAGAGCAAACAGAAAACTTTAACTTGCAATAACTGTCCATAGCTAAATCAATCTTACAAATGAATATTATTGATAATAAGCATAACTTTAAAAAGCAATAGACGTAAATCAAACATACCCCACTAATCACAATGGTTTTCTATTCATAATTTGAATTCAAAGTATATTCTTATAATCAAAGGTTTATTACTGTGGTCTTGAAAAAAATCTTTATCCACAAACATTATTCGCGGAAAATGGGCACATAATTTCAAAAAACAAGTTATTAACGTTCTACTGCTTGGGTATGCCTAAGTATGCCCAAAATGTTTCGTACAGATAGCCTTTTGTGATAATAAAGAATAATGCAAATAGCTAATAAAGATACCTGTAATTGCAAATAGCGTCATAAATTACTTAGAAACCGGTGTCAAGTGACATCAATTATTTATATTAAATACATAATTTTTAAAAACTTTTAAAGGTTGGCATTTATATATGCATGAAAGCAAAACTCAGAGTTTATATTTGCTATGGCTGGAAGCTTAGTACACCATTTTCTCATAATAACTTTTTTCATTCTCGGTAGCGTGGTTGAGTAATTAGAGTGCCGTGATTGTTGTCGACATGGTCTTGGTTCAAAACTTACTCGCGCCATTCTGTTGTGTCCTTGGGAAAAACACGTTATGGCACTATCTCTGCTTTCCAGTCTTACAAACAACTCGAAATTTTGCTCGTATCTTTATAAAAAACTAAAAAAACAAAATCAAAAATTTCAATCGGACAGCAATATTTTAGCATCTTTAATGCCAAGTCGGGCTAATTGCTTGCATTACGTATAGCGTCTCCCACGCTTTCTTCCGAGTCAGGAGAATATATATAGAGATGAAATAAATCATCTCAACTTATAGGGCATTCTTTAGAAGGTAACGTAAGGCTTGTATAAGTAACCTATATAAATTTGTACTGCATTTAAATAACACCTAATAGTAACAAAACAATATGCTTTATAAAAATGTGTAAAACAGGAGAAAAAAAGAAAAAAAGAGAGAGAGATAAAACATAAATCATTAAAAACAGTACCTACAGTAAAGTGCAGAAATGAATAAGTAAATAAAATAAATTATATGAAGTTTAGCTTAACTTTGGAAGAAGTACTGGAAGGCTTGAGAAGATAATGAAGAGGAAAAGGTTGGGTGAGGAGACATCATGGGTAGAGGGTCGTCAGCGTCATTGTCGTCATCGTCACAACATGTTGGGGAGATTCTTCTTCTTCTTCCTGCTGTTCTTCATTGAAGAAAAAAGTAGAGGGTTGAGGTGCAGCTTTCTTGGTTGAGGGTTGGAGGTTGAGAGTGTTGGCCGAAGAACCGATTCAAGGACGATTGGAAGGTTTTTCTTTTTTTCTCATCATAAATGATGCGGTAGCACTGTATTGCATAATTAATTTGGTTTGCAACCTTCGTACAGCGCACAACATTTGGGTCCTGTTGCTCGAAGATTCCAAGAGCCTTAATTGTCTATAAAAGCCCAACAATTTTCCCAACAATTTTGTCTCAAACTTCTTCATGGGGATATGTGTGTTGTCTTCCTCCTCTTCCTTGACACTTTATTACGCCTCCAACTCCATGATGGTGTTTGTTCGTCAGCTACTCTCCATGGAAATCCAGCAGTTCCTCGAAGTTCTCCTCCTCCTCCAGGTCAAGATTGAGTTTCTCACTTAGCCCGACAAGACTGGTAAGGATGTTCTTAGTCTCCTCTTCCTGGTCGAAGCCTTTGAATTCGTTGACGAACTGAGGACATAGAGATTAATTTGACCTGGGAAACCTCACGCCATGCTGCATCAATGTTTTGGATGCAGTTTAGGATGTTGTAGGAATTCCAGTAGTCGCGCAAGGTCATCTCGGGGTCGGTATCCACTGTCTTCAAAGCCATTCTGTAGGTCCGTCGGGTGTAATACTTCTTGAAGTTGGCGATGACGCCTTGGTCCATCGGCTGCAGAAGTGAAGTTGTAGCCTATTTGGCGGCAGATATACAACTTGAATATCAGGATAAAAATCATCCAAGTGGGAGAGATGACCATATGGGGGTATTGGGTGGTGACAATGCCTCCCATCCAAAGGGGGCATTGTCTAACCAGTAGTATCTTGAAGAGAATGCCATTTTTCCCGCAATACAACTTCACTTTGCGGATGAAATGATGCAAGAACCATTCCTCAAATGACCAGCGTCAACCCATACCTTCGCGTTGGACATCGATAAAACAGGGAGAGAGAGCTCTTCGTCACGTTCTTCAAATCTCGAGGGTTAGCTGCCCGGTAGTCTAGCAGTGGCTTCGGCTTGAAGGTACCATCAGCATTCTCCAAGCATTAGGGTTAACCCAAATAGCCACAAAATCTGGCCCCGATCCGGGAAAAACCTGGCAAAGTCTGGCTTAATCTGGGCCCGATATTACCAGAACAAAACAGATCTTTTTCAGATCTGGAAAAACAGATTAAATTTTGATCTGTTTTGTCTGATCATTGCCAGGTCTTTACCAGATCTGGTGTGATGCATATGTTTCTAAATTATTTAAACCGATAACCAGATCATTACCGTCCTTACCAGGTCTGTTATTCCCAGTTTCAGATCAGGATCCGATCTGATAAGTGGTCTGGCGTGCTAAACTGGCCCCAACCTGGCATTTACATCAGGTCCAGATCATAAATTTAAGATCAGTGCCCGTTTAGCACGCCCGATGTTTTACCAGATCTAAACCAGATCGGATAGATCTGTATTGCCCGATAAATTGTGATCTGGTTCAGATAGAAATGGCTATCAGGGAAGCTATCTTTAGCCGCTTTAAATCCGGGCATGGTCTTCTCTTCACGGCTAATGTAGGTTTTTTTCTGGCATTTTCTTCCAGAAGAGACCGGTTTCGTTTATATTAAAAATTTGCTTTGCGGAATAACCCTCCTCGTTTTCGATAATTTTCATTGAGCTCTTGGGGGAAGCGTTCGGCAGCTGCTTTGCCTGTTGATAATGCCTCTCCAGTTACGGCCACGTGATGAAGATTTTCCCTCTTCTTCAAACGGACAAACCAGCCGTGGCTGGCAGAAAAAGCTTTTTCGGCAGAACTTTCCCTTGCCTTAGCCTTAAGGTCTTCAAAGATCGATTTGGCCTTCTCCTGGATCAGCTTAAGGCTCAAAGAAACACGCTGCTGCGGCTGATTTTCAAGCCCAAAATACCCAGATTCTCCATTTCTTCGATGAGCTTCCCTCTCTTCTTACTGATGATGGTGAACTGCATCCCCACTGCACTTTTGACATGCTCCATAATGCGGTCCTTTTGCTTGTAGGTAGTACCGATTGTCAAACGATTCATGTTGTATGTCCGTGCCAGATTCACCATCTTCGCACCAGCATCAAGTTTCTTTATTATCACTACCTTCGTTTCAAGTGAGATGGTTTGCCGCTTTTCACATTTCCACTTTCATTAGAAGTTTTTTACTTTTCACCAATCATATTGGATTAGGAATGCGCGGAATATTTTTTGATAAAACACAACAAAGTTTGTAATACTGCTAGAGACTAGGTCTGAACACTTAGGTACTACGAGGTGCGACAAAAAAATGGATTGTTACGCTCTTGGCACAATGCCAATCGGCAAGCCACTTGCTCACCGTGAAACTCACCGTGAACCACTTGCACAACTCTTATTCACTTCAAGATTTTTATATAACATAGTGTTGGTAGCCTTTGTCTCAATTTTGTATACGATATCTCGTATACGACGGACTGAACAGAGAAGCGTGATTATGAGCGGATGCTGGGCACACGATCACAGCGCCCGCGGGTCAATTCGAAGAAAAACCGATTGAAGTGAAAGTTAGTTTTAAAGAGAAACAGAGTTAGTTTTAGAGAGAAACTGGTTGGACTAAGTTCTTCTCAAGCATCTGAACAAATTAAAAAGAATTTAAAAATTTTGGGGCCCGCTTTTGGCCCGCGATTTCAATTTACGCTGTGGTTTTTCTCTTTTTATCTCTTAGAGCAACAAGTTTTGTTTCTTTTTTTTTCTCACTTCAATCGAATTTTCTTCGAATTAGACTCGACCGCCTGGCATGAGTATCAGCGGCGGAAAGATGCACTACACGTAATAGGCGCTCAATACAAAATCTAACTTACAGCACTTTTGCGCAAACACTTTCAATCTATGGACAGCAGCCCTGTTCGTATTTCCGAGTGTTCGTAATAAATATTCTAAGGAGGCAGCAATTAAATGAAATATGTTATTACACGTACAACATCATTTGTGCAACGTCTTATTTCGCTTAATCGCTTTATGAAGCACTTTTTAAAATCTTCATAAAATTCATCACACAATTCGGTCACAATTTGCTTTAACAGCAAAATTTTTCGGGTCTTTTCAAAAAGTCACCGTAAGCAATTTTTTTCGATGAAACAAACCAGAATCCCCCTTTTAGCACCAGGTTAGAGTCAAGAAAAACCAAAAGAAAAAGGATCGCTCAAGAAGTAATAGTAACCGCAGAGCCATCCCGGTAGTTTCACGAACAAAAATCGCATACGGTGACTTCTTGAAGAGACCGAATTTGTCTTTTAATTTTTAATCGAAAATACTTTCACAACAATAAAATTTCTGAGCTGAAAAACAGTAAGCTACTAATATTTCAGAAATATTTTTTGCAAGTTCTTCTTTAGAATTTAGTCCGAATATGACTGCAACAAAAAAGTAATGCTTTTTAGTAGGGCTTAATTCAATTACAACACCATATTGTTTCAATGGTTCTGAGTCCCTGGTCATAAATGAAGTCTTTCAATACAATTAAATTTTATTTGCAATCAAGGTATTACGTTTTAAAATTCTTATTGAAAAAGTGATTGCGAAATAGGAAACAGCGGCTAAACGATATACGATATTTTTGAGTGAGTTCGTGTGAGTTCTTTTGAATCAAGCCTACTGCATGCCAGATTTTTTCGAGTTTAAGCCAATAACCATTGTTTTTTTAAGTTTAACACTACATTGACTTTTTTTCTATTTTATTTTCACTTAATTTTGAACAGTTTTTTACCTTTAGCCTGAAATAAATAAGTTAAAGAAACTACATTGCCCGGACTGTGACTAAGTTTTATTTTCGTAAATAAACATTAGCAAAAAGTAACATTATTTTATTAAACGAAACATACTATTTCATTTTTTTATCTCCATTTTTATCCTCTAGGAAAGCGACGAAAGCGCTATACTATATTTATGAAAAATTACCAAAATTTAAAACTGCATGCTAACTGCTAGTAGACTGCTGAGGCAATGTATGTTGTTAATTCTCAATTTCTAATTGAGCACCAACGATCTGGCAATTCAAATTTATTTATTTGCAGTTAGCCATAAAAATACCAATAAAATACTTATTGAAACAGTACGTTCAGCAATGCTTAAACTGCTACCCAGGAGACAGCAAAAAACTACAGTATATGGTTATCAAGTCAACTGCAACCTTAGATTTGGTGATAGCTTATTTTCGAAGATTAAGCAAACAATAAGAAGTGAAGACAAACAAGAAAGCAAAAAAAGCAGCAGCACAACAAAAAAAAGTGCAACAACCAGAAAAAAGGTTTACATTAACTTGATATGTATCAAGCAAGTATTTTTGTATCTTTTTTTAAACAACAAAGGTAAAAGATTTTTTAGCTTATGTGGTACTTGAATTAGCCATATGGTTAATCCTTTTATTTTCATTTGCTGTTTTTCCAACTCATTCCAAGATCTATTTATAAATTAACTCTGTAGAACTGATGAACGTGTTTCATAATTATGAGCTTGTGAAATTTGTTGAAAATTTGTTGATGTAAATTGAAAAAATTGCTGAGTAAAGTTGAATTTCTATTTAAATTTTGTGCATATATTTACTTACCTCTAGTTTGTACATATTATTTATGTTTAATAAACTTAATTTTTGAAAAAGCGGTTGTTTGTGAGTTATTTATTAAAATTCATTGGACAAATAATGCAATTTTGAAATTTAATTATTGGATCTAAAATTGTTTTTGGTCCCTCACCCTAACTTGTGATAAAATATTGAAGATGCGGGTATGTCGTCGTCGTCGTTTGGAAGGGCATCCACTCCAGGTGTTCCGTTCCTAAAAATTGCCCACACTATGTATATTCACAATCTCATAAAAAATCTCTTTGATTTCGCTTTGGTCCGGCTCAAATAGCCGAAGAAATAACGGTTTTATAAGCAATTTAAATATTTTACATTTAGTTATAAAAAAAATGGCAACACTGCTGAATTTCACGAATCTTGAAGTAACTTCCAGAACTATCCGCTTGACCTGTTTTGACTATGACGTAATAGTTGTTGTTTTTGATTTGGATAATTTCAGAACATTCGAGATACTTACGATCGAGTAATATAAATAAGGTTCGCTCGGAAGCATTATTATGATTCGTTGTGGTAACTTAGAATTGGAAAATTGTTAACTGTGTGAAGTCATAGTTTTTGAACGCAAGTCTTTGGTTGTCTACGTGATTGTGAAGAATTAAGCTATTGAGCTTTAACCTGCTACTTTGATTGTATACTATTGTGGGCTCCTAAGTGGATTGGAGCATATTTTATTAATAAAGAAGATATTGTGGTAGTCTGAGCTGTGATTTAGCTAGACTATATTTTTGCTGTCGCTGGTTCAAAGGTCAGATCCAGCAAGAAGATTAAGAATTTTATCTTTTAGTAGACACCGAGATTGCGTTATCGGTGAGAGCCTTTCATAATAGGCACCGAAAAAAGTATAAGATAAAATCAATTCTATAAGAATTTAAAAAACTAAATTTCAAGAACTATTTACTAATTTCTACAAAATTTCAAAAACTTTAGCAAATTTTAAAAAATTTGCTACACCAGGTCAGACACAAACAGGACTGGGGCCCAAAGGTTTTATCCTTTTACTACCCCAGGCTGCTGTACTGCCCGGATCAGATGCTGGCAGTGATGTTGTTAAGCCACAATCGAGTTTCGTCATCTAAAACAGTCAGACCTCGTGTTCCATGTGGTGCCCGATGTATGGGGCACGCTATTAGAACATGGTCTGCGGTTTGTTCAGCCGCTCTGCACTCGCAATTCGATGAAGGAGCGAGACCCCATTTGTGCATGGAAGAATGGAATTGCCCTACAGCAGTTCTCAAGCGGTTGAGCTTAACCCAAGCTGCTCGGGACAAGCCCATTCCAACAGGCCTAGCTGGCACTGGTCCTGGGCACAAAAAAACGGAGCCTGGAAGCATTTTCACTGTACTCCGCATTTCATTTATAATTTGTCCACTCAAAAGCGCGGGTGCCAAGTCTGGCAAAGTTGTTCCAAAGATTCCATGCAGCTGGCACAAATGGACGTCTAGATCTTAGTCTCTCTTGGCAAGCATCGGAGGACTCACTTAAAAGACTATACAAGATATAATCAAGGTCCAGAGATCCACGGTGAGCCAAGGAGAGTGTCACTCCCAGTCGGCGAAGCTCAACTGACTTGATGCCTGAAAGAATGATTAGGTGGTCCGTTGGAGTGGGACGCAGGGATTTAGTGACTATGCGCAAGGCGTCGTTCAAGACACTGTCAATGAGACAAGTGTGAGCGCTTGCACACCAAACTGGTGCACAGTACTCAGATGTTAAATAGACTAGAGATAAGGTGGCTATGCGTAGTGTTTTGGCACTAGCACCCCATTACGAGTCGCCTCAACAGTGTGACGCGCGAGGATAGTTTTTTCGCAATGCCACTAGATGGCGACAAAACATGAGCGATCTGTTCAGTTTTACCCCAAGGTAAGTAGGGGTTGAACAGAACGGTAAAAGTCTATTATTGTTGTAGACTTTTAGCTCATGCTTGGCCTCTCAGTTATTTAAGTGAAAGACTGCTATCACTGTCTTAGTGTGACTGAGCTTTAATCTCCAAATCTGGAGATATGCTGACAGTGTAGATATGTCTTGACTTAAAGTCCCCTCCAAGTCCTTCTAATTTCCAGAAGAATGCAACATTGCTAAATCATCAGCATGAGCAAACTTTCTGGAAATAATGGAAGGCAGATCGTACGTATAGATGTTAAATAGGAGGGGAGCCAAGATCAATCGCTGAGGAACGCCGTTTTTAAGATGGCGTAACCTGCTTTGCTTGCTGTCACCGGTAGAAAGGGTGAAACTTCGGTTTCGGACAAGCTCCATGATCATTTTGACCATGTGCTTATCCGCCAGAAGCCTCAGCAGCTTGCATGTAAGACCACGCCAGACAGTGTCATAAGCAGCTGTCAGATCGACAAATATGGCACCAGCCTGCTTCTTAGCCTCAAAAGAATCCTCGATGTTCTGGGTCAATCGAACAACTTGATTTATGGTTGACTTCCCGCATTGAAACCAAGCCTGCTCTTTAGGGAGCAGTGGATCGATTAATGGCTCAACGCGGGCGTAGATAAGCCTCTCGAGGATCTTGTAGGGGACACAGAGCAGAGATATCGGATAACTCTTTGGGTTCCCTACGGGCTTCATTGGCTTTGGGACCGTGACTACAAGAGCTCTTCTCCAGATCTTGGGAATTTTGAGTCGGCGCAAGCAGGAAAGGAAGTCATGTAACCAGGACTTCAAAGCAGCTCCAGCATGGATTATAAGCTCTGGGCAGATGGAATCAGGGCTTGGAGCTTTACCTGGTTTTAAATGTTGGAGGGCAGCAGCAAATTCTCTCTGTGAAAAATTTTCAGAGATATTTATTGTGTCTGGTGTTGTGGCCCTCCAAAGGTCAGACACTTCTTGAGAGACAAGTCAAAATGACTTGCGATCAGCAACCTCGTATCTCCCGTTTCTGACCGTGATGGTACAGTGACTGAGATGGGACAGTGAAGAGGAGAGTGTCGTGACTTACCAGTAAGGTTGTTCAAAATACTCCATGGTTTTTAACTAGAGTGTGAGAAGTCGATGCTCCGAACTGCCTCAGACCATCAATCCCTCCGCTTTCTGTCAAGCTTGGCAAACAGAGCTGTAGCAGCCAAACTTGAGTCATCTCCCTAAGGAGACAGTAAGAAAGTTTTATAGAGGGATTCACACTCCGTATCCCAGCACGGAATACAGTTGTTTCGATACCCACGTGAGATAGTCTTTTCGGCTGCATTCTTGATGATGTTACAGAAGTTCTGGTCAGCTACATCCACATCAAGTGAATCAGGCGGCAACAAAGTCTTTGCGAATTTATTCGTCAAAACAATGTTGGCCTTGCGGAAGTTCCATCGCTTAACAGGCATGCTTGGCACTGACAGAGCAAACCTTGGTGGTGCAATAAGCGAAGATCAATGTTGTGACCTAGGGAACTTTTCAAGTACACGTCTATCCGGTAAGCGACTGTTTGGACCTACTCTAGCGAAATCTAGATCTGGATTGGTGCCAGTGTTCCAGCGGCCGGAGTAAAAACTGGCGGCGTCCTTGGCGTTGTATAGGAGGGCAAGACAATTAATACTTGCCCAGCCAGCCAAGCACTCACCATCAGGACTGTTATTATCGTAACCCCAATCAACATAACGATAGTTAAAATCGCCAGCATACAGACAGGGGTGAGGAAACACCGGGAGATCCAGAGATCGCAATCATGTTGGTGGAGGTTTGTAGACATCGACTATTTTATAACCATCAAATGTCCACGCACAACCACTCGATCTCCGATGTCAGTGGAGATTGGTCCAAAAGCATCTACTTTAATCATCCCTTACTCACAAAACGTGGCAAGACCATGCTTCCTGCTGAAAGAAGACCCAGCTGGTTGCTAGCTTGGAAGTACCAACTTTTCTGCATCAGTGCAGTGGGTCTCCTGTAGAAGGATGACGAGTGCCTCAAACTGCAGAGCAAGGTAATAAAGAACGTTCATCTTGCTTGCAGTAAGGCCTTCAATGTTCAGCTGAAGAATAGTGGGTCTTCGGAACTTGTTAGCAATGTGCCCTGAAAAGGGCAGTTTTTTTCCAGGCATTGCCCTGTCCTGAAAAAGACGTTTGCCGATTAGCAGACCCTTGCTGAACATCGGAATGGGTTGATACCATTTTGTGTTGATTTGAAGTTGTTTTTGGTTCCTTACCCTAACTTGTGATAGAATATTGAAGATGCGGGTATTTTAAGCTGTAATGATTAGTAGAGTTTTAGTATCAATAGAATATTTAATATTTGCAATTGCCCAGGATTCTTTTGATATTTTCGAGCACATCATTTTGAGAAATTTTATTTTTTTAGTAATGTCATTATTTTTTTTCATTTATTTTCATTTATTTCATTTTTACTCACAATCAACTTGAAATTAATCATAGTGCATGTAGAAATAAAGATTGTGAATAAGGAAGCAGCGACTAAACGAAGTACGTTATTACATGCACAACGTCTTATATCAAATTTATCAATTTTTTTCTTAGTAATTAGTATAAATTCAGTTTTTTTATAATTAATCGTTAATTTATTAATTCGCATCCAGTTGTCAATTGTAGATAATTTCACATTCACTTCTTTTTCTAAAACTTTATAGTGTTTGTTAGCAAGTGTCAAAAAATTTGCTTTAAACAAGGTGGCAAATTCCAGATCATCTATATATATCTATTAGGCCCAAGATTCACTCTTGCGGAATATCACAAGTTGTATTTCCCAAGGTCAATTTTGCATTACTGAAAACAGTATGTTGTTTATGATTATTTAACTAATCTTGGATAAGCTGTAAAGGCAATCTTCTAATTCCTAATTTTTGAAATTTAGCTATTAACATATTATGACTTACTAAATCAAATACTTTGGCAAGGACCATAAAAATTGAACAGGTTGTTAGTGATTATTTAAGTTATCACTAAATCCAACACAATTATTTAGTATCACATCACCAGTTGACTTTCCAAGTCTTAGGCCAAATTGTGAAAAAGATAAAAGTTTTAAGTTTGTCAAAAAATTTGTACAGTCTGTTATATAAGCATTTTTCAAATACAGAAACTTAGAAACAGTAGGTAAAAATGGGTACCTGCAAATACTACAGGAGCCGCATGGAGACGCATGGAGCCCCGTGTAAACTTCAGATGCTACAGAAGCCGTATGGAGACCTTTTAAATTAAGTATAGTAAAGCATGGAGCCACCTTGTACACTTCAAATACTACAGGAGCCGTATGAAGACCCTTTAAATTAAGTCTAGATATGCAGGGAGCCTCATGGAGCCACAATGGAACCCTCGTGTAAACTTCAAATACTACAGGAGCCGCATACAGATCTTTTAAATAAAGTCTAAAGGTGCATAGTGCCGCATGGAGCCGCATGGAGCCACCTGGTATACTTCAAACACTACAGGAACCGCATGGAGACCATTAAAATCAAGTCTAGAGATGCATGGAGCTGCATGGAGCCACAATGGAACCCCCGTGTAAACTTCAAATACTACAGGAGCCGCATACAGATCTTTTAAATAAAGTCTAAAGGTGCATGGTGCCGCATGGAGCCGCATGGAACCACCTTGTATATTTCAAACATTACAGAAACAGTATGGAAACCATTTAAATGAAGTCTAGAGATGCATGGAGCCGCATGGAGTCGCATGGAGCCACCGTGTAAACTTCAAATACTACAGGAGCCGCATGCAGACCCTTTAAATGAAGTCTAGGAAATGCATGGAGTCGCATAGGACCAGTATATAAACTTGAAATACTACAGGAGCCGCATGCAAATCTTTTAAATTAAGTCTAGAGATGCATGGAGCCGCATGAAGTCGCATGGAGCTACCGTATAAACTTACTACGGGAGCCACACGAAGACCCTTTAAATTAAGTCTAGAAATGCATGGAGCCCCATGGAGGCCCCGTGTAAGCTTCAAATACTACAGGAGCCGCATGGAGACCCTTTTAACGCGGCTCCATGTATCTCTAGACTTTATTTAAAGGGTCTCCATGCGGCTCTTGTAGTATTTGAAGTTTAAACGGGGCCTTCATAAGGCTCCATGCATTCCCAGACTTAATTTAAAGCAGTGTTTCCCAAAATTTTTCAGTCAGATTCAATCAGGCTCCCCCTTGGTTTTCAGCTCGATTCCTCGGCCCCCTCGCTTCTTTTTCAAGTGAAAAGAATGTTCGACAGAGAATATTTATCTGTAATTTTGCTGTTTTTCTCCCAAATTTTTGGTGATCTCTAGCAAAAAAAAAAAGGTCCTTACTTTGATTTCATCTGTAATTTTGCTATTTTTCTCCCAAAATTCATTGCGATCTCTAAAAAAATAAAGGTCTTTACCTTGAATCGATCTTGTATTGAATACTTTGGGAAACACTGCTGCAAGATCACCTATAAAAGATCTTCAATAGTCCTTCATGTATATTTCTTCTCATTGTTTCCTATCGCCCCCTT
Source organism: Diplosoma virens (assembly GCA_963680785.1). Taxonomy (NCBI): domain Eukaryota; kingdom Metazoa; phylum Chordata; class Ascidiacea; order Aplousobranchia; family Didemnidae; genus Diplosoma; species Diplosoma virens. The sequence goes on along the minus strand of OY796886.1, from coordinate 20,708,267 downwards.
GTTCTCTTACCGCCCCCTAACTGCCCCCTTTCATCTTACCACCCCCCTAAATCTCGCCAACGCCCCCTGGGGGGCGGTAGCGCCCACTTTGGGAAACACTGATTTAAAAGGTCTCCATGCGGCTTCTGTAGTATATACGGTGGTTCCATGCGACTCTATGCATTTTTAGACTTTATTTAAAAAGTTTCCTTGTGGCTCCTATAGCATTTGAAGTTTATACGGGGGCTCTATGCGGATCCATGCATCTCTAGACTTAATTTAAAGAGTTTCCATGCGGCTCCTGTAGCATTTGAAGTTTATACGGGGGCTCCATGTGGCTCCATGAATTTCTAGACTTCATTTAAATGGTCTCCTTACGGCTCCTGTAGTATTTGAAGTAAACACGGTGGCTCCATGCGGCTCCATGCATCTCTAAACTTTATTTAAAGGTTTGCATGCGACTCCATGCGGCTTCATGCAGCTCCATGCATCTTTAGACTTTATTTAAAAGACCTGCATACGGCTCCTGTAGTATTTGAAGTTTACACGGTGGCTCCACGCGGCTCCACGCGGCTGCACGCGGCTCCACGCGGCTCCACGCGGCTCCATGCATCTCTAGACTTTATTTAAATGGTCTCCATACGGCTTCTGCACTATTTGAAGTATACACGGTGGCTGCATGCAGCTCCATGCAGCTCCATATAGCTCCATGCGGCTCCATCCGGCTCCATGCATCTCTAGACTTCATTTAAAGGTCTGTACTATTTGAAGTATACAAGGTGGCTCCATGCGGCTCCATGCGGCTCCATGCGGCTTCATGCATCTCTAGACTTTATTTGAAAGGTCTGCATGCGGCTCCATGCACTTTTTGGAGTTCATTTAAATGGTCTCCATACGGCTCCTGTAGTATTTGAAGTTTACACGGGGCTCCATGCGCCTCCATGCAGCTTCTTGCGGGTCCATGCATCTCTAGACTTAATTTAAAGGATTTTCATACGGTTCCTGTAGTATTTCAAGTTTATGCGGTCGCTCCATGCATCTTTAGACTTTATTTAAAAGGTGTTCATAAGGCTCCTGTAGTATTTGAAGTATACAAGATGGCTCCATGCGGCTTCATGCATCTCCATGCATCTTTAGACTTAAGTTAAAGGGTCTCCATACAGCTCCTGTAGTATTTGAAGTTTACACGGGGCTCGATGCGGCTCCATGCAGCTCCATGCAGCTCCATGCAGCTCCATGCGGCTCCTGTAGTATTTGCAGGTACCGGGTAAAAATGATATAAGCCTATAATTTCTATGTAATTCTGTAAAATTTAAGAACAATTCTAATTATTTTTAATATGTCAGGAAAGATTGTTTAGAATATGCATTAATTAAACAATTTTTTTTAAGTATAGGTGAAATTATACTAGAGCTAATTTTTATAAATTTTATTAGTATACTATGAATGTGGAAGTGGAAACAAAAAGAATGGTGTAGGAATCATATTGAAAAAGGGGCATGTGGACAGGGTAGTGGAATTATGGAGGGTAACAGACAGGATAATATGCATGAAGATGGAGCTTGATGGTGTTATGTTGAATGTCATCAGTGCATATGCGCCACAGGTGGGGTGCATACATGAAGAAAAGGAAATATTCTGGCTGGACCTAGAGGAGACAGTGGAAAAGATGCCAAGTAATGAAAGAATTGTGGTGGGAGCAGACCTGAATGGGCATGTAGGAGAAGGGAATAATGGTGATGAAGAATGCATGGGCAGACACAGATTAGGGAAAAGAAATAACGAAGGACAAGCAGTGGTAGATTTTGCTAAAGGGAACTAGTGATCACCAACATATATTTTGTAAAGAAACCAGCACATAGAGTCACCTACAGCAGTGGCAGACGCAGTTTGCAAGTGGATTACATCATGGTGAGAAGATGAAGAATCAAGGAGGTGGTGGATACAAAAAGTTGTTGTTGGTGAAAGTGTAGCAAAACAGCACAGAATAGTGGTCAGTGCAATAATCATCTAGACAAAGTGGAGGAAAGCACCAAAATTAGTGAAGAGAATAAAATGGTAAAAACTAAAGGACTCGAAAGTGAACAATAAATTCAAAATGGATGTGATTGAAAGCAGAATACTTAGCGGACAGGAAGACTGGCAAAGAATAGCTGAAATGATATGGAACATTGCCAGAAGGAAACTGGGTGAAACATTGGGAAAAGTTAGCACAGCAGGTAGACGGGAAATGTGGTCATGGAACCAGGAAGTACAGGAGAAGCAAAGGATAAGAAAAAAGCTAAAAGGCATGGGATACCATTAGAGATGATGCAAGCAAGTTGGCCTATAAAACTGCAAGAAAGCAAGCTAAGAGAGAAGTGGCAAAGGCAAGAAACAAGGCATATGAGAAACTGTACAAAAAACTGGAAACAAAGGAGGGGGAAAATGAGGTGTTCAAAATAGCAAAGCAGAGAAACAGACAAAGCAAGGATGTTCAACAAGTAAGAGTAATCAAGAGTAAAACTAGGGGAGATTCTGATGGAAGAAGAGAAAGTGAAACAGAGATGGAAGGAATATTTTGACAACTTACTCAACCATGAAAACCCTAGAGAAAGAAGAGAAATGAGAAGGGAGAGAAAGGGACATGGAAGTTATCTCTGGAGAAGAAGTCAGGACTGGGTTGAGGAAGATAAAGAAGAGAAAGGCTCAAGGACCTGATGACATACCAGTGGAAGCATGGATTGCTCTAGGCAATAAAGGTGTGGAGTTTTTAGTGAACTTTTTCAACAGACTCTTGCAAGGAGAGAAGATGCCAGATGAATGGAGGAGGAGGGTGCTTGTACCTTTGTACAAAGGTAAAGGAGACATCAAGAAATGTGGAAACTACTGGGGGATCAAGTTGATGAGCCACATTATGAAATTGTGGGAGAGGATAATAGAAGCAAGGATAAGGAAGAAGGCAACAATCGCTGAGAAATAATTTGGGTTCATGCCAGGAAGGAACAACCACTGATGCAATCTTTTGTCTAAGGATGCTGTTGGAAAAGTGCACTGTGCCTTTATTGACCTGGAGAAAGCATACAACAGGGTACCCAGAGAATGCTTGCAGTTAGCTGAAACGTCAGAGTGCTACATAAAGATTATCCAGAATATGGATGACAGAGCGACAACAACTGTGAAAAGTGCAGCAGGGTTGACTAAAGAATTAAAGGTAGGTGTTGGACTCCACCAGGGTTCAGCACTCAGCCCATTTCTTTTTGCCATCGTCATAGACAGGCTGACAGAGGACATCAGAAAGGACACACCATGGGATATGCTGTTTGCAGATGACATAGTTCTGTGTAGACAAAATCATAAGGAGCTAGAGAAGGATCTGGAGATTTGGAGAAATGCACTGGAGAGAAGAAACCTGAAAGTGAGCCGGAGCAAGACAGAATATTTGAGGGTTGGGGGTATGGATGATGGAGAAGAGTTGGAGCTGCAAGGGGAAAAGGTAAAGAGAGCAAAAAACTTCAAATACCTGGGTTCAACAGTTAGTAATGATAGAAGATGTGAAGAAGAAGTAAGGAGAAGGATCCAAAGAAGTAAGGAGAATTGAAAGATGGATGCATTGGAGGAAGGTGTCTGGAGTTCTGTGCGGCAGGAAGTTATCAGCAAAGGTTAAGGGTAAAATGTACAAGAGTGTTGTTAGACCAACCATACTTTACGGAATGGAAATGGTGGCAGTGACGGAAAGACAGATGGGAAAAATGGAAGTTGCAGAGTTGGAAATAATGAGATGGGCACTGGGAGTGACAAGAAAGGACAAGATAAGAAACCAATATGTGAGAGGGACTGCAAAAATTGCAAACCTGGGAGACAAATTTCGGAATGCAAGGCTACATTGGTATGGACACATAAAAAGGAGAGAAGAGTATGTGGGAAAAAGGATGATGGAGATGCCGGTGCCAGGCAGAAGGAAAAGAGGAAGGCCAAGGAGTAGGTTGATGGATTTGGTGAGAGAAGACATGGAAAGGGTTGGAGCTAGGGAAGGAGATGAAGTAGACCGAGTGAAATGGAGATTACTGTTGCACTGTGGTGACCCCGAGTAGGGAGAAGCCGAAAGAAGAAGAAGACTATGAATGCTGGTCTTTTTATTTGGATCCAAGTTGAACTATATATTTTTCAACTTCATTTATTGTAATAGGATCAACCAAAAATGCTAAGCAAAGTATGCAGCAGCAACAGCAAAAATAAAATTTCTGGGCTGTTGTCATTTTTAACTGAACTCTCAAGTTAACAGTTGATTTAAAAAATCCATTCAAATCTAAGTATTTTTAAGATTATTAAAATTCATTTTGAGTCAGAATGGAGTCCTTTAATACTTGTCCTTTAACACAGACTAGAACTGTCGAAATAAGTAGATAAAAGATACAGGCGGTTGTAGCGCTCTTCGTACTTCCTTATTCTGTACAAAAATTATTTTTGCTGCAACTTTATAATGTCTGAATTTATTTTGCAAGTCTAATTTAACTTTTGTATAATGTATCAAATATGCTAAAAGGTTGGTAATTTAATAAAAGTTAGTCTTGCCATAAATTTTAAAAAACGTTTGTAAGGTAATTCTCCAACCCATGCTCTTAGTCATTATTCTAATAGGGTGGAGTGAAAAAAAAATTTGAAAAAAGTGTAGTTCTTCCTGCCAAATAGGCTAAAACTTCAAAAAAAAATTGGTTTTGGCGAGTTGCTACCTTTGGGGGGCTAGCAACCCCCCAAAATGTGTTTTTGGGGGGTCAAATCGACAAAAAATGTTGTAACTCGGTAACCGCTTATCGTAGAGGCATGATTTATGGCTCAAAATTTGCAGAATCATCATGTTTCTATATGTGCTGAGAGAAAGTTTTTGTCTATTTCCACAAGAAAAAAAGTTATAATCGATAAATCGTTTTTTATGCTCAATACTCAAAAATTGCGCTATATGGAAATAACTTTGATCTAACATTTGAAATGATATATGTCTAACTGATAAGGACTAATTATGACAATCACAATATTAACAAGATGATTTGGGATAACTTTGGTCACCAGACAAAGTACCTAAATAGGCCTACTCATAAGGTACAGAACATGCTAGCTTTACTGCCCATAAAATGTTTAGTATTTCAGTAATTTAAAGAAAATCTGTTACATCTCATTACTTTCGAACTGTTGATGCTGATATTGGGTTGTTTTGCCTAAGGAGTGAGAGAAAAATAAGAAAGCAAGTTAGAGTACACCAAATACCCTACGCAAAATGAAGCGCATCAGAATTGCACTTTAGTGTCAAATTTTTTCAAAAGTTTTCAAGATTTAATCTTCTGGCGAATCAACCCATCTCTTCGCTCAAATCCTTCAACTTGTGCTGCGGCCTCTGTTACCATTTTGACATGGCGCTTTACACATTGGTTGTGACATAGGTGGTCGAGCTGCAGTGGTCTTATCCGGCATTATTCAATATCTAAATCAGTTAAATGTTCAATTACCGGAGGCTGCTGATGGCAAGATGTTAAATTCACCATCTTGTAGTACGAGTTCACTGTTAGATCCAGTGTGGGCAGTTCAAACAGCCGTACAGTTGAGGCAGTATCATAATATTTTGCTCCTTTCAAAGAATATTCTTCACTGCGACTGTCAACCAAGTCATGATTATCAAATGAAACCGTTGATGGCAAGTTTCCACGAATTGAAAGCACTTTGTTCACTCCTCGCATTCGTATCTCCTCATCGTTGTCACCCAACATGGCGATCAAGACATTTTCCTGGTGTGTGAAAAATGCATTTTGTTGCACAACTTTCAGAGCAGTTTTCCGAACAGCTTCGTCAGGCACCTGAAGAATTTGTTGGACCAAGTTGAAAAAATTTCTAGATCCGCAAGTTAGTTGACTATTTAACTTAATTTCAAACCAACTTGGAAAGTAAACTTGAAGACAAAACTTCGTCAGAGTTTCCAAGTTTGAGGAGGGTTCATCTACCGAAACATAATATCTGAGGATTCGACAGCCCAGAGTTAGCCAGCGTGAATGCACAATGGGACCTACTTTTAAATATTGCAAGTCGCTGTTGACAACTCCCATGATTATTGCTGAACATATCTTGTAAGCATAGTGTTGATCAGTACTCAGATCATTAACAACTGATTCTGGCAACTGTACAAACTGAGGGTTTGAAATTGACTTAAAATTAGCAGCAACCGGCCAACTTGAAACATCTCCAGTTAAACACTTCCCAATTGGTCCTGCAAATGTGTCAGGACTATTGGTGGTTCCATCAAGCATAGTAAAGACATGGCACAAGGGTAGTTCATTGGTATGTAGTAGGCAAATTACCCATTGTAATGGCTTGTTCAATAGTTCTTCCAACTTACGAATGCAACCATTGAACTTGCCTGTCATTGCTGCAGTTCCATCAGTGCCAACTACTGTAAGCTTGTCATGTAATTCGGTGTTGGCAATGGTGTTGAAGATCTTCTGTGCTATGGTTCTTCCTTTGCCATCCTCTGTGGAAAAATGAAAAAGATAGTATTCACCAGGCTGCCCAACCATTGTATAGTGATCTTCAAGTTGCACAGACCTGTAAAACTTGTCATTTGGCCCTTGCATGGTGACCTGTGTTGCATCTTTGCGCCCATCAAAGTATATGGCATTCACTAACTTGAAATTCTCTTGCTCCTTTTTCCTAATTTCAGCACGGCATCGTTCTTGCTCTCTTCGAAGCTTGCTACGATCAATAACGTATGTCTTGTCATCATCAGTAATTAGACCCAAATCTTGCATCACACTATTAGCGATTGCAGCAGCAGCTCTGTCGGATATCTGAAAATGCTCACTCATCCTTGCAAGGTTTGACCAAATCATTCGATTCTGATTTTCATATGGCATTGATTGAGAAACAAATTCAGAAGCAGCAGAAGATTGCATTTGGTCTGTGTTGGTTGAACTAGAATCTGACAGATAATCCAAAGCTGACTCAGGCACTGATGTAACTGATGTAACAGAAGAACATGTTGGTGGTTCTGGATGAGGTTGTAAGGGTCGAGAGCACCTCAAAAACTGTATGTCAGCTGATGTTGAAGGAACCACAGCATCCACACATTTCAAACAAACTTATTAAACAGTTTTTCTATCATAACTTTTTTTCTAGTGGAAATAGACAAAAACTTTCTCTTAGCACATATAGAAACATAATGATTCTGCAAATTTTGAGCCATAAATCATGCCTCTACGATAAGCGGTTACTGAGTTACGACATTTTTAGAAAATTTTACCCCTCAAAACACATTTTGGGGGGTTGCTAGCCCCTCAAAGGTAGCAACTCGCCAAAACCAATTTTTTTCGTAGATTTTACCTGTTTGGCAGGTTTTTAGAACTACACTTTTTTCAACTTCAAAAAAAAAAAATTTTCACTCCACCCTATTATTCTAACTATAAAATTTTTGTTGTTATGGTGTGTGTGTCTGTGTAACATGTGTAATAATAATGTTATGCATGCACACACACACACACACACACACACACACACACTAGATGCAAATGTACAATAACTTAATTTGATCAAATTATTTTAAAATATGTTGCAGATGAGAAAAGTTTTGTTTAATCTGTAGTAAATCAAAAAATGGCTTCCAATGAAATTGGAAATTTAGCTCCTTATCTGAGACAAGCTATTACTACATTTCACAATGGATTTGATTCTGAAGAAATGAAGAAAATATTTTTAGATAATGTATTTGATGAAATTTCTGGAAATGAACTTAAAATAATGTTAATGAAATCAACCACATGCATAATGGAAAAGTTAGTTACTGCAGCCTCTGTTGAAAATTTACTCCAGTTGTTTAAGGTAATGCATATTTATTATATTAAAGCTTTTTCATTTGATATAATTATAACAAATAGAAAACCAAAAGATGAATTTCCCAATAAGGAAAAAATAATACAAGGCCCAAGGATAAAACAGAACAAATTTTACTATAAATAAAAAGCTGAAACAAACTAATATTTTATATTATTTTGATGTTTTACTACTGTTTTTTACATTCCAAAAAAAGCTCTGAAATTTCCAGTAGTAAAGAATTTTACACAAAAGTTTAAGAACCATTGTTGTAGGTATTGTTTAATAAATAGATTACATTTTAAACAAGGCTATAATATGGTATCAATAATAAACAATTGTGACTTGAAACGTGTAAAGGTAATACTGTGCATCATTATACTGCATCTTTAAAAATCAGTATGCAAAAGATAGAAAATTACAAAACTATTTTTATTGTTCTACTCAATTTTTTTTGCAATGAGTGATGTCAAATTATTTGTTAATAATTTGTTTTGTGAAGAAAAAATTTCCTGTAGAAATAAATTAGTTGCATTGTTTTAATAGTCTTGATCTTTTACAATATTCACAATCACATAAAATTTAATGTTTATTTTTCATCACTGGCTATTTTCCCATGATTGTAACAAAATTTGTAGTGGCTATTTTTACACATATATATATTTATGTTGGCAGCATGGTGGAGTGGTTAGAGCCCCATTGTGATCAACATGGTCTCAATTTAAAACCTATTTGTACCATTCTGTTTCATCCTTATAAAAGTCACTTTATGGCACTTTCCCTTGCTTGTTGGTCTTGGCAAGCAGTTCTAAATTTCAATCATATCTGTATTAAATTTTAAGCAGGCAACAATATCTTTGCCTCTCTGGAAGCAGGTCAGGGCTATTGCTTACCCTATGTATTAGTGCCTCCGTTGCTTTCCTGTGAGTAAGGAGGATAAATATAGAGATAATATACATATATAATGTAGACGCTATTTGTAGTGGCTACAGGTAAGAGGTACAGATTAATTGAACAAATTTTTACCATTGGTGTTATGAAATTACAGGAATGATTTTAGGCAGCAGAACGGTAGACACAAGTGCAATTTTTAAGAAAGTTTTTTTTTTATAGTTTTCTTTAGTTTATCATTTACTAATTTTAGGGTTATGGTTAAGGTTAGGGTATTTTGTAATTCTTTAATATTCACACAAATACTTCGTTTCTTTTTTAATACCTCATCATCAATCCAATTTTAATGTGGTTTAAATATCCTTAGTGAATGGAGGTGGCTGGATGCATCTTGCTGCTTCTGTAATTCTTCCTACACCTCTCCACCTACACTGATCTGCCACATCTTGTTTCCTTAAACTAATCCTTCTCATGTTTCGTTTGACTTGTTCCCTATATTTCATCTTTAGTTGGCCCTGTTTACATTTTCTATCCACTTCATGTACTATTGCCTTCATCAAAACTTGAATAATTAAATTACTCAATATGGCTATTCAATGTGTTTAATATGTTTTTCTTTTATTAACGTTCTTTCTTTATTTCAGATGCTTTAGTTTGATTGAAACCTATGTTATATTTGTTTTGTATTGTATAGTATATGTTATATTTGTTTTATTGTACAGTTTATATTGTTTTATTGAATAGTCATTAGAAAATTTGTTGTTGTCACATAAAAATTAGACACAACATTTATGTGTATTATATGATTCATTGAGCAATATGAGCAAGTTGCAAGTTTTCTTAAAGAAAATTTTTTAACAATGCCCTCATCTTTTTTATGACAATCATATGCTTGTTAAGCACAATAATATATGTTGTACCATTGAACAAAACCTCAAATTTAACCCTAGCTTAAAATCTTTTTGCAAAAATTTTGATAAATATAGTATTATAAACCCTGCAGGCTTTCCTTTTTTTTTTTTATAGAAACTAGAGAAAAAATAGTAATAAAGAAATGAACACATTTTAATCAAAAAGTTATGTTGTATAGTGCCAATTTAAAACCTTTTACAGACCCCCAAATAGGAATCATTGCTTTACAATATTAAAAACTAAATTGATTATATACAGTATACTAAGGTAATTTTGTATTATCATATGCTGTTTACAATATTTAGACCATGATAAAGATTAACTTTGCAACTTTAACAATTGTTTAATTTGTTTTGTTTTTTTTTGTAACAATGTATACATTTTTTTATATTTTAGGTTTTTTCAAAAAATATGCCGGAATTTTTTGAAAGCTTGCATGGGCATTATGCTTTTATCCATTCTTTGAAAAGGATTACATTACTTCTTGAAAAAACTCAAACAAGTATATTTTAACAATTTTCTTAAACATTTATTAATAGTTGTGATTATTAATTACATTTAGCAAAGGTGAGCAATTGTGCAATTGTAAAAGTTGCAATGACACAATAACATGCAAGTAGTCTTTTTGCTTCTTGGAGCACATGGCAATGTGTGCAATGCTGTCAAAAAATAAATGAAAGTGCAATTTTTAAAGCACAACTTCTGCAATTTATGGAAGTTGCTCTATAAATTGCATGTGCCGACCTCTGATTTTTAGTGATTGAAAAATATTTATTTTATTTTTTTTTTAAAGATATTTTAAATTGTTTAACTGAATAGCATTTATAGCATTTCTATATTTTCTTAACTATTGTAGTCATATAAAGCACATAATTATAAATGTTTGTTTAAACCACCATTTCCCAACAGCTTACTGCCCCCTGGGGGTATTTTAACAATTTCAGGGGTGGTAAACTTTTTTAAATTGATAGGGGGCACTGATACATTGTAAGCTTATATTTAAAAAAACACACCACAAAAGTGAAAACAGTTCAGAATTAGAATTGTAGGCATAATGTTGGCAGGATTTGTCACAATATTAATTTCAATCACATGTATTTTTATTAACTTCACACTAGTTTATCAGTGGTTATGCTAGAACAATATGAATCAGAACTTTTGCAATTACATTGTGTTTCTAATACAATGAGAAAAATTTGGAAGAATTGTTTATGCTTATATTCAATTGTTATGCTGTATGACATCACAAAAGATTTTGCTTGTTATAGAATTCTTTATCACATGATTATTGAATTTTTTTCTTTTAGTTTTATTAAGTAATTCTTAAATCAAGAAGATTTGTGAATATTGTTGTAGAATTATGGGATGTATATAAGCAGGGCATGATTATTATTTTTTGGGAAGCAGACATTGATTAAGTGAGCAGACATATTGAGCTGTTAATTTGGAGATTAGGCGTTTTAGTTGTTATCACAGAATTTTGTTTGTTCTCTGATCTTATGATTCCGAATTGGCTTGTGAACCTGTTTTTGGCAAATTTGCAACAGATACAATAAAGTTTGCATACAGACTCCTTCAAAAGACTGTGAAGCTGAAATGTTCAGAAAAAAGCTTTGAGTCATTTTGAATTGCACAGCAATCAACCTATCCCCATCTTCGGGAATCTCATAACTATTTATTTTCGCTTTTCTTACAACTTATTTAGTGAAAAAAGGTGTTTGGTGTGGTTGTGAACCTCTTACAAAGTAACAGGAATCTTTTACTGTTAGCAACAAAGGGTGATCTGAGACTTTTTCTATCTAATGTCAAACCAGATTTCAGTGTCTTAGCATTGTGGCATCAGGCACAAGGAAGCCATTAAAATGTGGGTTTTATTTTGTCTGTTCATTGAATTTAATTATTTTTGTTCTTGTAAAATAGCAATTTCTTTTTTGTAAAAAAGCAGCAAAGTTATGTTCATTCTGTAATATTTTTACATTAATTTTCAAAAGGGGATGGTGGCAGTTTATTTTTAATCAAATTCTATACTTAAGGGGTGCTGGGACAAAAAAGTTGGGATATGATGGTTTAAAGTAAACTGTTTACTTTTTTAAGTATGAAAAGTATTGGCCCACCCAGTAGTACAGTGGTTTTTAGCCTTTTTTATACCACAATCCAATTTCCAACCCAAGGTAAGCTAATGACACTCTCTGATTTTTTGATTTGTGGCACAAAAATCTGATGATCTCTAAAGTAGGTCTTTACTTTGTATCTGTCTTGCTTTTCTTGATTTATTGTCCCAAAACAGTGATCTCCAAAAAAAAAAGAAGCCACTGTTATATCAAATGCTCTCGTGACCCCCAGAACCCACTGCCAATGCGATTGCAAACCCTGGATCTCCCAGTGTTTCCTCACCCCTGTCTGTATGCTGGCGATTTTAACTGTCATCATGCTGACTGGGGTTACGACGACAACAGTCCGGACGGTGAATGCTTGGCTGACTGGGCAAGTATTAATTGTCTTGCCCTTCTATATAGTGCCAAGGATGCTGCCAGTTTTTATTCAGGCCGCTGGAACACTGGCACCAATCCAGATCTAGCTTTCGCTAGAGTAGGTCCAAACAGTTGCTTACCGGATAGACATGTCCTTGACAAGTTCCCCAGGTCACAACATCGACCTTTGCTTATTGCACCACCAAGGTTTGCTATGGCAGTGCCAAGCATGCCTGTTAAGCGATGGAACTTCCGCAAGGCCAAATGGAGTCACTACATTGCTTTGACGAATAAATTTGCAAAGACTTTGTTGCCGCCTGATTCACTTAATGTGGATGCGACTGACCAGAACTTCTGTAACACCATTAAGAAAGCAGCCAAAAAGACTATCCCACGCAGGTATCGAAATAGCTATATTCCGTATTGGGATGCAGAGTGTGAATCCCTCCATAAAACCTTTCTGCAGTCTCCTCAGGGAGATGACTCAAGTTTGGCTGCTACAGCTCTGCTTTCCAAGCTTGACAGAAAGTGGAGGGATCGATGGTCCAAAGCAGTTCGGAGCATTGACTTCTCACACTCTAGTCGAAAAGCGTGGAGTATTTTGAACAACCTTACTGGTAGGTCACGACACTCTCCTCTTCACTGTCCCATCTCAGCTGGTCAGAAACGGGAGATACAAGGTTGCTGATTGCAAGTCATTTTGACTTGTCTCTCAAGAAGTGTCTGACCTTTGGAGGGCCACAACACCAGACACAATAAATATCTCTGAAAATTTTTCACAGAGAGAATTTGCTGCTGCCCTCCAACATTTAAAACCAGGTAACATTTAAAATCAGGTAAAGCTTTAAAACCCAAAGAGTTATCAATCAACATCTTTGCTCTGTGTCCCCTACAAGATCCTCGAGAGGCTTATCTACACCTGTGTTGAACCATTAATTGATCCACTGCTCCCTAAAGAGCAGGCTGGGTTCCGACGCGGGAAGTCAACTGTAGATCAAGTTGTTTTACTAACCTGGAACATCAATTAGTCACCATTTAGTGGCATTGCGCAAAAAACTATCTTTGCGCATCACACTGCTGAGGCGACTCGTGGGCTCGTGATGGGATGCTGGTGCCAAAACACTACGTGTAGCCACCTTATCTCTAGTCTATTTAACAGCTGAGTACTGTGCACCAGTTTGGTGTGCAAGTGCTCACACTTGTCTCACAGTGTCTTGAACAACGCCTTGCGCATAGTCACTAAATCCCTGCGTCCCACTCCAACGGACCACCTACCCATTCTTTCAGGCATCAAGTCAGTTGAGCTTCACCGACTGGGAGTGACACTCTCCTTGGCCCACCGTGGATCTCTGGACCTTGATCATATCTTGCATGGTCTTTTAAGTAGGTTCTCAGATAATCGCCAAGTGAGACTAAGATCCAGACGCCCGTTTGTGCCAGCTGCGCGGAATCTTTTGGAACAACTTTGCCAGACTTGGCATCTGTGCCTCTGAATGGACAAATCACAAATGGAAAACAAAGTACTGTGAAAATGCTTTCAGGCTCTGTGCTTTTGTGCCCGAGACTGGTGCCAGGCCTGTTGGAATGGGCTTATCCCAAGCAGCTTGGGTTAAGCTCAACCGCCTGCAGACTGGTGTTGGGCGATTTTGTTCGTCCATGCACAAATGGGGTCTCGCTCCTTCATCGAATTGCGAGTGTGATGCCTCTGAGCAAACCGCAGACCATGTACTAACAGTGTGCCCTATACATCGGGCACCACATGGAACACGAGGTCTGACGGTTTTAGATGACGAAACTCGATGCTGGCTTAATGATATCACTGCCAGCATCTGATCCAGGCAGTGCAGCAATCTGGGGTAGTAAAAGGATAAATCCTCGGCCCCAGTCCTGTTTGTGTCTGACCTGGAGTGGATGCCCTTCAAACAACGACGACAACGACGACCCCCAGAAAGTAGCCGAATGACCCCTGTGGGGATTGTGACCACCATATTGAAAATCACTGCTGTAGTATAATTGCTATAAGAATTATAATGGCAATATTAGTATTCTTTTACTTTCTAGTTTTGGTTTTTATGTATCATGTTTTGTTCATACAGATATAATAATGCTATCAAACTGCCCTTGCTTTTCATTTTACAAACCAGTAGTTTTATATATCAATAAAATTCAATTTTACTTTCTAGAATCTCTGGAACAAAATTGGTTGACTTTAATTAATCTAGTGGTATTATGCTGTAAAAATTTAAAAAATAACAACTCGTTAATTGAATTAATGACAAACAGTACTATAATGGTGCGATCCTTGCTTGCAACATTAGGTGGAACAACCATAACAACAAAAAAAAGACAAGAAAAGTCAGAAAAAAGTAAGTTGCGGTTATGTCTTTTAAATATTAATGTTGTATAATGGCTGAAATAAGTCTTAATTTTAATACAAATGTACTTTTTAGTTGTACTGAGCAGTTAACATTGCTTTTTTAATTTTATTTTGTAATGTAAGCGAAGCAAGACAATTTGCCGGGAGACAATTCGGCGGCGCAAATTTGTCGGCAAGCCAATTTATCGGCGAGACAATTTGGCGGGAAAATAAATAAAAATGATTAATCTTCACTAGCGTTGAAGCGACAGCAAAAAAGTTTTGTTATGTCACAAAGGCAATTATAAATGTTCAGCTGATAAGAGCGAAAATTTTAATTTAAAGTTGTTAAATGCGTTAAATTTAGCGATGTTTCTAGCCCAATATTTATCTATTTAAATTTACAATAGCTAAATTTCGAATATTTAAATTAAAAAAGGTACTTGAATAGTTAAATTTTCGAATCACGGTCGTTTAACATGCATCTTTTACAAACAAGTACAATAAAGGCCCGTTTCCACTACGAGCGTGGAAAAGAGCATTCTTTCTCTCTTTTATTGATCTTCGATTGAAGCGAGCGGTTAAAATTGAAGCGAGCGCAAAAAAAATCAATAAAACAAACAAAAAATGCTTTTTTCCACGCTCGTAGTGGAAACGGGCCTTAATGTAGCTTACTACAAAGACCACAGGGTTAGAAGTTTTACGGGCGTACGAAGTTATGACGTCATAATAAGCATTTTACTACATCAAAACGAATCTATTCTGCTCCGCATAAACAGTTTTATTTTAACTATTTTTTTTTTTAGTTCTAACGGTTCGTTTCGTCTATAGGGCTAGTCAGAAAGCAATCCAAAATTTGAAAAACAAATGCAAAAAATAAAGCTAAACAAAGCGGTAAAAAATCGGCAAAAGAACTTAAAACAAAAAGAAAATTACGGCAGTGATTAAAAAGTTAAAGCGGTTACAATTTGTTTAAATTAAATTTTAATGTGTAAAATTTTTTTTTCGTTGCTTAGGCTATTGTTTCCAAATTTAAATTTATTATGGCTAATATCATGATTAATGATTTTAGGATAGTGGGTACAGATAAACGGCGAAATTCGCCGGGATAAATGTGTATTTAATCTTTTCGTAATATAACTGAACAAAATTATTGTTGTGCGAATTTGAAGTCGCCATGCTTATTTATTACCCACGTGCTGACCATAAACGCCATCTTTTGTGATGTCACAAAATTCACCCGCCTGCCAAAACTTAGAACAATTTGGTTGCATTAATCCTAGCTGTGCAATTTACGACTTCTGAAAAACACTGATTACCGGTATGAGAAAATGTTTAGTAATACAACGGGAACAAGTCGAAACAAAAGATACAAAAATTTAATCAGGTTTGTACAATAGAATAATAGAACGAATAAAAATCTTTAATTTTTTTAAAAGCATTTTTAGGGCGCTCGGTTTGCTCCAATAAATTCGTTCGTTATTTGGAAACTTTAGCGTAAGCAAAGAAAAAGAACTTAACACATTGAAATTTAATCAAACACGATTTGTAACCGCCTTATATACTATTTTGTAAGCTTTGCTATTTGGCTTGATCTAATCTTCTGTTTTGATTCTTGACAATTTTAATCACTGCCGTAATTTTTTTTTGTTTTAAGTTCTTTTGCCGACTTTTTACCGCTTTGTTAAGCTTTACTTTTTGCATTTGTTTTTCAAATTTTGGATTGCTTTCTGACGAGCCCTATAGACGAAACAAACTGTTGGAACTAAAAAAAAAAAAAAAATAGTTAAAATAAAACGGTTTAAGGCCCGTTTCCACTACGAGCGTGGAAAAAAGCATTCTTTGTTTGTTTTATTGCTTTTTTTTGCGCTCGCTTCAATTTTAACCGCTCGCTTCAATCGAAGATCAATAAAAGAGAGAAAGAATGCTCTTTTCCACGCTCGTAGTGGAAACGGGCCTTTATGCGGACCAGAATAGATTTGTTTTGATGTAGTAAAATGCTTATTATGACGTCATAAGTTCGTACGCTCGTAAAACTTCTAAAGGCCCGTTTTCACTACGAGCGTGGAAAAGAGCATTCTTTGTTTGTTTTATTGATTTTTTTTGCGCTCGCTTCAATTTTAACTGCTCGCTTCAATCGAAGATCAATAAAAGAAACAAAAGAATGCTCTTTTCCACGCTCGTAGTGGAACGGGCCTTAACCCTGTCGTCTTTGTAGTAAGCTACATTATTGTACTTTTTTGTAAAAGATGCATGTTAAACGACCGTGATTCGAAAATTTAACTATTCAAGTACCTTTTTTAATTTAAATATTCGAAATTTAGCTATTTTAAATTTAAATAGATAAATATTGGGCTAGAAACATCGCTAAATTTAACGCATTTAACAACTTTAAATTAAAATTTTCGCTCTTATCAGCTGAACATTTATAATTGTCTTTGTGACATAACAAAACTTTTTTGCTGTCGCTTCAACGCTAGTGAAGATTAATCATTTTTATTTATTTTCCCGCCAAATTGTAATCGACAATATCATTCTCCAGATGTATTTTATATAAACCTTTCTATTGATCTTGTACCTCTTTGTAAAAATTTTATATCGCAACACTTATTCCACTTTTTAGATTTATTTTTCAACAAGTATGGTGACGTTATGCACAATTTTGGATCACAAACCATTCTCATTGTCAAGCCATTATATTTTTAAATCAATATTTTTTTGCAATGTTAATTACTAAATAAATGTGATAAAGCAAATTATTAATATATTATTTTGATAATATATATCTAATTACTGGTAGTATCAATTTTAGGTTGGGTATTGGCTTGATTTTGTTTTAACGAAGTCATTGCAAATATTAAAAAAAGATTTTCGTTTCTTAAAGCTCATTTTCACTGCCAGCGCGGATTGGAGTATTTCTTTCTTTTTTTATTATTTTATTAATAAATAAAATATTATTAATAAATTGGAGTATTTATTAATAAATAAAAAAATCAATGAAACAAAGGATGCTCTTTTTTTATGGTTGTAGTGGAAACGAGCCCTGACCCTTTTTTTAAAAACATTTCATAAGTGACAGTATTTTTCTATTTTTGCATTTAAAAGATTTTTATGCAATACTTTTATGTGCTTTTGCCTTTTACTTTGTTTTGGTTCTTTTTTATAACATGTTACTACCGCTATTTACTTGCTCTTTATGCAGAATCGAGCCCAGTTTGCGATGTTATTTTAAGCAAAGATAAAGTCCCTGATGAATTTTTGGAAACTTTCGATGAAATTATAAAAACTTTTTCAACCATAGAAAAAATAAAAGTTGTAGGTATGGAAAAACAAGCTTATATTGTAGAACATGTGTCTGTTTTTGTTTATAACTGTAAGTTACAGCTGAAAATATTCATGGTTAGGCCCATTACTATCTTTGTGTCTACATATATACGGTACATGCTAAGCGGTATGAGCGCTGTTTAAATGATGATTCCGATTAATACAGTCTTGATTCAGCTCCGCCTAGCCTTGTCATGTTGTTATGCCCTTAATAGAGACATAGAGACTAAGTTTTCTATTTTTTTCTTTGCTGGTTGGTCGTAGCAAGCTTATTACAGTCATCCAAATTTTGGTTCATAATCGTATATAAATATGTATATGATATTATGTTTTTATGATGTAAATTAAAGATAATAATTTTTAAGTAATGATAAATAGCATAGATCAGAAGTTTAACAAAAAAGTTATTTAAATTTTAGTCATCTATTTACGAAAAAAAACATTTAAAACTTTTAACGGACTACTATAAAGCGCACCCAGATTTTGCACTAGGTTTAGCTGTATGTGGGCATCGTCAAAAGAATTTCAAATTTGGTCCCTTCGGCAAACAAGAATTCACCCAATGTAATCAGAACGATTGCTTTAGTCTTTTGATTAAAGGCGCGTTTACAGCCGTTTACAGTACTTTTTTCTTTCAGTGCGATCTTGGTTTGTTTTATTGACGCTCAAATCCACTCATTTTTTCTCGAAAACATCAGTGGATTTGAGCGTCAATAAAACAAACCAAAATCGCGCTGAAAGAAAAAAGTACTGTAAACGGCTGTAAACGCGCCATAACTGTCGTCCTGACAAAAGTCGAAACGATGAACAATAATTTAAATAGGAGATATAATATAATGTGTTTGGCTTGTTTAATTTTTTTCTCTGTATTTATCCTCCTGACTCGCAGAAAAGCGAAGGAGACGCTATATATAGTGAAAGCAATTACCCCGACCTACTTTCGGAGATGCCAAGATATTGCTGTCCGCTTGAAATTTAATAGAAATATGACTGAAATTTAGAGCTTCTTGCGAAGACCACCAAGAAGGGGAAAGTGCCGTAAAGTGTTTTTTCCAAGGACACAACAGAATGGCGCGAGTAGTTTTTGAACTCTGACCATGTCGATCACGATCACGGCACTTTAACCACTCGACCACGCTGCGGACATGATCGAGTGGTTAAAGCGCCGGATTAAATCGTTGAAATTAAATTGTTAGTTCTATGAAACAAGCATAAATTAACACAGAACTAGAGTTTTTTTTCTATTTTATTATATTTTAGTTATTTTTGTTGCTTTAAGTCAGTGGTCCCCAAACTTTTCGAGCCGGGGGCCGGATGTAGATTTTTTGGACCTCCTCAGGCCAAAGCGAGAGAAAAAAGTTTTCTCTTCGATTCGATCTCTCATTTCGCTATTGTTCTCCCAAAATTATAGTGATCTCTAAAAAAAAAGGTCTTTACATCGATTCGAGCTCCAATGTCGCTATTTTTCTCCCAAAATTGCAGTGATCTCTAAAAAAAAAATAAAAGTCTTCACTTCGATTCGAGTTCCAATTTCGCTATTTTCTTCCCAAATCTTGGTGTGTTATCCAATGAAAAGTACAAGGTAAAAACCTGAAACTGGGGTGTTTCCGATATAATTTTATTCAACTGTAACTCAAAGTGAGTGGATACGTTTTTTAAAAAGAGCTCCGCGGGCCGGATGAAAAATCTTAGCGGGCCGTAGTTTGGTGACCACTGCTTTAAGCCAATTCACAAGAATCTTTACTTGCTTTAATAATAATTTTTTTTTGATGAATTTTTATCTTTATCAGATAATACGGTTAACTGTGATTTTACGCTCGTAGAATTGTCGAGTATTCATCATATATGTGAAAAGTTACCATCCAAACTGACGAAAAAATAATCATTACCAATGGTCTTAAATCAAAGCATATTATACTATCATAATCATACCGTAGTTGAATTTATAAAAATATAATTGATAGTAGAGAGCGTACACATTTTTTTGGGACACTCTGTATATATGGCAAGTACACGCGCCACCCATTTCAAAAAATTTCTCTACAAAATCAACGATTAAACGCTGTATTAATAAT
Organism: Diplosoma virens; assembly: GCA_963680785.1. Lineage (NCBI taxonomy): Eukaryota > Metazoa > Chordata > Ascidiacea > Aplousobranchia > Didemnidae > Diplosoma > Diplosoma virens. The sequence goes on along the minus strand of OY796886.1, from coordinate 20,688,429 downwards.
TGCTATTATCTAGTCATCAAAACTTGTTAAAGGCATGTGAAAACATTTTCTATTTTTTATAGTTTCGGTCGTTGACTGGCTAAATCAGAATGCTTGGAATGCCTGATTATGTGCAGAGCATAAGTACAATGTGCATTGTGCAAATATTGCAGCTTTATAATTGAGCATTTATTGATAAAATTTAAATTTGTTAAGAACTGGTGTGCAATAGCAAAGCAGCCCCGTGCATTTGTTCCATGTTGCAAATTGCGAGCTTGAGATCTCCCGATTCTGTCGACCTTTTGTGCAACAAGTTGTTGTCTGTCTTCAAGAAAAGCAATGATGATTGGAGGTAAAGTCAAATAAATTTGCTTTGTATTCTTTGTTTTATCTTGAAACAAATATATTTAGTGTATTTATGTTTAATATTAGTATATATACGCTTGAAACGAGGAACTTTACTTATTAACTGTTTTTCCAATTAATTGCTCTGTTTTGTTGATTCTGCCAACTTATATTTTTTCAAGATTTTCGGTTTATTTAAAAAGATTGAATATATAGTAATAATCTGAAAAAATCGCCAAGTTCAAAATCCATGAGGTTTTTCTTGAATTCCTGTATTGTAAAATTTATAAAAAAGTTGATCAATATTTATAAGTTTTTGAAAGTCGTTGGTTGCCTATGAATTTATGATTAGTAAGATTTACATTGCCTTTCAGCACCCTAATGATTCTCACTAAAGACAAAGTGGGAAGCATCGTCATAGATAGTATGGTAGATAGTAATCACCCTGACGTTTATGAACGTCTATATAAACTTTTGTCCAATGAAGAGCAGTTTATTGATTTGGCTTGTCATCCTATTGCTAATTTTGTCGTGCAAAGGTTGATAGTGGCTTCGGCGTCTGCTGACCCAGCTCAGGTAATTACGTTATGAAAGAAGTATCGTTTTATGGCAGTGTTTCTCAAACCATGGGTCGCGACCCAAAAGTGAGTCGCCAAGACTATGCGGATGGGTCACGAAGGCTTGTAAATTACCGCACGTAAAAGAAAAAGATCTGCGCGCACAAGATTTGAGAAGTGAAGAACCTTTTTGAAATGTCATTACGAATTTAAGAGGAAAATGAAGAAATCGGAATCAAGATGAAGACCTTTTTTTTTTTAGAGAATACTAGATTTTTGAGATGAATATAAAAAAATCAGGAACAGATTCAAGGTGAAGACTTTTTTTTTTAGAGAACACTAAATTTTTGAGATGAAAATCAAGAAATCAGAAACTGATTTAAGGTGAAGACCTTTTTCTTTTTAGAGATCACTACGTTTTCACTACGCTCAGTCAAATTTATTTGGGGTCGCAGTCATCTTTGCAAATCATTGTTTTTAGCGATTTTGGGTCGCAGAAAAAAAGGCTTGAGAAACACTGTTTTATGGAATAACCCAAATTGTTTCTTTGTTAAATGGTTAACAATTACGTCTGAACAAATGGCTTGTAAACTTTTCTATTGCGACAAATTTTCACTCGGAATAATTCCCTATTTCATGAAGTAAAAACACAAATTTTTATGACCAATTATAATTATCTGTTCATGTAAACTGTTTAGTTAACAAAATTACGCAGGTGCATTGTCAACGAAAAGGATAACAATCTTGAAAAATACCAGAAAATTCTTTTCGTTTGACTTTTCATATTTGAATCAACTTTGTTTTAAATATTTAAGGGTTTTAGGAAACCAATTGCATTCCTTTTAAGGTTTTCTTAATATGATTACAACAAAGTTAGAAAAAAACTTGTAATTTAATGTTTCTACAGTTTGAAAACTTATTCGATTTGTTATTGAACGGTTTGGAAGACGTATTGGCCGCCGATAACTATGGTGTTCTGCAGAAATTAGCAGAGCAGTGCCTCAAAGTCAAAAGTCGGCAACAAGTTCTACTCGAACACCTCCTGGAAGTAAGCCATACAATTTCGTTTGCTTTAAAAAAACAAACTTGTGAGCGAGTAGTAAAGATTCATTATTACCGAGATAACGTGCGTTGGACTTGATAAAGCCAGTTTCTGATTACTTTTGAAAGGTTTTCCATTGCTACAATTCGGAACACAAAGATCTGATTGTTTCTCTTATCGCCAGCTTTACAACGTACGACAACCTGGTAGCAGGCGACAAGGTGCTTTTACTTTCAATTCCTTGCGGGCTTTTTTTTTTGATATTTAACGACCTCACTTCTTTTCAGATTCCGCCTTTACGTAAAATCACTTATCACGGTTCCGTGCTTTTACAAACTCTATTGAGTTTTGACGATCCTTACGTCATAGCTGAAAGCTTTGCTCGGATTCCCCTTGAACACGCGGTCAAGATAGCGTGCGACTTGTCGGGAAGTTACATAATGGACGCGTTTTTTAATTCCCAAACCGTTAAAGATAAAACCAAAATGGACTTTTTAATCCACGTTCAGGTATATTATATGAATGGACACCGTACTTAATTTTAATTATTTTTGAGCTTTGGTTTGCCAAGTTATCTGTCCGCAGAAACCCTAAAAATGATTTTAATCTTACTGCATAAAAGTACATTACCTATTTTAACTTTCAATGAAAAGTTGTTGTCCGCAAAACTTTTAAAAACCGTCCGAAACAAATCCCCTCATTATTTTGACTGAAATTGCTTTTTACACCAGCATTTTTTGTTGCAGGAAGAATTTCCTACTTTCGCAAAAGATAAATTCGCCAACAAAGTGATATGGAACATGTGGCATAAGTTGAATTTACCAATGAAGATATTAGTCGCGAAAAGTTTGGGTGATTCTAGCAATATAATAAATAATTTCTAAACGCCTTTTGTGGAATTTAAATGGTCTCTCAAAAGCCAATTAACTTTTTTTGGCAAATCTTTTTTTGTAGTAAATGAAAAATTGTAATTTTCTCGACGTTCTTACGGTTGAACAAAGTAACTTGAAACAACTGGATCGGGTTTTTTTGTCAATTAATTTTATTTTTCAGTCGATCACAAAGATTTATTAAATCATCCTATCGGCAAGTATGTCCTTATCCATTTGCGTATGAACGATTTTATCTCAAATAGAAAAAAGTGGAAACAATTTCAAGAGCAGCAGGAACGAAAAAGAAAAGTTTTCGCCGACATTTTATCGATCGATGCTGGTGCGTGTGGTATTGAATGAATGTGATCAGAAACTATAACGTAATAATTTCAATTTGCAGACAAAACGAAGCCGGCCAAAAAAAGAAAACGTCACTCCAAAGAAAAATCGGTCAAGTAATGCTTCTGACACGTCACAAGTCCGTACTGTTTGATCAGCATTTCTTCAACTTTGCCTTGTATCGAATCGACTTGGTCTTTCGGGCAATACCCATCCTCGGTCGACCTACGTTCAAAATAAACCTGAAAATCTTAAAAGATTCGCTCAATGATTCATTTCCCACCTCGCCACCGTTACCATCGCCGGAAGATGATCAATTGAAGATAGAATTCGATTGACGGCGCTCACCAAACTGACAATTTCCGACGCATTTGATACGTGATGCGGCAATTCGGGTTCGTCTGTTGCGCAGCCAGCACCGTGTAACTAAAGTCGTATGTTGTCTTTTTAATAATTGCTTCTTTAGCATTTTGAGCGTTTTGAGCTTACAACGTCAATATCTTCGTTATCGATTTGCCTTCCGAGAGAATCTTTGTAGTTTTGAAAAATGTTGCGAAGTTGATAAAATCTACAGAAAAAAATGATTGCCGATCGTTCAACCTATTTCGGTCTGTTGCGAAGTCTCACTCTTCATTCGCGTTTGCTTCACCTTGCGCTATCAGCATTAGCCATTGTCGAAGCCTCTTCAATTGTTTGCTTCTTACATTTTGACACGAATGCAAGTCTTTGGTCTGCGACAAAATAAACGTCTGTAATAGGAAAAATAAACCTTGTAACACAAAACCCGAAATCGAAGCTTGAATATTTCCCTACTTTTTGCGTTTGCATTTCAGACCAGTACACCTTCGTTCAGATAGAAAGCAATACGCCTTCCGCTTGCTTAAAGGTTATTTATGTAAGCGTAGTTACCTACCGAGTAACTTTTGGGAGGTTGAAACCAGTATAGTTTTGTTAATGCAACCAGGTCTTCTTTTGAGAACATTTCACGAAACGGATTGCACGTTGAGAAAAAATCTAAGTCTATATCCAATAAATAAGTCTGACCCTCAGTTAAAAAGTTTGAAAGCGATCTAAAAAACGAAAAGATGCATCGTAACAACTTTTATTTATATATACCGTAGCCAAATAATTAGTTTTTACGTTTGTTGGTTTTCGACTTTTGCGTCGATTGTAACCACATCCAAAACGACTAGTTTCTTTTCCAGGAGCAAATCATCCTCAAGATAAAGACAGTCCGTCAAAAAATAGGGCAAAGTAGACGAAACCCTAAACCACATTAACTCGTTTCCTAGACTGACACATTAATATTTAAAAATAAGAATACCCCACTATCACTGGATGCCACAATGCCTACCTTATCCCTCCGCTTGTCAAATCTTTTCCAACAAAAAACTCGTGTTTTCCTTCAGGAATTTGTGTAGCCCAAACCGGCTTGAACCACACAATTTTGCTCACGTGGCCAGCATACACTGCGGGTAATATCCAATTTTCGATTTGAAGTGATCTTTGAATAAAGTTGTGTTGATTTTTTAAATTTTAAGCAGCAGAAGTTTTCTTACTCCATAAGAACTTCTTTATTGTAAATGTCATTGGCCCGAAAATCGCTCGGTATTCCCAAATCTGGGTGCGCATCAAAGTGAAATAAAGTAAGATCGCGAAATGGGAGACGCTTTGATCCAATCGCACGGTAGATGTGCGACAGTGCCTGAAAAAAGTGGAGCGTTGAAAATCACATTTTCGAGTAAACATTAACGGCCTGGGCTGAATACAAAAATTGACTTTTCCGTTACGGTACATTTAAGATTTTAGAAAAAAATTTACAAGTCTTCCGTGTAGAAACGGTGAAAAAAAGTCTAGTGGATGCGTCGCAGTTAAGCTATGTACTTTAAAAATGCACAGATATTTCACGGTTTTGTTTTTAATAATTGCATTTTTTTTGTAGTTTCCAACTATGTGAAAAATCTTTTTTACGCGAAATTCCATTTCGATCTAGACTAAAGCAAAAGTATCTTCTGTAAAAATTTTCTGAAGATACTTTTGCTTTAGTCTTTAGACTGTAAAAGTTTTACGGCAATTCATAGTTGAGAAAACTATCATACTAGTCAAAGCGTTGCAGTACGCAATAGACATACTTTTAACTTACCTCATTGTGATATTCGACTATATGAAAGGGAATTCCTTTCTTTTTCTTCGACGTCATAAATTTCGTTCAGAAACACGCAAACATAATTCAAAGTTTATTAAAACATTTTACAAAAACAAAATTTTGCCCAATCTGAAAGCCAAAAAAAAATAATTTTCAAAATATATACAATCGATTTTTCATAACAACTTTTATGCCGCTAAGTTTTCTATACTGCTAAAAATTTGATTCTAAATTCTGTTTCTGGTCACCAAGGAGGTTTCCAATTATAATGAAAAAAGCAGTACAAAAACTGGTTTAAGCACAAGTCAAACCATTGTATTCCGATTTTTTTTATTATTTAAAGTCATATCTTACATAAGTTAGGGTTGCCATATCTAAATAGGCGGAATTCCGGACAGACATAGGCGCACCAACTAAAAAATTTTTGTAAGGGGCGGACAAAATAAATTTGTTTACGAATCTAGGGCGTTTAGGAACAAAAAATAGTTTTCACTTCGAATCGATCTCGGATTTTCCTGTTTTCGTCCCAAAATCATCGTGTTCCCTAAAAAAGTCTTCTCTTTGAATCGGTCTCGGAATGAAAATTGCAGGTTGTTTTTAATTGATGCTAAAATTCCGGACATTTGGGCTTCAAAAATTCCTTCCGGACACAAAATTTAACATAAAATTCCGGGCATGTCCGGAATTTTCCGGACGGTATGGCAACCTTAATATAAGTTTCTTTTTTTTAAATCCAACGGCGGCAAATCAGGCAATATTTAAAGATCGAAACAAAAATACGCAATCTCGCAGAATAAATTGTGACATATACAAAAGAAATTTTTTTTGCCAGCATGCGTTTAAATTAATGTCTTTTTAGCGAAACAGAGCGTACAGTTTACTGAAGCCAAGAAAAAAATATTAGCTTGCTTCGGATTTCAGAAATCAAATGATTCTCCGTAAATCACGCTGCAACGCCATCACCTTTACCTGATTTGGGTCATTTTAAATTTACTTTAAAAATAGGAGTTTTTATTACAGTATAACTGTGATTTAATACAAATTTTAAAGCGAATTTTGGCAGGCAATTTTCAAATGATCAGAAATTATAATTTGAAAACAAATAGTGTAATAAATAAAAGTTACAAATTACGAGAAAACTGTACTTCAATGTTTTAAAATGCTTTCAATTTCTCGCAGCACTAAGATTTTACTAGAAAATAGCCACAAAAAACAAACTGTCAAACGACTGACATTGACTGAATAAATTTCAAGTTGTTTAAGCGAGTAAGTGAAAAGAAACTTTTGACGCGCATAAAAACTTCACCAGTCCCGGTGCTTTGAGAACGTCCGATAAGAATCAATTCCGACGAATACCAGCTGAGGCGATTTGCTGCAGCCGTAATATTATAATGAAAAGAAATTTTGTTTGACCGACTTTGAGCGTAAAAACGCTTCTTCAGTCTTCGAGCAACCTGAGGCAGCTTTTCCATTAGAAAGAATATCACAAGAAGAGTCCTTCGAAATATTCATCGAATTCTTCTTCCCTGTTTTAATGAAATGGTTTAAAAAAATGAAAAATTCAAGAACTCTTTGCAATACTATGGCGTGTTTCAAAATTGACGTTTACAACTTGAGACAAAGTAATCCTCAATAGTTTAAAAGGTACCGTGATTTTTCGTTTTCGACTTGAAGAGGCTGACTCCATATTTCATGTTCTTGATTTTTCGTTCGATCGTCGTCGGTATCGTTCGACGTCGACGGTCGGTCCGGACTAGAATTTCTCTCTGGAGAAAAAAGAGTTTATTCCTTTTCTCAATCAATAAGCATTAATTACTTACTTAATTTTTTCTTTTTGCTTTTGTGCGTGGCTTTGCGTTCATTAGATTTTTTGTTTTTTTTCAAACCGGTCACATCCTTTTTTCTGTGAAAATTAGAAACAACAAAATTTTATAATTTTTTCTTCTCAAATCGTTTATCACAATTACTTATAAAGTCCTAAAACCAAGGGTGAAAATCAATATATTGCAATGCACCCATGATCTACTACACAGCTGAAAAAAAAGCTAGCTTCTGCCAAAGATATTTTATCGTTTTTAGATCAGAGTGCCTGGATCCAAAAAATGATATCATTTTCGGGGAATTGGCTCTAATTTTTTAGATAACAATCATACCATATTTGTGCTTCACAAATTAGTACAGTTACTGAAAATATCCCAGTCATCCATTTGAAAAATCTTGCTGAACCAACAAATATTCAATTAACATAGTCACATTTTAATTCTACTTATTGAAATATAATACTAATTAATCTTCTTCAGTTTAGTCTATAATAGGAAAATATTGCTATATGTGAATTGAGTTGATAGATAAGATTTAACAATAAAGATGGTGAAAATATCGGGTGAAGTCCATAGACAAGTAAAACTAAATGATATGCCTATCCTATTGTTGATAAATTTGCTTGAAGTCTTCCAGTACAGTACTTTAAGCAATACCAGCTTATGCCAAAGCGACTTAGTGATAATCTTCAATTAATCAAAATGATATGATAAGTGTTAACAAATTTTTCTTTTTATTTTATCTCTATATACATGTATATCCTGACTCGCAGGAAAGCGACGGAGGCGCTAAGACATAGGATAGGCAATTAACCCGACCTGCTTCCGGAGATGCCAAGATATTGCTGTCCGCTTGTAATTTAATAGAGATATGATTGTAATTTAGAACTGTTTGCCAAGACCACCAAGCAGGGGAAAGTGCCGCAAAGTGTCTTTCCCAAGGACACAACAGAATGGCGCGAGTTTTGAATCCAGATCATGTTGATCATTAGTACGGCGCTTTAACCACTCGACCATGATACCGATATAATAAACGTGTTTGTCCGTTTTTATAGTCTATTCAAAGTAAGTGATATTAAATACTACGAGATAGTTACTCAAGAGAAAGCTGCTGTAATGATACCAACAAATTCTGCTAAAGTTTTCGAAAATATATTCCAAAAGTCATAAAGAACTAACTACACCTAAGCAATTTAATCAAGAAGAGCTCAGCAATCTCGTTATGATAATTTATTCTTTTTAAATGTCAATGCATCCAGGATGGACGACAAAAACGGTTTAGAAAGACTAAGAAGAATACAGCAATAAATACTATTGCTAAAATAGCCAAGCTATCGTGAGCAGGACTCCCAGCGATGGATTTTACAAATTTTTGAAAAATTAAAAAAAAATACTGATACTACGCAAAATGGGACATTTTTGGTATCATTTTTATATAGATGCGCGTAGGGGAAGGGGTTAATAATAAGTAATTATTTATTTTCTCGAAAAAACTCAGATTTGAGGGGATTTTCAAAAATAAAACCAAAACCCCAGATGGGACAAGAAAAACCCAAATCTAGAAGCCCTGATCGTGACCGTAAGTGGTTAATTTGCGTGATTATGGATCAATTTCTTGTATTTTGAATTAATACCAGGGTAACAGAGTGGTGGTACCGAATATTCTAACTTATTGTGTACTTGAGATAGCCGTGCTCGAGATCACTAGTGGCTGAAGAAAAAGTGACCCACATGTATAAGGTTTTTCAGTTTATCAAAAATAATCAGGGTTGGCATTAAAAAACCCGCCCAATAAAACCAAAAAAAACTCACCTAAAAAAACCCAATAAAACCCGGCTTCAAGTGCTTTTTTTTAATTTTTCATTTTTTAAGGTATTTAAAAGCATTTTATATCAATTATATTAATAGTAATAGTATTACTGAACATATTACCTTGTAATATTAGAAAAATATATGCATATATTTACAATTTTACATATCTTATGAATAACATGCTACCAATTGATAAATATGGCTTTCATAAATAATGTTAGTCAAGAGAATGGAAAGAAAACTACAGCCTCAATTCATTTCGTCAATTTATTTCCATTTTACACAAAAATCAAAACAAGCATTTTACTCAGGTGTGGCATTAAAAACCTACCCAAAAAAACCAGCCCAATAGAACCTGGCCTCAAGTGGGCATTTTTAAATTTTTCATTTTTTAAGGTATTTGAAAGCAATTTATATCAATTATAGTAATAGTATTACTAAACCTATTACCTTGTAATATTAGAAAAATATATGCATATATTTACAATTTTACATATTTTATGAATAACATGCTACCAATTGATAAATATGACTTTCATAAATAATGTCAGTCAAGAGAATGGAAAAACTACAGCCTCAATTCATTTCGTCAATTTATTTCCATTTTACACAAAAATCAAAACAAGCTTTTTACCCAGGGTTGGCACTGAAAAACCTACCCAAAAAAATCCACCCAATAAAACTTAATAAAAATTGGCCTCAAATGTTTTTTTTAATTTTTTATTTTTTTAGGTATTTAAAAGCATTTTATATCAATTATAATAATAGTACGAGGGTCAGTCAATAAGTAATGAGACTTTTTTAATAACTCAAGTTTGCAATGACTGGTAATCAAAAAATGCTTTTTTATTTTTCAACATAGTCTCCCTCCTTTGCAACACACTTGTTCCATCTTGATATTAGATTGTCTATTCCTTTGGCATAGAATTCCGTGGACTGGGTCCTTAGCCAGTTGCTCACAGCAGCCTTCACTTCTTCATCAGTCTGGAAGTGAATTCCCCTCATACTCTCTTTGAGTGGGCCGAAGAGGTGAAAATCAGATGGTGCAAGGTCTGGGCTGTAGGGTGGGTGTGTTAGAAGTTTCCAGCCTAAATCTTCAATTTTGGCTAGGGTTCTTGCTGCTGTGTGGGGCCTTGCATTATCCTGAAGGAGAATCACACCTCTTGATTGAAGTCCTCTCCGTTTGTTCTTAATGTCTTTTTTCACTTGAGTTAGCAGCTCACAGTAGTTCTCTGAGTTCACAGTATTGCCCCTTTCCAAGAAACTGATAGTGATCGGCCCATTTCTGTCCCAGAACACAGTGAGCATGACTTTCCTTAAACTTTTCTGAGATTTGAATTTTTTCTTCACTGGGGAAGAAACATGCTTCCACTCCATTGATCGTCGTTTCGATTCAGGTTCATAATGAAAGACCCAGGTCTCATCAGTTGTCACTATTCTCGATAGAAATACATCTCCCTCCTTTCTGTATCTGCGTAGTGATGCTCTGGAAGCCATCAGGCGCTGCATTTTGTGATCATCCGTTAACATCTTTGGAACCCAGCGACAGCTGACTTTTGAAAAACGCAGCTTCTCACGCACAATTGCGTACACTGTGCCATGGGAGATGTCCAAGTTTGTAGCAATTTCATCTAAAGTGACCCTTCTATCAGATTTGATCAGGTCTTCAACTGCCTGTACTGCTTCTGGGGTAGAGACATCCACAGGTCTTCCACTTCTCAGATCATCAGTAATGCTTTCGCGTCCATCTTTGAATGCTTGCACCCATTTGTAGAAGTTTGCTCTAGACATACAGGAAGGACCATATTGTCTTTGCATTCTAGACAGAATCTCACATGATTTTACACTCTCTGCCAACAGAAATCTGATGACTCCTCTTTGTTCCAAGCATGAGCTGTTTCCTAGCCTAGTAGTCATTTCAATTTATCGTCACACCTACAGTAATCTGAAAATAAACAAGTTTTGTTGTAAATAAGATGACAACTCCATTCATAATCATCACATAAAATTTCAGTTGCATAACTCCAAGAACACCAAAGTAATTGAGAAAGTCTCATTACTTATTGACTGACCCTCGTAATAGTATTACTGAACATATTACCTTGAAATAGTAGAAAAATATGTGCATATAATTATATATCCTATGAATAACATGCTACCAATTGATAAATATAATCTTCATAAATAATGTCAGTCATGAGAGTGGAAATAAAACTACAGCCTCAATTCATTTCGTCAATTTATTTCCATTTTACACAGAAATCAAAGCAAGCATTTTACTCAGGGTTGGCACTGAAAAACCTACCCAAAAAAACCCACCCCAATAAAACCCAATAAAAATTGGCCTCAAGTGTTTTTTTTTTAATTTTTTATTTTTTTAGGTATTTAAAGCATTTTAAAGCAATTAGATTAATAGTAATAGTATTACTAAACATATTATTTTGTAGTAGTAGAAAAACATATGTATATACTTACATATCCTATAAATAACGTACACCAACTGTTAATTATGACTTTCATAATTAACCCTTAACATACCAAGGGGGATCTCTCAGGGACCCCAGAGGTCAGTTTTTTCACTCCTGCCTTAACCATAGTTGCAATTTTTCTCTTAATCTTTGTATGTATCATAAATTTGAATAAAATAAATATAAGTGATCAAATTTGTAAAATTTGAATATCATTCTAATTTAGATATTCTGGGTCTCATTATACAGAAAAAAAGATGAAATAACACTTGGGGTAAAAAGGTCATGTTAAAAAAAGTCATCTGTTTAACTTACTGTGAACTTGGTTTTTTATATTGATAGTAAAAATTGTATTCTAACTAATGGTGAAGAGTGTAGGTAGCAATTTTGCTAGTGTTTTAGTGCACCAGTATATTGTGTTTTGGGCTGGCTGTATTTTTTTACAGAAAATAAAAAATAAACAAATACTGGTACCATAAATATTCATGTTATGTCCAAAAATGGTTGTGTTATTGAAATAGTTTTCAATAACACCCAATTCTATAGTTTAAACTAATTTATTACACTTAGCAAATCATTGAAGCATTGAAAACAATGGGGTCGCCAGAGGACCCCACCTTGGTAAACAATGTTGGTGAGCTAGCCTTGGTATGTTAAAGGTTTATGTCAGTCATGAGAGTGTAAATAAAACTACAACCTCAATTCAATTCTTCAATTTATTTCCATTTTACACAAAAATCAAACAAGCATTTTACTGCATTTATCACTAGTTAGATAAGTAGGTTATAATAAATGTTCCTATTTAACCTATAATTGGTTTAGTTGAAGTCATGGGGACAGAGACATCACTAATATTTCGATTACTTGGGACACTGATGTCACTATTTCTGCTTGACAGTTTTGACATGTCCTCTTCACTTTTTTTTTCTAGATATTTTTTTTTCTTGTGGCAATCTTTTAAATGGGCTCTTATTCTTTCTATTTTCTGACTAATTGATTCATGGCAATAATCACATGATACTCTAATGCTGTCTTTAAGGTCAGATATATGCTCTCATTCTATTCCTTTCTTTCTTCCACTTCCCATAGGCGTCCTTAATTAATTTTAATTATTTGAAATATTTGAACAAAATACAGGGTGTTCAATATTTAGCGTTACAGTTCATTTTAGATTGAATTTTTTCTATATTTTTTCAATGTAACTTAACTTTTGACACTTTCTAATGAATCTTTATTCTTTCAGGTATTTAATTTAACTATGGCTGTAGGTTTAGGTAAACGAATTGCAATTGTTGAGCTTTTTAAGGCAGGAAAGCCTCAGAAAGAAATTTGCAAGGACCTGAAAGTGAACAGAATGCTGGTTTGGAGGACTCTTAAAAGGTATAAAGAAAGTGGGAATGTGAAAAATCAAGTAGGGCAAGGCCATCCTAGAAGTGCTAGCACTTCAAAATTGATAAGGAAGTCCAGAGAAATAGTTCAAAGAAATCTGAAAAGATCCATCTGGAAAACAGCAAAGAGAGTCCAGAGAAATCCAAAGAGATCCATTCGAAAAACAGCAAAGGAGGCAAATGTTTTGTATGGACCATGTGTTACAGTTCTCATAGAGATCTGAAGATGTCCCCATTCAAACACGTGAGAAAGCGGCCAAAAAAATGGCATTATTGGCCAAAACTGTGGAGAAATGCCTTGCCAGAGCCAGAAATTCTCCTCTCCCACCTTGAGGCAGGCATGCTTTCTAACCTCGTTTTCAGCGATGAAAAGAAATTCGATGTTCAACACCATGTGAATCCCCAGAATGATTGTGTTTAGTCATGTGATGGGGAGGTAGGACCTCGAAGTGTCACTTGGGTCCAAGGGACGGCATCAGTGATGGTCTGGGGGGCCATTACCGAATCTGTAAGAAGTCCTTTGGTTTTTGTAGAACAAGGCGTCAAACTGAACCAAGAGAATTACCAAAATGACATCCTTGTCAGTTCATTATTGCCCTGGGCAAAAGAACACTTTAAAAAACGTCCTAGGACGTTTCAACTAGATTCGGCACCGTCATACAGAGCTAAAAAGACGCAGGAGTGGCTATATCAGCCAATGTTCCCAACTTCATTTCCAAAGAGGAATGGCGCCCTTCATCACCCGATTTAAATCCTCTTGATTTTGGTATCTGGGGGTACCTCGAGAGTAAGGTCTCAGCAACATATCATAAAAGTTTGGAGGCACTGAAGATGAAACTACGAAAGGAATGGTTGAAAATGCCCCAGGACATGATTCGTGACTCTTGCAGGTCATTTTCAAGGCATCTTCAGCTTATAAATGATTCGAATGGAAAGCATATTGAATAAATTGTATTTGTACTGAATTTATATTCATTCTGTAACAATATGTCACCTGTGTTACTCCAATTGTACGTATCATTTCCCAAATACAGTTATTTGAAGTTGTAACGCTAAATATTGAACACCCTATATTTATTGAACAATAGTGAAATACTTTATCTAGTCACAGATTAAATTCATAGTTATTAAGTAACTTTAAACTATTTTCTGAAAACATAAATAGAAAATCATAATATACAAATGGCAAAAACATAATAGAATATTGTAATGTACAAACGCACTTGAAACATAGTTCATCATCAAAGCAGATGCCCCTGCTAAAGTGAACTCACTTAAAACTTGTTAACCATAATAATTACTGATGTTGCAAGATAACTGGCAGCATCAGTAATTTACTAATTTTCTGTTTGTTTTTGTTGAAAATGATGCACAGCTAAAATATATATATATATTTTTGTAGTATATACTAATATTTTTGACATGCTTATTATTTTTATTACAGATATTACAAAAATATACTTTATATTTTTGTAACAATTAGTAAGGTTTGCATATCCAAAAACTTTAACCAAAATATACAACCACATTACTCTTGATCTAACCCCGTCATACTAAAAAAAACATTTTCTTTTAATCAAAGCATCTAATGGTTGCCTTCTGCAATTAATTTCTTAAAATAAAATTTAAGTAGAAGCTATTGAAATTTTTCCAATAACTATTCTTCTTCTTTCGGCTTCTCCCTACTCAGGGTTGCCACAGCGCGACAGTAATCTCTATTTCACTCGGTCTACTTCGTCTCCTTTCCTAGCTCCAACCCTTTCCATGTCTTCTCTCACCAAATCCATCCACCTTCTCCTTGGCCTTCCTCTTTTCCTCTGCCTGGCACCGCCATCTCCATCATCCTTTTCCCCACATAGTCTTCTTCTCTCCTTTTTACATGTCCATACCAACGTAGCCTCGCATTCTGAAGTTTGTCTCCCAGCTTTGCAATTTTCGCAGTCCCTCTTATAGTACTCCCCTTTACAGTACTCGCAGTACCTCTCACTCCCCTCTTACAGCTCATCTGTGGCGCATATGCACTGATAACATTTTTCCAATAACTATAACGATGTTATATTTTTCATTCCTGCCACAAATAGAAATATGAATCACTAAATAAAGTATGCCTAGTGAGTAGTGACCAAGATATCTCTTGCTTGCTCTGCAGACACATGCAGTAAACAAACATTCAAGGCCTATAGTGTCTGGTGCTATACTGAACTGCAATGGCCAATGTTGTATGTTGCTGTTTCGACTGCTCTCACATAACACTAGTGCACTTGCTTTGCTCCCTTAACCTAACACTCATCCAAAGGCATCAAGCTACCTATGCTTTTTGATTATAATCATTCTTAGTTAGATGTAGCAAAAACTGGTGTGCACCATGCCCATTTCTCAAAAAACAGTACAATGAGAATTATAAATATATGTTTAATACAATTCAATGGGACAAATCTAAATGCAAGTTTGATGAATTTATTGGTAATAGTTGTTTGTTATATAGGCTATAACTAATGGCTATGTCAGTATGTCAAAAAGTAAACATATCAGTCTATTTGTAACTTATACAGGGTGGGGCAAAAGTCCTGTTACAAAATTTTATGTCAATTTTAGTACTAATAAATTTAACTAAAAAGCTAAACTAGCTTTATCAATTTATTTAAATATATACCCAGTTCTTGTTTTTCAGAAAAGTTTTAAGTATACACTGTGCAATGTTGCTAGAATTAAAAAGAAAATTCATTATTGAGCACCACAAAAAAGGATTTAGCCCCACGGAAATTTTTAAACTAGGAAAAAAATTGAAATCAACCGAATGCTGATCAAATGAATGATTGATCGATTTGAGAAAATACCCTCAATCACAGACAGACCTCAATCAGGACGCCCTCGCAACAAGAACACCTAATCTGATTAAAAGTGTAAAAGAAAAAATCAGACGTAATCTGAGGAAATCAATAAGAAAAATGGCAAAGGAATCAAAAATATCACCAAGAACTATGCGCAGAATTTGTCACGATGATCTTAAGATGTCACCCTAAAAGCTGCAAAAGAGACAGCTCATTTTAGAGGCCACAATTGAAAAGAGACTGGCAAGAAGCAAACTATTGTCGAAACGACTCAAAAATGGCATGCTGTAAAATCTTATCTTTACTGATGAAAAGTTATTCACTGTGCAACAGGTGCACAATCACCAAAATGATCGAGTTTTGGCAAAAATCTTAGATTCAATCCCTGCCAATACAAGGAAAGTCTTCACAACACAAAAACCTGCTTCAGTGATGGTGTTGACAGCAATTTTTGAAAAGGGGAAGTCCCCTCAGGTTTTTGTACCCTCGGGGGTTAAAATTAACAAAGAACTTTACATAAAGAATATTTTAGAGGGGCTTTAATACCATGGTGCAAATCTCTATATGGTGAAGACAATTGGACACTACAAGATGGAGCAACAAGTCACACAGCTTGGGTGACTCAAGTGTGGTGTGAAAACAATTGCCCCACCTGGATTAGTAAAGAGGGATGGCTTCTTTCTTCACCAGATCTCAACCCTCTAAATTATTTTTTATGGTCAATTCTTGAGAGTGAAGCCTGCTCTAAACCCAGCCCTAGTATCGAAGCTCTGAAGTTAAAATTGATGAAAACATGGGAGAAAATTCCCATGAAAATAGTGCGTGCCTCCATCAATGATTTCTCCAGAAGACTCCGCGCTGTAGTAAAGGCTAAAGGAAAGCATTTTGAATAAAGTTTGTGTGAAATTGTTTGTTGGTATGAGTCTTGAATGTTTGCAAATTTAAATATTGAAATAAAAGCTTTTTTCAAAATATGTTTGTATTTTATCTTGTAACAGTATTTATGCCCCACCCTGTATTAATATTTGTTTAAATTTACTGACCATTCCTCACTTTATTAGTCACTTTTACAGCTTCTTTTTAATAGTAAAATGTCTCAAAAACAATTTAAGTAACAATAAAATATAAAAATTAATAAAACCTAAAAAACCTAATGAAACCCAATAAAACCCAAAACCCATCGGCCTGGGTTTTTTTAAAAAAAAACTAAAATTTTGCCAACCCTGAAAATAATTGAGTTGTTTCCAGAGAAAAGACTATTATTTCTCTTATGTCACATCAAATTAGGTTTATTGAAACAGTTTGTGAAGGCATTGCGAATTGATGGTAGTTGTTTCAGTTACCTTTGCAGATTTTTTTCCAAAATGAGCAACAAAAATAATTGAGTTGTTTCCAGAGAAAAGACTATTATTTCTCTTACGTCATGTCAAATTAGGTTTATTGAAACAGTTTGTGAAGGCATTGCGAATCGATGGTACAGTAGTTGTTTCAGTTACCTTTGCAGAGTTTTTCTGAAATGAGCAACAAAAAACCTAAGACATGGGTAGCTTCATGGGCCACAGATCTGAAAAACTCATGAGTGAAATCAAGTCCATCACTAATGTGGAGTCAGCTGCTTGGATTTCTTTTTTCTGGTTGTAAAGAACTTTTTGCTAAATACCAAGACGTTGAGACCATTATAACAAGTTGGTTTAGGATTTGTTTTTCAATTGAAAAATTTAGGAATCAAGATGAGCATCAAAGCCCATTATCTTTTTAGTCATCTTAATAGATTTCCAGACAACTTTGGGGATATAAGCAAAGATCAAGAGGAAAGATTCCAACAGGAAGTGGCATGTATACAAATCCTGTTATGATATAAAGATTCCACCAGGAAGTGGCATGTATACAAATCCTGTTAGATAATGTCCAATACTGTCAGTATTTGCCACAGACAGAGTGTGCAACATACCCAATTATAGTATAGCCAAAAATATTAACATTGTTGTACTTAAACTGTTGATTATGATGTAAATCAAGATGCAATTATTTTAAAAACAAAAGGCAACCGATAAAACAGATTTCATTTTTAGAAACAGCACTCCTACTTTATCTCCGAAAAACAATAAAATATCTTTGGCAAAAAATGTGTGCTGACCAATAATATGATAAGGCAAACTTGAATATGTAACGATAAATATGGAAATTGCATAGATTGCATGCACGTAATGATAAACATTAAAATCAAAATCAATCAAAACCAATGCTGTACAAAGTGTACATTAACCACGAAAATCTACTTCACTATAAAAGCATGATGATTGTTCATTTAGAAAAATTTAAAATATGTATAAAAACTTTTTTTCATTCTCAAAGCATGGTGCAAACTGCTTGCATTTTGATAAGCCTTGATTGTCACACTTCTAAAAGTATTGACAAAATCAACATGTTTGTATTAAAGTTGATGAATTACCACGACATCTAAATTTCGATCTTTTTTAAAACATTTGTTTAACAAAAAATTTGGATATTCGTAATCGTTATGACATGATTTTAATTTAAATGTAAATTCTAAGATAAGAATACAAAGTATTTTATAATATATTCATAAACATAAACAATGATATTGATAAACTTCAACTAGATATTGATATTTTCAAAAATAATTTGAAAGAAAAAGTCAAGACATAATTATCAACAAAATACCAAACAAAAATATACTTATGATAGTAATTGAGTTTGTAAGAGCACTCTGGACATAGGCGACATTTCACCAAAGCGTTTTTTTTCTCGCCAGCTACAATGTATGAAAAATTAACTTCCCAACTTCTCAAACCATCATTTTCAAAGCAACGTTTATTGGCACAAACAAATTGACCCTTTCCGCTAACAACCTGGTGGAAACATCAATGGGTGCAATGAACAAAAAAACTGCATGACAATGGTGATTAAACATTATAGACGGGTTAATGTCAAAATATCAACAACCAAATTAAGTCTTGCATGCACTACTCCATCGAAAGGTGGCACAGAGGCTTCGAGTTCCAACTAACCTCCTACCATGTGGAGGGTGTGCTGGATATTAAAGATTGATATTTTGGTCATTGATATTTTGTAGTTGGTATTTTGATCAAATACCCTACACTTGGGGTGGGCAAACTTTTTAGCTCGAGGGCCACATTGTCAAGCTGATTTTGTCTGCAGGCCACACTATAATGATCTCTAAGAAAAAAGATCATCACTTCTAATAAATGTCCAAAATATCCTTTTTCTTCTCGAAAAAAGTAATCTCAAATTTTTGACATTGATTGAATGTGATGACTTTTTTTTATATAGATCACTACGACTGAAAGCAAAGAGAGAGTAAAATTTTTTTTGAGGCTTTTGAGGGCTGCACAAAAAGTTGTGGCGGGCCACATGTGGCCCCTTCCCTACACAAAGTGCTAAAAAAAAAGCTGACAGTACTTCAAATGGTGTTGCATTTATCCAATTTTACACAGCGGTTCACATTATTTTCTGCTTTTGTTTTGAGGAATGTATTTTTGACGGCTGTTTACATTTGAGGGAGATAAAAAAATTTTATCATAGATGTCAGGTGTAAATATGGTAACAACTCGTCCATGAATGGTGAAATATTTAATTGTGCTGGTAACTGAGAGAGAAACTTTGCAACAGCTGTTGCTTTAAAGTATTGTAATTGTTTTTGCAATAACATATTTTAACCTTATTACAGAATCCAAACAAAAATATCACTATAAAATTTGAGTTAAAAAATGTCAAATACAAACACCTTAAAAACCACAAACTGAAAGCAAAAAAAAATTAAAACCTCTTTTTCAACTCTCCATCGAAATGCTACTTTTTTTTCCTTGTATTTTGTTAAGTCACAAATTGTGTACTCTTTGTACAGTTTATCCCAGTACTTTTTTGCTAATTGCTTTTCCCAAGATATATCATCATCATCTTGATCCCACAAAAATTGATGATTTTCTTTGATTACATCATAATCAGTGCGATCTTTTGAACTAAAAAGAATTTTTTAAATCCAAAATTGATAAACTTACTTAACTTACATTTGTAAACAAATTGTACAGTAAAAGTAAGTATATTCTTTGGACTAACAGGTATTATATCGAAAGCAATGTATGCAAAAAAAACTACAAACCAAATACATACGATTTTACTATTAAAACCCAAAATAGTGATATACATATAAATAAATTTTTAGATATTGTAATTACATTTTATATGATGTTCTATGTGCTTGCAAGTAAAATTTACCAACCATCAATACAAATTTCAAACACATAGTGATAATTTAGCTTAATCCATAATACAAGTATTGTGAATCCAACAAAATATAATAATAATACTTTTTGCTAAAAAAGTTATACATTGCCTTACATTCTACTTTATTCATAATAATTCAACATCAATTTAAACATTGAAAACGGTTAATCCAGTTTAAAAAGTTGCAAGTAAGGGTTCCAAAATCAACGCTTACTCTTAAAACACAAATATTTTTGTCTCTATACCTACATATTATACCTGTACTTATAAAAATTTATACCTGTCTCTCTTGAAGTCAGATAACTTTCCACCATACAAAACTAGATAATCATTAACCATTTTTTTATGTCTTGTGTACTTGTAGGACATGACAATAAAAATTAAGGAAAACTTAATATAAAGTTAATCATATTTATATTTGCATACCAACTATTAAAATTTCTAGTTTATTACAATATCTACAAATTAAATAATTATAAGAGGAAGATACAGCATCCATTGCAAGTAATCCATGATATCGCATTCGTTTAGCTTCTTCAACATCCCTTAAATCATGAGCGACTCGTTTCGATAACTTTTGATGAGATGAACCAGAAACAAAGATTCCAACTCTTCCCCTTAAAAATAAAATTGTTGCACACAATCAAGTCCAATTGAAAGTTTAAAAGCAAAACAACATAAAAACAAATGAGACACAACAAATAACCACACACTACCAAATATGTATTCATACCTTTTAAAAAACTACAAATATTATAGATGTATCTTAAATTATTTGGCTTTAAGCATACAAACCATGAGTCAAAAATTTTGCTATTAAAATATTAATATTCCAATCTAAATAATCAAATGCCATATCAATTACTACTATATGTATGAAATCTTTTAATCTGCTGTTGCTTTTTTTCTACACTAATCTGTTCAATTCAGTTCTGCTAATGAATATTCAATTAGATAGTAAAATAGTGATACTTTTCACTATTGACTATTATATAAAGAAAAAAATTGTTAGTCTCAAGTTTGTCTTCAATGATGTTTGCCATCAATACAGTGCTTTTACACACTCAGCCATGAAGCCAATCATTTAAATAGTAATAGCAGTTAATTTGGCTTTTAAATTTCATCATAGTAATATTAAAACCAAATTAGTATTTTCCAAAATGACCCCATCATTAACTACAAGAATAAATCTTTGAATAGATGTTTGGTGGTACAGAATTTGAAGATGGTGTGAAGTAAAAGATTTTTCTTCCCAAAGCTTTTCAACTGACACTCTTCTGGGAAAATCGTCAGAATAAAGCAGAAATGAAACTGAATTGGATTGTAAAGAGGAAAGCAAAGTTTTCATTGGCTGAAAAAAGTTAGCCAATTAATGAGAGAAAAGATAAGAAATTTTCATTTCTGCTTTATTCTGACGATTTCTCCTGCTTTATTCTTCCATTTGTTCATGCACAAACGAAACCTAGTCCTTCATCAAGTTGTAGGTGTGGAGCCACTAAACTGACCACAAGCCACCTTGTATCAGCACAGCATATCCACTCATCAAGCACTGCAAAAAGCAATATGTGTGATAGTTTTGGATTACAAAACCCAACACAAGGTTTTGAAGGTAAGCACAATCAATAAGAGAGTTTATGGTTGAGAATTTAAGTAACCAAGTCTAGTTATTATCAGTCATATCATTGTATAAAACAGGGGTTGGCAACCTTTTGCATGTCGCGAGCCAAAAACCCAATTTTATAGCGTTATGGCAGGTCGCACTTTTTCCAGTTACCTTTTCAGTTCTAGTCATACCAACTGAGGTAGACATTAAACACCAAAAAAAGCTTTAAAAGGCTAAATTTTTAAGAAAAGAGCTAAATTAAATAAAAAAAGTTCTATCTAGATATAACTTAACATACAGCGTTAAAACTTGGTATTTATTAAATTAATTAATTGATTAAAATTTATTATTTTCTTTTTCAAAAGCATTAAAAACATCTTTAACCTCATCTACTTGCATTTCATTATCAATAGAGCTGCTTTGACACATGTCAATATTCTCCAAAACTTGGGTTGGAAATTCATATTTATGGCAGCATTTGCTATAAACAAGTTATTTTTTGCATTTTAATAGGAGCTGAGCAATGCAATTAAAGTTTTAAGAAAAATCAAAAGCACGTTTTTGGACTGGTCCTATAGCATTGGCACTTGTACCAACATTGCACAACTCGGCAGGTTAAATTTTCAAATTTCAGAGATTTCTGTAATTGCTTCATAACGTTTTATTCAAGATTGTTGTGCTCTTTGCCTTGGCTGTCGCTCTCCCTGTTACGTAAAATATAGCAAGACTGCAACAACCGAGGATAACAAAACAAAAAATTACAAGATTACACATTAATAAATCTTTATAATCTTAAACTGGCTAAAAATAAAGCTAAATTTTCCGCTTTAGGGCTAAAAAATATGTCAGAGCTAAATATAAAATTTAGTTGGCTAAAAATCATAAAAAGGGCTAAATTGGCAACCCTGAACACAGGAGGTGCAAAAGTGCAACAAAAAACTTGCATATACGATTGTGATTTGCAGTGACATAATAACAGCTGATAGGTTTTATATTCTATTTTTTGGTCCAGACTTGTTATCTGTAGATGTAAATAGAGCAACGTCATACAAATTTAAAATAAAAACTTTTTTTCGATCTTTACTAGTTTTTTTAGACATGAAAAAGCCACGTCATTACAACTTAATGTAAAGTTTAGTTGACTAAAACTTAAACTTTTTTGTTCTACACCAGTATTTGTACTGTACATAAAAATAAAGCGTTTTGGCATCCCTGCTGTAACTAGATGTATCACAGTTTTACTGCCCCATAGATTGTTTGAAATGGTTAAATACTGCAAACAATCTATGCTGTGGGCCGTATCCCATTAATATCTAACTAACATGTCATGGGCTGGATTATTTTGCTTGGCAGGCCAGATCTGGCCTGCAGGCCGTAGGTTGCTGACCCCTGGTATAAAAGATAAAAATTAAATAAAAAACTATTAACCACACAGCAATATCTTGACATTTCCAAAGAGTTCAGAATAATTGGTTCATAGTTGTTTTAAGTTTAATACTTTTGATATTATTCAAAAAGAAAATAAAGAGACAACGAGGCTAATGATACACACAATTTTTCCAACAAGATATCCTCTCAGAATAAGGCAAAATTTAAATGACAGTTTAAATTATTCAAAATTTACATGCAAATAACATAATAGCAATAAAACTAAAAAGCAGTCATTTAAACATTTTTGTTTTGAGATTTTATGTTACACTTGCTCAAATTAACATAATATTTGTTGAAGAATAGTAGAACAAATAATTTTTTCTTTTTTTAAGCACTTTTTCATTAAAAATTTAGTATTTTCCTGTTATCGCCTTAACATCTATTGCAAGTAATTTTTTTTGGTGAAACTAACCCAGAATCCCCCCTACAACACTAGAATGAAAAATAAAAAAGAAACTTGTCGGGGGGATTTTAGGTTAGTTTCACCAAAAAAAATTACTTGCAATAGATGGTGGGGCAAGTACCAAAAATTTTTGTTTGAAAAACCCTCAAACAAAAAAGTCACTTACTGCAGCTTAAAAATGTTTTTGCCAATTATTTGCAAAAAAAGGAATTGACAACATAACAGTCATATCACAAGTTAAACTTCATTTTTGCCAATTATTTGCAAGAAAAAGAATTGACAACATAACAGTCATATCACAAGTTAAACTTCATTTTTGCCAATTATTTGCAAGAAAAAGAATTGACAACATAACAGTCACATCACAAATTAAACTTTTTTTGGGCTATGAAGGAATTGTAAAACATGTGCATGTTGTGTTAATAAACTCACTAACACATTTGGCTTCTTTAACAAAGATTCTTTTTCATATTGTTTTTTTCTTTGTGTTAATTCCACTTCACTGTTACAATCACTAAACTCAGATCCATATCCATGCACATTCTAAAAAATAAGCAAATAGAAATATGTTAAAAAGTTTTGAAAAGCAGACAACATAGTAAAAATAATGTAATAAACTTTGTAGCATGAACTAACAAATAACTTTTATAAGATCTAAAATTTTATAATAAAAAGTTTGGTGTATTATTAGGTTCTGCCACAATATTTGAAAAACTCATCACAGATTACTATTACAAGTTTCAAGTTAATGTTTTGCAATAAACTTGCAGAAAAAAAAAAGTGTGGCAACTGCATGGTTTAAAATTATTTTTAGTGTTCTGTTATAATTATCTTCACAGTGTTTTTTCAAATATTTCTTTGTTGTGCCTGAAGGGTCAGATTTTGGTATACATTTTGTTAATTTGGCAAAAACACAGACAAGTTGAAAGAAAACAATATTGGTATGATTTTTTCAAATTGCAAGAATCAAAAAACGAACACGCAATAGGTAATATCTACCTTACTTCTTTGACTTGGATAAAAAAATAAAATTATCAAATGCTTTTAATTTTTTTAGTATTAATAATCAGTCAGTCATGTTAGATAAACTGCTTAGTTTAGATAGGTTTGCCTAGGAGAAATAGCATAAAGATTTGTACTAAAATTTTAAGTTAAAAACACTTAAAAAGATCAATAGTTACCAAAAAAATCTGGTCTTGTTCACTGTTAGCTATCACTAATCTCACAGGCTTTGGGGATTTTCCAAAACTCTGCTCTAGGTTCGACTCCAGGTCTTCGGCTCCAGGTCCAGCTCTGTTCCAGCATCTTTAAAATGACTGGCTCCAACTTCGCTCTAGTATATTTTAAATGACTGACTATATATATGCTTTGACACTAGACTATTAAAAAACTTGCTTCATATCCAGATCTATTGTAAATGATCGATTTGAACTTAATCTATGTATATACACAAAATTAATAAAGACACTACTATAACTATAAAGTGAAAAAAACTCAAGGCATTTTATCACAATCACGTGATTCATTTGACCACTTTATAGAATTCAGATTATTTTCACAATTGATAACGTGGTGACTACAATAATCTGACTATGATAATCTCAAAAAAAGTACGAAAAAATACATTTGAAAAAAGCACAAAAAAGTACAAAAAGTACTTGTTAGGCACTCTGCATAATAAAACTGAATATGGTATTCTAATTTAAAAACTAGCTCCAGCTACACATTAGCATCTTTAAAATAACTGGTTTCTGCTCTGGCTCCACTCCAGCATCCTTAAAATGACTGGCTCCAGCTCCAGCTCTGCTCCAGCATTTTAAGAATCACTGGCTCCAGCTCTGGCTCCGCTCCAGCATTTTAAAAGTAACTGACTCCAGCTCCAGCTCCAAATCCTTGATTTTCTTTGAGCTCTGGCTCCTAGCTCCAGCTCCAGCTCTGCAGCCCTGGTAGTTAATACTTAGCTTAATAGTTTGCTCAAATACAGGGATGTCAAACTCAACACACAGAGGGCCAAATTTAAAACTAAGACAAAGTGGCTGGCCAACATTGATATTTATTGAAAAAATTGCTGAGTAGTTCAAACTTGCTAATTGCTGAGCAGTTCTAAATTGCTTTTCTGGAAGTCAAAATCAGAAAATTGCTGGTTAAACTCAATGTGCTGTATGCTGAGTTGTGCACATAGGAACATGGCAGAGATCTGCGTTTTCATCGTGCGACAGCAGGAAAAATGGTCCATATTTCCTTGCAGAATCTTTTTCTCTTACAGGCACAATTTAGTTTTGAAAGCCCTCACTGCAGCATACATTTCTGTGATGATGTGTCCCCACCCCTGTTGCTGCAAGTTTAGGGTATCAAGATCGCTCATGATGTCATACATAAAAGCTAGCTCACTAAGAAACTCTTCATCATGGAGCTCTACTGTGTCTTTCCCTTTGCTATCCAGAAACTAAAATATTTCCTCACACAGCTTGAAAATTCTGCTCAGTACTTTTTCTTGGCTTAGCCATTTCTTGTATGATACAGCACATCTGATTGTTCCAAACTACACTGCTCCAGAAAAGACTCCGAACTGGCAGTGATTCAGACCTTTGGCTTTAATGAAGTTAACTACTTGTGTTACTGTGGTCACAACATGTTCCATCCTTTAAGGCTTTGCAACACAATGATTCTTGATGTATGATGCAGTGATAAACAATTACTTCACCTTGACAGTTCTCCTCCCACATCTTCTCCCAAACCCTGCCCACCAGTCCACTCTGTTGACCGCACATTGCTGGTGCACCAACTGCTGTTAATCCCATGAATTTATCCCACAACAGCTTCATTTCAGTTACACATTTGGAAACTTCTTAACTTCTTCAAAGATTTCCTTTTTTGTGGTTGTGCCATGCATTGATTTTAATTCCAAAAGTTCCTTTGTAACACATATTTGAGTCCACTCCACAGATCAAGACTGCCAGTTGGGCAGTTTCAGATGCATCGCTGCTCTTAATAGCAATGAAGAATGCAATAAAATCTTTTCCTTTTTTCATCAGTTGGTTATATAATTTGGTGACAAGCTCAAATGTTTGATTAGCAACTGTGTTTTTGTTCAGGCTCACATTTGAAAATGCTTGCTTTTTTTCTGGGCCCACATGGTTACAAACATTCATCATAAACTTTTTCACAAACTCTCCCTCATTGAAAGGCCAGCTGATTTTGCAATCTTTGTGGCCATAATAAAACTAGCCTTTTTGGCAGCCTCACTTTGGATATAGCTTTTTTGAACATTGTCTTTTGTGAAACCAAGTTTTTTTTCATCTCCTCCACTTTTTAAATTTTGATTTATGTCCAGGTCCTTGTACTTGTCCTGGCATTTTATTTCATAGTGTCTTCTAATGTTGTACTCTTTGGTTATAGCCACATTGGCTCTACATATACAAGACAAACCAGTCTGTCTTCTACATATGTAAACAGATATTATGCTTCCCACCTGTTCAGAAAAGTCCTGTTTTTGTCTTTCTTTTCACCATTTTTTAAACAATCTTATTTAAAAACAATCAAAGAAAAAAAAGAACACACAAACAATAAAGCATAACCTACCACAATAGTTTAACTAAAAAACATACCTAACCCTAATATAACTAAACAAAACTAGCCTATTTCAAACAATTGCTTTTTTTTTATTAGTATGTGTAATTGTTTTATGCAAATTTTGCTGCATTTTTATGCTGTATATCTTGTCTTTCCTTGCTTGTTAAAGTGCTTGGGTGTTGATGTGAACATTAATATTGTATATAAAATAAATAAAAACAAAATAAAACATTAACCTAAACCTAATCTAGTTAAACTCAACTACTTACATTTTTTAAATGAATTAAATCAGATAAAAAGCATTATGACATATCATTGAAACAACACAGATGCACCAACAACAGCAAAGCATTCTAGGATTTGTAATATTAGCAACTGGTACATGTGTTACATAATAATGGCAGGTTAATTCTAGTAGTCATCCAGTATTACTTTACAGGCCAAATACAATTATACAGCAGGACAAATTTGGCATGAAGGTCAGAGTTTGATACCTCTGCTCCAATACATCCTTGCCACCATTAATATTCAAGTTTAAGTTTATTATTCTAATGGTTTAAGGAAGTTAAATAAACATATGTCACAATTGTTCATTTGACAAAACAAAAGTTCTTGACACAGTTTACTTATTTCACAATTCTCTCAAATTATGTTGAAAAAAATACTTGCAAAAAAGTGACAAGACCAAAAAAATAATTTAAAAAAGCTGAATTTTAGAAATAATTTATTTGTTTAACTTTGTGGACACTACAACAAATTAACCACAACATGATTTTTTTACAAAACCAAAAAAAACATTTCAATCACATTTATAAAATTTCAAGACTTAACAATAGTTAGCATAAGAAATAATCAAATACAAGTATATAATTGATATAAATGAAAAACTAAGAATTTACTTACATCAAACTTAAAATTTGATGTCATGTTTCATTCAACTAGAAACAGTAGTTTGAACCTTGCACAATGCTACTTGGCACACATGTTCCATGCTACAAGCAGTCTTAACAACTATGCAAAAACTATATTATTATTATTTTAAGCATGAATCTTATTAAATGAAAAAGGTATTCAAGGAGTAAGTAAAACTATATGAATTTTAGTTTATATGCGTTGATAATGTTATCCATATTTCGACTACAAATCAAACGCTTTATTACTAACATGCAACAAAATGTGTTTCTTAAGTCACCGTAAGCGCTTTTTTCGATAAAACTAACCAGAAATCCCCCTTTCAACACTACGATGGAATAAAAAAGAAACCAAGAGAAAAAAGATCTCTCAAGAAGCGATAGTAACCGCAGGGGCATCCAGATTAGTTTCACGAACAAAAATTGCTTATAATGACTTGTTAAAGAGACCTAAATAAATTAACTTAAAGCTGGCTATATATAAAAATATAAAAATTGTATGGTGTTGACGGGTTTCAGAAGTTTTCAATTGATGGAATGTGTCGCGTTTCATCTTTCCTTTGCTGGAATATTGTATATTAATTCTCATGCTTGTGTATTGAGAACTTAACATACATGGAGCCAACATTTGTTCACCAAGATGGATGAAACCATGGTTTTCTGCTGAACCATAAACTTTGCAATAATTGTTATTGTAGAGCAGGGGTTTCCAAACTGGAGTACATTTAGGCTTCTCAAGGGGTACATTATTATGTGAGAGAATATCCTTATTTATGTTAAATTCCGTGTCCGGAAAAAATTTTAAAATAGACTCAAATATCTGGAATTTTTGAATCCAGTAGATTGTAATTACGTTAAACCTGATTAAACATGACAATTAAGAAAACTTTTTTTGAGAAACGTCACAAAATTTTGGGGGTACATGCAAACCTGTTAAAGCAGGGAATCGAACCGTTTAAAATAACGTTCCGGTTCAGGTTCAGGTTCGGCAAATTTTATTTTTAAAGGTTCAGATCCGGTTCAGGTTCAGCAAAAAATTTTTTTTCGGGTTCAGTTCCGGTTCGGGTTCAGCAAAAAATTTTTTTTCGGGTTTAGTTCCGGTTCAGGTTCAACAATTTCTTTTTTTAGGGGTTCAGTTCCGGTTCAGCTCCGGTTCGGGTTCGGAATATATATTTTTTATCTATTTCTTACAAGCGTTAGACTGTAAACACAATTTCTTACCTGATGTTATCATGGGCGTCCGCAGACGCGCTTCCTGGAGGAGTGATGGCAAACAGTCGGAAACACAAAAAATATTCTTAAAAAGGGTTTTTAAAAAAATTCTGGTACAAGTTTTAAAAAAATTAAATTAAACTAATTCACCGGCATGGGTCTTGGTTGTAAAAACCAAGTCTTACCAATAAATTTATAGTAATGATCTTGCGAGCGCCAAAAGCGGAAACGGAAGTTTTTTGTTCTTTTGCGATCTCAAAACTTTCTTATAGATTGCGTTTAAATGAGTTTATATAGATCTTTCTTCGACTACCCGCTGATACACCTGTCTAAGAATTTTTTGATAATTTTTTAGTGGCGGCCCTCACGCAGAAGGTTTACTAGTTATGAAAAGTCATTAAGGTTCATTTTTACTTCGAACGTAGATTGGAGTATTGTTTGTTTCTTTTAATGATTTTTTTGCTTCCTTTTGCCTTTAAGCGCGGAAAGAAGTAAAAAAAATTAATAAAACAAAAAATATTTCGTTTAACATTTAGTCATTCAAGTTTATAATAATAAAAAATTGACGCATAAAGGCTCTTTTCCCACTATGAACGTGGAATGGAGTACAGTGGCGAGCAAAAAAGTAAGATATTTTATTTTATTAAATTTTTTAAAAATAAGTTAGTTGCAATTGAATTATATTTCTAAAAAAAATAAATTAACATTGGATTTAATATAATTTTTTGTGCTCTTTTAATGATATATTACTTGATATATATTAATATAATTCAATTTTAACAATGATATTTTTAAAAAATCTTAAAAAATAAAAAAGTCTTACTTTTTTTGTTCGCCACTGTACTCTTTACTTGATTTATTGACTTTATTTGCTTCACTTAGATTTTAAGCGCGGAAAGATGATCAAAACAAAGAATGCTCTATTCCACGCTCGTAGTGGAAACGAGCCTTAACTTTTAGAAGTTTTTAATGCATATTTATGTATTATTTTGTAAAATTTGAAATTTAAAAAAGCGTGTCCCCCTTTTGGTTCTCCTGGCGCACGTTCATATATCTAGTGCACATATTTTTTCTTCATTTCTCGGCTGATAAAGTCGTTTATGACGTTTCTTTATTGGCACACAAGTGCTCAAACAAATTGTGGCAACTTCAAACGGTAACATTTAATTTAATAATTACAACTAGAAATAAATTAAAAATTAAATCAGTTTGTTGTATAAGATTTTTTTTTTCTTAAAATAACTGAAATCAAGCTTTGCAATTTTGTATATTGATCACTGCTTGCTTACAAACTGGTACTAAGAACTTGCTGCTTTTTATTTTAATAAGTGTTTAGCGATGAAAGGGTAAAAATTAGGTATGGGTCCAATTGTTTAAAAAAAGTCTTAAATTCAAGCAAATTCAAATTTACGGGAGACAATCATTTCTCAATTCGTAAAACCAGCAAAATTGTTTCTCAACATTTGATTAAAGACTTTTTCGATAAACACTAGCTTGATATTGGCAGAAAAATACTCTGGCTCCTCCATAATGTTTTGTTTGCCAAGCTGTCTAACTATTGGCGACCAAAACTATAGTTTTAACTCAAAGTCAGATTGTGCTACTAAATTTTGTTTGCAGGGGTAACTTATACATATATGTAATTTTCTTATAGTTTCTCGGTTGCATTCTACATAAAGATAACTGACGCAAAACTTTTGTAATGAACCAGCAAATACGTGGTTCATGCATTAAAAGTTATTTGTCCTGTTGCTACAATTTTGGTAGGCCTGAAAGTTAACAAAAATTTAATTTTAACGTAATACTTGATAAATGAAAAAGCACGCTAGATAAACGTTGTTTACATACAGGTTCGAGTATTGGTTATTTTACCATACATTTCAACATTGAATCTGCAAATTAATAAATCCGACAATATCATACATCAAATCAATTTAATTGCCCCCTAAAGAAATGCTGAAAACCATTTTTTGTTTAGTAAATAATTACCAACAATCAACGTGGATTTAACATTATTAAAACTAGTTAAAATATACGAGATTAACATTAAAAAATAGCAAACAAACTCAAAACAACCTTTCTGGTAGAACTTTTATTTTTTTTAAATGTTAAGATTTACGTTACTTCAGGTAAAATGCTTACCAAACTTAATTAATTTTTAATAACATTACAAATATTTAAACATTATTTTGTAGCATTAATTTAACGATACCTACTTAAAGTTTAGTTAAAACACATCTGTTAAATAAAGTAATGCTTTGACAAAGGTTAATCGAACTTGACAATTTTTCCTACTCCGTAAACGATTTAAAGTATAACAATAAATTTTCTTTACCATTGAACATTAAAAAAAAATGGACAATATGAACGAAAAATTTAACATTAAATTAAGGTTTATATTTCATCTGTGGAGTCTTGTTCCAACCTAAATAAGTAGTTGTTTCGTACAAGCAATACGTTTTCGAGCATATTCGAGTCCATTCTTGAGCGTTGTGGAGACAAAATAAATTTTAAGCTGGAGAACGCTCTTTCCACGCCAACTTGTGTGGCTGGCACTCCGAATAATAAGGAAGCAAGTATGTACAACTTTGGAAATTGGTTCTTTTGGCTTCTCCAATACTTCAAAATGTTTTGATCTTTCTTTATCCGTGGCTCTTGTTGAAAAGCCTTTAAGTCGTTGCTAATGTCTAAAGAGCACTTTGCAACCTGTAAAGTTTAAAACTTGCTTCAGGAAAATTAGTTCTTTTCATAATTTTATAAACCATAAATGAGATAATACAGTAGGTCTACAACAAATGTTCATTAAACCGAATTTTAGTCATTTTGCATAAAACCATACAGCAAAAGATCTTCCATTCTTTTTTATTTCATCTCCATATTTATCCTCCTGACTCGCAGGAAAGCGACGGAGGCGCTAATACATAGGATAGGCAATTTTCCCGACCTGCTTCTGGAGATGCCAAGATATTGCTGTCCGCTTGTAATTTAATAGAGACATGACTGTAATTTAGAACTGCTTGCCAAGACCACCAAGAAGGGGAAAGTGCCGTAAAGTGTTTTTCCCAAAGGCACAACAGAATGGCGCGAGTAGGTTTTAAACCGAGATCATGTTGATCATAAGTACGGCGCTTTAACCACTCGACCACACTGCCGTCATTCTACTTGGTCATAGCCGTACCTGGCGGGGGGGGAAAGAGGGCAATTGCCCCCTCAACTTTCCAAGATTATTTTTCGGGCAGTGACAAGAAAATATTTGGGCAAAACCAGAATTTTTGGGCAACGAAAAAATACTACCAAATTTTGCTGAAGAGCTTTTTTTTTTTGAAAACATTTTGATTTTGGGACAAAAAGTGAGAAAGATGAGACTGATTTCAAGTGAAGACCTTTTTTTTAGAGAACACCATAATTTTAGGACGAAATTTGGTCTTTGTCCGAGAATCTCAGACAAGTTACTAGAAAATCAGGATTCGGGCAAATGTCACAAAATTCGGGCAAAACTTTATTGCCCTCCCCAATTTTTTGAGCTGGTACGAGTATGCGATTGGTCACAAAGTCGCCACAACGATAAAGAGGTCGTATGAGTAAACTAAGCGAAACCAAATTTAAGAAAATTTATTCAAAAAACGACTGTAGCACTATGTTGATCCTGCCAAAGAAATCAAAAATAATTCTTTGAAAATAAAAATGCTACTATTTAAATTACTAGTTGCGTGTATCAATAATGTCAGGCCAAATAATTTGAAGCAAGAACAAAAGATGAAGAACAAAGTTCGTAAAATTATGGAGTTTAATTTAGTTTAACAAAACAAAATTTTGGCCTAGGTAAATACAATAACAGCTAAAAAAATAAATACCTTTTGTTTTGCTGATTCCAATTCATGTGCCTTTAACATCACTTCTAAATCATCATCGTCGTTGCCGGAGTTGCGTAAATCGGGAGATAGCCGATTTTAATCGGTAAAATTTATACTTTGAGATTTTAAGTTTTGCAAGCTAATCCAGGTATTTTGAAGATGAGCTATAGCTGATGTTTTTTCTTCCTCGTTCAACAAAACTTTATATCTAGGATCCAGAAAAATGCATGCCACAAAGACATCATTTTCCAGTAACGCCAATTCGCGTTTTTTTATAGAAGACAGCAATAACTGCGAAAACTCTGTTGGTGATGCCTTTGAAATTTCTAATTTGCACCTTAACCAAATTCCATAAAAGTCACCCAACGTAAGATGTTGTTGCTGTAAAGCCTTGGCGGCTTTTCGGGCTGGTTCAAGAGCTGTCACGATTTCGGAAAACAAATTCCATTGTGACTCCAATAGATGCAGTTCAGCATTGGAGACGGCCATTTCTTGGCAGAAATCTTTTAAGGAAAGTAGTCGCTGGAGCATATCACAAGTAGAATGCCAACGAGTTACACAATCCAAAATAGGCTTTTTTCGTTTTAATTTTTTCAAAATCACCATAATAGATGGATTTCTTAAAATTTTACACACATGGCGGGCTTTAGCAATGTCGCTTTTTAAAGAAGATTGTTTTAAAGCATCGTCTACAGCAGGGGTGGGCACGCTTTTTGGACGGCGGGCCAAAATTTTTTTAAACTTTGACAAGCGGGCCGGACTATGTGAATGTATGAAACGGACAAGAGTGTTAAGCTGTAGCATAGTTTATTAAAGGCCGTTCACAATAATAAACCAGTTATAAATGATAAAAAATCTTGCTGTAATGTTACATTTAATTGCAGTCTTTAAGCCACGTTTTTCTTTGCCAAAGTATCAAAATCTGGGGATAGCTTAGTTGTCGCGATTGTTAAAACAGATTTTAGCTGAGTATCAGTTGATCGAGATTTGTGGTTTGATTTGTTAAAATTCATCAAGCTGAAAGTCTGTTCACAAATGTATGTTGAGCCAAAGAGAACCAACATTCTCTGCGCCATTTTTTGCATATTCGGGAACGTAGCATCATTTAATAAAGCGTAAAATTCATTCAGCTTCAGGACTTGAAATTTCTCTTTCAAAAGGTAGTCAC
Source organism: Diplosoma virens (assembly GCA_963680785.1). NCBI lineage: Eukaryota > Metazoa > Chordata > Ascidiacea > Aplousobranchia > Didemnidae > Diplosoma > Diplosoma virens. Next base: position 20,654,406 of record OY796886.1, on the reverse strand, counting down.
TCTGAAGGTCAATCAATACCAATTGCAACTCCTGTGGTGCTGTCAGAGCAACTCGAGATAGGGAGGCTGAGACAATATTAAATGATTTTTGGAGTTTTATAAAATCTTGGAATCTACGGCAAAATTGTTGATGCAGATTATCCAGTAACTTGCTGTATTTATTTGCATGTTTAGAAGCTTCTTTCATAGTCACTAAAGTGGGGAAATGTACAAACGAATTGCTTAGCAATTGTTCTAAAAATAAAGTCAGTTTAGATTTAAAAGCTTTAACATTCGTGTACATCTCGGGAGCGAAAAGATCTTTCCCTTGCAACTTCGTATTCAAGTCATTCATGTGTGTCAATATGTCTCTTGCAAAAAAAAAATCACAAAGTTAATCTCCGTCTTCTAGTTCAGGAAAGTCATCACCTTTTCTGATTAACTACATAAATAAGCAAATGGCCTGTTTAAGTACCCAGAAACGTTTACATGCTTTTCCCAAACTTAACTTAACATGAGAATGGTAAAGCAAGTCCTGGTGATCAGAATCGATTTTTTCGAAAAACTTTATAAACTGTCAATGGTGAAGTCCTCTTCCTTTTATGTAGTTGATCAGTTTTATCACTGCCTTCACCACATGATTAAGCTGCAGTACAGACTTACACAAGGCCTCCTGATGGATGATGCAGTGCAAAAAAGTTATATCCATGTCAGGGTTTTCCTCTTTCATCTTATCTTGTGATATGTGATTAAACTAGAAGTCACAAATAAATTTTTAACGATTTCTTAACTGTGATGTAACAAACGCTTAGTTATGAGAAAAGAATTACAGGCATAAACAAGGAAACTTCAACAAGATCAATTGATTCGTATGCTTGGGCATTGGAATGTGATTTTTCTGTAGGGAAAAGGGAAACTATATTCAACAATCAGTAATGAATTGCTTTTAAGTACTCGTTCGTGGTAATAGCAGGCGGGCCAGATTAAACAAGCTCGCGGGCCGGATTTGGCCCGCGGGCCGTAGTTTGCCCATGTCAGGTCTACAGCTAATTGTAGGGTATGCGCGGCGCAGTGAAGACCTCGAAGCATTGGGCGGCTAGTAGATTCAACAAAATCAAACGCTGCTAAACTTTCAAGCAATATTTCAATATTAAAGGCCAAAGAATCAGTCGCCTCGCATCCACTGTCCTCATCAGAGTAAACATCGTTTTCAACATCGCTATTGGATGAAGCAGCTTGGCTTGTCCCAGGAGAATCCTCATCAGCAAATGCGTTTTCTTTAAGTTGCTCATTTGATAGTAGTTTTACAGATTTTAGCATGTTAGCGCCATTGTCAGTCGTAACAGTATAAATCTGACTTATAGAAATTTCATATTGCTCTAAAACATCTGCCACGGCGTTTTTAATGTATTCAGCCGTGTGGCGATGGGTAAGTTCTTTCATCGCTATTGTGTTCAGAGTAAGCTTTCCATTTTTTATGAGCTGAATGTTGATACCTAAAATAGCCCTGTCCATTCGTGTCGCTATGTCTATTTTAAGTGAAATAAACTTTTCACGAATATCTTCTTTAATTTCTTTTTTTATTTTGCTCGCTAGCATGACAACTTCTTCGCGAATATTTTCTGCGTTGATGCAAATTTTATTTCCACTGTCGGAGAGCGCTTGCGAAATTGGATTTAAAAGTTTTCTAAACCCTGAATCTTCAACAATTTTAAACGGTCTTCCATTCACAGTGACCATTTCCAAGCAAGCAGTTCTTAATAAATGAGCATCGATTTTTACTCGAACTGTTTTAAAGAGTTTTTTATCCAAAGTTGTTTGACAACAAGATAAAGCATTTTCAGACAAAGATTCATTAGCATTTTTATGTATTTTCTTAGATTTTATTGATAGATTAATGAAATATTTTTCTTTGTATTTTTTAAAGCACTCCTGATGAAATCTTTTTACGTGTCTTTGTAAATTAGATGCGTGGTTTCCACGAAGAGCTGTGCCACAGTCATCAATTTGACACACAGATGAATCGGTCGATATTTTATAAATGAAAAACTTTCGAATATTACTCAATTGCGTGCGCGGCATCTTTTTTAATATTAACATAAATTACCAGATTTAATATAGAATATCAGTAAAAAAACTGAAAAAAATTATGCGTAGTATTATATTAAACATTTAGCATATGTCTACTATGAAATTATACCACAAAAAGTAAACCTGTTTTGTTATACGGAAATAAACCCAAATTAGAAGTTGAATTGGTAAGGTTGTTTCGCAAGTTCCGTAAGAGCTGATTTAAATATACAGTAGAATGCCGATTATCTAAACTACTGTAATTAAAACCAGGCGTGGTTCGGATAACTGTTTTTTCGGATAATCGAACAATCACTTATTTAGTTTGGTTTTAAGTTTACCACTCTTTTCGTCGCTGCCAAGTTTTTCATCCTTTTTAGAAGCAGAAGCTGCGTTGAATGACACTCTGTCGTTCACACCATGCTATGGCGTTGTAACCACCTTAGCGTTCGGATAACCGGCGTTCAACTGTGGCGCAGTATCGTGGCAATATTAAAGAAAAAGCTTTCACAACGAAAAAATTATTGCATCCCCTACATCAAATTTTATCAATAAAGTAAAAGGTTGGTGGTTTTGCAATTAAAAACAGCTATTATTAATGCAAAAATTCTAGTTAAATATCATCCAATTTTATAAACTTTTGTTTATTAAAACTTCTTTAGATACTATAAATAAAAAACAAAAACCGATGACAGTCAAACAAAAAAATGTTTGTTATTGAAGACGAATATTTTTTAATGGTAAAAAATTTTTGCGCTTAATCATCATCTGTTTTTGGGTTTTATTTATGGTATCTGAAGAAGTTTTAATAAACGAAAGACTAAAAGAAATACAAATGAATTAAAATAAATTCTGGCGTTATCTAATCAATGCAAAGTTAAAAAGTAAAAATCGTAACTATTATGAATTGCAATCTCCATACTGACAAACAACTCAACCTTTATCTCTTCAGTAGAAAATTTTAGAAGCACATTTCAGACAAAAACTCCCAAGAGGTTTTTACGCACGAGTTACTTTATCAAAACGTTTATGACGAAATACATGTATTCAGGCAATAAAAAAGTTTGAGTCAGCCAAATCTTCACTAAACAATTTTAAGAGATAAATTTTTGACGTAAAGTTGAAGCAAACATTGATGCAAATGAAAAATTTATGTAATCCAATTTTCACTGCAATAGTATTTTTAAATAAGCCTAAAAACTATGAACAGCTCATCCCGAATCAACCTTACTGCAAAAGTGAAGGCCTTTTTAGATTTTAACATGCAAATTTGAGCCTAATAAGAAGCTGAGAAATAAGAGAAAAGCAGTTAGCTTACAAAATATTACTTAAACTTCACGCTACAAGGCGAAGGTTAATAGCTTCTCTTCCTAATCTCAACAAATTTTCTTTAAAAAATTTTGTTTTTTTGAAAAATCAAAAATTAATTAACTTTATTGCATTGCTTGCTCAACATTATTTTTTACTCAATCTCGACTGTTAGGGATACCATCATGCTAGTGAAAACCATTTGAGGCAACTATAAGTTACACTGAATTCGAATCATTCGATAAGTTTACACTGCTTTTTTATTAAACTTCTCCACGCAACTAAATTTCAGTCGAGTGGCTCCCCAACAGCCTGCACTGTGCAGCTTTGATTTTTTAATGGCGTCAAATAATTTTGCTTCACCTACGATAGTTTCACTATGTTTGCTACGTCTCTATAGTAATATGTATTTTTTTAAAAGTATGGCACTGTAAAAAGCTTAAGAACAACTGCTTTAGCATATATTTAAAATTTCGCTTTCTTTATCTAGCAAGTGACATGTTTTTGCTTTAACTTCTCGCCTGAAAAAGTCGTTTATAACGTTTCTGTATTGCCACACAACAAGTATCGTGACCAAAAAAATTGCGGCAACTTCAAAAACAAAATGTGATTCTGATTCTTTTACAAATAACTTTAAAATTAAAATTTGAGCATGAAACGGTCGAACCGGATCCATTTAAAATAAAGTTCCGGTTCAGGTTCGGGTTCAGCAATTTTTTTTTCTACGGGTTCAGCTCCGGTTCAGGTTCAGCAAATTTTATTTTTAGGGGTTCAGTTCCAGTTCAGGTTCAGCAAATTTTATTTTTTCGGGTTCAGTTCCGGTTCGGGTTCAAAAAATAATAACGGTTAATACGGGTTTACGGATCCGGTTCGGGTCCGGTTCGACACCCTGTGTTAAAGTGTCCAAAAGGTACCAATAAACTAAAAGTTTGGGAAATCCTGTTCTAGAGTGTCGTCGTCGTCGTCGAGTGGTTATTCAGCGTGGTCGAGGGGTTAAAGCGCCGGGATCGTGATCGACACTGTGTTGGTTCAAAACCTACTTGCGCCGTTCTGTTGTGTCCTTGGGAAAGACACTTTACAGCACTTTCCCCTGCTTGGTGTTCTTGGCAAGAAGTTCTAAATTAAAGTCATATCTCTATTAAAAATTTCAAGAGGACTGTTAATTTATTTGGGGAAGAGGATTTTTCGTCGAACTTGAGTTTTTCCGTCCGTGCTTGCTTGTTTGTTGATTTGGCGGCTGTGCGTTTTTCTGCTTGTTTTTCCGCTTGTTTTCCGCTTGTTTTTCCGCTTGTTTTCCGCTTGTTTTTCCGCTTGAGTGGGCGCAGAGTTGTTGGAGGCGCCTTTTTCCTTTGAGGTTTTCGCTGGACGGTGATGATCGATCTTTAGAAAGCTTAAGTCTTGCACGGAGGTTACTGTAAATTTTTGAATCGTCGACAGTTTTGAAAAAACCGTTTCGTCGCCTTCCTTTCATTAATTTGGTTTCCTTGAAATTTCGTCTACCGTCAAATTTATTAAACTGTAAATTTACTGCTATATATTTGTTTTGAACGCCTCGTATTGGACATCAAATTAAAATTATCCGGTTTTCAACTCATAATAAAATCGATTCAACGACCTGAAGAATTACGAATAGAGCAGGGCGAGGAACGCGTGTTCTTCAATCCAGTCAAGTTGATTTGATACTTTGTTAAAATCAACAAGGACAGTAATGTCTTAGTATCTTCCGAAGCAGGTCGGGGTAATTGCTTGCCCTATGTATAGCGCCTCCGTCGCTTTCCTGCAAGTCAGAAGGATAGATATAGAGATAAAAATAAAAAAATAAAAAAATTTAGTCAAGGGTTATTGTAGAGTCTATGGTCAAACACAAATTTCTGTGAAAAACATTTTTACGTTGTGTTCTCTGATATTGGTATGCGTTGCCAGACGAGTTAAACATTTGAAGGACTCGAGTCAAACCGCTTGAAGTGGGAATGGGTCCAAGTCAATGAAAGCCGTGACTCGAGTTGAGTCCGAGTTTCTTGTTAAGATGCTTGGGTCATAGACTCTATAATAATTAGTAATTTTGACTAAATACACAGCTTCTGAATAAAGTCTGAATAAAGCGGGATTAAAAGATAATTCCGTCCATCGCCGACTGGTCCATATTAGAACGGTGCCAAAGATTTTACATGTAGTTTTGCTTTATTTAAATTTTTTGTCTTTTACGGTTAATAACAACAAAAGTTGTCGGCAACGTGGTCGAGTGGTTAAAGCGCCGGGCTCATGACCAACACGGTCTCGGTTCAAAACCAACTCACGCCATTCTGTTGTGTCCTTGGGAAAGACACTTTACAGCACTTTCCCCTGTTTGGTGGTCCTGGCAAGCAGTTCTAAATTATAGTCATATTTTTATTAAATTACAAGCGGACAGCAATATCTTGGTATCTCCGGAAGCAGGTTTGGGTAATTGCCTACCCTATGTATTAGCGCCTCCGTCGCTTTCCTGCGAGTCAGGAGGATAAATATAGAGGTAAAAAAAAAGTTTCAGTAAAATCCATGTTTTAAAAAACTCATAAAAGTATTTTAAGTAAGAAAACTTTAATAAACACTAAACAGTTTACCTACGTATTTAGATTATTGATTTAACCGGACTGCAATATCTTGACATTTCCCGGAGCAGGTCGGAAGGATCGTTTGTCGGTTGTTCTAAGTATGGTGCCTTGAATACTCCTGTAGTCAGGAGTAAATGAAGATAAAAATAAATAGAAAAAAGATAAAAATTTATCTGATCAAAGCTTATCGAAGCCAAAAAAGTTTGTGATTGGTTAGATTACACTGGTCAACAAATTTTGACATAATTTTTTAATCAGAAATGCAAGTAAACTTTTCTAGATGCATTTTTTGCGCTGATTGCGACTCTGCTCTCGTTTTTTTCTAGCACATCAGATTTTTAAAATATTTGCACTTTAATATTTTACGTGTTTGATAATATGTTCTTTTAATTAAACCGAATTTGGTTTCGAACTAGTTTGTTCAAACTGTCCTATAAATTCTCATTATGTAGCGTAATAATATTTTTTTTGCACTGCAGCAATGTTTTGAATACAAACTACAATTCTAACCAAAAATGGAAAAAATGTTACAAATAAACATTACCCGATTGCTTACATTGTTATGATTTTAAAGCTGGTATTACAACTTTTTTGACGCAACACATAAACCAGTTGTTCTACGCAAATCCATTGATCTCTTTGATTCCACTACATACAATATGATCTATAGAATTACTTTATTGATAGGAAGATAATTGCTAACACTTAACCAATTTGGATGAGCTAAACCCATGCGACAGAGATAATTATAGACCAAAATTGAGGATTCAGATCTAGCCAAACCTTTTTTATTTTTTTAAAGACTCGCTTTAAATTGGACATATTTTAAAGCTAATAGCATTTTTTATTATTTATTTTTATCTCTATATTAATCCTCCTGACTCGCAAGAAAGCCACGGCGCTATACATAGGGCAAACAATTACCCCGACCTGCTTCCGGAGATGCCAAGATGTTGCTGTCTGCTCAAAATTTTAACAGAGATATAACTTTAATATAGAACTGCTTGCCAAGTCTACCAAGCAAGGGAAATTCGTGGTCCAGTGGTTAAAGCGCCGTGCTTGTGATCAATATGGTCTCGGTTCAAAATCCACTCGCACTATTCTGTTGTGTCCTTGGAAAGACACTTTACGGTAGGGGAGATGTGGGACCAATGCACCACTGGGACCAATGCACCAGCGCTATATCTCTGACCCTAAAAAAAAATTAAATTTATTTTTTCATTTTTCAGATTAAGTTTAATACAAAAGACTGCTTGTGGACTATCGTCAAAAAAATCCTCCTGGTTTAGATGCTAGAGCTAATTTTGTGGTTTTGAGTGATGAAAGAAAAATTTTAACAGGCAGTTTTGAAGTGTATAACGTGGAGTTGTTAATAGGCTTCAAGATTACCTATGTTGTATTTTAGTAGTTATTTGTTCTAAAAAAAGTTGATAAAAGATTTTGTACATATCTATGCTTATTAGTTTATTGTGAGGATAAAAGTAAAAAAATTCAACAAAGGGACCTATGCACCATTGAGACGAGGGACCAATGCACCAGTGGTGCAAAGGTCCCTGAATAATTTGATTATTGTCTACAGTCAAAAAAGCCGTGTAACTTAATTTTTTCAACAGAAACATGCCTACTTTTAAAAAAAATAAATCAATAAAAGGTAATTATTCTAGTGATGCTATTTCAAATGCCGTTAATGATGTGCTGGTACACAAAATAAAAGTTAGAGAAGCAGCTCGAAAGCACAACATTTGCCACACAACCATATCTCGATACATCGGAAGAATAAAAAATGTTGAGTCATCATCTGAAGATAAAAAAAATGATCCCTTTGCCAATGTTGTTCCGTCAATGGTAGCTGTTGGTAGTTTTGTTGTGATGAAAGTATCAAACATTGACAAATCTAAAAACTTTGTGGCTCAAGTGATTAGTGGTCCAGACGAGGAAAATGATTATGAAGTCACATTTATGAAAAGGTCATCAAAAGTAAAAAATGCTTTTGTGTTCCCAGAACATGAAGATTTAGCATCATGTTCACATAACGATTTTGTGTGTGCGCTGTCTTCTCCTTCACCTGCAGCCCAAACATCTCGGCTATCAGACATTTTTAGATTCCAAGAAAATTTAGCTCTTTTTAGCATATAAACTTTTGACTTATTTTGTTTAAAAACCTTTGAAAGCTCTGTTTAGCATTTAAAGTTACTTCAATGTGTTACACGCTAAGGTTAAATTTTGTAGTAGCCTACCGCAGTGCTTCCCAAACTGTGCGCCACGGCACACTGGTGGGCCGTGAGTGACTTCCAGGAGTGCCGCAAAACTTTTTAAAATTTTTCAAGATAACTTATTTGCATTACTCGATCAACAACAGACATGCAGGTAAGCATTGGACACATAAATACCCACTAATTAACGAAAAAAACCTCATCTCCCAAAAAAATCATAGCTTCAGAGGCGAAAGACCTTTTTTTGTAAACGTTTTGATGCACATGCCTTGCATTAAATTTTGCAAAATAAAATTGTTCAAAGCAACTTTGTTTTGTAGGAAGTGTGCCCTGCCTAATTTAATTAAAGTCTGAGCGTGGTGCGTTCGAAATTTACATTGCGAAGTGTGCCTTGAGCAAGGAAAGTTTGAAAAGCACTGGCTTACCGTGTTATTAGTATTTTGCTGTTTATATGCTAACTGTGCTGTACATTGCGGTTTGTGTAATTTTATTCGTTGATCTTGACGTTCTTCGACATTAAATTATATCAATGTGATTAATTTGTATGTGGTGCATTGGTCCCACCCCCTTGGTGCAAAGGTTCCTTACATGTGGGACCTTTGCACCATTTTTTAAGCAATTTTAAAATGCCATTAAAACCGTAATTAAACACAAGAAGTATTTGGAAACCATACCTAATATTCGTCTTTACGTAGAGAATTTTTGATGCAAAAATTGTTAAATTTTATCTTATTTTAAAGAAATTACAGGGGGAAAAGATGATTTTGGTACATAGGTCCCACATCTCCCCTACTTTCTCCTGCTTGATGGTCTTGGTAAGCAGTTCTAAGTTATAGTCATATCTCTATTAAATTACAATAGCAATATCTTGGCATTTTTGGAAGCAGGTCGGGGTAATTGCCTACCCTATGTATTAGCGCCTCCGTCGCTTTCCTGCGAGTCAGGAGAATAAATATAGAGATCAAATAAAATAAAAATGCTGTAAAGTGTCTTTCCCAAGGACACAACAGAATGGCGCGAGTTGGTTTTGAACCGAGATCATGTCGATCACAATCCCGGCGCTCTAACCACTCGACCACACTGCCGACCAACCTCGAACTCTAAAGATGGTCCAAAACAAATATTGAGCCTAATAATATGTAAAGTTAAAACTTTAGCAATAGTGTATTGGATTCAAATGTGATGTGGATTTTGATTTGTAGATTTTTTACGAATCAGAGGCGAGCAGAGAAAAATTTCGGATCGGATTTTGATCGATGAATTGAAAAGAATTAGTTATATTCATATAGGTATCAGTACTTTGTACAGACCACGGTTTAGATTCAGACAATTTTTACGTGTTGTAATTTCCATTATTATAATACATGAGATAAATATGAGATTTCAAGAAGGCTTAAGGCGCGTTTACAGTCGTTTACAGTACTTTTTTCTTTCAGCGCGATTTTGGTTTGTTTTATTGACGCTCAAATCCACTCATGTTTTCGAGAAAAGATGAGTGAATTTGAGCGTCAATAAAACAAACCAAGATCGCACTGAAAGAAAAAAGTACTGTAAACGGCTGTAAACGCGCCTTTACTAAGTTTATTAGTTTATCTATTTGTTATCACATCTGTTACGGTACATCAAAATTTATTTAACATATCATAAATCTACGTCATGTAATTTTTTTTGCGTTTTACTCATCGTTGTCTGGTATCGCCATTCCTTTCAAAAAGTAATTAATCTTAAGTGATTGAAAATGTTCCGAATTCAAATGTTTGGCTGTCTAATGTTGAAATAATCTAAACAAAGTTGAAAAAGTACCGTAGATTATAATGATAGCAATAGTAAGACTAAAAACCATTGTTTTGTACAAGTTGTATTAAAATATGAATTAAATTATATTTGTCCCGCATTCAGACCAGAAATTTATACTAGCATCATCAAAAAAAGTGACTTTCTTCTCCGTAGTGACTTTTTTAGTTTTAGCTTCATGTAGGCTACCTACCTATTTAACCATTGGGCAGTAAAATCAGTAACTGATCTTAAGCTAGTCTAGACTTGTAATAATTTTTAATATAATTTTGGAACTTTTAATTGTTTAATTCACATATTTTGCAATAGATATTACTTTACTTTTTCTATGTTACATGTTTCTACGTTTAAGGATGTATTTTTCTTTTCCATCAACTATCTATTTTTTAATTGTGTGAAAATATCTTAAATGTTTTTTTTTTTTTTTTGGTGCATTCAAGAATAGAAGTCATATATATATATATATATAAATTAACAATAGCAAAAACACGGGAATAAAAACAAAGTTAAAAGCCCTACAGACTGTTTCACCCACAAAAGGGATCATCAGGGGTATCTAAAAAGTAAAATAAAATAAAATAAAATAAATAAAATAAAGTTAAGATAAAACTGCCAGCTTTCTGGCAGTTTTATCTTAACTTTATTTTATTTATTTTATTTTATTTTATTTTACTTTTTAGATACCCCTGATGATCCCTTTTGTGGGTGAAACAGTCTGTAGGGCTTTTAACTTTGTTTTTATTCCCGTGTTTTTGCTATTGTTAATTTAAGCTCTAACTTTGTTATTGAGCACTTTAGAAGTACTGATTTTCATACAGTGTTATATACAGGGTGTCCGTAAAGTTACTATACAGTCTTACAAGTTACTATACAGACACCCTCCAGTACAGTAAGATATTGTATTAAAATATTTATTTGTAACAAAAGAAATAACACCTTTATGTTTATAAAAATCTCAGAAAATACATGTGTTACATCCGAAAAGACTGTAACTATTAAAAAACTATTACATATAATACAATGAAACTGTATAGTAACTTGTAAGACTGTATAGTAACTTTACGGACACCCTGTATATATATATAATTTTCTTGATAAGATTAACTTTGTGTTTATGTCTTAACAAAGTTATCCTAACAGTGAATTGACATTGCTCATGTACTTATTAACAGAAATGCATTAATCAATAAAAATAAAAGTGAAAAATAGGTGCTTGGATATAAATAATTAGTGTTACAATTAAGTAGGTTTTATACTTTATGATTGGTATTTCTAGATTTATAAAACAAGAAATATCTATTTTATTATAAATACTTCACTCCCTTTGACATTATAGTTTAGATGAAATGTTTAAAAAATTTTTTTTAATATATATGATAAAGCAAATTTGATAATTCTTCGTTTATTGTAAGTTTGTAACTACATTAAAGAATTAAACAACAGCTTGTTTCAAGTTGGAATGAATGGGTAATAGTCTTGATTTTTACAATTTTTGATTATATTTTAATTGCTAAAAGTCAAATGTATTGATACTTTGTTTTTACCATAATAAAATAAACTTTTAACCAGACACTATTCTGCTATTAGTTTGTTGTTGATTTTCATTTTTCAAGTCATTTTTAAAGAATTTCATTTAGACACAATGTTGATTTGTAGTTGTCTTGATTTTTTGTCAAGCTTGAATTAGAAAATGGTATAATTAAAGTTTACGTACGTAAATTATTTAAGCTGAAAAACGATGGAAAAAAAGAATATCTATGTTTATTATCTATATGTACAGCAAATTTAAACGGGATAAATAACATGAATCATATTCAAACATTGTTCAAAGTATTTTCCATTGACAACCGTTTGTCTATGTAATTGTCAACCGTATTGTCGTAAGTAATTTTTTTCGGTGAAACTAACCCAGGATCCTCCTTTAAACACCAAGATGAAAAAGAAAACAAGAGGAATGAATATTTTTAAAAAGCGACAGTAATCAAAGGGGATTTGGGTTAGTTTCATATTCTTTTTTTCCATCATTTTTCAGCTTAAATAATTTACGTACGTAAACTTTAATTATACCTTAGAAAATATTTAATTATCTCAAAAAATATTCTTGACTTTAAATAATGGAGACAAATTAAAAATGTTTATAGTTGTAAATAATTTTTATGTTTAAGTAATGACTTATTTTAAAGGTAGTGACTAGAGGTGTTGTACCATATTCCAAACATTTACAAACCAAAAGTCTGGTAATAACTTTTAAAATTTTATTGTCAAATTATTGTTTGTATATGAAGTTGTTGCAGTGAGTGTGGTGCAACATTGAATACATTGGAAAACAGATCAATGCACCCAGATTCAATTTCCTGTTGTAACATGTCTTTCTTTTTTTATAGTTTTAGTTTTTATAGAAAACCAAAATTAAAGCTAGGCAAGACATTAAAGCATAATTTAAGCAAAAATAGTTATTGCTTTTTTCACGTGGATTGTGATAGTATCATTTTTATGTGTAATCCCTACAGTTAATATAGCACAACAATCAAGCCATTAGAAAACAGATTGCTGTGTTTGAGTTCAATTTCTAATTGTAACATGTTTTCTAATACTTAGCTATATAGCCTCATATAAAATTGTTGATTTTCTGTTCAAAATTTTGTATTTTAGCTTTGCCATAAAAAGATAATAAAAAGAAAAACTTTTAAAAATATATTTTTGGAAATACAGAAAAAATGCAAAATTAAGGCAAGACTAGAAATTGAAATGTGGTTAAAGATACATTAAGGTACAATAAATTTAATTTAGTTACAGGTAGTCAGGCAATATAGCCTAAATTATACAATAATAACTAACTCCTCTTGATAATTTGCAATGTAAATTTTCATGACAAATAAAAGTAAAGACTTTTTTTATTTTTATATCTCTGAGCAAGAGAAAGTACAAAAATTGTGCTTTAAATTAAGTCAAGACCAGAAAATGAAAAAAGGTTATACCAAAAAAGTAAAATTTTACTGCAAACAAAGGTGAAGATTTTTTTGTCTTTGGCTCAATTCAAAGCATGATTTTTATACCTTTTGCTCAGAAGATATGAAAACCAAAAAAAGTTTTTTCAATGGAATCACTGTGTAAATTTACAACACTGTGCTAAGCTTTTTTTATACAAGTTGTTGAGGAGATCCAATGTACCTTTATATTATTAAAAGACACACCAGTTGAAAACCTTTAACTTAAGTGTAAGTTTAGCACAAATCAGCAGTTTCCAACCTTTCATGATTTGTGGCCCCTTTTTGAGAAACTTTTAACACTTATGGCCTCCTGCTAATTAATAAAAATATCTAGTTGTGATTTTGATGTGTGCAATCTGTCAATGTTTGTTAAAAAAGCTTAAAAAAGTCATCACTTTGAAACTGTCTCTGATTTCTTCATTTTTATCCCAAAGAATTTGTGTAGACTAAAAAAAAGTCTTCAACAAAGGCTTCTGTTTGTTGTTTCCCAGAGAATGCCTTGGAGGGACTAGAGGCTCTGGTTAGAAACCTTGGCATAGATATACATAAACTTGTTAAACCCTAGGGTTATTCAATACTTCTTTTCTGCTGATATTGCTTGTGTTTATTTTTGTTTTTTGGGCAAAACAATAAATTCTGTTAGAAGTTATTTAATTGTACACAGCATAATTTACACTTAAGTCAATGCAATTAAAGTTAATTTATTCTTGATTTAGCTTTAAGTTCTTTAACCTTATTAATTTTAGTTTTAAGCTTAATTTTGGATATTAACTACATTTTACAAAATTGATCTTCAAGTATTTAATAGTATAACTTAAAAAAACAGATGTTTTAATTGGAATCCAACCAGAGGTCCAAAAAATTGCAATCCTTTCACCATTGCCTTACTTGGTGCTGCACTAATTGATAATATGACAATTCAGTTTAAAAAGCCAAAGCCATTACTGAACTTTTAATTTAAAAAAAAAATTGGCTTCTAATAACAAATCTGAGATTTTAAAAAGTTTGGAGTTGGGTACTAGACCACTAGCCACTGACTATTTCAAAGTACATATTAATCAGAGATCTTTTACCAGATTTTGTGATTTTTTTGGATTAGCACTCCATTGATGATTTTTCCTGCTTTAATGATAATATATATTATTATTTCTATCAGACTTTTCCACATTGTTTTAGCTTTTCCTTTATTTTCCACAATGATTTAGCATGTCCTTCACCAGTAAGAAGAAATTGCAAGATCTGTCTTCGATTTCTTGCTAGTTTTGCTTGTTTTTTTAAACAATTTTTTAAAGTTTTTTTAAGTTTTTTTTTTAAATTTATATTTAATAAGCAATTGCATAGATTTATGAAAAATTTTTTAAAATTTATATTAAATTAATTTTTTGTGTCTATGCATCCTACAATGGATCTACTACTCATTGCAAGTTTGAACCTGGTTTAGTTTTTAACAGTTTTGGATTACTTATAGATTTGTAAGTCAGTTAGATTAGCTTTAGAGATCAGATTCAGGTTAGGATAAAGGTTAAAGTTATGATTAGGTTAGAGAAAAATATTTATGAGATTTCTTAATTTTAATAACTTAAAGACACAGTATCAGACCTTTAAACACTGTATTTTAAATAAGCTCAATCAGTTTAAATTTTTAATGAATTATTAATTTTTCTAATAAAATATTAATTTTTGTGAAGAACTATAGTCTACTTTTTGAATAGATTAGTTTGTGAAAATAAGCTGAAGTTAATAATTTAAAACAAAATAGCTTTAAAAAAGGATTAAATCATTTTTTTTGTTTTTAAATTAATAGCCAATACCATAGCAAGAATTGATTAGATGTCAGCAACTTGAAATGAAGTTCCTTTTAAATAAATAAATTTTTTTTTAAGCAATTACTTTACAATCATATAACTATCTTATTTAAAAATTTAAAATAGGATTTGCTTTACAAGTAGTTCATATTGAGGTTTATTGTAGAATTATTATATATAAATTTGTTTTTAAATTGTTGAATTAGGATGTTTGGAAATGTTGAAATTTGTAGTCTAATATTTAATTATTTTCATAATATAAATTTAACAAAAAGAAAAACAGGCTTTAACTCATTTTATTATTTACAATAAGTTTTTCCATATAAGCAATTTTTTAAAAGCATCTACAAGTTAATTAAAGATAGTTGTTTTCTGCATATAAAAATTGAAACCATCTATTAAATTTAGATGCAAGTATTTTTATATAATGAGTTATTGCAAAAATTAGTGTGTTGGTAGTTATATTTAAAAAAAATCAAACCTTGAAACAACACTTTGGCTTTCAGTTTTCACATTAATTAAAATTATTAAATTTTCAAAACACAAAAAAATTTAATTTGTGTCTTCCTATTTTTTTTACCATTTAGAAAAGCCAAAAAGTTGTATTTACATTTAAAAACCCTATTAGCAGTTTTTTAAAGCTGCATAACACTGTTGCTTCTATTGCTTAGTACAATAACTTGATTTGCAATTTGGTAGTTGCTAATTTTTTATGGGCAGTTGCTATTGTTATGGGCTATAAAAATTTTCAGCTGGCTATTGTTACATGAGTCATCTGATCAGACTTTTTTGATAAGAAATAGCATTTACTGGTATGTACTGACCTTATAAAACTTAATTAAGATATTTTAATGAAAATAAAGATTAAAAAAAACATCAAGCTAACTTTTCTAATCAAACTTTACTTTATATTATGTTAACTCCAAACTTAAATGTGTAATCTAAATGGAAGCATAAAAAAATATGCTAAACAAAGTTGAAAATTTTAAGCAAAGATTGAACTGAGGGATTTCAGTTCTTGTTTAATTACTTAACCACAGCTTTAAAGAAGTTTTGCTAACTGACTGCGTATATATTAATATAAACCTTTTTGACTAATTTTCAAATAGCAAGTAATTGCTTTTAGTTATCAAAATAATTCAATCATATGTTTTATGTAACAATAGCTAGCAGAAAATTTGTTATGGTCACATAATAAAAGCAACTGCAATTATTATTAGGTTAGTTTTTGATTACCTTGACTTTTTACTAGAACTATACAAAAACTTTTGTTTCAGTTTTTTTATATATTTAATTGTTTGTGAGTAATACTAATAAAATAATTATTTTGATTTGATATTAAGCTGATGCAATGTTAAAAATAGTTTTCAGGATTTTAATAAAAACATTTTTCAGGGGCATGTGCAAATGCAATAATTCTTAAGCTTTGTTGTTTTTTTTTAATAAAGATTTTATAGTTTTTGTTTTATGTACTGAGATATTATTAAAAGTACCACTCAAAATATTTGTTATCACACCTCACAATCTTTCATCCATCATTTCACTGGTATAAAATCTTAAGTGATTGCATTTAAAATTTGGAATTGTAGAACAAATATAACTAAAAATTTTTTGATGCTTTTGCTTTTATGGCCCATCCTTAGCTAAATATTTTGATGTGAAAGGGTAATCGCTCTTTTGAGTTATTTTAGTTATCATAGTTGCAACGTTTTTAAAGCATATTAACCCTTCAATTCTTGATAAAACATCTCATTTTTGATGCTTGGCCATTGTAATGGTTGTAATTTAAGACTTTTGATCATTTTGGAAAATAGAGGCAATGAAAGATAAAAAAAAAAGTATGAAGTTTTTTTACCTGTATAACTTATTAACTTAACTCATAAAGCTAATTATTTTTACTTGTCAAGCAAATAAATATTTATGACAATAGCTTTGACAAGAATAAAGTTAGATTCACAACAATTTCTTGTTTGATAAAAAGCAGTCTAGCACTTCTATGTTGTCCTTAAATTTGATAGATAAATAGAAAATATGAAGATTAGAAATACGTAGATAAAAACAGATTTTTTAAATTTTCACTTATTGTAGTTTAATTTTTAAATATTTTTAGATGATGTTCTTCAGTTAGAAGTAAATTTAAGAGATGACGGTACAAGTTGCACATCCTCGATTGCAACAAGTGCCAGTATGGCTGATGAAGTAGAGGAGCTACACCTTGGTGCGGAAGGTGATAGGATTGTAATTTGTTGATACTTTTTAAATCCCAACTTTTAAAATTAAAAAATTAAAATACAACTTTATTGTGCCAGACTTCACAAACCTTTTTTGCAGCTTTTTTTTTGAGTAATCAGAAAATTAATGTATAAACTGAATTAAATTTACTTACATAGCAATATTTCAATTATTATATAAAAAAGTTTTTTTACTATAAAAGCTTTGATCTTCATCAATTTTTTTTCTTTGGTTCTTTTAAACTTATCATATTAATTTTTTTATGCACTTAGTTTAGTTCTTATAATTTTCTTTTTTAAGTATTGAATAAAAACTATGAAAAAGAATTTTTCCTTCAAGCATTTATTTAATTTTGTGCTACCAATAAGAATTAATAGAGTAAGATATATATGTTTTTTAAAATATACAATGTGTCCCAGAAATTGCGCACCATATACTCATCTTGAATTTTTTTCCATGTTTCAAATTTGATTTGATGAATTTGATTAAGTAAAATTTTCTAAATATGAGTGAAAAACTCACAATACAACAGTCAAATTGATATTTATGTTTGGAAGAAATTGGAAGATTTTATAAAACTTAAATGGTGCGCAACTTCTGGGACACCCTGTATAAGTTGAAATTAGTACAAGTTAATCAAAAAATCTTGACCAGATCTTAAATTTTTTGTTGCACTAAGCATGAACTAAATAAAACAGTAGCTTTTTGATACATTATTACATGGTACACATCTAGAAGTTCTTGTTCTTGTGCATTTTAGTTAAATAAGTCTTGATGTGATCTCTTTTTTTGCTCAGAAAATAAAGAAGCAATTGTTAATTTCACTTGTATTTTGAAGCATCTTCAAAAAATTTCAGCATTACCCATTCAATTGCTTTGGTAATTCTTTCTGTTAGCTTGTTTAAATTGTTGTAACAGGGTGGGGAATATGTTTTGCAACCAATATAATTTTTTCCTATCTTGATCTGTGAAACTTTGTTCCTGAAGGTGCAAAAATTAAAATCAAGTGTATTTGTCCAGTATTATGATGCCAATGTTTACTGAAGCTTGAAAGTACTTCAAATCCTGCAAATGGAGATTTCAACAAGATGGAGCTCCATCCCATACCTCAAAAAGAACACATGGGTGGTGCAAGAGCAATTTGAGGTGCTTGCTGCAATTGATAAAGATCTTTGGCCTCCATCTTCCCCTAATCTTAATCTCATAGATTATTCCATATGGTTGATTCTTGAGACAAAGACGTGTGTGAAAACACAAAAATTTGGAAAATCTTAAAAGAACACTTATTGCCACATAGGCTAAGATCAACAAAGAAACTGTGTGTGCTGCAGTTGCAGTCACTGCTTTCCCCAAACGTCTTCAGGCTGTTGTTAAGGCAAAAAGAGGCCATATCAAGGAAATTTGGTACAATTTCTTAGAAAAATATTCAGGAAATCAAATGGTAAAAAAATTTTTTCATTTCCAATCTCCATGATGGTATTATTCAGTATTTTCTTCATAGCAAACACATATTCTGGACCCTGTACATTACACTTCTCGCTTGACAAAACCTCAGAAAAAAATCAAAAGAGTTGATAAGCTATCCCAATTCCTCTTTGGAAAGGTCTCATTTAAAAGCATTTGTGGACAAAAATAAAAGCTCCATAGTTGGAAGACTATTTCAAGATAAAATTCTTCAGCTGGGTTGCAACATAAGAGTCACAACATGTCTTGGGATGAGGCTGCTGCAATGGAAGATTTAAGAAAAAAATTTAGTGCTCTGTTTATTTATTATGCCTTAGACCACAACATTTGTTTACCTTATCGCTATCTCTAAAGTGTTCCTCAACAATGTGAGTTTTTTGGTTTCTAAATCCTGACATTGTGGTTTTTAACTTGTCCTGATATATGGAAAATAGCTTTGTCAGAAAATGCAACACACTGTAGGTAGCAATTATTAGTGTCATTTTAACAATTTTAAGAGGAAAATAACTTGGCAAAAAATTGGCTTTTGATGCTGAATAATTGCACTACACCTGCCCTTTGCACAAAACTTTGACAACAATATGTGGCACATTTAATTTGTGTAAAGCTATGCCAGTTGATGATTTAGAACTTCATTAAAATGTAGTATACAGCATCAATAATGCTATCGCCTAACCTTAAGTTTAACCGTTTGACACGCTTTTTAAAAATTTAACGTTGGTTGATGGTTTTGTCGACATTTAAAAATTTAGTTGAGCCATAATTGCCCATTTTATTTTGTAAATTCACAAAATACATTATGCTTTTAATTGATGTTTTATTTATCTAAATCATATTTACAATATAGTTATAGTAATTAGTTTATAACAAGATTTTAGCGTTTTCTGATTGCCAAAAAATGCATAGTACCCTAATAAAGACTTTTCGTTTTGTACTAGCAATATGCCAAAAAACTGTGCTTTTATTATGTTCACTCAAAATGCAATAAATATTTTAAATACAGTTTATACTTTCTGTTCACTCTGTACATTTGTTGGCTTTATCCTGTAATTCTTTTTTTGATTGTATGTTTTATTATATACATCTTAGTGATAAGTAAATTTATCTATATTGGCTCTATGTTATCATAAGCAAGATTAATCACAATAATTTAGTAAAAATTTAATGTTTTAATAAATATGTGTATAAAAATTTTTATTGTTGGATCATTAACAATTTTCATGATTATGTACATATTCAATATAAATTTTAAAAACGACATGCCTTAGGCTGAATGATTTTTACTTTATTGTCTGCCATTGAGGTAATTTTCTTGACACAGTTAATAAAATAGACATTTTTAAATTTTCAAGCATTTATTATTTTCCTTTAAACCACAATAGTTTATGCTTAAGGGGTTGCTTTTCATTTAGTTAACATTGGTTTCACTGCTTGTTTTGTTGACTATGTTGGGGTTTTATTAATTTTTAAATTTGTTATCAAGTTTACTTATTTGGTATATTGATAAATTATTGAAGATACATGAGCACTGGCTTATTAATTTGTTGTTTTATACAGCTAATTCCTTTGGTAGATGTGAACCTAAAGTAAATAATTCTGTCAATTTCCTACCGCGCAATGCCAAAACTTTAAAGTGAGTTGTTAATTTTAATTGTATTGTTGTTGCTATTTCCAAGCCCAGTCTTGGAACATAATTTTATTCAAGTGTTACGTTATTTAAGTCTTACCATTTTTGCATTGAATCCAAATTACAAATCTTCATAATAATTAACTAAAACCTATACTTAACTATGCTAAAGCGGGTTTTAAACTGGGGCGTTCAACTGCGTATTGTTGTGCTGACCTGCCTGGGATTCAAACTGCACCGAACAAGCAAATTATTTATGACATGCCCCGCAGAATTGGCGTATTTGGAAATAAAAGCTACATCAGCTATCAAAATTTTCAGCACATGTTATACAAAATTTTTTGCCAAAGGTAATTTATCAATGCTATTTTTACTGTACTTTTAATATTTGATGAATTGATAAGCAAGCATTTAAAATTTATTCTTTTGAAATAATGCTTTTTTGATTTTTAATAACCTTTGAGTGATAAATTTACCGATCAAAAGATCAACTGAAAATGTTTAGAAAGTTTTAAACTTTATGTTATGTTTACGTTGTTTCGTATTTTTTAGGAAAAAACTCCGAGATGTTTGGCTATAATATTTAGGGCGCTCAAACAAATTTTATGACCTTTTTTTAATGTGATTTATGCGTTTTCATTAATCTTTGTACTTGCGAGTCGTGAGAAAATTTAGACCTTGGACCAAAAAATTCCAAAACTTAACCTCGATAATCGTGAATTGGCAATACCATACGTTTATGAAGAAACTCGATACAACTTGCATTCACTAAATATCTAAAACTGTTTTTCACCTAGCGTATACGCGCAGTGTACCTTTGTTTACTGAATATCGTAAGCCGAGCGTATGTGCCAGATCTTAAGAAAGCCTGAAGTCTAACGAAAAAAAAATTTAGGTAAGCGTTTTTTTAACGACCTTTGTTTAGAGCGGCTTCTGGTAAGCCCTTAAATAATCAAATCATTGTGATGAGACAAACGAATTGTTTGGTGGACAGCTCAGAAGTTGATATTACATACTCCGCTGTATCAAGGTAAAAGAATTCTTCGTGTTATTACATGATGATTTTTCATCCAGGCATAAGCTGTTGCCCTATTACATCCGAGATTGCAAAGTGCTGCATTTTGAAATTACTTAATGGCTTGATGTCAGTTAAAATGCGTCAGCGTATGCTTTAAAAAAAAAATCTTTTAACGTTTTTTTAATGTAAAATTCTCGTTATTTATCTGTCTGAAAAAAATTTTTGCAGCTGTTTTGCTAATAATATTCTGAATCGTTGAAATAACTCAATGGTACTAATGCGTTCTTAATTACATCAAAGTTAATGAATCTCGAAGCATTAAATTTGGAATGCTTAAATAATTTCAGGATCAAAAGCAAAGCCAATATACTGTGAAAGATAGCTTGAGGACTCGGGTTTTAACTCATTCCATCATCAACTTTGATTAGTGCAGTTTAATGCAGTTGACAGAGTGAATTAGAATTCCAAAACGTCCTCTAATAAAGTATGTTTCGCAGTATGTTGGCTTTACTTTTTATTCTAAAAATATGATTTCTGTTTCATTCTTATGTTTTATGAGCGAAAAAAACGCTGAAGAAACATAATGACGCTGTGTAACGTAATAAGACCTTTCCAATTTTTTGATTTTTAAAATTGAGTTAATTTGAAACTTGTGCGGTTAAATAACAATGCTACTTGCATATTATCTGTTACATCATATTAATACTTAGGCTTCGGTAGGCAAATCAATTTGGTAAACAAATCAAAGGCTCATTTCTACTACAAGCGTGGAATGGAGCATTCTTTATTTCTTTTAATGATCTTTCCGCGTTAAATGAAGCAAAAAAATCAATGAAACAAACAAGAAATACTCTATTCCATGCTCCTACTGGAAACGAGCTTTTACTTGACAAAATCACAGTTTAAATAGAAGCACATGCACGGAAAGTTTTGAAAATCGGAGCGAAATATCCAACTTGTTTGATTTAAAAGGACGAAATTAATCAACTTAAACTGAGTTTGCATTTGACACGTTTTCCCGATGGCTTTTTGCTCCAATTCGTTTATTTTTCAGTGTCTTCGATCTTCTCCGCGCCCGTGAGGGTGACCCCGATGAAGTTCTCACCAATTTAGGCTTTGCTGATTGCCATAACGAAATTAACAAAAGAAGTGTAAGTTATGTTTTTTTTTTTTTTTTTTTTTGTCCCCTTAATTAGCGGTTTGGATCTGGAAATTTTAAGTTGATTCAATTACATCCAAACCGGACCTCAGTAGTTACTTCTGGCTGCTTCCACGAGACAGATGCTTTTTGGCCTCCGATTTGAAGCTGTGAGTGTTTTTGGACCTTGTTTAAAATCAATGAAAGAGCTCTGGGACTTTAACATTACATTTTTGTACGTTTTGTGACGATAATATTGAGCACAAATAGGGCTCGTTTCCTCTACGAGCATTGGTGGGAGTATTTTTTTGTTTTTTTGCTTCGCTTAATGCTCAAGCGCGGAAAGAAGTTAAAAAAATCAATAAAAGCAGCTTCTACACGCCTTTAAGACTTCCTGGGACTTTTACGTGAGATAATCGATCGCGTTCCGCAAAAGCCACCTAATTGAGGTCTCACACGGCTGTGCATGAATGTCAGCGGACAATTTACTTATGACATCACCACTACGTATAAACGTTGTAGACTAGTCGTTTCTCATAAAAAATCAACTGTAGCTGCTTATCAAGTCAGGTGGGACGAATCTGATTGGGTAATGCATATAAAACGCAAGATCAATTAATTGGTCTGAGATTTAATCAATTGATCTGAGATTTAATCAATAAAATTTGCCTTTGTAAGAAAATGGTCCATCGCAATATTGCTTTTTTGGAATTTTGAAAGTAAAAGCCTCGTTTTCCTACCTACAATGTTCGGCGTGCGCGAGAGAACCTGTTTTTGTTTTCCTCTCATTTTTGCTCGGGTCCGCGCTAAAATTGAATAATAAAGAAACAGAAAAGTCAACTGGCATATCATAAACAACGTAGATAATTGATGCAACGAGCTTGAAAACCTCTGGTTGGTACTGCCCAACGTTGTCGCTGGCGTCGTTTTAAAAAACTGCCTTTCCGTCTTTTCACCGATTGATATTATGCTCGGAATGTTTAGACAATTGCCTACAGTTCGACAAGTACAAATGCTTATTTTATTATGTCATTCTTAAGGTTCTCTCTCGTTTTCAACCGTCGCCCTTATTAAACAACGAAGACAACCAATTCTTGACTAAGGCTGGCAATCGAAAAGGTACGATCAATGTTCACTATTGTTGTTGTGGTTTGCTCGTTTGCTGCAGTGTTTTTTTATATTTGATTAGTTTTTTTTTACTTTTGATTGAAAAATTGCTTGGATTAAAAAAGTTGGTTTTCCGCTTTTGTTTCTATTCGACTCCATAGTATATACTTACACAATTAAATTAAATGACGTCTTTTACCTGTAGCAATCAGAGAAAGACCCGCTTGATTTTAGATTATTTCAAAAGTAATTGCCAAGTAGGTTTGAAAAAGAAGAAAAAGAAACGTCAACCATTTACAATTATACCTGTTATGCATCCGTTTACCGTCTATATGTACACGCTATGTGTTAATTAACAGTAGTGGACTTGCTGCTAATACGTCAAAATAGCTATTTGTTTCTCGAAGGCGACCGCGTTACTTGTTCCGTCAGCTTTTTGTGTAAAGCTCAATGTTTTCGAAGGTTGTATTTTTTTCCACAGATAATAATCTCAATTTAGCCCGTACTCACTATAAAGAAAGTATCGACAAAGCGCAAGAATGGTTGGCTCATCGCCACTCCGACGAGGATTTTAAAGACAAGTCGAATTCGTCAGAGGTAGCGCGCTGTTGCTTACGTATGAAACAATCCGAGTTGGCCGGCAGTTTTCTTGTATTGGTTTTTGCTGTCGACCGCCAAAACTGAACTTAAAATAATTTCCGAATCGATGTTCGTTCGATTGGTATTTGAAACCATTTAGATTCATATTTTCGGTCCTTCATCTCCTAACGCTTTTAATTCTCTGTGTAATTCAAGAAAACTTTTTCACAATTGCTAACAACCCATCTGTATTTAGTCAAACTCTATCAATCGATCTGCTTTACCGTCGAAGAGACCTTCCTTAGCGAAGCCAAATAAATGGAAGAGATTTTCAAAATCTAGGCAATCGTCGTTTGAACTCCTCCTTCCAAATCTTAAGGAAGAAGAATCGAGTCATGAAGGTATTTGCCGATTTTGCTTTTAAAAGCGAACGCATAAAGGATTATTAAATTACATTTTGATAGTTCTATTTCGATTTGTTTCGCAATTTTTTTTAGTAAAATTTTTACATTGGCAATTGTGTGACTCTTGCTCATGTAGATTAAAATAATTTCCAACCTGAACTTATTCTATTATATTTTTTTGTAATTCATTTTCACTAACAAAATTTTCAGTGTAATTTATCAAAAGAAAATGATTGACAATAAAAGCTTTTTCGACGATAGCAGTTTTTTAGTAAATTCGTTTTGAATGGCAATAAAATCCCGTCTTATCAAACTTAAATTTTCTCAATTCTTGTTGCTGTCTCCTTACTTGAACATGCATTTTTGATTTCATGATTTATTTACTTTTTTTTGACACTAATTGATTTTTTCTCGTGCCAACAAGTAGTCTGCAATTGAAAACTTGGCTTCCTTGCATTTGCAAGTTGTTGCTTGTATAACAAAACCCGTGCTATTGTTTTTTCATCAACTGCTTCTGTCACTTGTTTCTTGTCTTTAACATTTCTTTGATTTCTTCAATATAATTTTCACAGTTGAACAAACTTCTGCTCGCAATGCGAAAATAACTCAGCATCCTTCTCCAATTCGAGAAAGTTCGATCGAGTTTGCCTCAATGGTCACCATATCCGGAACTGACTGGACGAAGAAAAACCATGAAGCCGTAAGTAATTAATAATCTTGTGCAAAAGACATTTGCATTACAACCACATCTTTTATGTGCAGATACCTTCACCGTCTCCTGTTACGAATAAGGAAAATAAGCAACACTTGCTACAGGACACGTTCCGAAAGGGTGATAAAGTGAGTTGGTGTATTAATTGCCATTTCATTTGGCGCGATCATTGAATTTCCCATCATTTCTAGATCTCTCTTATTTGTTTCTTGATTTGAAATATCACTCTCCTATTAAGGTCGCAAAAAAAATCCAAGTAAGCTGCAAGCCGATGTAACAGCGAATAATGATATATCGGTGCCAATTGAGTTTTAAAACAACGAAATACAAAAATGTAAAAATTCTACCTTGTTTATGTCAACAATGATCAAATAAAGTTTTTATTTCAGTTCCAAGGTTGAGAAGTATCTTTTAATTGCGTAGGTTACCTGTATGTCAACTGAAACCAAAAAACGTGCGGAAATTCTGTTTTAAAATTACCAATCACTGACAGTTTGAGAACCATTTTTGTACCATCACATCTTAGTGTTGATATATGAAAAAATGCTAGAATATGTATAATATTAACTGATGAGCAAGGCGATATATCAGAAAATAAAGACTCATAAAATGTCATATTGGCATAAACGACATGATGAAATGCAATACTGGTTATTTTTCGATGGCATTAGTACAACTTGAGTTGTAATGTTAGAAATTTTTTTTTAATTGCACCGCCACAAGCAAGTTTGCAACATTTTTAGTATGTATATAAGCTATTCTGAAATACAGTCTTGTTTTCACCTGATTACGTTATTTTATTATTATTATTTTTTTTAATGTCATTAAAGTTAATTTCTAGTTGGTGGGCGAAGCGTAGCTTTTCGCTTATTACAATCGGAATTGAGTACGCGGATGTCAAATCGTTGTCCCGTGATTACCGACGTTTCCTTGTTTATTTTTCATAGATGTTACCATTCATCGTAGATAATCGAGTTTATCTCTTATCGTCTCCCTTACCATCCGGGCTTTTTTATGCACCATGTTTTTAATTTTTTTTACATACTCTTCCTGCCTATCGTGTTTGTTTGCTTTTTTTTTTGTATGTGTGTTGCTGGCAATGCAATTTACGCCATTGTTGATTTGCCACGTGCTCTCATTAAAACATGCGCGCTGCTGTTTACTTTCACCAGCCAAGCATTCAATCGAAGTGCGTTAAATTTTATAACTGCATATAAGCAGTTCTATTGCAGTCATAATGTACGTCTAGCATTTGTTGATGGTTCTTTGCAAAAGATTTTCTTGCCAATTAATGCCATGAATTAATGATAAAGTTTAAGGTCGAATGTCGCTCAACGAATTTTCATTTGTTTTTAAAGCGCTCAGTTAAGCAGCTCAAGCTGCCGCAGATTTTAATATCGTAAGGTTTTATTAGATTTTTCTTTTAATCCGCTAATCGTGATTAACGAGGAATTTTTACGACTTGCATGGTAATGAATGCGTCTGATAATAATAAATGGCCTGATGTAGTTGCTACTTTTGTTTTAAAAATGAGTCACCCTTAGAGATAGATACTGGCGTTCAAGTCTATGGTGTGACTAGGTCAAGGTACGAACTTACAACCTAACGCTACTCCGGTTGTATACCGTTGTTGTGTAACGTGTCATATTTAATTGTGGTTTGGGCTTGTTTCTAGTTGCTGTTAAAAGCTCTGCAAACGGCGTATTAGTTTCTTACTATTCTTGTTCACTTGCTTAAGACGCTGTTTTCTTTTTTCGTCGACCAGTGGTTCATTTTGCTATTTTTATCGACAACTTTTATCTTTATTGATAAACTATGTACGTCGTTACAACATGATTAATTTTATGGTGACGCCACAAATCAAGATGTGCATTACACACTCAAACTAAGCCGAGTGCCGAGTGCTCGTTTCTCTGAAACAATGGTTAGTAATAACTGAGCTTCACTTCATGTTTTATGACTAGCGATTTTTATACCTTACTGCTGTTTCACAGTGCGGAAGAGCATGGTCATTTTTGTAAAGTGATACCTCATGATTGATGCCCTACGTGCACTATCTGCATTAATTTGGGTATTGTGCAGTGCTGGTGCTGTTAATGTAGTTGCATGGAATTCATCAATATTTGGGGCGCGGTTTCAACTTGACCACCGATTACTAGATTTGCTGGTAGTTAAATTTGTCTGCGAAACGTCAAAAGTGTTGCTCGCGAATTAAGTTATTATGATTTCGGTTCTATTTTCGTTGGTGTTTTGATTAGAGGTTAGTAACTAACGAGTGTATGTACTAGTTTGTTTCAATCCATTTTAGTTGTTGCATTTTTATAGTTTTGCAACGGTTTTATGGTCTTGTGACTTTCAACGCTTATTTTTCACCTGATTTCCGTTATCACGTTAAGCGTGCTCTGACTGGACAAAATTTTCTTTGTTTTACTGCTATTTTATTGTTTCTAGTACAGAATTTGAGCCAAAAGTTGCATTGATGTAGCAACCTTTAAAACAATATGTCATAGCTAATCAATTAAACGCTGAAACTTTCAAGTTTTTAAAGTCTACTGCAGAAACACTACGAATAAAAAAACCCAACGCGCCTTGCTGCAGAAAGCTTGTTACGTTGTAAAACGGTTCACTAGTTAGATACTTCTCTGTAGATTTCACCGGCTAAACCCGACGAACACAAGTTGACCCGTTCATTCAAGACTTCGCTGTTGCTTGCTTCTCAGCGTGACTCGTTTGAACTTGAGGAAATCAACAGGTTTGTTAGGTTTTTTCGAACTTAAACTATGGTTTGGTTTGGGCATTTTTTCTCGCATTTTTGAATTATACCACGCTAGAACGTTATAAATATCTGTCACATTTAATTTTTACGCAAACTTCTCGACTCGTTCCCTTAAAAAATGAAGCGGAACTTCAGCGAGCAAAAAGTTTAGTGGTTTGTGTTTATCATTCACGCAAGCATAGCTGAGCACGATTGTGACGCAAATGAGAACAACGTCAGGCGTCGGTTGCAGCAGGTCTATCGTGTATGGCCTTAATTAACGCGATTTTTGGCTCGCATTATCACACATCGCATTTGTTTTCTCTCGAACGAATCGCTTTTGGCATTTAGCAGCAACGAAGAGCCGGCCGACTCTTGTAGGCGGCATCGTTCCGGAAGCAACGCTTCGACGCCGAACGTACGGAAACAAACCTCTGCGACGAATCGCCGTTCGTCACACAGTCCCAACTCGGAAGGCGGCAGCGAAAACGAATCGTCGAGCGGGTTCGGCGAAGACGAAACGGCAGTTCCACCCGCTCATAGTCAAACGAACCGGATTGAGAACAATTTTGAAATGGTTTCGCCCCACACCGTAGTCGAGTCAGTGCAGGTGATGTGTTCTTTCTTGCAATGTCTTGTCTGGTTGTGGTACGGTTCGTTCTGTTTCAATGTCAATTTTTAGTTTTATAAATAAGAACAGTTAACTTTTAGCACTTTAATACTTTTATATCGTGTTAGGTAGAAGAAGTGAACAGAATAGCTCTGCGATTATACTCTGACTTTGTGAGTTTGACGCTCAATCTACCTGATGATTTCCATCGTGTCCTCAAAAAAGGCACTTAACGACAAATTCCTCAATGGGTCACCCTGCTTACCTACAATGCTGACCCGTTTAAAGCAAAGCAGCTACTAGGTCGATACGGTCATACGACGACGATGACATGAACGTTGTTGTTTTCTTTCAGACGGAACCTCTTCAAGGAATCTCTGGTTCGATACGTGCAAAGAGCACTCGCTATGTCTACGATGTTGATCTCGGCAATTCAAATAACAAATCAAAAGAGGCATCTATTTGTGAAAACCATGTCCACAGCGATAGCAACGGCCTCAGCTCGACCAACGCTCGGCTTTCTCCCACCACTCCTTTCTTTCGCCGCTGGGCGTCCTCTGGTGCTCTGCATACGAATTACGTTCCTCTTCGTTCTGCAGCGTCGTGGGGCCAATTGCGGAAGCCGTCTGAACATATTTTCGTCACGTCACTTCCGTCATATTTAAACGAAAAAGAAAGTGAAGATTCCGATCTTGGAAAATCGCCACGCGTTATATCCGATGCTCGTCGTCGTCGAAAAGAATTTGCCGGGCGCTCAGCTTTGTCTGGCGACAGCATTGTCGAGCTGTTCTCATCCTCCCTGATTCGTCACAACGGAAGCTATTCAACCAGAAAACAACGTCCCGGTCGCTATCATTACTTTTCATCGTCGCTCGACTCGCCGTTGCAAAACAACTTTGTTAATTTTTCATCTTCGTGCAATAATGCTCTTGCATTCAAAAACGAACGTGCATCCGACGAAACGTGCATTCGCGATTCGAATTCCAATATCGCGCTAGTTCAAGGAACGGGCGAAGCGCAAGTTACGAACGATCGTCGTTCTATGTCGGCCGTGGCACTGTCAGATTCGCCAAACCCTCCTAAGTCTCCAAACGAAGACAATCCTAACGTTTGCCAACCAACTTTCCGTGAACATGCGTTAGATTCTAGTGGTGTTTCTTTAAAAAGCGTTTGTTGCCAAAGCGAAGTTGCAAAGAATTGCGGCTTTAAAAATAGAAGCACCTGAAGCAGGTCGACATCCTGACGGTTACGTTTGGTTTTTCAATCATCTCGCTATGCAATGGTCAACAACTTGGTGTCGTATCGATTCACTTCAAGTTGAATTTTCCTTGCAACGCTTTATCACTTTCACGTGTTCTTTTAGGCACACCAAGCACGGGTCTTTGATCTGTCCTGCAGCCATTCGAAGTCGCCGTCGTTCTCGCACAACCTTACCGTTCAACCATTCGCTTTAAATACATTGTCCCTGCACCTTTCCGTTTATGGCCTTGTACGAGTTATTGTATGACTATTGCCAAGAGTTGATTGTTGTATTTATTTGATAAAATGCACTTTGTTAGATTGATTTCTCTTTCGACTGTGTCCTAATTTGCAATGATGGAATCGTTCAAGTGTCTGCTATTAAAATAAATTAACATTAAAACAAGGCTGCTTTAAAATGTAAAATTGGTTTATCGCACAGCCTTATTGATATTATCATATTTTTGAAATATACTTTTATTAAGCTGTTTTTTTGCACTTAGAAAAGCTGCGATTTTTAGTTATGCACTTTGGTGTCTAGTCGAAGAACATTTTCTCGATCGGCATTTTTCTCGTGACGTTCAAGTGCTGTATTATTGACTACAGGTGGTTTTAACAAAAATAAACTACACTTTTCTTTCAAAGGTGTTTTCTAGTTTAAAACAATTTTTCAATAACGTCACCGACACATGATTGCAGTCTTACTAATCCTGGGAAAAAACACATTGTAGTTTTTTGCGCCAACGCAACGGGGTTTTTATACGATTCGGATGATAGTTTTTTTTTTTGTAGATACTGCTAGCATGCGTACTTGTCAAAAAGTATGCATGCTTTTGATTACCGTTTTGTTGCTTCCTTTTTTCTGTTCTTTCTATTACCTAAAAATCACGCATTACGTTTTTATGGTGGAGCTAAAATAGAAAATAGTAATTCTTTGTTCAAAACTATTGATCAGATCTAAGTACATTGCAAACGGGTATCTGAACCATTCAAAAAGTACAGAATCTATTGAAATATATTTACTTTTTTATAGTAAGGCTTGCTTTAAGCTCTATTTTATTCATATTAGACGCAAAAGGGTCCATATTATACAGTACTATAACACGCGTAATTGAAAAAGACAAGTTTAAAGCAAAGTTAGCAGAAAAGAATAATAATAATACGATTAATACCGTAACTCAGATGACATCTATGAAATAATGAAAATATTTTGAGACTGCATACAACGATTAAGGAAATAAAAAAAAACCTTTCTAATTCGAGCATTAAATGTATCAATATTTGATTGAACTTGATGAAATAAAATGATAAATTGTATTTAGACCAGGGGTGTCCAACCTTTTACTGGTCGTGCCAAATTTTGTTGTGTAAGTTTACCACGGGCGCAATCGCTGCAGTAATCAAAGCAATGTTCTCATGGGAGTTAGTTCGAAAATTTCCGTCCCCAAAACAGGTTTTCTCAAAAAAAAAAAGGTCTTCACTCTGCTTAAGGGTTTTATTTTGTCTATTAAATGAATACTATCTACATGTTAAGCATCGCTGGACTAGCGTTTTTCAAAAGCTTGCGGCACGTTTGGGAACCTCTTGCGCAACACAGATTGGGGAGGTTTATTTGCACTGCAATGATTCAAGATGATTGATCATCTGACTAAAAATTTCTTCAGGAACCGCACGAAAAGGCTTTGGGGGCCGCGGGTTGGACACCCCTGATTTAGACCGTAGATCAGATTATAAACAGCGGAAACATTTCATAAATGAGTTGATACTCTAACAAAAAACTTCCTTTTAAAGTTTAAAATAAACTACGCATCCCAGTTTTGCAACAATAAATTTTTACTGTTCATTTGTTATTGATGCAAAACTAAATGACATTGAAAAATTTTGTCACAAAGCAAGATTAAAAGTAATTCCGTACTTTACAAATGCAGAACTGTTAAAAACGTTTCAAACATATATCAATTTTTTTTTATACACTGAAAGACCGTTTCTTTTTAGCTTTAACTAGAAGCTTTTCTGCGAATGATTTTGCCTTTAGATAACTTTTAGTGTTACACAATTTTAAATAAAAATTATAGCCTACACATAAGCTTGAGATTAAAGAACAAAGGACGTACGCAAATAATTTAATACTTCATTTGTCTATGAAAGTTAGTGAACACCAAAAAAGATGCTTACTTCAAATCGAAGAGTAAAAGTTAATAATAGTTGAATGAAGACAATTCCGAAAATTGACCTTGATCCAATCTAACCACGGTTTCGGATTTTAAATCCTTATATTCATGGCTATTTCATGGTTTAAAGGTCGGAAAACCTTTTTTTAGTTTTAACTACAAACATCAATAAACTGACCTCTTCTGTCCCCCAAGGCTCAATTCTGGGACCCATCCTGTTCATAATATATGTCAATGACTTTCCTAAATGCCTGAGATACAGCAGTTGTTTAGCCTTTGCAGACGATACAACTATATTAATTTCAGGAAAAAACCAAAAAAACTTGTATAACAATGCAAATGAAGAGCTTAATAACATCGACAACTGGTTAGTGACAAACAAGCTTTCCCTAAACATTGATAAAACAAAGTGCATGCACTTTAAAACCCTCAACACACCCACTCATAACTTAACATTGAAAATCAGAAACACTTCAATTCAAAAAATCTCATCCTTTAAACTATTAGGAGTTATTCTGGACGAACACTTGTCATGGAAAGTCACATTTTATCTCTTAAAAAAAAGTTACAAGCACTATTGGTGGTAACTATGAAAATCAAGCCATGTTTAAGTAAAGATTCTCTCCTAATTATATATCATTCTTTATTGATTAGTCACATACGATACTGCATAAACAATTGGTGTTTTGAAAACTCCACTCCAATTAGAAAACTGCAGAGTATATGTAACAGATTTTTAAAAATGACATTTAATCTACAACACAACAAGACGTCACAGAAGTTATGAAAGACGCTCAACTTCTTACAATAAATAATCTATACAACCTAGAAATAGCACAAATGATGTTTAAATATGAAAACAAACAACTTCCACCAGCATTTAATAACTTTTTCACACAAAAATCTTTAAAAATGAAAACCAGAAGCAACAGCCAAATAATATCAAACTGCTTCAGAACTAAAGTAAGTCAGCAATCTCTGAAATTTGTTGGACCTAAACTCTGGAGCAAAATACCTTCAGAGATCAGGCACAGCCATTCAAGCAACACCTTCAGAAAAAAACTCACTCAACACTTGGCACGATTTCCAAATTCTTTGTTAAACTAATGCAAATAGTTTAGTATTAATACTAAACCTACTCAACAATAGAATAACCAACTTTAATCTAGACTACAATTACTGGTAATCTGGTTGATTAGAACGAATATTATTATTGTTAATATTATTATTATTATTAGTATTTTTTTTTCGGCCGTTGAGCCTTGTCTGGCCTTGTCTTTGTTATTTTTCAGAACACGGGACTTCTATCTGGAGAAACTGCGTCTAATGGAGAAGACTAGACTTGTGGCTACCATCTCAACAGAAAATATTCAAACAATTCTTTTATGTGTGTGTGTATTTTTATTTATTTTTTTTCTTTCGTACCATGTCTCCATGAAATGGTTCTTTTTGACCCGTGACAGGATTTCTTTCGGTGGGTTTGTTTGCCTGTCTGACCCTTTTTGGTCAAAGGCTTGTTGTGCTTCCCACCATATTTTTGCCGCCAACGCAACAATGCCTCAAATACATGGTACGTCTTGCTTTGTCGCGCTTTTCTTTTTTGTCTCCTAGTATGTTTTTCCCTATCTTATAATTCTATTTGTTCTATGTATTTATCTGCTTTTCTATGTAAGGTGTTGCAACCATGCACCATTCTTATAACTACTATATCAAATATTACTGTCTGCATGCTATAACGTTTAACGTTTTGTTGCTTCTTCCTTTTTCTTCTTCTGCTATAGTCCTATATGTTTGTTTATTTCTTTCTGTTTTTCTTGTGGCGGAGCAGAAATAAAAGATACTGATACTGATACTGAACTGGACCTTTGAAGCCGCACACTGACATATGTCCTGGCTGATACGCCACTGGGTACGTTGCGCTTAACAGAGTATTGCGGTTTGCGAACAATGACTTATGCTAGATTTTTTAAAAAACTTTTTCTAGAAAATTTTGACCAATCTATTTGAGTTGGTCGTTTCGAAGCAATGCAGGAACTTTGGCGTGGAAAAAAGATATAGGCTACAATCATAGCCGTAGCTGCCGGAGGGCAATTGCCCCCTAAGTTTCAAAAATTTGCGCAAAATCAACTTTTCGAGCAGCAATAGAAAACATTTAAGCGAAGTCAAGAATTTTAAGACAATGACAAAGATCAAAAAAAGTTTATGTGCAAATTGCAGAAAAAAGTTTACGAATTTAGATGAAAAACTTATTGTAGAGTCCATGACCCAACAGCACTATAGTCAATATTTATGGCAATAACAAAAACTGGTGGCAATAACAAAATAACAAAAAAGACGTTTGGTGGTAGGTTGCTAGAACCTACAGAATTTGAAAATCTTTTACTTTACGCGATCTTCAATAACAAAAAAGACGTAAGGTGACGCTAGTGAAATAAGCAACGGAGCAATATTCGAATATCTGCTGCCATAAATTTGCCAAATAAACAAAACATCTATCTCAGTTGATTACATTTTTACAAGCCCTACCATCTCCCTATGTTGTCTGACATTGCTTGTTCAAACTTTGTGGTGGATTGCAATGTAATATTTCGGAGTTTGCATATCTCAAAGTCTTTCAAGTTCTGTTTGATTAGAAATGGCACTTATTTGGGGCCTTTTACTGGTGATTTTACAATCACTTTGTAATTTTGCTTAATTTTTGTCATATTTTTTCTAGTTTAAGTGTATTTTTTTTTTTTTATCTCTATATTTATATATGTAAGCAATAAAATAATGTGCTGTACTATGTACTTCCGTAATTTGTTCAATTGCTAATATTTGTGTTTCTTTGCATATAAAATTTAGAGTATGGATTAGTTAATGTTGTTGCTATTTTTGAGCATATGAAAAATATTAATTTTCATGTCTAATTTTGGAATTAAAAATGAATGCATATCAAAATCAAATAAAGTTGGATCTTAATTTGGTTGGTTTTTGTTTAGTTTGGTTGACTTCCCAAGTAAAAATTAATCATCAAAATGGCTTAGTTTGCTAACATCACGCTTTTCAAAAATAAAAAATAAAAAATACAAGAGTTCAATGCTTACCCTACTTTGGAGAATAATTTTCATTATGCTGTTTGGGCAATCCTTTTAAAAAATTTTTATATGAGATGATGCTAGTTATTAACAATAATGGCTCTTAAAGCAGAAAGCAGCAACAAAGCCAATATGGCCATATAAACTCAAACTTTGTAAAAGATTATTTATTTTGAAAATTATATTTTGCTTTTTATGTGTTGATATTTAAGTCTTAACCTTAGGTTGATAATAATTTGGCACTTATGTACTTATTAATAGTGTAATAATGCTAATAATTTTTTTTAATGTTTGAGATTTAGTAGATTTTTCAATTTATTTTTCACTGTTTAACTCCCTTGATTTGAGAAAAACAAATTTATACAAAAACATTAAATTTGATATACATTAATAAAGAATAAAAGTATTGAAGGATCTGAATTGTATTGTTATGGTATAGCACAACTGTTTATAATTATGCCAACTCAATTTATTGGAAACAACATAATCTTCCATTCTTTTTTGACAAATGTTTTTAATAATACAATTTTGATTTGGGTCACTCAAGAAGTCACTGTAAGCAATTTTTGTTTGTGAAACTAACCCGGAATTTTCTTGTGGTTACTTACACTTCTCAAAAAGATCCTTTTCTTGGTTTCTTTTTTATTTCTTCCTGGTGCTGCCAGGGAAATTTCAGTTAGTTAACAATTACAGTGACTTCTTAAAAAGACCCTTTGGTTTTTTGGTGTTTAACAATCATGTTGTTAATTGCTTTTGTATATTTTTGTTAGGTCCACTTTAAAATTACCTTTTTTCAACTTGAGGCAGTGGGATAAAAATAATTTAACTCAATGGGATATTAGTGCTTTTTTTAAATATTTTCTATCATTTTTTTATCAATTTGAATCAACAGCATGATAGAGAAGGTGAAAATATTGTATCAATAGCAAATGGCCAGATGGCAAGTACTTTCTTATAGCTTGGGCTGTGAGTATGTCTGTTATTGCTCTCAAACATGACACACTGAAACCAAACCTGCTGAAACAGAAAGATATCCACCCATTCTGATGTTCAGCAAGGGTCTGCTAATTGGCAAACATCCTTTTCAGGACAGGGCAATGCCCGGAAAAAACTGCCCTTTTCAAGACACATTGCCAACAAGTTTGGAAGACCCACTATTCTTTAGCTGAACATCGAAGGCCTCACTGCAACCAAGATGAACATTCTTCATTACCTTGCTCTGCATTCTGAGGCACTCATCATCCTTCTAGATGAGACCCACTGCACTGATGCAGAGAAGTTGGTACTTCCAAGCTAGCAACTAGCTGGGTCTTCTTTAAGCAAGAAGCATGGTCTTGCCATGTTTGTCCACAAGCAACTAAGGTACATGCTTTTGGACCAATCTCCACTGACATTGGAGATTGAGCGGTTGTGCATGGATGTTGATCGTTATAAAATAGTCAACGTCTACAAACCTCCACCAACATGATTGTAATCTCTGGATCTCCCAGTGTTCCTCACCCATGTCTTTATACTGGCAATTTTAACTGTCATCATGCTGATTGGGATTACGATGATAACAGTCCAGACGATGAGTGCTTGGCTGGCTGGGCAAGTATTAATTGTCTTGCCCTCCTGTACCATGCCAAGGACACTGCCAGTTTTTACTCCAGCCACTGGAACACTGGCACCAATCCAGATCTAGCTTTTGCAAACATAGGTCCTAACAGTCGCTTACTGGATAGACATGTACTTGAAAAGTTTCCCAGGTCACAACCAGGGCTGCGAACTTAAACTCGAAGAACTCGGCAATTTTGGCTGAACTCGAACTTGAACTCGAACTTGAAAAAAGTTTGTGATGTTTGGGTTCATTTAATGAGTAAATTTAACTATAACATTTCTCAGCGTTGGTGCCAAATTATAATTTGCTATCCTCTTTTATTTTGTTTAATAATAGATTAAAATTGGTAACATTGATGACAAAGCATTTTTAACATGTGCTCAGTTTTTTGCGGTTGAATTATTCTCTTAACTCTATTCCGACTGTATTTTTTCAACTCTATTTTGTGAACTCGAACTCGATTAAAAATGCTTCGAGTTTGCAGCCCTGGTCACAACATCAACCTTTGCTTATTACACCACCAAGGTTTCCTCTGTCAGTGCCAAGCATTCCTGTCAAGCGATGAAACTTCTGCAAGGTCGAATGGAGTCATTACATTGCTTTCATGAATAAATTTGCAAAGACTTTGTTGCCACCTGATTCACTTGATATGGATGTGGCTTACCAGGACTTCTGTAGCATCATTAAGAAAGCAGCCAAAAAGACCATCTCATGTGGGTATCAAAACAATTATATTCCGTGTTGGGATGCAGAGTGTGAATCTCTCTATAGAACTTTTCTGCAGTCTCCTCACGGAGATGACTCAAATTTGGCTGCTACTGCTCTGTTTGCCTAGCTTGACAGGAGGGATTGATGATCCAAGGAAGTTTAGAGCATTGACTTTTCACACTCAAGTCAAAAACCATGGAGTATTTTGAACAACCTTGTAGGTCATGACAGTCTCCTCATCACTGTCCCATCTCAGTTGATGCTATTGCATCTCAGCTGGTCAGAAACGAGAGATACGAGGTTGTTGACCACAAGGCATCTTGACTTGTCTCTCAAGAAGTGTCTGACCATTGGAGGGCCACAACATCAGACCCAATAAATATCTCCATGACAATTTTTTACAGAGAGAATTTACTGCTGCCCTCCAACATTTAAAACCAGGTAAAGCTCCAGGCCCTGGTTCCATCTGCCCAGACCTTATAATTCATGCTGGAGCTGCTTTGAAGTCCTGGTGTGACTTCCTTTCTTCTTGCTTGCACTGACTCAAAATTTCCAAGATCTGGAGAAGAGCTCTTGTAGTGGTAATCCCAAAGCCAGTGAAGTCTGTAGGAGACCCAAAGAGTTATTGACCGATATCTTTGTTCTGTGTCCCCTACAAGATCCTCGAGAGGCTTATCTATGCCCATGTTGAGCCAT
The DNA here is from genome assembly GCA_963680785.1 of Diplosoma virens. Classification (NCBI taxonomy): domain Eukaryota; kingdom Metazoa; phylum Chordata; class Ascidiacea; order Aplousobranchia; family Didemnidae; genus Diplosoma; species Diplosoma virens. Next base: position 20,616,519 of record OY796886.1, on the reverse strand, counting down.
TAATTGATCCACTGCTCCCTAAAGAGCAGGCTGGGTTCCAATGCCGGAAGTCAACCGTAGATCAAGTTGTTCTGCTAACCCAGAACATCGAGGATTCTTTTGAGGTAAAAAGAAGGCCAGTGCTGTGTTTATTGATCTGACAGCTGCTTATGACACTGTCTGGCATCATGGCCTTACCTGCAAGCTGCTGAGACTACTTCCAGATAAGCACATGGTCAAAATGATTATGGAGCTTGTCCAAAATCGAAGTTTCACCCTTACCACCGGTGACAGCAAGCAAAGCAGGCTATGCCGGCTTTGCTTTCCTTAAAAATGGCGTTCCTCAGGGATTGGTCTTGGCTCCCTTCCTATTTAACATCTATATGTACAATCTTCCTTCCATGATTTCCAGAAAGTTTGTTTATGCTGATGACTTAGCATTGTTGCATTCTTCAGGAAACTGGAAGGACTTGGAGGGGACTTTAAGCCAAGACATGTCTACACTTTCAGTGTATTTCAGACTTGGAGGTTGAAGCTCAGTCACACTAAGACAGTGACAGCAGCCTTTCACTTAAATAACCAAGAGGCCAAACGTGAGCTAAAGGTCTACAACAACAGTAGACTTTTACTGTTCTGTCCAACCCCTACTTATCTTGGGGTAAAACTGGACAGATTGCTCACATTTAGTCACCATTTAGTGGCGTTGTGCAAAAAACTATCCTCGTGCGTCACACTGTTGAGGCGACTCTTGGGCTCGGGATGGGGTGCTGGTGCTAAAACACTTCGCATAGCCTCAACAGCTGAGTACTGTGCACTAGTCTGGTGTCGCAGTGCTCACACTCGCCTCATCAGCAGTGTCTTGAATAACACCTTGCGCATAGTTACTGGATGCCTGCATCCCACTCCAATGGACCACCTACCTGTACTCTCAGGCATCCAGCCAGCTGAGCTATGCCAACTGGAAGCGACACTCTCCTTGGCTCACCATGGATCTCTGGACCCCAATCATATCTTGTATGGTCTTTTAAGTGGGTCCTCAGATACTCGCCAAGTGAGACTAAGATCCAGACGCCCATTTGTGCCAGCTGCATGGAATCTTTTGGACAACCTTGCCAGACTTGGCATCCGCGCTTCTGAATGGACAAATCACAAATATAAAATGGAGTATTGTGAAAATGCTTCCAGGCTCTGTGCTTTTGTGCCCCGGACTAGTGCCAGGCCTGTTGGGTTGGGCTTACCCCAAGCAGCTTGGGTTAAGCTTAACCTCCTGAGGACTGGTGTTGGGCGATTCCATTCATCCATGCACAAATGGGGTCTCGCTCCTTCACCGAATGCGAGTATGGCACCTCTGAGCAAACCGCAGACCATGTACTAACAGTGTGCCCTATACATTGGACACCACATGGAGCACGAGGTCTGACGGTTTTGGATGACGAAACTCAATGCTGGTTTCATAACACCACTTCCAGCATCTGATTCAGGCAGTGCAACAGTCTGGGGTAGTAAAAGGATAAACCCTCAGCCCCAGTCCTGTTTCTGTCTGACCTGGAGTGATACCCTTCAAACGATGGGTATCCACTCCATTAATCCCTTATATCCAAATATTCCTTTATAACCGATTGACACAAAGTTTGATGCAATACCCTAAGAACACAAGTTTCAAATGCTCAAAACAGCCTTTTTTCACATTTCCCCCTCCAAAAAGCCTGCAACAAAGACGTTCCCTCAGAAAAGCCTGCAAAAGTGAAATCAAAACATGCACTTTTGGATATTTTGACCCATTATTTGAACAAAAAATTGATCCCTTATAACCGATTGAAATTACTGAAAAATTATGATTGGAACTTGGAATTTTAATCCCTTATAAGTGAAAATCCCTTATATCCAGATCCCTTATAAGCGAATATTTTTAATATTATTTTACATTGAAAATCATTGGGACCATTGAAATTGTCCCTTATAAGTGAAAATCCTTTATATCCCTTTAAACATTGGTGATTGTGTAGCTGCAAACGAGTCTACAACAACGTTCCCCTAAGAGCTTGCTTAGTGTGCGCAGAATGAAAGGCCGTGTGAGCAGTGGTGGATATTCAAATTTAGGGACCCAAGGCAAGGATTTTCAGAAATTGATGTTGAGTAAAAAAGAAAAGAAGTGTTGATCTCGTCTTTCAATTTTCTCTCCGAAAATCAAGATGTTCTTTAAAAAAAAAAAGGTCTTCACCTAGAATCGATCTCTTTCCCAATTTTTGTTCTGATTTTTCGAGGTTTTGTGCTATTTTCAATGTGAAGACCTTTTTTGTTTTAGAGAACACCTTGATTTCAGGAACAAAGTAGGGAAATCAGAGATGAAATTAAAGTGAAGATCTTTTTTTTTTAGAGAACACCTCGGGTTTGGGAGGAAAATAGGGAAGTCAGAGATGATACCGAAGAGAAAACCTTTTTTTTAGTGATCACCATTATTTTTGGAGTAAAAACTGAAAGATGAGATAAAAGCTATTTGAATATCCACCACTGTGTGTAGCTTGCTTATTGAAAGATTGAAAGCACTTATTTTGCTTGTCTTGCCAATACTTATGCAATCCGCGGCAAAATGAAAGTATTGCATGGGGGTTCCAGGCTAGCTGCATGGCCATGCAGCTCAGAGGGAATGTTGGTCTGCAAGCGGGAAAAATTTAGTATCATGACGCGACAAAAATATGTAGATAGATATTCAAAATATATAGTACGGGACAATTCAGAAAAACAAGTTTTTTTTGCATTTAACGCAGCATATGTGTGACATGTCTATAAAAACACTGAAGGAGTATAGCAAAAATACGCTTGTGTCTATCCTTTGAGTTACTATCAAAGAAAAACGGAAACCAGTTATTATAGTTAAGTTGGCACGAAATGTCACTTATCTGCACGAAAGTTTTATCTAGTTGCATATTAGCGCACAAAGGGGACTGACATCTGGCAAAAAGGAGGCTGACAAAAATATTTAAAAGGGGGCTGACATGACCTCCAGATCAGCCCCCTGGGTGCGCCTCTGCTTATATCCAAAGTTGACTGTAACACTTGTCCTTTTGCTCACAAGTCAGAGTGTTAAAACACTTAGCTATCCCACTAAACAACTTGCTGTTACTATGATGCCATTCACACATTTCATGTATATTCTTATTAACTGAAGTTTTCATGCTTGGCTTGAGCAATAAAGCATTACACACTTCACACAAATGGTCCAGTGGAAAATTTAGAACAATCAACAAGCTTTAAAATCTTATTATTATTATTTTGTTTTTGTGGCAGAAAGACCTTATATATATATTTCTTAAGAATGTATTGCAACCACCAAAATTTTCAATTCAAAATAGAATTCTTCTGAACTTATATTAAGTCAGTAATTGATTAGAAAATAACTTTCAGCCAAAAGCTTAAGCATTTATCACCGAACTTCTCCAAGATTCAGAGAGAGAGAGAGAGAGAGAGAGAGAGAGTCTGCAGTACAAAGAAGCAAGCATGCCAAAAAAAAAACTTCTTTTACTTCTTGAGCTAGTTCAAGATCTTGTAAATGTGTGGCCATGTTTATAAATTTACAAACTGTAATGTTAAATCTTTCTTTCAGGCATTATCAGCAATGACAAAATCTCTTCAACATGAATGTATTCAAAAAAATATTGATGGTGCAATGCTCACAACAAACAATGATATTGTTCAACAATTTGTTGGTGTTTTAGAAGCGGGTTTCCTTCATGGGTTGAAGGTATGTTTGGCAAAAGAAAAAATTTAGTCATACATTTATTGGTTATGTCTATCAAAATTATAGTTTGTTGTTGAATTTAAAATAAAACTGTTGTTATGTTTTAACAGAATGCTTTTTAATGATTTTTCATTTTTGTGTTTATCAAGTATAGTTTAAATCTAATGTTTTGAGTGGTTAATTTAGATATTAATAACAAAAATTATGTTCTATTAGTGTTGTAAAGATAAATTTTTTGCTACTGAAAGGAAGAATCTAAATCCATAATTTTAAAGACACCATTCAAATTATTTTAGCTGAAGTTAATCTGCCTAAAAGTCTTTAATGTTTCATTACTGATTGCTTTGACTAGATCAAGTAACCAATGCAGCATACATACAAGCACTTTGTTACACAAGCTTTTGTTGTTTTTGCATTATCTTTAACAAAAAAATTAGTTTATAGAATTATATGTTAATAAGTAATTAAGGTACTTTCCTATTATCACCCTACCATCTATTGCTTTTTGTTATTTTTAATGCATTTCTCTTGATTTCTTCTTTATTTTATCTCATTTCACTCTGGTGCTGAAGGGGTTATTTTGGGTTAGTTTCACTGAACAAAATCGCTTACAGTGATTTCTTGCAGAAACCCCAAAAGTCTTGGGTTTTTGTTCACTATTTGCTGATGGTGGGGCAATAACAGGAAAGTACCATAATTAACTTTTATTTTTATAAGCAGTGATTTGAAATACAAAATAAGGCTGTATAATTTAAGTTTTAAGTGAGCTGAAATACTTTAAATTGCTTGAAGGTGTCCATAAACATAAAAAGCTTTAAAATTATTGTCTGACAGAAAAAATGGCTTCAGTTTTTAATAAAAATTGGGGTGTTAACTTTTATGTGTGAATCATTTCAACAATGTTGTAAAATCTTGTGTTGTTAAGTTGTAAAATCTTATGTTCTTATCTTGTTAAGAGCAACAAATATTGTATTTGCATTGAAATCTTTCAAAAAAGCATCATCATCAGCACAAAATACTTACTTTTGTAGAAAACTTACTTTGAAAAGTCTAAGTCAAGAGTAGAATTGCCTAAGCCCCAGTTTTGGAATCTTGTGTCTGAAATTAGTCACAAAAGTACATTGGATCAGGTATAGTAATTATCAATGTAGTTTTATGTATGGAATAAGCTAATTTATGTTTTCAGTCTTACATATTGAAATAATTGTTTTTTATAGGATTATTTTAAAATGTTAACTTATTATGTGTCCTTTAAAAATTTACTAAAAATAAATCTACAATTTGTGCTTGAATTAATTAACTAACATGGCATTTCTAAAAGGATAATCAAGCTTCAGAGATAATTTTCTCTGTTAAATTGTTTATTAGAAGTTTGTTACTCCAATAGGAGCCATGTCCTAAAAATGTATTGCTGCAAAAAGAATTCAAGAAGCTGCTTCTATTAGTTGCAGCAATGCATTGGTAGAATCCAGTTAATTAAATTTTCTTTTTCTTTTTACCAGCACTGCTTATTATCTCTGAGTATCCAGACTGTTTTCTATAAGGGTTTTTGATTAATTGCATATAGCATAATCTGTTTGATTGCACTAAGAAAGAATCTCAAAATAGAGCATGCTTAGTTTGCTAATTTCAAATAAGCATATATACTGCCTGTTAAATTTTATAAAAATGCTTGGAAATTGACTAAATATACGAGAATACAATACTATTTACTGGTATTATCTGTATATAAAAATAAAAACAATTTTTTCAAGTCTTGGGTTGACTTTTATATAACTATTATTGCCAAAAGGCTTCTATTTTAAGTGAAGATTTTTTTGGAAGCTTGGTCTTCAGCTGTGTTTTTTGAGATAGTTTAGCATGCGCAAAATCTGGCTCTTAATTGTTGGTGTTGTCAGTTATTTGGCCTATTTTGATTGGTGACACTAAGCTGAAAGAAGTTGTATATAAAGACTTTTTAAAAGGCAGTTTATTATCACTGTAACTCAGTGTTATTCAACCAGATATATTGTATATCCAAGTGTAAACAGGATTAAAATTAGGGTATGCAACTGAGAAGGGGTATATAGCAAGGCTGCCCAACCTGTAAAAACTTCTGATGTGACCCAAAAGAAATTTTTAAGCAGATTTTTGTTCCATTAGGTCAGGCATGTCAAACTCACAGCTGGCAAAGTATTTTGGTATGGCCCACAAAGGATTTTTTTAGTTGTGTAATTTTGGGGGCATATTTTTAACATGATCCTAATTTTTTAATCAGATGCTCAATTCAAAATATAAACTAATTCAAAAGCTTTATTTAGAAAAATGACTTGAGATTTTTTTCCAGAAGCCAATTTAATGACCTCTTTTTAGTCCTCTTTTTAGTCTTCACTTCCTTTAAACTAATAATTTTATAGTTTTACTAGGAATTGGGACTACACATCTGCTTGAAGAACAAAAAAAAAAAAAAATCTTCACTGTAATTTATGCTGCCCTATTTTTGAGTTTCAAGCAAATGTGCAGTCCAAATCCTAGTATCCAAGGAGATAAATTTTAAAATTATATGATAAAAAAAAGTCATCAGTTTGTTTGCAGCTCACATAAAGCTCACAAGTTTGACATGCCTGCAGTTATTTGTTTCATTTAAAAACAAGTGGTATTAAAATAAAAATCTTTTTCGTTTTCAACTGAACTACTGATTTCAAATAAACTATTGCTAATTCAGATTAAAAATTAACACATAATTTTTAAGTGAAGTGCGAAAAAAAAGATCTTCACTTTAATTTATTGCACAATCAAACATTGTTATTTGTGACTTATGCAAAGGTTTGGAAAAATTTTGAAAAGGTAGAAGAGCACTGCTCTAAAATCTAAATATTTAAGCTTTTTCTCTTTCTTTTTGTTTACTTTTTTTCTATCAACTGTACAATGGGTGCATATTACAAAGACTAATTACTTGTAAAAAAAAAGAAATATGAAAACTAAAACAATTAAAAATAAAACTGGACAGTTAACAGTGCAATTGAAATACTATTTTCCATTGTTTTGCACAATAGAAGCCACGTGTTGTTTTAAATCAACACCTGTTTTTTAGGTGCTTAATAACATGATCACTTCTTTACTTGATTTATTCATTTATTTATGTTATATTTTTCATCGATACTAGAGTGTACAAAGAGTTAATCCGAAAAAACAACACGCATATTTTATAAAGATCAGGAAAAGAAAGAAGTGACACAATGCTGTAATATATTGAAAGATCGAGAAAATGATACAGTAATGTGCATGGCCTGGAACTATTTAACAAGGTTTAAAAGATTTAAGGTACATTGTATAATTATTGTGTTTCCATCGTGAAATGAATAATTCAAATTAATCGGAGATATAGTTTAATGTACCATTCAATAAGCTGAACCATAAAAGAACTTTTGAGTATTTTCTCCATTGGCTTTGAATTGAGATTTACGAAGCACATATAAGATAAAACAAATTATGCAAACTCAATTCGTCCTTAATTTAGGCATATGTCTAGTTCATTATACATATATGTATATAGTATATATATAACACTATTGGAAAATCAGTTCTTCTAAAGTGCTCGATAACAAAGTTAGAGCTTGAATTAAAATGCTTTAACTCCATGATTTAAAATACTTTAACTCCATAAACTGCAGACAGTACTGTTTCGACCTTTCGGGTCTCGTCAGTGCAGTGAAGTTATGCTGGGAAAGAACAAGGCTCACCAATTTGAACCTTGTGGCCAATCTTCTACTTGTGGTTTTTAAGCCACAGTAGAGTCAAAGCCCAGTGATGCCAAGAAAGCTCAAATCATATGAAATGATGAGCCTTGCATAGCGCGGCAGCATCACTGTCTTCCCAGCCAAAGAGCTCAACCTGCAAAAGCAGGGAGCATAGTTAACTGCATGGGAGTGCAGGAATAGATATAGTGGGATCTGATCTCCTCTATAGCATTTCCTCGCTGTCTATTCACGCCTCGCTACTTCCTTCCTTTACAATGTTCTTTCTCTCCCACTATCTACCGCGCATTTGTAATTTGATCGCCAGTTAGTTTTTTGCAGCGTCAGATACGTAAATGTTTAGTTTGATTATAAAATTCTAAATTCTAAATTTTGAGCCTTACAACTAGCTTGCTTACTCAAATATTTTTAAATTTTTAAACTTTAAATTTTAAATTTTATTTTATTTTAATTAACTTATATTTACTTTATCCGTAATATTATTACTTTTGGCTCTTAACTATAAAAATTAGCTTTTTCGTGCGTTTTTTCTTAACTTTTCATCTGCGTTTAGAATCACCTCCTGATGAGCCGAAAAGGTGAAACAGACTGTTGAGGTTTTAACAAAATCTCTTTTGTGGCTTTTGTAATTTAATTATATATATATATCTTTTTAATAATTTGCCATTTACCATGCAGACGATTCTGGACAATGAGATAATTTGTTTCGCAAAAGCCGTTCTAAATCTCATTTTATATAACAATACTGCGGTTTATCACATAATATATATTAGGGTTGCCGTATCTGACAGGCGGAATTCCGGACAGACATAGGCACACCAATAAAAAAAATTTTTGAAGGAAATAAATTTGTTTCCGAATTTAGGACGAAGACCAAAAAAAAGGTCTTCACTTCGAATCGATCCACGAATTGCTATTTTCGTCCTATAATTGCTTTCTTACAAACTTGCACGTTGTTTTTAGTTGATGCTAAAATCCCGGACCAAGGTCTAAAATCCCGGACGTATGGCAACCCTAATAAATATAAAATAGACAATTCACCGATTTGTTCGATTAAGTAAAATATTTCTTAAGTTATTGACATAATTCACTTAAAGGTCAGCTTGTGATTTAAATTACTGTTTGGCTTTCATGGTAAAATTATAATGCACTGGTTCAGCACTGTACTGTTTTCTTGTTTCTCTATAGCAAGCACTGCTGAGTATTAGAATTTATGCTTACGTAAAAACAACGTATGTTTTCAACAATTAACGTATAATTTGCAGTCGTTTTAAGTTTATAGACAGGAAGTAAACCAAGTGAATAGTTATGAGTAATTAGGTGATAGAAAAAAGTTTGGAGTATAAACTTCTAAAAAGCTTTTAAGAATTTCTTTTAGGTCAACAGCGTAACAAAACAACAGTATATCTGTGCCATGATTGGCGTTGTTGGAATCATTTCAGCTGAGAAAGTCGGGCAAGCATTTTGTTTGATATTCTACGAACTGAAATTTTAAATAAAGGGTATATTCTGGTTAATCGCATAAAAAGCTTGGTAAATAGAGAGAGATAATATGTAAATATTATTACAGCTATTGCACGTTCTTATCGTTCATTAAACACTAATATAATTTAAAATGCTAATCAATTTTAAGATTTTTAAGCAAGGTTGTGGAGTAGGAGTCGTTTTTAAACGCGCCGGAGTCAAAATTATTATTGTATTTGGCAACTTCGTTACCGATTTTCGCTAAACTATAGTAAGATTTATCGTCAGAATCAGAGCCGGTACAAGCCCATGTGGCGCCAAAGAGCAAATTGAGCAAATCTGCAAGCCCCCCATTACGACAACAAAATTTTTATTTGCAATTTAATTTTTTTAAATGGCACTAAAATTTTAAACATATATTATCATTTTTCATTAACGAAGCGGAAAATCTTTAACGGCCTAGTCAAAAATCATCTGCATAAAAGATTTGGATTCAATGTTAAGAAAAGCCAGATTTGTAAGCCTTTTTGGATCATTGATTTTCTTATGCAGATTTTTATAAGTTTTAATTTACTGAAGGACTTTTTACAAGAAGCTACAGATATCTCTATAGTCTATAAAATTAGAATTGCTACTCGTAGGTTGTCAAATAGGTAGACCTCAAGTTAATCCGGATTCGGTTAATGCGCAATTTCGCTTAACTCGGATCAAACTGAAAGAACAAATAATTTTCTATATACTGTAATTCTTAATAAAAAGCTTTGGATTATTCGGATCTTCGCCAAATTCGGATGATTATGTCCGTCATATCGAATCCGGATTAACCGAGATCTACTGTACGTAATCTTTTTTATATACGAGAGTAAATCGCGCATGGTTTTGGGTTTCCTATTCTTTGCCAGAAACTTCAAATCGTGCATTTCCTGAGAAAGCTCAGATGCCGGGAGACTTTCAGCACATAGCTCTATGAAATGACCTAATTTCATCTTCATCTTTCGTTAATAATTCATTTTTTCGTAGAAGTTCTCCAAATTAACTATCACTCCTTGACTGCATTTTTAATCCTATCAATTGCACCCAAAAGTTTTTCGTTTTTCCTGAACATGAAGATGTGGCTTCACTTTCAGTGAGCGACATAAAGAAAATAATCTTAGCTTCTCACCCGTAGTAAGTAGTGCGAGGTTGTCGCACGCATTTAAATTGCTTGGCAATCTTTCTTGTGTCGCTTCATTTGTTTAATGGCCTTAAGTTTTCAAGCCAAAATGTTTGCCAAAATATTTGAACTTATAGGTGCGTGACAAAATAATTGCTTTTTTGTTTCACGCTATTTATTCTTTGTAAATACAACTTTAAATTTTAGACCTATTCTAGATGCATAAAGTTCATAGGTTTTTTATCTATTGATTGCTAGGTGGCTCATAGGTCCCACGCAGTGACTCATAAGTCGCGCACATTTAAGACCCATGAACCATTGAAAGCATGGTAAATAAACTTAATTTGTAGACAAAGCAATCAAGCAAGCATGATGCACTTCTTGCTATAATACTTGAATATTTTATCTTGAATTAAAAAAAAACTGTTCGTCTAAAGCAGTTGTGGGCAAACTACTACCTGCGGGGTAAATCCAGCTTGCCAAGCGTTCGACGTAAGCGGCAAAGTGAAGACCTTTTTGGTTTTCCTAGTATTGAGGTACGATTTCACGTGAAATATTAGTGCGGCTCTCGATCAAAATCAACTTATGAATCCGGCCCCAGGGCTAAAAGAGTTTGCCCACCTCTGATCTAAAGTATACGTTTTGGATTTTATAACTTTAGAAAAAAATAAATTATGGGCCCCGAATCTTTTCTAAGCCTATCTATGCAAAACATGAGAACGTCAAGGCATAGTGGCCCAACAGGTCTATATATATCCTACAGACTATATTATTTAAGCAACGAGTCTATTTTAACAAAAAATTTTTAAATGATAAAATCCTATAAAAGATTCAAGAAGTTACAGTGTCATTCAAGTCATTTAATGAATCTAATTGCCACCCCCATTATTTCAATCTACATTTCGAGATATTTCAATTTTTTAAAAATAGTTTTTACAATTTTAAAGTATTATATAATTTCATAATTTTCCGGCCCCAAAAAAAGTTCTGCCCCGGGACATATCCCCCCTCGCTTTTTCCTGGTGCGGGCTTTGGCCAGAATTAATTAAAAAATAAGCACGCACAAATTTGGAATTTACTTTTCTGAGTATTGAATCGCTTTTGGCGTTTAGTTTAAAGATTAAAAAACTGTTTACGTTGCGATTCGATCGCAAAGTAAACGTATCCTCGGATGATGATTTGCCTTCAAAATTTAAGTAAAGATTTAGAACTATCTATTCACTGACACTAAAAAATACTAAAAAAGGTCTTCACTCAAATTCACGCCTACCTAAAAATTGAGGATTTCTAAAAATTGCATACCATGGTCGAAAGGCTTGGAGAACTCCCGTTTTAGCGCTGTGTTAAAATCGTTGAAATTTAAATCGGTGGAATCAGAATCGATGTCATAAAATAATTTCTACCATTTTACTATCCTGCTTTCAAGACATTAACTTTTAAAATAAAGCAATATATTTCTCATATAAATGACAATGCTTTACTTCTGACTAAAACATCACTTTCTATCTGATATATATGTGTCAAAGCAAAATCGTATATTGCTTTGTATATCTTGGCATTTTCTTGAATTGCGAACAAGCTTACTTCATTACTTCAGGTTTATCATCTGCTTTACATAAGAACTCATGTTGGTCGTTGTCGAGCTTGGTTAAGATTGGTCTTGAATGACAATGATATTGTTTCGTATTTGACGTCGTTGTTTCATTCTTCCGAGCAATTTCCGCTGCTTCCCAGCTATTATGAATCACATGCACTCTTTCTTGATCAAGAGCAGGTACAAGTAACTACATAATTGCTTTGAGATAAAACGTTTTCGATCACTACCATCGATCAAAACGATCAAAAACGATCAAATGCATCTCAAATTCAAATGCATGGAAATATTTTATAAACTAGTTATTACAATTACCCCTGTTCGAAAAGCTTTTATACCGTTTATTTGATATTGCTAAAGATAATCTAGTTTTTGCATTATTTTTTAAAGTTAGCAAGAAAGCTTCCGATTTAGAAAATAACTAAATAAATTAAGTTTTGGAGACAATTTTTAATGTTTACTGAATTATCGGTTTAATTTTTGTATTTCACAGCAGAACGTGCTTGGCAATAGGTCAAAGTGATTGATTCTTTTTTATGGAGTTATAAATTAAAAAAATTTTTTAGCGAGACATTTTTATGAGCTATTTGCAAGGAATCGAAAATCTAAAGTTCGACATTGCTTGCAATTCTTCGCTGTTGAATTCGTGGACGAGAACCCCGCTCGAATTAAGCGGAATAATTAGCGCCACAAGCTCAAGGTGAGTTCCTCGTGTGCGGTTAATCGGCCAGGTAGGTTTTGGTTTGCCTTCTTTGAAACAAAATTATTAAAGCATAAATCGGAGCGACCCTGCATAACTTAACTTGAAACCTTCCTGTTGTAAGCGTGCAATTGCTGTCGTTTTACAGTCAAGAAGAAAAAAACTCTGTATCTGTTGTGAGAAAGATGCTTGCCTTTCAAAGCATTATGGAAAAACGCCGTCTTTTTACAACCAATGATTGTGGGAAAGCTAAACAGATATGATATTTATTCTTTCTAATTTTCAGTGGATAGGAATGCGAGGCTGTGTTTTTAATTGAAAGCAACAATATTTTAATATACTTTTTTTTTTTGAAAATGAAGCAAGCCATGGCGCGCAAAATACTTTGAAAGCGACAACTTAATTCCGTTTAAGTATTGTAAACGCTTTTGAAAAACTGGGTAAAATTCGCACAGCCTCAATTCTAAAATTAACGCAATATCGCGGGAGCAAGAAATTGTAGTTTTTTTATTTTATTTAGACGTTATTTTTTACGATCGCCTGAGATTTCTATAAGATTTAATAAAAAACCTCAGATAAGCAATATTGGTTTATCAACACTCGCAATAAACGCCTCAAATACCGCTAAAATCGATACGGGAAATTATTGACTCACATTTTGCATTGTAAAATGCAAATAAGCATTATTCATCCTGGGGTTAACATTGTTGTTACTAGGTCAGTGGTTCTCAACTTTTTTTAGCCCGTGCACCCCTTCAACCGTTATTTACCGATAAAATCCCCCCCTTAAAAATTTAGTTTGTAAAGAACATGTTACGTCGGTGCACTAAGAAAATAAAACTAAACTCTTCACAATTGATAAGCTCTTTAGCCTCTGATATTAATTAATTCCAAATTATTACGCTATAGTAATTAACTTTTATGAACAATATTTTAAAATGAAAAGATTAATTCAAAACACAAAAGAAATGTACTGTACTCATGATGCAAATTTAACAGTCAGTGGGATACTTATGATTGTTTTTTCTTTGACAATTCATGAATACGTGGAAAAGTATTGGAAAGGGCACAACGCATATCATTTTCGACATCCAATCTGTTTCTTTGTTTTTTTTTTATTTGCAAGAGAGTTGAGAACCCAGATTCGCAAAGATAAGTGGAGACAAACGGAAGGATACCTTGGATAGCTTTTTTTGTCACTTTAGGATAGGAATCGCACATCAATGGCCAAAATTCAGTGAATGATTTTTCATTGAATAAATCTCTTGCGCAAGAATCAGCTTTGAGTTCTAAAAATTCATCCTGCAAACTATCAGGAACTTTTTCAACTGGCATTATGAAGGGATTTCGTATTAAACCAAGCTCATCATTATCAATCTCAGGAAAATATTTAAAGAATTCTGATTCTAGTGCTTCCAAATGTTGCAAAATCAATTCTTTTTCCAAACTAGGAAGCACGTGTTCTTCGTCATCAACTTTCAAAATTGATGACAATTCTTCAAACATTGCAACATTGTTTGTGCAGATTTTTCTTTTCCAATTATCAAGCTTGCTCATGAAAGCTTTCAAAGTATCTTTAAATTGTATTATATTGGTGTTTTTCCCTTGCATTTTCAGGTTTAGTCTATTTAGTTGGTCAAAAATATCAACCATATAAGCAAGGTATCTTATCCATCTATCATTCTTTAGCAATAAAGCAAAATCTGTTTTCTTTTCAAGCTCAAAAAATAATTTGAGTTCATCTCAGCTCAAACACTCGCTTAATTACATTTCCTCTTGAAAGCCACCGAGTATTTGAATGAAACAGAAGTACGTGATGGTCTGCATCTATGTCAATGCACAGTTGCTTGAACAATCGTGAATTAAGAGCGCCTCCTTTGACAAAATTTACCATTCGTACTGTTTGATCAAGAACTTCACGTAATGGAGGAGGAAGCGTTTTGGAGGCTAGCGCATGGCGATGAATCATACAATGAACGCCTTTTGTGTTTGGATTTTGCTTTTTAACATAAGCTTGAAATCTAGATTTGGTTCCTAACATAGCTGGGGCTCCGTCTGTGCAGCACCCACATAGGTTTTCCCACAAAAGGTTTTCTGATTCGAAGAAAGAAGAAACTTTTTCGAAGACATCGACGGCTTTTGTAGTTTTTTCGAGACGGGAACAAAAAAGGAGCTCCTCCTTAAAACTATTTAAATGGACATACTTTACAAATACCATTAACTGGGAACATGATGCTACATCAGTAGATTCGTCCAGCTGAATTGAAAATAAGCCAAACGCAGCAGACTTTATCTCTTGCACAACTTGATCTCTAATGTCTGCAGCCATATCTTCGATCCTTCTCTGAATTGTACTATTAGATAACGAGACAGCAGCTATTTTTTTCTTCTCTACATTTCCAAGCATAAGTTCAACTATTTTCAGAGAGCAAGGTTTTATCAAATTTTCACCAATTGTATGCGGCTTTTTCTGCCTCGCTATTTCCAGAGCAACATAGTAAGAAGCTTCAATTGCATTTTTGTTTGTTTCATGATATGTCCCATTTGAATCCAGTCTCATCTTTTTTAAAGCACTAGCGTGACGTTCAAAAAAGCTTCTGCTTTTATCCTTGTGTTGTTGGTGAACATTGTGTAAATGTTGTTTTAACTTTGTTGGTTTCAAAGAATCATTTGACAAAACTTTGTTGCATATCACGCACTGAGGTCTTTCCTCTTCATTATTAATGATGCATGTAAATCCATATTCAATGTATGAATCATTGTATCTTCTTTTTTTGACACTCATGTTGTCTAAAATTCTAATGATTAAAATTACTTTTTGAAACTCCTGAGGTATCTAGCAAATGAATTTTGTTTAAAATTATTTAAACTAAATGCTAAATGCTTTAAAACAAGCAAACAAAAAGCTTATAATAAGGATAATAAAAAGGAAAGTTTCGTGATGCTGTAGCAATGGCGGCAAAGTATCGATTATGCTGCGTTAACAACTTGGCACTGATGTAGCAATGGTGAGGCATGGCAGCAAACGACGTTATCCCACGTGATGTCAAACACTTCTTATAGCGTCCAACGAGGCAAAATCTGACTCTAAACACGTGTTTTGAACTCTACTGCTGACACTACACTAGACTGCAATCTCAACTTCAGTTACAAATCAGGCACACGGCTTTTTTATTTGTAGAACAACAAAATTCGTCACAAACCAGAAGAATTTTTAGTAACACCAACTTCACCTTAACGAAATTGGCTTGATCATTTTGTTCAATATGCACTGATGGAGCAGCAGTCATGCTGGATAGTGGATAACCGTTCAGGGTTTACGCCAATCTCCATTGTTAAGAAAAAAATTTTGAACCTAAAAATTACCCGCTGCTTTCTTTATTGGCACACTCTTGCAGCAAAACATTGCCCCCGACCTGAGAAAATAGTGTAAAAATTGTAAACATATGATTCGGGGCCGTGTCCTGCATCACCGAGTGTTTAATTTGTTTTGTGAGGAAGTGGGCAAGTTTAGAAACAAACCGTGCTTTTGTATTTAGCCAAAGTGAGGTGACTGTCCCGTAGTCGTGTGCTATTTTGTCTGTTTAGATTGCGTGACAAAATTTTGTTTTTTTGCGAAAGGGACATGAACTGTCTGGATATTTCGTTGAGCCGGAATTTATTTAAACCCTTGCCTATTTGGCTGATGTGTTTGCAACACTTATAGAATCTAAACTGATCTCTGCAGGGAAGGAGAATTAGCATTTTAGTTGTATGTGAGAAACTGTGCGCATTTGAAGGAAAATTCATTCTGTGGATTGGGCGTGTAAAAAATAACTTCGTAAATTTTGGTTTGAGGTGACAGTAACGCAAAATGTTTTTCGGTATACAGACTAGGCTTCAAAAATCGTTCAACCATTTGCAGTTATTGCGTACTTCATTCGATAACTGCTTCTGGTGTGAAGAGCGGCAATCAGCGACCACTACATCCAGCACACTTTTAGAAGGAATTCAGTTACAGCGACATTACAGAAGATCTCATCGTTACGAAAAACAATTTTGGAATCCAAAATAAAATTTTTTGATGGTATCCAGAAAGTTTTTTGGATTTCTCAACTAGAAACGTATCTTGTATTGGCAAAAAGGTTTTTGCTGTGTTGGTGCCATTTGCGGCAACTTAACTAGGCGAAACAAGATGTTCCTGCCCGTTTCATACCAAAACAAAAACTAAAAATATACAGAATATTATAACGGTAATTTACTTTTGCTAATGAGAATTGTGTTATGTTTTTATTTCTGTGAATCTGGTTCAAAGAAACACAATTCTTCTGTTATTTATATGAGAACAATATTAGTTTTTAGCAACTATAGAAGAGGGTGCGATAATCGGTTGGCGGTTGCAAAGGGGGGCCAACAAGGAAAAAGCTTAAGAACCACTGACTTAAATATAGTTTTATCAGTGCGAAAAGCTATGGCTATTAATCTTACTATAAACTATTTGAACAGTTGTTGGACCCTATATAATATATCTATATATTTGATAATATAGAGTTAATATATTTGATAATATAGGGTCTCTGTATTAGGTCACCACAATATTAGGTCTCCATAATTAGGTCTCCACGATGTATATAGTCTCCATAATTAGGTTTCTATAATATAGTTTCCATAATATTAGGTCTCCAAAATTAGGTCTCTATAATTTAGTCTATAATAGATACAGTATTAGGTTTCCATAATATGGTCTCCATAATATAGTCCCCATAATATTGGGTCTCCATATAGGATCTCCGATAGGTATATATGCCTATCTATATATACTGTACATTATGGGGACTATATTATATAACATAATTATAGAGACTATAGATTATGGAGACCTAATACAGAGACCCCATATTATTTATAGATGTATATAGACCCTATCGGGAGACCCTATACAAAGATACTGTATATATATAAAAGTAAAGTTTCGGTAAAGAGGTTGTTTTTTCCAACCAGACAACAATTGAAAAAAGCAGCCATAATGGATTCAGCATTTAAACAAACATTAAAAAATTATTATTTAAAGACGAACGTTTTCGGCTTACTTCAGCCCTCATCAGGTTTTTACAATTTTAGTAATATTAATTAACTTTAAATTTACACATACACACACACATAAAAAATTAACAACAGCAAAAAACAATGTATATTTTTTTTAAAAAAAAGCTGTACTTTTGACTAACAGGCTAAATTTTAAAATCAAAACGAGAGAGAAACTAAATTGATACAAATTAAATTTCAGATTATGATGTCATTGAAGAAAAAAAGAAAAAATATTACTCAATAAATATCAAGCTCCGTTTGCGAACATTTGTCAATTTAATTTTGGACTTAACTTTTTTATGAGTAGAGCTTCGTGAATCTTGGAACAAAATTCTGATTTGCATTTACGTATTATTACAAAATTGTTTTCATCAAACCGATTATTAGAACACTTTTCACACGACAAAATATGATCTTTAATTGCACTATCCTGTAGACTTTTGAAATTCAGATGCTCCCGGACTCTAGTGATCAAATGTCTGGAGGACATACCGATACCGATGTATGTCTTATTCGTATCGCACGAACACGAGAATTTATAGACAACATTTGAGCAAAGAGCCACAGGAGTTTTGGATTTTAACTGAAAATAATTGACTACTTTAAAAGTTTTATAGATAGGAGATATTTTTTAATTGTACTTGTTTTTTATTAACGCAGAAAGACGATTTGCAAAGTGATGTGATTTCTTACCCAAATACGGTATACAAAAACTATTTTCAAAGCTAATGTTTTGAGAAAATTTGTTAGAAGATTGAAAGCTCGCAAGAATTTTATCTGAAAACGATGAAGGATAACCATTATTCAAAAACATCTTTTTTAACATACCAACTTTATCAAACAAAAAATCGGAGGAACAAATACGCTTGGCTCAATTTAAAAACATAGAATTAATCCAGACTTCCATTTAGTGGGACACAGCGCGTTAAAATTCAAAATTAGATTGGTGTTGTAGGTTTTCTGTATACCCAAGTATTAATCTCTGTTTCATTGAGCCTAATTTCAACGTCAAGAAATGGTATGGTGTCAGAAGGGAGCTCCACTGTGAATTTATATATAAAAGTTTTTGCAAAACGATTTTGATTGCAAAAAAAACGAATTAGATCGAATAAACCCTATAAATTCTTTGAGGTATTCTACAAAATTATGATATTCTTACAGTATTTGTTTTTAAAAATGCAGTAGTTATAAAATTTTAATTAACAAAAAAACTTATAGTAAAAATTATATCTCAAAATTGTTTACATGTATTTACTAATAAAAATAAAGTTTGTCGACATAACTATTTTTGGTCGGTACACGATTAAAATTGATCGACACAAGATTAAATTTGATCGGCACATGACTAAAATTGGTCGACACAGAACTAAATTTGATCGGTAGTGACTAAAATTGATCGACACATGATTAAAATTGATCGGTAGAGGACTAAAGTAGATCGAAAAACACTGTATATTAGTCCAATTAATTTTCGTCTTAAAATCGTACTGATCTCTAAAAAAAAGGTCTTCATCTTGAATCTGACTCTGATTTTTTGATTAGAATTGTGAATAAAGTGTTACCCGCTGTCAATTGAATTTAACTGACATTGAGAGTGAATGAGTAGCAACAATCACAAATAGCCAATAATTTTAACTTATTAGTGACTGCTCGAAACCTCTTCGCTGTGCCCTAGAGCAGGGCTTCTCAAACTTTTTTGTTCTGCGATCCCATTTTAAAAAATAAATTTTTGTGCGATCCCAATATGTGTAGGCTAATTTTACGTTAATTTTTTCCTATGGAGAACCATGTAATAACAACGAGAAATGGATAGTAACCTAAAGCGAATAAACAAACTTGCAAAAACAGACTTTATTTAATAAACATTATCAAGCACATTTAATAGGATGGAAAAATTACTCTATACTCTTTCACAGCTACTTTATCAAGACAAATAAATAATTTAATTTTTTCGCATTCATCTATAAAAATCAATCTTGGCCTTAGACTCAGTACGTAATTTTTTTTGCTTTTGTTTCTTGCTGTTCTCTTGATTACGCCACATGACTCACCTTCTGATGACGCCACCTTACCACTTTATGACGCAACAATGGTGCAATGACACTTTACCTTTTCTAGTTTTTGATTGTCAATAAATATTATTGTAAAAAAACAATTTTTAAAGCACAAAAAGCCAATTTGTTTTGCGACCCCATTTGGGGTCGCGACCCACAGTTTGAGAAGCTCTGTCCTAGAGGACCGCGGGCCTCACTTTGAGAACCGCTTTTGTAGTGTGTATCATTTCTTGTATACTACACGAATCCAATCTAGTTTTTAAATTGCGGCAGCTACAAATAAAATTAGCAGGCTTTTGCAGCTCCATCATTATTTTTCATCGTTGTTTAATGCAAACGATTTTTTCACTCACCGCGAACGTTTGCGGCTCGCTGCGAGTAGTTTGATTTTAAAATATATGTTTATTTTTTTGCTACGTTAGCTCGAGCTTTATGTAGCATTTCAGTACTCTTAAGGCCCGTTTCCACTACGAGCGTGGAAAAGAGCATTCGTTGTTTCTTTTATTGATCTTCGATTGAAGCGAGCGCAAAAAATATCAATAAAATAAACAAAGAATGCTTTTTTCCACGTTCGTAGTGGAAACGGGCCTTCAGACGCATAGAATCGAATTTTACAGCCAAACGTCAATGCGAATCCGTCCGAAAAATGCTAAAGCCGAACTTGTAAAAAGAAAATTATGAAAATAAAAACGCTTTTTCGATAAAATGCAGTGTGCAGTAAACATTTTTGCAGCGTTAACGTTTGTTGCTGTGCAGTATGCTACTCTTAGTTCACATTGTTTTTTTTTGTTTCTAGCGTGGAAAAGAGCATTCTTTCTCTCTTTTATTGATCTTCGATTGAAGCGAGCGGTTAAAATTGAAGCGAGCGCAAAAAAAAAGCAACAAAACAAACAAAGAATGCTTTTTTCCACGCTCGTGGTGGAAACGGGCCTTTATGTAAACATTTTGTAAATTCCTCTACATTAAGTAGAAAGATTAAAAACACCCATTAATAATAGAACACTTATTTACATACAATCAAAATCGTCCTCCGTCACTTTCCTGCGAGTGAAATGAAATGTATGCTTTTGATAAAACTTAAAATTTGGAAATTTACAAAGCTTTTTTTGAACTTATTTCAAGTTCCGGTAATGACTTTAAGACCTTACTTTTTCTCTACGGTGTCGCAATACAGTATGTTCGAACTCTCACACACTGATCTCTTGAAATTATATTATTTTTCTAATTGTTGCAGAATCTTGTACGAAAGATATGATGAGAATAGGCGTCTTAACACTTTTCTTATCGTATCTTTTGTACAAGATTCTGCAACAATTAGAAAAATAATATCAAGAGATGAGTGTGTGAGAGTTCGAACATACTGTATTGCAGGTTTACAGAAACAATTTAACACATTTGGTCTTACAAATATGAAATTTTCGAAATCTCAACAGCTTTTCAAATGAATTAGCCACTACTTCTCATTTAGATTGCCTTTAAAGACCGAAATGAGTAACCGACCTCAACAAGATGAGAAATTTCAGCCTTTT
This sequence comes from Diplosoma virens, assembly GCA_963680785.1. Taxonomy (NCBI): domain Eukaryota; kingdom Metazoa; phylum Chordata; class Ascidiacea; order Aplousobranchia; family Didemnidae; genus Diplosoma; species Diplosoma virens. Next base: position 20,595,503 of record OY796886.1, on the reverse strand, counting down.
AATAATATTACGAACGGACATGACTCAACGTCTGCCGATAACCGTCCATCTCGCTTACGCCTGACGCCATCCGTGAGTCCAGCTCAGTACGTACTCGAGGTTTTCTTTTGTGTTTTCGACTTCATCAAAATTTTTTAACGTTTTAAAATTTTCTTTCAGTTCTCCTCAATTGTCGCCGGCCACGTCCAGAATTTCAATATGTCCGTCAGTTGAAGGTGCGTCTGTTATTGCACGCGTTATTTCGGCTTGTTGGGCAATGGCAAATCGGAGTAATGTAGCTATTATTTAGGCAAGTGCTTTTCAAGGCTTAGGTTGGGGGAGCGCTCAAAACTTTTTAAAAATCCCAAATTTATTTAACAAAATACTTACTGGCAAAGGAGTGCTCTTTTCTGTCCCTCAAGACAGCTTTAAAAAACTGATCTCGGCCTTTATTAGAACTTCGAAAATGTTGTTAACGGGCTGTTTTTACAATTCAATGTATTGCAATGGTACTCGTTCGAATTATTTGCTCGGAGGCTTACTTCTAGTGGATGTGCGTTAGCGCCGTGGTTAATTCTATTTTGACGCAGCTGATTACATGGTCGAAGTAAACATAGAGAAAAACGATTCTGATATCGACAACTACATACTGCATAAGCGGTTACAACGGACTTCGAAACTCAAATCAGGAAGTGTAAGTCAGGTTTTGTCTTATATGCACATTTGATCTAGTATAATTTTAATTTATTTACCAACAGAGCGAGTTTTCTTTGACTTGTCCTTTTAAATCGCAATTAATTATTCAAATCGTTTTGACGATTAAATGAATAAGTTTGTTTTCAGCAATGGGATGTTATTGTCCAGGTTTGCCTTTACGCTGCCGGGCCAAATGCGTACAACAAGATGGACCGGGGAGCCGGACTAACTCGTCGATAATTCGTCACTAAATCATAAAAAAAGTTTCTTGCGTTTGCTTCAATAAAAAAATTAAAGCTGGCTTGTTTATTTTGCGAATAATTCTAAATGATTTCAAGATGTAGAGCTGTAGGGCCATAAAACTGATTTGAGTGCCCAGAGCCATGACTCTATTTCGAAGCCACAGCTTTCCGCGGGCCATGTGATTTTGCTTCGCGAGCCTCGTGTTGCACATTCCCATCACGATCGACATCCTTCGGTCGGCAATCGTATTCGCCCAGCGCACGGCAAATGTAGACTAGGCCTAAAGCTTATCTATCTTGCTGTTGAAATGTTCTTACCAATCTTTGCTGTTTACTCAGGTTAACAACTTGCATGTTGACAAAAGCAGATCGAACTCACCGCAGCCTTTTCACGATCGGGTAAACGCGTGTTTGAAAGAAAATTCGAGCTCTCTTTTTCCCGACCGGGAAGCTGATGCGCCCCATCTTCAATTTTCTAACGTAATCAGCGCGCTTTTTGATGAATATTTTATTTTGTTGTTTTTTGGAGGAATCCCCTTAACTTCTATTCATTTAAAATGCTCTAAATTTGCGGTTTCAATTTCGATTTAACTGAATTGAAGAAACCAAGTTTTCAAAAGTGCTATTAAAACGCCGCTGTGAATAAATTTGAAAAGTCCATAAATTTTTTCAGCAATTTTCGATAATCACTTTAACTTTATATGCAAATGATTCTCAAACTGCGATCCTTTAACAAACAATCTTCCAGAGCTTCTCGTAAAATCTTCATTTTTTAATATTGTATAGTATCTTTTTTGCGACAAATTTACCGACTTATGTGATTTGTCAAAATATTTTCGTGTTTGGTGACAATTCGTCGTAAGCATTTTTATTTGTTTAAGTTTTGTCATGCATTTTCTGAATTTTCTTTGCTTTCAAAATTAAAAGGGTTCGGCCATTATTTAAAGAAGCAAAAGAAATTTGCTTGCAAAAAAAAAAGTTGGAACACGCTGTAGATTGTTGATTCCTCTCTCTTTCCACTGCACTGAAAAATCTTTTTTATTCAGTTAAAAAAAGTATAATATTTGATTTCAAGCTATTTGGACATTGTAAAAGAAATTGCACACGGCAGTATTTTCAACACTTCCTTGTGACGCTAATACTTTAATAAGCTACTAGTCTGTTTACTTTTTTTACTGCGATTACTTTGCAAGGAATAAAAAGGTAGTAAGAGCTGTGAAAGCACGTCACAGGTTATAAGCAGTTTATCATTGTTTGGTTTTATCTTTTAATTGTTATGGCATGATGATTTTATAAAACTGATTAACAACTTGGTTCATGTTTGTTGGAAATTCTTGTTTAACATAAAACCATGAATATGATATTAATTTTTCACCTTTTACCGAAATATACAGTAAACTTGTTTGTATAAAAAAGAATACTATTTTTATTTTTGCATAATTGCCCCATTTAATCTTAAGTAGGATTTTCAAATATATCTGACCTTATAGCAGAGCTCCGCAATCTGTGTGCCGCGAACGACTATGTAAAAACTTTATTAAAAATAGAAAAAGTATGATTCTTTTAAGTAACGACCAAAAGATAAAAGTTCGAGCGCTTTTTTGCCTAAAGCTTCATTTAGCGAACAGAAAAGTCTAAAAATTTCAATTTAAACCTCTACGAACAAAGTGAATACTTTCTTTTTACTCATCAGTTGTCTTCGAGGTTAGTTTTGTGAATAGTATTCGGGATCCGGTAGCTTTGCATGTAAACTAACCTTTCAAAATCTTGTGAAGACAAAAAAGTCTTCACCCCCGAGCAAGGGTACCCCAAATTTTGAACATGTTTGTGAGTATGCGCGGGTGCGAAAAGGTTGCTGAGCACTGCCTTATGGTAAAAAATGAATAGAATGACCCTAAAGCAGAGATTCTGAACTTGCGGACCACAGCGGTTTTTTAGATGGACCACACAGAGATGGTGTTAAGAAGTGTTGAAGTCGTGTATTGGCTGTTTTTTGTTGTGAAGAAATCATTTGGTGAAATTGAGTGCGGAATGAAATAAAGACTGGATGCATTGGGCTGCAACAATCGCATTTTAAGTTTTTCGAGCCACGGTGTTAAAATGGTTTAGAACCCAGAGGAAAAGTTTCGCAAAACTTTGTTTCTGGCTCAATCGTCCCTTCGCGCAATCTTCATATGTTTCCGCATTCTTCTTGGCTCATGTTTTACTGAACGATAAACCGAAGAAGCGATTGAACACGTCAAATCGTCATTGCCACCAAACTTTTAAATTTTTAATTGTTTAGCATTCCAATGACGTCGTGTCTTGTGACAACGAAAAAGAAAGCGAAAGCTTGTCATCTCAGCACGAGCAAACGCTTTTCACCAAAGAAAAGACTGCAGCGCTACCGGAAATTGTTTTTTCTTCAGTCGATAACGAAAATTGCCCAGCTGATCTAGGCGCGGAGGAAGACGACGTTCAATTCGAGCCGCGAATGGATAGCGTTGACGCGGGCGCGCCTAATCTTCACGTTGACACGGAAACTTCTTCGCAGTAAGTTTTTTGTGTTTGTTTAGTGGAAAGGCTCAAAAGTTTTTTATGATTTGAAGCGTTTTTTTCAATTCGTAATTAAATTGTCTTAATCTTTTCATAAATCATTTTTTCCAGAACTGTTCGCTCATTAAACGCTTCGTTTTCTAGCGACAATGAAGAGTCGTTAGACGTGTACGCTGTTCCTTCTCAACCCCTTGACCAAAGTCCCTCCTCAAACGAAGAGTTCCAATCAGCCTCGTTCTCATCGTCAGGTAATTGTCTTTTTACCCGTTTAGTTCGATCCCGTTCGTCCTGCTGTTGTTTCCAACCTGTAGGTTTATTTTTTGAGGTCCTTGAGCATTACGTCATTACTTAAAATGGGCGGTTTATTGTATTGTTGCAACGCCTACCGAAACTGTTTCCGCAAGCTCTTGCCGCAGAAAAACCTTTTTTGTTAGATTATGCCGCAAAAAAGCTTTTAAAATAACTTTCATTCCATCCGAGTAATCATGATCATAAAAAGAGTGTGTAATGTTGATTATACCGTAGTTAAACAATCAACAAGTTCACGCGTTTGGTTGCCTATCCGCTTCCAACTATGCAGAGTCCATAATAGTTGTGGCTTCAATAGAAAAAGATATTTGAGAATTTTACTAGAAGAATTGATGGGGCGTGAATCGGCAATTACTACATTAAGCAATATGAAACGAGATTAAAAGTTTCCGTGGCTTTGTTGTTTTTTAATACGTTTTCTGGGACCTTATTTTAGTTACTCGTTTGACACGTCCATTTATTATTCGAATATTCCCAAAACACCCGTTGATATTCGATTAACTTGCTTATTGGTTTGTTTGTTTGAAATAAGCAATACATTTGTCCTGTCAAATACCGGCTTTTGCATCTGACATTCGGGAAGTGTTACCAGATTACAGCAGATAGACCCAATGATCAAAATAATCGTTTCTGTTCTTTGATCATTCAAAGTCGGATCAAGCAGCAATTCTTTTCTCCGCGATCATCAATCATTGTACAGAGCCACACTGATTTTAGTTTGTTGTCGTTAATTTTGGCAAGTTCTTTTTTCGCAGGTCGAGGAAACATCTTGTTTTGTGGCGCTGGATGGTCCTCGGAGCTAGACGTGGTGCCGGATTCGAAACCTGTCGAAGACGATTCTCCTTTTATCGACGACTGCCGTGATTCGTATCGAAGTGAAGCGGCTGAGCTTAAGTAGGTTCAATTAGTTCTATGAGAAATGTTTTTTATTCAATTTGATTCAATTTAAATGATAAACTGATGATGATGAGTTTTATAGGTTGAAATCGATTTTTGTTATGATTTAGTTGTTTTTAATTTCTTCATTAAATATTTTGCTCATCAAACTTCGACTGATTTATTAATCAGAAAAGAAAAAAATTGTGCACTGAAGTTGACTGAGTTTTTATTAATCGCACAAGCTTTCGTGAATTACTGCTCACTTCGTCAGATGTAGCGGAATTTATCATTCCTTCGATAATTTTATTTAATGATTTATTGCTATTTAGTAGGTTTTAACAGAAATCGAGTTTTTGTCTGAACCTAAAATAGGCCGTCTCGATTTACCTTTCTTTTCTGTTTTCTTTTGCTGATTCGGGATAGTTAAGTTTTTTAAAGATGGGCGGTATACATTAAACTGTTTCAACCATCTGATCTTCATAATTTCCGAGACTACTAAGTTCTAAGACTACAAGACTACTAAGAGTTGCGGAAACTTAAAATTAAAAGTTATGGAGACCGCTATTAATCGTTTTTGATTTAAAGAGACCAAATAAGCCAATATAATATCACTGTTTGTTTAAAATCAATCAAAAAAAAAATTACTGATTTTGTTCGATAGGATTCGCGAAGGATTTCTTCAGAAGAAGCGCGAGACCCTGAGTTTTTGGCGATTAAGGTGGTTCGTGCTGACCACGCGCAGACTAATTTATTACAAAGGTGACTTTTCCTCGATATTTACTTCCTCAATCATAAAACCGTAGATAAGAAATTTTTTATTCTTTTGGTTTCAGACGAAAATTGTAAAAATCGTCGAGGAACTATCGATTTGATCGATATCAAGAACGTTGATGATAAGAATGTGGCAAAAAAGAAAACAGCCTGGTGAGCTGACCTTTGGTGACCTTGTTTTAACTGCCTAACATTTGTTTCGAGTTGGATTCTTGCGTGTTATCGGTAATTTGTCATTCAGTTGATGGGCTGTGGGCCGGTTACTAGCTAAAGTTTAAACTTCACATTTTATTTCAAAATAATATCCCATGCGGCATTTGTAATTATAACATTATTTTTCGCGCAAATGATAACGAGATGATCAACAGCTGACAACCCGATGCCGTGCGATGGTTTTTCGACTTTCCGCTTGACGGCGCTCAAAATGACAAAAACCCAGATTTGCTATTTTTCTTGCTACCAGGTGTATTATTCATTATATTCTGCTGCTCTTCTGGTAGAAACAAAAACTTTTTTGTTAAAAACCTTTTCAGTTTATTAAAAACTAAAAATTAAAACAAACAGTCTACGCTTCAGGTGCGGTTACAAGCACAAAAGCTACAATGACTGCAAAGTTAAGAACTCTAACTTAAATTGTTTTTTGTTTTTACCAGAAGAGCAGCAGAGTATAATGAAAAACCCAGATCATTGTAAATCAATGTGATCAATGCGTGATCGCATTGATTTACAATGATCTGGGTCGCATTTAATATAAAATCAATAAATAACTGAAGCTCGAATCTCGATGACCAATTGACTTCTTCCGAAAGAGACGATTCCTTTATCCGCGTCATTGTCGACCCAATAATAGCCATCAAAACCTCAGATCAAAATTTGATTTGCGGTTCCGTAATTCACAGCTTGACATTGCACAACGGCAACGAGCACTGGCTGACTGCGGACAGCGTTCGGCTTATTTCCGGCTGGATCGATGACGTGCGACTGGCTGTCGAGAACGTACAAAGGAGCTCTTTTGTCGACATCGACCCGACAGAGTCGACGTACGTGATGATTGATCCGGTCGGTCCCGATTCTGGTCAGTAAGTTGTTGCAAGAAGATTTGATTTGATAATAACCAAACTAAGGTCTAAACCAGTAATTTCCAAACTTCTTTGTCAGCCGAACACTGCAAGGGTTTTATAGTTGAACAGGAACACCTAATACGCTGAAATCCGGTGAAGGTTGGAAAAAGTCATCACTATGAAAATGTATCTAATTTCTTCATTTTCTTCCCAAAAAAACTATTAATGACTAAAAACAAAAAAGGTCTTCACCCCAAACCTTAATCAGATTTCTTGATTTGCATCATACAACATACATAATATCGTTAAGGCAATTATTGATTGCATAAAATATTTTTTCCTTAATTTTTTGTTGTTTTTGCGCCATTGCATGCATAATCAGCTGAAGCTTATGGAATCCTTTAAGAATTTGGTTGGAACCCACTTTGGAAATCATTGGTCTAAAAGAAGGCAAAAAACAAATATGACCCATAAAATTACAGACGGGTCAACATAACAAGTGCTGTAATGCGCAACTGACACGTTTGACATTTAGTTATCATTTCGGCAATGATCGGTCGATTACATTAAACTGTTATAGCGGTGCCAAAGTTCAATACACTCTTTGGCATTACATTCTCCGTTCCATCCGCCATCGCAAAATTTTGTTATTTTTAATTTTAAAATGATTTTTGGCACTGTACATAAATGCTACAGATTGTTGGTCGATAATTACTGTAAAATGTCGACCGCATAAAAATTCTTCCTGGAATTGCTTCCACAATAGTTGTGGCTTCTCTTTCCACACTGGAATAATCTAGTTTGACATACGCATGTTCCAGCTTGTTCAGAGCATCGGCTTATGTAGGCTACGAATTAACATTTGTGTCAATAAAGTTAATCAAAACGTCTAGTTTGTCGCTATCGGTTCCCCATCAGTTCTTCTTGTAAAACTCTCAAATATCCGTTTCTAATGAAGCCACAATTATTATGGACTCTGCTTAGTTGGAAGCGGAGAAACATCCAAACGCGTGAACTTGTTGACGGTTTAATCATAATCAACACATACTCTTTTTATGATTTTCACTTTTTGTTACCGCAGCCTGATCCCGCCATGGTGAGATGCTAGGTTCAATAATATCATCTAGTAATCTCGAAACTTCATCGCTAATAAAAACCTGAGTCCGAATTTGAATAACCGCGTCTCTTGTTTGCTATAAAGCGAATTTTTGGGCTAAGATGTTCAAACAAACGCACTGGTTTTATATCTCGAAGTGAACTCAAAAGCTCCTAATTTTAACAATAATTTAGGTCCACCAAAATCAATTTATTTGTCTGAAATATATAAAAGGCCTCAAATATTTGATGCCGATGCTAATTCGGAAAAAGGTCCTAGCAAAACGCATCCTTTTCGATTTAAAAAATGCAGTTACATGTTGTAAAAGAGTGATAAATCATATAATATCTGATTATAAATGTGAGGAAACATTTGAGTATCTTGATGATATAACAGTATGTGGTAAAACAAAAGAAGAGCCTGACAAGAATTTGAAAAGCTTTGTAAAAGCTTCCTCTTATGGTAACTTAACTCTGATTGAAAACATTTGAGTGTTTGCTACAAGAGAGTTGAAATTGCTTGGGTATTATATATACGGTGGAGTTATGCACTCTGATCTGGAGCAAGTGAAACCGAAAACTAATTTACCAAACCCTACTAGCAAAAAAATCGGTAATGTTTTATTATGCACAATGGTTACCACGATTTTTCGAAAAAATCAAAACCTTTGTTATGGGAAAAACCATTTCCTGTGGATAAAAAAAGCTTTGAAAGCTTTTAGATCATTTAAAAAGCAACTCTTCAAATTATTGATGAAAAATGTAGCGCCGTGTACTGATGCTGACAGTTATGATATTACAGATATTGACAATGCAAATGAAGAATTGGAAAATGTGAATGTTAATTTAAGTGATGTTAATAATGGTTCGAATGTACAAAATGAAATTATTGAATGTGTTGACCAAGAAAGAATTAATGATGAAGAATCACCGAATACTAATTCTGATGTTGCTCCAATTCCAAGAAGATCTACTTATATCAAGTTGTTCCATATTGTATAAATCGAATGCAATATGTGTACAATTTAAGGAATGTAGTATGTGGTACCAAACCGAGTATTGAACTCTAGCATCACTATAACGTTTAATAAATTGTAATAAGATTTATTTCATAGAAGCCAAACTAAGGCTGTATTAAACTGAAAAAAAAAACATTAAAAACTAAAATACAAAACATAAAATTACCGACGAGTCAACATTACAAATGCTATAAAGCGCAACTGACACGTTTGACAATTACTAAGAGTGTTTATTACTTTTAGTTATCATGGTGGTGGTGGGTTTACCCAACCCATTCCTAGGGATGAGGGCGCAGACTAACTCCGCGGAGTCTCGAAAATCGGACAACCCCCCAGGGACGAGACCAAAGTTCCAGAATAGAGCGGGAGCGGCCGAAGATGGCCAGACGTAGAGAGTTAGTGCAGGGCAGTCAAGCACGAGATGAAAGATGTCCTGTGATTCGGAATTACAATTGCTTCACGAAGAAGTCTCGACTCGATTAATCCTGCGGATGTATGGAGCAAGAAGAGTGCTGTGTCCGTTGCAACGTAAACGAGAGAGCACAGCAAGCGGAGCGAGGGAGAGTATGCTCCTCAGAAGATACTGCAGGGATTTGGTGTTAGAAGAAACTAAATTGGATACCGCATCTCCAACTGTTGGAGAAGGATAGACGTTGGGAGGAAATGACAGATGAAAGAGAGAGTGGAATAGCGGGACCCTTCGGTGTAAACACTTTGCAACTCGCACCAAAAATATATAAAAAAACTTTGACATCCTTGTAATCAATCAAAATTTTCAAATTACACTCAAGCGCGAACCATGTTTGTTATTTAACACTTTTACTTTGAATTGACTAAATAAATGCATTGGCGACTTTGAATTATTTTGAAACCAGTTATAGTTATGACGACCGTAACGGTAAGAGTAAATTTCCATTAAATCTTTTTGATTCGAAAAGGTTCGACAAGGTTGTACCTTTTGTAAACAAGAATTTTTTTTGTGGTCATTGAAGCTGATACATAAGGTCAATATGCGCGCGCCGAAGTTTAACGTTCACAATGCAAAGTCGATTCAGCGCTCGCGTTCTTTCAATCAAACCTCGCCTTAATCGATTGTCAAAGCTTCGCTTTTTGTTTGTTTAATCGCCGCCGCTGTCAGGCTGTCACCAGCTGATATTTGCAAAGCTTGTTTTCTTACCGAACCGTTTCTTTTGTTAAATAGCCGAATGGTTACAACCGTTACTGTCGGCCAAACACGCTCTGGCTCTTTTGTCTTCCTTTCACAAAGTCTTCTGCATGTTGAACGTATTTGTTTGATAGTAACTTTTGTTTATTTTACATGTTGTTGATCCGAGTCGCCTAGGCTTTCTGTATCTTCAACGATGATGCTTTAACTTAATGAGATTATAGTATTAAACCCTTCCCAACATACTTCCTATCACAAAGTCTTCTGCATGTTGAACGTATTTGTTTGATAGTAACTTTTGTTTATTTTACATGTTGTTGATCCGAGTCGCCTAGGCTTTCTGTATCTTCAACGATGATGCTTTAACTTAATGAGATTATAGTATTAAACCCTTCCCAACATACTTCCTATCACAAAGTCTTCTGCATGTTGAACGTATTTGTTTGATAGTAACTTTTGTTTATTTTACATGTTGTTGATCCGAGTCATCTAGGCTTTTTGTATCTTCAGCGATGATGCTTTAACTCAATGAGATTATAATATTAAACCCTTTTTTCAGATCTGAATAATGATAACACGAGCTGGGACGCTTCCATGAGACAACATATCAACACGATAGCCACTGAGAAAGGCCTGGATACGCAGAAATATCAGTGTTTTGACTGCGCCGCTCCCATAGGTCTGTACTGCTTTTTCCTTTTTTAAATTGCGTTTTATATCGGATCGTTTTAAGATATGTACGTAGCCGGCGTTTTGCAGTCAGCTTTTATGTACTTGGCAGCGGGAGTAGAATGAAGCGAAACTCTTTTGGTTACTGCTTTTCAAGATCCAAAAATAGCGGCAACCTGTTCTAATTTTGTTCGGCAGGTATGTTGTACGGAAATCCGCGGGTTTGTTATTTTACCGGACATTATTACTGCCCCCAATGCCATTTAAATGAAGACCATCAAATTCCAGCCAGGATGCTTCACAACTGGGACTTCCGAAAGTACAAAATCTCGAAAAGGTAATAATAGCTGCTTCTCCACACGGAGCGAAAAACAGTAGGGGCCCGCTTCGAGTCGTCGATATGTTTAGGTCGAAGGAGTTCCTGACAGAGATCTGGAACGAGCCTTGCATTGACGTAAGCAGAATGAACCCGGTCGCCTACTGTCACCTGGAAGACTTGTCCAAGCTGCTTCCGCTCCGAACCAAACTCGCTGCGCTGCATCCCTACGTTCACACTTGTCGCTTTTCCCTTCCCGCAGACCTGCTGTCCATGTGAGAAAAGCGACCAAAGATAAACAAACCAGCTTGTTTTTATTAAATATGTATTTTTTTTTAAAACAAGCCTGAAAAGGCGATATTACATGATCGAGAACCCGCACTCGTACACTCCCAACGACCTGTTTGTCACGCGCGGGAGCACGCTTGTCGACCTTCTAAAAAAAGCCCTGTCTCTGGGAACGCGTCACGTGACCGCGTGCGACTTGTGCATGTGCAAAGGCTTTTTGTGCGAAGTTTGTGGCAAGGGCGAGGTAAGTCGGCTGGCTGTGCTTGCCGAAACTTAGAGAATCTAGTTGCTTACGTCTTGCCGCTTCAGATCATATTCGCGTTTCAAACCGACACCACGAACCAATGCGAAGACTGCAAGACGGTTTATCACAAGGTTAATGCGGTACATTTTTTATTGTTTTTTTCACCAATCATTAGTTTGCTTTCAGATTTGCGTGCCAGATATATCGAAGTGTCGGAAGTGTGAACGCCGCAATCGTCGGCTGCAGTTGGAATACGAAAAAATTGACGATTGCTCGGAATAATTTCTTTTTTGCAATTTACATCACCTATGCAACGTTGTTATATTTTTTAATTAATTGTAATAAATACGTTTTCGCAAACAAAGAAAAAGGGATTTAAACAGAAACTAGTATAAAAAAGCGTTTCGAAGCAAAGTGTCAAATAGACTATAGAGTAAAAAGAAGAATCGTCATCGTGTTTGAACTACGACGGCTAGACATTGGTTAGTATATGAAAACGATAACGTAGTTTTTCGTACCATTTCTTCCAGGTTATTTTGACTTGATTTTCAGCATCAAGCTCGTAACTTGCCAGGCGCCTGGACGTAGACCGAGCCAGCACTTTATATCGCCGCAACGGTTGGAGTTTTTCGGCGGAGGAAGAGATATTGTCGTCGCCGCGATTAAGTTTCCGCCGCAAAATGCCAGTTACGAGTACGTCGTGCAGTTCAGGCGGCAAGGACGCGTTTAGAATGCGCCATTCATCGTAAAGCTCGCGCGCTAAGGAAACGGGGAGAATGTAGAGACCTTCGCTGCAATACGGAGGCCAGAACGGAGCGTCGTAGTCGAGCTGTGAGACTGAACGCCAGTACTGGAAATCACGCAGCGGCTCCTCCTTTTCCACGTATTTTTCGAAACAGTAGATTTTTTGAGGTTTTGATGCCGTCACCGTGCTGCCGTCGCGCGCAATCATCGTGTATACTCTGTCTTGTACCGGGACGAAATGAAAGGCCTGCGACGAGATGTAATCGCGAATAGCTGCGACGTCGACCAAAACGTCATCCGTTATTGAGGCGTGATAGAAATCGCACGGGAGTTTGTCGGCGGCCCAATACAGACTTGCCAACACTTTTAAAGTGGAGGAGCTGAAAAAAAAGTTTTAAATGCAGAATAATGCAATGTCAATTCCAGCGACAACGTACCTCGCGTAATCGGTTCCGTGGTATTGCAACAAATCGCCGTACGCAACGTTTTCGCGCGCGAGACTGGATTGCTTGATAGGATCGTTTATGGAGCCGATTACAAAAACGATTTCTATTCTGAAAAAAACATTGTGTTATAGAGACAAGAGTTCTCTTTACTAAGGGTCATAGAAGTGAGCCTCTTTGTTTTGTTCTGCTAAAAATACGGTTAGTCACGATAGTACTATTTAGCCGTGCTTATGCTGAAAAGTTAATGAACAACAACAAAAAAAACTATTTTTGAACGATACTATAAATTGAATCGGGTTTTATTGACATTTCTTGTTGATTTAAGCTTAATGTTTTCTTAATTCATTACTAATTTACATACCGGTATTGCGATTTATAGTCTTAAACTCAAAAAACCTTCATAGCTACGTCATTAATGTTATCTTAAAAAGGCCATCTGATTCAGCTCCTGTTTTTATATTTTAGCTTGAAAAGACAGCAGAACATTTGCCGATTAGATTACTGCAACAAAAACTAAGAATAACGAGATTCGTGGAAAAACCAATAGAAAACCTTAAAAATATATAAGAGTTATTATCTCTTTCAACCCAATAAAAATTCGTTGAAAGAACCGCATTATCGAAAAAATACAGGGTGGACCATAATGATGGGACACATTTTAAATGCTTTTTTCTCAGAGTATATAAACGACAAAGAGTACTAAATTTATTTATCACATAACTTATGCACAGGAGTTTAACGTATTACCTAAGATTTGAATATTATATCAAGTTTCATTACTTTCAGGTACAGATTTTGGCAACCCTCATAACGTCATGGACTCCCAAAAAATTGCATATGTAGTTGAGGATATTTATTGGTCATTTAGGTCACCTGATCTAACCCAGTGGACTTTTTTTTGGGGGTTACCTGAAAGATCGGGTATAGGCAGGTCCCACACAACAGAGGAATTAAAGCCAAGTATCCATAGAGAGATTACCGCTCTTCCAGCTGATATGCTAAACTGCACTTTACGTGATATAAAAAATTAAGCTGTAAATATTTTAATCGTGATGGCGAGCATCTCAGTGATGTAGTAGTCAGATCTTAGATAATACGTTAAACTCCTGTGTAGGCTATAAGTTATGTAATAAATAAATTTAGTACTTTGTGTCGTTTATATAATCTGAGAAAAAAGCAATAAAAATGTGTCCCATCATTATAATCCACCCTGTGCAAAAACTCCAAAAACCAAAGCTAAATTTTATAGTTTAAAAAAAGGTTTTTGCAAAACAAATATAGTGTGCTACTATAAGTTTTTTAACTGTAGATACATAATCCAGCCAAAAAGCTTATTTTTAAACTTTACATATTATTCTATCAACAATATCAACATTGCCGAGAAATTTTAAATAAGCATAAGATCGCTTAACGAAGAAGAAATTCAATAACAATTTTTTATTTTAATCTGTTCAGTTCATGAAATCGTCGTTTTGAAGCATGAACGGGTCTGACGAGTAAAGTATAATTGTAAATTATAATTAATCAAGAAGTCAGGGAAAAGAGGGAGATAGGAGAGTAGTGATTACCAGCAAAGAAGTGTAGTAAGGTGGGGTGGTCAGGGTTGTTGAAGAAAAGTAGGTCTGAGAGATGCCAGTAAAACAAGTCGTTTCCTTACGGGTCTTCTGAATTGTGAGGGTCCCAAAATAGAAAAAATTGCGTTAAAATTGCTGAAAATAAAGGTCAAAGAGGACGATTGTACAAGATTTTTTTCCGATTTTGGTAAAGCAGGAAAAAACAAAACTTGAACGGATATTGTCGAACGGCGAGAAACCATTAAGCCCCATTAAGCTACTCACTTCCAGCCATCTATTTCACGAATCGTTCCCCAAGTTGATCGCTGCAGCATCCGCCTACGATTGTGATTCACGGACGATTGAACAAAGAAAACTATCGCGCCTTTCATTAAGGTGCCAGTCCACGAACTGCCTTGGAATTCTCTGATTTTCTACAAAAAAAAAACGATAAAACCTCGAAACGACTACTAAGTGGAATTAAGTAGTTTTAAAAAGAAAGAAGAGTCGACAAAACTTTTGAATTAAGTCTTTTGTTTACAAAAGCTTGCAAACCCTATAAAAAATCCAGAGCATAAAACAACACTTTGACAAGTTGAAAATTAAAAGCAAACGCGATTTACTTTTTTTCTAAACTTAAAAATGGAGTAACTTTAACATATTTTGTTTCTTTTACAAGAAAACGTGAAAAAAGTATCATTTTTATTGTGCCAACGTCAAGCAAGCACAAAATAAATAAAGTTTTTTGTTAAGAAAATATTCAAGCTTGAACTTGTCTCAATTTACTAAAATCATGCCACTTGATATAATTTTTAGGGGTTCACTGTAATTTCATCGCGGTAAATTCAACGTGGTAATTTCATCGTAAGGTAATTACATCTCATACATTTTCACCGCATTGTAACTACATCGCAACATATCGTCAGGTTTCTTTCGTTAAGTAAACTGCACAAGGCCATAAATAAACGAACAATAAAATATAACTCAGTTGATTTGGATAATAGCTAAAGATTTCTCCGAGTCGTAAATTTAAGAATTCAATCTAATCCATCATCATTGTCAAACAGAAAAAATGGCTGAGTTAAATGTGTTATCTTATATTAGGAAGAATGCTTAACTAAAATCAACACCGGATTTGCAGGAGTTCGTGCTCTTACATTTTATATATTCCTTTTTATAAGTACTAAGGTCTTGATAGGTAACCTGCAACTGCTTGAGATCTTACATACGCTTGAGTTTCGATACAATGTGTCGTTTCTCGAATTGTGACATTATCACTTTGGCAGCTTCAACACAAGCAATATCTCCTGCGTGATAGTGTTCTCTCAATCGTTTTATAATTGATTCTTTACTTATATGTACTCTTGCATGGCACTTTCTCATATAAAACTGAACACATTCCAAACAGTTTTTCCGCCACTTGTTTTCTCTTTCACAAATAAATGACAATTGTCAATTAACCTTTTCTTATTCTTTCTACTTAAAACGTACTGCAGAGGCAACTGGAGTAATTTTATTTATTTCTGACCTTATGCAATTTACTTTCCGAAAGAAATCTTGTAGCGCATTGCCACTTCTCCAACAACTGTGACGTAACAGTGGTCATTGTTTGGACTATGCGACTTAACACATTGCGTGCCACGTCATACATATGTGAATGACGGGCATGCTTCCGTTAGTGCCGCGTCATACATATATGAGTGACAGTAAATTTTCCGTAAGTGCCGCGTCATTCAATAATGGATGACAGTGCGTGCATTTCAAATGGAGGTCAAAATGCGTGGCCCCTGCTAAAAATTTTCGTATAATTGGTTTTGTCAGATCGGCAAAAACTGCTGCTTACGTCACGAATTTTCGAGAAATGCGAAACTAACGAAATTAAAAGGCACAAAGTCTATTAATCAAACTTTAAAGTCAATCGTCGTCGTCGTTTGAAGGGCATCCACTCCAGGCCAGACACAAACAGAACTGGGGCCGAGGGTTTATCCTTTTACTACCCCAGACTGCTGCACTGCCTGGATCAGATGCTGGCAGTGATGTTATTAAGCCAGCATCGAGTTTCGTCATCCAAAACCGTCAGACCGCGTGCTCCATGTGGTGCCCGATGTATGGGGCACATTGTTAGTACATGGTCTGCGGTTTGCTCTGAGGCGCCACACTCGCAATTCGGTGAAGGAGCGAGACCCCATTTGTGCATGGACGAATGGAATCGCCCAACACCAGTCCGCAGGCGGTTGAGCTTAACCCAAGCTGCTCGGGGTAAGCCCATCCCAACAGGCCTGACACTGGTCCCGGGCACAAAAGCACGGAGCCTGGAAGCACTTTCACAGTACTCCGCGTTCCATTTATGATTTGTCCATTCAGAGGCGCGGATGCCAAGTCTGGCAAGATTGTCCAAGAGATTCCGCGCACCTGGCACAAACGGGCGTCTGGATCTTAGTCTCACTTGGCCAGTATCTGAGGACCCACTTAAAAGACCATGCAAAATATGATCGGGGTCCAGAGATCCACGGTAAGCCAAGGAGAGTGTCGCTCCCAGTCGGCGAAGCTCAGCTGGCTGGATGCCTGAAAGTACAGGTAAGTGGTCCGTTGGAGTGGGACGCAGGCATCCAGTAACTATGCGCAAGGCGTCATTCAAGGCACTGTCAATGAGGCGAGTGTGAGCACTGCGACACCAGACTGGCGCACAGTACTCAGCTGTTGAGTAGACTAGAGACAAGGTGGCTATGCGTAGTGTTTTAGCGCCAGCACCCCATCCCGAGCCCACGAGTCGCCTCAACAGTGTGACGCGCGATGATAGTTTTTTGCGCAATGCCACTAAATGGTGACGAAACGTGAGCGATCTGTCCAGTTTTACCCCAAGGTATGTAGGGGTTGGACAGAACGGTAAAAGTCTACTATTGTTGTAGACCTTTAGCTCACGTTTGGCCTCTCGGTTGTTTAAGTGAAAGGCTGTCGTCACCGTCTTAATGTGACTGAGCTTCAACCTCCAAGTCTGGAGATACGCTGACAGTGTGGACATGTCTTGGCTTAATGTCCCCTCCAAGTCCTTCCAGTTTCCAGAAGAGTGCAACAATGCTAAATCATCAGCATAAGCAAACTTTCTGGAAATCATGGAAGGAAGATCGTACGTATAGATGTTAAATAGGAGGGGAACCAAGACCGATCCCTGAGGAACGCCGTTTTTAAGACGGCGTAGCCTGCTTTGCTTGCTGTCACCGGTGGTAAGGGTGAAACTTCGATTTCGGACAAGCTCCATGATCATTTTGACCATGTGCTTATCCGGAAGTAGTCTCAGCAGCTTGCAGGTAAGGCCACGGTGCCAGACAGTGTCATAAGCAGCTGTCAGATCGATAAATACGGCACCGGCCTTCTTTTTAGCCTCGAAAGAATCCTCGATGTTCTGGGTTAGCAGAACAACTTGATCTACGGTTGACTTCCCGCGTCGGAACCCAGCCTGCTCTTTAGGGAGCAGTGGATCGATTAATGGCTCAACGCGGGCGTAGATAAGCCTCTCGAGGATCTTGTAGGGGACACAGAGCAGAGATATCGGTCGATAACTCTTGAATAATTAAATTAAAGTCAATGCTTTAAGTTGAAGCATTCCAAACACATTTGTGGACTGCCAGGACAATAGCTACAGTACATATACACCATCTTTGCTTGTTTTCTAGCCACTTCACGACCACTTTCTCTTTGCATTTTAGCGTAGCATGCACTGCACTTCCGCCTCATCTTTTTACCTTCCCCATCAATTCGTTGTACAAGATGGTGTATTCTTGATGTAGACCTTGCAACACACGGCTCTTCGTTAGAGCCTCTTACTTGTAACAAGTCTTTGACGACCTCTTCTCTGAATGTGCGAATTTTGATTGTTTTTTTAGTGACGTGTTTGTATACTACCCACGCATTGACCATAGAGATTCCTAACAAAAGCTCTAAACCAAGCTTTCGGTACCATTTTATACCTTTGCGTAAGGTTGTGACATAAGAAGCCATTTGATCGGACAAGTCAATACCAGCTTTACCGCTATTGTAGGCCAATACGGGTAAAGGTTTTTCGGTTACTCTGCGAGATGATCTTCTGGAAGTGGTGGGTTCATCTATGCTTGGTGTTGGTTGTGAAAGCAATGGTGAAACAGTTACTGGTGCCATGACTGGAGCATGTTTTGTTGTCAGCATTCTTACATCACGTGTGTCCCTCCATTTCAAAACGACGATTCCATTTTCATCTTCCCTAGAAATCATATCTCCTCGTTTGAGCTTGGCGTGAAGAACATCCTTCGGAATATCTTTTTTGTTCGCTCGGAGAGTGCCCACAACGTGAGTTTTTTTGTCAAGAAAGCATTTTGCCAACTCGTAGCTTGTGTAAAAGTTGTCGATGTACAAAGTTCTTCCTTGATACAATAATTGTTCAGCTAGGTTTAGGCAGATGTTTTTCGCAAGGCCCACTTCGCGTTCTCCTGTAACAGACCTCCCTGAATAAACCTTCAAGCTCCACGTATATCCATTGACAGAACATAACTTGAATAGTTTTATGCCATAGCGATGTGCTTTGTTAGGGATATATTGTCGAAAAATCAGTCGTCCTCTCCACGGAATGAGGGTTTCATCGATCACAATGTCTTCACCAGGACAAAACAGTTCTTTAAAATTTTGTTCCAACACGTCCAATAAAGGCTGAATTTTTGCAAGTCGGTCGCCAGTCCTAATCGTGTCATTGTCGTTAAAATGCAACAAGCTCAATAATAGTTGAAAACGGTTGCGTGCCATGACAGATTGGGGAATAGTTTGTTTATAAATTCCATATTTTGCCCAATAATCCTTCAAAGAACTGAGTTTTACCAGACCCATCCATGTGATCAATCCCAAAAACTGCTTTATTTCTTCGGCATTGGTTTCCCTCCATTTATTAATTCGAGCATATTTTTTTGGCTGCTTTGCAGCAACAGTCTGGTTAGCAAATCTGTTTGTTTCCGATACAATGAGATTCAAAACTTTATCATTTACAAGCAATAACAATATATCCAGTGGAGTGCTATCTGGTGGCACCGCCTTTTGCAAATCTTTTTGACCAGTAAATGGAAAAGTTTTCTGCCTTCCTGTATAATCTGTCCAAGGGCTATTGTTATTTTCTGGTGAAAGTTCATCGTCCTCATCTACGATCTCGTCCTCCTCCTCTGCTTCTTCTATTGCCAAGTCATTCAAAAA
Organism: Diplosoma virens; assembly: GCA_963680785.1. Classification (NCBI taxonomy): domain Eukaryota; kingdom Metazoa; phylum Chordata; class Ascidiacea; order Aplousobranchia; family Didemnidae; genus Diplosoma; species Diplosoma virens. The sequence goes on along the minus strand of OY796886.1, from coordinate 20,576,281 downwards.
ACCAATAACATCACCTGCTTCAACATCAGAAAGGTATTCATCAGTTGAATAGTCTTCAGAAGCTGGACGCTTCCAAGTTGGGTATTTAAGAGAATCATCAGAATCAAACTCTGATTCGCTGTCATAGACTTGCCTTTCAGTCGCTGCTGATATTTTATTCAATTCTGCAGTCGATGATCTTCTTTTCATGGTCAATTATTGTCGCTTATCAAATTTACTCACGCTGTGTCTATACCTAAAGAAGACCTGTGTAAGTTCGCTAAATTCAGACCATTAATTCTTGGAACTAGGTAGTTAAACGGCGTAGAAGTTCAATAGGCTACGTTAGGCTAAGACTAGTTGCTTTGAAATGAATAGTTACACAGCGCAGTCAGCTTCTACCGTAAATACACAGAAACAGCTACTGTATTTTATCAACTAACACCAGCTACGTCAAAAATTCCTTTTCTAAAAGACGAGTGGTGTTTTCGAGTTTTGACGAAGCTACAACCACGTGGTACGGCGGATTGCGTAATCCCCACGTTTCTAAACAGTCAGAGTTGCCAAACTATTTTGTATAATTAAGTTCAAAGTTATGGAATAAAAACTAACTGTCATACACATGTGAATGACGTGGTCTAGAACCAAAATAAAAGCACTGTGAGGCCGCGTCATTCATATGTGAATGACACAAAAACTTCATTTTTTAGACCTTTTTACAGTTCCATAGTAATTAAATGCATGATAGAAGGTGTTTCCCAGTAAAAACAAACAAAAATATAAAAAAAAATTTATTGGCCCCGCGGGAAATTTTATGGAAATGCTTTGGCACGCAATGTGTTAAGGACGTCAAAAAAGTTTTTGAAGTTAGAAATTTTTATTTTGAGTTTTAGAGTTTTAAGTTACCGGTCAAGTTATGTTCGAGTCAAGCTTGTAACATTCGCTGTATTCTTAACAAGTAGGAAGTCGATGTTTGTGTTTTCGTTTGAATAAACAGAAAGATAATAATTCTACGTCGAGCATATAGTGGTTATTTTACAATTGCTCAACGTCATCCGAAGATTGGGGTTACGAAGAAGGACACTCACTTGCCACGCTTGCAACGACCTGACGATGAAATTACTGACCATGTGATACGTTGCGCTGCAGTTACAATGCGGTGAAAATACACGAGATATAATTACCTACGATGAAATTAGCACAATGAATTTACCGCGATAAAATTACCGGGCACCATTTCTAGGCGCTCGTGTAGCCAAAATCTCTAAAGTATTTTTGTTTGTTTTTAAGGTGGATATTTCAAACTTTTTTCGGCCCAACTTGCAACTGTTCAAACGTTAACCTGCAGCATACCGAACTGCCAAAAAAGAAATCAACTAATAGTTATAATGATGGCCTTTCAAAAAGGGGGACCAGGTACAAGAAAAGAAGGGGCGGCCACTTTTTAGTGTTCCGAAACAAAGCGACAAACCGATCTTTAAAAAAAGTTTATTGTTTTAGGAATGGGCACTTTTTAGTGAATCAAAACAAAATGACTCCTAAAAAAAGAAAGGTAGTCATTTTAGGGATGCCACCGTCTTGGTGCTACTATGAAGAAATAGAGCAATATCTTGCGTATCGGGGGCCACTTTTTGATGTTTTTTAGGGGGGCCTGATGCGGCCCCTCGGTTCGCACCTTACTTAAGCTATCACTGGATAGCTACGTTATAAAGCTCGGTAAAAAAATTCCGAGAAGAGGCTGCTAATATACAGGGTGTTTAAAAAAAAATACGCCAAAATTATCGGGTGAATATCAAAAATGAAAAATAATAGAACGTTGTACAGGGTCTTTTCAACAATTACGTTATAAAAGCAAAAAGTGATACAGAAAAAACTAAAAACACAAGCAGCCAAATTAAGCCAAGTCACGAGATCAAGTTGGAATTTTTACGTCATTTAAATACCCTTCTTCAGGATGTTATTTACTATAAGTAATGCTGTTTAAAAGTTTTCAATTGTAAAATAAAGAAAAGGTCCAAATTTAGTGTTCTTGGAAGAGTTTGTAACTTTTAATATACAGTATAGTAAAACAATAAATTAAGTCCCAAATCTATCTTGGGTTAGTGGAGGAATTTTTTCAGACTACGACTTCACAAATCGCAAGATAGTGAGGCCAGTTCTTTCCTTACTAACGGCTACTATTTGGCTGTTCGGTAAAGTGAGAACGGCTGATCGAATCGGGAATCGAACCGCATTCTCTCAGCATCTACCCCACCTCACTTCAGTTGCCTATGTTATAATTTGTGTGCCAAACTTGCACTTTTTTTGCTTCTATAGAACATCCATGTGAGAATGATGGTATACAATTGACCTTCAAAAATCCGTATTTTTCAATTGTCCAGCACGGATTTCGGGAGCGCATTTTCATATTTTCCGCGTTGGTGCACATGTGTACCACTGTTTTTATGTGGTGCCGCTTATATTTAGATGGTGCTGTACGCCTAAACGCCATGTTGGTTGTTCATTCTTCCACGTGCTAACAAGTAATCCTGCTGATTTTGATTTGCTGATCACTTACGTTGCTGTGCAGGTGGTAATCTTCTTTATATACTGTATACGAGTATATAGGTAGGCAAAACCGGGACGCTCGTTCATACAAAAGAATTCGTCCCTAACAGTAGTGTTCTACGAGGGGCGTTCAGAAAGTAATGCAACTGATTTAATTTCTTGCAGCATTCATTTAACTAACATATGATTCTTTTACAGATTATAGATTGGTAACTAAGGTTTACAGATTTTGTAAAAAAAGTAAGGGTTTGAATTTACTGCAATTTGAAATTCAAATTTTAAGCAATCCCTCTATGTCTTTTTCGTTAGAAGTTAAAACTGGCTTATTGCCCCAAAGCAATCTCGGCAAAAGCAAAGAGTTGTTATTGAATTTCTACTGTCGGAAAACGAAACAGCTCAGAACATAAGCAGAAGGCTAAAGCAAGTACATGTATATGTATATGGTGACATGTATATGGTGACGGTGCCATAGACTACAGCACAGTGACAAGGTGATTGAAGCGAATTAATGATGGACCGGAAGAACCTGCTGAAAGCGATCTTTGCGATAGGTCAAGAAGTGATAGGCCATCTTCTGCTCACAGTTCTGCTAACATTGATCAGGCAGATGCATTGATTAAGGAAAACAAACGCATCACTATTAATGAGCTTGCTGAGTCATTAGGAGTAAGTGCAAGGAGTGCTTTAAAGATCGTGGATACCCTGAGGTATTAAAATGTGTGTGTAAGGTAGGTTCCAAGGCAGCTAGGCTCATAAACAATCCGACTTAGAAGCTTGTTCTGAACTTCTGGAGTATTGCTATAGTGACAAAATCTTTTTGCAGCGAATAGTGACTGGAGATGAGACTTGAGTTTATTACTTCGAGCCAGAGCCAAAGAGAGGATCAATAAAGTGGCGCCATCCCACCTCATCACGCTCGAAGAAGCTCAAATCTTAGCAGTCTGCAGGAAAAGTGATGGTGACTGTGTTCTGAAATAGTGTTGGTGTGATACTGGTAGACTTCATGTCCAAAGGAGCAACGATCAACTCAGATGTTTACATCGATACGTTAAAAAAAGTTGAAAGCAAGAATACAAAGAGTTCAACCTGCTTTGGAAATATCTAAGGTTTTATTGCAACATGACAACACTATGCCTCACACCAGCCTCAAAACCCGTGAGGTCATCAGCTCCTTTGGCTGAACAACAATTTCACATCCCCCATATAATCCAGACCTGGCACCGTCTAATTTCCATTTGTTTGGGCTCTTCAAAGAAAGTTTGAGGAGGCGACATTTTTTTAGTGATGAAGAGGTCAAAATTGCTGTTAGGAAGTGGTTAAAAACGCAGCCTGCAGAGTTTTACAATGAAGGAATATGTGCACCCGCTAAAAGGTGGGAAAAGGCGGTTCGGAAAACAAGAGATTACATCGAGAAGTAACTATGAAATGCTTAAGCTATATACTTTCTTGTGATGCACGATTTGTGTACCTTTAAAACTCAATGTCATAAAAAAAACCTGGTTGCATTACTTTCTAAACGCCCCTCGTATAAAATAAAAAGAAAAAGACTTCACTTCGAATCAATCTCGGATTTCATGATTTTCGTCCCTAAAAAGTAGTGTTCTCTAAAAAGATGGTCTTCACCTCGAATTTGTCTTGAATTTCTGGCGAACCGGGCGAGAGAAAGCTCTAAAAATTGGGACGTATGGTAAGCCTATATATAGGGGGTACATCATATAAAATTACAACCTTCAAAAATCCGCCAGTCCTCAGGTTCCAAGGTTGCTGGTTTTTCGAAGGTCAACTGTACCACATCAAAACCAATCAATTAATTTTACGGTTGTAAAATGTAGTTCTTCTACTATAGCAAAATTGTGCAAGGTTGTTTCTAAGAATTGTGATTTAGACCAAATTTTGTTTAAAAAAATTTTACATATTTTGCACTGTGCGACCAAAAAGCTTGTGTGCTCAACCGTGATTTGTAGCTGCCTAGTAGTAGCTAGATTATTTTTTAAACTAAATTATTCCCAGAACAATAATACGACACCGAAGTCGGAAATTTTTTTGGCAATAATATAGTTTTATAGTGTGGAAACTTTGGCAGAACTGAATGTTTCGCCCTTTAAATAAAATAGGCCTGTGATCAACTTTGTAATTCAAAACGTAAGCGTAATAATATCGTCCCTCGTAGCTGCAAGCCTTTCTGAAGAATATAATATCACTAGTATTCTTTTTAACAATGGAAAATAAAACATAAATATGTTTTCCTTCATTTGAAATTTTAATGGAATAAAAGATCCATTGTTATTTTTCTAAGAGAATAAATTGATTAAATCTTGTTATTTGCTTTTCTAAAGCAGTAAATAATTTTTTATTTCTTTTTCCACCGAAGCAAATTCAAGATAATACGTTTTATATCTTTTAGTGCCTAGGCTACCTTAGGTTGATTCACTTACGTGAGAACTCCTCCCTAAGGTATTTATGCTTGATCTCGCTTCCAGCGAGTTCAGCAGTCCGGCGGTTCCCTTCTAATCCTAGTTAGACTAGTGATGTCAAAATTTTTACTAAATGCCTGTCAAAATTGTACAACTTATAAAAAAATTTTTTATGTGTCACATACATTAGCATATTTCAGATATTATCATAGAATGCAGTACATAGAAACCTAATAAAATGCAGAATACCAATAAAATACTAGTAAAATTCAATTCATAGGCTAGTTTTCAAATAATTTGAATATCTTATTTGTGGATATAACAAACATTTTTTTCTCTTTGTTAATAGAATTAGATTATTATTTGATCCTAATTTTAATAGTGCTTCTAGCTACAATAAATTTATTGCTAATCATGAAATGAATATTAAGAAATAATTTTGCAAATAGCGTGAGAAGATTTTGGATTGACAATTACCATAGTGGCTAATGAGTTATATTTATATTGGCTTTCGTGAATAAATACGGGATCCGTTTGCAAAACATTAGTTATTTGTAAATACGTAAACTAGAGGTAAATAAATTACATATTAGATTTCTAAGTTGTTGGTATTTTAATTATTCTAATAAACTTGGAGCATGAATGATGTTGGGCAAAGCTAAAATGTATGTGCTACAACAAATTTCTACGCGTTTACAAAACTCCACAAACACTTTTGTACCCCTGTTTTAAAATGTTTTTCAACACGTTAAGAACCAAGGTAAATCAATCACTAAACCCATTGGAAATCGTTAAAATAGAGTTAAACATCACCGAAAGCTTAATGTCCTTTCGCTTTTTCCAAACAGACAATAAACAAAACCAACGGCAAAAGAGATCCAACCACTGACTAATAATAATGAAAGCATATGGTGGTAATCTACGCTTTTGTTATTTTCAAATCGTTTTTATCCGTCTCTGCGCCGGCACTACCTGTAGCGGACGATTTTGAAGAAAGATTCAAAGAAGTTTAACACGTAAGCGTCTTTTACAAGAACATTAAGAGCGTCATTTTAAACTTTTTTTTGTGCTGCTTAGGTATGCGATCTCAGAGTCATAAAACTACTTTGATATGTGATCTCATCTGCTTAATGTGATCTCGCTTAATCAACCTAGTTAGGGTTTGGGTGAGATAGAGTTAGGGTTTGGGTGAGAAAGAGTTAGGGTGAGGGTGAGATCACCCTAATCGTAACTCTAATGATATTTTTAAAAAATATTGAAATCACTCTATCCGTAACCGAGGTAAGAATGTGTTAGGGTTAAGATTAGGGCTAGGGTCATATTCTAAAAAATGTTGAGATCACCATAACCCTAACTGAGGTGAGAATGAGTTAGAGTTAGGGTGATCACACCCTCTAATCATATTCTCTCCAATACTAATCATATTTTTAAAAATGTTGAGATCACATAACAAAATAAAACCTTTACTCACTGAGATTGCATACCAAAGTGGCACCCTTTTTTTTATATTTTACCTTTTCACGTTAAAAGTTTTGTAAATTTAGAAGGAAATCGTTCCACAATTCACAAGTTTTAAAAACATCATCTTTTTAAAAACAAAGTAGTCTTATAAAAACATTTTCCAGTAAAGGCTACTTTGTAAAACAAGGATGGAAATGACAAAATAATGTTTACGGACAATTTTCACGTTTTCGTTACATCTGAAGAAGTGAGCAGCAGCTCTAGTAACTACTGGTCACTTTATCAGATGTAATGGAAACGCGAAAACTGTCCGTAAACGTTTTTATTAATCACATTAAAACTCAGTAAACTTTAGTGTACATTTTTTGTTCTTTTCTGATAGATTTCTATAGTTGACACGACTTCCCCTCTTTTTAATCCTTAGACAGTTTTTAGTTTGGCTTTTTTAAAAAATAAATTAAAAAATAAACGATAAAAGTATATTTATTCTCGAATAAAAATGCAAATTAAAAGCAACTGTCAAAGTTATAATGATAATTAATGAATTGTCACTTTTCTTGAAATTTAGCAATGACTGTTTGAAAAAGACGGGACCGTGAAAACAGGTATTTTTAAATGAAGGTTTCTATGCATTTGCCGCAATAATCGCAAAAAATCTTCTCTTTTTAATTCATGTCAAATTTTTTAAAAACTCCTTACAATAAATAAATTGTTTACAAAGTATTAATAATAAATCAATAGAAGTGTAAAGACTATTCAGATCACCGACAAAATTAATCACCAAACCTAACCAAGCTTTTTTTTTCAATTGAAATAATTTTATTAGAAGGATTAACAACATTTTTGATAGTTCTTTTGAACTTAATATATTCTACTGATTCAATAAAAATTCATTGAGTCGCTAACCAACCAAAGGCAACTAATTTATATTTAATTTAGTGCGTAACTTCTAAATATTGATTTATTTCATTTGAATCATTGCATAAAGCCAAAAGAGGTTTTGAGAAAATAGCGATAGTAAAAATAAGTTATATAAATACACTTTTATTTTCAAAACACTTAACTGTGCTATTAGAAAAGCAGTTTGAACCAACAACTGAGGTGACGTTTTGAGAAGCCTTTGAAACGTCAACGCGTTAAAAGCAACGGTTTATTTTGCGTGTTTTTAGTTTGGAATGATTGAAATATCAAATCTTTCTCATTGCTCAGAGATAAGTGGACTTCGATTTGGTCGAAAGAATTTAATAACAGCTAATCTTCATTGAGCACTATTAAGCAGTTTTAAGAATTGTCATTAAGTTTTGAGAAACATTACCAGGACGGCCACACCCCAGGACTTTGGTGAGGCCAGCAAAGGAATTTTTAATCAGATGCTCAATCAATTTGAGTTATTACCCTGTCTCTGAACAAAGTTTGTAATACAAAAATTTACGCCAAGAAACAGGTTTTTTGTTTCGTTCAGAAAAAATGACGTAGGATTAAGGTGATGTCCTTGTTTTTTGGGCTAAAGCAGAAACTTTTTTTTGGAAAAATCGAAATAATGAGACTATTATTTTTTGGTTTCACTTGATGTTGTAGCTTGTGAAAAAAAATCTTTGATAACAGTTTTCAAACCGAAAATTTAGTTAATGATTTAAAAAAAGGTTATAACTATGGTTTCTAAACCTGTTGTGGCCGAAAATTACATTTTTGATCCGAATTCTAGTGGTAGTAGAGATTAATTAAAAAATAACGTTAAAAACAAAGTGAACACAAAAAAAAGTCCTTACTTTGATTGCTCTACCAATTGCGGCCCTTGGTGGATTTATAGACAAAAACTTGGCGTTGGGCAATTATTACAAAACAATATTTTATTACGAAAAATATAGCTATTACGAAACAATATTCTAAAATTTGTGTATGTTTTAATGATACTTTGATATTTAAGTAAGTGGGGAAAGTGAAGAGCCAGGGTAAAGTGACACACTCCTATTTTTGTTTAACAACTACAGTAGATAATGACGGGTGGGCCCATTGTTTGAAATGCTTGGGGTGGTCGCATGACACTTTAGCTAGGTATAAAGGTATGAAAATTTAATTAATAAATTATATCAATAAAGTTCCCACGTACATTGCAAATAAATTTGTAAATTAAGTTCTACAACGCTTCTTGTCCATTAATTTCACAACGTAAATAAATCATTTTGCCAAAAAAGTACAGATTTTTTCCAAAGATTATCGGGGCCCATCTACCAAAGTCAAGTGTGTAAAATGGAACAATATCGATTTTCTTTGATGGTCGTTAATACTTATACTATTTACATGTATATTTTAGAAATATGCCTGAGTCACTTTAAAAGCAAAAACGTTGACCCCTTTCCTCAACTCCTATTTCTTTCGTTTTAATTTCTAATCGAAATACACAGCATATGCAATGCCAAATGCATGTAAGATACAAGTAAGATAAAAACTAATTTTGCTACATTTTGCAGTACAAATGAAACTACAAAATACTTTCAAAATTTATCAGCTTTGACTTAGGTAAGATAGTTACAGTTAACCATTTTAAAGCGCCAATGTATTCTACCAAAAAAATTTAAATATATATTTAAATTTACGCAACATGACAAACAAAATGTTTTAAAATGTAGCAACTAAATAAGGATGTATTATTTTTTTAAACAAAAAACAATTTAAGAGAAACTTGTGTTTCATAAATTGTAATAAATTGTTTTCATAAATTGTTTTTCAATAAACCTATCTGCAAGAGTAAATTTTGGTTGCATTCAAGATCACAAATAACTTTCAAAATAAGTTTGCAGATTGTAAGACCTTTACACTAGCCATGTCAAACCTGCGGCCCGCAAAGTCTTTTGAAGAATTTCCTTACCAGATGCTCAATACGAGATCGAAATATTAATCAATTGAAAACTAGGTTTTATTTACGAAAACGACGCGATTTTTTGGAAGAACTGATTGAATGCTCACCTTATCTTTTTTTTGGAGGGGGAGATTTTCACTTTGATTTTAACGTAAAATTTTTAAAAAGTAGTAAACCTGAGGCACAAATTCTAGAACCTAGTTAGAGAAATTTTAAGATTTTGTATCGAAATTCAGGAAAGACTAAAAAAAAGTCATCACTTTGTTTGCTAATCAGGATTGCGGTCCGCGGCAAATTTTTCGGGTTAAAATTTCGCCGATGCAACCTGCCTAAGCTTAGTAGTAAGTAGTAGTTTGTTTTTATTCGCATCCAAAAGAAACAATTGATAATAATTGAAGACAAAATAGAGCAAAGGTTGCAAATAGGGAGACGGCAGCTTAGCAAAAAAAGCTTAGAATTTGGCATGCCTGTTTCACTACTTTCAGATGTGGAATAGAAGAACCAAATATCAGTATTGATTTGTTTTTTAAATTACGTCATTAATTGAGGCCGTTTTTATAAACCCCTCATTACAGGAAGTAACGTACTTCCTGAATTTGCTCAACAGCAAGTAATTTGATTAACGATTAACGGTAGTTTAAAAAATTTATACAAAAAGATTTGCAATATATATAAGCCTATATAAGCTTTGCAAACTTTTTAAAAAATCAAACCACGTAATCGATTTAACACGAAAAATTTTGATATAATCTAGCGAATTAAGTCGTGGCGCGAAGAAATAATACCATACTTTCTAAAGTCGTGTAAAAAGCGCTTGAAACAATTACTACAGTATGCGATTTCAGTGATTTTAAAAAAGCCAAGTGACTAACTTCTCACAGAGGGATTTTCCATGGTACTTACAAGCTTGGTTCTACTTGCTGCTAATATTGGTTCGTGAAAGACATGTACTTGTTGTTAACTTAGTACAAGTACAGTGACGAGTTGTACTTGGTAGAAGTTGCTGGTAATATTGGTTCGTGAAAGACATGTTATCATTTCATAAATTGCCGGAACCCGAGAGTGATGCATTAAGCTTTGACAGAAACGTAAGAACTTTCAATCTATTTGAAAGTTGATGGTTGTGGAAAATTTAAAAAACTTTAAATCCTGCATACGAGTTAGCGGTACACATCTTTGCAAAAATGACGCTTGGAGAAAGCAGTCAACGAATTGTCGCCAAAAAAAGTGTGCTAGGATCTAGCAGGCCCAAAAACTAAGTTAAAACTCAAAAAGCCTTAAAAAGTTACGATTTAAGAAACGCAAGAAAAGTTCAGTTCATTGACAAGCTGTAATATCCAGATGTACGCGCTTTTCTACAGTCTTCTTCTTCTTCTCCTTTCGGCTATTCCCTTCAGTCAGGGGTGGCCACAGCGTATCATCATTCTCCAAACTTTTCTGTCTTCAACATCCGTCTCCTTTGCACCAACTTCCTCCATATCTTCTTTTACTACATTTAAAAATCTTCTCTTTGGTCTCCCTCTTCTCCTCTTTCCCGGTAACTGCATTTCCATCATCTTTCTTCCTACATACTCTTGGTCTCTCCTCATGACATGTCCATACCACCTCATCCTGCCCTCCCTCATCTTCATTCCTAACCGTTCTACCTTAACGGTACTCCTGATGTGCTCGTTTCTAATCTTGTCTGTTCTTGTCACTCCCATAGCAAACCTCAACATTTTCATCTCTGCGACTTCCATCTCTTCCACTTGTTTCTTTGTGACTACCACTGTCTCAAGTCCATACACCATTGCTGGTCTTACCACTGAACTGTACACTTTTCCTTTTACTCTAGCTGGTAACCTCCTGTCGCAGATTACTCCCGATACTCTTCTCCATCCGTTCCATCCTGCCTGTACTCTCTTCTTTACTTCTCTCTCACAATTGATGCACACAAGTTGACAGCAGTAAAGAGTGTCGTATGAAAGCATTGTGCACCTTATAAGCCATCGTTTCTCAAACCATGGGTCGCCAAGACAAAACGAATGGGTGGAAAAAGTCTTGATTATAATTTTCCTAAAACATTTATATGGACTGTAACAAATAACGATTTGAACATAACGAAGAACTTAAAACAAAGAAAATTAAACGGTTTTCAACAAGAAAAAGCTGGGTGAACACAAAAAGTCTTTACTTGCAAACAAATGCTGATTAAGCTTTGATTACAAGCAAAGAGTTTTTTTTGTCTCAAATAAGTTCCGTCATAAAATTTATTAAGGTCACCATCAATCTTGCAGGTTGAAAAATTGAGAAACGCGAACATAAGCTTTGCAAGCCAAATTCGAACTGATGGCTTAACCACGATTTCTTCTGGCATGTACATCCAAACAACTAGTCCTCGGCGTGCGCGATGCAACATGACGCGTTTTATGGTGCAAAAGTGCATTGATGGGAGCCAGAAACCTTGATTATTGGTAAACCTTGATTATAGTTATTCTGGACGAACACTTGTCATGGAAAGATCACATTCTATCTCTTAAAAAAAAGTTACAAGCACTATTGGTGGTAACTATGAAAATCAAGCCATGTTTAAGTAAAGATTCTCTCCTAATTATATATCATTCTTTATTGATTAGTCACATACGATACTGCATAAACAATTGGTGTTTTGAAAACTCCACTCTAATTAGAAAACTGCAGAGTATATGTAACAGATTTTTAAAAATGACATTTAATCTACAACACAACAATGACGTCACAGAAGTTATGAAAGACGCTCAACTTCTTACAATAAATAATCTATACAACCTAGAAATAGCACAAATGATGTTTAAATATGAAAACAAACAACTTCCACCAGAATTTAATAACTTTTTCACACAAAAATCTTTAAAAATGAAAACCAGAAGCAACAGCCAAATAATATCAAACTGCTTCAGAAATAAAGTAAGTCAGCAATCTCTGAAATTTGTTGGACCTAAACTCTGGAGCAAAATACCTTCAGAGATCAGGCACAGCCATTCAAGCAACACCTTCAGAAAAAAACTCACTCAACACTTGGCACGATTTCCAAATTCTTTGTTAAACTAATGCAAATAGTTTAGTATTAATACCAAACCTACTCAACAATAGAATAACCAACTTTAATCTAGACTACAATTACTGGTAATCTGGTTGATTAGAACGAATATTATTATTGTTAATATTATTATTATTATTAGTATTTTTTTTTTTTTCGGCCGTTGAGCCTTGTCTGGCCTTGTCTTTGTTATTTTTCAGAACACGGGACTTCTATCTGGAGAAACTGCGTCTAATGGAGAAGACTAGACTTGTGGCTACCATCTCAACAGAAAATGTTCAAACAATTCTTTTATGTGTGTGTGTATTTTTATTTTTATTTTTTTTCTTTCGTACCATGTCTCCATGAAATGGTCCTTTTTGACCCGTGACAGGATTTCTTTCGGTGGGTTTGTTTGCCTGTTTGACCCTTTTTGGTCAAAGGCTTGTTGTGCTTCCCACCATATTTTTGCCGCCAACGCAACAATGCCTCAAATACATGGTACGTCTTGCTTTGTCGCGCTTTTCTTTTTTGTCTCCTAGTATGTTTTTCCCTATCTTATAATTCTATTTGTTCTATGTATTTATCTGCTTTTCTATGAAAGGTGTTGCAACCATGCACCATTCTTATAACTACTATATCAAATATTACTGTCTGCATGCTATAACGTTTAACGTTTTGTTGCTTCTTCCTTTTTCTTCTTCTGCTATAGTCCTATATGTTTGTTTATTTCTTTCTGTTTTTCTTGTGGCGGAGCAGAAATAAAAGATACTGATACTGATACTGATACTGATACACTATCCAATCTAACATTAGTAGAAAATGACTTGTATTAGGGAAGAAATTATAAAAATACATTACCATTATGTTAATGCATCCGCGCTTAATATAAGCAGCAGTTTATTGCATCAAAAATTGCTTGGAACGGAATATTCCTAATCAGTTCCCATTATAAAAACTTCGCTTAATGCATCCAATTACCGTTTAATACACCCAATTCACAATCTTTGTGCCATGTACATTGTCAAGAATCTGGATTAGGAACGAATAAACGACAACGGTAAATTAACCGAAGAAACAAGATTTAATCAACGTCATTGCCCTGATTTTTCTGTGTTGTTGGTTGGTAACAAATTAATTAGTACCAATAAAATAAACAAAAAATACCGACTTGTAACAAGTCTGAGAAGAACGCAATTCTACATTATTTCTAAAGTCTTTGTCTAGGTTTGAACTCTAGCCCTATCGCTGCCAAACAAATATGCAAACCACTGTTTTGTTGTTTTGATATTAAATTATCGCGGTATTTTAATCGCTTTGGCAGTTATTTATCCTAAAAAGCTAATAAGGGTTTTTATGTTCTTGGGTTTTTTGTTTGTTTTTGCTATTAAAATTTATCACTACTTGCACAATAATAATTGGACGTTAAACCGAACCAATTGATTGACTAAACTCTTAATACGTATAAACCAAGCTTGATTCCAACTTACCAGCAGTCCTTTGTCGCTGATTATTCGCAAAGGTTGCAAACGAAAACGAAATTGTTCTTGCTTGTAATCATTTAAACTTTGTTCAAAATTATTCGGTAGTTGTTTAAGCCCACGGAGTTGCACTTGATAGCCCTCTGGCATTACAACGTCCAGCCTTGGTTCAAATATCAACTTTTCTTGTTTTTTTATTCTTTTTTTTTCTAGTCCACGAATATTCCGATGATCAGAAAGTGCTTGGTTGTCAATGGAGTCTACCGCTGCCGACAGTTTATGATGTTTTTTAGACACTCTGAAAGACAAAGAACGCAAATTAATAACAAAGTGAAAAATTTTTTTAACAATTAAAATATAAAATGATCAAAGAGTTGTTTTTTTATTAATTTTGAAACTGTTCCAGTAATATTTCAACAAATGCTGGTCTTTTGGCGAAGATTTTTTTGAACTTCAAAAGCCTTACTTATAACCATCTTTAGTGAAAAAAAGCAAAACTTAAATTTTTTTGCAATATGAATTACTTTTAAAACTATGTTTTTCAATTCTCTAAGCCAAACTTTTTCCACGAGTCAAACTGTTCTAAGGTATTAGTTTGTAAAAGATTAATTGCAGTATATTCCATGATGATATCAATAATTTATAAGAGCATGAATTGAGGCTCATGATTTGCAACTACATTTAGGTAGGGTGCTCTGCTTCGGTGCAGAACAATAGTGCGTAGAGAGAAAGAACAACCGTCGCGTCTTTTTTTCGTTTGTTTGAAGAGATATCCACACCGAGTTAGACATACATAGGATTAAAACGGAGCGTACCCCACCCTGCTGTAATTCCGGAATGAGTCACTGGCAGCTATGATATTGTGTTAGCATCAGGTTTTGTAATACAAAAAGTATTAGACTTCGTGCTGCTTGTGGTGCCGAAGTATGGAGCAAGCTGATATAACGTGGTTTGCGGTTTGTTTAGTGCCGTTGTATTTGCGATTCGGTGGAAGAGACAAGATTCCATCTACGTGTGGACGAATGGATGCACCTTATAAGTTTGTTGACAATGGAGTTTAAACTAAGCTGTTTTGGAAATGCCAATCCTATAGAATTGGTGCAGAAATATACGCAAAGCGTGAATGTGCATTGGCAGTACTAAAACCATTACCATCCCAAAGCCATCGACATTCAAAACAGCAATTACCATGCAAAATATATAAACCTTCGAAATATACACGTACAAAATTTAATGCATTTCTTATCTTTTAAAATCTAAGCGTTATATGTATATTGCAATTACAAAAATTCAGTTTGCTGTCTTTTTACCGAATATCAAAAATATTGAGGGGTAATTATTTTCTCATAAGCTGCTAAATACGGAATAAAGGTTTTGCGTACATTAACTGGATTTTTTAAATATTGATTCAGGCAATCTATGAAAATAAATACAAGCCAAACGAATAGTTGCTACTGTTGCGGTTTAAAAGACAGAAAACACCGAGAAAACTGAAAAAAATGAAAAACAATTGATCACATTGCGCAGGCTATCAAGTATCATTTCAATAATGATTTATGCTGAAATATTATCATATCTGAACGAAAATAAAAGAGGGAGACCATAAACGTTTTTTAAATTAAAAAAGTAACGCTGTTTATCCTCAAATCTTTAACTTCGCTTAAAAATATAATACTATACAATAACTATCTTATACAAGTTGCAGACACTAAACTTCAATAACGCTGTCTATTTTACAGTAGCCTTACATAATAAATCTGATCTATGAACTATTATTCTTGTTTGAACAGTTTCGATGTCATACAAAAACAAAAAAAAGTTTTGTTTTTGATTAATACATCACTGAATCTTCCAACAGTAAATATGTGCCTGGCACCGGGGATGCGATGCTAATTGCAATATCGGCCAAGATAAAATTGAAACGTTGTTGCGGGGCGCAAAAAATATTTCGTTTGAATTTGTGCGGGTCGGTTTTCGTCCTTGAAGGCCATTCAGCGATAAAAATAAAGTCATTACTTCAGCTCGATAAACTTTATATCCTTCCCGCCAACAATTTCCCAAAAGACAAACTCAATAACTTTTTTTTAACAAATTTAATTCCAGGGGCCAAACACAAAAAATTCAATATTCAACATCGAAACTCAGCAGTCCAGACGGCAAAGGCATAACATCGAAAAAGTCGCGCGGACTCATATTTCAACCTCTGCTGCACGCTAATAGCTCAAAAAATTAGGCAAGAAGCTGTAATTTCAACCAATCAATTTTCTAGTATAGAGCCTGGATCCATCTAATAATAATCAATCGATATTCAAAAAAGCACCGCCGCAATTCCAATATCATCTTAGTTTTTGAATATTCCTCTAAAAATAATCAAATTGATGTTTGTTACGTCTTTCGTATGGGTGATTTATAATGACCTCTTTGCTGTTTTGAGCTTTTAATGGGCGCCACCCTTATGAACCCATTTAAGAATTTGTCACAGGGGTCGGCAACCTTTTGAATAGCACGGGCCAAAAACCAAATTTATAACGTTATGGCGAGCCAAACTTTTTTCTAGTTACCAAAATCTTTCTTGCATTGATCGAACGTCTCAACTTGTCCTAACACAGTGACAGAAATTTAAAGTGAAGGTTTTTTGATCTTCGCTAATCAGACGTGAAAGGAGCAATGTCACCGCAATTTAAAATGAAGACCTTTTTTGTTCTACACCAGATTTTGTACTTAAAAATGGAGCATTTTTCACCCCTACTCTTACTACATGTAACACAGTTTACTGCCCTATAAGTTTTTCTTAAATTGTATTTGTTACGGCAAAAAATAGAATTGCTAACGAGACGGCGGGCCGTATTCTTTTGATATCTAACTGACATGTCACAGGTCGGATGATTTCGTTTGACGGGCCGTAAGTTGTCGACCCCTGATTTATCATAAAGAGGTTTTGTAGTAGGAACAGAAATTCCTCGGATAGACAAAGCATTAAATTTGTACTTTTCTGCTCGCAAATTCAAGTGTAAGCACACAGAGAGCTATTTGCTTATGACTAAACTATTCCACGTTAATTACACAATAGCAATAATTAGGAATATATTTATTAGGAATAATTAGGAATATAATTAATAACTATAATAGCTATAATTAGGAAGGCAGAAACACGCCCAGACATTACTGCATTCACAAAAAAGTTCATAATAGAAACAGTTTCAAGACGAAATCGAGCTAGATGTATCACAGTACTTCATATGAAAAAAACCGCTGAAACAAACTGCGTTAAGTTTTTTATTGGTTAAAATTTTATTTCCGTAAATTAAAACTTTAAGAAAAAGGGTTTTCTATTATAAAATCGGTGATGCCGATAAATTTTAAAGTTAGGAAGTTTTCTTGTAGTTACCTTATTCTGCAAACTCAAAAAAGGAATTTTTTAAAAAATATTTCAAAGTCAAAAATACAAATCTATTTAAAATCTAGGATCATGTCCCTTTTTTCCCATTGTATTTTCAAGGCCTTTTTCCCCCACAGATCTCACGCTCTGGTTGTCTACCTACATGAACAAGTGCATAAATTTCCCCACGTGGGGAAAAAAAAGGGACTTGATCCAAAATCTATTCAAACTAACAGCTAAATGTGTCACATTAAAAGTGAAAAAAAATTAAATGCCTGTATTTTTATTTTTTTCTTTTAAATCTAGAAAAAAAAGTTCGCATTGAAGCAATAATTTATGCTTCTATTTCATTACGATTTGATTGTCTATTGTGCGAATTGAGCTACTCAAGCTTTACCATTGCAATTCGTGCAGTTGCTTCGACATTACGTCAGCTCTTTAACTTAAACATACAAATAAGAAGACGGAATTGCGTTGTTTGCCTGTAATCGCCAGAAGATGACATCACGCCTGATTGAAAATACGCATACAAATATATCTGTTGAATGTACTTCCCGTTCCTGCCTTCACTTTGCAGTCCTCGTCATAAAACGGCCATAATAATAAAACGTAAGCAGTTAAAGCTGCGCCACTTTCTGTGGAATACATTTTCTTTTCGCTCTCAATGGCGAAATCTTATCTTAAAGACAGTTCCAAATCGAAATGTTTGCGATTTCGAGCCACTTATTTTGCGTCGAAGCACGTCACAAATACGCCCGACAGAAACTGACTTATGAAGTTATGAACCTCCAGCGCAGAGCAATTTGCAATAAAGCGTAAACGTGAGGAACAGCACAAGTAAGGCATGCTGGAAAACAACATAATTTTTCAAAGTTGTAACCAGGTAATGCGGTACATTTTGGATTTAAACTGGACCTCAAACCCCACTTAAAACAACTACGTCTAAAGCCGGCATCAACCAGAAATAACATCAAATGATGAATTTACGAAATAAATCAAAACGCAGGCAGACCTAAAAATTTAAGAATAAGTAGGCCCAAATTCCGGTTCGAATCGGGCCAGAATTATTTTGGAAACTTTGTCAAACACTTAGATTTAGAATAACACAAAAATTCCAGTCCACTTACAACAACACAAAGCAGTTTTAAATGGAAACTTTTATTTAAACAATTTTCTTATTCTTTGAATCAATGGTGGGTAACTTTTAACACAATTTGTTCACAAATGAAATGTAAGGTTTAACGGGGACCGAACTACCAATGAACACCGCTTTACACTTTCACCTTTTAACAGAAAATCACATCGCAGACTGTGGCGGCACTGAACAGAGTATAACGGAGTTCGTCTTTTTGCTTCCCCTAGGGCACGAGTGATCAAGCGCTGTATCAATGTAGCCATATAGTAATTGCGTTTAACGAGGCAAACTTCCAACATGACGAACACTTGCATAGCTTTATTTGAGAAAAATAGCTGAAACAAAAAGAGCCACAAAAAGTGTGAAGCGTCAAACGGCGACCACCCATGCACAAGCTGATAATAGTAATGGGGGATGCACAATCTGATAAGACTTCCAAAGGAATCATGTAGGGCGGTAGGTCAACGATCAGCTTAGCTTCAATTAAGAAAGTTTGTCTATTACCCAAACTAACCTATTGAACGTAAGTGAAAACCTTTTGGTTTGAATAAGCGGGAATTGAAATCGTTTAACTGTATTGAGAAAAACTTTAGCCGGCGCTGTCTTAAATAAGGAAACACAAACAAAATATGCACTTGAAGAAAAATCTAAAAAAATTGTTTTCAATATCGTTTGCCCCTTATCACAACAAAATGGTGTTTTGTTTAGAACAGGCGGCAATAAAATAAGGCGCGCTAACTAAATGTTGCTATAAAGTAGTTAGTGGTAAAACGTACCATCAAAATATAAATATGAGCTTAACGGAAATAGTTAATCTAGTTTGAAAAGGAATTTTTTGAAACTGTAATCTGCTTAAAACGTTATTTTGTTTTCTCCTAGATTCGCATTTTTTAAGGCTAAAAAAGAATATTTCTGTTTCGTCTCCTGCGTTTCTAACTGATATCAGTGTGAAATTTGATAAATGAGTAAACCTAAAGCGTTCCATCAAGTCTGGGATTTCTCACTAAGCGTAGAGTACCTGCCAAAGAATAAGTATTGCTAAGTTGAATAATGAAGAAGAAATTACGACGGGGCTTATAGTTAGCTGGCAATAGCTTGATTAATGAAAAATGCTTGTACATTTCATTTAGAGCAACTCTAAAACGAAGCTTTTCCTTTTATATTCAGTACTGTCAAGCATTTTTTACCTTGCTTGCAAATATGAAAACAAAAAACAGTTGTATAAATGGATATGCTGTATAAAAGTTGAAGAGCAACAAGACAAATGCAAACTAAAAATGGAGAACTTGAACAGCATGCTTAAAAACAAGAAATAAAGTACACAGCTAAAAAAGTCAGATCAAATCGCTATAAATCTAAAAGCACAACTTACCTTGTTGGATATGATTTAAACGTACGCAAAAGATTTGTGATTGAAAGCAAAAAAACAGCCACCAAGATAATTTTAAAAATATTTTTGCTGTACGCATATCGTAGCAGGTTCATTACTATGTTTGTACCGAGTATTAATTACTTTCTTCTCCGCTTCACTTAGATTTACCGACAGCATTCTGTGTTATAAAACTCATGTGATAACAGATCCATCCTGCAAAATTTTAAAAAAATCAAATTTTTACAGAAAAAATTCAATAAATTTTGGTTTTAGAACGGTTTCGCATATAAACTAAGAAATTTTAAAATATTCCATAAAGATTCTACACAAAATAAAAAGATAATAAAAAGTTACACTTTTTGTGACGAAGAGCAACCAAGTTAAGAAAGATACATAAAAAAATATTGGACACAAGCAACAACTGAAAACAAAAAACATTGTTGTGCGTATACGAGTATTATTTTAGTCTCTGCTTGGCTGTGTAAGCAAGAAGCTCTGAAATTCGGACATACTTTATCTTTAAAACACTAAAAAATCTAAATAAAAATTTCAATCGGACAGCAATATCTGGGCATTTTCGGAGGCAGGTTGGGGGTAATTGCTTGATCGTTCCAAGCGCCTTCAAGCTTTCCTGCGGGTCAGAATAGATAACTGTACAGATGAAAAAAAATGTCGCTGTTTTCTTATTTGTAATTGCTGTTTCAATATCTATTCGGAAACGTATTCACTTGATCGCAAATAAAAAATAAATGAATGAACGAATAAATGAGTATTATGGTACTAACAAAATCAATTTTTTTAGATCTTAATTCAAGCAGGATTCATAATTAAACCAGCCATATTAATATCGAAATTATTTTCAATCAGTGAAAACAAACTTGCTATAACTCATTCTGTCTCTCTAAGTTAAACTCTCCAAAAAACTATTAACCATTGAAGCAATTAAGCTTACATAAAATTTCGAATTGCATGAAACGCGTCAAAGAATTAAAAAAGGACGCGATTGCTCACATGCACGTGATTGCATTTCGAGTGAAAAATCAAAAACTACAAGCAAGAACGTGTCAGAAGATTCTAAGAAAAAAACTATAGTTTAGTTTTTTCATCCATCTTTTACGAAGTACGCAATCTGTGTTTTAAATCGCACAAAAACTTTAACCCTCTCTGGTCAAACGCACGATAAGAAGGTAATCTTGCGGTTTCAAAAATGTTGTCGTATATATAAACTATAGTAATCGTCATGCACTGGTATGATAGCAGACGTTCTTTTCATGGCTCAGGGGCGCAAATCTTGTTTATGAACCTTAACATTCAGAAGAAACAAAACCAAAAACCAAAAATTCGTCAAAATCTAGTTCCTGGGGAAAATCAATTATTTAATTTTGTCCTTCAAGCATATGCAGCAATATGTTTATCACCAACAAGTTGTTACTGACAAATCAAAAATATTTTGAATATTTTAACATTTAACCAGATCAACATATTGGCATTGTGGCTTGGAGGTTGTTTGAGTTTAATTTTTGCTAAGGCCAAAATTGAAAATCTTGTCAACGTCTGGCCATCTTAGAAATTATTCCAGGTGAGCGCAGGGTTTCATAGTTTTTGGGTAGAAAAAAATATTTCTGTAAACATTTTAAAAAGTGGTAATTAGCTGTTGAGGGGCAAAACTTACTATAAGTTTATTGTAAAAAAAGGAAAAAACAAAGCTTTTCATAAAAGCGTATGTTAAAGTAAAGCCAGGAATAAGCAATTATTTACTTGTATTTGCGTTGAGTTTGGTTAATTCTTATTCTACTTTTAATGCATTACAGTTAACACTTATCCGACTATTAACAAATACCACTTTCAAAAAAATTACAAATCTAAATTTCAGCCGAAATGATATAAAAAGAGGTTAAGAGTGTACGTATTCTGATGCATGGGCGCTGAATTCTGATTCGACTGCTGCGATTCATTAAATTTTAAGATTTTTATTGAAAGCTTCTGCTTACTGGCTGTTATTAGTTGGTCAAAAATAGCAACTTTTTAAACAATCATTTTCTTGGACGATGTTACAAAAAGATTCTCACTTGACAAAAACAACCGGAGCCAGTTAGTAGTAGCTTTACGACAATAGCTAATATAATTATATTCATGTACATTTGTAATACTTTCTTCAAGGACTTTTTACTTTTAATATAATTTAGTTACTTATTCAACTAAACCTTCTATAGTCACTACCAAACGTTTTTTGAACAGCAATAAGGATTTCTAAAGCTTCACCACAGTTTGAGTAATGTGCTATTGAACGAATCTTTTTTCTTATTCGCGGTTGCCATTCAATCTAAACTCTTTTTCGTACGCACCAATTTAAAGCGCTTTAACTTTTATCTAGTCTAATAAACGCTGTCTAAAGCAAAAAGCAAGCCATTAACTTTTTAATGATACGGTCCTATGTTCTTCCTGTCACTCCTGCATATCGTTGGCATAAAAAATATAGCCTTTGTCGATGTCGGCAAGTTCTGGTTGCAACATACCTTGTAAAGTTATTTTTTAAAGTTTTTCGTAAACTCATTTTAGGTGTACTTATTATCTCCGTTAGGTTTTAATGGTTACAACCACTTGGGAAAGAGTTGTCAGTTTAGCGGAAAAATTAAAAAAGCATATACGAAGGCCAGAAAGGAAAGTCCTGACATATTTAGTTTTTTGTAAGACTTGGTAATTTTGATTTGATTAAAACAATTGTTAAATTTACGGTAGAATTATTTTGCCTCAATGATTGAAATCGTGTGGTAGTACTTGTCAAGAGGCGTCGCAAGCTGCCCTTCAAATGAAACTTTATAAATATTATTTCAAGCAAGGGCGTCAGCAGAAAATTTTGCTGTAGAAATTCAAATAAAATGCCAAATTAAAAAAAAAATTATTGCAAAGTCACACAACAACGAGGGTATACGCTTTATCGGCAAAGTCAATCTAACACAAAACTGATTAACTTATAGTTTTTTAAAATTCGCCAAAAACGATTATTTGACAGTGCTTATGATGTAGAACAGGGGTCGCCCTGCTCTATTTTGTGGCCCACGAATCGACAAATCAGAGTGTGAATTAGAGTGAAGACTTTTTTTAGAGAACACTTATAATTATTTGAAAAATTGTCTGGTTTGCGTAGAATGGGAGTGCGAAAATATGACCCACAGCACCAAATGAGTTTGACACCCCTGATGTAAAATAAGGGGTACTGGCTAAGTATGCAGTCGAAGTATCGGTCTATTATCTGTCAAAAAGCCTGTTGGTTAAGTATGCAGTCTATTATCAGTCAAAAAGCCTGTTGGTTAAGTATGCAGTCTACTAACAACTTACTAAATCAAATAATAGACCGCATAAGAATTGTAGACTCCATACTCAACCAGATGGTAGACCGCATACGCCAGGTAGACTGCATATTTAACCACTACCGAACAAGGCTACTTAACCTGCGACCCGCGAAGTCTTGCAGTACCACTAGTGATGGCTTTAGTACGGAGCGAACGCAGCAATCGCACCGCCTCCCAAACAACGTCAAAACGTGGCCCCGTTAAAAAAACGTCAGAACGTTGCTCTATTTCTTCACACTAGCACATGACTGTGCCCTTCCGCCTGTCTGCAACTTAACTTTAGCACTAAAGTACGGATAATGTACTCGATTGAAACCGATGACCTTTATTTTTAGAGATCACTATACGAGGTGTGACAAAAAAAAACCGGACTGTTGTTATAAAAATTTTAATACAACATATTTTGATAATTTATAAATTGTCCCCTGCACTCATCCTCCAAGTCAATACACTTTTGAATTCAATCCTGCCACCCACGGAAGCACTTGGTAAAATCCTCTTGTTTGAGTTTCTTCAGCTTCCTCGTCACTGAGGCCTTGACTCACTCAGAGACGAGAAATGAGTTCCTTTCATTACAGCCTTCAGCCTGGGAAAAAGCCTAAAGTCACAAGGCGCTAAATCTGGGGAATAGGGAGGGTGGTCAAGAGCTGTTATTTGTTTTTTGACCAAGAGCTGCCTCACACGAATTGCCTTGTGTGCGGGTGCGTCGTCATGGTGGAGAAGCCATGACTTGTCACTCCACAGTTTCCGCCTGCTACGTCGAACTCGGTTATCGAGGCAAATGAGAACTTGCTGGTAGAAGTGCTGATTTACTGTTTCACCCTCAGGCACAAATTCATGATGAACCATACCCTTCTGATCGAAAAAAGCAATCAGCACGACCTTGATTTTTGATTTTGACATGCACGCCTTCTTGGGTCTGGGTGATCCTGCAGTCTTCCACTGCATGCTTGCTTCTTTGTTTCAGAATCGTATTGGAAAACCTAAGTTTTATCTCCTGTGATGATTTGCCTAAGAATATCTGGATCGTCTTTAATTTTCTCCAGCATGTCTTCATAAAATTTGACTCGGTTCTGCTTCTGATCTTCCGACAAAATCTTGCACACTATTTTGGCACACACCTTTCGCATCCCCAGATCATGCCGCAAGATCGTCTGCACTAATTCTCTGTTTAAGCTCAGTTCATCTGATATCATTCGTACTGTCAACCTGCGATCACTTCGCATCAGCTGCTTCACTCTAATGATGTTTTCATCTGTCCTCGTAGTGGAAGGTCGTCCCGTCTTGGGATCATCTTCCACTTCCTCGCGGCCTTTCTCAAAACGTTTGTGCTATTCAAAGATTTGCGTCCTCAACATCACATCTTTAACATAAACCTCTTTAAGAAGTTTAAAACACTCAGTTGGGTCTTTCTCAGTTTCACCAAAAACTTCAAGTTGATTCGTTGTTCCATTGTTGAGCTACTAACGATTTCGTAACAAACAACAGCACGGAGTACAAACAAACGCGACGCAAAGTAACAAAATTGTGACAAAGGCTTCTAACACTATTTTACATAAAAGCCTGAAACACAAAAACGAAATGACTTACGTAAAAGAAATTGCAACACAATAGAGTTAAGAAGTTGTGTTTGACGGTGAGCAAGTGGCTTGCCGATTGGCATTGTGCCAAGGGCGTGGTTGATACAGTCCGGTTTTTTTGTCATATCTCGTATTTTTAGGACGAAAAAAAGTTGACACACTAAGAAGTGGCATCCTCTTTTTTCTTGCACCAGGGCCCCCTTTTTTAAGGCTATCACTGAGTACCACTGAAACAAATATAGAGTTGTGCAAAAAATTTGAAATAAAATCATTTTTGGCCCAAAAGAGGTTTTTCGCATTAGTTTGTAAAAAAACACACAGAATAAAAATGATGACTTTTTTTTTGTCTATAACAAAATTTGTGGTAACATATTCGGTTGAAAATATGGTTAATTAAAAATAAACAGATTAAAATTAAAGTGAGA
Organism: Diplosoma virens; assembly: GCA_963680785.1. Taxonomy (NCBI): domain Eukaryota; kingdom Metazoa; phylum Chordata; class Ascidiacea; order Aplousobranchia; family Didemnidae; genus Diplosoma; species Diplosoma virens. Next base: position 20,551,258 of record OY796886.1, on the reverse strand, counting down.
CAAAAAAATTATCACTTTGATTTCTTGCATATTCTTGATTTTTTGATTTCTTACATGCACAAATGCATATTCTTGCTTGAGTAACCAGCTGGTCGTCCAAATAAACTTTAAAAAAATAGGCAATTTTTAAAAAGTTTGAAGCTTTATTTTAAAAAATTGATTCTTTTAAATACTCGTACAAAGAGTTGTCAGTCAGGACAAAAACACTAAACAGATTAAAATTTAATTAAAAACAAATAATAATAGTAATCAAAGCAAATCAACAAAAAATATTCATTGGGCAACTGCAAAATTAAAATAATTTAAAAAATAGCTCAATTTGAAACTTTTTATATCTGGCAAATATGCCTGAGTAGGTAGTGAAATTGTTATTTTTTTGAGAGGGCCGGAGAAAAAACAAATTTATTTTAGAATTTTTGCAAAATCAAAAGTTTTTAGTAGAAATTATTTGACTGGGCTATATTTTCATGGTTTGTTTCATTTTGTGCGTTTTAACCAGCAAAGCGTACTTTACTGCAACTAGTCACGTTATATCGTTGATTTGGCAGCATTTATAATACATTCTAATTTTAAACACGAAAAAAAGGGTCTTTTCAAAAAATCTCCGATTTTTGTTCGTGAAACTAACCCGGATGCCCTTACGGTTACTATTGCTTCTTGAGAGATCCTTTTCTCTTGTTTTCTCTTCTTTATTTCCTCCTGGTGCTGAAAAGCTGCACCGAAAAATTGCTGACGGTGACTTCTTGAAAAGACCCTATAAGAATACATTTTTCTAGATTCTATGACAGTATAACTTAAACATTTGCGAATCGCCTTAGATTTACCGATTAAATAATCATTTATCATTTATTAATATTCAAACCAGTATTCCTATGCAAGTAATATTTAGTTAACAAAACTATTTTTATACCACTATATTTTCCGCCTTTCTCTTTTTTTGTTTTGATTTCGCCTACCAGTTTTTTTAATAGAAAGCCTTTCAAAAATTTTTTTCAAAATTTTTCTATATTCTAGTTCAAGGTTTTCAACTTTCATTTCTTTATTTTTTCATTTAAGTAGAATAGTATTTAAATAAGAATAGTACATTTTAAATAAGATAACTGCAGATAACCAGTAGTTAAATTTATTTATAAATACAAGGGGGTGCAAAAGTAGGTATACAGTAATAAAAAAAGGGAAAATACGTAGATTATGTACTGCATTTACTAAAAAAACAAATGAATGTTGCTTAAATAGGCAACAAGAAGCACAAATCCCTAACAACCCTAATCCCTCAAGTACTCGAATTGCTTGCCATCAGCATTCACGCACTGTTGTAGTCGAGAACTGTCATCAAACTCATCTCCAGTCACTATTCGCTGCAAAAAGGTTTTGTCACTATGGCAATACTCCAGAAGTTCAGAACAAGCTTCTAGACGGGATTGTTTATGAGCCTCTGTGAGCTGCCTTGGGACCCACCTTGTACACACATTTGAATACCCCAGGGGAGTGGCGGCTCGTATTAAAGAGCTGCAGAGCTGCAGCACCCCCAAAATTTTTCATTTTTTTGAAATTTTCAAAAAATATTTTTTAAAATTTTTCTAAGTTTTTTGAAAAAAAATTTAAAAAAATTAAGTTTTTTCTTGTATTTTTAAATAAATTTTAAGAATTTTCTATTTTTAACATTTCTTTGGAAACTCTGCTGGAGCTGCAGCTTAGTGATGTCAACCAGAGATGAGCATGGACTGGTGTCGGAGTCGGACTGGAGCCGGAGTATGGCATATTTTGTCGGAGTTGGACTGGAGCTGGAGTCAGTTTTTGCTAATTTGTAATGGAGTCGGACTGGAGTCGGAGTCTATCTTTTAAAAATCAATTAATTTCAAATATTAAAAGAAACATTTTTATATCATAAAATGTTTTTTTGATTTTCAAAATATTTTATTCCTGGCATTTATTTTGAGTTTATTGCTCATACCCGACACTTGCGGTTAGTTCTTTATTTATGACTTAAAATTGACATGTAAAATAATCGCGATTGTTCAAGCAAATCCCGGCCTAAACTAACCTTAAGCGAAACGCTTGCCTTTACATGAGTTCCTTTAAATGAGTCGGTATCACCCTGTCTAATACACTGGTGGCTGGTATTATATTAGTTTTTATTGTACGTATATGTATTTGTAGCCTGCATAAAGATTGCCTTGTTACCAAAATAATCGTATAAATGCAAAGATTTTTTCCCATGGTCTTTACTATCATATGATTTTTTTTAATGTTAATTTTAGGCTAGTGCAAATTTACTTGTATACTTGTGTGATATTTGCCGATGTTAAGTTTAAGCTGCTAAGTTCAATCTAAGATAGGCTGGCCATTTTTTCGAAATGCAAAAACGGGACGCTTATAGCAAACTGCCAACACTATGTAAGTACAGTGAATCACACTATGTAAGTACAGTAAAGTACTGTATATTTTAGATACAATGAAATTGATCTTTTTTGGCAAATCACCAGTTAGAGCAGCCCGATGGTACTAAACACACAATAAGAAAACGAATTACGGTTGATCAACAAATCAAATAATCATTGATATTTATCTGTACCTATCACCTTTTTTAATAGCACAACGTTTGATTTTATGTTCTCATAAAATTCGGTACATGTCAAATCAATGTTACTTTTGCACACGAGGAGAGCTCTGACATTTTTTTCGTGCATACTGCTTCTGTCATCAGACCACATATTTTTCATTATTGAAAAAATTCTTTCAACCGGAGCTGATGTTCCTGGTAAGCAAAATACAAACTCGACCAGTTTCTGAAAGTTTGAAATGGGAATGTCTTTATCCTTGAAAGCCTGAAGCAATTGGGTCCAGTTTTGCTCATAAGATATGGTTGTATTTTTCCATCTCTCTTTTCTATCGCTTGCAGAGATGTAGTTTTTCACCAGAACGTGCTCGTTGAAAAGAGCGTCAATATCGATTATTTGCTTCGCAAACATGGAGTTGATCTTTTCCGCTGATGCACATACAGGTTGCCAGGATAGATCTTCACTTGAGTTTAGCCAAAGATGAGGTGTCACACCTTCTTAGGCATGTCGATAAACATCCAGGTATGATTCACATTTTTTGTAAAAGCATATAGTTTGATTAAGAAAGAAGTTTGCATTCACTTCTCCATTTTTTTGAAGCTTTTCCAATATACACTTTGCTTGGTGTGGAACAAAATTATTAACTCTTTTTTCGTGTAGGTTTAATTTCAATTCTGTAAGAATAATCGCCACATCCACAGCACTTGTCTTTTGTCTCTCCAACTTTAATATTGTTTCGTTAAAGTACTTCAACTGTCCATAAACGAACCACAGATAGAGTTCTTGGGTTGGATTCTCAAAGCATTGGCGAATTATAGTTGGACAATGTTCTTGTGAATTAAAGTAGCTTTTCAATGCTTCAAACAACTCAAGAACCCTCCCCAAAGCGGGTAGCAACGACAAAAATCTGGTATTGCCGTGCTGCAAAAGTCGTTGGTACTCAACATCAGCAAAATCGCAAAACTCTTTAAGTTCGGAAACCCGAACAGTGTAAATATGAAAGAATTTGTAAATTTTTACGACAAGGCTTTCTACGCATACTGGCAAAGTATTCACAGCATGCTGAAGGCAGTTGTGTACGATGTGAATTGTACATCCGATGCCTACAAGGTCTCGTTTAATGTTATCCTTAACTTTATAGAATACATTATTATGTCCTCTTCTATTAACACCGCCAAAGTTAGTGTTGCAATTGTCCGCACAAAATCCAATCAATTTATCTTTTAGTTTTGTTTGGTCTAGAACTGAAAGCAGGTATTCACTTAATATTTCAGCTGTTTCTCCGGGAACCGATTTAAATTCTAAAAGTTTTACCTTAACGCCACTTTCTGGTAAAAAGTAGCGAACCACAATCGGCACAAGTTTCACTTCTTTCATGTTCGACGCATCAATTGACACAGTGACAAAGTTAATTTGATCTAACTCTTGGTAAAGTTCATCAATACACGTCGGGGCAATGACCTTAACAACTATAGCTTCACACTTAGTTTTCCCTAATGAGAATTTACGTTCAAACAGTTTTGAGACCAACTTGGATGTACAATCAGAACTTCTGAAACTTTGCCCGTGAGTAGCAGTATGATAAGCAAAAGTTGCTTCTTTAGCAGCCAAAGCTAGGGTAGCAACGGAGGCGGAGCCAACATCTTTAAAAAAAGAAGTCACTCGAGATGAGGAAGCAGCTGCTTCAACAGCGACTTTGTGCTTTTTGCTCCCTAAATGATTATTAACGTCTGCACGTCCATCATGGACTATTGAAAATACAGAACCACAATGATTGCACAGCACTTTACCATTTCCAGTGTCTTTCAGATAAGGAAATTCTTGCTTCAGCTCATTTGTAAACTTACATTTTCTTTTGGGCATAATGTCTTAATAATAATGCTAAAAATTAATCTTGTTACTGTTACGTTATGCGGTTACATCAACTTCTGTCAACTTTTACCGAAATCCCGCGGTCAATTTGCTTGCTTCGTCTAGCTAAAGTTTTTAATGACAAAAAACAGCTAAACAGCTCTGTAGCGTCTCCTTACAGCTCTGTACATTTCTCCTTAAGCCGACGCTGCTTTAACCATCCTGCAACTGCGTGAAGTAATGCTAACCTATCTGTAGTGTAGACACTCAATCTGTGACGTCACAAAGCTAGGAATTTGTGCCTTGCTGTTAATACAGTATAACAAATGGCTCGTTTGTGTATCGTTGACATACTGTATTAACAAAAGCAAATTTTGAATCAAAAATTCCGGGACAAAGTGGTAAACTGGGCGGGACACCGGGACCAAGGCCTAAAAACGGGACGTACTGTTGAAGAAGAAGATGCTAGTACCACTATTTTCATTTTTTCGAATGACCTTGGTATGTGGCCGAAAAGATTGAGCGAGATTGATTGTGAGTACTGGATTGAAACGGGAAATAGGGATTGCCAACATTCTAACAGCAATTTTTCTAAATCAACACGATTTTACGAAGGCGAAACGACTCCTAGAAGCTGCCGCAATTCTTACTTCTAAACTATTCGTAGACTCACAAAAAAGCAATATGCAAGAAATTGGTTATGGGGTCATTCCATGACAAATCGCCATAGGCGTTTAACCACTACATCTCCGATTTTGATAAAAATTTGGTGTATGTGGTTATCTTATAGCCAAAACCCGCTGGTGCAAATATTACGTTTCTACGACTAATACTTTTTGAGTTATAGGGGGGCAAAGTTTTGGGGGAGCAAAAAAATCCTTTTCAAAAAACGCTTATATCTTCTTCAAGATATGTTTAAATTATAACATGTTATATATAATTGAAATCATAAAAGAACAAGGAATTAAAATATAATATCAAACATTTTATAAACATTAATATAAAAAAGTTATTTATTTTTAAAAAACATTTTTCCCCGCCACCCCCCCAAGAATTCTGAAAACCCAAAAAAAATTTCTTGAAAAAAAATTTTGATTCATAAGCCTTAAAAATATGCAATAAAAACAATGGGTATAGACCGTTTATTATGCTTAACACTCAATACAAATGATTCACTAAAGCAATTTTTAGGAAAAATTTTACTTAATTTAATGGATTTTTTAAAAAAATTTATCCATTAAGTTATTATCTCAGTCCTAAAACACATAAATATGGCAATACTTTTGAACAGCATTCACTTTTTATTGCATTAATAGACCTAGTTGCTAAACTTGAGATTAAATGATGTTAGGTCTACTTAAATATAGAACCGATGTCCCCCTCATTTTGCTAAAAATACAATGTTGTTGATCGGCATCGGCTTCATTTTAAAGCAGGGAGTTGCAAAAGTAACTTTAATGTTTAGTAGGTATTTAATTCATAATAAGTATGATTTTTAAACATTTTGTATTTAGCAACCATCTGTGATAAACTACTATCTACTCGTAGTTTTAACAACACAACTTTACATGCTCTTTGTTTTTAGATCTAAGCAAAGCTTTTGACACTATTAATCATGATCATGATATATCAATAGAAAAAATTTAATATCTAGTTTAGATTAAGAGGCAAGGTCGTATTTATCATAAAATCATACCTAAGTAATAGAATTCAATGTACAAAAATAAAAAATGTTTCATCTGATTTGACTACACTTAAATGTGGAGTACCACAGGGTTAAATTCTTGGACCCTGTTATTCCTACTCTAAATAAATGATCTTTCAAATGTATCTAATATGAAGACTACTCTATTTGATATCTGTGCAAAATAATGTTAATAAAGAATTGTTTGTAATAGATGTATGGTTGAAGTGAAATAAACTATTATCAAACTACTCTAAAACCTATTTTGTACCATTCAGTAACAAAAGAAAAATTTTACTGATTCCTTTGATATTACCATCAGTGGTCATTTTATTGAAAGAAAATGTAGTTTGAAGTACCTTGGGGTAACTTGAAATGAGCACTTAAACTTTCTAAAGTTTGTGGCATAGTACTCAGACACTGTGCTAGCCTAGTGACATTAAAAACTATCTATTTTACATTATTTTAATCGGACGTCTAAAACTCTGTATTGAATTGGAGAAGAGCTAATAAATCAATGCTGGCTCCTATTCAGGTCCATCAAAATACGTTCATTCGTTCTTGTTTATTTTTACCAAAATCAACGAATATAAATTATTTCTTTCATAAATTTAATGTCCTAAAAAAAACAATGTGATTAAATTTACTTATGCAAAGTTCATGTTTAAGTATATGCATAATATGCTTCCTAAAACTTTTTTGGATTACTTTCAATGAACATTCAATGAACAAATTCATAATTATAATACTCACCACATAAAAAATTGATTCGTTTTTACCAGGGATGCGGAGTTAGCAATAAAATCTATGGCTCCAGCTCCGGGATTTTAAAATGACTGGCTCTGGCTCAGCTCCAGCTCTAGACTCTAAAACTTCTTCCCACTCCAGGCTCTGGCTCCAGCTCCACACCCCTACCTTAAACTGTTCATTTATGTGTGCTAGGATCAAATTCAATACTTTATTTTTTCTTTTATTTTCTACATTTTTATCCTTCTGACTCGCAGGAAAGCGACGGAGGTGCTATACATAGGGTAGGCAATTACCCCGACCTGCTTCCGGAGATGCCAAGATATTGCTGTACGCGTAATTTAATAGAGATATTACCGCAATTTAGAACTGCTTGCCAAGACCACCAAGCAGGGAAAAGTGCCGTAAAGTGTCTTTCCCAAGAACAGAACAGAATGGCACAAGTGGGTTTTGAACCAATACCATGTTAATCATCAGCCTGGTGCTTTAACCATTTGACCACGCTGCCTACTTGACTTTATTTAGAAATGTTTCACTCTAAAAGTGACCATGACTCTTAAAAGTCGCCAGCGTGGTCAAGTGGTTAAAGCACCGGACTGATGATCAACATGGTCTCGGTTCAAAACCCACTTGTGCCATTCTGTTGTGTCCTTGGGAAAGACACTTTACAGCACTTTCCCCTGCTTGGTGGTCTTGGCAAGCAGTTCTAAATTACAGTAATATCTCTACTAAATTACTAGCGGACAGCAATATCTTGGCATCTCCGGAAGCAGGTCGGGGTAATTGCTTACTGTGAAAGTGTATTTCATGCCTCTCTGGGAGGCAGAACATTAACCAACTCAAGCAAAGGATAATAGCACTATATATTTCTGATTTACCAAATATACTAGAGGCAACTCTAAAACATAATATTTAATTTGAATAAAAAGATTTAGCTGTGTACTTTTAATTCAATACAAAGCTGGAACTTAAGCTGGTGCAACTTTACTGATTCCAAGCCTTTCAAAATATCAGGCTCCATCTCCAACATATTAAAAAATTGCCTCCAGTTTAATTTTTTAAAAATATGTAGCTCCAGCTTCACATTTTTAAAATATGTGACTTCGACTCTGACCCCACTTTTTTAAAATATGTGGCTCTGGCTCCAGCTCCAGCTCCAGACCCTAAAATTTTTTCCTGTTCCAGGCTCCGGGTCCACACCCCTGGTTTTTAACTGTATGTATCTTCTAATTTTACTAAAAGATGTTAAATTTTAATGGTTTAAAGATATGGTCTAAAATTCCTGAAAACATTAACGAAAACTCATTTCATAATTTTAAAAAATTGTATGTATTTGAATAGTTTTAAATTGTGTCGGTATGTTGTAATTTGCAACAATTTGTAAATTGTAATGTTTTTGAATTGTTTTCATTTTTATCAGTATATTTTTTCATGACCTGACAGTTGATCGAACGACACTTGATCAAACGACACTTGATTGAAACATCACTTGATCGAAATGACATTTAATCGAATAAGAAAAATTAAAATTTACAACTTTGAATCTGTCTTAATTTTTCGTCCCAAAACCATAGTGATCACTAAAAAAAAACTATAACTTTTTACTTTGACTCTGTCCCGGTTTTGTCAATTTTTTGTCCCAAAAAAATAGTAATCTCTAAAAAAAAGATTTTCCCTTTCAGTCTGTCTCTTATTTCTGTAAGGGTCTGCAAGGGTGGGGCCATCATAAAATGCCCCCCCTAAATAACTGACTACAATGTAAATTGAATACAAAGGAATGGCAGCAATGGGCATCTAACAAAACATAACTATGGCATGAAATCTACTTGTTTCCCCCTAAAAATGCTGATCCCAGGAAACTCTTTAAAAAACCCTGACCTTGACATTGACCAAATATTAAAAAAATAAACACAAACTGTTCTCTTACTGATGACCTCTGCTTTTTATGAATGTAATTAACAGCAACAAAGACATTGTGTAATCGCAAAAACATACGAAAGTAAATCTTTTTTTTTTTATCAACTGTCAATTTCTATCATGTGTCATTTCGGTCAAGTGTTGTTTCGATCAAGTGTCGCTTCGTTCAAGTACCGTTGTGATCAAGTGTCGTTTCGATCAAGTGTGTTCAATAAGTGTCATTCAATCAACTGTCATAACACCATATTTTTTATGATTAACCTTGATAAATATTATTTTTTTATTTGGTTTGTCTTTGTTTATATTGCAAATTCATTTTTTATATGTATACGTATATAGCATCTGATTTAAATAGTTAAAGGTGGTAGCTTACATGTAGTAACGTAATAGGTCTTTTGCTAGCATCTTCTTCTGGCAGCAATTGTATTGTACTATATACGTGATTTTTCATTCTTTTGTATGTGTCTTTTTATTTTTGTTTTTGTTGTCAATGAAGAAAAAAATATAAAAAATGTATAACTTGTATATGTATTTGTGATTATAATTCTATTACATTAACAATGGAGTTACGGCTAGTATTGCTGATGGCTATACAAAGATTTTAATTCTTTACTATAATACCTATACAGTCATATTTATCAGAGGTATTATTTTTATTTTTATTTATTTATTTTTTATTTTATCTCAATATTTATCCTCCTGACTCGCAGGAAAGCGACGGAGGCGCTAATACATAGGGTAGGCAATTACCCCGACCTGCTTCCGGAGATGCCAAGATATTGCTGTCCGCTTGTAATTTAATAGAGATATGACTGTAATTTAGAACTGCTTGCCAGGACCACCAAGCAGGGGAATGTGCCGTAAAGTGTCTTTCTCAAGGACACAACAGAATGGCACAAGTGGATTTCGAACCAAGACCATGTTGATCACAAACTCGGCGCTTTAACCACTCGACCACGCTGCCAACCACTCGACTACGCTGCCATATTACACATGCTATTTAGTTTGCATATTCCACAATATCTGATACCTACATTAATCCCCATTAAAGGTTTTTTTTACATATTATAAATTATTTTTAATTATTTAGAATCTAAAATGCCAAGAAAACATTGCCAAGATTCTCAATGTTAAAATTGAGGTATGCAGGAAAATCTTTCACATTTTAATTGAATTTTTGGAAATATTTGCCCTAAAAATTGCTTTAGTGAATCATTTGTATTGAGTGTTAACCATAATAAACGGTCTATATTCATTGTTTTTATTGCATATTTTTAAGGCTTATGAATCAAAATTTTTTTTCAAGAAATTTTTTTTGGGGTTTTCAGAATTCTTGGGGGGGTGGCGGGGAAAAATGTTTTTTAAAAATAAATAACTTTTTTATATTAATGTTTATAAAATGTTTGATATTATATTTTAATTCCTTGTTCTTTTATGATTTCAATTATATATAACATGTTATAATTTAAACATATCTTGAAGAAGATATAAGCGTTTTTTGAAAAGGATTTTTTTGCTCCCCCAAAACTTTGCCCCCCTATAACTCAAAAAGTATTAGTTGTAGAAACGTAATATTTGCACCAGCGGGTTTTGGCTATAAGATAACCACATACACCAATTTTTATCAAAATCGGAGATGTAGTGGTTAAAAAAAATTTTTTTTGTGGCGATTTGTCATGGAATGACCCTATGCTATTCTGAAAGCAAAAGTAGGCTTTTCTGTTTTGCCTGCAAAGTAATGGCTTGCTCGGGTTCCGAATCACAAAATAAGCTTGTTGAAGAAGATTTTAATGACTGGAAAAACGCTAACAATTTGCTGCAAAGAAATGAAGAAAGTAACTCTCATCAACAACATTTGATAGAACTTCTGATGCGCAAAAAAAGCGGTGGTCGCGTGGATTCCCAGCTAGTGAGCCAAATAGAAGAAGGCCAAAAGTACTGGAGTGCTCTTTCAGGGCGAATAATAGAGCTTGTCAAGTTTTTAGCTGAACGAGGCCTTGCATTTTGTGGTAGCGATGAAAAAATTGGGTCTCATAACAACGGTAATTACCTAGGCTTGTTGGAACTTTTGGCAAAGTTTGATCCATTTATGGCGGAACATATCAAGGCTCATGCTAACAAAGGAAAGGGGCACATATCATATCTTTCCATAAGCATTTGCGAAGAGTTCATTAGCTTAATCGGATCTAGCGTGCACGACAGCATTATCTGCGAATTAAAGAATAGCAAGTATTACACCATTTCTCTAGATTCTACACCTGACATATCAAACGTTGATCAGTTGACTTTAATCGTACGTTATGTTTTACCAACAGGACCAGTAAAAAGATTTGTTAAATTTTTGGATATGGATAGTCATAATGCTGAACATCTACAAGATAAATTGTAAACGTTTCTAAATGAAAACGGCATAGACATTGGAAACTGCCGAGGTCAAAGCTATGATAATGCCAGCAGATACAATGGTTTGCAAGAACGAATTAAGCAATTAAACGAGTTTGCGGAAAACGTTTCCTGTTTTGCTCATTCATTGAATTTGGTTGAAAAATGTGCTGCTGAATGTTGTGAAGAAGCAAACATTTTCTTTGCTTTTGTCGAAAATATCTACACTTTTTTTTTGTGCATGCACCAATCGCTGGAGTCTGCTTACGGCTGCTCTATCTAATGGCGACCAAACCCTCACAATAAAACATATGTCGGATACCAGGTGGTCGGCTCGCGCAGATTCCACTAAAGCATTTTTTTCCGGTTATTCTTCTATAATGCAAGTGCTAGATAACATTGTCCAAGACAACCAACAAAAGGCGGAGTGTCGTCAACAGGCTCGTAGATTACTTTCAACAATGACGAAGTTAGAGACTGGAATTATGATTATTTTCTGGAATCAAATATTGCAGCGTTTTCAACTGACCAGTGCTTCCTTGCAATCTTCTGGGCAAGACCTGAAATCTGCTTGTGTACTTTACGAATCAACCTATGGCTATATTCAGTCTCTTTGTTCCACCTACTCAGATGTTAAAAAATTTTCTGTAATTTAATGTTTCTCTAACACCCGAGACATTTTGCGTGTTCCTCCAAAATCAATCACAACTTTTTTAACATCTAAATCTATCTGCTTTACACAAACTCCAGATTAAGAAAAAATGTGAGCTAAACGTTTAAAATAATCAATATTCACCATGTTTATCTTGAGGTGTTTAGTTCCGATTTATCGTAAGGTAAAACTAGACAAATCACTGAAGTTTTGTCACCACCATTGGGCATTGCACAAAAAATTTTTTTGCGTGTCCCGCTGCTGAGTTAACTTACAGCTTTAGGGGTTCCAAAACATCAGACACAGCTTTCTTTTTTTAGTCTATTCAACAGCAGAGTACTAGAATCTCATTTGTTCTGGCAGCGCTACGTATTTGGTTTATATATAGTGTCTTGAATGACGCTCTGCGCGTAGTCACTGAATGCCTCCGCCCTCTCCAACGGACCATTTAACAGTTTTTTCAAACATCCAGCCATCTGAGCTTTAACAACTAGGAGCAACACTCTTTTTGGGTAAAGATGGTACTCTAGACCTCTGCTCCGCTACTTTTTCAAACCTGCGACACACTTTGAAAAATTGCAAAAATTTGCAGAATAGCTGAACCGGGGAAGAGCTAAATTTTGAACGCTTTCCGTTGCCTGAAGTTTCATTTTGCTGTCATAAAAAACCTAAAAATTTCAGTCTGAACTCTAATATTTTTCAATCTGAATAAAATGATGACGTTTTTTTCATCTGAAGTTATCAATTTGCGCATGTCGTGCACAATCGAGCCTGGGTGAAAATTGATCCAAAAAAAGTTATCAATTTATTTGTAGAGAGTTTTTATGTTCATTAAATAAAGCTTCGTATGAAGAAAAGCGTTCGAAATTTAGTAAAGGCCAAAAAAAGATCTTGACATTACACAATGAGATGTCCTGTATAATGAATTTTTTAAGTTTGTTGGTTACTAGTTTAGAGAAACATAACTTTTTTCTATTTGAAAGAGTATGTTTGTTGTTTTTCCGCAGCACACGAGTTGCAGAGCATTGCTCTAGATCCTGACTATGGCTTATTCATCGGTTACCAAATGCCTGTCGATAAACACGAAGGCCTAAACCAGGGGTGTGCAACTATTTATCTCAATAGGCCAAAACCTACAATAGTAATAATGCTGCGGGCCGGACAATGTAGTACCAAGCAAAAATAGCTGTTGTTACTATTTCTTGTATATAAAAAAAGTTTCTTAATCAATCTAAATGAGATAACTAAAAAACTTGCTGCAGAGTACGCTAACATCTGTATTCTTGCCCAAAGCAATACTAAAAGCAAAACGTTTGCTTATTTTCTGAAAGGTTATCTATTCGCCTCGCCACTGCAAACCGAGACAAACTAAAGGCGCGTTTACAGCCGTTTAAAGTACTTTTTTCTTCAGCGTGATCTTTGATTTATTTTATTGACAATAAAACAATCAAAGATCACGCTGAAAAGAAAAAGTACTGCAAACGGCTGTAAACGCGCCTTTAGTTGCTCGACTACACATTTCTTTTCTGGTAACACACGTCTAGTGAACAACTCCAAACAATTCTTAATGATCGTTGTTTTATGGCAAGCAAGAAATTTACTATAGAAAGATGAGTAGGGAATCACTCTTAACTCTGATCAGTTGAATATATTGCAGGCCAAAAAGTGAGTTTGGTCACACCATGCACAACTGACATTGTGCATGTAATAACGTACTTCGTTTAGTCGCTGCTTCCTTATTCACAATCTTTATTCCTACATGCACTTTGATTAATTTCAAGTTGATTGTGAGTAAAAATGAAAATAAATAAATAAAATAAATTTATTAAAGCAGTAGCATAGTTAGGAGTGATTTCCTATTCATCTTTCTGTAGTAAAATTCTAAATCAATTTACTATCTCTGTAAGCTTTTCCTTTTTCTGCAATTACTTCCGTTTTGTAATAAGCTCAGTGTCATTTTCATATGCATACCTTTTGCATACTCAAAGAATTTTTAAATTGCTCTATTTTGTCAAACCGTAATTGACCATCAATGGCATCAAATTTGGAAGCATGTTTTGTCCAATAGTGAAGCTTAAGATTGTACTCTTTCCTAATGCTATAGTATTTTAGCAAATCAGGCAATTTACGCTTTCATTATGTTGAATAGCGAAGTACTTTTTGTACCATTCGTTGCTAAACCGTCTTCTTTCACAATCAACTTTATTCTTATACTTGAAAACATTTTAAGTTTTTAGGCTAATTTACAAATAAATTTTTGTATTAACTAGCAGTTCAACAAATACTATGATGCAACAAGAACAAATTGCCACGGTTAGTGGTCTCAAGAAATAGCAAAAATAGTAATAAGAATAAAAAACTATTAAGCAGGTTAAAAACAGTTATTGATTATGGTTTATTTATTTGACTTTAAAATTATTTCTTATTTTACTACAAAAAAATTCTCTTAACATTTTCGCTTAACTCGTGTTTAGTTCACTAGAAGCGGGCCATTAACAGAGGCGCCGCGGGCTGCATGTTGCACGCCTCTGGTCTAAACGCTTGTTTGTGCCTGCTGCACAAAAACCTAAACAATTTTGCTGAATTAGGCATCCATTCTGCCCAGTACATAAATCATAGATTGAACACAGAATACTGTGAAAGTACATCCCGGCCTCGTGCTTTCATTGCCAGCGCCTTGCGTGTACCTGGCTCATTCGAAATAGCGTGCCCAGAACAGTTTGAGTTATGCTTAAACCCCTGCGAAGTGTTTAGGACAACAGGACGCAGCCTAACTAACTAGTCGGCTGCGTCTAGTTGAGTTGCGCCCAGTCGGTTACGGCCAGTTAGCCCATTCTGCCTGCGGACTGTAGTTACGCGTTTTTGTTTGTGCACATACAAATGAGGTCTCATTCCTTTCTCTTATTGCAAATGCCGCGCCATTGCACAAACCGGAGATAACGTTGTATCGGAGTGTCACATGCATTGTGCATTACAAGGAGCACGAGATCGGACAGTTTTGGATAAACAAATAAAGGGTTGTGGGTTGGTACATTGCTGAAAGTATTTAATCCAGGAAATACAATAGCAATTTGCAGTAAAAAAATTAACCACAGGGGCCAGTTCTATTTATGTGTTTTACTTAAAGTGGACACTTTTACATACTACAACAATTTCGGCATAGAATTGCCCTGTTTTACGTAATATTAAAAAAATGCCTTTATAGCTTAACATCTCCTTCTCAAAGTTATTTTGGAGAGGCCTTGTGATGATCAATATCTTCTGAAGGTGATCAATCTAATCTTTCACAGTGTAAAATAAAATAACGTACTTTTCAATTAAATATTGGAGCCAAAATGTGTTATTTTATCCTGTATTCCATTCGACACTTTTCATATTGCAAAATAGAAAAACATATCTACCTTTGTTATTCAGATTTTCACTTGTTAATTACTTTTTTGCCTTATCGCTGCATGTTTTTCAAACAACTATTTTATTTTAGTTTTTTTTGTCATTTTAAATGACACAATAAAAGTAACTGCTTGACTAAGACACCTTATGGTTATTTCCCACTCATGTTGTCCTACATTTAATCGCAATTATATGTTATGCGAATATTTGTAAATGTTTAGTGACAAATAAACACATGTAAATCTTGAATCTTCACAAATGCTAGAATATTGTTGTTTAAGTGCACTCTAGTTTTTATAAACTGTAGCCTAATATAGAGTTGCTGATAACGACTTTCAAGTAGGAAAAGTGCCGTAAAATATTTTTTCTCATCGAACGATAAAATGTAAAAAGATACGAAAACGATCTTGACGATCTTGATCCGTTCCCATCTAAACTAGGGTTGCCATATCTGAATAGGCGAAATTCAAGACAGACATAGGTGCACCAACGAAAAAAAAATTGAAGGGGCGGGCAAAATAAATTTGTTTAAGAGTCTAGGACGAAGACCAAAAAAAGGTCTTCATTTGCAGTAATGGCTTTAATAGTGTGCGAGCGGTGCAGTCGCACTGGGCCCCCCCAAAAATAGATCAAAAAGTGGCCCCCCTACACAAGAAATTGCTTGATTTTTACAAAGGAGTACTAGGACGTTGATGGCAAATCAAAATGAAAGAAAAAAATGCCTCGGTAACCTCCGTAATTGACGACAAATTACACACTATATACTACTACAATGGGAAGTGGAGAACACCATGATTTTGGGGAAAAAATTGGGAAAGGGGAGAAGAATTGGAAGTGAAGACTTTTTTTTTTTTTAGAGAACACCATGATTTCGGAAAAAAATTGGGGAAGCGGAGAATTTTTTTAGTGACGACTTTGCTTTCATACACTAAAACTGCTTTGGCTACCTTTTTTTGGCACATTAAATAGTGGTCCCCCTTACTTTTCTTGCACCGGGCCCCCCTTTTTCTAAGGTCATCACTGTTCATTTGGAATCGATCTTAGATTTTTCTGTTTTCGTCCCAAAATCACGGTGTTCTTTAAAAAAAAAAGGTCTTCACTTTGAGTCGGTTTCGGAATTTGCTGTTTTCGTCCCATAATCAAAGTGTTTTCTTAAAAAATTGCACGTTGTTTTTAGTTGGTACTAAAATTCCGGACATATGGGCTTTTTTTTAAATTCCTCTCGGACATAAAATTTTACTTAAAATTCCGGACGGTATGGCAACTCTAATCTAAACGACACCCCCAATCTCTCGCTAGTCCTAATTCAACTGCATGTTGAAACAAGACCTTTGACTGGCTTACAAAAATAAATTGATCTTGGGCAAAAACATCATTTCCGTGCTTGTAACTCTACAGTATATTATTTCCAAGTCTATTTGGCACAAATAAAATTCAATTTGGCAGAAATGAAAATCAATTTGACACAAATGAAATTCAATTTGGCAAAAATGAAAATCAATTTGGCAGAAATGAAATTCAATTTGACATCAATGAAACTTATATCCTGTTTCTTGCTATTTTCATATTTTGGCATAATTTCAAAAAATTTTCTTTTTTAAATTCTTATAATATATATATAGTTTTATTAGTAACAAATAATATAAATATGTACATATATAGCGACCCCATCGGAGACCCTATATTTAGACCTAATATTATGGAGACTTAATTTTGGAGACCTAATTATGGAGATTTAATGTGGAAACCTAATATCTATATATAGATTATTTTTGCGACTATATATACGTATATTACATATGGAGACCTAGTATATATCATGGAGACCTAATAATGGAGACCTAAAAGTATGGAGACTATTTACACATATTATAGAAACCTAATTATGGAGACTATATACGTATATATTAAATTAAGTACAAACACTGCAGATAAAATTTATTTGTTTAAAAATCAAAACAGTCTGTTTCACCATAAAGACGGCTCATCAGCGATTATCTGAAATTAAAAGCAAAAACAAAAATAAATACAAATAGAATAAAACCTGGAATGAAAACGGGAAATTAGACAAATTTCTTACTACTGTACTTGAAAAACTATGATACAGCTATACCGTATAGAAATAAAAATAGGTGCAACTATACAAACGTAAGAGGATTTTTAGTCATCGACAAGTGACGCGGTATAAATTGTGACTAATGAAAAAAAAGTTGAAAATGATAAAAAAAACCAGGTTCGATGCTTGGCGAAGATTACGAGAAGTTTTTTAGTTTAAATTTGTTTTTATGGCGACACTTGCCGGTGAGCTCCGTTCTTTTGTTAAATGTGCTAGGTGGGTCTTCCAGGAGAATGGCTAGCTTTTCATCGAGGCAGAGATTGCATCTGGCGGTACCGGGTTGATAGGTGCTAGAACTGGCTAAAATGCTCCATTCGACATGAGGATCCCTCCCATTATTTATGGCTTCCCAGAAGGCTTTCGATAACTTGGTGGTATATCTTTTTTGCTTGCTTTTGAAAGTCTGGCGATGATTGTAAAAGCGGGATTTAAATTCCGTTTCGCAGCATCCATAGCACGATTTGGGAGGATCGTTGCTGTCTGTTGATATGCTAGCTTTATAAACGATAGCTTTTTTAAGACAATCGCCATTTAGAGGACATTCTACCTTGCGTCGGCAGTTGCAAGGAGGATGCACATTGGTGTTTTTTGATGCCAAGACGGTCTTGTTGGCTTATACAGGGACGACGGCTTAGCCATTTTAGGCTTAGCCTCCCAAATCGTGCTATGGATGCTGCGAAACGGAATTTAAATCCCGCTTTTACAATCATCGCCAGACTTTCAAAAGCAAGCAAAAAAGATATACCACCAAGCTATCGAAAGCCTTCTGGGAAGCCATAAATAATGGGAGGGATCCTCATGTCGAATGGAGCATTTTAGCCAGTTCTAGCACCTATCAACCCGGTACCGCCAGATGCAATCTCTGCCTCGATGAAAAGCTAGCCATTCTCCTGGAAGACCCACCTAGCACATTTAACAAAAGAACGGAGCTCACCGGCAAGTGTCGCCATAAAAACAAATTTAAACTAAAAAACTTCTCGTAATCTTCGCCAAGCATCGAACCTGGTTTTTTATCATTTTCAACTTTTTTTTCATTAGTCACAATTTATACCGCGTCACTTGTCGATGATTAAAAATCCTCTTACGTTTGTATAGTTGCACCTATTTTTATTTCTATACGGTATAGCTGTATCATAGTTTTTCAAGTACAGTAGTAAGAAATTTGTCTAATTTCCCGTTTTCATTCCAGGTTTTATTCTATTTGTATTTATTTTTGTTTTTGCTTTTAATTTCAGATAATCGCTGATGAGCCGTCTTTATGGTGAAACAGACTGTTTTGATTTTTAAATAAATAAATTTTATCTGCAGTGTTTGTACTTAATTTGATAACCTTGCTCTGATCTTCAAATCATTGAGCACTGTCAAAAGTGAATTGACAGCACTGACCTTTGTATATATATATACATATATATGGAGACCTAATTTGGAGACCTAATATACATAGAGACCCTATATTATCTATATATAAATATATACATACTATATAAATATATAGTCTTCATAATTGTAGGTCTCCATTATTATGTCTCCATAATATAATATATAGTCGCAATAATCTATATATAGATATTAAGTTTCCATAATTAAGTCTCCATAATATTGGGTCTAAATATAGGGTCTCCGATGGGGTCGCTTTATATGTACATATTTATACATGTATTATTTGTTATTAATAAAACTATATATATATTATAAGAATTTTTTTAAATTTTTTGAAATTATGCCAAAACATGAAAATAGCAAGTAAAAAACAGGATATAAGTTTCATTAATGTCGAATTGAATTTCATTTCTGCCAAATTGATTTTCGTTTCTGCCAAATTGAATCTCATTTCTGCCAAATTAATTTTCATTTTCGCCGAATAGACTTGTACACTGTTAAAAAAACTGCTGCGAGTTCTTTGATCATTGCAGTCGGCGTTTTTGATGTTTGCGGAATTTTGCAACTTTTCTTTTGATGTTTTTTAACAGTGTAAATGGTATAGTGTTGTAACATTTACACCTCGAAATTATGCTCCAAAGTTCAATTTTAGAAAACGTTGTTGTCTTGCTATGATAATAAAATCGGAGCAGGCCAGAAAATGCGAAAAAAAAATCAACAACTCAGGAAATCAGTGTTAAACATGTGGTTCTTCCACGTGTTTGCGGCAATGCTTGCAAATTTGTGCTTCATGCTTAAACGATGCCGAGATATATTCCACAACTAACAGTAACAATTATATAGAGTAATATTGTTTTTCAAGTGTTTTTTTAAAGTAATGCAATGTTATTTCAATAAATAAAATACTCTTTTTGTGGCGGTAAAATACATTGCGAAAAAACAAAACGATGTGCATATAAACGATGATATATAAAAGACAAAGTTTTGTTGGTTTTACAGTATTTGTAAATCGATGTTTTGACATTGATAAATGTCAAAACGTAGCCAATATGTGAAAAAATTTGTTTTCTTTTTTTTTATCCTTTTTTTAAAAAAGCAACAATAACTATTAGTAATTACAAAATCATGTGGACAAAACATGTGAACAAGTAATTGAAACTGGTCTAAAATAATTTTTATACTTCGACCATTCAAACAATGAAGCAAGCTTCCCTTAGCTTCTTCATTGTTTGTAATTGTCGTGCGCATTAACGTCACTCTTTACGTCCAATTTTTAATTAAGTTTACGACTATTACAACATCGAATGCGTTACAATCGCATTTCACGCCAGCTAAATGAGTATCTAAACATAAAAATTGAAATGACCTTGCAAAATTGCAATTTTGCATACTTTATCAAATGAATTTTAAAAAACTTTTTTGCTCTAATAAAAGTTAAATAAATGATCTTTATTCTGCTTAAATTTCATAAAGATACTTAAAGAGCTTCTTTGTGGTACAGAATTTTAATGTCGCTTTAAACAAAATCGATTTAATCGGAGCCAGCTCCGATTAAATCGACTTTGTTTAAAGCGATATTAAAAGATACTTAAGCAGTTTTTGAGTTATAAATTCAATTGTAACTTTGGTAGGCTTCTGAAGCCCGGCCGTTGAGGAGTCAATAGCTCAAAAAAGGTTGAGGAGAATAGGGTTAAAGGTATTGGATATGAAAAAGTAATAATAGGTACACTGAAAAAATTTTTTGAGCTTTTTTAAAAATAGACTGCACGAATTGAGTGAGAGTTTTTTTTAAGGACGTAAGTGTTTTCAGTATGCCTAAAGGCCTGTTTCCACTACGAGCGTGGAAAAAAGCATTCTTTGTTTGTTTTATTGATTTTTTTTGCGCTCGCTTCAATCGAAGATCAATAAAAGAAACAAAGAATGCTCTTTTCCACGCTCGTAGTGGAAATGGGCCTTAATGATGGTAGTTTTTTGTATAAAAACTCTTTTACTGGTAACTGTAATGTTTTCTAACACGCGTCTAACTTGAAAGCAAGCTGTATTTACAATGGTCAGCAAAACGAACATACAGATAAAACGTGCGATTAGTGTGACGTCACTATGAAGCTTATGAGCGTAGTTAATCAATATGTTACATCTTCCTTCTAAAAAAATCAAATGACACACTGAAAATAAAATAAAACAAACAAGCTTTTTTAATGCGCACTATACAATGTAGTCTTTGTATTTGGACGGAAATTCGATGGGCCGCCCGTAACGAGATGTAGGACGTGATTCATGCATAACTGAGCCTGAAGATTGGCTATTAGAAAGTGGCTCAAGTTGTGGTTGGTTTACGTCAGAGTTTTGTTTAAAATTAGCTCTGTGACTTTGAAAGTGTCTGTTGTAAGTCGGACAAGTTAAATTTGCTTTGTATAAATGACGGCGATTTCTGCGCAGGAAACTTTTCTCGCCACAAATCGTGTAAGAGCGTGGTTCAGGGCGCACATCGACAACACATGACTTATTCCATTTTTTGTTCTTACGATAACATACAACACTCCTTTCTGCAAAGGTTTCAATGGATTTGCACAGCGATCATAATAACGTTTTTGACAAGATTGCGCTTTGATTAATTCTGCAGACGGATCAACAATATTGGGGGTTAACAATGATGTCGCTACAGGTATTTTTGTTCTTAGACGTCTGCTCATTTACATCTGAGCCGGAGAATATTTCATGCCTGAAACTGGAGTATTACGATATTCTAAAAGAGCTAAATACGGATCTGTGTTTTCTTCGTGAGCTTTTTTCAGAATCTTTTTAAGAGTTTGGACACTGCGTTCAGCTTGACCGTTACTTTGACTGTATGTCGGGCTTGAAGTGGTAGTTTTGATGCCCCAAGCTTTGGCAAACGCAATAAATTCATTACTTTGAAACGGCATATTGTCACTCACAATTTCTACAGGTATACCATGCCGCGCAAAAACGCTTTTACATTGTTCAATAATAGTAGAAGCTGTTTTGTCAGATAAACATTGTAACTCAGGATATTTAGAATAATAATCAACAATCACAAGATAATCTTTGGCTTGAAAAGTCATAATATCAATACCCACTTTAAGAAAGCGCTCATTCAAAATAGCGTGCGATATCATGGGTTCACGTTGTTGATTGTTTTGATACTTAATACACAATTCACAATTTTTGACAATGCGCTCAATATCAGCATTCATACTAGGCCAATAAACCAACTCTCTTGCTCGAGATTTACATTTTTCAATACCAAAATGCGACTCGTGAATTAAATTTAGTGTTTGCGGTTGTAAAGATTTTGGTATAACGATGCGTTGGTCATAAAAAACTACGTCATCTATAACATGCAACATATCACGCACATTCCAATAGGGTCGTACAGATAAACAAACATTTTTTTGACACCTTGGCCAACGAGTCTGACAATAAGTCTTAACTTTTTGTAAAATTTCATCGTTTTTTGTGGCTTGTTGAATCTCATCGAATTTTGTTGTGGTAACAGGCAGATTTATAATAAGCGAATGAACCACTTGAACAAGATCCTGATTTATTTTTGCATCATGAGTATCTGTTTGATAAGCTCTTGATAATGTGTCGGCCAGATACAAATACTTTCCTGGAACATATTTGATTTTAAAGTCATAAAGCTGCAGACGAAGCATGAGACGTTGCAGTCGTGGAGGAGCTTTGCTTAGTGGTTTTTTCCATATGTATTCTAAGGGCCTGTGATCACTTTCAATTGTCACAGCTCGGTGTCCGTAGACGTACTGGTGGAATTTTTCGCATGCGAACACAATAGATAGTAATTCCTTTTCTATCTGAGCGTAGTTTCTTTCAGCTGGAGATAATGATCTTGAAGCAAATGCAACAGGTTTGCCCTCTTGTATCAAACACGCCCCTAGTCCGTCTTGTGATGCATCGCATTGAACAGTAACTGCCTTGTTAACATCGTAGAAAGCTAGCACAGGTTTACTAATCAAGGCAAGCTTTAACTTTGCTATAGCTTCGTCATTATCCCAAGTCCATTCAGAATTTTTTTTTAGAAGTTTACGCAAAGGGGGTGTGATAGAAGATTCATTTGGTATATATTGAGAAAGGTATTTCGTCATTCCTAAAAATCGTTGAAGTGAGGGGACATCTATAGGTGGAGGCATATTGACAATTGCATCAATTTTCTGGTCATCTGGCATCAATCCTTCTTTTGTAACAAAATGTCCCATATAACTTACGGAATTCACTTTAAATTGTATCTTTTCTCGGTTAAATCGAACACCACTTTTTCTTGCTCTGGAAAGCAATGCAAGCAATATAGCGTCATGCTCTTTCTCGTCTTCTGCAGCTATTATAATATCATCAGCTATAATATGTACTCCTTTAATATCACCAAATGTGCTCTCATTGCGTTTTTGCATGACTTCACTTGCTGAACATAGCCCAAAAGGCATCCGTAAAAATCGCTTTCTCCCCCACGGCGTATGAAATGTTGTGAGAAATGATGACTTTTCCGTGAGGCCAACGTGCCAATAGCCATCTTTCATGTCAATGACCGAAAAAATACGTTTGCCGCAAAGCTGCGCTTGTACATCAGCTGGAGTTGGAATAACATAACGTTCTCGCATTATTGCAGCATTTAAAGGCTTCGGATCCAAGCACAAACGTAAACTTTTATCTTTCTTCTCTACCACTACCAGATTGCTCACCCATTCAGTTGGGCAATCCACATCAGCAACCATGCCATCTCTAGTTAAACGTTCCAGAGTTGCTTTTAATTTCGGGCGAAGCGCATAAGCAATATGTCGTGGTTGCTGTATAACCGGTTTTGCGTCATCACGTAATGTAATATTATATTTTTCTTTGTATAAACCCGTGCCAGAAAAGACTTCTAAAAAATTGTTTGTAACCATGTCTAAGGTAAGGTTTGAAGATTCCGAAATGTCCTCTATTTTTTTAACTAAATTTAATAGTTCACATGCATGTTCGCCGAGTATTGGCGTATGAATGATATCAGTAACAAAAAAAATCAACGAAAATTTACGACCCGTTCTATCACAAATAATCATCTCTACCGTGCCTAATGGTTTAATTAACGCATTACCAAAACCACGCAATATCGTAGATGTAGATGAAAAAGGAGCTAAACGCATTTGTTTGTATAAGCTTAAAGGCAAAACATTCACTTCCGCGCCGGTGTCCAGTTTAAAAGATAAAGTACTAGTGTTGTTATGGTGATCAAGCACCGTAAGCGTTGATCGCATTTTTGAGCCGGTCGGTTTGCTTTGAAGGCTACACATTTGGAAAACCGTCGAGTCAGCTTGAATTTCTGAAGTGATTTCTTTTATGTTTCTCGTATCCGACTTAAAACTTCTGCAAACAACCGCGAAATGGTTATATTTTCCACATTTTCGACAAGTTTTGCCATATGCTGGGCATTGTCTGGGCAAATGCACGAGGTCACAGAATCGACAAGGTTTGTTGGAAACCGAAGTATTAGACGCCGAGAAACTAGGGTAACGATCTTTTTTAATTTCTTGAACTAAGGAAGAATTTATTTTTTCATTTGACATATATTGCATGCGAGCTTTTGTGACTTCAATTGATCGACATATATTTATTGCCTTTTCTAAAGTAAGATCTTCTTCCTCTAACATTCGCTGTCGTGCTGTCTCGTCGTTGGTGCCAAATAAAATTTTGTCCCGCAATAGTCTATCCTTGAACGCACCAAAATCACAATTATTTGCTATTAAACGTAACTCAGTTAACCATTTATCAAATAATTCGCCAACTGCTTGTTGACGCTGCCAAAATTTATAAGTGTCGAAAACAGGTCGCCGCCTGGGATTACAAAAAACTTTATAACGGTCCAAAACGATGTCAGTCGTGAGATTCTCATCATCTAGTGAAATGCTAAAATTATCAAAAATATCTCGGGCTTCTTCGCCTGCACAATTCAGTAAAATTGCTATCTGAGTAGCTATTGGTTTAGTATGTAATTCAGACGCAGCATAATATATTCTGAAAGATTTTTCCCAACGCCGCCATTCCTCAGCAAGGTTTTCTGCATTAAAATTAACCTCTCTTGGCGTTTTAAACTGACTCATATTTGCTTAGTTCGAATAACTTCTGACACCATGTAATGTTTTCTAACACGCGTCTAACTTGAAAGCAAGCTGTATTTACAATGGTCAGCAAAACGAACATACAGATAAAACGTGCGATTAGTGTGACGTCACTATGAAGCTTATGAGCGTAGTTAATCGATATGTTACAGTAACCACTTTGAATTTGCTGCTTTAGCTGTAAATGTAGTCAAATTTAATACGGAGTGAGTTGTTATAGCTTGTAACAACTCACTCCAATATGCTCTGTCAGATAAACTGCAAGTATTTTTTTTCAGTGTTGTTTATTTGACTGGTTTGATAGTTGTGTTTTTAAATATGCCTCGAAATCATAAAAGAAAAATAAATAAAGGTAATATGCCTTTTTCAACTTACCAAGAATTAGCAAAAAGAGTAATAGACCATGGGGAATTGCTGCTAAAAGTTGCTGCAGATTTTGATGTAAGTAAGGGATTATGTTTTAAAATTAGCTTACTTAAACTATTATTCATTAAGGTCTGTTGGTGTATAAAATAAAAATCTTTTGTAAATTTTAAATTTCAATTTTTATTAATTGTAAATTTTAATTTTTATTAACATTCTTATAATTATATGACTGCTCTAGAGTAATTGCATATTTTTCTTATTTGTGTTATCTATCTGCTTTTCCTTATGACTTTTTTTGCAATGAACCCCATGGACAGATAATATCATATTTGCTTCTTTTAATAGTTCCATTGAGTAAATCTTCTAGTCATTCGCAGTTAGTTTTTGAATTATTTATAATGAGTAATATTATATTGACTAAGTACAAACTAACCACCACTTATTATAATTTGTTATAAACCCATAATCATATTATTGTGCTGTTTTTTGTGACTCCAAATGATAATGCAGAAACATTTGTGTGAAAATTCAAGTATATTAATTTTTTTATAATCATTATCTTTTGTATGGCACAAATCAATAAAATGCTTGTATAGTTTTATAAATGTGGTGTTTGAAAAATAGGTTTACTTGAACTTTGTCATTAATGTTTAGATAAAGTTTAACAGCTCTAGCAATCTCACAAACCCTTCATCAGAAGATGTTGCCTCTATTTCTTCTGCTGTAATAAACCCACCAATTCATCCCTGGCCCAACAATGTTTCTTCATCAACGGAAAAAGAAAAACTACCTGGTGGAGTGACAAGTTCTCCTCAAGCAATACTTCCTTTTCCAAAAGCCCAACCGCAATTAAAAAAGAGAAACTTTCGCAAGTGCCGTTTAGCTTTTGTTACTTCCACCCCAGAGAAACAAAGATTAGAAGAAGAACAAGTAAAATCTGTCAAGAAAAAAAAGCCCAAGAGAAATATTTTCTGCGTGTCAAGAAAAAAAAAGCCCAAGAGAAATAACTTGTCCGACTAGAAATATTTTCCAACCAAGTCAACTGAAAAAGTCAAAAAGAAGAATGGTTTTGCATTGTTTGCTCCGACTCTTACTCTAACTCTGCTCCTATAGAAATTTAGTTACAGTGTCGCAGTTGCAAAGGTTGGGCTCATGAAGCTTGTACTAATGCTGAGGGCAGCAATTATATTTGTGAAAAGTGTGATGAGTGAATTTCTTTGTGTTCTTTTATTGCCTGTATTGTATATATAATTTGCAGCATTCAGTTTTTGCAATTATTTTCTATTAAACTGCACTGATTTGTTTCATTATTACATCATGAAACCATCTTTATATTCTAAATCATTATCATTATAAATCCAAGATAAAAAACAATTGAATTAATCATAAAACTAAACAGTTAAACTGCTATAACAACTTACCCCAGTTGTGGGGCGAGTTGTTACAACAGACAGTTAGTCATAAAAGCAATTAAAACTGATTTAAAGGTAGCATTGTAATAGTGAGATCTTAGGCTACTTTAGATAAAAAAATGAACACCATAGCTGCAATAGGAAAAGAGCTATAGTAATTTAACTGAAAATTGTAACAACTCTCCCCGGTCTCCCCTATCTCTATAAAATTAGAAAACCAAATAAAAAATTTTAATCGGACAGCAATATCATGGCATCTTCAGAAGCAGGTCAGAATAATTGCTTGCCCTATGTAGGCTATAAGGCTTCCGTCACTTTTCTGCGAGTTAGGAGGATAAAATGTAAAGATGAAATGAAATAAATCTAACCGTAACCCTACTCTATTGTTGAACAACCTACCGTATAGTGTCGATTCTTGTTTTCCAATAATTGTCTTGATACGGCTCCACCTTATGATCTTTGTTAATGGGGATTTGTCTTTTTGGGAGAGTGTTGGAGAATCAGCTTTCTAAATCATAACTTACATAAGATTCGAACTCGGTTTCATCCCGGCCTTTGATTTAGGTCATAATTAGTCCACGCTTACATTGGTTTCATACATTTGGTTTTTGGTAAAACAAGTGATTTTTCCCTTGGTTATTGCTTCGAACTTTGACTTCCTATTATTAACTTCAGTTGTCTTTTTGGTTGCCGGGAAGAGCCATCACTTATTATTTGCCAAACTGTACCGCATTTTGCTGTGCCATTGTTCTTGGATTTCTGTTTATGGTTGATTTGGAATAAAGATTTTAGTTTTGCTTTTGTTGGTATTTCTTGGAAGTGCAGTTGGTGAAGGCCTTGGAGTTCCTTCGGGTCACGTTGTAGTCAATTTAGCTGAATGCAACAAAGAGTCAAACATCATGATTAAAAAAGTTAAAATATTTTGCCACACTGTGGCACAAAAAGAAAAAAAGACAATTTTTGTAGGAAAACTAGGGTCAATACTTTTATTTATTACTAACTTATTTTTTATTGAATTTTTATAAATTGCATACCATTTTAATTAAAAAGAAACAAGCTTTTAGGTGATATAAAATGTGAACCGCTCTTTAAATAAATAAAGACGGAAATAATTAATAAACTTAGGCAAAATTTTTGCCTTGCTTTTTTTTATAAAACTAGCCGGACTACGCTTTTCACTATCGAATCGAGATCGGCGCGGAAGAGTTAACTCTAAAACTAAACAAAGTGTAAAAACATTTTTTACAGATAACCCGGTCAACAATATAATTTAGAATAATCTTTGCTTCAATCGTCGCCGTCGTTTGGAAAGGCATCCACTCCAGGTCAGACACAAACAGGACTGGGACCGAAGGTTTAATTACCTTTTTATTACCCCAGACTACTGTAGGCTACTGCTCGGATTAGATGCTGGCAGTGATGTTGTTAAGCCGGCATCGAGTTTTGTCATACAAAACCGTCAGACCTCGTGTTCCATGTGGTGCCCGATGTATGGGACACACTATTAGAGCATGGTCTGTGGTTTGTTCAGAGGCACCGCACTCGCAATTCAGTGAAGGAGCGAGACCCGATTTGTGCATGGACGAATAGAATCGCCCAACACCAGTCCTCAGGCGGTTGAGCTTAACCCAAGCTGTTTGGGGCAAGCTCATCCCAACAAGCCTGGCACTGGTCCTTTGTACAAAAATACGGAGCCTGGAAGTAGCCTATTCCCACAATACTCCGCATTCCATCTATGCTTTGTCCACTTAGAAGCGCCGATGCCAAGTCCGGCAAGGTTGTGATTCCGCGCAGCTGGCACAAATGGGCATCTGGATCTTAGTCTCTCTTGGCAAGAATCTGAGGACCTACTTAAAAGACCATACAAGATATGATCAGGGTCCAGAGATCCACAGTAAGCCAAGGAGAATGTCACCCCAGTCGGCGAAACTCAGCTGCATGGCTTGATGCCTGAAAATATGGATAAATGGTCCGTTGGAGTAGGACGCAGGAATCCAGTGACAGGCATTCAGAACGTTATTGCTTTAATAAATGATAGGCTACATTTGATTACAATCCTAAAACAAAATCTTGAATAAAAAAAGTTGGTGGCTGTGTTTGTTACTGTTCAAATTTATAAAAAAATTTGGTGAAAAATTTGATATAAGGTAATTTGAAAATAAAAAATTGTTTTTCAAAAATAAATTTTCAATTCAATTTATTTTTAATCCAAAATAAATTAAAAATTTGCTAAAGTATAAAAAAGCAAGTAGTTTTGCTGAATTCACTTGGGGTATATTTAACTGAGTATCATTCAATTTCTGGGTCTCTTCAATAAGCGACCGTGAGCGATTTTTGTTAGTGAGACTAATCCTGATCCCCCTGTGGCTACTATCGTTTCTTGAGAGATTTTTTTCTTTTCGTTTTTTTTTTTAATGCCTCTTAGAGATGTAGGGAAAATTCTGGGTTAGTTTCACTCACAACTACAGTACGGTCTCTTTTTGAAGAGAGCCCAATTTCTTTTATAACTTTTTGTGATTACCCAACTCAATTTTTTAAGCATTTCTACTTTATGTTTAATAGAAATATGTTGAAATGTTAGAATTAATAAAGTAGGTTGTTTACTATAATAAATATGCTTAAAATATTCAATTAAAGCTATTTTGAAATTTTAATAATGAGTGATTCTGCTATCAAAAGTGTCAATGAAGATCATTTTCTTGATTTATGTAATACAATTACTATTGACATCAATAAAAAGCAGTCAATTGGTGTTGATGAGATAGAAAGTGAACCTCAAATTAAGTCTTCTTTTCCTTTTGGCTCTGGAACAACTCTTGCTGATGATGAAGAAACTGTTTATTTTGTTTTTGAACCAAATGATAATGTGGGAGAACCGATAAAAAGCACTTCTGAAACAGACATACAGGCACCATTTAAAGTTTTGCCCTCTTCAATATTTAGTGTTGATGCTAATAGTAATGCTTCATCAAATAAAAGAAAAGGTAAATTTTGCTTGTTAAGTTTTTTGTGTATTAAACTATTTTTGAAGAATATGAAATACTTCACATTAGTATAAGAATTAGAATATTGCTTGTAAACATGATATTGTTATATTGCTAAAAAGACCTGTTTAGACTTACAAATTTTTAAATTAAAAGACATTAACTTGTTATATGTACACATATTTTTTGTTAAGCAAAACTATTTTTCTGTTATTAATTTTACTTTATCTTTAATATATAATATCATCCAGGAAGCCAAGTTAATGAAGAAAGTAATAAAATTATTCCTGGAAGAACTCGAGCCGGAGTCACAAAATGTCTTGAATTGGGTTGTAACTTTATGTATGTTTATATTACTTTATGTTGATATTATTCTTCTTGTTAACCCTTAGATAACTAATGGTACATTCGATATCACAAGAACATTTGTGACTTCGTGATAATATTTTATTGCTAAATTTTTATAAACAATAACCAATTATTATAATCTGTTTTTAGAAACAAACAAAATTTCAGATTTTAATTAATTATAATAGATTAAAATTATAATGAATTATTTTTTCTCATTAAAATATGATTATGTTTATTAAATGTGCAATTTTTTTAAATAAATGTCATTGTGCTTTTTGTATTTATGATTTAAGCCATTGTTTCAGCCAAATTTACACTCAAAATACTGATATGGTATGATTTCTGCATTTGTTCTCATTCTGTAAATAAATTCTAACATTGACTTACTAAAATGACTAGAATTAAATTCTTAAAACAGACAGAGAGAGATTTGACTTTAAAATCTAAGGGTTTTTATTTGTCTGTTTTGGTCTCAATGTTAGAAAAACTGGTTATATTTTAATGCAATTTACCATTAAAATTAATTTAGTAGTATTTGATTGAAAAGCATTATAAGTTTTGTGTAACTAATTACATTATATTATTATTTTAACTGTAATTAATTATTTTAAAAAACTTAATTTAGCTGCTCTCGAATTCCACAATTACGTGTTCACTTAGAAGAAGTACATGGAATTCCACAAGAAAGAAAGTTATTTGCTTTTGACTCTGAAAAAGGTACAGCTGCTTTATTTATATTAAAGCATTTCATTTCAGATGCAAACTTTTATAGTTTTTACTGGACTTTCAAAGACACAATATGAGCTCAATAATAAAAATTAGAATCAAGGCTTTAAAAATGCTCATAATTTTGTGTAGTGCATACATAAAAAAGGTGGGAAACTCTAATCTACAAATTTCTGAAATGTGCATTCCAATTTGGGTTGTGGTCTTCCAGACGTAATTATTGCAGATTAAATACACAAAATTTAAAATTACTTTTATATTTAACTGTAAAAAATGATCAAACACAAACACAAACAGAGTACAGGGTGTTTTAAAAAATTTGACATCATTTGACATGTAAATATTACAGAAACTACATAGTTGAATCAAATGAAATTCTACAGGGTTAATGTTCAGCTGAACAAGATTTATTCCAGTAAATTTGAAGAAATTCAAAGGCACCTGAATTTCATGAAAGGTTTTACAAATGTTCAATATGTGCATTGCCTGTGACATGGCACATGTGAAGTTGGTACTCTGGCTCCTCCTAAACATGCTGCAGCATGTCTTGGGTAACAGTCTCCAGTGTGATGGTGTTTCTTTGTTAACTACCTGTCTCGTACGAGAGTTAAACTGGAGCCAAGACATGCTGCAGCATGTTTAGGAGGAGCCAGAGTACTTACTTCACATGTGCCACATTACAGGCAGTGCACATATTGAACATTTGTAAAACCTTTCATGGTATTCATGTGCCTTTGAATTTCTTATTCAAATTTACTGGAATAAATCTTGTGCAGCTCAACATTAACCCTATTGAATTTCATTTGATTTGACTATGTAGTTTCTGTAATATTTACATGTCAAATGATGTCAAATTTTTTGAAACGCCCTGTATGTATTATAATCTTAAATTAAAATGTCTGTCATTCAAATAGTTTTACCAGAAGAACAACAGAGTATAATGAAGATTTGTCTTTTATTGAATTAGCAAAAAGCCCTATAGCAGAAATTGCTATCGTTTTGTTAACAGTATCGATTGTCTTTTTGGTTTCAACAATCGTTATAATGCCACACTTTACAGTTGCACTATCTTCTAATAAGCTCATGCTGTTCATCTTATAACTACGTTTGTTTTTGATCTTTACACTGCGACCAGTTACTTTTATTTTAAACGACTGTAGTCATTGCTTTAGCCAAAATAAATGGTAAAATTTGCAATATCAACATTATTTGCTTTTTAGCTTTCTTTTTGTGTTTTTTCTCTTTTCTCCCTTGTTGTGTAATCTTTTCTGCTTTTATATTTATATTTCGAAAGCATTTTTTGATGTACTGACACTCACACTTTGGAAAAGAAAACTTGAGGAAAACATTGATTAATTCCAGAGTTACGGAATCCCATGGTGGACACCATAATTCAATTGCACTTTGTAATTTGTTTGTTTTAATTTTTTCAGAATCTTTTTAGTGCATTGCATCTCTCACTAAATAAAGGATTTGCTAGAATTACGATTTGTTGCTGAAATAAAACTTCATTTTGAGTTATTGATTGGTTGTCACTATTTATACACTTTTTTTATAAAATTAAACTTGTATTGCCATATTCAAAAAAATTTAATTGGAAACGATTCTTCATAAAACAATTGTTTAAACTAGATTTCAAGTCTTGGTTATCAGCCGTAGAAAGAGAAGCGAGGTGCACTTTTATGCGCCGAAGAGGCTGGCAAATAAACAAGAATGGAAGCAGTACGGCTTGTTTTTATTGTCATCGTGGTGGAGCATATACAAGTAAAGCTACCAAGAAGCAAATAAAAACTCAGGTTTAATTGTAAACATTACTCAATGCGCTTCTTTGTAAACTTAAGATGTTTTGTTTTCAGGGGTCTTGCAAAACTGGTGTGGAATGTACATCATCCATGAAGGTAACCATGTGGACAGACCCAGATAGTTGCGAAAATAATAAAGAAAAGCTTGTAAAACATGTTCAGGTAAAATTGATCAGAATTTGTGAGATGCAAAGCGCTTTTAAGTTGTCTTCCAAATGGTTTTGCGATTTCTCCAAAAAAATCATTCATCATCCAAAAAAAAAAGTGCATCAAAACACAAATAGATGTTCATGGCGATATAAAGCAAGTTTTATTTACATAGAAGGCTAATTAAAATTTTTTTGACCACCATTCCTATTTAGCTTAAGCTCAATATTAAGTTATGGCGTCTAGATCAGTTCTTACAAGAACAAAACATGCTTGCGGTTGAAAAGACTTTAATAATTCTTTGTTTCTGATTGCATGATTGAGCTTGTTGCTTAATGGCAACAGGGTAGTTGATTTTGTACTATCGCTGTGTTTGTTATCTTATTTTAACTCCGTTTCTCATCATTCTATTGGATTTACGGACATTTGTTCGAATTGACAATTGTTCAAAAAATAATGCTATATGCAGTTCTTGGGAAATATTTATTTTATAAACGCTCATTTTACTTTTTTTAATGAATACTTAACCCTAACCAGTAGCGTATTAAGGAGGACCATTTGTGCCATGCCATAAATTAAAAAATTGCTTTATGAAGAATCGTTTTTTAAGGGAGAGCCATTGTGCCATGGGCCCACCCTTTGGAGATCACTAATACGAGAAATCAGAAACAGATTCAAAGTGAAGAACTTTTTTTTGTAGATATCACTATGTTTTTGGGAAGAATAATCGATAAAGCCGAGACAAATTCAAAGCGAAGACCTTTTTTTTTACCACTTGAAAAATTTTTCCAAAAAGCATATTTGATTGTGGTTGTGTAACCTCCCTCTTTCAAAAATCCTCTGTACGCCACTGACCCTAACCCGATTTTTCGTAAAATGTTGGTGCTTGTTTTCGAACAATGGTTTCTGAACAATTGTCCGGATGCGATTTTGTTATGTAGTTTGAAAAGGCGTTAATGGCGCTTTACTCCGTGTGGCGATCTTAGCAAGCAGTTTTAATTACGAACTTATCGCTTAATAGAAGCTATAAAATCAAACAAAAATGTTAAACCAGACAGCAATATCTTTGGATCTCCGAAAGCAAGTAGTTGTAAGCGATTGTTAGTTGCTGTAATCTGGAAAACTGGTAAATAAAGAAATAATATGACAACGATAAACTACATCTTCTCTTTTTTAAAAAAGCGCTCCCGTACAGGGGCTTGTTTGAGCTCCACACAAATTTCTTTGATCAATTACAGGTCGAAGCATACTTGCAGCACTACGGACACAACCTCGATCTTAGTCACACACGAATCACGAAAGCGGAGAAGGACGACATTGCCAGGTTGACCTTTGACACTTGTTGCCCTTGAAAACGATTAACATAAACGAACTGTCGAAACAGGAAGCTAAGCTGCGGAATCAGTCGTAATAAGATCTTAGATGACATCCGGGGAACACTCGACACGTCCAAGTCTCCTCAGCGTCTGCATCTTCTGTCATTACAGGTTAGTCAAGTGCTCTCAAATGATTTGTATTTCATTCTAATTTTAAGTTTTTAAATTTCGTTTAATTAAATGAACTCGAATTATCGAAATTTTTTCCTGCAATATTATTTATGAACAGATAAAATCGCGGATTATTATTATTTGTGCGAGCACTCGTACTGTACTTTACTGATTGTAATCAATTCTTATTACCGCAGCATCTACTCGTTTACATTTAAGGATCTTTACAACATTGAAAAGAAGGAAGGAATTAGAACAAGAAAAAAGGACAACAACGATGACGAAGGAACAACTGTTCAAGCGTGGATTGAAAAAATGCAAAAAAGTGAAGAAAATCCCGTGCTTTTGATTAAATACCAACAAGAAAAAGCAAAAGAGGTGTGTGATACCATCAACATTGTTTTGGGGAGTTCTTGATGATGAAGAGCACTTTAACATGTTAATGACGGAATGCTTTTTTAGGTCTGCTCCTGTTTGAGCGACGATGATTTCATCTTGATCCTCCAAACTCCTCTTCAGGCGATGATGCTGCGTAAATACGGTCCTCATCAATGCATCTGCGTCGATATCACTCGCGGCGATTCTGGTTTAAGTGGTGGCAAAAGTTAGTTTGAAAATCAAAGAGCTTGTGAAGTTTTGTGCAACACGCTTGCAAAAGGGTGTATGGTTATGGTTATGGTTATGGTTGAGACTGAGACTAAGTCAGGTTTTTTTTTAGGATGGTAAAGGATTAGATTTTCGATAATTAAAAAATGTGGATCTTCTAAATACCAAAATTCAACTTAAAGAATTTCCGCTCTGACTTATAACACCTCAATTATCCCTTCCTAATCAGTCTGAAAAATTTGTTTGGATATTATCTAAAAATTATTAAAAAAAAAAAGAAAATAATAAATACTCCCCAATATTTAAGTTCCGAAACAAATGATCTCAATATGAATAGTCCCACACAAAAAGTTTTCAATGAAAAAAGTTGTCTTTTTACACATAACTTCAAATCAATGCAGAACCTTGGGTTGTAGGATGGTGATGGTGGGCTTACCCGACCCATTCCTAGGGATGAGGGCGCGGATCAACTCCGCGGAATTTCAATAATCGGGCAACTTCCCGGAGACGAGACCAGAGGTCTAGAATGGTAAGGGAGTGGCCGAAGATGGCCAGACGTAGAGAGTTATTGCAGGGCAGTCTAGCACGAGATGAAAGATGTCCTGTGATTCGGAATTACAATTGCTTCACGAAGAAGTCTCGGCTCGATTAATCCTTCGGATGTATGGAGCAAGAAGAGTGCTGCGTCCGTTGCAACGTAAACGAGAGAGGGCACAGCAAGCGGAGCGAGAGAGAGTAAGCTCCTCAGAAGATACTGTAGGGATTTAATGTTAGAAGAAACGAAGTTGGATACCGCGTCTCCAACTGTTGGAGAGGGATAGGCGTTGGGAGGAAATGAGAGGTGAAAGAGAGAAGGATATGATGGAGGGGTCATGAAGGGCACCAACTTTAGCAAGGGTATCTGCTAACTCGTTGCCTGGAAGAGAAGAATGATTAGGTATCCATTGAAGATGGAATACCTTAGAGTTAGGAAAAAATAAAGAATAGAATTGTAGGATAGAGTCTTATTTCGCGCACGTGATGCAAGTTTTAATTTAAAATGACTCAACGTCAGTTTGACGTCGCATATGGATGCGAGTACACTATGTGGTCAACATGTTTAATGAAAAAGCGGATGGAAATAACTGTCTGTTTAGCAAAATCTTTTACAAATTCATGACAAGGTTTTTATCTCAAATTTTCCCGGTTTTACCCAATCGTGTAATTTAGTCTCATATTTCGACCTCTGCTCATCCCAACTGAAACTGCAATGAAGATTTTTTAAGAAATTCTGAATTACTATAACTTTTTTTATTCAATCAACTATACATTGCTGACCAGTTTTCATATTTGCTAAAGATTCCATTGAACCAGAACGATCTAAATAAGGGTTTTGATTATAGTATTGAGTATAAGAAGTAATGCTGACTTTTCTTTGTTTTTTGATGTCATTATAAGTTTCTGTTATTAGTTTTGTTTAAGGTGAGACTTGCTTCTATTTGATGACGATAGAAGTTATTATTCCTATCCTTAACAATCGGGAGGAAGTATTTCCGGTCGCCTGGTTTGTCTGTAACCGCAAGGACGAATCCGTGATTCGGATCTTCTTCTCCGAAATCAAGGTGATCCTTAAAGGAGCTTAAAATTCTCGTTTCAATTGATACTAACTGCTCCTCGTTGCAGAAAAATCTTTCCGATTTGACTTTGATCCCTTCAAATTTGTTCCTCCCTGATCCCGGTATCACCGGAGGCTGCGACTGGTTCCAATTATGGACCTCGATTTTCGGCCCTGGCCCGAGAAAACTCTTTTGTTCATGGCATATATTGAGTGAGTTGTTGTTGGCTTTGCATTGCACTGACCGTAACCATGTGCAAATGGTTTTCGACTTTTGCTTTTTGTTGTAAATTTTTGAAATGCAACTTTTAACATCTATCACAATTGATTTATAAAATTTTTCACGAATAAGTTTGCTTGTTGTCGCACATTCGATCTTTCATAAAACCGTGCGTTAGTGTTTCATGAGTAAAGTTGCAGTGCTAGGTTGTCTGCTGAAATGGATACATTCGTCACTCCGACTTATCAGAGAGTTATTTCAATTAACTACTTTTTTATTTTTTAAAAATCTTGTCACACCATTAATCTCTACAGCAGTGGTTCTCAACCACCGGTCCGCATTAGCTTTTCTGCCGTCCGCAACAATTTATTTCAATTTTTTTTCTTTAAGGAGGGCCTACGAGTTCAGAAGTAGAACAATGTCAGAAGAATATTAACAGTGATTATTGATTTTCCTTAATAACTAAATGCAAGATCAAGGCTTACATTGAGGAAAATGTGTATGGTTGTGTACTGACCGAGCTGCCAGCATGGCTGGTTGTCATTTGGGTGCAACCGCAAAAATAAAAAAGTTGCAAACAAAAATCTGCTGTCTACACATTGCATATATCGCTGTGAACATGTAGCTTTCCAGAAACTGTCACCTGAATTAAATGACATTATGATCCGACCAGTTAAGATTATCAATTACTCGTGACCGAGTATTGCATTTAAGGCTTTTTGAGGCACTGTGTGCGATTATGGCTGCGCAAAATCGCCATCTCATGTTTCATGCAGAATTGATATGGCTTTCGAGAGAACGCGTTCTTGCACGTCTTAAGTTGAGGGAAGAAGCAAATCAATTTCTACGTGAATGAACATTCCCCATCAAAACAATTTTTATCCGATAAAATGTGGAAAAGCAAACTTGCATATTTAGCGAATATATTTAGCCGCTTGAATTACCTTAATAGCTCTTTTTAAGGTTATTGCATCAATATATTTACAGTGTGCAGCAAAACTAATGGTTTCAAAAGAAGAAATAAAGAAAAAGTATGAAAATGAATTAAGAAATCAGTCTCTAGTTATTGAGAGGAATGGTATCAGACTATACTTCAAATGAGTTAAGACAGTCATCCAAAAAGACTAAGCAGGAAAAGATAAGAATTCCACGAAGTAACTTTTTTTGAAATTTGGAATTGTAACCAAAAATCTACAATTTCAAACTTAAATAGGAGTAGTAAAGATGGAAAGTACCGGCATTGTCATAAAAGAAACAATCAGAAATCAGTATTAATCAAGAAAAAAATTTCGAAACCTTTTGTAGAAATTATATCAAAAAGTACCTTGTACCTTCTTGTAAATTTTCTACCTCACTGTGCCCCCCCCCGCTCCTGGCACCCCTGACTTTGCCATTTAAAAACTTCAATAGAGCCACGTTTACTACGTATTATATCAAGAAGACAGCTGCAAATTTCATTTTAATAGAGTTCTTCTGATTCTAAATGCTTACTTTTGTTTTAATAAAAAATTTTTTATCGATTTATTGCGTTTATTACAATTTTTTCAGACATTAAAAAGATTACCCGTGCGTCAAATTTTTTTTGATATATTACCGGTCCGCAGGCTTAAAAGGTTGAGAACGACTGCTCTACAGCAAAGGTTTTTAACCTGTGGGTAATTTTCCACTGATGAGAAATTTCAGGATTTTAGATGGGGAATTAGTCCTCAACAGGTTTTCAATTATTTCTTTTGTGAAAATAGTTTAGTTAAATTTGTCTTTTCAATGACAGTAAAGGGACAGGTCATCAATTTCTCATTCACCACTCATATACGGCTTAATTAAAAAAGGTAGAGCATTTGACTCTGAAACGGTATAAAGCGGTAGACTTTGTTTTCATTTCGAGGAACCATGAACGTTAAAATTGGCATTCAAAAGTTTTTCTGCTTGACGTTCAGCATGGTAGGGAAAATGTCAAAAAATATTAGAAGCCTCTGTGCTCGAAGACCATCTTTTGTCCACTCGGTGCTGCGCTTTTGTGTGCCAGTAGGTCTAACTTTACAAGTTCGTGCAATTCAAATAAAAAGGTGATTATTATTACGTATTAGTAATCATCATCAGTTTTTATTTGACTCATCAATTCTGTAAAATGTCTGCATTTCATGCCAGAAGTCGTTCAATTTTTCTAAACCCAACAAAAAAAGAACGTAAAGCAAATTTTGTTTTTGATATGATATTTCAGAAGAGATTGACATTCCTTGCAGACATATTTTGTCATTTATACAATCTAAACTGCAAGTTGCAGGGTAAGATTCAAATATCCTAGGACAAAGAGATAAAATTGCTGCATTTATAGGAATGCTTAAACTGTGGAAAATCATAATACAAGTCGTTTGGATTTGGAGCGACGTTTCCAATATATGTGAAATGAATAACGTAATTGGATTTGCGATGTTAAGTGTGGTTGTTTACCACCTAACTACTAAAGTGATTGACAAAATTTCACACTGCTTTCCAGGTTTTAAACACTCCTATTTTCTATTGAAGATTTCCCCCTCTATTTACTCCGTGAATCAGCATTTTCAAACATTGTTTTCTTAAAAACAAAAGCGCGTAATATATTGTTGGATTTGGAGTCAAATTTACGATCTGCAATTTTAAAAGTAAAACCCGATATTGCGTCGATTGCTGCCAAAAAGATGATGAAAAAGTTGCAAAAAATATTTAAAAAACAAGAGCAAAAATAGCACTAGCAAAAATATATAAATTATGAAGTGTTTTTTGTGTTTTTTTAATTCAAATGTTCTATTTGTAAATTTTAGTCAATCTCGGTCACGGTAGAACTAGTTCGGTTCGGTTCGGTCCGGTTTAGTTCAGTTTTAGGATTTTAGATAATGGGTGGTGGAAATTTATTTAAAACTGAAAGTGGGTAGTGAACAAGGTTAGGAGCCCGAGCTTCATAGCAAATAGAAACAGAATATTTTTTCCTACTTCTTTCAATGTTATATTTGTACTCCATTTTTTTTTAAGAACTTCCTTTTCATATATACTTTCTCTACATTGCAATTGACACTTTTTTAATGGAAAAAGGTTCTATCTGTACAGGTTTAGCCGAGCCAGCGTTTTCAGCGCAGTTTTCTCCCGATGCACAGCATATTCTTCAACTTGGACCTGACTGGCCCGTCCTTGATTGTCTTGGACAAACCTTTTACCGATCTCAGATCGGAAGATTTGCGTTGAGGTCGTGCGCACTCGGCAGATTTGGAGAGATTTGCGGTGTAAAGAGCACTCTGTCATAAGGAAAGAATCCGTCAGATTTCTTCGACCTTCTATCATTTCAGGCATCCTTCAGAAGTGATTTTTTTATTTCAATTTATTTCATTCACTCCTTGACGAAAAAAGACGACGAAAAAAAGCGGCTGCTTCAAATCGATGTCAAAAATTATGTTGTCCGTGTTCAATTTTTGAAAGTCAGTAAAGACCCCAAAAAAAGTCTTCAACATTCAAAATGGGAAATTTTTGAACGCTAGTCTCATGCAATGATGTAATGCAATGATGTAATGACACCGCGGTGCAACCATATGCGCAGGATTGCTCTTCGTTAGCGGCCTATCACCTTGCAAATCACTTTCTCAATTTTTATAAAGCCGGACTTAAATTGTTCAGCAGTCAACTAACTGCAGCGAAACAGCATCTACCAGCCGTCGTATTCATCAAAGTAGAGTGTGATTGGGGTGCTTGTCGTGCAGATGCTTGGAAGCAGCGCGTGCAGAGAGCGAGACTGAAGAGCACTCAAGAAGAATCCAGACTTCTCACCAATTTGCAAACGGTCCTCCACTCCGTTGCTCTTGATGAATTCGTTCACTTGCTGGAGGAGTTTATGAGCGATTTGTCCAGGGTAGGCGTGTCTTTTTAATCGCTGACCGCTTTCAGGCAATAAAGCGGTCTTGGTTCTGCCTTAGGACAGTAACACTTTGTCGCTGGTCAATTACTTCAAATCGGTCTACGCCTCCCAACCGGAAGTATGGTCACGTGCGTATCGGTCGGAAGTCCAGCTGCAGACGGAAACGAAGTTTGAAGATTTCCACAACAAGACGGTGCGTCACATCTACCACGAGGGCTTCAAGCGCAAACAACTCGATGTTCTGATAAAAGTAAGCAGATATCCATTTTCTTTGTGTTAAGATGGATTAACTTTAGGAGTGATTTTGTAGTAATCTTTGATGATTACAAAATTCAAGCCCTTCAAAAAAAGATAGATGTTTGTAAAAAGATCGAAAATAAAAAAAAAAGATATTAAGATTTATCGAAAAAGCATGAAACCAGTTGTTAATTTCTTTCATTTTTTTATCTTAGACTTTAATGCGCCATTCGCGTGATCGGGCTCTGAACAAGTTGCGTCAGACTTTCAAGCTCACCAATGAGGCGTCGATACGACGAATGACGTCATCAAACCATGCAGCCAGCACCAAGTTGCCGAGTAGTTTCGTGAGCGAGCACAAGGTAAGGGTTCGAGTCTCACCTGCTCTGACGAATTGTCGACGCGCAATTTTGCGACAGGATTCTCGCTCGTGGTCGGTGATGTCGGTGATCGATCGAGTTCGCGCGGTCAAAAGATCCGCCGATAGCGGAAACCAGGTTTTATTAAAAAAAGTGAGTTGTGATCGTATGCGTGTTCGGTTTGTTCGATTTCTTCGACTACGATCCCCTGCTGGTGCTGCATTTGCTCTGCGATTAACCTGTAGGTTTTTACAGATACCATTTTATTGCTGTTCTTTTTCAGTATTTCTAGATTGTTCAGTTACTTAAGTGAACACCATTTTGAATTTTATTTGAGTCTGGGTTCCATTTCCAGGTCTGCAGGATCCGATACAATAGTTGCTTATCGGTTTGTCATCATTTGACAGTACCGCATATGTGACTGTGTTGACAAAACGCAATGCTGCCGAAACTGGTTCCGCGAACTCGTTACAAGCTTTAGCGAATGAATCGATCGTAATGTAGAGTTTCTTTCACCCAACAACCGACGCCTTGAACGAGCTCGGAACCCGAAGCCTTGTGATTTCGAACGACAAATTTTTCGTTTAAACCTATTCTTTTTCAAGTCGCTCACATTCGTGACGATCTTTTATCGACGCCACATTGATTCGATTTACGGCGGGGTTTTGACGCGGTTTCAGGTTGCTGTGGAGTACATTGTAAGTTGCGCCGAAATCGACCGATGCCCCGCGCGACTGATGTGCGCTTACCGATGCAGTGACTGCGAAATCTGCTCGCACCATTTCACCTGCACCTGCCAGAGCGATCAGGTTGGTTCTTTTTCTTGCTTGAAAATGAAATGCAAGCCGCTGGTCTGTTCTGTGTGTTCTTGAGAAACGGCTTCGAATTGAAATCGTATTTTTTAAAACCGAGTTAGTTTCTTAAGGCATCGGAGGATTGAAGACTCAAATTTTTCAATTTCAAATTCTTGGCTTTTTTTCAGAAATCGCTTGTTCCCGGTGACGGTCTCCCTATCTTGTGCGAGCATTGTCACTTGGTGGTGCGATACATGCACGAAAATCGCCAGCAGGTTGACTCGCTCTTCCCGGTGATGACCGCAGATTCGGTTGACGACAAAAATCGAAACATCGATAATAATCGATCGTCCGAAACCGAATCGAACCAAGTAGTTGTCATGGTGATCGAAGACGCACCTCAAGGCACTTCTCTTGTAGGCCACGCGAAATCGGAAAGATCTTCCTTGCTCGACGTTCCAACTGCAGTTCCATTTACCAGCGATGAAGAAACAATTTCGTCGCCTTCGGTTTTAGTTACGGAACATTTGGACACCGCGAGCGCTGTCGAAAACGGGGAAGTTGTCATTGACAACGTT
This sequence comes from Diplosoma virens, assembly GCA_963680785.1. Classification (NCBI taxonomy): domain Eukaryota; kingdom Metazoa; phylum Chordata; class Ascidiacea; order Aplousobranchia; family Didemnidae; genus Diplosoma; species Diplosoma virens. The sequence goes on along the minus strand of OY796886.1, from coordinate 20,508,901 downwards.
GCGACAGACAACGTCGCAATAGCCGGACTGCGTCGAAGCGGTCGACGTCGAAATGTCGCTTACAATTGCAAAGAATTTCCTGCGGCAAGTTTCGCCTCAAAAACTTCGAAATCGTCTACTGTAAACGTTAATAAGCGATCGTCCAAGCGTCGTAGAATTTCCGAAATGAATAAGCAAAGTTGACCTTTGTAGTTCAGTCGCTATCAGTTTATGCAGCACTTTCACCATTTGCCTTCAGCTGGAGACACCCCTTAAAGGTGCAATAGAAAAAGTTTAACAAAGTAGAAATTGTTATAGTTCTTTTACCAAAGTCGGTATCGTTTTGCTTCGAAAAGGTCTTGTGCTATTTGTTACATTGTCAATTTTATTTCACTATTTTGATAGATATTTTTCAATATATTTAAATGCTTCAAAAGAGTAAAAAAGAGAAAAAAATAAAACAAAATAAAAAATTTTTGATCAAATGCCGGAAAAGCGGTAAAAATTCACACAGAGCTAAGCTCTATTCTAAGTTATCATGAAAAGAAAAACTAAAAAATTTGTTTTAGAAGAACGTATCAAACTATAATAACCTTGGTTTGACCCATCAAGTTGCTCGCAATTTTAAGGTTGGAGCAGGGATTTCCAAAAACTTTTGTTTCACTACTCCATTCCGACAGACCACTTTAATCTATTATTTTATTGGGAATTCCCAGCAAAAAATCTTCGCTTCAAATTTAAGTGTTGCCAATTTTGGCCTGAAAGCACAAAAAGCCGCAACAGTTTTTGAGCCTTGCGTGAAACGTAAATTTAATTTTGTTTTGCGACCCCTAAGCTACATCTTGCCATCTCGCAATTAACAATTTGAAAAGCCCTTCTTTGTATTTAATACTGACGAGAGGATCAACATAACGCAATCTATTTAAGTGTTACGTGTCTTAAAAAAGATTTGGTAATTTTTACAAATTAAATAATCCAATCAAATTATCGCAAGGTCAACAGTTACAATTATATCAGCGCTTTTTAATTTCACCCTGGACCTCACAAATTTAATAAAACCTGATGTAATCTTGCACACCCTGTTTTAAAACAGAACTTTTTGAAAAATAGTAAAGTTTGCTTTAATAAATTTTTGCTCTCCCAGCCCAGTAATATCTGCACCAGTCCGTAATCATAAAACTATGATTTAGACGAGGGATCTCTGACCCGCTGTCGCAGTGCGGCCCACTGCTCAATCAAAATTTTTTAAACTATGTGTTCATAACTGTAGATTTTGATGTCACTGCTGCCATAGTAACGTAGAGGGAGGTAAAGCAAACAGGCCGGTTGACTGACGTCTAATAAACTGACCAATGTCCAAAACTTTTTCTGGGTGGAGCTTGTCATAATAGCGCTTGCCTCAATGCCTCAAGCATCATTTTTAGGGTTCACATTGTTTTGGGATTGAATTAATATTGATTGTGTTGTTTCTGGAGGTGGGCAAGCGCAACTTCTGCAAATTGCGGAAGTTGCGCTTTCATTCATTTTCGACAGCGGCGTGCACTTTGCCATGTGCTCCCAGAAGCAGAAAGACTACTTGCATGTTATTGTGCTGTCGCAACTTTTACAATTGCGCAAGCGTCCACCACTGCCAAATACTATATCAAGTGATAGTTAGTTAATGATTTTAGTGGTAGGGAAATTAAATAACTTTAAGCTAATGCCGAGTGGTTTGGAATAAGATTGCATTAGTATCAGTGATGCTGCTCATGATAAAGAAAGGCCGGTGTTGATAAATTAGGATAAAAAAAGGATTAGACCTTTAAAAGATTTTTGATCCAATCTAGAAATTTAGATATAAAGCTTGATGCCAATACTTGATTAGAAAGGCGGTAATTTATTCTTTATGTTTCTGATTTTAGGAATATTAATATAACTACAGACAAAGCCAATATGATATTTGTTTAATTACAGAATAATTTTAATACTTTCACATTTCACGTAAAGCGTATTCAATTTTATATACAAACAAAAACAGTAAATCAGTGATGGCTCTAATACGGAGTGAACGAGGCGGTCTCACGGCGTCCCCCTTGTCTGCATCTTAACGTACTTGATTGAAAAAGATAATCCTTTTTTTAGAGATCACTATATTTTTGGGACGTAAAAAAAAGTTGACACCCTAGAAAGAAATCCCCTTTTCCAAGGCTATCACTGTGTAGCCATCAGAGCCACGGGCTTTATATAAAACTTTTTGTTTAAACACAGTAGATAGTCTTAGGAAAGCCTGTTTTGCAAACTTGAGCGTTGTCGTCTAACCCAGAGCTTCTCAAACTGTGGGTGCAACCCCAAAAAATTTTTTCAGGGGACACCTGGTTTTTGTAATTTCGTTAATTCGCTTTAGGTTACTATTTCCATTTCTTGTTGTTATTACATGGTTTTTTATGCACATTTTTTTCCAAAAAAAAATTAACGTAAAATCAGTCTACATTTATTGGGGTTGCCAGTGATGGCTTTAATAGGGTGCGAACGGTGCGCCCGCACCGAGCCCCCTAAAATAAAACAAAAAGTGGCTCCCCTACACAAGAAATTGCTCTATTTTTTCATAGTTGCACTAGGACGTCGATGGCATGTTGAAAATAAATTGAAAACGGCTTTCTAAGCTGCTGACTTTTTTTTTTATCGATCACTTGGTCTCACCCTGCTTTGGATCAATGGATCACTCAATGGTGGCCTTCCCTAAATTCAAGACCTTTTTTTTAGAGATTACTTTGTTTTTTTACAATAAAAATGCCTTCAGCTACCTTTTTTTAGTAAACTAAATGGTGGACCCCCTCACGTTTCTTGCACCAGGCCCCCCTTTTGTAAGGCCATCACTGGGGGTCGCACAAAAGTTTATTTTTTAAAATGGTACGCAGAACAAAAAAGTTGAGAAGTCTTGGTCTAACCTGTTAAGAACAAAAACAACCCGAGCGCCAAAATAAATCAGCTAATTCTACCGGTATAATATACTTTATTGCGCCTCGGCGATTAGAAATAATTGTTATACAACCAAAAATGTGCGTCTCCACTACAAGGACAACTAATTTTGTCTTCTTTCTAAAGCAAGATCCAACTTTCATTTGTCCGTCTTATTATGTTTATCACTCTCTGTAAACGCAAATTATGTGGAAAGAGTTTACGAACATAAATATTAGTGCAAGTTAGAAAAATTTTTTCAGTTTCGAATCACAACATAAAACTTACTAAATTTGTTTGTTTCGCCAAAAAATTTTTACGCTGAAAAAACGTGGTTTTATTTTATTGAATATTCTCTTCAAATATTATAATCGTAATTTTCAGCCAATCACAATCTGTTTTGAAATTATTCAAATACTACATTCGGAGTTTCGTTTGAAGTCCTTTGGTTTCGCCAACTATTTGGAAATTTTGTACGAGCAAAAGCTTTTTAAATACACTTGTAGGCCTACTTTTGTGGGCCGCCGACCTAAATTTATAGTTCGGCTCATTATGAAAAAAGCTTGGACATCCCTGGTCTCGACTTTAGATAGGCGTTCAGAAGATGTTGAAGAAAATGTATTTTGTACGTTAATAAAAACGAAGACTTGAAATTGCAAGATCAACGAAATAAACTTAAAAAGGCAGTAACAAGCCGAACCGCTCGAGTTGCGGCTGAAAAGACTGAACGTGGACATTAGTGATCTAGAAATTACGAAGCGCTATAACGAAAATGCACGAAATTTAAAATCAACAGGAGATAACACTTTTATAAAAGCTGGCAGTAGTTTCGCTGGCAGAATGAATAAGCAACAGAACAGTGACGAAATGAACGCGTGATCGTGCAAATCAAATAAGTCTTTCACAGCGAGGTGGCGGCTTCAGTTCCGTCCACATTTCCATGCCGACGAAGCCGCTGGGAACCGGAGGCCCAGAGTTCATCGCTTCTCGTTTGCTCGGGGAATAAGCGCCCGAGGTCGCTCGTCTGTCAACAGCAGTGGCGAGGAAGTAGCTCATACCGGAAATGAGCAAGAGAAAGAGCACGACGCCGCCGATTGACGAGCCGAGAATTAGCGCGGAGTGATGAAGATGGCTTTTCTGAGACGAAACAAGAATTAAACCAAGACGACGAATTTGCGCAACCAAGCGATTAATCGCCCCACGAAGAGGTTTTCGGACAAAACACCTTCTCACGACACACATTTTCGCATCATAAAGCAACACTTAAAATGCAAACGCGAAAATTGCTCATTTAAACGCAATTTAAACCTGCATCATCACCACTAAAGCGCGCGATCAAAAACATTCCACACACTCTAGACATAAAATCTGCTTTTAAAGATTTGCACAAAACATGCAAACTTTAAAGTGAAGACCTTTTTTTTGTCTTCACTTAATTTGGAACGCTTGTTTTTTATCTGAAGTGTCAAGAAGCGACTATAATGTATAGTAAAGACTTTTTTGGTCTTCACTTGATTTCAAACGATTTTAACGAGCGTCCCAATTCTCTATGTCGAAAATAACCCAATCAATAAGAATTCAGTGTTAAGTATGTTTTCTTGAACAAATACTGTTGTAAATACAAAATCAAAACAAAAATTTGACCCACCAATTGGCAATTCTTTCCCGAAAAGCCCGATTGGCAATCGCATTTGAAATCTGGGAGTCCAATCTTCGACAAATGATTGGATCCAGACGATTTCAAAGCCGGCCACGTGACCTCACATTTCCCACCGTTTAAGCACGGAACGCTAGTGCATGGATTGACGTAGTTGCAGCGCTCGCCTGAACGATTAACCTTGTTATATTCAAACAAAACGCTTTTGCTAGGAAATTGATAACATAAATGAATATCGACCTGTGAATGTGGAGTTACAGCGACAGGAGAACTTAGGATTAGGATCGAATCGAATCAAGCAGGTCGCGTTGTTGGCGCAGTAGTTACTGGAAGAAGCGGCCCCGAAACACAAGTTTCGATACTCACAATATTCTCCCACGAAACCTGCCGCATCGCACGTTATAAATCGCTCCGATTCAACGCAAACAAGCGACAACTAACCGACGCCGCACTGACAACGGTAACTCGAATCTGTGCTTAAACACGTTGCGTTATTCAAGCACGAGGAGTTGGAGCAAGGATCGATTTTTTCGTCGCAGATTTCGCCGCGGAATCCGGTCAGACATTGACATTTAGTTGCCATTGTTAACTGTGAAAACAAAAGACAAGAGTTTGTCGTAAAAAAATTATAAAATCAACAACTATAATACTATATATAAACCATTACCGAATCAATGACGCAATATCCGCCGTGTAAGCACGTCACATTCTCGCAAGGATCTATGAACTTTTGACATTTGTCGCCGCCAAAGAAAGGTGAGCAAAAACAGTGAAAGAGTATCTGACAAAACAATTACATTTCCAAGTAAGCAATCGGGATAAGTCTCAAAATCGCATATCACATAACACAAATCGTTGGGGTTATTATCAATTTTAAATTTTACTTTGTGCCTCGAGAACAGTGACAAGCGCAAACATTACCAGAATGTTCCGCGTTTATAGTCAGAAAGCGACCACACCTTGTTTTCACTAGTCATGTTCTTGCAAGTGCCACCATTTTCACACGGGGCTTGCGAGTCCTTGCCACTTGCGCATGCGTGTGTGACATCGGTTTCGCATCGTACGCCCGTGAAATTAGTCCCGGAACAGTCGCATTCGTAAGATCCAATCATATTACGACACGTGCCGTTATTATAACAAGGAAAAAAGCTGCACTCGTCTATATCGATCTCGCATCTAAACAACAAGAATTAGTGTCAAACATGAAAAATGTAGATTTAGCACATACAGTATGTGAAATTGTACATCCAAACACGAAAAATGTGGATCCCAAGACTCAAAGTTCCAATAAAAAAGTTTTTTAATTCACTTTGCAGGTTTTAGTATAGCCAACAAATAAAATTTTTCTACGAAACAAATGCTTGGCCTTCTTACAGTCTTCCTTCGAATCCTATTTCGCATTCACACGTGAAACCGTTTTCCTGATCCGTGCACTGTCCTCTTCCGGAGCAAGTAACGTTGACGCAATCGTCAATGTCGTGTTCGCAAGCAACTCCGCTGAATCCTAAAAGAGGAACAGTTACTCCTAATACGACGTCGATAATTGATCCGGTGTCAGAACCTGGTTCACACTCGCATCGGAACTGGTTGAACAAGTCGATGCAGCTTCCGTTGTTGTGACACGGGTTTTCCGGTTGGTTGCACACGTCCTCACCATGACAACCATGAAAAGGAACGCCCGATAAAAGCCGAAACACAAGATTGGATGGGGTGGGCATGTTATTTGAAACTAACGACCAATCGTAGAACGGAAGAAGCTGTCCTCCTATTCGTAACTCATCGATACAACCTGAAAAAGAGCCAAACTCAATTAAAACAACAAACACATTGCCACAAATGGCACGAGGGTATGATTAACTTAGGATTTTTTTGCATGGAGTTCCAGATCGTAAGATTTCAATGAAAAGATTAGAAGCGAGAGTTCTGGGTTCGATTCCCAGGCAGGGCGAATCAGAGATTTGACGCCATGTTTCCAACAAATCACAGAGTTATAAGGGTGAACTTTCCAGGCACAGTATTGTTGAAAATATTAGGGTGACACACTATATGTATAGATATATATATAGATATATATAGCAAAAACACGGGAATAAAAACAAGGTTAAAAGCCCTACAGACTGTTTCACCCATAAAAGGGATCATTAGGGGTATCTAAAAAGTAAAATAAAATAAAATAAAACTGCCAGAAAGAATAAAAAACAATAGAAAAAAACAAACAATAGAAAAAACTGAAAAAACTTTAAAAATTTTAAAAATTATAAAAAAATTATAGAAAAAAATTTAAAAGATTTTAAACACTGTAAACGCTTATTAGGTCGGAACATCCCAACATGGACTCTGCTAAACTAAACTGATAAAGATCGGCAAGAAAACACGAAAAAAGGAAAAGCGCGCGAAAGAAAAATACAAATATTATTTCAAAAATTAAAGATTTAAAAAGGGGGTTCAAGTATCGGCTAAGGTAGAACGTTGTACGCGGCGAAAAAAAAAAAAGGAGAATGAAAGAAAATCACAGTTTAAGTTTGGCGTTAATCAATTTATATTTATTTTTATGCCGACACTTATTGATCAATTCGGTTCGTTTGTTCAGCAGAGCGTCATCATTTGCAGTTAAGATTTCGTATTTTTCTGCCAGACAGAGGTTGCATACCTTACCAACACGGGGGCAAAGTATGCAACCTCTGTCTGGCAGAAAAATACGAAATCTTAACTGCAAATGATGACGCTCTGCTGAACAAACGAACCGAATTGATCAATAAGTGTCGGCATAAAAATAAATATAAATTGATTAACGCCAAACTTAAACTGTGATTTTCTTTCATTCTCCTTTTTTTTTTTTCGCCGCGTACAACGTTCTACCTTAGCCGATACTTGAACCCCCTTTTTAAATCTTTAATTTTTGAAATAATATTTGTATTTTTCTTTCGCGCGCTTTTCCTTTTTTCGTGTTTTCTTGCCGATCTTTATCAGTTTAGTTTAGCAGAGTTCATGTTGGGATGTTCCGACCTAATAAGCGTTTACAGTGTTTAAAATCTTTTAAATTTTTTTCTATAATTTTTTTATAATTTTTAAAATTTTTAAAGTTTTTTCAGTTTTTTCTATTGTTTGTTTTTTTCTATTGTTTTCTATTCTTTCTGGCAGTTTTATTTTATTTTATTTTACTTTTTAGATACCCCTGATGATCCCTTTTATGGGTGAAACAGTCTGTAGGGCTTTTAACCTTGTTTTTATTCCCGTGTTTTTGCTATTGTTAATTTAAGCTCTAACTTTGTTATTGAGCACTTTAGAAGTACTGATTTTCATACGGTGTTAGATATATATACATATATAGATAGATGGATATATATTTTACGCAAAATCAATTATTAGATATTGTACAACGTAAAGAAGAACAAAAGACAAGAAAGTACTGAATAGCCAAATGTCTTAAGTCAAAATGATTCTGGAAAACTGAGATGTGCAATAAAAAGCTACATAGTGTTAAATAAGTTTCACAATTACAACAGTGATTATTATAAATCAAAAACGCGCGGGAAAAAAAAGGAAACAATACAATCAAAAGAACGATTTAACAGCAAACTTCAAGACTACATCTAAATAAAAAAACTGGCGAGAAAACAATTTTAATGTTTTTTTAAACAAACCCAATGCATGCTTTTCAAATTTTGATCTACTGTATCATGGCTCCCCAACCAGCAGCCCACAAAATTTTGTAATGAGGTTTCCAAAGGAATACTTGAGTTATTGCTCTGCCGCGGAACAAAATTCGGAATAGAAAAATTTCAGGTCCAGAAAGAGGTTTTTCGTTTCATTTAGGAAAAACAGGTGGAAGTTTTTTGCACATACCACAATGAAGCCCTTTTTTAAATTTGGTCTCAACTTTGATTTCAGCGCAACATATTTGAGTTAACCTCCATGAAAGCTAGTATTGGACCTGCGATTTAGTTGAAGACTAAAAAAGTCATCACCTTGATTTCTAAGGCATTGAAATCAAAAATGCTCGTTCGGTCCATTGATGACCTTTTTTTGGGTCTTCAACTAAATTTTAGATTCAAAATCCAGTTTTCGAAAGGTAAAGTCAAAAATATTATGCTGAAATTAAAGTGATGATAAAAAAAAAAGTTTTACTATTGATTACTGAACCGACTACAGACAGCGACAGCGATAGGTTCACAGGTAAAAACCTGACCAACGATAGGACACTCATGTACTGTGTCATGTTCCATAATTTTAAGCCTCAACTTTTCAAATCAGATTCGACTTGATTCAATATAATTTTTTTAATGAATCGCAATGCTATTTTTTCCTGGTCAAAAAAATTTGATTGTAAGCCGCTGTTATAATCAAAGGAGTAGAATTTTTTGTCGCTCAAATAAGTCATACCTATGAAAGAAAGGTTTCGACGATTTCCGAGGTGAATCCGATTGTCCGGCTCCGAAAAAATACTTTTTAAAGCAGAACCGAAGGTCAGGTTCGTAGGGACTTTGGGGCGATTATCAATGGTCAAAAAAAGGGATCTAAAATCAACCATGCATAAAATAGACTCGTGCCAGCCATTGATCAAGCACGCGCTTAGCAGCCTACTTTTCCTGTTCCAAGAATTCGACCGTGTGCCATTTGCCGTCGTTGATGGAGTCGTAGTTGTGCGTATAATTTACACGATTTGAAGTGATTACTTGAACTCTCCCCACGTGATCAAGGTCGACTCTAACAAAGCCGGTTTTTGATTCCACGAGCAAGATGGGGGTGTTTGTGGATCTTAAAACATAAGCAAGTTGTGTTCCAGACTTTTCATAGTTTGCGCAAAATTCCATTCAATAACACTCACTAACTGTACCTGGTTCGAATTTTGAAAAAAATTTTGTTATTCGTTAAGTTTATAGCAGTTGAGTTGTAGTGAAAGACTAAAATCTCGCTGGAAGCATTGACGGTCGTCGGACCGACGCACTCAACGCCACCGCGCGGCAGGTTTGAACAGGAAAAGTTTCCAGGACAAGTGATGTGTCTGAAAAGCACGACAGAAAAGATAAGCAGAATTTTAAATAAGCTATTTCGACTTGAACGCATCTGATTGGCTAACCGAATGATTTGGACACACACGAAAGGTCTTACTCGCAGTAGATTGGATTCTCGCAATTTCTCCCCTGCCACCCGTCCGTGCACACGCACGTATAATCGTTGAATGTCGTTCTACACGTTCCGTTATTTTGGCACGGATTAACGGTCCAGTTTGAATTCCGTTCTCCACACAAAGGATCGGATATCAAACCTCGCTCGATATTGGCAATTTCGATTGGCAACACTCGAGAACGAGCCACGGAATGATCTTCGATAAAAAGAGTCACTTGATGAGGCGGTAAGACACTCGAAGAAATAAGCACGATCTATCGAGTGTTTTTTAACCTAATTATTTTACTTTTATTTTTTAATTAAGTCTGAAAATTGACTACGTCATTTACGCTTCAGTAACGTCCGTTAAAGCAACAGGTTTGAATGGCAAAATACGTAATTTTTAAAGAGATTTGTATTTTGGAATCTATGTGGTAAAATTTACTTTTGCTCTTTAAGTCAACTCCGAGAGTTGCAATAAAACTTTTCGAAAAATATTATTTTATCTTATCATTTTACTCAGTTACTACAAAACGGGTTCCTTAAACACGAGTGACAGATTTAACGTTGAGATTTTCTTGATATTTGCAATTATTCATTCTTGCTCTTGAAACTCGGCGTTATGACGTAATAAATAATCAAAATAAAAACGAAGATTTAATATGAGGTTTTTCTCGAAGCATCATGTATTCAAGGGAGAACATTGTGCAGCATCAGATTTGACTTGGTTTAAAATGAGATGAAATTTCATCTTTTTTTCAACTGAACATAAATACTCATATATAAGGTTTTATATCTGGAGTATGTAAATCTCAGTTAACATTTTATAAAAAGCTGATAGTCGTGATTAACCTTTCCTCACTGTATTTTCCAGAATTAGATTTTAAAATAACCCAAATACGTAAGTGATGGAATGCTTCAACGCGCTTTAAATATGAAGAAAGCTTTAAAAATAATTCTTGCAAAGATACAACTTGTACTTAAACTACCATTAGGCTACGAACTTCTTCATAGCCACCTCATTGCAAATGTTTGCAACGTTATTTTTCTTTGGGTGATGGAATGTAAATTAAATTCAAACAAATTGACGGCGAAGGTCACACGAGGTCAGTTTCGTTTCTGCAGTTTGACGAATTGAAACAAACGAAACGGAATCGCGCTAACACTCGCTGGATGAATAAGTCATCAATGAGAACTCAAAATAACATCGATTTCGTTTCAAAAACATATTTAGTTTTAAATACAGCTATTTGACTTAAATTTAAATGGTCGTATTTCGTCATTTTTTTCTCAGGGGCAGATTTTTTGCGGCGTGGGGGAGAGGAACAACTTAGTAACTAAGTCAATTATTTTCTTGTCTCATTTTTATCGAGTTTGAATGCAATTTCAACAAATACAGCGAATTTCGTTTCGTTTAAAGTTTTTTAGATTTAGGGAAACCTAATTACTTCATAACGCTGAGTTTAAGGAGTAGAAATGAATAATTGCAAATATCAGGAAATCTGACAAACTTAGCATTATTTGCCGCTGTCATATTAAAATGTGACAATTTTTCAGCATAATTTTATTGAAATTTTATACTATTTAATATTATAGAAAAATATGAATGGTGTATCTCCTTTGTATTACATATACGAGGGGCGTTCAGAAAGTAATGCAACAGGTTTAATTTCTTGCAGCATTTATTTAACTAACATCTGATTCTTTTACAGATTATAGATTGATAACTAAGGTTTACAGATTTTGTAAAGAAAATAAGGGTTTGAATTGCTGCAATCTGAAATTCAAATTTTAAGCAATCCCTCTATGTCTTTTTCGTTAGAAGTTAAAACTGGCATGATTGCCCCATAGCAATCTCGGCAAAAGCAAAGAGTTGTTATTGAATTTCTACTGTCGGAAAACGAAACAGCTCAGAACATAAGCAGAAGGCTAAAGCAAGTGTATGATGACGGTGCGATAGACTACAGCACAGTGACGAGATGGGTGAAGCAAATCAATAATGGACAGGAAGAACCTGCTGAAAGCAATCTTTGCGATAGGCCAAGTGGTAGGCCATCTTCTGCCCACAGTTCTGCTTACATTGATCAGGCAGATGCATTGATTAAGGAAAACAAATGCATCACTATTAATGAGCTTGCTGAGTCATTAGGAGTAAGTGCAGGGAGTGCTGTAAAGATGATGAATACCCTATGGTATTCAAAAGTGTGTGCAAGGTGAGTCCCAAGGCAGTTCACAGAGGCTCATAAACAATCTCGCCTAGAAGCTTGTTCTGAATTTCTGAAGTATTACCATAGTGACAAAACCTTTTTGCAGCGAATAGTGACCGGAGATGAGACTTGGGTTCACCACTTCAAATCAGAGTCAAAGAGAGGATCAATGGAGTCGCGCCATCCCACCTCACCACGCTCGAAGAAGTTCAAATCTCAGCAGTCTGCAGGAAAAGTGATGGTGACTGTGTTCTGGGATAGTGTTGGTGTGATACTGGTAGACTTCATGTCCAAAGGAGCAACAATCAATTCAGATGTTTACATCAATACATTAAAAAAGTTGAAAGCAAGAAAACGAAGAGTTTGACCTGCTTTGGAAATGTCTTAAGGTTTTATTGCAACACGACAACGCTAGGCCTCACACCAGCCTTCTAACCCGTGAGGTCTTTAGCTCCTTTGGATGGACAACAATTTCACATCCCCCATATTTGCCACACTTGGCACCGTCTGACTTCCATTTGTTTGGGCTCCTCAAAGAAAGTTTGAGGGGGCGACATTTCTCCAGTGATGAAGAGGTCAAAACTGCTGTTAGGAAGTGGTCAAAAACGCAGCCTGTAGAATTTTACAATGAAGGAATATGTGCACTCTCTAAAAGGTGGGAAAAGGCAGTTCGGAAAGCGGGAGATTACATCGAGAAGTAACTATGAAATGCTCATGCTATATATTTTCCTGTGATGCACGATTTGTGTACCTTTAAAACTCAATGTCATAAAAAGAAACCTGGTTGCACTACTTTCTGAACGACCCTCGTGGTTAGTAATTTTTAATTTGAAAGCCTAACTTTTTTGTGTGAGAGTGCAACTGTATTAGATTTTGTACAAAAACAATATAATCTACTTTGCGATTAATATTATAACAACTGTTATTTTTTATTTTTTTGCTTTCTCTTTTTTTGTTAAATGCTTGTGAATTCAAATCTAGTTTTTTGTTTTAATTCTTATCTAAGGAATAGTTGACTGGGTGGCTATTTATATGACTTTTCCTACTCTTTTTCAAGCAACACTGGCATATTTTTTGTATATTACTGCTTCATTTTTGTTTTTTCTGTTCATATAATACTACAAATATGTAATTAATCATTGCAATTTATGAATTCTATATAAAACTGCCTATTTTCGTGCTGGATAAGTTGTTTTGAATAAATTTGAGTTGATTGAAAAAATAAAACTGGTTTGAAATGCTAGCAGATGATAAGCCTTTCAATGAGCGAAACAAAAAATAATAAATCTACTTTGGTTCAACCTAAAACTTAAATTAATTCAGAAAATCTACTTACGTTTTTGATCGTCGGGAAACAAGATCAAAACAATCTTTCCGACTTGAATATCTTGGATTGCTCCTTTGAATCCTCGAGAAGCAGAAACCTCTCTCTTTTGTCTCTTTCCATTACCTTCTGAACGTAAACTATTATCCACACTGGCAACAGTCACTTTCCCATTTATACGTGTATACTAATGCTATTTGGCAAGTTTAATTTGCGGTCAAAAGTTTTAAAACTCACCCCAAAATGGTGGTAATCCTCCCACAAATATGGAATTGGTCGAAATAAAATTTGCATTCATTATAATTGTTTTGTAGTAGCTGCAAAAATAGTATAGCGTTACAGAAACTAATCGTTTGTTAAATTTTCAGCTTTAAAAAAACAAGTTAAACATGATGTCTAAATAAACAAAAAATGCACAAAAAAACAAGCTAAACACGATGTCTAAATGAACAAAAAATGCCTGAGTTTTTCTCTTTATTAGAACACCTAAAATAAGGTTTTTCTAAGAATGGAAGCGATTTCCAACAGAGTCGCAATGTAAAGTTTTTTGGAGTCGCGAAACAACTTTAAAAATCGCAAACTTAACGCTTCATTCACCGATCTCAAACAAACATGAAATAAAAATTTTAATGACACCAAAGTCATAAGGTTTTTTAATGACTTCTGTTATTTCTACGACTCTGACAAATTTACTTAAGCCTTCATTTAAAAAATGGGGCTAAAAAAACAATAAATTTGGAAGCCCCTAAATTAAACAATAAACTTGTTTTATTTGATTCAAAAAAATATCTATAAATTATACAACTGACTAATGATGCTTCAAATCCAACCAAATCCAGAGCTGACTAAATATCTCGTCCAATGGACAACGACATTTACTACGATTTTTCGCCTTTTTTTTAACCAATATTCGTAGTAAAATACGTAATTACCTTTCTTCGTCTATCGTAACGCTGATGCGAGTTTCGTTAATGCTGATGAAGAGGAAGTGCTTTTCTCCGTCGGCCAAGTCAACTTGGTTGAAACTATAAACCTGCTTTTCGAGATCAACTTGAAGAAAGCCTTGCGTGAGATGGAAGCGAACTGTGGTGGTGCTCTCGAATGAGGAGGAGGAGTTGGGGGTGCCAGCTTGGAGGAGGAAACCGTCCGATTGCCTCGTCATGAGAAACATGGAAATGTTAAACTGCGGGACTCTGGTAAACGGAAGCTGCAATGAAGGAAGCGTGGATGAGAGTACATGGGGTAAAGCGCATGCAAGTACAAGCTTTGAAAAACAACTTTACTCGAAATTCGGCATAACTTTGTAGGTCCTTGTATCCGAAAGTGTTGAAAGTAGATTCGAAACTGCAGTTGGCACCGATGTATGGTCGTGAACACTTGCAGCTGAAAAATAAAGTAATTCAAAGATAAAGTGAGGACATAAAACTTATATCCGGTCAAAAAAAATTTTTAAATGCAAAAAGCAACGTGAAAACATCGTAAAAAACCTTCACGCATAATGCCGACAAACAAACCAAGCTTTCACTACAAACTGAATTTGCGCAAAGGAATTTCGAAAAGCCTACAATGGTTGAAACATTTTGTGTTGTAGGAATACGGAACCTTACCTGGATTCAAACCAAAGATCATTGCACACTCCTCTTCCGCTGCAAGATGTAGGAAAGCAAACTACCGGTTTATCGCAACCTTCTTCGATGCCTTCGGCGAAATCAGCGTCTTTGAATTGACGAAGTATCCCGTTTACAATCACATCTCTAATGCAACCCACGAAAGGCGGATTCGGGAAGGAGCCGGATCGGCCCAACTCGATCCGGACAAAGGCGGAGCCTGAAATAGGATCAGAAAGTTTTGCTTATCCGTCCTGCAAAAGCGATTCACTCACTGGTCGAGACGGCAATGGTCGAATTGGATTCCGAATCGGAAAAGTCGATGAATGCGAACTTCGAACCAAGATGAAGACGGACGAACACGGAGTGCCACTCGCCGTCACTCTGGAAACTCTTGGAGTCGAATGCGATTGTCGTGTTGCTCAGTGAATTGCGCAGGTGTCCTTGATGCAAGTCAATCTGAAAACGATAGACACAGTTCAAGTTTACTTGTGTTTGAATTTTGAATCGAAAATCAATGAAGCGCGATTGCAACTTCTGTTGTGCTGCTCATGTGCGAAAGGGAAAAGTTTAAACAGATCTCAGTACAAAGATCGAATTAAAATTATCTTGATTAATAGCTGCCATCGGCCTTTTTGTCTTCGAAGCAAAATTTCACATTATTTAAGTTAAGTGAAATTTTAACTTTATAATTTAAAAAAAGTAAAGCTAAAGTTTTTAACATATAATAAACAGTAAACAAGTCTAAAAAAAGGGCTTGAAACCCTTTATAAAAAGTCACGTTTCAACGTGTAACTTAGAAAATCACGATTAAAAATTATTATCGGTCCTGAAAACAAAAATTTTAAAGAATTCGAGAAGCCTTTTTAACAAAAGGCTTACCATCAAAATAGTGTTTGTTGAATTGAAGTGTAGTGCAGCCAGTGTTCCTTCAAGCAGAGTGGTGCGAAAAGCGAACGAAATAAAAACCGATGTTTTGCTCGGCTGAACCAGAAAAACGGCACGTGACTGAGATCCGCGAAAGGTTCCGGAAGTCGAGCGGCCGCAGAATGGGCCGGCGTAGCCGGGGAAACACTCGCAGGTGTAGGAGTGCAGATCTAAACAAAGGGAATATCTAACGTAGATGAAGTTGATCACGTGATGATGAAGCTGGGTCTACGGGGCGGCAACGTAAGTGAGAACAGCGATTGGTCTCAACCTTCGAGAACTTTCGACCAGCAACAAATCGGCGTAATTGTGACACTTCAGTTTTGAAGCTTGGAGCAAAAATCAAAGTTTATTTACTAAAAGGATTTCACTTAAAAGCTTTCAGAACTAATTTTTTAAAGTACATTAATGATGAAATCGATAAAAAAAAGCGAAGCATATTCGTCGCCAAAGCGGGTAATAGTCAAGTGCGATATAAAGAAGGAGTTTCACTCGCACAACGTACTTTCGCTCTCGTCTTTCAAATAAGGCTTGCAAACAGCGTTTTCAGAGCAGTTGTTGCCGGACGAGCATCCCAGAAGAGGAACGGAGCAGTTTTTTCCGCCGATCCCAGGAGGACACTCGCAGTGATAATCATTGATTTTATCGATGCATGTAGCGTTGTTATGACAAGGATTCCATCTCCCACATTCATCTATCTCCATTTCACAAAAGTCACCTTCAAATCCTAAATAAATATAAACTTAAAACTATGTTTTGGGTAAATTAAGATGTTTAAACCGGAAGTGACGTTTCAATCGGTAGTGTCGCAATATCGATTCAAGTTGCGTTAAGAATATTCAAAACCTTTTTCAGTCATCACTAGTACAGTTTAGAATCTGATTTATTACGCCATCCATACTAATTGTCGATAAGAGGTATTTAGACTTGCGCTGCCTCGGATTTAGTGGAATCAAGTCTAAAAAATTAAAGCAACAACTGGATTAAACGATCTTGCAAGAAAAAAAAGCTGTTTGCTTAAGAAAACATTAGATTGAAGACGCTTTCCCGGTTTACAATTAATTAATAGTTTCATGAAAGGGCAAGAAAGAGAGAAACTTTTAAACAAACAAGAATGGTTTTTCTTGACAGACACAATAACACGAATGGACTGCGTCACATCAGCTGCCAATCATTAAACCAAGGTACTAAGTTCGTTTCTACTACGCGTGGATGGAGCATTCTTTGTTTGCTTTATTGATTTTTTTAGTTCTTTCCGCGCTTAAGCGGTAAGCGAAAGAAAAATCAATAAAAAATGCAAAAAAGAATACTCCATTTTACGCTCGTAGTGGAAAAGAGCCTCTAGAATAAGCTCATAGTGTAGCGAAGTTGTGTGGAACTTTTTTTTATTATTTTACCATTTATAACTACAGAATTTATTAATGGTAAAAATGCTTGTTGCTGCTTGCTATTCTTTGCAATTATAATTTGAAAAATTACTTTTTTTCCGCAATCAGGACTGTTGCATTTGAAAAAAAGGGATCGCGCAACTTGTATTAAATTAAAATTCCGGATTTAAGCAACTAATCTGAGAATTAAAACATTAAACTGATCTCGTAAAAATTGCTCCTAATCGCACCATCTGTGCAGTTGCATAGAAAGCCGCTTGCTTCTTGGTAGGAGAAGTTGGAAGGAATCAAAGTGGGATAGAAGGATATGTCGGATAATTCCAAACACGATCCGTTATTTTGGCAAGGTTGAGAATGGCACTCTTTAATATCAATCTGGTTAAAAATAATTCAATAAATTTTATTTGGATGATAATAGATGAATAGAAATCTTAACTGGTACCGTTCCACACTTAAGCAGTGCTTCAAGAAAAAAAGTATTATTTTTATCGTAAACTTTGTTGAAAAAAAATTGCATTAACAAAAAACAAGTGGAATTAGGAAAAGTTATAATCTGATATAAGTGACACACGATTTTATAACGACAAGTATTGTAGCAAAAAAATTAATTTTGGAGTTTTTATTTTTTCTTTATCATGTCCTGACGATAAATTGACAGAGCACAATAGGCCTACACTTAAAAAATTTACATTAAAAAGCAAATACGATAACTTATAGATAAAACAAAAAAGGAAATCAAGTTTTCAATGTTTATAACAAAAGAAAAAAATTTATCTAAAAACAAGAGCAAAAAAATTGTAAAAAAAATTATAAGACACCGAAAGATCTCTAAAATATCGTCCATAAAACTTTACTATTATCATAGCATTAAGGGGCATAAAATTATAAACAGAAGCTTCTTTAACTCAAACGCTCAATTGATTATGTAGTACTACACAATATACGACAGGTGTTAAATTGACAATTTTTCAAAAAGTCTACAAAAAAAAACTAAAAATAATTTCAAGTAAACAACAATTCGGTAGCCCTTAACCAATATTATCTAAAAAGATAAAAACGCAACGAAAAGCACATTTCAGTACCTCAACTGAGTCTTTTTCTTTGTTATGAATTTACACCTTTAAATAGTAAAAATACATAATTGGAAAAACGACAGCTATACGAAGTTTTTTCAAAGCATTTAATATCACAAAGCAAATTTGAATGAGAGCACCCTACAGATTTTGGATATCAAAAAATTCAAAGATTTTAATCCTTGTTTCAATCCCAAATCCCAGCGTAGTTTAATTAAAACCACAATATCTCAACAATGCACTTATAGACGGCAAAGAAATGCGATTTACGTCCTGCTTGCATTGCAATAAAATATCACAGCGTTTTAATAATATTAATTATCGCGGTCAACAACCCTTTTAATCGGTAGGCAAGTCCTAAATAAAAATTTAATATCCGACCGAACAAAAAATAAATCGCGGGGAACAACTGAATCGCGCTTATTGTCGAGACCCTGTGCTTAATTTAAGCTTGTTTAAAACCCAATTGTTGATTAAGTTTTTTTTTGTTTTGATTGTCAAAGGATTGCCGAAATTGTAATCTTTATGTAAAATTTTGGTTTTAAAGACGTCGAAGCTTTTCGGTTTAATGTAAATATCGTGGTGGAGTGACTTTGATGTCAGATTGCTAATTCTTCTAGTGCTACCATTTTTTTAAACCTGGCCTAGTTTTTATATCAGGGCTAGTTGTAAAAGAGGATTTACTGGACTTATCCTACAAGTTCGAAGCCGGATAATTGCGTTTGGCAATTATCAGGCCTTCACATACAGTGATTAAAAAAGATTTCTAAAATATTAAAATACTGTAAGCAGATTCTGTGGTCTAAGTTGGGTTCCAAAGTTTTTAAATATTGAAAATTCTAGAATCGTAGAGTAAAATCCGGAGTAAATCCTGATCCCTCGATTTTTTGTGTCCCGAATCCCCCGGCTTAGTACAATTCCTACAAACTTCATAGAACCTTCATAATTATATCCCACCTCACAAAACCTCCCGGTGTATCCGGAAAGACACTGGCAGGTGTAGTCGTTGACGCGATCGATGCAGCGCGATCCGTGCTGACACGACGATCCGCGTTCGCACTCGTCGATTTCCGTCTGGCAGAATTGCCCTTCGTACCCGGTGTCGTCGCACACGCATCGATAGGATGCGACGCCTGAACGCAAACACATAAACCCGGCGTCGGAGCGAATTTCTTTCCGATGTCCGCCTACCGTCGACGCACCAGCCGCCGTGCAAACAAGGCGAACTGCCGCATTCATCGATGTTCACGTCGCAATGGTCGCCAGTGTAGCCGTTGGAACAGTGACAAGTGTAACCGGAAACCTTCGAATAGCTTTCGATTCGATCCGAAGTAGCGAAAAGCTTTAAAGCGGTTTGAATACCTCGTCGGTGCAGTTGGCTCCGTTCTTACAAGGCATGCTTAAGCACTCGTCAATGTTGACGTCACAAATCTCTCCGCTCCATCCTTGGGAGCACGAGCAATTGAACCGACCAATCAGATCGCTGCAATTTCCACCGTTTCTAAAAGTCGAAATCGGAAAGTTGAAGCCAGATTTGAAATTAGCAAGGTAATTATTACAATTACTCAGTCATAAAAATCTTTAAAAAGAAAAGAATCAGAGAGTTTCGAAACACTAAAAGCTAAAAGTTCAAATAGATGCGGCAAGACTAACTTACAAGCAAGGGTTTGAGGTGCACTCATTAATTTCCGTCTCGCAACTGTATCCTTCGTATCCTATGTCGCAGAGACATTGGTAAGCTCCTCCTGCCGACGTGCAGTTTCCGTTCCAACAAGGATCGCTAAGACACGGATCAAACATCGCTTCGCATCTGAATCCCACGAAGTTGGACTTGCAGAAACAGACGTAACTCCTGTACGAACAGAGTTCCGTAATTAAAACCAGTAAAAACCAGCCATACCGTTAGGAAAAATCGTTTTTCTCTTTTTTATACGTACTGGGCTATTTTCTCTAAATTTCTAATTTCAAGGTTATTATTATTATTTATTATATTATGGCATTCAAATGATAAAATCTCGACGCTTTGCAGAGATCAGTTTAGGAAACGTAAAAGCAATAACAAATCGAAAAAAAGTTACCCGAAATTGCTCACGCACAGCCCCCCATTCAAACAAGGTTCGGAAGCACAAAAGTCAACCTCACGATCACACAAATCCCCTTCGTAGCCTGAAAAAGTTCGTATTTGAAAAAGTAAGGTCTTTTAAAAAACACAACCAGTCCACTCACCAAACTTGCACACGCATTTGAACTCGTTCAACAGGTCGCTGCAGTTTCCCCCATTCTGACACGGATTAGACGCGCATTCGTCAATGTCGATCGTGCAATTGTTTAAGTCATCTCGAGCAAAACCTGAAACAACCAATCAACGATGGTCACGGCGAAAAAAACATTTGTAAACAGAGATTACGCATCGTCTAAGAAAATGAAAATGTGAAATTAGCTTTGAACCAATTTTCAAGCGAAATACGAAAAACATTTAGTCTTCAATAATTTAAATACCGTAAATAAAACAGGACGCAATAGACTCAATTTAAAAAACACCGCGACAGTAATAAAGTGGACAAAGGGTTCAAATATCACCAGTTAACAGCCGAACAGTCGAAGACCCACACAAGCAACACAACTAAACTGAGATTTAACAGTGTTACTTTTCAACACAAACATTACAGTTGTTGCACAAATACGCTTAACTTTGCAAGAGTGAACATGTGCACTGCTTCACGTCATACGCGCATATAAGTTTTTCACGTTAATCAAAAAGGCTTTTAGTCATTGGTTTAACTACGAAAATTAACAAACAAATTACCAGGGTTACATAAGCATTCGTACGCGTTGACTAGGTCCAAACACAACTCGTTGTACGGACACGTGACTGATACGCAATCATCGACGTCGACTTCGCATCGGTCACCAGAAAATCCAGGCTTACAATCACAGGAATATGGCGGATGCAACAAGTCAGGAAGAATCGTGCACGTTGCGTTGTTTTCACATGGATTGGAGCGACACGGATCAAACTCCTGAACCGATGTCAATATTTTTTTGAATTCGAGAAAATCGACTCGATTTGAAATGCAAAAAAATTTAAGCATTGAGATCTTTAGAGTAAATTTTGCTTTATCAATTTACTGGCTTTTTGTGAAAACAAATCCAAGTTTGGAAAATGTATTTGCCCAGACGATAGATTTGTTTTGTCGTGGGGAGCAAAGAAAATAATGTAACGCGACAAGAAAACTCCATCAATGAGAAATACACTTCAACTGAATGTTGTATGAACTTAAGTTTGCCACGTGATAATGATGCATGTTACAAACTGTACGTAAAAAAAGGTCAACACCGCTGGTAAAATATTTGAAACAATTGCCAATTTAAAACCAAAAAATAAAACTAACAAGTTTCAAAGAAATATTGCTACTTCATCCCGCTGCTGCCAATGTGTGCAAAGTGACCAGATACATTTGCAGTATATAAAACCGAAAGCAAAACAGTTTGCATAAGTTGCATTAACTTTATACTATGGATAAAAAGTTGAAAAAAAGCAAACAAGCGAACTCTTAATGCTGCTGAACGCAATCTTTTTCGCAATTTCTGATTGATTTATGTTTACGAAATGCAAAATTAACTATCAAGATTAAAATGAAAAACCTGGGAGCAGTTTTTTCCAGTCCATCCGATCTGACATGTGCATCTGTAATCACCGATCTCATCATAACACTGAGCTTGGTTTTGACATGGATTGTCCTCACACTCATTGATCTCGATTTGGCATAAAATTCCTAAACAGAAATGACTTTCTTTGATGCATCAAAAAAGAGTTTTTTTACGTTTTGACGTTGAATTCACGCGATTCTATGCTAAATTTAGTAAAACCTGCCGTAAAACCAAGAAATAACGTAAAATTAAGTTACGTTTCTAACCACACAAAAGCTGTAGAGACCAAAAGCACCCCCTCCCCCCCGAGGGTTCGTTGTTTACCAAAACAATTTAACCAAATAGAAATTGTTTTATTAAAAGCTTTTAGTTAGCCCAAGGAACATTTGGGCTGAAATACAGCAGTGTTTCTCAACCCTTCCGGTTCATGAAGCTTTTCTAGTGTTTGCTTTCTTTAGATGATCTTTTTAAGATATCAAACAGCTAGCAATCTTTATCATGGTACCTTTTCTATACATACATATTATCTTTTATCTATATTTTCCAAACACCCAGTAGTGACTTTTGTGACCTTCAGGTTTTCAAACGATTGGTCAAAGATAGCACAGGTTTTAATTTTTGTAGAATACACTTCCCTACAGGTAAGACACTCACAACAATCACCCTTTGCAACGAATCCAGAAAAACGGATCTCAGTTAAAAATTTTGTAGCTCCTATTGCTACTACTGCAGGTTTAATGTCTGAAGTAGATTATGTTTTCTGGGTTCTAATGAAAACAGGAATTTTGATGAACTAATTCGAAGAAATTAATACTGCCAACCACATGCTGCAACTCGGTTGTATGATGAAGCTTGAAATTAATTCATTCATTCATTTCATTTTATTCTTGATCATTATTAAACAGTTTAACACAAAAAAATCATAAATATTAAAAAGAACAAGAATAGGAAGAAACAGCACAACGTTCGACGTTAACATGCTTAAGATAATTAGAAAGTGGAAGTACAGAACGGTAGAAACCATGGCCGCAACACCTTAATCAGATAAAATATAAGAAATGAGAAAGAAAAAAAGAATATATTTAATATTACAAAAAAACTAATCAAACAAATTACAAGATTGTATAACCAGTGCATGATTAGTCTGCGTAATGATGATGGGTAGCACAGCTAGTCAAGATAGGAATTTAACTCAACTGAACGATGTAAATTAAACAAGATACAGACACTCAAGACTACGAGTTCGTATTTCAATTCGTTACCTGTAATGTTCAAAAAATGCAAAAGCTTGTGTTTTACTTTCTGTCTAAGCAAAAAAGTAGTAGGCACATCACCAAAATTTAACACTAATTAAATTGTGGAATACCAATAGGTCAAGTAATTATAAAAGAAACCATTCTACACTTTACGAAAACATTGATAAAGAAATTTAGAAACTTACCAGAAATAAAAATGAGTGTAATAATAAATAGACAAATTTCATTAAAATAACAGCACATGTTGCAATGGCCAAGATAAACTTTATGAAACTAGTCTTCTATAATTAAAAAAGAGATTAGAAGTGAATATATATACAGTTTGAAATATACAACGGAATAGAACGCGCATTAAACTTGCTTTTCTGGCCCTTACAACAGTTTTAATAGGCATCGTAAAAAATTGCTCACATTTTTTCTTAGCGTATTAAAGAGTAATTTAAGCACGAAAAACTTGCTTGCTTATCAAATGAGATTTTTGGTGCAACCTGCAGTTTAAATTTTTAAGCTCTAGAAGCTCTAATTGCACCAACAGCAAGCATATTTGCATATGATAACTAGAAAAAAAATCACCCTTCTTTTCGACTCAATTACGACTCTCAATAAAATCTCACTGTTGAAATCGTCACTTCGAATCATTAAAAACTGCCGTCATCGAACGAAACAGTACCATGGCACAGACAAATCTGAAAAGTAACTATTTCGATTTAAACGCGTTCGCAACACCACTGATTGATTTTAAGGATATCGCTGCAGAGTCGTGCCGAGCTATCGCTTCATTTACAACTGTCACTCGGCGAGCAAGTGGAATTTATTGCTTTATAGTTTTTCTCTTTTTGTTTCATAAAACAAATCGCTTTTATCCTTACTGATAAACAAAAACCCTTTTTGAAAGAAAAAAACTAACGACAAAAAAGAAAACCTTTTTAATTAAACTGTTGCGTTCTTGAAGATTCAAGTTCGTTCAGCCAAGTTTCACCGGAAACAATAAGCGACAAAAATCAAAGTATCAAATCCTTGTCAGGTACAAACAAGCAATATCACGTTGTATTCATATGATACAAGTTGCAAAACACAATTTAGACACAATGGTCAAAAATAAAAGCAATATCTTAACTTTTTGGACAAACAAAGCAAAATCTTTTCATGCAGCCGATTGTAAACATTAACAGGTTAGATTTATCAAAGTTGGTTTTTCAAAGAGGTTTCGTAGTTAGGCTAAACCAAAACTTACTCTAAAAACAGGGTTGTGTGAGTTTACTTTTTGTCAAAATTCTCAGTCCATATGTTCAACACCAATTGGTTATTTAAGTACCATGATTAAAACTTAACTGCCCGCGTTGAAAAAGCTTCGAGCAAAATAGCATGGTCGGTAATCATACAAGAAAAACACAAAAACATCTCAAGATTGTAGACCAGCGACTCATCGAATGCTTAGGGCCACTAGAAATAAAGAAAATATTCAATAGCTGGCATTAATTGATTTTTTCCACATTCTACTTAAAGAATTAAGGTTGACATCAACCATACTTCACTTTTACTATGGCATGTTTAATCGCCGAAACGTTTTTTCTCAAATTCGATTCCATAAACAGATTTTGCTACAACTATATGACGTATGTTTGGTTGTCCAATCCAAAAGCCGCTTTGCAGTATTACGTCATCTCGACAAGCAGTGGGTAAAATGACGTCAGATACACTATTTTAAGAAGACCGATTTTTCGACATATAAACCAAATCGATACTTTAAAAAATTTAAGAAACCCAATCGCAGCGGTTGAAAAAAGTCTGAACACAAGGGACAGTTGAAGAAGTGAATCAAGCAATACAATTGTCGCAACACAAAACAAGCAGTCCAATAAAAAATTTTTCATTGAAAACGCATCGCTTTTAATTACGAGTTTCAGTTTTGTCTGTCTTCTTCGATGGCTCCGTTGCACATCAAAAAGCGCGAAATGCTGCCAATTTATTATTTAAAAGAAATCAGTTTTGGCGCTGTATGCAAATGCTTATCGGTAAGCCAAGATTTTTGTTATCTTTAAATCTACGTAACTTGGAAATAAAAGTTAATTTACATACAGTCGCACATACTTGGTCTCGATGCGTGTAATTATTTTTCAGCATTATACCGTAACCTAAAAAATCTTACTCCAAAAAAACTATCAAAGAATGTTCCAGAACCCTTCTTATTGTATGATCTGAAGTTCAATAAGTTCAGCAAACTTCATTTGCAATTAAAAAACGACGTGTAGAAAAATTTAAAAGTGCGGCTTCATCTCCAAAATCTTAAAACCTCATAAGAACACATAGCAGGTTGCAGTAGTTTAATTGGATGCAAAATACTCCATGACGTACGTAACACAACTTTACAGAGGTGTACCACTGTTAATGTACAGAGCTGTACCACAATGAGTCTGGTCAAGCAGAGCCTATTACCCCTGGTACATATTACCGATTTGTATAACATTTCAAAGGACGGGGCTATTTTCCACAATCAAAACAAGAATTCTTCTCATTTTGCGTTGTTTTTTTTCAAGAAGTTTTTCTCCAAGAGTTCTAGAAGTTTTTCTCCAAGAGCAAATGCATAGAATTTATATTAAATGTGTGTTATAGTACAATTTTTTCAGATAAAAACAATTTAAATATTAATTAAAGTTTTGTCCGAAAATTATATATGTATAAAAAACAACAATTTTCTCAAGTTTATGCTGTCAAACTTGAAGGTTGGGAGGCTTAAACTTGAGAAACTTAGGGCAAAGATTTAAATCTAAACAATTTTCAAAATATTTTATGTCTAAATTTAATTTTAAAACTTTCCATCCATATTTCTTGTAATTTATATATGTATTTAACAAAAATAATAATTTGTTCAAGTGCAAATACATTTTTGAAATGCATTTAAAAAAAGTTTCTATTGAAAACTTGAAATAGGCTAATCTATAAAAAAATCTTTGAAAAAATCTCGTGGAAATTTTGGTTAGCAATTTTACATAACAAGGTCTATAGCCACAGGTTTTTAAAAAATTGTTTGAGATCTATAAAAAGACATAGATTAATTTTTCTAATTGAAAATTTTACACGCGGAAGAAGCACTACACTAGAAAAGATCAACGACAAACAAAACTATAAAATCGGATGTGCTAAACAATACTCCAATCAGATATAAAAATCGGACATCAAAACTATTAAAATATTTTTAAAAATTTTTAAATCAAATTTGTCTTTAAATTTTATCAGAGTAAATGTGTAAAGTTTTTTCCTGATAACATATACATGTACATTTAATACAAATAAAAATGTGCTTAGGTGCAACCGTGCAATTATACTTTCAAAATTTAATTTCAAAAGTTTTTACTAAAAAAAATTAAAATAATCTATAAAAAAACATGGATTAATTTTTTTGGCCGAAAATTTTTGACATTTTCTCTTGAAAAGCAGCTTTGAAAAACTTTTGCTCTTTTACAGCAAAATAAGAAGAGTTTCTGTCTTTGATTGGACAAAAACTGCTCCGTGCACTGAAATGGGAAACAAATTGTTAATACGCGCCCCAGGTCGCAGTACTCCGACCCATACCACTATTATTTTTTAGTCTTTAAACTAAAGGAAATGTCTTGAATTAAAAAAGACCTTCTTTTTTGTATTATTCTTTCGGAATAAATAGGGACAATAAATTTTTTCGCTCCACCTCTAAATGGGAGTGTACAAGTTTTTAGAAAAACGAAAAGAGGTGTACGCCAGAAAAAGGCTGATAAACACTGGTTTAGATAACAAATCTGTACATAACTAAAAAACTTTAGATCAGATCGCATTGCTCACTCACTTGATCAAAAAACTAAACTTAAAACTTTGAACGATTTCACAGCATATTAAATGTAACAATCTTTCCTCTCATCTTTCTCGGACCAATTGATATTGGCAAGAAAACCCTTTTTATGTTGGATCATTTTGATTTCAGTCGTCATAATTTTTCTCTCAATTATCGCAGCACAGACATCGTGCATCTCTCGATGCTTTGCTGGGTAGAAGCTACGTAAGTGAGTCGGGTTTAGTTTCGTTTAGTTTAGGGGTTTAACCACAAATTCAATCGATTTTTCAGTTTGTGACCTAAATAAGTGATTTCTTTTTTTTACGACGTTCGCGCTTTAAAATAACAAAGTTTGATAAGCGCACAGAAATTTTTCTGCAATTTCTAAATTCTGAACGCTAAAAAATTACGTTTAATTTATTCTAAAATTTAGAACTAACATCCGACACTGAAAAGTTCTTGTCGCCGATTGTTCAAGACACTAATATAGAGGTTTTGACTGTTGACATAAAAAAGATGCATCAAGAAAATCTTAACTTTTTGTTAACTTAAAATGCCTTTTGTTGGTATAACGGTAGTTTATCGAAAAATGATCTATTTATCAGGTCTTTATTTATTTAATCAGCCTGTATCCAGATAATAAAAAAATAATTGGCCGTGGAAATTTTTTTGTTTTCTTGGCTCTCTTCCTTTACACCTTGCATGGAATTTCTAGTCCAGTGCTCCGCAACCTTTTTGCTCTAAGGGCACACTTAAGCTCGAATTTTAAAAAATAAGATTTTTATTTATTTTAAAAAGGATGTTTAGATACCATTATTCCGGGGCACATCTATTTTCGCCTTGTGCCACTGTGCCAGTCAATTAAGCTGTGCAATAAAACGAGTTTTGAATGGCTTGATAACAGAACGAACGATTTTATTGCACAGCTTAATTTGCCAATTTCATGCTGTTCTAGATTTAATTTGATAAAAGTTATTAGAAAAGAAATTTGCCAAAACCAAACAAACGGAATCAACCTTGCAGACAAAGAATAAAGTTGAGATTTTCAACCCGAGTTCCAAATTAAGAGCCTAAAAATACCAATCGTTAGGCTGGTTGAATTAGCAAGTGTCTACTACTTTCAGTTAACAACGTTTATTGCTAATTCAACATGCCAACGCATACGCCGGTCACGTGAGACAAGGCGTGTACAGAAACTACTGCTCACAGTTCTGCTGATGAATTTATCGGCAATTAATTTCGTCAGTTTAGAATCGGAATGCGTTTTTTGCCAGGAGAAAAGCAAAACAATCGGTATCGAGAAGCAAGGCTCAATTAAAAACAGTAAAATAAATTTCCTAGCAAAAACAAACGGAATACTGTACAAATTATATTGATCAATTTCTTAAGCGATTGTATGGCAAAATATTTAAAGTTCTCAGCTTTTTTTACCCACGGACCCCCTTTTTTATCATGTAAATCATTTTATAACTGAAGACCTTTTTACGGTCTTCAGTTCATCACATCACGCAAGGCATTCATCGTGCATATCGCTGCTAATAATGTTTCCCCAAAAAACCCTGTTTATTAGTATCACAGAAGTGCAATTATTTTTTTGAGAAAAATATTCTTTGAAAACTTATTCAGAAAAGTGTTATGAATTGGTTTTCTTCACGAACCGCGCAAATATTTCTGTAAAACTTGAAAGTTTATGTGATCCCAAATTGAGAGACCTGGTCTAAAGACTAAGGGTATTGTAAAAGCGCAGCCTAACGGTTATCATTAAAAATTAATTTATCCGCATGTTTCGGCAAAGCCGAAAGGAAACTCAAAAGATATAATACAAACACATAACAACTCTGTATTTCGTACACAGAGAATACAGTTATAAAAAATTTGATAAGTTTTATTTACTTTTTCGGGCTACTTGATCATTACACAATTAAAATAGTTTAGAAAATTCTAACTGTTGTTTTGTCGCTTTGTAATTGATTTCAGTTGAACAACTACTAAAAAATTTCTTATCGTCAGTTCTCGCAATAATTATCGTCAGTCTTGAGTGTACAAATCTTAATAAAAACAAAAACGAGACAAAATAAATCAAAAAAATATTACGTTTTGATAAGTTTAAACATTTGTTAAATCACGCAAAAAAATTTTGATTGCATAAAAACGTTGAACTATTTGACACCAGAAGGGCCGAATAATTAAGTTAAGGTTTTTCGACCGGTAAGGGTGAACATGTTTAATAGTTTCAAAATCATTTAACTTAATAAAAACTAAAGCAATGTCAAATTTTCTGCAGGAAACTTGAGATTATTTTAAAAACTCGCACTCACAAATTGAGATGTCCACGCTATTTTTTCGGACTATTTTTTCATAGGGTAAAATAAGCACATTTTAAAAAAATGTTTGGAACCACAAGTGAGTTCGAGGGTCCGCTTCGGAAAACAACGCTTTATTCAAAATTATATTTCTATTTTAAAAAACTTCTTTGACGATTTCTTTTGACAGTTTTCGAGACGATTGCTTAATTCCTATTCGACATCATTCTTACCTTGGTAACCACGTGTACAGTTACAGTAAAATGAACCGATAAGGTCGACACACGAGGCGCTGTTCAAGCACGGAGAACTTTCGCATTCGTTAATTTCTTCGCAATTAGCTCCTAATCAAAAAAGTTATTATTCGGAATTTGGATTTAATTAGAAAGCTGAAACGTGTAACAATTTACACGACATGGTACAAATACCAGAATAACTAACAGAATCATTGGCAGATTTTTTCAGTTTTAAAAAGTATTAATTGATTCGAATATTAAAACATTTAGCAAATATCAAACAAATAACACAAAAATTAAAAAACATATCCCAAAAGGAAATTCTCATTTGTTTGCTAATGGTTCGTTCCTTCTTTAAAAAGTGTTCAATGATCGTAGTGTTTCGTGTGCAGCTATGTATACATTAATTTTAATTATGTATTATTGACAAAAATTTGTTTTTTTCACCGATACTTTTATTAAAATTATTAATAATTTTCTTCTTTATTAACCTAAATCGAAAAAAAAAAAAAAATTACATGATTGCAACGTCACCAGACAATTTAGGATAGTTATACGAGAACATTTCATATCTAAACGTTCAATTGGTTGTTTCTACTGCTGGAAATAGCCATTGACTATTTTTATTTTGGGCTGAAAATCTTTCCAGGTTAAATAAATGAATTTTTGAAGCTAGAGCGAAGGTATATATCACAACGAGAAATAACCAAACCTCTGTAAAACCAAGTGAAGCTGTCACTTCATGATTAAAAGCCGAAAAAAAAACATGAAGCGTCGTCAGCGGCTTTATAAGGTTTTTTGTGAACCAGGCGCAGTAGTTTAAGCAGCTTTATTTCGAAACGCTTCAAAACAAATAGAAAAAAATTTTTTAAAAAGAAGTGACATATTCAAGCACTCTCTTGAAATAAGGCTTTTAAAGCAGATAACAAGCTCGTCGCTACAAAAAACGCAACTCTTCAAAGCTCATCGAGGATCAAGTCGAAACGCGATGTTCAAAATCACCAGGTAGTAAAACTCAAATTGATTTCCGGTTGGAAAGCAGTAGTAACAAAGCGCAAAACGCCAGAATTCAAATTCTGCACAAGTGCAGCAACCAAAAAAGTGAACGGGTGGATTATCTTTCTAAAATGTATCACCAGGCTGTATGAAATTGACGTTGCACTGTCTCTTGGCTAATAATATTACTTTGGTTTTATCACCGGATTATACTGCACATCTGACTGATGGATCGCCGCCCGTGGTGGTGGGTAGAAAATGGCTTAGTTTGGCGCTATGCCCTTTTCAGCAAAGGTTAGGGTTAAAAGTAGGCTTAGGTTTCGATACAATAGCATAGCGTTCACATCGGGTCGCGCCGAAACGTCCTAGACCCTGGTGGGTGGGTTTTGCGATTTTACAGGGATACGACAAACCATTAACTTTACGTATCGTTCTAATAATTCTTGTGTCTTTCTTGGGTGAGTCCAAGTATTGACAGCTTGTTGAAGAAATTGAAGAACGTGTTTTTGTCTGGGTTGTTCTAGGGCAGTAATTCTCAACCTTTTTAATTCCAATGGATTCCCTCAACCGATATTCAAAACTAAATTCCCTCCCTCACCGGAAATTCAGTTTGTAGCCTAATTAGTATGTTTATATCAATATGTAAAAAAGAGAAACTAAGTTATTACAATTTAACCTAAATTCGATAAACTTTTTAGATTAATATTCATTGCTGCAATATTATTAGTATTAGCAAATGAAAAAAGCTCAAGAACAATAGTTTCATGTAACACAAAACCATAGCTATTATTACAAAATTAATTGCAGCATTATTAATCATTATAAAGTAGCAAAGCAAAAAAACAATTTAATCAATACAAGCAACGCTTACATAAAAGTCAAATTTAGTAAAATAAACCAAACTTTGGAAATGTTTTTCATATAAAAAAATCTATAAAGTATTACAGTTAATATCTACAATGTTTAATTACATTTAAAAAATTCCCCCTTGTGGGGAATTTCTCCGGTCGAGAACCCCTGTTTTAGGGTGTGTAAGGGAGTCTTTTTTTGTGCCAATGTACCAAACTGGGCCATTTTGTTAAGGAATGCATGGGATTTATTCCTATTTATGTGCCAGGCAACAAGCAAGTTCAGTAACAACAATAATTGAAAATCGACCACAATAGTAGTTCGCGACAACGATAAGTATAGAAATACCTCCAAAGCCTTCTTTGCAACTGCAATAGTATCTTCCCGGCTCACTAACACAAGTTTCTGAATAAGGATTGCATTCATTTCCTGCGCAATAGTCGATTTCTTGCTCGCAGCGTTTGCCTAAAAACAAAATTTAAACACCTGTAGCACAGTTTTACAACCTTTTTGTGGTTCATAACTCTTTTTAGGATTCTCATACGGTTTACTGCCCCCTTTCTGCTATCTTTTCTATTGATATAAATGTGGAAAAAATCTATTACAAGTAACTTTCTGACCCTTAAAAACGTCACGGCCTCCATGCTGAGAAATGCTAACCAGGAGCCAGAGAAATTAACATTTTTTTATGTACATGTATTTGCGCATTTCCCGCTGAGATAAAGTTTAATGCTATTGAATAAAAATTTGTTTGGCACTGATCCACAATTTCTATATAAATAAGGGATTTGTTGGACGAACGTCGAAACTGCACCAACCTGTAAAACCTAAGTTGCAAACGCAAACGAAGTTGTTCGAAGAAATCGTCAGGCAAGTGCCATCATTTCGACAAGGATCCAATGAGCAAAAGCTGATCTTGGAATCGCACATTTCACCTTCAAGGCCAGGAGGACACAAGCACAAATAGTCTCCAGGCCTAAGAAAAAAAGCAGACTCAAACCGGGACCAACGGCGGCGGTTAAATAGAAACGGAGTTTAAGAAGTAGACGATTGATAATAGATGTCAATACAATGCAATTACGAATAAAATTGATAGTCATCTTGTACTAAAGAACACAATTGCTTAAGAGCACTTACCGGTTTCTAGAATGTATCAATGAAAAATAACCGTCAAGAAATCAGCCGCAAAATTATTTTATAAAACAAAATTTTCCTCGACTGTATCGAACACAGTTATTGGGAGGAAAATAGCAGGGTAAGGTGAAACGAGAGTTTGTGAAAGTCAAACTTTAAAAAATTTTTGTTTCACCTTGCTTCACCATTCCGACGCCTGTGCTTATACAATCGAAAAAAAGATGGGTGCTAATCTTTTAAAACAATTTTAAGGTAGATTTCTTAAACCTTTCCATTAGAGTTCGGTGTCAATTTACATTTTAATGATTCGTTAACTACAGATTTGCGGGAAGTTGTGCAAACCTGTTGAAGCAGCTGGCCTTGGAAGTGGGACACGGATCCGCTAGACATTCGTCAATATCAACTTCGCAGAACCTTCCGGAATATCCCGAACCGCTACATAAACATCTGGAAATTTATAGAATTGTTTTTCAACGGAAGCTTATTCATGGAATGTTTTCATTCAATGTCTTTAATTTATTTATTTATCTTTTTATTCAATGGAAGCTTATCAAGATTCAACAAAAAAAGTTTACTCGTAGTCATCCAACGTGGCGATACACTCCCCCCCGTTTCGACAAGGGGCAGAAGAGCACGGATCTGCTTTCATTTCACACTGTCTTCCAACAAAACCTGTAAAATGCACGTTCTTTTTTTTCCAATAGGAATACGTTTATTAATTTTTTAGAGATTCCACCCACCTTGCCGGCAAATACAAAAAAAATTTCCTGAATCTTCGCTGAAGCAAGTAGCATTGTTAAAGCAAGGGAGGCTATTACAGGGATTCTTCCCGTCGTGACTACAATTGGCGCCGTAAGAACTTGAAGAGCATTGACACAAAGCTAAACCTGGCCTGAATGTATCGACACAAGTACCGTTAACGCACTGGCTAGAATTTGCCGCACATGACGAACCTAGAAACAGTTGATTGTTTTGTCAGTTTCAAAACTAGTCAAATAACCAGCCATGGCCGTTATGCGAATGACTTCTTTTCGCTAAAAAATTTAAAGAAAAATATTTCGGTTGCTTTTAAAACGGCTCAACTATAAGACTACAAGTAGTTTGGATTCATAGATAAAAATAACACCAACATACCAATATGTACTTCGCAATATAACCCTGTATAATTAGATTGGCATTGACAGGCATAGCCAGAATCAAAGGACAGACAGCGACCGTCATTTAAGCAGGAAATATCTAGACACGGATCTCGTTCTGAATGCAGAAAAAATACTTGTTATACCTCAAGTTGTTCTAAATTGAAAAATCAAGTCAGAATGTCAATTTGAATCTATTAAATGTAAGAAAAGAGAGAACTTAAAACAAAACACCAACCGCATGTCTTATAATCCAACGGACAACCACGAAGCGTTATCGCCGTATCATCAAGACTTGCATTGAAACTCAAATACGGCCCGCTGGCGATGCAACCGACAAATCCGCTACCGCTACCTGCTCAAAACATCAGTGACTTTGCATTTCTTCCCATAGCAATAAGCATAAAGGTAAAGTGAACAAACTGTTAACCAAATAAAAAAATAATCTCGAACATGTTAAATTTACAAAAACCGCCAAGGAATTAGCGAGGTCTGCCTTCGGGGATGCCTGGATATGGTGTTTATTTGAATATTTTTTTCATATGAGTTTTTTTTTAATACAAGTATATTGTTAATTGCTTGCTAAGACCGCCACGCAGAAGAAAGTGCAGTCAAGTGCTTTTCTTTATAAAACAACAAAATGACGAGAAAGGGAGTGGAACCCAGTTCAAGTCGATCACGAGTGCTATTAAAAGACGGCTTTTATTAACAAAGTCACTTCGTCGACTTGTATTTGACATGGCCATGCATGACTCCAGTGAAATGATTTGAAAAAATTGGTTTGGTTACTAAGTATGTTTACTAAGGCATATAGCCATGACCATCGAAACATTGTTAATAGAAATGGTAGATGCCTTTACAAAAATCAAGAGGAGCACATAAAACCGCGAGCTCAAGGAATGTTACAAACCTTCACTTCCAAATGTTAATTTTCTTGGCTTTCGTTCGTCCAAAAATTTGAGGAGAACTTCGCTGGATATCTCGGCAATCGTGGTAACTTGACCGTGAGAAGAAGCGGTGATAGTGGTTTTCTTTCAATCAAATGCAGCTTTAATACGCTCAATAAACTTCTAAGTGTCGGGCGTAACATGAGAGTTTAAAAGCGTTTACGTAGTAAATTAAAAAAACTTTTTAAACAGGCAATTTATTTTAGATTAGCAGTTTCCCACCTAACGTTCACACCTGTTCATATCAACCAATGATTACATAGTTTTTTTGAAACGCGAAAAAATAGCAGAAAATAATGTATCCGACTCAAAGACCACATCAACACTAAAGATCTGCATATTCAATTGCCAAAGAGTTAGAAACAAATATTTTTTGAGTGTACACACAAGAATAATCTTTTTATGCTCGGTTTTCTTTCGTTTTTACGTCGATCTTGGTTTTGAAGAATGTTACGGCTCGTTTCCACTACGAGCGTAAGCAGGAATATTCTTTGTCTGTTTTAATAATTTTTTTGCTTCTCTTAACGCTTAAGTGCGGAAAGAAGTACAAAAATCAATAAGCAAGCAAAGAATACTCCTTCTAACGCTCGTAGTGGAAACGGGCCTTTACAGACAAACATGAAAGAATTTTGCTTGTAGCAGTAAAAAATAAGCTAATATTTGACTCACGTTTAAATAAAGATTGACCCAGCTATTGTTTGAAAACGTGGCACTTTCGTGAAAGAGAAATGTTTGATTTAGAGCAGGAAAAACAAAAGTAACCAACAAAGTTCCATTTTCCAGTTCAATTGACATCGAATCATTGGCGTTGTTAACCTTATTTCAAGCTATTTATTTAAAAACTGCATTTCTATATTACAAATGCATCAAAATGAATTAAACTAGTTAATAGAACACCTTATAATAAACCGTTATTTCGGAGCATGAAATTTGAAACGCTTAACTAATTTCAGAATAAAAATTAAAACCAACATATTTCGCACTTGGAGTAGTTTATTTAGGACATTTCGGAATTGTAACTCATTTCATCATAACTTTCATTTTCAACATTTCAACACCCATTCTCATGATCATCAAGACGATGGAATAAGTTACAATTACGAAACTTCTGAAGAAACTATGTTTCGAAATATATTGGGTTTGATTTTTATTCTGAAACCTTTATTTATATAATTACTGACACATAATGAATTATAAGCTTGTACAACAATATTAGAAATTTAGACAGGGGTCTGCAAATATTTTTTAGTGCCAAAAAAAAGAAATTAGGCCTACTTTTAAAGTTCTTTCGATTGAAATATTTATGTTTTTTTCTCTGACATTAAAGTAACGACCAAATAAGAAAAAAAATCTTCCTCAAAACACTAATTACATATAAATTTAAAATGAATACATTTTTTTGTAGAAAAATTGCGCCTATTTGCGGAGGCCCGAATTATAAAAATTGTTCACGATAACATAGGTCTAAATCTGGGCTATTTAAACTGGGAATTGTGACCCCAAATGGGGTTGCCTAGCAAAATCTTGGGATCGCGAGATTTTAAGAAACGTCGTACAAGCCTTCTTTTTGAATGGAGCTTTGATTGAGTGTAACGTAATTATGAAAATTATGAAATCGTAATTATGAAAACAAAATGCTTTGATCCTTGCGCATATTGCTAACAATATTAATCATAAAAAGCAAGTTTGACGATCACAAAAATAAACAAGTGAAATTAAATGCTGCCGCAACAACAAAACTTACATTTTACAACGGAAATAAAAATAACTTTAGGCTCAATATTTTCTCACCTGGTTTAACAAGACTCCATTTTCATGACAGGTTTTAAAGCTGAAACCAACTGGTGACGTACCAAATAGAAGTGAATGATTATGGATAAAAAATGACGTTTCGTTTAAGTATCTCACAGAGAAAGAGTTGAAATGACTCTGATAAACTTGATTGAGACCACCATAAACAAAAATTGACAAAAAACATAATTGTAAAAAATGTGAATTGGCCATAGCTGAATGGCGTCGAGATTTGAACAAAATAAAAAAAAACGTTCTACATACTATTGCACTTCGAAAAATCAAAAATTAAGCGTGAAAATCTAGTAAAATAAAAATAGCGTCATGAATTTTTTGATCAAATTTAAGACCTAATTCA
The DNA here is from genome assembly GCA_963680785.1 of Diplosoma virens. Classification (NCBI taxonomy): domain Eukaryota; kingdom Metazoa; phylum Chordata; class Ascidiacea; order Aplousobranchia; family Didemnidae; genus Diplosoma; species Diplosoma virens. Next base: position 20,472,231 of record OY796886.1, on the reverse strand, counting down.
GTACCTACACTGTTTGCTGAAAAAAATTGATTTTGTGATTGTACATTATGTTTGTTGGTAAATTTTACAAAATGAAACAAAATATTCACAAAAATTACAAAAAAAATAGCTTTCCTAATGCCCAGCACAAATACCAGCACAAATATAATGGTTTTACAGAAGATAAGAATGTGGCTGATTAGTCGTTTAACACTCTAGCATTTTAATATTTTATGGTGATCAAATGCCAGCTATATGAGTGAAACTACCAAACGTTTTTGAAGATTTAGATAGCAGATAACAAAGGCAATCAAAGGTCAAATTTTTGTAAGTGCATGAACACACCATCTCGAACAAGTTAAATAAAGATCAACAAAAAAGTGCTTAAGGCTTGTGACTTTTATCAATGCTTTGCTGCACTGACAGAAGTGGTAATAGAAAAAATTATACTTAAATTCATAAAAGAATATAATCAAATTTAATAAATAAATTTTTGTATCATAAAAGTTTTTGAGAAACCATTTGTGGTCATGGTTTGGTAACCTTGAGTTTAAGCACTTCTATATTTTAGTTTATTAGCATACCTCATATACTGAATCTGGCATACAGGCAGTAGTTTGGTGATCAGTATGCTAGGAAGATAATATAACATTACATAACATAAATGGTAAAAATTAAAATGATTGTGATAACACCAACTGTTGCTTTTTTAATTTTCAAAGGATACTAAAATTAAAAGATAGACTACACAAACACAAAAAAAAATGTATTTACTAAATTTATAAATGATAACTTCTATAAGATTTGAACTAAAAAATACCAATATAAGTCATGCTTGTATTTAATTGCATCAAGGCCATGCCATCTATTTCATACAAATATTTAAAAAAAACAAATATTCAATCTTATTTATTGAAGCCAAGATGTTGCAAGTTTTAAACCTTTACTTTAAAATTCCTTTTTTAAATCATTGATTTATTCCTGCTTTTTTGCTAAAAAAATAAATATAAGTATTTTAAAGCTAATAATAGAAAAAAATTAATTGAAAAAAATTTGAACAATCAAATGTTTTTTTTATTTTCGTCTGAATATTTATCTTCTCAACTCACATGAAAGCGATGGAGGTGTTAATATGTAGGGCAAGCAATTACCCTGACTTGATTCCAGAGATGCCAATATATGTTAACTAGAATCCTTTTATTTTAGTACAACCAACTTATTTGATTTTACAAAAAAATCAATTTTATTAATAAATTAAAGAGATAAAATATATGAGCAATGGAATGAATGCATTGAAAATTGGTTCTTTGAAACATACATTATCATTATTATTATTATTATTATCATAATTGAGTTTATTATTTGTTTTCATGATTTATTAAACAATGGCCACAAAGAATATATCTAGGATGACCCCAATATGCTTTTATAAATCACAAGATATTAAAGTACTATCATTATCAATTTTTTGTTTTCTATTACTTTTTATTATTTATTTTGGGGCTAAACGTTTTATGAGTTGTTTTATTTTTTCCCATTGAAAATTTCTTTTCCATGCCTGCCAATATCATATTTGTTACAAAAACATTGCTTCAAATTGTTCTGTTAGTCTTACTCTGGGTTGATTTTTCTTTGCTACTTTCCTTGCAGTATTTTTTAATGATATGTTCTTCATCTCTTCCTTTAAAATGTACAGTACCACAATTACATATGTTTTTTTATTAAGACTGCACTTTATATCATACTAATCTGATTCACTTACAATAAACATATTTTCTGCATTTTAAAGGTATATTAGATCATATAACCTTCTTACTTACATTTTTACAGCAACTAAAGAGAGTTGTGTTAAAAAAAATGCAAGGCCAAGAAGGTTACATGATTCAGTATATTTTCATTTACCAATAGGCCATCTAACTCACTTCACACAGTGATGGTTAGGAATTTAAATCATCTGTAATGGTTTAGAGTGTTAGGTTCAAGTTTAATTGCCAAAGTTCAATGCAGAGGTTAACCCAAAGCTCAATGTAAAAATTAACTCAATGATGGGATTCAGGGGGTTTACATGGGTTTGCACAAACCAGTTCTTGGAATTTCAGCATGTTCAGCATGCTCATTCTTAATTTAACATAATTTATGTATCTCTATATCTTTGTATAATGAGAAAAACTGTTGTTAGTAAGTTCTATACAAAAGAGAACCTGTTCTTAGAATTTTGAATCCCAACACTGGGTTAACCCAAAGTTTGATACAAAGGTTAACCACTAATATGCGTTAACTACTATTTACATTTATTCACTTATTCAAATAAAATTAAAAACAAAACAAAACCAATAAAATTACAATGTAAAAAATCACTTATTTGATTATGATCAAAACAGAAGTTTAATCTTATCTAACTAATGTCATAGTATCCATAAAAAAACATCTACATACATTATATGTTTACTGGAAAAGTCACATTGCTCCATAATAGTAGGCACCGTATCATGAGCATATAATATACAATAAATAGGTGTGAAATCTGTTGCTCATACAAATAGAGCATGAAAAGATAAAGTATAAATTTAAGCAAAACTTTACAACTACTGGTAATATGATAACTAAAGGTAAACTGCATATGAAAATTTAATTTATTCATGTATTTATGGCTATGTAGTTAATCACTACACATTATTGTTTTGAACTTTTCTGCAGTCTCTTTTACATGTTCAGCAAGGAAAGTTTGTACTCTATCTTAAATGTGTCTCTGCTTGCTAGTTTTTATTTATAAGAATCTGATAATAACCTAGATTTCCTTGCCAAAACCACTATGACGAAGAAAAGGTGATCTATTGCTTTTTTTATGGCCAGAAACATAAGAGGAGCTAGAATTATACTGACCTTATGTTAATTATGGTTACCATAAAAACAACCACTCAAATCACTCACACATTTTAAGAATTCACTAATTTTATAAGTAATAAGGATTTAATACAAGAATAGAGTTTACAAAAACAAAATAATTTTGATCAAAACCTTTATTTTTTTATGCAATTACATAATTACAAAACTTTGCTCCTCATTCAATGCTTAAAAATTTACTTTATTACATATAATTATGCAATTTAAAAAATAAGTTTTTATTTAGTTTCATTCAGTCAGTTTACCATTATTTCTTGTCTCCAATATAGTGAAAATACAAGATTACAATCACTCAATGATATTTGTTTAGAAAATGCAGATCAAAAAAAGGAAGAAGCAAGTTATAAACAAAAATATAATAATTCAAACGTTTGGCCAGTTGAATATCAAGAATTGAACTAGATATCAATCAATAAAAATTGCTTTTAAAGCTTTAACTAAAATCATGCTAAGCTTTTTTTTAACTCTAAGAACTTTATTCCAAGATATAAATCAAATAACTAGATGTTTAAATAAGTTTTCAAAAAATATCTCAATCAAAATATTAAAATTATCTAAGGTTTTAAATGTCTTCATGCTATTGTAACACTATCAAATATATGAGAATAAGTGATATTATTAGAATCATTTTAAATTATATCTTTCTTAACTTATAGTTTTAAACATAATTGATTTTTGTTCACATAATTTTTTTACTATTGTTGATAATTTATTGTAGTTGTTTACTGTTTTAAATAAATTATGACAGTAAGTTAACTTAAAAACTTAATTTGGTTTATTTATCAGCTTCTCTATTAAGTGAGTAATTCTTTTCATAAAAAATTCTAACGGTCAGTTGTTAAGAAATAGTAAATCATTACAATAAACTTCTGTAAAACTAAAAGTCCAGTAACATGTAACAATCTGCAAACAAGTACTTGAGATTTCAAATAAGATTTAAAAAATCTTTTAGAAAAGATCTATTTGTAAAAAGAGGTATCATGACTGGCTTTTTTTGTTCATTTTGCTATGACTTTTGTGTTAAAATGTAAAACTACAAAACCAAAAACTTAACATCTTGAACTTTACATTGAACAAATTACAAAAATTTTTTTTATGCATTTCTTTACTTATGAAGAAGTTTGCCCATGAAAATTTTGAAACGTTGAGTATTTGCTTTTAATTTTAATGATTTTTTTCTATATATTGTTCACGCCAAGAAATAGGGCCTCCAACAAATTACTTCAATTTTCGCTTTGGTTTCTCTTACAATTTTTCGATTCTTTTTTCACATCTACAGGTGTGACAGTTACAGCCAAGCAAATTTTTTTATAAACAATTCGTATCTAAATATTTCACTTATTAAAATGTTAATAATTTTTAATATTTATTGAGATAAAGCTAAGATAAAAACCAGTTAGCCTCTTGGTATAATTTAATTTTATATCGAAATATATTTGTGAATAATGTATGTCGCTAATTTGTTCGGAGTCGGACACAAAGTGAATTAAATAAAGTCAGTAAATCGTTTGCTTGTATATTTCTCTATTTTAGCAGGTAATTGCTTGACTTGAAGGCCTCACAGTCCTTTCGCAATCACCTTGTCGCAATGTATAAATTTATACTAGTATTTAGGTTGCTGAGTATATTTGCCCGTTTTGTTTTTGCTAAATTGATTGATTGATTGATTGAAAAACTCTAAAATTAAATTTTAAAATTCAATCTTGTAAAATTATCATTAGCCTATACATTTTTTCTAGACAAGATTTTCATAAAATTCGATCTCTTCAACAAATTGAATGGAAGTGACATTAAAAGTTTGTACGAGAACAACACGTGACTAAACTAATCGCTTCTTGGTAGGACTTAGAATTCACTTGCATTATAAAATTTTAACTCAAACCAATTATAAAAAAACATATAAATTATAATTTACCTATGCAAAAAATTAAAGTACTTTGACCGTATATCGATTAGGTATAGGATATACGTATTAGTGTTTGAAAAAGTTCTGTTTTTGCACGAACGCAAAAACTACTCAGCAAAGCGTGCAATTCTTAGCAACAAGCAAAAGCGGCATTAGCATTACAAGTGGTTGAAATTTTGCTTTTGTATACGGTAAGATTTATGTTTTGTGTGAGGTTTGACTAAACAAATAAAATTTAAAAATTAATGTACTAAGATAAATGTTTGCGATAAAACAATTTTTGAGCCTGGATTAAAAAAATTAAATTAAAATTTTAATTTTACCGAATTATTTTGTCGATTAATGTAATAAAGCTTTTGCATATTGTTGTTATAATTTTTTACTGTTTTTTGCAGTTAATTTTTTTTTATTATGCTCTGTCAGAAAATAAAAAAGCAAATAAACTCTGCTACAGGGTGACAAAAAAAGCTTCAAGCGTAGAGAAACCATCAAATGATTGTCTTTACTAACTTTTGAAAATGATGAGATGTTTCTCTTAGGAGGAATTTTCTTGGTTTATTATAAAACTACATGAAAGACGTTAATCTACATTAAAGATCCAAAATAGTAAAAGATTAGTCGCAAAGGAGATCTAACTTTCTCTTGAACATGAAAATATTAAGAAAAAAGTTAAATCAATGTCATATTCTTCATTTTTTTTATTGTTATCAAAATCAGGCTTCACTTTCCATAATGCAACCGACATCTAATAAAATTCTGCTGCATCAAAAAAAATAGGCCGACCAATTATTTAATGTTCTGTGGAAAAAACTCCGAAAAAAATGCTTATAGGTTTCTCAAAAATTTTCTTTCTCCAGGTATGTTTTTTTTAAATAAAATACTTCTAAATTAAAACCTGAAACAAATTTAGTCAAATTAATTTGACCAACATAGGTATGCGACAGTCGTTCGAGTCTTTTCTTTATAGCCTACCGTTAACCGACAAATCTAAATTGTTTTTTGGAAAGCTTCAACGTAGTTGGTTTTTATTTTCAGCAAGTTTTGATAATTTTTTTTTTAAAAGTTAATCGGTAATTTTTAAGTTGTTTTGGCTAAAACTGAAGTTTTTGTAACCATTGTGGTAAAACCTATAAGCATATTTAAAATATGTTGCGGAGTAAAGATAACAGTACAAAAACTGACTCAAAAAAAAAACTTATTTAGCGCTAATAGAAAAAGGAACCGGTATTTTCCGAGTAAACTGTGAAAGGCCCAGGTATAAGATCTCAGAATAACTAGCTTCAGTCTACGATTAAAGAATGCTGTATGAATTGGATGAAGTAAAGAAATGATCGGTGAAAATTGTAAGAAAGTGAAGCAAATTAGACCAACTCTGGAAATCCAAAGTAAATCTACTTAAATCCAAATAATCACTATCATCATCTTCATCATCATCATAATGATCGCAGCCTACTTCATCGTTATAATGATCATTATGTCGGCAATGTCATCGAGCGGTTAAGATTTAAGAGCGTTGTGATTGTGATCGACATAGTCTCAGTTCAAGACCTACTTGCGTTATTCGATCTGTTGTGTTCTTGGGAAAGACAATTTTGGTATTTTTCCCTGCTTGGCGATCTTGGCAAGCAGTGGCGGACGCTGAGCTTTTTTTAAACTGTGAGCTTAAACTAAAACATATAATATCGTGATTTTCAAAATTATAATATCTTGATCATCATTTTGAATAGTTCAAACCAAAACCTGGTTTGTTACAACAGTAAGTATTTTTATTTTATTAGGTAAAAATTTACCACAATATTATATATTTCAGTGCAAGCGCACACCTTAAAAACAACTCACTGTCCACCGCTGTTGGCACGCAGTTCTAAATTTCAGTCACACCTCCATAAAATTAAAAAACCAAAATAAAAAATTTCAAGCCGACAGCAGTATCTTGGCATCTCCGGAAGAGCATTCAGAAGATTGGGGCAATTGCTTGATCTATGTACAGCATTTTCAACGCTTTCCTGCAAATCAGGAGGATATCTATATATATATATACACACTAGAAATAAAATGAAATAATAGGCCTAATTGAATAATTGTTGAGAAAAACAATTGTGCAATAATCGCTGTGAGCCCAACCCATAAGTATTTTGGGAATCCAAAAAAATCTCAACCAATTTCTCTGCTATGTGTCTTCTACAAGATACTTGAGAAGTGTATTGGTGCCATCGTCAATCTAGCTGTTCCTTCCAGGCGGTTAGGCGGATTTCAACTCAAAAAATACACCGTAAATTTATTGACTATGTTCAAACATAGCGTCAGCGTGGTCGAGTGGTTAAAGCACCGGACTGATGATCAACATGGTCTCGGTTCAAAACTCACTTGCACCGTTCTGTTGTGTCCTTGGGAAAGACACTTTACGGCACTTTCCCCTGCTTGGTGGTTTTGACAAGCAGTTCTAAATTACAGTAATATCTCTACTAAATTACTAGCGGACAGCAATATCTTGGCATCTCCGGAAGCAGGTCGGGGTAATTGCTTACCCTATGTATAGCGCCTCCGTCGCTTTCCTGCGAGTCAGGAGGATAAATATAGAGATAAAAATAAAAAAAAAATCAAACATTAAGCTATCTTCCCAAGATATATTATTGTTTACTCTTAAGAGATAAGATTTCCAAGAGATATTACTGCTTACTGAGAGATAGGATTACTTAAACATCAAACATAAGAAGGCTGCGGCCGTATTTATCGATCTGACAACTGCATTTTCACGCCGCGGCCCCACATGCAAGTTAAGGCGCGTTTACAGCTGTTTACAGTACTTTTTTTCAGCGTGATCTTTGTTTGTTTTATTGACGCTCAAATCTACTCATTTTTTCTCGAAAAAGATCACGCTGAAAAAAAAAGTACTGTAAACGGCTGTAAACGCGTCTTTACTGAGACTTCTTCCAAACAAACACATGATTTAAATCAGAACTTCTCAAACTTTTTTCTACAACCTCGTTTTAAACCTGCGGCACATTTTGAGACTTTTTCGAAATTTGCGGAGCATTTAGACCAGATTTTGTAATTTTCAACCCCAAATTTAGCTGTACATGGAGCTTATCCGAAACAAAGACCCTAAATGAACATGGAGCTTATCCGAAACAAAGACCCTAAATGAACATGGAGCTTATCCGAAACAAAGGTTTACTATCCGCAACAGCAAGCAAAACTGGCTCTACTCTAAGAAATGGTCTTCCTCAGGATCCAGCCAAATAAACAAATCACAAATAAAACGCGGAGTGCCGTAAAACTGAAAGTAGATCTCTGCTCATCCTCAGAGTCAGTTCTAGGTTCATAGAAATGAGTTTTCCAGAATTTCAGATTCTTGACCCTCAAAGAATAATCGTCTACGACCATATGTTGAATGTTTTCATTCGTCAAAGCACAATGGGGTCTCGCTTTTTTAACAAATTACGAATTTGATGCCATCGAAGAAACCGCAGAGCACGTTATAAGCTTATCAGCTTGGCTCATGCATAGGCATGACAAAAAGCATGAGGTTTGACAATTTTGGGTAAGAATACCCCGCTGCTGGTTCGACAAAATTGCCTCTATTGTCTGACTACGTGCTGGTGCAGCTTGGTTGCAGGTAGAGCTTAAGCCCCAGTCTACTCTGACTCTAACTTTCAATGGATGGTCTCTGTCAAACAAAAAAAAGAAAAAACTTTCTGTCGTTTGATAAATTTTTATTAAGTTGTGCATACTGTAAATGCTTATATTTTCTGCAGCGTTAGCGAGAAACATTGTACGAAACTGAACAGAACTGAACTGCAACATGGCTCATTTTTCACAAATTTCTTATTTGTTTGATTCCTATTTACGTTTGTTATAAAATTTGGTACGCATTTAGCTTACCTTAATATACTTTATGTAAATACGTTTCTCTGACTAAAAATGACCAAAATTTGATAAGCTTACACTTTTGTCTATTGACTTAAAGATATTATTCGTTGCACCACCAAATGGTTCGGAACATATTTTTTAGCCAGATCAAAAAAGTTTGTTTATGGTCCCGTAAAGTAGTGACGATCCTGAGTGAGTCTTTTGTTTAATGTCATTGAACAGTGACAAACAGCTATTAAAAACTTGTAAATTCAAAATTTTTTCAAAAAAAGATAAAAAAATTAATTCTCGAAACAAGTAGGGATTGGTTTTATGTTTAAATACCTCCAACATTCCTCAAAAAAAAAGAAAAACGTGCTCCCAAATTCACATGCAAGCATGGTTTAACTTAATGTCAGACCTATTGGTTTCAAATATCACATATAACGCACCAAGAATAACTCGTAAATAAAATTTGTGCGTCAATATAAGCGTCAAAAGTAATAACAAATCGGTTGCGGACTATTCTTCTAACCAAACCACGGTTCGGAAAGTAAGTGGCCAATTATAGCTTTATAGCCGGCATTTTTTTATTGTTGCTTGGCTGTGAGACAGACCCACAGTTCATTTTCAAATGTAATGGCTCGAACAACACTGATTTCAGTGTCCTGCCAAGCATAATTTTTTAAATTTAAAACTTTAAATTCGAAGCCCCTAAAGGCAGAACAATAATTTTTAGAGTAAGCCTGGGCAAAACTAAAAAAAGAATGCAGATTGCAGAAGAGTAGCCTATAAATGTTAATTTTTCAAGGATTCAAGAATTAAAATCAAACATATAGTAGTTATTGATTCTATTCATACCCGAAATTTGTTTTTGTTGTCAGGATAATTCAGCTAGTAATGATTGGTCTAAATTTGATGTGATCTGATTAAAATATCGTTCTCCGTTACTTTTTTACGCTTTAGCAGGAATTTAATTAGCCTTTTAATCCTACGATGTATGCATTGAAATATCAATTTAATGCACACAGCTGTTATCCTCTTCGAGTCTAAAAACCTCCACAAAACAAGTAATCTTTTCGATAGTAAATTTTGTTTTTCTGATGATATTTAGATGATCAACGAGTCAAAGAATATAAAAATTGTGCTAACAACAAAGCTTATTTAATCTTGTGAGCTTCAAAAAATTTCAATGTAGTCTTGTAACTAGACACTGATTTATTATGCTGGATTTGAGTTTCTGTTAAATATATAAGCTTTAAATGATTTAAGCTGCAGAAATAGTAGATTTGAAGCTTTATCAGGATGAGGAAACCATTTTGTGACTGTCAAGTCGCCTCCTATAATGATTTTAAACAATGAAAAGCGTTTTTATTGTCTCTGTGTGGTCTTCATTCATCAGATTTCACAGTTGAAAAAAGAAGTAGCCTCATACAAAAAAGTTATTCAATTTATAAAATATAGCCATCATTACAAGTTTATTCATAGGCCTACCATCATTATTAGATAAAGATAAAACAAAGTCGAGTGATAAAGCAATCAACTCAGTATAATTAAATTTCAGAAAAATCAAAAAAGGTTAATCGTAAAAAAATTTTTACCTTTACCCTAAGAAAGACAATTTTGTCTTTTCTATAAAAGCTTTTCAGAAAAGATGTTGAGAAAAAATTCGATTGACTATATTCGCTATATTCATTGAAGTTTCAAGAAAATAATACGCTAGCAAAAGCAAGTGAATTTTTATCCGTGGCGCAACAGAAGATATCTAAAACAATTGTCGACCTTCACGTTGAACTTGCAGCGAAATCTTTAACCTGTCACTTCATGTCAAAACAATAACAAGCTTTTCCTGTCCGTTGCACATCAACAGAGCATTAAAAACAGTGAAATGCATTTAGACAACTTGCAGTATACATTATATCATTCTTTGTTTAAAACAATTAAGATATTTGAATCTAACTTTACTTGATTTATTTGATAATAATTTGTGGCGTGTTGTTTTGTTTAAAAGCTTGTTTTACGCTGTTTCCGTTTTTTGGACTTTATTATCACAATTTTTTTTTGTATCAAGATTCTCTTCTATAAAAGTTAAACAACCAAGCCAAATGATTTGAAGCAAACACAATCACAAATTTGAACAGCTTTTAAGATACTAAAATAAAAAAGATTTTTTACAAACTTGATTGCAAAGATAAATAAGATTGCAACCGGGATGTTTTGCAAACGGTAAAATTTATTTTTCGATTTTCACCATTAAATCAATGAATGTTTACTCAGGCTACATAATAAGGTATATTTGTTTTTTACCGACGTACTAGCAGTTATGTCACGCTCATTAGTTAAGCATTTTCGCATAATTGCTTTATAGTTTAGTTTTATGGCAATATGCACTTCTAGACTACTCGCAATTAGCCTGGGCGTTTGCACAACATTTATATAAATAGGTTGAATGAACCAAATAATCGCGATTCTTGCCCTACATGTTTGTGGTATTTGCGTCTAAATCCAAGCTTTAAACAGAAATGGTTAGAAATCTTAACAACAAGAACAATTTTCACTGTAATGTTTGTTATGGTGAAAGCAATTAAAATTACAATACAATCATGCAATAACGAAAATTTATAAAACCCACACCAATAGGAATTTTTAGAAAAAACGAAAAGAAGAGTTGAAAGAAAAAAAGATATCTTTCTCATACCATTAACATACAAGTTAATTCAAATTGAACAAAATTTCATTGCAAAAAAACATTTAATTTTTTCTTTTGAAAAGTTTTGCCTTGTAAATTTTTATTAAACAATTTCAAATCATAATGCCGTTTAACCGGCCGTTTGGTGCAGTGGTTGCAATTTCTGAGTTTGGCGCCAAAGATCTGGGTACGATTTCTTTATCGGTCCAACAAATCGTAATGTTGCAACATATCACGGCAACCGGTTGTGCTGTTTCGGTCCAATTCAGGGTAGAATTGCCTGTCCAACTCGTAAAATGCTCAGCTTTTAAATAGGTTTAATGGAAGATATGATTTGGTTTGGTTTGTTAAGTTATTTAAGAGAATGATTTAACGGATAGAAGACATTAATAGACATATCAAATAACTTTTTAAATTTTTATAATTAAAAGAAAAAGTTTCTGATTTTTTCAATTGCAGAGAAAAAGTAAAAAAATTCTATTTTGCCAGAAGAAAAGGAAGTAAAAGATTTTGATTTACAGAATATTTTTATGATGCTTTACGCTAAGATTATTGCTTTTGCAATTATATGCTACTTCTTAAAAACGGTCAAAGGTAAGTGAACTATAAAGCATTAAATCTAAAAATTGCGTCGTATTTTACTCCAAGCAAGATTTTTGTTAATAAATACTTCGGCCATGAGCTTTAAAGTATTTACTTTAACTGAAGTACCAGTTAATATCTTTGCGCTAAAGGGTTAATTCTTTTGTTGCGGGTCACAAGTTTAAATTGAGTTTCAGATTAGAAAATGAATTTAATTTTAAGATAATTTATATAAGAATATATAAATATATTAATGGGTGACAATTTTCCTCACTACTACAATGCTTCTTGTTTGAATTCAAAGTAGAACAGTTTTCAGTTTTTGTAAGGCGAACGCCGATCGCCAGTTTGAATATTTTTGCGGGGTGATGAAAATATCTTTTGGCTCCCGCTGAAAATAATCTTCAAATTGAAATGTTTAACTAAAAGACTAAAAAAAGAAAAGGTCACTGGACTTTCAAAAACGAGGATTTAAACTTTTAAATGTCTGTTTCAAGTAAACATTTTTTTAGTTTTCATTTGTTTTCAAAAGCAAAAAACATTTTTCGATCTTTACTTTCAAGAACAGCCATTTCCTCATGACGGCCTGATTTGAAATAATTTTACACTTTGATAAAAAGGGCTTCGCCCTTGATTGGCAATTGATTCTGTACCAGAAATGGCAAACCTTTTTTTATCAAGTGTCAAAAAATTTGTTATTGAATTAATTGTTCACTGGATTTGAGATTTAATGGAATGCTTTTAAAGACGCGCAGACTGAGTTTTCATTCTTCACTTTCTTTATCGAAAGTGTGAAGTCCGCTTTTAGTCTGAATCAACCTTAATAAATAGAATTTAAAATTAAGAGTCTTCTTATTGAACAAAACAGAATTGCGCTTTCTTTGTTCGGTGTTAAAAGCAGTGGTGGATATTCAATTTCAGGGGCCCGAGGCAAGAATTCAAGCTCTTGTTTTTCAAGCAAAAGACTTAAGCTAGCCTCATTTGCCTCACTCAATATCCACCACTGGTTAAAAGCATTGTCAGGAGAAAGTTTTTAAAGAGCAATGTAAAAAAAGTTTTTTGCACATCATACGCTGTATATAAGTCATTGAACAGTTTATTGTTGCTTGCACCATGCATTTGTCAGTTTGTTTGTATAGTCACTTTTTAAAATTTATTGGAGGAAACAAAATATGCAAATTATCGAGTAAATTTTTTCGTAAATCAAGCGAAAATAATCGTTTCAGGAATTCTTTGCCTTGCGTGCGACAACCAGCCAAGCCACGAAGAATGCTTGAGACATGGAAAAATCACGCGCTGCATGTCTGATCAGGTTTTTCTCACTTCCAGTTTTTTGCTGATGGGCTAAGTAAATTTGTTTGGGTTTACTTGTAAATGTGATTGTTCTTCAAAAATTTCCTAAAACTCCCTCAGAAAACTTTTTTAAGGAGAACCCATAGCCCAAAAATCTATAACAAAAAAATATTAATCAAAAAACAAGTCATGTCACACCAAAAAAAAGAAATTTATAAAATTATATCAGACATCCATTATATGATTCTTTCGTATTTTGAGGGTTTAAAAAACTTAATTTGATACTGTAAATTTTGCTGTGCTAATTTTACTGTGATTCAAAACTTATTTTTTTATCAATACTTGTACTTGTAAACTGAACTTAAGCTATCGTTATTAAATATAACCTTGGTATGTTATTTTCATCACTTTTTGTGAATTCTATAAACCTTAGTTGGCCTAGCTCCTAATAAAGTTTCACTTTTTTTTGCTTCGAAGGATTCGTGTTTGACTTACGTACAACTGTATCGAAATTGGCCGAACGGGAGATTAATTACAAAAAGTTGCAAGCAAACAAAGGCCTGCATCGTCGGTTTCCTTCAGGTAAGTGAAGCAGTGGTTAAAATCGGTAAAAAAGCGCTTTTTGGCTGTGAATTATTTCGTTTCAAGGCGCGCCAGCGTCGATTGAACGAAATACTCGGGATCAGAAAGGACGCGAAGCCTAGGCAGATTTTGGGCTTTCTTTCATAAAAAAACCTTTGATTGTAAGGCAGTGGTTCGGAACCTTTTTTATTGTTTTTCAGTAAATAGACTTTGTTGCTTCATATTTGCTTGCTTCACTGTTTTGACTGTAATAAGCAGTTTCGAATTAAAATTGACTGAAGCAAAAATGAGTAAAGATTCGTACCAACGAGTTACTACATCGCAAATGACACTTTAAGTTTTACATCCTCAACTCGTTTATTTCCAAGCAACGAGCGATGGGCGTGGTAATGCACAATGCTTCTCCTTTCGGTGCAGCAATGCACGTTTAGAGCCACGTGACCTTGTTAAAAGATATCTGCCTCTGGAGACCAAAAAATCGATACTAAGTAATTTTCTTACCGGTACTATCTTGCTAGAGACGAAAACATGGTTGAAATATTTTCTTGATGTCAAAAAGTAAAAATTAATAAAAATCAAATTCATCGTAATATATTTCTAGAATTCTCATTTATGCAAACCATACAGACCAAGTGCAGTGTGCACCTGTTGTTGTCATTACTCTAGATGTAATATGAAAACAAATGACAAGTGCTGGATAGACTACAGTCGCACAGTTCCACCGGAAAAAAGTAAAATTGTCGATGTTTCACTGTTTTTTTATTACTTTTATGTTCGTTACAGGCACTATAATGCAGACTGAGCCAATTGATTTTACTTTTTTTTGCACTTGATAAAGATTGGTTGGTAGCGTGGCCGAGTGGTTAAAAGACCCTTATTGATTGCGAAAGTGATCGACATTCTCGTGGATCAAAAGTTCAAAACCTACTTGCGGCATTATGTTGTGTCCTTGGAAAAAAATAGTTTACTGCACTTTCCTCTGCTTGGCGGTCTTAGCAACCAGTTCAAAATTTTAGTCATGTCATTACGTAAAAAAACTAAAAAACCAAGAAAAAGTTGCAACCGGACAGCAATATCTTGGCATATCCGAAACCGGTTCTGGGTATTCGCTTGACGTTTGCTCTAACTATAGCCCTTTGATGTTTCCTGTGAGTCAGAAGGATAAAAAGAAAAAAAAACTAGCATAAATTTACTTATTTTAATCATACAATATTTGAGCTCAAAAGTTTAGATCTCTGAAAGATGTGCAACTATTTGGGCTTTGTATTTTTTCAGTACGAGATTCTTGTAAAAGCTTACAAATGGTTTTCAAAAACGGTCGTATTGAATGCACCGACGGATACCACTTAGGATCCATTTGTCGATTCCGCCCTACTGGAACAAAACTGCACACGGAAATGCGCTCGAAATGCATAAAAAACAAACGAGGATTCTTATCTTGGAAGAGAATCTCAAATCAAACAACTAAAACAGAGGAGCGTGATAAACAGACAAATGCACCGGGAGGGTTGAAGAGTGTGAACAAGCAATCCCCAGCTGAAATAAGAGGTACGATAAACGGAATTACATTTTTAGGTTCTATTACTTATTGCAGTGAGATCTATTACTATTACTTCTGCCATAACTTATGGCAGTGGGTCCCTCTTTCTTTAATTTTTTTTCTACTTTGTTGATTCACCTATTGGTCGGCTTAGTTAGTCCTTTTTGTATTTTTTTTATCAAGTATATAAAGTTTACTTTAACAGTATAAAAGGCACAACACACCTTCGAGCTTAAAGAAAACAATTAAAAACCATTTTTTGACTTGATTCTGGTAAAAGTGGCTTTTGAAAAAATTTTAGTTCACTAAATCCGATATTAGCAAGCAGCTTTACAAATAATTATTATTCTGCGTGCGGATGCACAAAGCCGCTCGTGTTGGTGCAGAAATTTGTTTGATAGGACATACCTCACCGACATACCTCAGCTATTTTTCTCGTAGTTTGTTGACTAAAACGTATGATATAAAATTGCTATCTAACCTGTAAAGTTTGGAAAAGCGCATTAACTTATAAAAAGAAAAATGATCACAACTTTTTCGTTTTTTTAATAATTTGCAAACCTTAATGATCTAATTGTTTCTAGTCTTTTTTACCCCTGAATAGAATATTTATAAAAGCAATTAAAACATTCAATTTAACCCCATCTCTGATTCGTACGCCTTTAGTGTATATTTACGCCTGATTATGAACCGATGCGCGCGATAGCCTAAGCATGGTCTGAACTAGACCCACATTATGATTTTCTGCCGCCAGCTGAACAATTGTAGACATTCTGTATCTTGTCCATTAAATTGTTTTAACCATCACTGACGCAATGGGTTAATTAATATTTCAGTTCTGAGTTATGGCTTTTTCTTGATTAATTGTCTTTCCCAGCATAAATATTTTCAAAAAAGCTGTTTTTAACCATCGATTTGAAGTTGACGTGTTTTTTAAGTTGTTTGTGACCTAGTCAGATCGTTTCGAATTTTCTGCTGGTCACGAATTCTCACATTTTTTGAAAAGTAGCCTTGGCTGCAAGCGGATGCATTTGGACCACCCTGTCGAAGTTTATCTTATTAGCTTTAAGCGTGGATGAATGTTTCAATCACCGTTTATACGGCAAATATGGTTGGCTTCTACTCCGTCCAACTTCGTCTCTCGTTGTTTAGCTTTGTCTTCCTAAATCCAAATGACTTTTTCTTAATAGTCTTGAAAAGCAGTGTTTTAAATACAGAGTGTTTCAAAAAATTTGACATCATTTGACATATAAATATTACAGAAACTACACAGTCAAATCAAATGAAATTCAACAGGGTTAATGTTGAGCTAAACAAGATTTATCCCTGTAAATTGGAATAAGAAATTCAAAGACACGTGAATTCCATGAAAGGTTTCGCAATTGTTTAATATGCGCACCGCCTGCAACGCTGCACACGTGAAATCGGTACTCCGGCTCCTCCTAAACATGCTACAGCATGTCTTGGGTAACAGTCTCCAGTGCGGTGGTGTTTCTTTGTTAACTACCTGTCTTGCACGAAAGTTAAACTGGAGATTGTTACCCAAGACACGCTGCAGCATGTTTAGGAGGAGCCAGGGTACCGACTTCCAGTGTGCCGCGTTACAGGCGGTGCACATATTAAACATTTGCAAAACCTTTCACGGAAATCAGTGCCTTTGAATTTCTTATTCAAATTTACAGGAATAAATCTAGTTTAGCTCAACATTAACCCTGTTGAATTTCATTTGATTTGACTGTGTAGTTTCTGTAATATTTAAATGTCAAATGATGTCAAATTTTTTAAAACACCCTGTATATATTGAAAAAATATACAAAAATTTTAACCGGAAAGGAAAATCTTGGCAATTCCAAAACCATATCCGGGTGGTTGATTCCTGGGTATTCGTAGCTTCATGCTTCTACCATTACTCTGTATATTAAAATAACAATAAATACATGGTTACGTTTAATATTTTATATTGTTCGCTCTATCATCTTTTCTAAATATTTTATTTAGAAAAACTTTATTCCTACGTCGTGTTTCAAGCAAAGCTGACGTGTTTAAACATACGAGAATAGTTCTGAATTTTTTTAAAGATTTTTTGTGACGCTTCAAAAGCTACTAACTGCTAATAAAAAACTCTCATAACAGGATTTATCAGAAGTGTGAGAGATGCTGTACATTAGAGGTGCTGTACATTATTGTTTCTGCCATTTTGTTAGAGCTTCGCTGTAACGCTGCAAATGCAACTGAAAACCAAACTGTTTCTTGCACTAACCGAAACTTGGTCGGATCCAAATGCACTTTCAAGTGCGATAAAGATTTTGTCATGAACGGGATTTTTGTGGAGGAAGCTCATACCATGACGTGTAAGCTGCCTCCTGGCTCGTCTATTCCGGAGTGGGACGGTTTGCCTCCGTTTTGTGTTCCCGTCAAAAAATCAGGTACAAGGAGTTGGTTTTTTATACTAATTGAGAGAAGCAGCATGTTATTTTAATTTTTATGTTTTATTTAAATCGTTCAAACATTTAACGGAATGATGCAACTAACTTGATCAATTTAGAATCGTACAACTAAAAAACATTCTCTTTTCAATTAAACACATGCTATTTATTCAAATAACTTGAATAAAATCACAATTTTAAGCTAAAAGGCTGTAAAATTGCTTATAAAAAACTTGTTTTTGAATTATGTTAAAACTAAGTTTTAAGTTATAAAAGATTTTGCAAAGTTTTTCAAAAGAGCATTTTTCAAAACTTTTTTGACAAAAAAATTAACTAAAGTTTGTAGCTCTCGACTTAGCTTGCTTTAATACTGTATTTGTAGCGGCTTAGTTTTTTATGTTAAATGTTAAAAGTTGTAAGAGTTGGGCAAAGGTCTCAAAGGACCGTTTTGTTATTCAAAGTCAAGTGAAGACTGAAAACTAAAGGTCAAAATTGTTTTGTTCTTGTAAAAGTAAATGAATAAAAAAAACATTGCTATTGAGCAAATATAAAGGCCCGTTTCCAATACAAGCGTTGGTGGGATTATTCTTTGTTTGTTTATTCATTTTTTTTCTGTTGGTCGGGCATTTATTGATTTTTTTCAGTGGAAACGGGCCTTAGTCGTAGGACCAAATTTTTGGAGCTTGGGCTGTTTGGCATTCTTGCGAACTCCTTTCAACTTTATCTTGCGCTTTCAAACAGCTGTACTGTGGGATCACAATTTCGCTTATTAAAACCCCAATAAAAAGGCAAAACAAACAATTAAGTATTCTTCCACAACAATGCTTGGACAAGCTGGCTATGATTGATAACTTTTTGAAAAGTAGTTATCGGTTATTAAGAAATGCTAATTGTTTTCCTTCGTATGTGAACGCACGTTTCTTTTTGTAAATGTATAGTTCAAATCACCATATTCATACACTTTCAACGCTAGATCAAATCCTAAACAAATAATAAAATTTTAACCTTACTTTCATTGTAGTATATATACAACCATAGCCGTACCAGCCCAAAAAAATTTGGGGGGGCAATGAAGTTTTGCCCAAATTTTGTGACGTTTGTCCAAATCATGATTTTATACTAGTACATTTCGGATATGACAAAAAAATTGTCTGAGATTCTCAGACGAAAAACCAATTTTGTCCTAAAATCATGGTGATCTTTAAAAAAAGAAAAAGGTCTTCACTTAAATTTAGTCTCCTAATTTTCAATTTTCGTCCCAAAATCAAGGTGTTCTCTAAAAAAAAAAAAGGTCTTCACCTAAATTTGGTCATTATTTTTTGCAGTTGATCATCATCACCTCCCTAAATTTCCTGACTTTGCCCAAATTTTTTGTATCGCTGCCCGAAAAATTTTAATTTTGCCCAAATCTTAGAAACTTGGGGGCAATTGGCCCCCCTTTCCCCCCAGGCAGGTACGGCTATGTATACAACGAAAAACACTCACTTGTTGGTGAAAACAACGTTAAACCTCGTTTTCGGTTCAATGTATTCACTAAGACAAATTGATTTTATTGTCTTTTTAATGCCCTGGATTACCTATAGGATATGGCAAGTCAATGTTTTAATCTCAAGAAATGAGTGATATTTAAATGTATTAATTTATTTTATTATCAACATTAAACAAACCAAATAATGGTACTACTATACTACTACTAATATTTTTTACTTTTATACTAAAATATCTATTATTTCAAACCTAAGCGATATAAAAAGTCACAAAAAATTTTTTGATCAGCCATGGCAATACATACACAAAAGGTCGTAACATTTCTTGCAGCTGATAAGTTATGCTATGCCCAGTTAAAGTCAATAAAGTCAAAATTTTGTCAGGCCTTTATTACATCATAAAACTTACACAACGTTAGTTCCGGTTGCTCAGGAATCTTTTTACTGAGTTTTAGAAGTCAAAATAAAGTCAAAATTTCTCCTCATTAAATTTTACATACAAATATTCATTTTTCGTCAATTTTTGACAATATATCGAACAGCAACGATTCTTGAATATTTTGTTTCTGAAATTTATATCAGGTATTTTAAAATTTTGGGGCCCTGGAGCCCTTAGCGCCTTTTAGAGCTTTTATTCCCCAATATTTTCTGAATTAGCAATATAAGTTTTACATATTTTACTATATTCCGTCAACTTTGTGCCTCACCTGGAGACTTTTAGCTCGGTATACCATATTTCAGAAGGGGTAAACCGAGACGTTTTTTAAGAGAAAAAAATTATTCGCTGAAAAGCAGTGCTCTCTAAAAAAAAGGTCTTCACTTTGAATCAGTCTCCAATTTCTGAATTTTCGTCCCTTAAAAGTAGTGTTCTCTAAAAAAAAAATCTTCACTTTGAACAGTATTTCTCAACTTTTTTTAGAACTGAGCAATACAACCAATCTCAAGAATACAGGTTTTTTTAGGGGTAATAGTATTGTAAATGTTAAGAACCACTGCCCTACACGAATATTAGCATGATGTGATTAGTTCTCTAGCCAACTTGCTTAGAGTGATGCAGGATGTATGTACAGTATTTTTTCTGGTTTAGGTGTGTGGTAATTGTTATGTCATTGCAGCAGGTACCTGGTTCAATGGTGAATTGGTGTCAGCGAAATAAAGCGCATTTGCTAGTACAGTAGTAGTAGACTAATTTGAGAATGTGGCGTTTTTGAAGTTAGGGTATTGAAAAGGACTTATTTTGTATTGATATTTGTTTGCATTTTCTTCTGCAAAAATCATTTTCCATTTTCTCTATTTACTGAATTACTCTGCTCAGGAATAATGGTAAGTAATTTTTCTTCATCTAACAAATTATATACGTATTTCACGTAGACTTTGTTTAAAAATTACTGTGCTGAATTAGAATTATACTAAAATTCCCGAAAGAAAACGCAAGTTTACAATTGATGTCAAAAAGGATTACCCGCATTTAAAAGAAACTGTTGAGAGCAAGGTGCGCTGTAATTATTGTCAATCTGTTTTTTCAATTAGCCGTAGCGAACGCTCAGATAATGATAAACACTTGAAAACCAAAAAACACAAATCTTCTGTTGAGGCAGCAAGGTTATCGTCTCGTATGGCACACTTCTTCAAAACTGCTCATTCCGATGAGTCTCTACTTTTAGCAGCGAAAGAAGCTACTTTTGCATATCACGCTGCTATTCACGGACAGTCATTTAAATGTTCTGATTGTACCTCTAAGCTGTTTCAAAATTTTTGAACCTAAATTTGCTATTGCAAGAATCTGTTGGTTCAGTGGTTGTTAATTGCATTACTCCGATGATTGCTGCTGAACTACGCCAAGAATTAATTAAAGCAAACTTTCTGTCTGTTACTATCGATGCTTCGAACAGAATAGAGGTCAAACTTGTTCCTACTGTGATTCGCTGTTTTGTATCTGATGTCGGTGTGAAAGTGAGGCTGTTAGAATTTCAATCGCTTCCAGGTAAAAAGTGCTGCAACACTTAGCGAATAGCTGCTGCAGTTCTTGAGCAATATAAACTTTAAAGAAAAAGTTGTTGAGTTTTGTGCAGAGAACTGTTACACCAACTTTGGTGGTGTAAAAAGAACGGGGCGAAATAATATTTTCTTTAAAGTAAAGGAAAAAATTGAAAGAGATCTGATCGGGATTGGATGTGCAGCTCACATTGTGCACAACTGCCTACAACATACTGTAAAGAATCTATCCATACTTGTCGAAAGTCTTGTGGTAAAAATCTACAAGTTTTTTCACATATACACTGTTCGAGTTACTGAGCTCAAACAATTTTGTGACTTTGTTAAAATTGAATATCAGTGAATCTTGCGGCACAGAAATAGTAGATTTCTCTCTTTGCTACCAGCTTTTCAAAAAATGCTTAAATTGTTTCAGGGATTAAAAAGTTACTTCAACTCCCAAGAAGATTATCCTACTCTAATCAAATACTGCTTTCAAGAAAAAACTCGAGAACTTTATTTGAAGTTTGCTCATGGACAGTTGAAATACTTCATTGAAACTATTTTAAATGTTAGAAAGAGAAAACGCTAGTGCTGTAGACGTAAGACATGTTCTGTCAGAAGTAAAGCTAAACTTACTTCAAAGAAAGAAAACAACTTCATCCCATCTCAAGCAATGATTCTCCTGAGAAAGCTGGAAGAAGCAGGTGAAGTAAATGTACCAAAGTTTTACCAAGAAACAAGCACTTTTTACGATAAGTTCATATCATATTAGATCTTTATGATGGTGCTTATAAAGGTTTGCATTCTCACCTTTGGGTTGATTTTAAAACAGAAATATAAGGGCACAAGCAGGGGCGCCGGAAACGGGAGGGGTCAGGAGGGGCAATTGCCCCCTGCCTTTTAATAACGCGGGGACAGAGGGGGCAGATTGTGCTCTTTCAAATTAGTATTACAGATAAATTTTTTTTAGTTATGCTCTACAATTGACCTATATAATCTTGATCACCATTAAATCCAACAATATTTGTAAAATTACAAAGACAACCGTGACTCATAGCACAGTAATAAAAGCAAGATAAAAGTTTTAACGTATGCGACATAGAGTTATTGATATCGTAAGCGACCTAAACTTCTGGTAAACATCTTATTCTACTTGAATCAGTAAACTGAATTATATCTTAGCCGAAAATCAATTTTTGATTCATTAACTGATGGCAAATAGCCATATACTGTACAACAATCAGGGATACCTAAACTACCAACCCGGTAGTTTAGATATTCCTAACAACAATTATACCAAGCGATTAAAAAAAAAGAATAAAGCATCAGAAAATTTCTAAGTGCTGACAAAGAGTAAAAGTTTCTAGAAATAATAACAAAAAATTTTGATTTAGAAGCAAAGAAATTGTGGCGTTAATCTAATTTTAACGGTTCACTGTAATTTCATCGCCGTAAATTCATCGCGGTAATTCCATCGCGGTAATTTCATCGTTTGGTAATTACATCTCATACATTTTCACCGCAATGTAACTACATCGCAACATATTACATCGTCAGTAATATCATCGACAGGGTTCTATTTTATTCATTTAACTAGTTATTTTTTTTAACTCAATCAATGCCAAAAATAAAGCAAAATAAAATAAACACAATTTTAAAAACAAAAAACCTGAGAGACGGTATTCATTTTTTTAAAACGACAAGTTATGAGCGATTCCTCTTAGATAATCCAGTAGTTCGTGATTTTCAAAATCGTTGACTATAGTGTGAATACTTAATGCTGTATCCTTATACTTCTTCTTTTTACATGGAGGTTCTGCACCTGCTGTACATCGTCAGTAATATTACCGCCAGGGTTCACTGCCTTTCTGTCTGTCTCAGTTCTATCACATGACAGCTAAAGACAGAGGAGAGAGAGTTTATATTACATGACAGCTGGAGGAGACTGCAGGAGACCCACTGCACTGATGCAGAGAAGTTGGTACTTCCAAACTACCAACTAGCTGGGTCTTCTTTAAGCAGGAAGAATGGCCTTTCCACGTTTGTCCACGAGCGACTGAGAGACATGACAGCTAAAGACAGAGGAGAGAGAGTTTATATCACATGACAGCTAAAGACAGAAGAGAGAGAGTTTATATCACATGACAGCTAAAGACAAAGGAGGGAGAGTTTATCTTTCACTGCCTTTCTGTCTGTCAGTCCCTTTTGAAAAATCGCGACGATGATATTACTGACGATGTAATATGTTGCGATGTAGTTACATTGCGGTAAAAATGTATGAGATGTAATTACCAAACGATGAAATTACCGGATACGAATTTTAACAATTGGCTGCTCTGGAAGCGATTGAAATTCTAAATTGGAATGTCTGCTTAATACTCTCAATACTCACTTATGGCCGACATTAAAGTTTAAAAATAAAAACACCAAGACTAAATGCGTGACATTCTTAGCCCTTTTGAAGGACTATGGTACACAGGTGTGCCTTGATTGTGATTATAACCTAACATTTTAAGAGTCTTGTTTGTTTTGATGTGTTTCCGGAAGAACTCGCAGACCTACATGCTTATATTAAGTTATTTAACAAAGAAAGTACCACGCCGCTGAAAAAAATAACAAAGATATCAACAGTTTGCAAAGTTTTAAGCAAAAAGCCGACAAGCAAGAAATGCTTTTTGGAAATACATAAATTGCTTTAAATTTATTGCGGCGTAGCTCTCGTTTCGGCTTTTGTATAAAGGTGTTCAGTGTCATGAGAAGAATCAAAACATGGCTTAGAAGTACTATGAGAGATAACAGTCTCAATAATTGAATGTTTGCAAATATTCATTGAACTTGGACTATATCAATTTACAAGCCGTTGCAGATGACTTTACCAGCAAGCGAAACACTAATAAATTATTTTGGGTTACAGTTACATTAATTGTGCAGCGTTTAATAATTGACATCAAACCTCAATCTAAAGGGCCATTCATGCTCAAGTAATTACGTTTTTTCTTTTACCCAATTTTTAATAGCTGTTTAAGTTTTTTTATTGTTCTATCGATTTTAACCTTTGGTATTCTTGATAGCGTAAATGTTTTAGCCAGCGTTCTGTTGTGGGTAACGAAAGACTATTTACTGATTAACATGTGAAGAACATTTTGTGATATTCCCAAGCAAAAAAAGATCAAAGCAAAATGCATTCGATCTGTATCTAACTGTTTTTGGCTGCCGTGCATGGACGTCGTAATTATTGAATGCTGTTTTCGAAACTAGCTTGTGTGCTTTTGACAAAATTTTAGTTTTGGGTAGCCTATGTTGGATAGCTTTTGGTTTAATAACCAATTCATACAGTTGTATTTTTTTAATGTCTAGCCTAATTGAGAAAAACTTGTGTAAAATTGGCTATTACTGCGGCTATCGCAGTGAGTGGTCATGGCAGAATCAACTTAAAGGCTTTTGCAAGATGCAGCCCACTTTAAGATTAAGGTTTTGAACTTTAGGTTTATTAAAAAGAGTTGGCATTGGCCGAAAAATTGATCGAACCAAAATAACAAGCAAACTAAAACTTTTCCGAGATACCGATCTGTCATGTGCAAACTGAAATTCTATCATGTCAACCAAAATTTCAAATTGCAACATGACTACCAAAATTTGCTTTTGTTGGCAGTGCCTTTTCAACAAAAAAGTTCCCTTTTTTTAAATTTTGCCCCCCCTGGCAAAAAAAACTCCGGCGCCCCTGGGCACAAGTGTTTGAATCAGCGAATGATATCAAGGTTATTTTTAGGAAACAGTGATCGATAGTGACTCTCTTTTTAACGAGCAAGTACTTGTGAAGAGACCGTATCGGAATGTCACAAGAAAAATAGCTAGCAAAACGCTTTTCCTAAACAAAAGTGGGTTTAGATATTTCAGAAGTTTAAAGAAAACAGCATACACATTTTTAAACTGTCTAAAACTGGTAGAATTTATATTTGGTTTACCGGGAACATACGCTCCGATTGAGAGAATTTTTTCTATCATGAATAACATGTGGTCTGACAACAGAAGTGGAATGCTAGAGCAGAATGTGAAAGCCCTAATGAGCTGTAAAGTTAATACCAACTTGTCTTGCTGTAATTTTTACAAGAAAATTAAGTCAAACAAAGACTTCTTGAAAAAAGTGTTGTCTACAGAAAAGTATGATTGAGCGAATGTGTAAGTTTCTCTTTTGTTTCTTAGTGAAATATACAGTATGTCGCTACAAGCTAGCGTTCTCTAGAAAAAACGGTCTTCGCTTTAAATCTGTCTCCGATTTCTTGAAATTCGTTCCTAAAATGTTCTTTAAAGAAAAGGGAGGTCTTCACTTCAAATCTGTCTTGGATTTCTAGCGGGATTTCTGGCAAACCGGGTGGGCAAAGCTCTAAAGATCGGGACTGTCCCGCCAAAATCGGGACGTATGGTATCCTACTTGTAGCACCTTTCATTCTAAAAAGTACAATTTTCAATTTGAGAATCCTTGATCTACTGTGTAAATATTTTTACCAATTAAAAATTTGGTAAAAATAAGCTTATTATTTTCATGTATGTGAAAAAAATGTGTCTCATTGTGCGTGTTTGTTATAAAAACATACATCAAAAATCATACTGCTCATGAGTAAAATTACTTTTGAATGTATGTTGAAGTTCTTATACGAATAAGTGTTACGCCGAAGAATGCATTTTAGTAGTGTTCTTAATCGAGTAATACTAATGTATGAGACAAAATGAGATTTTTATTTTACTGTTGACGACAACTAGCCTGCTCTTCAAAACTGAAGTAAATTATTGTTTCTGCAACATATTAACTGAATTTTTTTTATAAAAACTTTTATAACAGGCTAAAATCGTTAAGTCGAAAGAAAGTCAATAAATTTTTCTTTGGTAAAAGAAAAGGGTAGATGGCCCTAGTTATGGTCAATAACAATCCGAACCATGATGACCGCGAGACGAAATTTTTAGTTTAACTCTTAAAAAGTTGTTTATAAATCAAAAAAAGCAAAAAATCAACCAAATTCGTCTTGAAATACGAATAAATAAATTATTTGCCTTTGACTTTTAAAAACGGCTTAAGTGAGAAAACATTTTAATCAAAGCATTGATTTTTTCAAAACAAAATCGAAATTGTCAAGGTCATGATACTTTGACCTGTTGTGACGTAATCTTCGTTCAATTAAGTCGATTTAATTTTTGGAATTCAACATATAAACAAATTGATGATATGGCAGTCTTCGAATAATTTATTATTTTTTACTTACTTTTGGTGCGGTCTTAATATTTAATCATAAATTTTATCGTAAATTAAGTTGTAAAATTAAAGATTAAATTGTAAATTTTTTTGAAAACAAACCTATTCAAATCTCTTGGCATCTTCTCTATTTAACGAGTTAAATTCTTGAATGCTTAAGTATGTAATCAGCATAAAATTAACATAAACCGTTTTTTAACAATATTTGAAAGTTTATAAGATTGATTTTATGTGACCAAAAACATGTAACAGAATTGATTTTTTACATTTTTTCAAAGTACTTTTAATTGTAACTTTGAAAAAGATTTTGTTTTCTTCAGTTATATCTACGGTAAACAGCATTGCATTTTTTTCTTTGGAATTTTACTGAAAAAAAAATATCGTGACGTTTGCGAGAACTTACGGCCATGAATTTTATGTTTGTGGAAACGAGCCTTGGGACTTGGTCTAGAACTCGTCTTTGCCTGGCATATCGCTTGGCGTACCTTCGTTTCTTTTTTGAATTTTTGCAAGCATATACGCTCAGTGTAGATGCCGAAACGTAATGGACAAACAAAATTATGCGGATCCATCGCGTACGCCAGTTGTAGACCAGATCTTAAGAGCTATTTTCGCGAATTCTTTTTACAAACATTCAACCGCAGCTTAGCTTCTTCGACAGTCAAATTGCTTATTTTGTGGCATTGAAGGAGTAGTTTTCAACCTTTTTCACTTTCGGCATTCCGCAAAGAAGTTATTTCGCGGCACCCAAAAAATAATTTTTTTTTACTTTCAATAAAAGACTTAAAACAAAACATAAGTTTTGAAATTAAGACAAAAATACAATTTTAACTGTTTGCGGCACCCTTAGCAATTGAAACCAGGGTTGCCATGTCAACCTTTTAAGGCCAAATCTGAGAAATTTGGCCTTTTATAAGGTGCTTGGGTTTTCAAATTCAGCATTTTGGCGTTTGGTCTTTATTGTGAATCAAAATCTTATTCTAAACCTTATTGAATCAAAATCTTATTCTTCTAAATTAGTAGATTTTTTTAGATATTTGAGTTTGTAAGTAAAAGTGTTAGAATTTTCATCTTTACTAATTCGTCGTCGTTTGAAGAGTATCCACTCCAGGTCAGACACAAACAGGACTGGGGTCGAGGGTTTATCCTTTTACTACCCCAGACTGCTGCACTGCCTGAATCAGATGCTGGCAGTGATGTCATTAAGCCAGCATCGAGTTTCGTCATCCAAAACCGTCAGACCTCGTGCTCCATGTGGTGTCCGATGTATAGGGCACGCTGTTAGTACATGGTCTGCGGTTTGCTCAGAGGCCCACACTCGCAATTCGGTGAAGGAGCGAGACCGCATTTGTGCATGGACGAATGGAATCGCCCAACACCAGTCCACAGGCGGTTGAGCTTAACCTAAGATACTCGGGGTAAGCCCATCCCAACAGGCCTGGCACCGGTCTCGGGCACAAAAGCACGGAGCCTGGAAGCATTTTCACAATACTCCGTTTTCCATTTGTGATTTGTCCATTCAGAGGCCTGGCAAAGTTGTCCAAAAGATTCCGCACAAACGGGCGTCTGGATCTTAGTCTCGCTTGGCGAGTATCTGAGGACCCACTTAAAAGACCATACAAGATATGATCAGGGTCTAGAGATCCACGGTAAGCCAAGGAGAGTGTCGCTCCCTTTCGGCAAAGCTCAGCTGGCTGGATGCCTGAGAGTACAGGTAGGTGATCCGTTGGAGTGGGACGCAGGCATTTAGTAACTATGCGCAAGGCGTCGTTCAAGACACTGTCAACGAGGCGAGTGTTGGCACTGCGACAACAGACTGGCGCACAGTACTCAGCTGCTGAGTAGACTAGAGACAAGGTGGCTATGCGACTATTCGTCAATTCGTCAATCTACTTCATCTTGAATTTCGACTAATTCGTCAATCGTCTTCATCTTAAATTTGGGACAAAAATAAAGATTTTGGACACTGATTGAAAGTGATGACTTTTTTTATGGTCTTCACCTTAAATTTAAGAAGTTAATACAGAAAAAGCAATTTTTTTTCTTAGGTTTGGCTTCTTTGGACAGTCTGTTTGGCTTTTTTTAAAAACTTGATCTGGCAATCTTGATTGAAACAACAATTGAAACGGCTCACTAAGCTGCCGCGGGACCCCGATTAAAAAGCAATGAATTACACCGTCGCACAAATATTTAACTTACTTGAGAATGCAATAAAGGATCGTTTCCACTACGAGCGTGGAATAGAGCATTCTTTCTTTCTTTTATTGATTTTTCTGCGCTTAAAATCTAGCGAAGCAAAAAATCAATAAAACAAATAAAGAATACTCCATTCCACGCTCGTAGTGGAAACGAGCCCTAACTGTCGTTTGAAAACTTTTCCAACTTAAGGCTCGTTTCCATTACCAGCGTGGAATGGAGTGTTTTTTGTTTTTTTTTATTGATCTTTCCGCGCTTAAAATCTAAGCGCGCGCTAAGTGAAACAAAAAAAATCAATAAAAGAAACAAAGAATACTCCATTCTACGCTTGTAGTGGAAACGAGCCCTTGGATGAATTTTCATAACGCATAAAAGAACTTGTTTACTATAATTTTTTGGTTTGTATATAAACTCCCGTTAGTTATACCAATTTAGCGAAAAGATGTGAAGCACTATCATATGACGAAAGCGACTTTCTCGACGTGACCTGTTCGAACGAAACCATTGTTGGTAGTGACTGCACCTTTAGATGTGTTGTCGGTTACATGGTCACTCCGTTTGAAAGCACGACGATTACTTGTGAAGAAGTCTCACCCGTTTTGCCCCCTCAATGGACCTCCCCGGTACCTACTTGCAAACGTAAGATTATTTTTGTTATTTTTTTAAAAATTGAGATAGTAACGTGGACTAATTTAACATGTCTTGTTCATTTACGAAAGCTTTCAAGGTACTTACGGTCAAAATTTAAAATTTATGAAGAAAGTATAAGATCGAAATGTTTGGTAACGTTATCCGAATAACAGAAAAATCGAAGCTAAATCGTCTTTGTAAAAGTAATCTAATTACAAATAAACTGGGCATTGTTTTATAAACAAGGTTTTATTTTCAGATAATAATTGTTGCCTGTCATTTGAAAAGTGCAAAACTTACTATTTAAAACAGTCTTATGTTTTTACAATTTCTATACTATAATCCCAGGTAATTGTTTAACAGGCTTGTTGGCATGAAACAAAATTTTGTCTTGTTTAATTGTGATTAGTCATTAGCGTAAAAAATTAAATCTTAGACAAACATTTTGTTTTGTTCTATAGTTGCGTTTCAAAAGTCAGGTAAAAAATTTAAATTTTCTTTTAATATTTTTCAATCAAATAAAATCTGTATCATTATCTTTTAAAATTGATCCAAATTACATGGATTTTAAACGTGATCAAACCGAAATGAACCAGGTTTTAGATAATTTCTTTTATTCAACGTTCGGTTTGTGTTATGGCAGTGTAATTGTCACCATCGTAAATGACGTACGCGTAATTTTCGGAAATAAAAACACTTTGGAATAAACGAATTGATATTTTTTTAAATATAATTTTAATACGATTAAAGGATCCAAGGTAAAAGTAAAAAATGCTTTTCTGTAAACTTATCGCATCATCAATTCTTATTAAAAAAAATCTTTATTCAATGATTATTTAAATTTTCTACGAAAAAGCTGAGTTACAATCAGGGCCTGCGTGAGCTCAACCGAGGCCCCTTTTCATGCTCAAGTTGGGCCCATTAATGTTAGAATTGAATGAGCAAGTGCAAAAATTATTTTAGGTTTATATATTTTAGGGGCCTCTTCAACAATTGGAGTGTTTAAAGGGAAGGGTTTTTTTTGCGTAACCCTGGTTACAATAAAAAGTTATAGATGATGCTAAATATTTATAGAATTTAATCTCTTTTTTTTAAATCTTGGCTCTACTGCATTGTACTGAAATAAAATTAAAACTTTTTAAAACTTTATTAATAGGGTTAATTAATTTTAATCAGTTTACTTTATTTTGTAGGCCTATAATATGGTGAAGTAAAGCTTATTTGTGTAAAGTGTATAGTGAAATATTCAAGAATGTAACATTATTAATTACCTTCCACTAGTAATACCTACAGTCCTACAATACATTGATTCTTCACAGTGTTATATAAAAATGTGACTTAAATGGAAAGGGTTAGCAGTGTCTAAAAACTTCTTTGTTTAATATTATTATTAAAATTTTGTTTAATGTAGTAATATACAACAATAGTAGTAGTACTACTACTAGTTTGTTCCTATTTGCATCCAAACAGTGGTGGCTTTAATAGGGTGCGAATGGTACCCCTTCTAAAATACATCAAGAAGTCGCCCCCTACACAAGATATTGCTCTATTTCTTGATAGTAGCACCAGGACGCCGGTGGCACGTCCAAAATAAAGACTTTTTTTTAAAGATAATTTTTTTTGAGACCCTAAATACTGGCCCCTTTTAAAATAATGACTTTTTTTAGAGACCACACTGATTTGGAATACTTAACAGTGGCCCCATCTAAAAATGAAGATCTTTTTTTAGAGTTCACTTTTTTTTTTGATACACTCATAATTGGCTCCTCTTATGACTATGACCTTTTTTTAGAGATTCCTTTGCCTTAGAACACTAAATAGTGGCCCCCTTTACTTTCCGTGCTCCCTTTTTGTAAGGCCGTCACTGCATCCAAAAGAGCAACTGATAATTGAAACCAAAATAGAGCCAAGGTTGGAAATAGGGAGACGGCAACTAAAACATACACAAAAAACTATGCTTGATCACCGCACCTGTGCACAGAAACTGCAAAACGACAAGATGGGACAAAGTGACGGAAAACTAATCAAGCAAGGCGAAATATGCAGTAATTATGAAAAATTAGCAAAATCGCGTGTAATACAAGTAGAAGCTATTTAACATTACCATATCTTCTATCTATTATTTTACAAAATTTGCGATTTTAACGTGTAACTAGCAATTCTTGATTAATTTTGACATCGTAGTTGTTAACAGGTTTCTTTAACTGCAAAAATAATTAAGGAAATTTTTGGAGCATATTTTGAAAGAAATAAAGCAAGTCTGAACAAATATTTTGAAGTCACACGAATGTAAGCAACATTACGTTCGAATCGTGCAACGTTATAAATTATAAGCGTTAGAAAACCTTTTGATGTGGAAGACTTACTTAGTAAATGTGACACTCATCAAGCTCATTTCTTATTTTAAAACAATAAACCAGTTGTTTTCAACCGGTAGGCCATGGCCCAGTAATAGGCCATGGCCCAGTAATAGGCCATGGCGCAGTAATAGGCCATGGCCCAGTAATAGGCCATGGCCCAGTAATAGGCCATGGCGCAGTAATAGGCCATGGCGCAGTAATAGGCCATGGCGCAGTTTTCAGTGGGCCACAGAGCATAAATCAAAAAGAAAGGAATATGAGACTTGTACTGGTATAATGATGTCATCATGATCGAGAAATCGCAGACAAATTCCAACTGAAGAACTTTTTTTTTAGAGTTCACCAGATTTTTGTGACGAAAATTAAATTCTTTTCACCGAACCTGGTCGTTAAGTTACATCAGGTTGGAAAGTGGGCAACGGTATGAAAAAGGTTGAAAATCACTGCTGTAAGCAAATGAATACAATGTCAAATTTTATCTCGATTTTATTATCATTATTATCAGATCACATACTTATCTTCCTGGATCCCAAGGCAATAGTGGAAGTATTAAACATAAAGCAAGAATCAAGCGATTACCCCGACCTGCTTCCGGAATTGCCAAGATATTGTTGTCTGGTTAAAGCTTCACGTTTTATTTTTTAATTACTTATTATAGGTCGGTCCAAGTTCATTCCTGCAAATTAAATTTTAAAAATTCTAGAACTTGTGGACGCAGGGATAATGTGAAACTGTCCGAAGCAATTCCGTTTGACTGAAAAAATATAGATGAGGAATATCTATGGAGCCTCTTTAGTGTTAAATGCATATTTTTACGTTGTGTATTGGCATGAATAACAAACCTTCTTTGTTAAATGAGTCATAAATGAGATTTGATCAGAAAAAAAAGTAAGTTTCTCGTAAAATTAATGATATTTTGATTTTACAAAAAAGTTTAAAGGGCCGAATAAGGTTCTATCTTAAGCCGGAAATGTTGTCTTTTGCCGAAATCCACTTTATAAGTAAAGAGGTGTTTTCTCTTCCAAAAAGAAAACGGTAAAAGCATCTTAAATTTTAAGACTTAAAATGTGTTTTTCCTTTTTTTTAGGTCTTCTCTTGCATTACTTGTATTTTCAATCAGAAAAACTAATTTTTGTTGTTTTTGGTTCTTATTTGATTCCTTATCATCACCATTATTTTAGTTCTTATTCATAAAAATTTTTTAAGTGATAAGTCGTTTATTGAAATGTCAACAGTGTTTGCCATTCTCTATCTCATGTTTTGTTTGTTAGTTTGTTTTAATTACTGGGATATTTTGTTATAATTCAACAACTTTTCGCCTGCTTATTTGAGCTCATCGTTTTGTTATATCTTATTTAAATTTAACTTAATAATGAATGATGAAAAATCAAAAAAGTCAGGTAGAAACTGACAAAACTATTGTTTTTCGTAACTGCCATTTTTATTTGGTACAAATTAACCGTTTTGAACGAATCAAATAGAATTAAAAAAAAGGTAAAAAGTACAAAAACTATTCCTTTAGGTGTTGTTTTTAAATACAAAAACATCTGCAAGGACAGTAACAATATTATTCCTTAGAGCAGTGATTCTCAAAAGTTTTTGCTACATTCCTCCCTTTCAGGACTTGTACCATCATTTTTCCCTTCTAAAAAAGAATACCTTGATGCAGTGGTGGATATTTAAATTTAGGGGCCTTTGGCAAGGATTTCCAAAAATTGATGTTCTCTAGAAAAGAAAAAGGGCTTTGATTTCGTGTTTCACTTTTTTCACCAAAATTCATGGTGATCTCTAAAAAAACAGATCTTCACTTTGATTTCACCTCCGATTTCGCTATTTTCCTCTCCAAAAAAAAAAGATCTTCACTTCGATTTCATCTCTGATTTCCATATTTTGCTCCCAAAATCAAGGTGTTCTCTAAAAAAAAAAAGGTTTTCACCTCGAATCGATCTTATATTTCCCACTTTTCGTCCCGACTTCATAATGATCTCTAAAAAAACATCTGCAGTGAAATGAAATTATACGTGCTATTTTCGAGGGGGGCCCGAGGCAACTGCCTCATTCGCCTCACCCAATATCCACCACTGATTGTACTGAAATTTTCAAATTCCTCCCCAATTTCTCCCCTAGTGATTTTTCCTCCTTGGAGATTTCAAATTCCTCCTTAGGGAGCCAAGTGCCTCACTTTGAGAAACACTGCCTTAGAGAATAATACCAAACTTTTTAGTCCTACCCAGTCTGGTTGCAGGCAGAGTATTTTCGACGCCAACACTGTTAATTTCTGAAAGTTATCTTTTGTTTTTGTATTTTTAAAAACTGAAAAAGATGGTTTTGTTTGATTTACGGAGAATCAACGTACAATGTTATAAACAATTTGGTTAAATTCCATTCGTTTATGGAATAAAGTTAGCTCTCGAGATCTAAGTTTGATTATTTCTGGTCGGTAAAATCAATCAAGCATTGCCGGCATTTAACCACTGTTGCTAAAGTTCTATGTAACTGGTGTGATGTCAAAGGGCATCAGTTGCACAAATGTGCACCTTTCAGTCGTGACACCTCAGTGTATTAAGCGAATATGATAAAAAGCTTGGTTACAAATTTAACTAACAACTGCTGAGAAAAGTAGCGCTTTTTAAAGTAAAGACTAAAAAAACGTTATTGGATAGTGTATTACGCTAAAATTTGATTAAGGTTTGGTAATTCCTCTGTTCTATTCTAAAATTAATTGATTTCTTGAAGCAGCAAAAAAGGTTTACGAACTGAAAAGATTAGTTCTTTTGTTTAAAAATCCTACAAGTAGTAAAACGAATTTTAGTCAACTCTGACGCTTTTTCTACATGTATAAATCAATAAACTACGCTGTAAAAAAACTGCGAAATTAACAAAATTTTACAAAAATTCCGCGAACATCAAAAATGCCAACTGCGATGATTAAAAAACTCGCAGCAGTTTTTTTTACAGTGCACATAAGATTGCAATTAAACTATTGGAACAGCGTAAATGCAACCAACCAACTAACAGAATAACAAAAACACCTTAGGTTTACAACTTCTGGTCTGGGAGTTTGAAAATTACTGTATCTTTTAAAAGCCCATAAACCATAATTTGTACAGTCGGCTATTTCTAAGGAGAAATTTTTTATATGAATATTTACATTTTTTGTTGGTTTAAGATATCTCATTTCTATGATACTTTAATGTTTTTAATTGCATCACTATACCTTAATTAACTTTTTTTTGCACATGAAATTATTCTACTAACTCTTTACAAAACCCAACAACTGTACGTAATGTTTAAAAAAGTATTTGTTAATATAGTAAAGAAATGTAAAGATATTTAATTGAGCAAATATGCTAAGTAGAATAAATTGCACTGTATTTTAGAAAACAAATTTAAATTAGATTGACGGGGTTTTCATTTAATCAAGATTGTTGGGACTGTTTTTTCAGCCTTATCATGTGATCGATTTGTTGTCGATCGTGGAGTTGTATCCTGCAAAAACGAGTTCTTCTTTGACTCTTCCTGTAACGTTACATGTTTGTCCGGCTACACGCTCCTCCCCCCCGATTTCAGTTCTACAACTTGCCTTTCAAGTCTTTTGTGGACACGTCCTCCCCCTGTCTGCATACGTAAGTGATTTTCAGAAACAAAAAATTGTCATAAAGATAATTTGTTTTGATAAAACAATTCCATTTTTATTGGGTTTAGGGGTGACATTAGAAAGATTTCAAAAGAAAAAATGCAGAGTAGAGCGTGCTAAAATAAGCGTATCAAACTCGCGGCCCCGTGCCGCATGCGGCGCCAATTCTAGAAGCTAGTTAGAGAAATTTGAAGATTTTACTTTGAAATCCAAGTAAAGAACAAAAAAAAGTCATCTCTTTGTTTGCTAACCGAATTGGAAAAACTTTGGGTAAAAATTTGACCGATGTGGCCCGCATACGTTCACGAGTTTGACATGCTTGTTAAAGACTAAGTTTTTTATTTTCTCAGACAAAAAATTACGTCTGAGTTTTTAAGTTTTTTTATACGTTCTCTACGTTTCAAATTTTTATTTTTGTACTTTCATTCATATTTTGAAAATCACATATAATCTTGAACAATTTAAGTTTTTTTTCGAAATATGAACTTTTTTGTAAAACTTAACGTAATGTCTTCGTGATGTACCGAATGGAGCTCTTGCGATCGGGGATCGTTATTTTTTTAGCGATTCGTTGTTCGGACTTTGTCGTGACACGCGCCAAGGTGCAATGTACGAACGGCTTTTTTTTCAATTCTTCCTGTTTCGTGTCGTGCAATTCAAATCACGATTACTACATCACGCCGTCCGACTTTACTTCTTCGAGATGCATGGCCAACAGCACATGGTCACGTGACCTTCCGTGTTGCGAAAGTGAGAAAATGTTTTCATTGAATTCGCCGAGAGTCGGTCGAGTCGTTGGGTTCACGGTTTTGTTACCGGCGAAGGTTTAGTCAGTACAAACTTTTTTTTTATCAAAGTTTCCAGTTTGCTTGTTATCGTAAATCGAGCGTTGATTTAGTTTTTTAATTCTGTAATTTCGGACTTTTTTCAATCGGAAACTCTGATTTTGGAAGCAATCATGTGAAACATAAATGAAATTGCGACAAAGTAATATATTACGTTGCGTACACACGAATAGACACAACTTATAAGTTTTACGCAAATGGAAAAATTTTTTAATATATAACAAGTGTAGCTTACACATAAGCAATATATTTTGGCTTAAATAGAGGAAATCAAACACATAAATCTTCTTCAACCATTCTCGGTTGCTTGCTGTTTTGTTTTTTATTCGAAATCATACCGGTTATTATTACTAAATTCTGTACAGAAAATCTGAATTTGATTTTGGTTCCAGCCAATAATTTCGACTGCGTACCACCGTTGGAGCGTAGCACATGCGCTGTGTTGCGTCGCCCAGGTTGGTGGGGAGGCAGGCATCGCGCAATCGTAAGACGCTTCAGGGGTATAAATGCCACAAAATATTAATATCTAAGAATGGATTTTATTACAGTTCGTTTTTTGCAAGTAATTTTGGGCTGCTTACGAAACATTTCATAAATTTAAAATCTTTTCGCATGATCTTCTGGTAAATTACATCATGAACAAAGATTTTAATAATTTTCCTGGTATCAACAACAGCAGAATTTCATATATTTTCTAATTACTGGCTGAAAATCACAATAAACCGGACGCTCTGTTGTGCTATGATTTATTTGCTCTGAATAGCAGGTTAAAACTGATCTGATTGTACTTGTTTCTAGAATCTTGCTCGTCTAACTCTCCAATAGACATGGTTATCATTCTGGATTCATCTAGAAGTATCGGATTTAACTATTGGAAGAAAATGAAAAAATTCGTTATTAGTTTAATAAAGTAATGATCAATAAAGCACTTTGCACATTTTTTTTCAATGCTACAGCTTTGGATCTCCATGTGAATTATGACAAAATGATTTTGCGGTCAAACCGTAGTATATTAATCTCTGATTTGATAACTGACATAGTCTTGGTGCAGCTATCCCGGTCGCAATTTTCAATTTTGTACCCATGAAATAGTAATGTACATATTTTCAACCGATCAAAAATCCAAAATTTTTTTCTCTGCTCATAAAAATTTTATCACTCAGCTCTTGGAGCGATCAAGAAGCACTCTATGTTAGTTATCATGGCAAAGCTTTTTTTAGCGACTTTTTACGATGATAAACAAACCAATCTGTTTCTTATATTGCGTTTGCAAATGCACCGAAAAATAAATATGATTAAATTGTAAAGAGCTGAGTGAGAATTTTTTTGAGCCGAGAAAAAATTTGGATTTTTGATAGATTGAAAATATGTAGATTACAATTCCATGTGTACAAAATTGAAAATTGCATCCCGGTCATATTGGTGTATTATGGGGTTGCAGAATCTGAGTTGAGAAACTAAAAATTTGCAGCCCCGAGCAATTTCAACATTTTACGGTTGGTAAAATAATGAAAACTGGCAATAATTGTTTGGTAGTGTGTCACACACTATGAACAAAATAATTTTTTACGTGTTATTTGGATTAAAAAAATCAAAGTGTAAGCCGCGTTATAAAATCCCTATTCTAAATATTCTGTCAAACCTTTCGTGAAGCCTGTTGCAAAATCCACTAAAATTTGAAGGTTTTGTTCATCTTTTTATAGGTACGTCAAGGTCGGTCCCAACTCGACAAATTTCGCGGTGTTCCAATATAGCAAAAACGTTAATTCAGTTACCGAGATCCTGTTAAATCAATACAACAACAAGACTGCATTGTTGAAAAAAGTCGCAGAGATGCCTTATCAGGGAAAAGGTAAAGTAAAAAAATTAAATTTTTTTTTAGAATTTTAATCTCGTATTTGATCATAGTTGTCCTACTTTCTTAGCAGCTTGCTCTAGATATCGCCTCAAAAAATTAGTTGGAGGTTGGAGGTAGTTTTTTTCGTAGAAAACAAAAACCAATTTGTTAACTTTATAGATCTTCAGTTTTATGGCAAGCAAGAAATTTACTATAAAAGACGAGTATAGGCCTACACTTATACTTTAGTTAACAAATTTACTGTAAAAAGAGAAAAATTTTTTTACAGTAAATTTGTTAACTAAAATCAAACGCTTTATTACCTTAATTTCTTAATTTTTTTGCTCTTTTAGATAGTATCCAAAAATATGACCCGTTGGTGCGATTTTAGAGAACCGAACCAATACAATTGACAGAAAAAAAAAAAAATTTTCCTCTTTCTCGTTGCGCCGCTCTAGCAGCTTGCCATGTAAATAAAATTGCCAATTTCAATTTTTTATAAATTGCAAACTTTTCGAGACAGGAACTTGGACAGGCATAGCGCTACGTCACGCGGCTAACGTATCGCTCCATCCAGCCAATGGCAACCGCCTTCAATTTCCTGACGTCGTCGTCGTTGTGACGGATGGTCAAGTCAATGAAAACGACGATCCGCTACCACCCGCGAAAATGCTGCTTGAAAAGGGAGCAAAAGTAAAATCTGATTGCTCAGTATTTAGGTCTAGAGCAGTAATTTTCTTATCTTGACTGAGAAAGCGGTAAAAGGGATTTTAATTAAGTTACTGCTCAGCAGCAATAAATATTTCAATGTTGGGAACCGATAGCTACACGGGTATAAAATGATAATTTTAAAACAATATTAATTTTATAAAGGTTTTCTAAGGTAAAACCAAAAATCCGCTTTTCAGTGTCTGTGACTATATTTCAACTTAATTAGGACTGATGTGACCATCTGTCGATATTCAAGTAAAGTTTGCAATCAATGAAGATTCCTGACCAGTGTTTCTAAACTCTGATTTGCGGCCCGACTTCAGTCAGTGTTTTGACTTAAGTAACTGAAAATTCACCGACTCCGTTCCGCACATCAGAGGTTAGAAGCACTGGTCTCGAGCGTCGAAGCTGGACAAGTTTTACATACATATAATTTATAGCTTTTATAGTGCTACAATTTCCTACATGCCAGCTTTGTTTTTTTACTTAAAATACTGAGTTTTTAAAGGTATTTGCCATTGGTATAAGGCCGCAAAGGTTTCACCGAAAGCTCTTTGCATGGCAGCAGCTCTACAAAATATCCGGAAATCACAAAAAAAGGGTGAAAATTTGCATTAAACTAATTAGTTGTATTATCGTATAAAGTAACATTGTTACTGCAAAATCGACGACATAACGCCCTTCTGGAGCCTTCCTTTTTCGATCTTAAAAACCTATTTTTTATTTGACATAAATCGCGCAAAAAGAAACAAAAAACTTGTCAGTAAAACTGTTTGTTTCGTAAACAATTGCTTAAGCAATTCAAAAAATAATATTCTATCGAAGTGTATTTTGCTGGCTATTAAATTTGTTTTTAAAAAAGATTTAATTAAAAGACGTTTTTTAATCTTTGTCAAATTCCTGAAATCTTCATTGTCTGTCCAGAGTGTACCGTAACTTTATTTGATCTTTGCTTTTTCTGCCACAAGACTTTTAATGCGCGCGCAACTGAAAAGGCACTGAAACTATTATCATCGCATTTTCATCAACTAATCATCCTTCTGACATAAGAACAACAACAAAAGCGTTAAGTGAACTGTACTTCGACATATTTACAGAAATGCATAAGATATTACCGCAGGATTGTAGTTTTATTGTTTTCTTTAGTTTTTGAATTTTTTAACTGCAAAATAAAATTATCCGTTAAGACTGTCTATAAAAAAGAAAGTGAAGTATTTTTTCCAAGGACATATTTAGCACGAAAAGATTAAGATTTGAACCAAGACTACATTGATCACCGTTGCCATCGAAATGGCAGCCGTATCACTAGGCCGAGCAAATTGTTAAATATTGTGGGTCGCAGGCTCTTACTTCATGACTTACACATAAGTTTTTTGAAAAGCTTTAGTCACATACGGCGCGATGTTGAAAAGACGTGCTAAATAAAAATCCTAGCAGGATTTTGTCAACTTAATTAAATTTGTAATGTTGCGAATTATGCTTAGTGGATCAAAAATTCCCAAACATCTGTTATTTTAAAGTTATAATTTTTTTTAGGTTTTTGAAGTTGGGCAAGAATTTATGAGCCCTAGAAAAATTTACCAAGCTGTTCTTGACCTGGTTTGCAAAAAAGTCTGCGGTTGATTATTTTTTTTTATTTTTTGTTTGGCTGCTATTTTACTTTTTCTTTAATGGTTTTTTCTAATTGGTTATTTTACGTTGTCTAAATACAGCGGATATTAACTTGGAGAAAACACTCGTACTATTGTACCCGTTTAACACTAACGTCGTAAAATTCAATTTCTTTTGCAATAAGAGCTTTAAGTTGCCAATAAAAATTTACGCTGTTGTAATTGTATTGTAAATGGGTGTCATACAGCAATTAAAAAAAAAGATAAGAAGGATTCTTTACAGTGCTGGTAGTTTTAACTTCCAAGTAATGCAAGGAATTATAATGTTTCAGGTTTTCAGTTAACAAATTTTTGTTTTGTTTAAAACAAGAGTTATTCGAATTAAACAATGACAAGATATACATGTATTGGAATTTAAAATAGAGGCACAATTATTTCAAGCTGTGACCTAGCTTTATCTGCAAGAGGGAAATAAAGACAATGCACCCAGACTATTTTTCGTGCATCACTAAATTCTTTAATCTTCACTTTTGCTATTTAGCTATGAAAAATTGTCCCCGCTCATGCGCTTCGGTGTCGTGTAAAATATACTCAATTTGAAATAAAAGGTTCAAGAAAATTAAATCTAAATTGAATTAGTTCGATGTTTATTTGTTAGCATTTTACGCCATAACAGAATTTTAGTTTTTAAAAGTATCTTTTAATTGCAGCTTTTATAAGTTTCATTTCCAATAGAACCGGTTTGTTTCATCAAGTTATTTTCAATTTTTAGCTGAAACATTAACATAGCCAAAAACGCGTACTTAAAATTCTTATGCCATTAATTAAAAAAATTAAAAAGTTTGCAAAATATTTTATTCGTATTTTAGCTCGAGCTAAGCAAAAGGATTTTGTCACACATCTCAGGATTGGTTTGTAAACTATGGGTTGAGGAATACGTATGTGCGTAGCATTTTTATATTTTCTTTTATTTTATGATTTTTTACTACTTGGCAAAATGTATATATTCATTTGATAAAGCTCTTTCTACTGTAAAAAACTGTGCTGATCGTCTTTTTGAGTATTTTGAGATTTTATTATTTGTGAGGCTTACATATAAAATATCCAGAGGGTAAAAAGCAACATTTTCGACACCTACTATTCTTCGCTTTTCATCGAGGCCAAAAAGCTGCTGAAGCAGCCCGGGACATTTACATGGTATACGGGGAAGGTGTCATAGGCGAATCTACGGCAAGAAAATGGTTTGCGAAGTTCAAAAATGGCAATTTTGACATCGACGACACGCCCCGCAGCGGAAGACCTTCTGAATTTGACGAAGACCATCTCAAAGCACTTTTGAAGGAGGAAAGTCGCCACACAAGTCGTGAATTGGCCGAAAAAATACTGCGATCAAAAAACGATTCTCAATCATCTTCATTCAATGGGATTTGCCGAAAAATTGGAGTCTGAGGCCTCATGAGCTTAGCGAAAACAACAAAGAAAATCGCTTTCAAATTGCTTCTCAACATCTCGCCCGCCATCGAGCAACACGCGGTCACAACAGCGCTTTTTGTACCCAATCGTCACGGGAGATGAGAAATGCTGCCTTTATATAAATATGAAGCAAAAAAGGAATGGGTGGCTCCTGGAGATACGCCAAAGCCGAGAGTTAAGCCTGACCTCCATCCAAGGAAGACCATGATCTGCGTTTGGGGGGACTGGGAGAGTATAATGCACTGGGAAATACTTGAAAGGAATGCCACGGTCAACAAGGAGCTCTACATAGCCCAGCTACATCGGGTGAATGAGGCTATTCGACTGAAAAGACCCCATCGACAAGGCCAAACCATACTTCTTCACGACAACGCCAGGCCTCATTTGCACAAGTTGTCAAAGCCGCACTCCAAGAGCTCGAATGAGAGGTCCTTCAGCATCCGCCGTATTCTCCGCAACTTCCACTCGCGGATTACTATCTTTTCCGCTCTTGGTCGAACCATATGAGGGGCGTTACCTTCGACAATGAAAAGGATCTTAAAATCTTTAAACACTCAACAAATTCTTCGATAAAAGACGCAGGGACTTTTGGCGGAACGGCATCGACAAATTGGTCGAGAGGTGGGAGGAGGTCGTAAACAGCAACGGAGAATACATAATTTATTAATTTATAGCCATAACTTTTCGTTTTTGTTTAAATAAAAATCTTTGATAAAAACGCTACGAACTTATTCCTCAACCTAAATACAAACCGAAAAACAACAAAAAAACAGGACAAGCCTAGCCTTAGGAAAACCAAAACTTTTTTACCCAGAACCAAAGATTAGCCACAAAAACATGTTCGAACCAAATTTTGCTTCAGTTTTTTTCATTGAATGTACTTTCTTTGCTTTATACTTTTGACCTTTAAGATTTTAAATTTTACCGAGAATGTAAAAAGAACAACACAAAGACAAGCTAAAATCACCAAAGCCGTGCACGCCAAGTCGCTCGCATCAAAATCACAGGTGAAAGAAAATGCATCAAAATTCAAATCGTCGTTCCAACCAAGTCCTCTCGGATGGAATCTGTAGCCAGCCTTCATGTTTTTTCTAACATCCGGGTTTTTCTGTTGATTTTCCCAGCCCTGATAATACAAATTTTACATGGTAGCCTAGAGTAAATTAAAACAAAATATTCAGCAAAGTTTTTAATATTTAACAGTCAAAAAACAACTTTTCCATTAAAGAAAACATTCAACTCGGCTCACAACGCGTTTTATCTTCGAAAGTTCCGTTTTCAACTATAAACCTATGAAGTTTGCTACAAATATCATCTTATCTACTGTAGACCGACCAATTTTTTTGGTTTTTCAACCACAATAACTTCAGATTTTTTCCGAGTTTTTATAAAAAGACGTACAAAACAATCAACATTTGGTTTGAAGCTAAAAAAAGAAAATTCTCGAATCCGGCAGTGGTTGTACAGTAGCAGACATCGAAGAACTTAATAAAAACTAAAAGAAAAAAAAAATGGATGGTGAGAGTGAAGAGCGTGACAAAGCAATCGGAAAGACATTCGATGCTTTATCTTACCTCGCTCGTGCCTCGCAAGTCCAAATAATCCCACGAAATGTTCTCGAACGAAAAGCGAGCCATCAGAAACCTCGCCACCTCCTCTTCAATGTAGTTGCCGCTTTCCGGATCCCGGCATCGCGAACAGAGATCAGGAGGAGGGAACTGGACTTTGGATGAAGAATTGCTTGATATTTCAGCAGTTAATAGCCTTAAAAAGAGTGCAACGTATCGAAATTATTGTAAAATATAATCTCTAGGCATTAGACATTTGACAAAAATTTTTATTTGGCATAATCATAACACAACTACAATATTACTTAAATTAGATCAAAAATTTAATTGTTTGTTGTTGTGCATATAAGTTACACAGGGGGGACATCGAAAAACCATACGGTTATTAAAATCAAGTTGCCTCCATTTTTTCTTGAAGTTACATGAATTTAATTTAAACCGGCAAAAAATACTAAGTGTGAAATACTGGTGCTGTATACAAAAAAAAACAAACACACAAAACCAAAAAAGCACATAAATAATACTTTAATTCTAAAATAGTATAATTTACTTGAAAAAACTTCATGCTCTTTTTCCAACTAGATCAGATTGAATTATAAATCGTTTATCTAATATCACACTCAAGTAGTCTATTAGTATTTGGATATTAGTTGTTTTCAATATTCTTTTTTGAATGAATTAAAAGAAAGAAATTTATAGAGAAAGGAGGAACAAGCCACTGTACTTTTTTACTACACTTTATTAAATTTGAGATTCACAGAAACTTTTGAAGGTCGGTTTGTGAAAGTACGAGGGTCAGTCAATAAGTAATGAGACTTTCTCAATTACTTTGGTGTTCTTGGAGTTATGCAACTGAAATTTTATGTGATGATTATGAATGGAGTTGTCATCTTATTTACAACAAAACTTGTTTATTTTCAGATTACTGTAGGTGTGACGATAAATTGAAATGACTACTAGGCTAGGAAACAGCTCATGCTTGGAACAAAGAGGAGTCATCAGATTTCTGTTGGCAGAGAGTGTAAAATCATGTGAGATTCTGTCTAGAATGCAAAGACAATATGGTCCTTCCTGTATGTCTAGAGCAAACTTCTACAAATGGGTGCAAGCATTCAAAGATGGACGCGAAAGCATTACTGATGATCTGAGAAGTGGAAGACCTGTGGATGTCTTTACCCCAGAAGCAGTACAGGCAGTTGAAGACCTGATCAAATCTGATAGAAGGGTCACTTTAGATGAAATTGCTACAAACTTGGACATCTCCCATGGCACAGTGTACGCAATTGTGCGTGAGAAGCTGCGTTTTTCAAAAGTCAGCTGTCGCTGGGTTCCAAAGATGTTAACGGATGATCACAAAATGCAGCGCCTGATGGCTTCCAGAGCATCACTACGCAGATACAGAAAGGAGGGAGATGTATTTCTATCGAGAATAGTGACAACTGATGAGACCTGGGTCTTTCATTATGAACCTGAATCGAAACGACGATCAATGGAGTGG
Source organism: Diplosoma virens (assembly GCA_963680785.1). NCBI lineage: Eukaryota > Metazoa > Chordata > Ascidiacea > Aplousobranchia > Didemnidae > Diplosoma > Diplosoma virens. Next base: position 20,427,401 of record OY796886.1, on the reverse strand, counting down.
AAGCATGTTTCTTCCCCAGTGAAGAAAAAATTCAAATCTCAGAAAAGTTTAAGGAAAGTCATGCTCACTGTGTTCTGGGACAGAAATGGGCCGATCACTATCAGTTTCTTGGAAAGGGGCAATACTGTGAACTCAGAGAACTACTGTGAGCTGCTAACTCAAGTGAAAAAAGACATTAAGAACAAACGGAGAGGACTTCAATCAAGAGGTGTGATTCTCCTTCAGGATAATGCAAGGCCCCACACAGCAGCAAGAACCCTAGCCAAAATTGAAGATTTAGGCTGGAAACTTCTAACACACCCACCCTACAGCCCAGACCTTGCACCATCTGATTTTCACCTCTTCGGCCCACTCAAAGAGAGTATGAGGGGAATTCACTTCCAGACTGATGAAGAAGTGAAGGCTGCGTGAGCAACTGGCTAAGGACCCAGTCCACGGAATTCTATGCCAAAGGAATAGACAATCTAATATCAAGATGGAACAAGTGTGTTGCAAAGGAGGGAGACTATGTTGAAAAATAAAAAAGCATTTTTTGATTACCAGTCATTGCAAACTTGAGTTATTAAAAAAGTCTCATTACTTATTGACTGACCCTCGTAATAAGCCTACATCTTTATAACAGGTTTGCAGCACGAAAATAGCGAAAAAACAGTTCGCATACTTGTCTTTCAAGAAGTGTCTGACCTTTGGAGGGCCACAACACCAGACGCAGTAAATATCTCTGACAATTTTTCACAGAGAGAATTTGCTGCTGCCCTTCAGCACTTAAAACCAGGTAAAGCTCCGGGTCCTGATTCCATCTGCCCCGAGCTTATACTCTGTGCCGGAGCTGCTTTGAAGTCCTGGTTACGTGACTTCATTTCTTCCTGTTTGCGCCGACTCAAAATTCCCAAGATCTGGAGAAGAGCGCTTGTGGTCGCGATCCCAAAACCAGCAAAGCCCGTGGGGGACCCAAAGAGTTATCGACCGATATCTCTGCTCTGTGTCCCCTACAAGATCCTCGAGAGACTTATCTACGCCCGCGTTGAACCATTAATCGATCTACTGCTCCCTAAAGAGCAGGCTGGGTTCCGACGCGGGAAGTCAACCGTAGATCAAGTTGTTCTGCTAACTCAGAACATCGAGGATTCTTTCGAGGCTAAAAAAAAGGCCGGTGCCGTATTTATCGATCTGGCAGCTGCTTATGACACTGTCTGGCACCGTGGCCTTACCTGCAAGCTGCTGAGACTACTTCCGGATAAGCACATGGTCAAAATGATCACGGAGCTTGTCCGAAATCGAAGTTTCACCCTTACCACCGGTGACAGCAAACAAAGCAGGCTACGCCGTCTTAAAAACGGCGTTCCTCAGGGATCGGTCTTGGCTCCCCTCCTATTTAACATCTATACGTACGATCTTCCTTCCATGATTTCCAGAAAGTTTGCTTATGCTGATGATTTAGCATTGTTGCACTCTTCTGGAAACTGGAAGGACTTGGAGGGGACATTAAGCCAAGACATGTCCACACTTTCAGCGTATCTCCAGACTTGGAGGTTGAAGCTCAGTCACACTAAGACGGTGACGGCAGCCTTTCACTTAAACAACCGAGAGGCCAAACGTAAGCTAAAGGTCTACAACAATAGTAGACTTTTACCGTTCTGTCCAACCCCTACATACCTTGGGGTAAAACTGGACAGATCGCTCACGTTTCGTCACCATTTAGTGGCATTGCGCAAAAAACTATCATCGCGCGTCACACTGCTGAGGCGACTCGTGGGCTCGGGCTGGGGTGCTGGCGCTAAAACACTACGCATAGCCACCTTGTCTCTAGTCTACTCAACAGCTGAGTACTGTGCGCCAGTCTGGTGTCGCAATGCTCACACTCGCCTCATTGACAGTGTCTTGAATGACGCCTTGCGCATAGTTACTGGATGCCTGCGTCCCACTCCAACGGACCACCTACCTGTACTTTCAGGCATCCAGCCAGCTGAGCTTCGCCGACTGGGAGCGACACTCTCCTTGGCTCACCGTGGATCTCTGGACCCCGATCATATCTTGCATGGTCTGTTAAGTGGGTCCTCAGATACTGGCCAAGTGAGACTAAGATCCAGACGCCCGTTTGTGCCAGGTGCGCGGAATCTCTTGGACAATCTTGCCAGACTTGGCATCCGCGCCTCTGAATGGACAAATCACAAATGGAACGCGGAGTACTGTGAAAGTGCTTCCAGGCTCCGTGCTTTTGTGCCCGGGACCAGTGTCAGGCCTGTTGGGATGGGCTTACCCCGACCAGCTTGGGTTAAGCTCAACCGCCTGTGGACTGGTGTTGGGCGATTCCATTCGTCCATGCACAAATGGGGTCTCGCTCCTTCACCGAATTGCGAGTGTGGCGCCTCAGAGCAAACCGCAGACCATGTACTAACAATGTGCCCCATACATTGGGTACCACATGGAGCACGCGGTCTGACGGTTTTGGATGACGAAACTCGATGCTGGCTTAATAACATCACTGCCAGCATCTGATCCAGGCAGTGCAGCAGTCTGGGGTAGTAAAAGAATAAACCCTCGGCCCCAGTTCTGTTTGTGTCTGGCCTGGAGTGGATGCCCTTCAAACGACGACGACGACGGAGACAAATTTTCGAAACGTTATAAATTTTAAATATTCAAACGGATGACAACTCCTAAAAGCATAAGAGACATTTTCAAGAAAATAAATCGCAGAACTTATTGGCTCTCCTGTACAAAATCCAGATGTAAGCTGCTATTGTTAAACATTAAAAGGTGTAAGGAAACTGATTTTATTGAAAAACTTGGACAACCTTTTGTTTATGTGATTGTGAATTTTCCACATCCACAAAATGGTGTCGTAATCATTTTCCGTTCTCTTAAACGGTGTTCGACGTATTTCAGTTTGAAAATTCAGTCGGCATTCTCTGCACCCGAAAAATTCCTTGATGTAACTTTGAAAAGCGGCGATTACTGATTCTTTGTCTACACAAAAATTAAGAGTGTCACTCATTACTAAAAACTAGTTAGTAGCAAAACCTAACGTAATCAGACATTACAAATAAGCTAGCTTTGAATAAGCTAAACAAAATATGGAATTTGATTAATAATTCAGTAACATCCCATTTAAAACCCATTATTATGCAATGCGCAAACTCAAACTCAGTTCTAATCCAAAGTGAACACGAAAAAAATTTAACTATTAAATCAGCCAATCAGACAACTTCAACCGATGACGTACGCACCGACGTTGGCCCGATTGGCTGCAACCGTCAAAGCGTGAAAGACAAGCCAGAGCGAGCAAGGATAACCGCGAGGAAGGGCAGAAGTGGACTGACATTCAACCCACTGCCTGGACGTGGCTGGTAGACCGCAATTTACCTAAAAACATTAAAATACAATTTGACTTGGCGACATCGACTATTGACGAGTACCGAGTACTGCCGAAAGAGAATTCACTTACTCGTTTTTCTTGAATTTTTTTCAGCCAGTCTCCAGACGAGAAAGTCGATCGAGTTTGAATCCAGTTATCGAGAGCTCGAAAGAAAGCGAGAGTCGAGTTGCGACCGGGAAAATAACTGCCAACCTGGACAAAAAACGAAAAACGTCTAATTGATATCAACCGAAATATTTAGTAATAAGTTACCGCTAATCCCTCTTTGAAAAGCGCTATTTTGATTTGTATTTATTTTGAAATGCAATAAAAAAATACCTTGGAGAACAGGGCAACAATTTTCTGCAATGATTTTAATTTGGCACCAGTGATTGTTTGATGTGCGGAGACCTCTAGCGTCAGCATGTACCGAATGCCAGACTCAATATCAGCCAAGTAGACAAGATTCCTAGAAACAGTGGAAATAAATCAATTTAATCCGAGAATTCGATCATTTCAACAAATATTTCAAGCATGTGTTAAACAAGCAAAAATCAACCAACCGCCACAAGTCATTCGGCATGTTTACGCCACCACAGCAGCATATTGTTCAACTCTGTATTTATCGATTTAAGTGCAGTTTGAATCGCGCTACAACGCGAAACAAAGCGCAATGCTTATTCTTACGCAACGCAATTCTTTGAGTAAAACTGTTGAAAAAAAATTTTCAGCTGGAAAAAAGCTGTGTAAAGAACAAGACGAACACGGAAGCCAATGAACAAAGAATACGGAACAAGCCAATCTTAAACTTGCCAGCTGCTGACCTATTCACTGGACGATAAATTGCATTGGTTTGTTTTGAAACGGGAAAACGTAAAGACTCCAAAGCAGCTTGTGCAACCCCAACGCCAGGCAACCTTTGCAGTTGATACACGTAAAAATATCTTGTTTTCAAAGATCTGAAATAACAAAAAACTTTTAAAGCTTTTTCCAAAGCAATTTTTAAATTTACTTGATGACAAACTGCTGTAATCTTAAAAACGTCTTTTTTACCCAACTTGCAACTCGTCTTAGGTACCTATCTCTTGAATCCTTATTACATGCTCATGTATCCTTAACCTTCTTAACGAGTCGAAAGCAGCGCAGTTTCTTTAAACACCTACACCCTCCTTTTCTCCCCTAATCATCTCTCAATTTGACTAATAATCTCCCCAAAATACGTACTTTTCACCGCTATTCTTTATACTGTGTATTTACACCGCTTTGAGGCGCAGCATAAAAATCAGTTTTAGCACTAGATTCTTACACTTTCGAGAAACTATTTTTACCTTGTTCGGTTTATTATGTCAAAACGTCAAATTTTTACATTCTCAGAAATGTCCGATAGAGCTTACTTTACAACCAATAGTGTAAAGATTTGCTAAACTTATTACCTCAAAAATAGCGATTCACATCGCTAGTAGTCAAAGAATCGTTTGGGTGTTTGATGTTTTTAAAAACACTGTACGAAATGGGCAGCAATTGTCATAAACAGATAAGTCAAACTTGAAATACGAACACGAAGATAGGGGAAAGAGTTCCATTGGAGAAAACGACAGCAACATGTGGGAGTTCCCCAGTAAATTTCAACTTTGAGAACAAGGCATTGTGGCTTGAATTCGCAATCAGTCTCCGTACAGTTATATTGCTGCATGACGACATATCTAATATGATCTACATTTATAAAAAAACTGTTATGATAATCTTAGATCAGTGAAAAAATACTTACTTCTTTTCCCATTGTAGATGATTCCTTTTCCAAGACCAGAGCAAGATATGCTACTTTATAACTGGATACGTTGGGAGGAAAAGTTTCAAAAAAAGAAGCACTAGCAACGTAAACAATAATTAAGTGTCTTATAATAGATCTCATCAATTTCAAAAAAATAAACAAAAAAAACTTGTAGTGAAACATAAAAGTTGACGGTAAAGCACAAAAAATAATAATTCTTTTGAAGCACGAAAACAAATGTAATACATAAATGTAGTCGAACGAACTTATTAGAAGCTAATTTATATGTAAAACAAAAACAAATGGCTCACTTTAATGGTGAAAAATTAGGTTTGGGAGTATCATGGTACCACTGCAGGTGAGTCATGGAATCCTCTATAAGGTCAAGAATGCTTTCTCTTACCTTTCGCACACGCATGCCAGCTGCATAAGTGCAATTTTGATTTGGTTTTTGGTTTTGATACAATAACATCATATCGGCTGGCTTGCTTAAGTAAAATCTAAAACGCGACTGACTTGAGATCAAAAGTATACGAGTTCAAATCTTGGTCTGAGCATCGACTGGCTAGTCTTTGTATATCGTCTATATAATTTTAAAATCATACAATTTATTCACCATTATAACAAGTTAATTGGAAAACTCTATAATATTTATGCGAAGCACGAATATCACAATAATCAACTATTATGGACAATCGTTATCACAACTCCATCCTATACACTTAACAACAGTTTAGTCTTAAAAATCAAACAATTTGTGATAGTACCTTTACCTATACCTAAAATTTAGATTTGGCGGTACCTCTAAATTAAATTTAAGTTGCTGTTAAACTAGTTAGATTAGGGGTGCTCAATACGTCGATCGTGATCTAGCAATCGATCGCAAAGGTAGTGTGGGTAGATCGCATGACACTAAAATAATAAAAAATAAAATTATACAGTTATGCATATATAAACATCTAATGCATGCGATTATGCAAGTATAGACATTTTAGTGTCATGTGAATTGTATTTGATGTTTGATGTAAAGACCTTTCTTTTTTTTTTAGTCTTCACCTGTAATTTGGGAGAAAAAAGAAATTGGACACAGATTGAAAAGACCTTTTTTTTAGTCTTTAGTAGATTTTTCAGACGAATATGTTTAAAATTTTGTCATCTCTGTAAAGTGCTAAAAGATCATAATTCGGAAAATTGTTGATAAAATTTGGGAAAAATTGTATTGCCCCCGAAATTTTTGGCTGGTAAAGCTATGTATGTTAAATTCTCTATGTCAGGGGTGGCCAACCTTTTGTTTCTCATGCACCAATTTTTTTAACTTCCAATTCAGATGTGCAACACAAACTTTACAGGAAAGGATTTAACAGGAATACAAGGTAAACTTTATTTGCTTTATTGACACTTAGAATTTGATTAATAATATTTATTAATTATTTCTGAAAGTACTAATAAAATATACGAACATATAAAGGAATTTTAAAAATAATTTCACTTCCTGAAAAAATAAACATAACTAGGTTTTTTTTATCTCTGGGGTACAGTGCACCTCTTGTAATCGGGCCACTGTTGGTATATGTACCATAAGTTGGCCACCCGTGCTTTATGTTGAAAAATAAAAATATGCTTTGGATTTTTGTAGTAGCTAGATCATTTTGACTTGGTGATTTTTCAAGTAGTTCTCAAGCTAAAAAAAATGAGCACCCCTGAGTTGGCTATATTGTATAAAAAAAGACCATTGAATATATTGTAGAATTATCAAAAGAAATAAAACTCAATTGTGCAAAATTACTGTTAATTATTTTTATATTTTTACTCACACAATTGAAAAAAAAAGACTGAACTGAACAATAATTTTTATACACTCAATAAAATAATATTTAACTAAAGATGAGCTGTATATAGGTGAAATCGATTTTTAACTAAATTAACAAAAAAATTTTTTTATGTTGTAGACTGATTCTCATGTGGTAAAATAAAGAGTTTGGTGTGTGTATATATGTGGTAAAATTTGAATTGAGATATGCTTCACAAGCAATCATCATAAAATCATCATTCAAAAAGGTTATCACTGATGCACTGATTCTTTTAAACAATATAAGCCTCTTATACACTCGTTTACTTTTACTTTATTTATACACTCAGTTTCTATGTCAGTGTCAGGATTTTAAATTACAATTAATTCTGTATGTGAAAAACGTAAAATTACCTTCAATCACAGTTTTACGTTGTGAACTATTGGAGTTCCAATGGAAAAACTAAAAACATAAAATTAGCATAAAGTTACTTCAAGTAATGTGATCAAAAGAACAGAAGATGCTGAAAAAAAGTGAATAGAAATGAACATATACAAATACTTTTAACACGAAGAAAAAATCTTAATCTGACCTCAAATATTGATATTCTTTTTGAGTAATTCAAGTACCATATTAATGATTAGTAGTAGCTTGTGCATTGAAGCTGCAAAGCTGCAGCACCCCCAAATATTTTTGCAGCAGTTGTAAATACTATCAGCAATGCTTAAAAAATTATAATTATCAGCAATACTTAAAAAAATTAATAATTATAATTTTTTATGTATTGTTTATAATATTCACAACTGCTGCAAAGATATTTGAGGAAGCTGCAACACTGCAGCTCCAATGTGCAAGCCACCACTGTTGATGATGACCTTGATTAACACAGTTTTGATTCAACTACTACCATAGTATACTGTTGTGCTTTGGGAAAAGCACTTTTTCTTTCATGATGGTCTTGTATATTATGATGATCTTGTATGAGTAGTTATATATCACAGTCAAATTACCAAAAGAATAACTAAAAATTAAACATTTGCAACCACATTGCAGTATTATGGAACTGCTCAAAGCTTATGAGGGTTTGCAATTAGGCTTTTGGCATGAGAGGTCTGGGTTTGATTTAGAGGCCAAGAAAATCTGACACAGTGTTGCCATCAGTTCCCACTGCTGTAACATTAACTTATAAGAGGCTAAATTTCCCAAATGCAATGGTGTGGGGATGATAATCATAAACTCAATATATACTTTGGGGAATGAAACACATACTTGATAATAAAAAATATAAATTTGTGCTTTTAATTTATACCTGTAATTCTGGATAATCTAAAACCCAAAACGGATGTTGATGGCATGTTAAATAATTTTCATCTCCTGTTGGAGTAGCAGCACCACAATCTATAGCACCCAACTTAACCACCCAACTCCAATCTGATAAAGCACAAAAGGTTGCTAATGTATTGGGAAAATGTTGGCATAATCAGTCAACTATAAAAAATGGTTTAAAAAAATTTTTTTTGCATCTAACTAATCAACTAAATTAATTATTTCTCACGTAACATAACATTTCATTTCATCTCTATTTTTATCTTTCAAACTTTCAGGATATTAAAATTATTTAAAAATTATTATCAATGGCTAAAAAATTTTTGTAAAAGTACAAAAAGATTAAGATTAAAATAAAGATTTAAATAAATTTAATAAAAAGTAAAATTTGAGTTGAAGAACTAAAAAAGTTTAAATGCAATATTTTGGAAAAAAAATTTATTTTTGTAGATTGCCTCGAAACTCTTAAAAAATTTGACATGTAGTCAATTATGCAGCCAAGTAGGTAAGAACGCCATTTTAATGGCAGCTGTAATTAACATAAACTTAGTTCAACTCTTACTCTTGTCATTCTCTTGTGTTCCAAGGAAAAACAGTTTAAAGAGCTTTCATCAACTTAATAGACTTATAGCAAGTGGCTCTAAATTTTAGTTGAATCTTTAAATAAAAACTCAATAAACAAATAAAGCCTTTAACCAAAAGCTATATTTCGACACCTCCGAAAGTAGTTGAAGAAATTACTTGATAGTTACCCTAACTGTAAATGCCTTTGACATTACCCTTCAAATCAAGAGAACAAACATATGATATAATGATGATGATACAAGTTAAATGCCAAACATAGACTAGGAAAAATAGTTTTTGCAACATTATTAAAGTAAAATCTGCTCTTAAGAAAAGCATAATAAAATTTAACAGAAGTTGTAGGGCATAAAAACCTTTAAGTAGTGTATATAAAAACGAGTCTTTTCAAGAAGTCATTGTAAACAGTTTTTTGGTGAAACTAACCTGGAATCCGTCTTTCAACACCAAGGTAGAATAAAGACGAAACCAATAGAAAAAGATTCTCTTAAGAAGTGATAGTAACTGCAGGGGTATCTGAGTTAGTTTCACAAACAAAAATCAATTATAGTGACTTCTTGAAAAGACCCATAAAAACTATAACACTTTCAATTTTCACATGATATAATAAAATAAGGGCAAAGCTATCAAAAAACAAAGTTTTCAATCAACATCATTAAAATAATAAATTAGATAAACATGGACAAATTTTAATAAAAAGACTTATTACTATAGAAAAAGATCATAATGTTAAAAAGTGTTTTTTTTAATTTTATACATTAAAAAGGTTTAGGAAGTGTATAAAATTTGAAAAAAAATAATGAACAAATCACAAATGGAACACAGAGTACTGTGAAAATGCTTCCAGGCTCTGTGTTTTTGTGCCCCGGACCAATGCCAGGCCTGTTGGGATGGGCTTATCCCAAGCAGCTTGGGTTAAGCTCAACTGCCTGTGGACTGGTGTTGGGCAATTCCATTCATCCATGCACAAATGGGGTTTGGCTCCTTCACCGAATTGCAAGTGTGGCACCTCTGAGCAAATTGCAGACCATGTACTAACAGCATGCCCTATACATTGGGCACCACATGTAGCACGAGGTCTGACGGTTTTAAATGACGAAACTTGATGCTGGCTTAATAACACCACTGCTAGCATCTGATTCAGGCAGTACAGCAGTTTGGGGTAGTAAAAGGATAAACCCTCGACCCCAGTCCTGCTTGTGCCTGACCTGGAGTGGATGCCCTTCAAACAATGACGACAATCATGACAAAATAAATATTGCTTTTACTACATACTAAAAACATAAAAACCATAAAAAGCAAGTCAATATGAACTAATGCATCATATGACACAAAGAACTAAAATAATATCTGTGTATACAACAGATTATGAATAAAAACTTTTATGACATCTTCATAATGAATCTTAGTACAAGTAAATAAAAGCCAATAAAAATCAATAACTGAATAAGGAATTCAGTTCTGATTCTATGCACAAGTCCAATTGTTATATAAAATAATGATTATTTGGTTTATAGTATAAAAATTATAACCAACCAACTACTTTACTAAGCAAAACATTAAAAAATACCAAATATATATACATTAGTTTAATGAACAATTAAAAAGCTGTGAAAAATTACAACTTTTATCAAAGCATTTATAACATGTATCATACTGCTGGGTGACAAGCTCTAGTTCCTTATTTTATAGCACATGAATGATCACCACTAAAAGGTTTTAAAAGCCAACAAAACTTACCATAATTCTAATAGTATAACAATTAAGTACAAAATTATGATTTAAGATGCAATTTGCCATAATTTTGTTTTTGTTCAAAATGTTACAGTAAAATGTAATAGTAACATTTCTTTTAGTTATTTCAGCCAGCAGTTTATTGTTTTAGAGCAAAAAACAAGCCTTTATAGTCTTATTCTACAATTAAACCTGCTATATCTCTGGCCAATGCTTTATACACTGGAGCAAATTCTTTACAGTGCTGGCACCAATCAAGATAAAATTGCACTAGCCATAAATTTGAACTGCAAAAAATGATTAAAAAATTGATCTTCATTAAAAAATTTTTAGAAACCAAATAAATTATCAAAATTTATTTTAAGAAAAAATTAAAATAATATGATTAGAAATTGCAAAAGTGTAATGCACTTATAATTATTGGCATTGCCTTACACCCAAATTGAATACCGAACTTAAGAAGAAAATTATATTATAAATTACAAAAACAAAAATTACACTGATACAGAAAAGAAAAAACACAGAAAATAATATATTGTGTTTTAATAATGCAAAATTATTAAATCAATACTATAAAATACAAATTATATCAAAAATCTGTAAAAAAATCATAGCGTAACAAGATTGTTTAAAAATGTTTTGTATTTCAATATTAAATAATACCGGTGACCTACCTATTGAACATTTTCTCAAAAATGTTATCCCCATTTAAAATTACAACTTTATCTGTATAATCATACAGGATAGAGTCGACAGCAAAGATAGAGAAAGTTATGATGAAAATCTGAAATATATTCATAGAAATTTTTTCAAATGAGCCAAATTTATATTTGGAGACGAGCCGAGATATCCACTGTTTATTGACCGATATAAAAAATAAATTTGCAGCGTCGTGTTATTCTAGCAACAAACATTTTTTAAGTTGCCATTTTTATTTTTTATTGATTTTTGCTGTAAATAAGAAAAAATAAAGTTTACTGGGTTTTTTAAAAATAAAGAACGAGTTTTCCGAAATAAAGAGCAAGTTTTCAAAAATAAAGAGCCAGTTTTACTTGTAACATATATTGCTTCAAATAATAAAAATAATGACTGAAGAACAACAAAGAAAGGAAAGAGTTAAATATTTCGAGATTTACACTAACTCTTTCCTTTCTTTGTTGTTCTTCGGTCAATATTTTTATTATTTGAAGCAATATATGTTACAAGTAAAACTGGCTCTTTATTTTGAAAAACCCTGTAAGATAAATTCTATGTGATAACTTTTTTTTGTGAAAATAAACGCTGGCTTCTGTTCGTGAAAGTCATAAACTCAATAAGTTTTAGTTTTAGTTTATGACAGAGCTGTAAAAACTTAAACATTTTAAGTCCAAATCGATTAAATCTTGAGTTTTTTTTGGACCAGAATCTACGTCTAACTTCATATTTGTTTATTTATTTAAAAATTTTTAATCTCTCTGTATATCTTTTTGATTCCCAAAACAACTGCCGGAGGCGCTAGTATACATAGAGCAATTGGAACGGTGCAGTGGGCATGCAAACTTTTTTTTTTATTATTATCTCTATATTTATCCTCCTGACTCGCAGGAAAGCGACGGAGGCTCTATACATAGGGTAGGCAATTACCCCGACCTGCTTCCGGAGATGCCAAGATATTGCTGTCCGCTAGTAATTTAGTAGAGATATGACTGCAATTTAGAACTGCTTGTCAAGACCACCAAGCAGGGGAAAGTGCCGTAAAGTGTCTTTCCCAAGGACACAACAGAATTGCGCAAGTAGGTTTTGAACCGAGACCATGTTGATCATCAGTCCGGTGCTTTAACCACTCGACCTGCCGCAGATTATAATGACATTTGTTACATCTATACAATGTATTGTTTGCATGTCCTTATAACATTTATTGTTGTTTACTGCTTCCTTTTTTGTCTGCTTTTAATGTGCACTTGTGCTGTTGCCGGTGAGAAATAAAGTCATACATACATACATACAGTACATACATACAGTACATACATACAGTACATACATACAGTACATACATACAGTACATACATACAGTACATACATACAGTACATACATACAGTACATACATACAGTACATACATACATACAATTACCCGGATCTGCTTTTGGAAATCCCAAAGTATTGCTACCAGGTTGAAATTTTTTATTTGTTTTTTATATTTTTTTATTTAGAGATATGACCGAAATTTAAAGCTGCTTGATAAACCGCCAAGCAAAAGAAAGGGCCGCGAAATGTCTTTCCCTAGGACACAACAAAATTATACCAGTAGGTTTTAAACCGCAATCGTATTGATCACATTTACCATCGATTACGGCGCTTTTAATTACTCAACCTTATGCCAAAAACGCTGCCGCTTCAACATATCCACGTGCTTTTTTGGAATATTTAAAAAGGATTTTTTAAGGTCTTCGTCCAGCGAAAATTTGTTCTTTGGTCTTCACTTGATCTGAACCTGAAGTAAAAACACAAATTGAAGGTAACACTGGTCAACACAAAATTTCTTTCTGGGATGAAAGTAGCCGCCCTTTACTAACTTTGGGGCGCTAAATCCGAAAATGAGCCATAGAATTGTCTATTAGCTCTATTTTTCAAGATATGGGCACCAGCAACATACCCTAGGGGGACAGGTTACCCCCCTAGAAATCTAAGTCGAATACCTGTTTATTTCGTTCATTCACAAATTTATCTCTTTTAGGTAACAGGGCTCGTAGACTTTTTTAAAACAACCACCAAGTTACCTTTTTAATAACTTAAGGCCATTGGTGACTGTTACATTTGACCCGCATTAACAGATCATTTGATGCCTCTTTCAAACATACTGCAGGCACTCATGTTTCAAGATATTTCAGAGGAGGTAGGTCACATGTTTTATTGAGATAAAAGCTAGACTTATAAAAGATGGAAATATATAGCGCATTCCTCCTATACTGATAAGAAGTTTTTCAGCAACAGAGATGAAATAAAGTTATCAGTTAGGGAGGGCATATCCCAAGATAATTTAAGTGCTGTGAAAACATTTCGCTGATTTATATCAGCTACAGAGCTTAAATAGGAGTGTAGCTTAATTAATGTGCGTGATGAACGGTAAAATACAACAGGTAACGCTAGCCAGCAAAATTTCACCTAACTTAGACTATGCAGAAAAGGCTTCTAACAGGTGCAAATATACTGCAAAGTGCACTACCTGTGTAACATAGTTATATCCAAAAACTTGCACTGTGTTCTTTTTTGTTTAGAATTGAGCTCTTTTAACTACAAGTACGATAACCTGTTAAAGTAGCTTTCAGTCAGTGTGTTTTGAAATGTCTCGTGTTTGTGTAAATTCTGCAGATAACTTCTGTTATATCTGTGGGGAGTTTACCGTGTCTTGCAGAAGCGTGTCTTAACCACTAGAACAAGAAAGGCTTATCATCAGTACTTTAGTTGTAAAGTCGGAGATCAGGAAAAGCCTTGGGCTCCTCACATATGCTGCAACTCCTGTGTGACCGCCCTTAATTAGTGGTTGAAAAAGAAAAGAAAGACAATGCCATTTGCAGTGCCAATGACTTGGAGGGAACCTACGGATCACGTAAACGATTGTTACTTCTGTCTCACGCCTTCCATAAAAAAAGGATTCAACAGGAAGAACAAGTCTATAATAGAGTATCCTAACATACCATCTGCAATTCTTCCTGTTCCTCACAGTGACGAGCTACCTATTCCTGAACCACGTGAAATAGATCTGTTGAGTTCAGACAATGCAGAAAGCAGTGAAGAGTGTAGCGTTTCTGAACCGTGCACATCCAGGAATAAAAAATTTGGTATTACTACTGAACCACATTTAATCAATGAAAGTAAACTGAATGATCTTGTAAGGGATTTAGATTTGCCGAAAGTTAAAGCTGAACTATTGGCTTCCAGATTAAAACAGTGGAATTTGGTTCAAAGTGGTGTCAAAGTTTGTAGTTTTTGTACACGTCAACAGTCTTTGGCCGAGTTTTTTAAGCATGAAAGGGGGACTTGTATGTTGCACAAATGTTGGTGGTATCATGCAAGAATTTGGGTACTTCCACAGACCAGAAGAATGGAGACTGTTCATTGATTTGTCGAAACTAAGTCTAAAAGCTGTGTTACAGCACAATAAAACTATGTTGCCATCGATTCCCGTTGAATATGCAGCTCATATGAAAGAAACATACGAGAATATAAAGAATCTTTTACAGTGCATAAATTATGAACAGTACTGCTGGCAACTGTGTGGTGACTTTAAAGTAATTGCAATACTACTGGGATTGCAGCCTGGTTATACAAAGTATTGCTGTTTTTTGTGTGAATGGGACAGTCGTGCAAGACATGAACATTACCACAAAAAGGAGTGGCCAAAAAGAAGCACTTTGAAAACAGGTATAAAAAATGTGAACTATCACTCCACTCGTTGAAGCATCAAAGATTTTACTTCTCCCTTTGCATGTTACACTTGGATTAATAAAAAATTTTGTAAAAGCAATGCATCAGGATGGACCAGCTTTCAAGTGCAATTACAAATTTCCTGTATTAAGCCAAGCAAAGCTCAAAGAAGGTATTTTCGTTGGACCCCTAATCAACAAGCTATTAAAGGATAAAGGCTTTGATCACACCTTGTCTGGAATGGAGAAAGTTTCCTGGAATGCATTTCGAGATGAGGAAACTTTCTTGGGAATACAAAAGCTCCAAATTATATTGAACTGGTGGAACACATGATAGATTCCTACAAAAATATGGGGTGCAACATGTCTTTAAAAATACATTTCTTACATTCGTACTTGAATTTTTTTCCTTCAAACTGTGGTGACGTAAGTGACGAACATGAGGAGCGTTTCCACCAGGATATTACAGTCATGGAAAAACGGTACCAAGAAAAATGGAGCCCATCAATGTTAGCTGATTAATGTTGGACTTTTGCTCGAGAGCAACCGGAATTTTGTTACAGCAGGAAAGCTAAAAGAATGCGATTGTGAACATGAACGTTTCTGTTGTTGCATTAGCATTAACGTATGCATTTGTAGAAAATTAAAATTAAAAATATTTCAAAAACGAGAGCTAATCGAAGGTTTTTATTGTCATTTTCGGATTCAGCGCCCAAAAATGTATTAGAAATGACTATTTCCATAAAAGAAAGAAAAATTTTTTGAAATTTTGTAGACCTGTGTAATTTACAATCTGAAGTGTAAGTGGGTTATATTTTTGTGAGTAAAATCTGCAGATCAGCAAGTTAAAAAATTAATTTTTTGTTTTGAGTCATTATCATCTAGACTCAAGTTAAGTAAAAGCAAAGCTTTTCTAATAAGTCGTAGTAAATCACGTGGTTAATTTTTTGATTATTTAATTTTTTCGTTGACTAATATACAAAAACTAAACCTAAATATATATATATATATATAACTTTAGTTTTTACGATGATACTATTCTATACATTACCAAAATTTAAAAAGAGTAGGCTATAAGTTCTATGTTTAACCAAAAATGATAAAGTTTTGAAAAAATCATGCTACACGTAGTCCTGAAGGGTAGTTCTAAACATGAGCGGACAGGCTTGTACTATATTAGCTGCTCCTATATCCTAGTATAAAGTAATAGGTTTATTTTTGAAAAATATGTTTCGGTAAAACCTCTATCAATGCAACTTTCAGTGTTATTTTTCGGTTTTGCAAACTCAATAATGAATGGGGAATGGGCAAACTACACTTGCTGTAATTTGATAACGCTAGATGCAAAGCTATTTGAATAAAAAGTAAATAAAACAGCAATTTTGTTTTAATTTTATTCAGTGTTTAGTTGATTTTATCGGATGAAAAAAGTAAAATTGCTCTGTATTATTTCCTCTGCTCAGAAAAAAATTTAAAATTATTATTTATGGAGACATGAGTTACAGAAGCCACTTTATATTGTATTTACTATATACAATGTATATATACATACAATAAGCGTATACATACATTGTATATAGTATAGAACATAGAACTAACGTATTCTGTTGGACTAAAGTACGGTAGATATATATAGAATTTGATTCTTTAGATCTCAAAAAACTTGCATTTTTTAATGTACTGAACCAGTATCGTAACAAAATGGCCAAGTTCTAAACAAATCTCGGGACATGAGGTGGTTAACATTTTTTTATTTAAAATTAGTCTGTTTTTGTGAGTCTACCGAGTGATTGCTGTATAATTTTTTCCCGCAGAATCTTGTCCTTGAAGCAATCGAAGGCATGACATTTTCTGACAAATTTAATTGAAAATTACAATAATACTGTAATGTTTGTTGTTGCCATTGTAAATGAGTAATTTGATGACGCATGGTTTGCGTGCGTGCCGGTAATATTGCTTTACATCATTTTGTTAAAGACAATACTGTTTTGGTGGCGGATTCTCTTAATTGGTCTCAATTCGTGATAGGATTGAGGGGTTAGCACCGGTTTGCGCGAAACCGCTCGTGGAATGTCACGACGTTTAGCGAGCTCATTCTTAATTTAACATAATCTCTGTACCTCTCAGGAACCTGCTGTTAGTGAGCTTTACACGAAAGAGAACCTCTTCTTGAAATTTTAAATTTTATCACTGCTCTTAATCCTTTGGAATTGATTACAAATACACTCCTGTCATTTCTTTTCGACATCAAACACAGAAATCGACACAATCGATAATTTAATAACTGATACTGTACTTCGATTAAACTACAAGCAAAATTCAAAACCAATTGAGATAATGACTACGATAAGAGATAACTTTTTCCGTCTGTACAATGAACACAACGAAAGATTTGTACGCCTTCAGCGAGCACGAAGACGAAACACCACAAACACGTGCTCCCGCTACATACAGCCCCCTCATGCACGAAGTTTTGAATAGAATTAAGAACGGATTTTTTCAGCGTTGATTTTGCGCAACCGCGCGCATATCGAAACGCTCAGCAAGTTTAGGGTCGTAAAATGGCGACGGAATGCGCGGCGAATCTGGTTAATAGGCGACGGAGTACAGACGAGTGCGTTCTCATCGACATAAAAATGACAGACTTGAAACTATTGCAGTAATCACGTGACCTAAACGGTGACTTTTCCGCATCAAAAATGAATTTATTTACGCGAATGAGGTCCCACAGAAAAAAGTGTACAGCTTAATCTATTGTATTTGCAGCAATTTAATTTCCTTATTATTCGACATAGGGATATATTGAGCGAAAACTTGACTAAGCTGAAACATCAACAATAATTCAAACCCGCTATAATTACACAAGCAGCGCACGAGTGAAATGAGCGAAAACTAAGCAAACAATTGCAAACAACTATGATTAAAGATTTTCACCGGAAAATCTCAATCGGTCGTTTCGTCGCAGTCGTGTTAGCCGAGACGACGACAATTAAAGCGTTTGAAAAAATTCGCAAGTGTCTTTTAATACTGAATGAGAGATAATACAAACGACGGATAGAATGAAAGCGGCAAACATATGATCACGCCTTAATTACGAAGAAGAGTTTGCCGCCGACACGCAGATGAAACTGACACTGAGTCGACATATGTTTGATACGATAAGTCGAAAGAAGCGCTTGACTATAATCAAAGCATGAAGTAGCAGGTGCTAAATCACGAGCGATATCGGCTAGAATACGCGACATGCAGTTGAATTGCAAACGCTTTCAAAATTTTAAAAAGCCAATGTTTTCTAATCGGATCGACCCAATAACAAATCGGTTTTACAAAGTTACAGTAACAAATGTTAAATTTTCATTTACTATCGAGTTTCCGACCAAAAATTTATCCTTTATAACTTTCAATAGAATATAAACGGCATAGATAAAAAAAAGTCCTAAGACGGGTAAAAACGATGAATCCCTTGCACAGTAAATAATTCCTGTACTTCTGCCGTACCATAAGATATTGATTGAAAAATTTCCACAGAAAACATACGAACTTAACAACGAAACTTGGAATCGATGGGGGGTGCCTTGATCCTGGCCTGTTTGGAATCGGAGGAGCCGCGTTCGTGGGCACTAACGGTGTTTGGTAGGACGGCGGCTGGTTCGGTGGCGGCATAGGAGCAGGCCTGGCAATCGTGAGCCGCGCTGGTGGGACTAGTCTGGGACTAGAACTTCTTGGCCTAAACCCAAAAACAAATTACTTTCTTTTATTGAGAATTTAATTATTCGTCTACACTTCACTACTTCAAAAAGTTTATTTTAAAACTCAACAAAAATTAGCTGGTTATAAAAACACGCAAATGTGTTAAGACGTTTTTTCTGAGTAATAATAACGCCAAAGTAAAATTTTAAAGCAATTAAAACAAAAAACAGGTCAGTTTCCAAAACTATCAGCAATCTCTACCATTTTGAACAGGCCGGCACAATTGAAAACAGAACAAGAAAAAAACAGATAATTCTATTCCTCGCTCGCCTCAATGCTAGTCTGACGGCAAAGTTTTTCTATAAATTATTTTTGGTCTTTGAAACTCAAACAAAAGCTAAAAAAGTCATTACCGGAAATCATGAGCCAAAATGGACCTTTTTTGTGTTACTCTTCAATCAATTTCTACGGAACTTAATTATTCCATTAATTACCAAAGTCGAAGAATTTCAAATCTAATTGCGCATCTTGTAACAAGCTGCATTACAAGGTCTAGCAGGCCGTATGTCGAACAAGCCCGATTTAAAACCTTGTTTTTTAAATAGTGTTAATGACGTAAATCGGTGATTACCGGTTGCTATCGGAATAAATAAAAACAAATCGTAAATTTATAGAACTGTAATAAATATAAAAAAACTTAAAACCCAAGCCCAAATAACTTTATATTTGAGCAGCTATGTAACGTTAGCAGCCCTAACATACTACAAAAAACAAATTCCTTTTTATAGGACTACAAATACAAAAAAATTTGCTAAAGAGATGATAAATCACCGAAATTTAAAAAAACGTAGACTTATTAACTTTTAAGATTCTGTAACCGGTGAACAACAGCACATCAAGAAAACTATTTCATATCAAGCATTTATTCGAATAAGTCAAGCTGGCACGTGACGCAGTTTGTATTAAACAAAACAAAACGTGTTGCTGAAAAAAGCAGCCAAAGTCTCTATTCTAAATTACTTTCAGCGATTTTAACATACAAAGGTTGATAATTCGATTGTAAAGCAAATCAACTTGCGCTAATGCTAAATGAAAAATCTACGAAATGGTTAGTCGTTTTTCAACAAAGTCATTAAGTAGTATTTCGGTTTCTCCAAAAACCTTGCTCTTGATGAGGTTGCGAAACTATAAGAAAAATATGAAAAATAATTTGATTGATGTCGCAGTGGCGTTTGCTACCACTGTAACAAAAACAGCACATGGTCACGTGGTCGAAAGTTGACTTAATAGCTAACATGCTGAATAAAAAATCAACTAAAAATTTCTGTTGAAAACAAAACAAAGCAAGCAAAACCATTTCGAAGATGAACGGGAATTTTCGTCTTTTTTAATCCGCGAATCGAAGCCAAGAGGCGACGATCTGTGTTTCAATGGATGGGACCTGGAGAGGCAGCGGAGAAAATTAACAATTGTCTCAATGGGGGACGCTTGATTGGAAAAAGTTAGGGTGGAAAAGATTCGAGACAGAAGCATCGATCAGCGATATACCGCCATCTAACGAAAAACTGTGGGATCATACTTAGACAGCAGATGAATCTCACTGATATGAACGAAGCATACAAAAGTTGTGGCAACTTACGTAAAAAAGCTCGCTACGTCGTTCGATGGCGAATTGCAGTCAAATGATTCAAAAAATCAAAGATGTGAAGCTTAAACTGAATGTTCAGTTGACTTTAAGAAAAAGTTTTTATTATTCTTTAAACAATGAAAATAAGTTCAAGTTGGATTAGGTTGAATGGAACAGTTTGGTTTAGTGTTAAATGCTTAGTAGTTTGGTGGTACAGAAGTTGAAGATTGCGTGAAGTAAAAGATTTTTCTTCCCAAAGCTTTTCATCTGACACTCTTCAGGTAAATCGTTACAATAAAGCAGAATTGAAACCGAACTGAGTTATAAAGGGGAAAGCAGAGTTCTCATTGGTTGAAAGAAGTTAGCCAATGAGAGAAAAGATTAAGAAATTTTCAAAGAGTAGACGAATTCTTTTTGTTTACACAGAAGGGATTTGAGAGATTTAATGAAACTCGCTTCAAGAGCAAAAAGGTGAAAAGAAGAGCGACCTCGAGCGAGAATAGAAAATTTTTCGTTGTTGTAGTGAAGAGCGCATTGGGCGTTGTCAAGAAGAGTTGACCAATGGCGGATTCGTGAAATTGTTGTGGGCGTATGTTGGCCTTGCAAGAGACCACGTGCAACACAACACGTTCCTAGATCCATCGGCAATCCTCCTACTTCGCACAACCGCCAAAGCCTTTCCCGCTCTTGCAAGGCCAACATAAGTTATGACCGTTCCGATTGCCTCGTCATGAGAAACATGGAAATCTTAAACTGCGGGACTCTGGTAAACGGAAGCTGCAATGAAGGAAGCGTGGATGAGAGTACATGGGGTAAAGCGCACGCAAGGTCAAGCTTTGAAAAACAACTTTACTCGAAATTCGGCATAACTTTGTAGGTCCTTATATCCGAAAGAGTTGAAAGTAGATTCGAAACTGCAGTTGGCACCGATGTATGGTCGTGAACACTTGCAGCTGGAAAATAAAGTAATTGAAAGATAAAGTAAGGACATAAAACTTATATCCGGTCAAAAAAAATTTTTAAATGCAAAAAGCAACGTGAAACCGAAAACCTCTAATTCAACTCCGAAAGTTGCATAAAACTTTTGAGCTTTTCAAAAAATATTATTTTATCTTATCATTTTACTCAGTTACTACAAAACGGGCTTTCTAAACACGAGTGACAGATTTAACGTTGAGATTTTTTTGATATTTGCAATTATTCATTCTTGCTCTTGAAACTCGGCGTTATGACGTAATAAATAATCAAAATAAAAATGAAGATTTAATACGAGGTTTTTTTCGAAGCATCATATATTCGAGGAAGAACATTGTGCAGCATCAAATTTGACTTCGTTTGAAATGAGATGAAGTTTCATCTTTTTTTCAAATGAACATAAATACTCATATATAAGGTTTTATATCTGGAGTAAGTAAATCTCAGTTAACATTTTATAAAAAGCTGATAGTCGCGATTAACCTTTTCTCATTGTACTTGCCAGAATTAGATTTTAAAATAACCCAAATACATGACTGATGGAATGCTTCATCGCGCCTTAAATGTGACGAAGGCTTTAAAAATAATTCCTGTAAAGAAAAGACGCAACTTTTACTTAAACTACCATTAGGCTACGAACTTCTTCATAGCCACCTCATTGCAAATGTTTGCGACGTTATTTTTCTTTGGGTGATGGAATGTAAATTAAATTCATACAAATTGACGGCGAAGGTCACACGAGGTCGGTTTCGTTTCTGCAGTTTGACGAATTGAAACAAACGAAATGGAATCGCGCTAACACTCGCTGGATGAATAAGTCATCAATGAGAACTCAAAACAACATCGATTTCTTTTTAAAAACATACGTTTAATTACCTATCGCCAGTTTCTAATGTGAAGTTTAGTTTTAAATACAGCTATTTGATTTAAATTTAAATGGTCGTATTTCGTCTTTTTTTTTCAGGAGCAGATTTTTTGCGGCGTGGGTGGGAGAGGAACAACTTAGCAACTAAGTCAATTTTCTTGTCTCATTTTTATCGAGTTTGAATGCAATTTCAACAAATACAGCGAATGTCGTTCGTTTAAGAAATCAGTTAATTCTAGAATAGAACGAAGAATAACCAAACCTTAATTAAATTTTAGCGTAATACACAATGCAATGACGTTTTTTTAGTCTTTACTTTAAAAAAGCGCTACTTTTCTTAACAGGTTGGGCTGTCAAACCATTGCAAATATTTGAGAAAAATCAACAAATTATAAAAATGTAAAAAAAAGGTTATCATCTAATATAAAAGCATTTTTGTAACCAGAGCGTTGGTTGTTAGTTGAATTTGTAACCAAGCTTTTTATCATATTCGCTTAATACACTGAGGTGTCACGACTCTGAGGTGCAACATTTGTGCAACTGATGCATTTCTCAAACTGTGTTCCGCGAAACACTTGTGCTCTGCGGGCTTACGTAAAGTGTTCCGCTCATAGCCGTACCTGGCGGGGGGTCAGGGGGGCAATTGCCCCCTCAAGTTTCCAAGATTTGGACAAAATTCAAATTTTTCGGGAAGCAATAAGAAAATTTTGGGCAAAGTCAGGAATTTTAGGGCAGTGTCAATGATTAGTTGCAAAAAATAGTTATCAAATTTAGGTGAAGACCTTTTTTTCAGAGAACACCTTGATTTTGGGACAAAAACTGAGAAATATGAGACCGATTCGCAGTGAAAACCTTTTTTTTTTAGAGAACACCATGATTTAAGGACGAAATTTGGTCTTCGTGCGAGAATTTCAGACAATTTTTTTGTCCTATCCGTAAAGTATAAGAAATTCATGATTTGGAAAAAATTTCATTGCCCCCAAATTTTTTTGGCGCGTACGCCCATGGTTCCGCTGAACAATGAACATGACAGTTTGCAAGTACGTCATAATGAGCTTGCATAACCTTCACATATTTGTTTAAATTTCACATTCTTATGTCACGTTTCGTTATGACTCGCTTAAGCAAATTTAGTTTTTTGACTTGCAAAAAAAAGTCCATTGATATTCTTGACAAATTTGTGATTCGAATTTTTTTTTGACGAAGTGTTCCGTGAGCAAAAATTATAAGACAAAGTGTTTCGTGAGCAAAAATTATAAGACAAAGTGTTCCGTGAATAAAAAAGTTTGAGAAACCCTGCTCTAAGGGACAATATTGTACTGTCCTTGAAGATGTTTTAGTACTGAAAAACAACACCTAAAAGAATAGTTTTTGTACTTTTTACCTTTTTTTTAATTCTATTTGATTCGTTCAAAACGGTTAATTTGTACCAAATAAAAATAGCAGTTACGAAAAACAATAGTTTTGTCAGTTTCTACCTGACTTTTTCAATTTTTCATCATTCATTATTAAGTTAAATTTAAATAAGATATAACAAAACGATGAGCTCAAAGAAGCAGGTGGAAAGTTGTTGAATTATAGCAAAATATCCCAGTAATTAAAACAAACTAACAAACAAAACATGAGATAGAGAAATGGCAAACACTGTTGACATTTCAATAAACGACTTATCACTTAAAAAATTTTCATGAATAAGAACTAAAATAATGGTGATAATAAGGAATCAAATAAGAACCAAAAACAACAAAAATTAGTTTTTCTGATTGAAAATACAAGTAATGCAAGAGAAGACCTAAAAAAAAGGAAAAACACATTTTAAGTCTTAAAATTTAAGATGCTTTTATCGTTTTCTGTTTTACGGAAGAGAAAACACCTCTTTACTTATAAAGTGGGCTTCGCCAAAAGACAACATTTCCGGCTTAAGACAGAACCTTATTTGGTCCTTTAAACTTTTTTGTAAAATCAAAATATCATTAATTTTACGAGAAACTTACTTTTTTTTCTGATCAAACCTCATTTGTGACTCATTTAACAAAGAAGATTTGTTATTCATGCCAATACACAACGTAAAAATGTGTATTTAACGCTAGAGAGGCTCCATAGATATTCCTCAACTATATTTCTTCAGTCAAACGGAATCGCTTTGGACAGTTTCATACTATCCCTGCGTCCACAAGTTCTTGAATTTTTAAAAATTAATTTGCAGTAGTGAACTTGGACCGACCTATAATAAGTAATTAAAAAATAAAACGTGAAGCTTTAACCAGACAACAATATCTTGGCAATTCCGGAAGCAGGTCGGGGTAATCGCTTGATTCTTGCTTTATGTTTAATACTTCCACTATTACCTTGGGATCCAGGAAGATAAGTATGTGATCTGATGATAATGATAATAAAATCGAGATAAATTTTGACATTGTATTCATTTACTTATTGTTTTAAAATAAGAAATAAGCTTAATGAGTGTCACATTTACTAAGTAAGTCTTCCACATTAAAAGGTATTCTAACGCTTATATTTATAATGATGCACGATTTGAACGTAATTTTGCTTACATTCGTGTGACTTCAAAATATTTTTTTGGACTTGCTTTATTTCTTTCAAAATATGTTCCAAAAATCTTCTTAATTCTTTTTGCAGTTAAAGAAACCTGTTAACAACTACGATGTCAAAATTGATCAAGAATTGCTAGTTACACGTCAAAATCCTAAATTTTGTAAAATACTGTAATAGATAGAAGATATGGTAATGTAACTTTTTTCTGTTAAATAGCTTTTACTTGTATTACACGCTCGATTTTTCATAATCATTGCATATTTCACCATGCTTGATTAGTTTTCCGTCACTTTGTCCCATCTTGTCGTTTTGCTGTTTCTGTGCACAGGTGCGGTGACCAAGCATAGTTTTATGTGTATGTTTTAGTTGCCGTCTCTTCATTTGCAACCTTGGCTCTATTTTGTTTTCAATTAGCGGTTGCTCTTTTGGAATCAGTGACGGCCTTACAAAAGGGGGACCCGGAGCCCGGAAAGTAAAGGGGGCCACTATTTAGTGTTCCAGAGCAAAGGAATCTCTAAAAAAAAGTCATAGACATAGGAGCCAATTATGAGTGTATAAAAAAAAGTGATCTTTAAAAAAAAGATCTTTATTTTTAGATGGGGCCACTGTTAAGTATTCCAAATCAGTGTGGTCTCTAAAAAAAGTCATTGTTTTAGAAGGGGTAACTTTTTAGGGTCTCAAAACAAAGTTATCTTTAAAAAAATTCCATTTTGGACTTGCCACCGACGCCCTGGTGCTACTCTCAAGAAATAGAGCAATATCTTGTGTAGGGGGGCGACTTCTTGATATATTTTAGAAGGGGCACCGTTCGCACCCTATTAAAGCCATCACTGTTTGGATGCAAATAGAAACAAACTACTATTACTACTGCTACTACTACTACTATTATTTTTATATAGATTTAATATTAATTAAAGAAAATTTTAATAATAATAATATTAAACAAAGAAGTTTTTACACACTGCTAACCAGTGATGGAATTCAAAATTTTAAGAACAGGTTCAAAATTAGGGTGTTCTCTAAAAAAAAAAAAGGTCTTCACTTCGATTTCATCTCTGATTTCTCTATTTTTCTCCCAAAATTAGGGTGGTCTCCAAAAAACAAAAAGGTCTTCACTCAGAATCGTTCTTTACACTCTGAACAAACATCTGCAGCGGATTGAAACTGTTACATTAAACACAGAGATATTGAAATACATAGATTACGTAAAGATAAAACCGGGTTCGCTAAACGTTCCGAAATTCCAAGAACGGGTTCGCGCGAACCCGTGCGAACCCTCTGAATCCCATCACTGCTGCTAACCCTTTCTATACCGTTTACAAGCTTATTGGCAAAAATGAAAATCAATTTGACAGAAATGTAATTTAATTTAACATTAATGAAACTTATATTCTGTTTCTTACTTGCTATTTTTATATTTTGGCATAATTTTAAAAAATTTTCTTTTTTAAATTCTTATAAGTTATAAACTTACAATATATACAGTTTTATTAGTAATAGATAATATAATTATGTACATATATAGCGACCCTATCGGAGACCCTATGTTTAGACCCAATATTATGGAGACGTAATAATGCTAATGGAGACCTAAAATTATGGAGACTATATACATATATTATAGAAATCTAATTATGAAGACTATATATATATATATATATATATATTATGGAGACCTAATTTGGAGACCTAATGTTATTGATTTGTATATCTTTATATGCTTTTATGGAAAAAAAGTCATATTTATAACAATATTACAGTATGTATATATTTATATATAGATAATATAGGGTCTCTACATATATTAGGTCTCCATTATTAGGTCTCCATATATATATTAAGTCTCCATAATATTGGATCTAAATATAGGGTCTCCGATGGGGTTGCTATATATGTACATATTTATTTTATTTGTTACTAATAAAACTATATACATGTATATTATAATAATTTAAAAAAGAAAATTTTTTAAAATTATGACAAAATAATAAAAATAACAAGTAAGAAACAGGATATAAGTTTCATTAATGTCAAATTGAATTTCATTTCTGTCAAATTGAATTTCATTTGTGCCATATTGATTTTCATTTGTGCCACATTGATTTCATTTGTGCCACATTGATTTTCATTTGTGCCAAATTGAATTTCATTTATGCCAAATTGAATTTCATTTGTGCCAAATTGATTTCATTTGTGCCACATTGATTTCATTTGTGCCACATTGATTTCATATTTGTGCCAAATTGAATTTCATTTGTGCCAAATTGATTTTCATTTGTGCCAAATTGAATTTCATTTGTGCCAAATTGATTTTCATTTGTGCCAAATAGACTTGTAAATGGTATAGTTGAGTCACATTTTTATATAACACTGTGAAGAATCAATGTACTGTAGGACTGTAGGTATTACTAGTGGAAGGTAACTAATAACCTTACATTCTTGAATATTTCACTATACACTTTACACAAATAAGCTTTACTTCACCATATTATAGGCCTACAAAATAAAGTAAACTGATTAAAATTAATTAACCCTATTAATAAATTTAAAAAAAAGTTTTTAATTTTATTTCAGTACAATGCAGTAGAGCCAAGATTTAAAAAAAAGAGATTAAATTCTATAAATATTTAGCATCATCTATAACTTTTTATTGTAACCAGGGTTACGCAAAAAAACCCTTCCCTTCAAACACTCCAATTGTTGAAGAGGCCCCTAAAATATATAAACCTAAAATAATTTTTACACTTGCTCATTCAATTCTAACATTAATGGGCCCAACTTGAGTATCAAAAGGGGCCTCGGTTGAGCTCACGCAGGCCCTGATTGTAACTCAGCTTTTTCGTAGAAAATTTAAATAATTATTGAATAAAGATTTTTTTAATAAGAATTGATGATGCGATAAGTTTACAGAAAAGCATTTTTTACTTTTACCTTGGATCCTTTAATCGTATTAAAATTATATTTAAAAAAATATCAATTCGTTTATTCCAAAGTGTTTTAATTTCCGAAAATTACGCGTACGTCATTTACGATGGTGACAATTACACTGCCATAACACAAACCGAACGTTGAATAAAAGAAATTATCTAAAACCTGGTTCATTTCGATTTGATCACGTTTAAAATCCATGTAATTTGGATCAATTTTAAAAGATAATGATACAGATTTTATTTGATTGAAAAATATTAAAAGAAAATTTAAATTTTTTACCTGACTTTTGAAACGTAACTATAGAACAAAACAAAATGTTTGTCTAAGATTTAATTTTTTACGCTAATGACTAATCACAATTAAACAAGACAAAATTTTGTTTCATGCCAACAAGCCTGTTAAACAATTACCTGGGATTATAGTATAGAAATTGTAAAAACATAAGACTGTTTTTAATAGTAAGTTTTGCATTTTTCAAATGACAGGCAACAATTATTATCTGAAAATAAAACCTTGTTTATAAAACAATGCCCAGTTTATTTGTAATTAGATTACTTTTACAAAGACGATTTAGCTTCGATTTTTCTGTTATTCGGATAACGTTGCAAAACATTTCGATCTTATACTTTCTTCGTGAGTTTTAAATTGTAACCGCAAGTACCTTGAAAGCTTTCGTAAATGAACAAACATGTTAAATTAGTCCAAGTTACTATCTCAATTTTTAAAAAAATAACAAAAATAATCTTACGTTTGCAAGTAGGTACCGAGGAAGTCCATTGAGGGGGCAAAGTGGGTGAGACTTCTTCACAAGTAATCGTCGTGCTTTCAAACGGAGTGACCATGTAACCGACAACACATCTAAAGGTGCAGTCACTACCGACAATGGTTTCGTTCGAACAGGTCACGTCGAGAAAGTCGCTTTCGTCATATGATAGTGCTTCACATCTTTTCGCTAAATTGGTATAACTAACGGGAGTTTATACACAAACCGAAAAAATATAGTAAACAAGTTCTTTTATGCGTTATGAAAATTCATCCAAGGGCTCGTTTCCACTAAGAGCGTAGAATGGAGTATTCTTTGTTTCTTTTATTGATTTTTTTGTTTCACTTAGCACGCGCTTAGATTTTAAGCGCGGAAAGATCAATAAAAAAACAAAAAATACTCCATTCCACGCTGGTAATGGAAACGAGCCTTAAGTTGGAAAAGTTTTCAAACGACAGTTAGGGCTCGTTTCCACTACGAGCGTGGAATGGAGTATTCTTTATTTGTTTTATTGATTTTTTGCTTCACTAGATTTTAAGCGCAGAAAGATCAATAAAAGAAACAAAGAATGCTTTATTCTACGCTTGTAGTGGAAATGAGCCTTTATTGCATTCTCAAGTAAGTTAAATATTTGTGCGACGGTGTAATTCATTGCTTTTTAATCGGGGTCCCGCGGCAGCTTAGTGAGCCGTTTCAATTGTTGTTTCAATCAAGATTGCCAGATCAAGTTTTTAAAAAAGGCCAAACAGATTGTCCAAAGAAGCCAAACCTAAGAAAAACAATTGCTTTTTCTGTATTAACTTCTTAAATTTAAGGTGAAGACCATAAAAAAGTTATCACTTTCAATCAGTGTCTAAAATCTCTATTTTTGTCCCAAATTCAAGATGAAAATAATTGACGAATTAGTAAACCATGAAAATTTTAACAATTTTTGCTCACAAACTCTAATATCTAAAAAAATATACTACTCGTAATTTAGATTTTGATTCACAAAAAAGACCAAACGCCAAAACGCTGAATTAGGTCAAATTTCTCAGATTTGGCCTTAAAAAGCCCAACATGGCAACCCTGGTTTCAATTGCTCCGGGTGCCGCAAACAGTTAAAATTTTATTTTTGTCTTAAGGCCCGTTTCCACCACAAGCGTGGAAAAGAGCATTTTTTGTTTCTTTTATTGTTCTTCGATTGAAGCGAGCGGTTAAAATTGAAGCGAGCGCAAAAAAAATCAATTAAACAAACAAAGAATGCTCTTTTCCACGCTCGTAGTGGAAAAGGGCCTTTAATTTCAAAACTCATGTTTAGTTTTAAGTCTTTTATTGAAAGTAAAAAAAAAATTATTTTTTGGATGCCGCGAAATAACTTCCTTGCAGAATACCGAAAATGAAAAAGGTTGAAAACTACTGCTTCAATGCCATAAAATAAGCAATTTGACCGTCGAAGAAGTTATGCTACATTGAATGTTTGCAAAAAGAACTCGCGAAAATAGCTCTTAAGATCTGGTCTACACCCGGCGTACGCGATCGATCCGGTCTTTAGTCCATCTTTAGAGCTTTGCCCACCCGGTTTGCCAGAAATCTCGCTAGAAATCCAAGACAGATTTGAAGTGAAGACCTTTCTTTTCTTTAAAGAACATTTTAGGAACGAAATTCAAGAAATTAGAAACAGATTTAAAGTGAAGACCTTTTTTTTCTAGAGAACGCTAGCTTGTAGCGACATACTGTATATTTGACTAAGAAACAAAAGAGAAACTTACACATTCGCTTAATAATACTTTTCTGTAGACAACACTTTTTCCAAGAAGTCTTTGTTTGATTTAATTTTCTTGTAAAAATTGCAGCAAGACAAGTTAGTATTAACTTTACAGCTCATTAGGGTTTTTACATTCTGCTCTAACATTCTACTTCTGTTGTGAGACCAACTGTTATTCATAACAGAAAAAATTCTCTCAATCAAAGGGAATGTTCCCGGTAAACAAAATATTAATTCTACCAAATTTGATAGTTTAAAAATGTGTATGCTGTTTTCTTTAAACTGCTGAAACATCTGGACCCACTTTTATTCAAGAAAAGCGTTTTGCCAGCTATTTTCCTTGCGACATTCCGATACTTGTTTCTTCACAAATACTTGCTCGTTTAAAAAAGAGTCACTATCGATCACTGTTTCCTAAAAATGACGCTTGATATTATTCGTTGATTCAAACACTTGTGCCCACGATATTCTGTTTTAAAATCAACCCAAAGGTAAGAATGAAAATCTTTATAACCACCATCATAAAAATAATTATAAATCATAAATATGATATGCACTTATTGTAAAAAGTACTTGTTTCTTGGTACAGCATGTTGTAGGCCAGAAATGACGAACCACTGACCCGCGTCGAAATTCAATGACCCATCTTACGAGGTTTGTCCAAAAAGTAACGAGACTGGTGTTATAAAAACTTTATTAAAGAATATTGAAATATACCAAAGTCAATTTCCTTCAAAGTAATCCCCTTCCACTTGAAAACACTTGTGCATTCGCCTTTTCCAGGATTCAAAATATTCTTGGAAGGTATTTTCTGGGACCTTTTTGAGCTCCGTCGTCGCGTCGAAATTCAATGACCCATTTTACGAGTATGTTCCAAAGTTTTTGGCATTTTCGAAACATTTTCGGAAAAATTCTGGCAATTTAGAACGAATTGTATGTGAAGACGTTTTTTTTTGTTTTTTTAGTCTTTACCTTGAATTTCGGCCGAAATTAGAGCCAATGGCTTACTTAATGGTAACTTTGATAAAATTGTCAATTTTTGATCTGTTATATGAAAAGGGTTCCATATCCCTTTTGTGGGTAGTTGTGCACAATGTGAGCTGCATATCCAATCCCTATCAAATCTCTTTCGATTTTTTTTTTACTTTAAAGAAAACAATATTTCACCCCCTTTTTTTTGGATTCCCAAAGTTGGTATTACAGTTGTCTGGACAAAACCCAATAACTTTTTCTTTAAGTTATTTTTTTTATTTTATCTCTATATTTATCCTCCTGACTCGCAGGAAAGCGACGGAGGCGCTAATACATAGGGTAGGCAATTACCCCGACCTGCTTCCGGAGATACCAAGATATTGCTGTCCGCTTGCAATTTAATAGAGGTATGACTGTAATTTAGAACTGCTTGCCAGGACCACCAAGCAGGGGAAAGTGCCGTAAAGTGTCTTTCCCAAGGACACAACAGAATGGCGCCAGTGGGTTTTGAACCGAGAACTTGTTGGTCACGAGCCCGGTGCTTTAACCACTCGACCACGCTGCCGACTACTTTTTTGCTCAAGTTAATTTTTGCTCAAGAACAGCAACCAAGTATTCGCTAAGTGTTGCAGAACTTTTTACCTGGAAGCGATTGAAATTCTAACAACTTCACTTTCACACCGACATCAGGTACGAAATAGCAAACCATAACAGAAACAATTTTGAGCTCTTTTTTGTTCGAAGCATCGATAGTAATAGACACAAAGTTTGCTTTACTTAATTCTCGGCGTAATTCAGCAGCAATCATCGGAGCACTGCAGTTAACAACCATTGATTCACATTTTGTTCTTGCAATAGAGAAATTAGGTTCAAAAAATTTCTAAACAGCTTAGAGGGGGAAATCAGAACTTTTAGATGACTGTCCGTGAATAACAGCGTGATATGCAAAAGTAGCTTCTTTCGCTGCTAAAAGTAGAGACTCATTAAAACGAGCAGTTTTGAGGAAGTGTGTTGTCGTCGTCGTCATCGTTTCGAGGAAGTGTGTCATACGAGATGACAACATTGCTGCCTCAATAGAAGATTTGTGTTTTTTGGTTTTTAAGTGTGTATCAATATCTGAGCGTCCGCTATGACTAATTGAAAAAACGGATTGACAATAAGTACATCATATCTTGCTATCAACAGTTTCTTTTCAATACGGGTAATCTTTTTGAGATCAATGCAGAAGTTTACCCATACAAATTTTGAAACGTTGAGCATTTGCTTTTAATGTTAAAGATTTTTTCTATATATTTTTTACATCAAGAAATAGGATCTCCAACAAATTACTTCAATTTTCGCTTTGGTTTCTCTTACAATTTTTCGATTCTTTTTCCACATTTTCAGGTGTGACAATTACAGCCAAGCAAATTTTTTTATAAACAATTCGTATCTAAATATTTCACTTATTAAAATGTTAGTAATTTTTAATATTTATTGGGATAAAGCTAAGATAAAAGACCAGTTAGCCTCTTGGTATAATTTAATTTTATATCGAAATATATTTGTAAATAAAGTATGTCACTAATTTGTTCAGAGTGAATTAAGTAAACACAAAGTGAATTAAGTAAAGTCAGTAAATCGAAAAACCTTAAAATTCAATTTTAAAATTCAATTTTTTAAAATTATCATTAGCCTATGCATTTTTTCTAGACAAGATTTTCATAAAATTCGATCTCTTCAACAAATTGAATGGAAGTGACATTGAAAGTTTGTACGAGAATAACACGTGACTAAACTAATCGCTTCTTGGTAGGACTTAAATTCATTTGCATTCTAAAATTTTAACTCCAACCAATTGTGAAAAAACATATAAATTATAATTTATCTATGCAAAAAATTAAAGTACTTTGACCGTATATCGATTAGGTATAGGATAATACGTAATAGTGTTTGTAAATGTTCTGTTTTTGCACGAACGCACAAACTACGCAGCAAAGCGTGCAATTCTTAGCAACAAGCAAAAGCGGCATTAGCATTACAAGTGCTTGAAATTTTGTTTTTGTATAAGATTTATGTTTTGTGTGAGGTTTGCCTAAAAGAATAAAGTTAAAAAATTAATCTAAGATAAATATTCGCCGATAAAACAAGTTTTGGGCTTGCATTAAAAAAATTAAATTATAATTTTAATTTTACCGAATAGTTTGTTGATTACTATAATTAAGCTATTGCATATTGCTGTTATAATTTTTTACTGTTTTTTTGCAGTTCAGTTTTTTTTTATTATGCTTTGCCAGAAAGTAAAAATATAACTAAACTCTGTTACAGGGTCACAAAAGAAGCTTCAAGCGTAGAGAAACCATCAAATGATTGTCTCTACTAACTTTTGAAAATAATGGAATGTTTCTCTTAGGAGGAATTTTCTTGCTTTTATTATTATTTATAAAACTACATAAAAGACGTTGACGTAAAGATCCAAAATAGTAAAAGATTAGTTGCAAAGGAGATCTACTTTTCTCTTGGACATGACAATATTAAGAAAAAAAAGTTAAATCAATGTCATATTTTTCATTTTTTCGTTGTTATCAAAATGAGGTTTCACTTGCCATAATGCAACCGTCATCTAATAAAATTCTGCTGCATCAAAAGAATAGGCCTACCAATTATTTAATATTCTGTGGAATAAAAACTCCCAAAAAATGCTGATAGGTTTCTCAAAAACTTTCTTTCTCCAGGTATGTTTTTTTTTAAATAAAATACTTTTAGATTAAAACCTGAAACAAATTTAGTCAAATTAATTTGACCAACATAGGTATGCGACAGTCGTTCGAGTCTTTTCTTTATAGCCTACCGTTAACCGACAAATCTAAATTGTTTTTTGGAAAGCTTCAACGTAGTTGGTTTTTATTTTCACCAAGTTTTGACAGTTTTTTTTTCTCAAGTTGATTGGGAATTTTTAAGTTGTTTTGGCCAGAACTGAAGTTATATAATCAGTGGTGGATATTCAAATTCAGGGGCCCGACGCAAGGATTTCCAAAAATTGATGTTCTCTAAAAAAGAAAAAGAGCTTTGATCTCGTCTTTCACTTTTTTCCCCAAAATCACGGTGTTCTCTAAAAAAAAAGGTCTTCACCTCGAATCGATCTTGTATTTCCCATTTTTCGTCCCAACCAAGAACTTCTAAATCAAGGACATGCATTGTCTATGTCCAGACTTTGCTAGCGAAGGCGATCATCTTTACTGTATAAGTGCTAATGTATTACTGAAATCAATTAATGATTGGTCCGTAATTGCTTCAGACAAAAGCATTAAAACGTTTAAACGCATATTGAGGGATAAATACCCAAATATGTGATACCATGCCCACAGAACTACCCTTGAGTGAAATACCTGAAACCTGCCATATACAGCGCTAAATAGACATAAATATTTAATATGACATAAAAACTTTCACACATAAAAATTACAGTTATAAGAAATAAAAAAAACTTTTCAATTGCTAATAAACTTAATCGGACAAGCGCGCTTTCTTGATTGATGTCTGGAGGAGGACGGCGTTCTTTTGCTGATCCTTTTCCAAGTTATGCAGACCTTTCAAAAGTACATTTGCCACCTGTCGTCTGAGCTTGTCACTAGTGTTCAGGTTATTGTAGTCCTCCATCACTTGCAGAATCATCATGAGTCTCCTGCAGCAGCAGGCCCTGTGTCTGGCTTTGGTGATAAAGGCAAGTCCACATCGCACAAGGTCAAAAGTGGTTTGGTGGGGGATTTTCAGGGAGCCTCGTGAAACTTCGGAGATAAAGGCACTGACTTCTGTTGAGACTAGTTCATCCTCCTCATTGAAGATCAGGTGTTCCTCACACTTTTTCTCCAGCCACCCTGCCACATAGGCTGCACTGCTTTCCTCATGGATAGAGAGTGAAGGCTCAGTGCAGTCCTCAATGAAAGTGGCGTCCTCAGCATCGATGGCACTAGTAACACACGTGTAAGCCATGGTTTCCCCATTTACGTCCAAGGTCTCCAGATAAGAAGCGGCATGTCCAGCCAGGCGTTTTTTGCAGGCAGTCAAGACATCCCCAGAAGTCATAAAAGCATTTGCACCAGTCGATTGCCTGTACACAGAAAATTCACCCTTGAAAATTCTTGATTTAGAAGTTCTTGGTCCCAACCTATAATGATCTCTAAAAAACATCTGCAGCGAAATGAAACTATATGTGCTATTTTCGAGGGGGCTCCCAAAAAATAGTTCAGGGCCGAGGCAACTGCCTCATTCGCCTCACCCGATATCCACCACTGTATATAATCATTGCGATAAAATCTATGAGCATATTTAATATGAGTTGTGGAGCAAAGATAACAGCACAAAAACCGACTTAAAAGAAACTTATTAAACGCTTTAGAATAAGGAACCGGTGTTTTCCAAATAAACTGTGAAAGGTCCAGGTCAGAGTTGTAAATCGGGCCGGGATTTTCGGGGGAGAGAGAGAGAGAGAGAGAGTTTGTTTATTTAGCCAATGCACACGCGCACACGCAAAAGAAAATACAACTTTTAAAATGACAGAAAAAAAAAACACATTGAGGAGAAAATAAAAAAGTTTAACATAAACTATGGCAATCAGCAATGTACAATGGCAGGGAGCATCGAAGAACCGTGTGGTTATCAAGTCAAGATGCTCCCTGAGTTGATTAAGCAGCTGTGGCGGGAAATTAATTAAGTGACGAATTAATAATAATTGTAAGCGAACTGAGTTTTGAAAAAAGTTCGGGCTTGATTCGGGCTTAAATTCGCATTGTTAATTTATTTTTCATAATCACAAAATTTGATTAACATTTGATTTGAACAAAAGCTTGTAAAATTCTATTTCTATTTAAAATGTTCATTGTGACGAATTTAGGTCACACACTCAGTAACTGTAGATTGTTATTGACAGAGGATCTTTGAAGTTCTTTCATTTAAAATTCTCATTGTTACGTAATTGTGTTTGTCTGGCAATAGTTTTATAGATCAAATTTGACACTTCTGGAATAATTGTGACGTTTCACGAATGACTTGGAATTGTCCAGAATTTTTACCTAGTATATATATATATATAGCGCAGAAAATTTATTTGTTATTATTAGAAATTGTTAGTAGAGCAAAGTGATCAGTTAGTTAGTGTTGGTTGTGTTAGCCTGTGAGGCGATTGGAAATTTGTGTTTCGAGATTTAGACTTGTAGTAGTCGGCGAAGCGACATGATATCGTTGGTTCGTGATGTTAAGTTGATGTTTGAATTTAGCTGATTTTGTTAATTAAAGAGGTTTTGAGCTTTAAACCTTTTGTTCAAGTCTGATTACTAAGCGCACCGTAGTCTTTACGCTCGCAGCAATGTTATTTATAAGTCAAAATAAATAGCAAATCAAACAGTTTTGTTACAGGTACTTCATAAACATATTAGTTTTGATTAGTGGTTAGTGGTATTTAAAAATTTGATTATGTTAACAGATGCAAGGTTTAAATCAGCAAGACGCTAATGACGTCATTTTTAAAAAGGCAAGACTTTATTTAACACATTGAGTGCCGACACATTGAGTATTGTTTGAAAAATAAAGCAATGTGACCTACCGGTGGGTTACGCGGCACTCAACGTGTTAAAAACCCTTGAAACAGAGACTTGTTTACATCGCAACTTCTTGAACCAACAAAACTCCGATTTTGTTTTTCGGTCCGTTTATGGTTTACCACAGCAAAATTTTAATTTTGTTCAGACAAACCTGTTGATTCTAAGTTTTTCTAAGGTTTTAGATTAACAACTCATTAGTGGGACTGCGGGAGAGAAAAAAAAGCTATGATGGTTCAATTTATAATCTTCGGCCACAGATGTCTTTGGTAAAGTAAAAATATATTTCCAAACTGTCTAAATTAGGCTATATACAACAATTGAAGGTTTTTTTTTTTTGGCAGAATACTTTTTATGATGAAGTGTATTGAAAGAGAGAATATAAAAGTAGTAGGCTAAGACAATTTGCAAACTATATTGGAAGTACCAGATCAGACTAAACTTAATAGTTTTACGTTGCTCTTACTTAATCTCATTAATTGCATATCTATTATCATATATAATAAATCCCAAGAATAATTCGTTGCATATGCGGCATATCTAAAATAATCGGGCCCGATTCGGGCTTGAAATAAATTTTATGGCTATGTTC
The DNA here is from genome assembly GCA_963680785.1 of Diplosoma virens. NCBI lineage: Eukaryota > Metazoa > Chordata > Ascidiacea > Aplousobranchia > Didemnidae > Diplosoma > Diplosoma virens. The sequence goes on along the minus strand of OY796886.1, from coordinate 20,390,144 downwards.
TGGTTCGGGCCGGGTTCGGGCTTGCCTTTTCGGGATCGGGTCGGGTTCGGGTATAAAAATTGGGCCCGTTTACAAGGCTGGTCCAAGTATAAGATTTCAAAATAACTAGCTTGAGTCTTCGATTAAAGGATACTGTATGAATTGGATGAAGTAAAGAAATGATCGCTGAGAATTCGAATTGTAAGAAAGTGAAGCAAATTAGACCAACTCTGGAAATTCAAAGTAAATCTACTTAAATCCGAATAATTGCGATGCATGAATTTATTAATAAAATTTAATAGCCTATAGAAGATAAAAGTTAAAAATTTAAAACCAACTGTATCATTACCAAAAATCGATTTCGACCTATGAAGGTCATCATCAGTTTCTTATTGAAATAGAATTTGAATAAGAAAAATTCAAAAAAATTTGAATAAGAAAAAAAAGTTTCTTATTCTATTTGAATAAGAAACTGATGATGACCTTTACAGGTCGAAATCGATTTTTGCCTTGTAAATTTTTATTAAAGAATTTCAAATTGTAATGCCGTTTAACCGGCCGTTTGGTGCAGTGGTTGCAATTTTTGAGTTTGGCGCCAAAGATCTGGGTACGATTTTTTTTATCGGTCCAACAAATCATAATGTTGCGACATATCACGGCAACCGGTTGTACTGGTTCGGTCCAATTCAGTGTAGAATTGCCTGTCCAACTCGTAAAATGCTCAGCTTTTAAATAGGTTTAATGAAAGATATGATTTGGTTTGGTTTGTTAAATTATTTAAGAGAATGATTTAACAGATAGAAGACATTAATAGACATATCAAATAACTTTTTTAATTTTTATAATTAAAAAAAAAAGTTCCTGATTTTTTCAATTGCAGAGAAAATGTAAAAAAATTCTATTTTTCCAGAAGAAAAAGAAGTAAAAGATTTTGATTTACAGAATATTTTTATGATGCTTTACGCCAAGATTATTGGTTTTGCAATTATATGCTACTTCTTAAAAACGGTCAAAGGTAAGTGAACTATAAAGCATTAAATCTAAAAATTACGTCGTATTTTACTCGAAGCAAGATTTTTGTTAATAAATACTTCGGCCATGAGCTTTAAAGTATTTACTTTAAGTGAAGTACCAGTTAATATCTTTGCGTTAAAGGGTTAATTCTTTTGTTGCGGGTGACAAGTTGAAATTGAGTTTCAGGTTAGAAAACGAAATTAATTTTAAGATAATTTATATAAGAATATATAAATATATTAATGGGTGACAATTTTCCTCAGTACTACAATGCTTGTTGTTTGAATTCAAAGTAGGGCAGTTTTCAGTTTGTGTAAGGCGAACGCCGATCGCCAGTTTGAATATTTCTGCGGGGAGAGGAAAATACCTTTTGACTCCCCCTGAAAATGATCTTCAAATTGAAATGTTTAACTAAAAGACTAAAAAAAGAAAAGGTCATTGGACTTTTAAAAGCGAGGATTTACTTTTAAATGTCTATTTTAATCTATTTTAATGTCTATTTTAAGTAAACATTTTTTTAGTTTTTATTTGCTTTCAAAAGCAAAAACATGTTTCGATCTTTACTTTCAAGAACAGCAATTGCCTCATGACGGCCTGATTTGAAATAATTTTACAATTTGATAAAAAGGACTTCGCCCTTGATTGGCAGTTGATTCTGTGGCAGAAATGGCAAACCTTTTTTCATCAAGTGTCAAAAAAAGTTTGTTATTGGATTAATTGTTCACTGGATTTGAGATTTAATGGAATGCTTTTAAAGACGCGCAGACTGAGTTTTCATTCTTCACTTTCTTTATCTAAAGTGTGAAGTCCGCTTTCAGTCTGAATCAACCTTAATAAGTAGAATTTAAAATTTAAAAGTCTTCTCATTGGACAAAACAGAATTGCGCTTTCTTTGTTGTGTGTTAAAAGCAGTGGTGGATATTCAATTTCAGGGGCCCGAGGCAAGAATTTCCAAAAATTGATGTTCTCTAGAAAAGAAAAAGGGCTTTGATTTCGTCTTCACTTTTTTCTCCTAAAATCATGGTGATCTCTAAAAAAAAAGGTCTTCACGTTGAATCGATCTTGTATTTCCCACTTTTCGTCCCAACTTCATAATAATCTCTAAAAATCATCTGCAGAAAAATGAAAATATATGTGCTATTTTCGAGGGGGACCCGAGGCAACTGCCTCATTTGCCTCACTCAATATCCACCACTGGTTAAAAGCATTGTCAGGAGAAAGTTTTTAAAGAGCAATATAAAAAAAGTTTTTTGCACAACATACGCTGTATGTAAGTCATTGAACAGTTTATTGTTGCTTGTACCATGCATTTGTCAGTTCGTTTGTATAGTCACTTTTTAAAAATTTATTGGAGGAAACAGAATATGCAAATTATCGAGTAAATTTTTTCGTAAACCAAGCGAAAATAATTGTTTCAGGAATTCTTTGCCTTACGTGCGACAAACAGCCAAGCTATGAAGAATGCTTGACACATGGAAAAATCACGCGCTGCATGTCTGATCAGGTTTTTCTCACTTCAAGTTTTTTGCTGATAAGCTAAGTAAATTTGGTTAGGTTTACTTGTAAATGTGATTGTTCTTCAAAAATTTACTATAACTCCCTCAGAAAACTTTTTTAAGAAGGACTCATGGCTCAAAAAAATTATGACAGAAAAAATATTAATCAAAAAACAAGTCAGATCACACCAAAAAAAAGAAAATTTATAAAATTATATCAGATATCCATTATATGATTCTTTAATATTTTTAGAGATTTTAAAAAACTTAATTTGATACTGTAAATTTTGTTGTGCTAATTTTACTGAGATTCAAAACTTATTTTTTTATCAATACTTGTACTTGTAAACTAAACTTAAGCTATCGTTATTGAATATAGCCTTGGTATGTTATTTTCATCAGTTTTTATTCATTTTATTTATTTCATTTATTTCATTTTTACTCACAATCAACTTGAAATTAATCATAGTGCATGTAAAAATAAAGATTGTGAATAAGGAAGCAGCGACTAAACGAAGTACGTTATTACATGCACAACGTCTTATTATGATATATTATGATTATGATATTATCATAACGTTTTATGAATTCTATAAACCTTAGTTGGTCTAGCTCCTAATAAAGTTTCACTTTTTTTTGCTTCGAAGGATTCCTGTTTGACTTACGTACAACTAAATCGAAACAGGCCATTAATTACGAAAAGTTGCAAGCAAACAGAGGCCTGCATCGTCGGTTTCCTTCAGGTAAGTGAAGCAGTGATTAAAATCGTTAAAAAAGCGCTTTTTGGTTGTGAATTATTTCGTTTTAAGGCGCGGGCGTCGATTGAACGAAATACTCTGGATCAGAAAGGACGCAAAGCCTAGGCAGATTTTGGGCTTTCTTTCATAAGAAAATCTTTTAGACTCCCCTCGACTTACGTTTATTCGTTTTACGTTTTTTTCGACTTTCCCTTTTTTTTAGAGATCACCATGATTTCGGGAGAAAAATACCAAAAATGGAGATCGATCCGAGGTGAAGACCTTTTTTTTTTTAGAGATCACCATGATTTTGGGAGAAAAATACCGAAAATACGTTCGGCCGTTCGGAACGTAACTAAAACGTAAGTCGAAGAGTGTCTGTATTGTAAGGCACTGGTTCGGAACCTTTTTATTATTTTACAGTAAATAGACTTTGTTGCTTCATATTTGCTTGCCTCGCTGTTTTGACAGCGTACAAGCAGTTTCAAATTAAAATTGACTGAAGCAAAAATGAGTAAAGATTCGAATCAACGAGTTACTATAGCGCAAATGACACTTTTAGTTCTACACCCTCTACTCGTTTATGTCCAAGCAACGAGCGATGGGCGTGGTAATGCACAATGCCGCTCTTTTCGATGCAGCAACGCACGTTTAGAGCCACGTGATCTTGTTAAAAGATATTTGCCTCTGGAGACCAAAAAAACAATACTAAGCTATTTTCTTACCGGTACTATCTCGCTCGAGACGAAAACATGGTTGAAATATTTTCTTGATGTCAAAAAGTAAAAATTAATAAAAATCAAATACATCGTAATATATTTCTAGAATTCTCAGTTATGCAAACCATACAGACCAAGTGCAGTGTGCACCTGTTGTTGTCATTACTCTAGATGTAACATGAAAACAAATGAGAGGTGCTGGATGACAAGTCCCAGAATTCCACCGGAAAAAGGTAAAATTGTCGATGTCTCACTGTTTTTTTATTACTTTTATGTTCGTTACAGGCACTATAATGCAGACTGAGCCAATTGATTTTACTTTTTTTTGCACCTGATAAAGATTGGTTAGTAGCGTGGCCGAGTGGTTAAAAGACCCTTATTGATTGCGAAAGTGATCGACATTGTCGGGGATCAAAACCTACTTGCGGCATTCTGTTGTGTGCTTGAAAAAAACACTATTGCACTTTCCTCTGCTTGGCGGTCTTAGCAACCAGTTGAAACATTTAGTCATATTATTATGTCAAAAACTAAAAAACAGCAAAAAGTTTCTACCGGAAAGCAATATGTTGGCGTATCCAAAACCAGTTCTGGATATTCGCTTGACGTTTGCCCTAAATATAGCGCCTCCGACCTTTCCTATGAGTCAGAAGGATAAAAAGAAAAAAAACTAGCATAAATTTCCTTATTTTAATCAAACAATATTTGAGCTCAACAGTTTAGATCTCTGAAAGATGTACAACTATTTGGGATTTATATTTTTTCGGTACGAGATTCCTGTAAAAGCTTACAAATGCTTTTCAAAAACGGTCGTATTGAATGCACCGACGGATACTACTTAGGATCCATATGTCGATACCGCGCTACTGGAACAAAGCAGCACACGAAAATGCGCTTAAAATGCATAAAAAAAACGAGGATTCTTATCTTGGATAGGAATCTCAAATCAAACAACTACAACAGAGGAGCCTGATAAGCAGACGATTGCACCGGGAGGGTTGAAGAATGTAAACAAGCAATCCCCAGCTGAAATAGGAGGTACGGTAAACGGAATTATAATTTTAGGTTATATTACGTATTGCAGTGAGATCTACTAATATTACTTTTGCCATAAGTTATGGCAGTGGGTCCCTCTTTCTTTAATTTTCCTTCTTCTTTGTTGATTCACCTATTGGTCGGCTTACTTAGTCCTTTTTGTGTTTTTTTATCAAGTATATAAAGTTTACATTAACAGTATAAAAAGTACAACACACCTTCGAGCTTAAGGAAACCAATTAAAAACCATTTTCTGATTTGATTCTGGTAAAAGTGATTTTTGAAAAAATTTTAGATCACTAAATCCGCTATTAGCATTTGTATAATCTGGCAAAACAATTTTACGCCGTATGCCCTATCTGCCACAATTCTCCCCATTTATCCGGGCTTGGGACCGGCATCAAGAAACACAGAAATGTGCCTCTGATGGGAATTTTACTGATGGAATTCTGATGCGAATGATTTTACGCCAAATGCCCTTCCTGCCGCAACCCCTCCCCATTTATCCGGGCTTGGGACCGGCATCAAGAGACACAGAAATGTGCCTCTGATGGGAATTTTACTGATGGAATTCTGATGCGAATGATTTTACGCCAAATGCCCTTCCTGCCGCAACCCTCCCCATTTATCCGGGCTTGGGACCGGCATCAAGAGACACAGAAATGTGCCTCTGAGAAAGATGATACGCTGTGGCTACCCTTGATTGAAGGGAAAGGCCGAAAGGAGAAGAAGAAGAAAATCCGATATTAGCAAGCAGCTTTACAAATAAATATTATTCTGGGTGCGCTCGCACAAAGCCGCTCGTGTTGGTGCAGAGATGCGTTTGATAGGAGCCGACATACCTCAGCTATTTTTCTCGTAATTTGTTGACTAAAACATATGATATAAAATTGCTATCCAATCTGTAAATTTTGAGAAAGCGCATTAACTTATAAAAAGAAAAATGATCACAACATTTTTGTTTTTTTAATTATTTGTAAAACTTAATGATCTAATTGTTTCTAGTCTTTTTTACCCCTGAACAAAATATTTATAAAAACAATTACAACATTCAATTTAAGCCCGTCTCTGATTCGTACGCCTTTAGTGTATACATTTACGCCTGGTTAAGAAACGATGTGCGCGATTGCCTAAGCATGGTCTGAACCAGGATGGTCCAAGTTCATCACTCTTGCAGGCAATCTTTCAAAATTGTTCGAGCTTGCGGGCCTGAACCGGCTAAAAATTGTTTAAAATCATGTTCTTCCCAAAAAAAAAAAAAAGATCTTCAATTGGTCGGTCTCGGATTTCCCTATTTTCTTCCCAAAATCATGGTGTTCTCTAAAAAAAAAAGTTTTCACTTGAAATTGGCCTCGAATGTTCGAAAATTTCCGGATAGTATGGCCAGTAACGAATATTCAAAGTTAGGGGCCTGAGGCAAGGATTTCCTAAAAAGTTGGTGTTCTCTAAAAAAAAAGGGCTTTGATCTCGTATTTCCTTTATTTTTACCAAAATCATAGTTGATCTCTAAAAAAAAAAAGAAAAGGTCTTCACTTCGATTTGATCTCTAATTTCGCTATTTTTCTCCCAAAATCATGGTGATCTCTAAAAAAACATAAACAGCAAAATGAAACTATATGCAGTATTTTCAAGGGGGTCCCTAAAAAAAGGGGACACAAGGCAACTGCCTCTTCGCCTCATCCAATATCCACCACCGAATATGGCAACCCTAGACTTTGTCTTATAAGCTCGCCATGCCTTGTTATAGAAGATTGCCGCTGCCAGCGATCGGCAAGGCTTGAATTGTGTGAAATTGTTCAGCGGGCCACAGAAAATTACGTCGCGGGCCACATGTGGTAATCGGGCCGCGGTTGGACCACCCTGGTCTAAACCACGACCCACATTATAATTTTCTGCCGGCAGCTGAACAATTGTAGACATTCTGCATCTTGTCCATTAAATTGTTTTAACCATGACTGACGCAATCGGTTAATCAATATTTCAGTTCTGAGTTATGGCTTTTTCTTGATTAATTGTCTTTCCCAGCATAAATATTTTCAAAAAAGCTGTTTTTTAACCATCGATTTGAAGCGGACGTGTTTTTTAAGTTGTTTGTGACCTCATCAGATCTTTTCGAATTTTCTGCTGGTCACGAATTCTCACATTTTTTGAAAAGTAGCCTTGGCTGCAAGCGGACGCATTTGGACCACCCTGTCGAAGTTTATCTTATTAGCTTTGAGCGTAGATGAATGTTTCAATCACCGTTTATACGGCAAATATGGTTGACTTCTACTCCGTCCAACTTCGTCTCTCGTTGTTTAGCTTTGTCTTCCTAAATCCAAATGACTTTTTCTTAATAGTCTTGAAAAGCAGTGTTTTAATTATATATTGAAAAAATAAACAAAAATTTTGACCGGAAAGGAAAATCTTGGCAATTCCAAAACCATATTCGAGTGGTTGATTCCTGGCTATTCTTAGCTTCATGCTTCTACCATTGCTCTGTATACTAAAATAATAATAAATATAATGGTTTTATATTAATATGTTATGTCGTTCGCTCCATCGTCTTTTCTAAATATTTTATTAAAACTTTACCCTACGTCGTGTTTCAAGCAAAGCTGACGTGTTTAAAATATATAAGAATAGTTTTGATTTTTTTTAAAGATTTTTTGTGGCGCTTAAAAAAAGCTACAAACTGCTAATAAAAAAACACTTATAACAGGATTTATCAGACGGAGGTGCTGTACAATATTGCTGTACATTAACATTTTGTCAGAGTTCCGCTGTGATGCTGTATATACAACTGCAAACCAAACTGTTTCTTGCACTAACCGAAACTTGGTCGGATCCAAATGCACTTTCAAGTGCGATAAAGGTTTTTTTATAAACGGGACCTTTGCAAACGAAGCTCATACCATAACGTGTACGCTGCTTCCTGGCGTGTCTATTCTAGAGTGGGGTGGTTTGCCTGTGCCGTTATGTCTTCCCCTTAAAAAACCAGGTACAAGGAGTTGGTTTTTTACACTAATTAAGAAAAGCAGTATGTTATTTTAAGTTTTATGTTTTATTTAAATCGTTCAAACATTTAACGGAATGACGCAACTAACTTGATTAATTTAGAATCGTACTATTAAAAAACATTCTATTTTCAATTAAACACATGCTATTTATTCAAATAACTTTAATAAAATCACAATTTTAAGCTAAAAGTTTGTAAAGTAGCTTATAAAAAACTTGTTTTTGAATTATGTTAAAACTAAGTTTTAAGTTATAAAAGATTTTGGAAAGTTTTTCAAAAGCAGTTTTCAAAAGAGCATTTTTTAAACTTTTTTACTAGAGCATTTTTCAAAACTTTTTTGACAAAAAAATTAACTAAAATTTGTAGCTCTCGACTTAGTTTGCTTTAATATTTGTAGCGGCTTATTTTTTATGTTAAACGTTGTAAGAGTTGGGCAAAGGTTCTTCAAAAGACCGTTTTGTCTTTGAAAGTCAAGTGAAGACTGAAAACTAAAGTCAAAATTGTTTTGTTCTTGTAAAAGTACCCTAAATGAATAAAAAAAACATTGCTATTGAGCAAATATAAAAGTCGGTTTCTAATACAAGCGTTAGTGGGATTATTCCTTGTTTGTTTATTGATTTTTTCTGTTGGTCGGGCATTTACTGATTTTTTCAGTGAATACGGGCCTTAGTCGTAGGACCAAATTTTTGGAGCTTGGGTAATTTGGCATTCTTGCGAACTCCTTTCAACTTTATCTTGCGCTTTCAAACAGCTGTACCGTGGGATCACAATTTCGCTTATTAAAGCCCCAATAAAAAGGCAAAACAAACAATTAAGTATTCTTTCACAACAATGTTTGGAGAAGCAAGCTATATTATTGATAACATTTTAAAAAGTAGTTATCGGTTTTTAAGAAATGCTAAATGTTTCCCTTCGTGTGTGAACGCACGTTTCTTATTGTAAATGTGTGGTTCAAATCACCATATTCATACACTTTCAACGCTAGATCAAATCCTAAACAAACAATAAAATTTTAACCTTACTTTTATTGTAGTATATATACAACGAAAAACACTCATTTGTTGGTAAAAACAACGTTGAACCTTGTTTTGGGTTTGAATGTATTCACTAAGACAAATTGATTTTATTGGCTTTTTAATGCCCTAAATTACCTGTAGGCTACGGCAAGTCAATCTTTTAATCTCAAGAAATGAGCGATATTTAAATGTATTAATTTATTTTATTATAAACATTAAACAAATCAAATATTGGTAAACTGTATAATTTTTCGAGCAAGTTGCGAAATTTATTCAATATTCTATAATTTGCTATTCATTTAAAAAAAAAATAGTAAAAGTTTTTTGACAAAACTGATATTTTTTACTTTTATACTAAAATATCTATTATTTCAAAGCTAAGCAATGTAAAAAATAAGTATTTTTTCCAAGGACATATTTAGCACGAAAAGATTAAGATTTGAACCAAGACTACATTAATCACCGTTGCCATCGAAATGGCAGCCGTGTCACTAGGCCGACCAAATTGTTAAATATTGTGGGTCGCAGCCCCTTCATGACTTACACAAAGTTTTTTGAAAAGCTTTAGTCACGGGCGATGTTAAAGAGACGTGCTAAATAAAAATCCTAGCAGGATTTTGTTAACTTAATTAAATTTGTAATGTTGCGAATTATGTTTAGTGGATCAAAAATTCCCAAACATCTGTTGTTTTAAAGTTATAATTTTTTAGGTTTTTGCAGTTTGGCAAGAATTAATGAGCCCTAGAAAAATTTACCAAGCTGTTCTTGACCTCGTTTGCAAAAAGTCTGCAGTTAATTATTTGTTTTTTTTTATTTTGTGTTTGGCTGCTATTCTACTTTTTCTTTGATGGTTTTTTCTAATTGGTTATTTTACGTTGTCTAAATACAGCGGATATTAACTTGGAAAAAACACTAGTACTATTGTACTCGTTTAACACTAATGTAAAATTCAATTTCTTTTGCAATAAGAGCTTTAAGTTGCCAATAAAAATTTACGCTGTTGTAATTGTATTGTAAATGGGTGTCATACAGCAATTAAAAAAAAAGATGAGAAGGATTCTTTACAGTGCTGGTAGTTTTAACTTCCAATTAATGCAAGAAATTATAATGTTTCAGGTTTTCAGTTTACAAATTTTTGTTTTGTTTAAAACAAGAGTTATTCGAATTAAATGACAAGATATATTGGAATTTAAAATAGAGGCACAATTATTTCAAGTTGTGACCTAGCTTTATCTGCAAGGAAATAAAGACAATGCACCCAGATTATTTTTCGTGCATCACAAAATTCTTTAATCTTCACTTTTGCTATTTAACTACGAAAAATTGTTCCCGCTCATGCGCTTCGGTGACGTAACTGGTCATATAAAATATATTCAATTTGAAGTAAAAGGTTCAAGAAAATTAAATCTAAATTGAATTAGTTTGATGTTTATTTGTTAGCATTTCACGCCATAACAGAATTTTAGTTTTTAAAAATATCTTTTTTATAAGTTTCGTTTCCAATAGAACCGGTTTATTTAATCAAATTATTTTCAATTTTTAGCTGAAACATTAACATATCCGAAAACGCGTACTAAATATTCTTATTCCATTATTTAAAAAAATCAAAAAGTTTGCAAAATATTTTATTCGTGTTTTAGCTCGAGCTAAGCAAAAGGATTTTGTCACACATCTCAGGATTGGTTTGTAAAATTCAATCAAAAAAAAAAGAAAAAACAAAAAACAGGACAAGCCTAGCCCTAGGAAAAACAAAACTTTTTTACCCAGAACCAAACATTAACCACAAAAACATGTTCGAACCAAATTTTACTTCAGTTTTTTTTTCATCAAATGTACTTTCTTTGCTTTATACTTTTAACCTTTAAGATTTTAAATTTTATCGAGAATGTAAAAAGAACAACACAAAGACAAGCTAAAAACACCAAAGCCGTGCACGCCAAGTCGCTCGCATCAAAATCACAGGTGAAAGAAAATGCATCAAAATTCAAATCGTCGTTCCAACCAAGCCCTCTCGGATGAAATCTGTAGCCAGCCTTCATGTTTTTTCTAACATCCGGGTTTTTCTGTTGATTTTCCCAGCCCTGATAAAACAAATTTTACATGGTAGCCTAGAGTAAATTAAAACAAAATATTCAGCAAAAGTTTTTAATATTAAACAGTCAAAAAACTACTTTTACATTAAGAAAAAAAACAACATTCAACTCGGCTCACAATTTAAAGAATGGGTAACGATCAAAGAAACAATCAAGTAAAATCAATGTTTTGATAAATTTTCTCATTCTTATTTATCTTCGAAAGTTCAAAAGTTCCGTTTTCAATTACAAACCTATGAAGTTTGCTACAAATATTATCGTATCTGCTGTAAATACCGACCAAATTTTGGTCCTTCAATCACAATAACTTCTAGATTTTTTCCGAGTTTTTATAAAAAGACATACAAAACAATCAACATTTGGTTTAAATAAAGAAGCTAAAAAAAGAAAATTCTCGAATCCGGCAGTGGTTGTACAGTAGCAGACATCGAAGAACTTAATAAAAACTAAAAGAAAAAAAATGGATGGTGAGAGTGAAGAGCGTGACGAAGCAATCGGAAAGACATTCGATGCTTTATCATACTTCGCTCATATCTCGCAAGTCCAAATATTCCCACGAAATGTTCTCGAACGAAAAGCGAGCCATCAGAAATCTCGCCACCTCCTCTTCAATGTAGTTGCCGCTTTCCGGATACCGGCATCGCGAACAGAGATCAGGAGGCGGGAACTGGACTTTGGATGAAGAATTGCTTGATATTTCAGCAGTTGATAGCCTTAAAAAGAGTGCAACGTATTGAAATTATTGCAAAATATAATCTCTAGGCATTAGACATTTGACAAAAATTTTATTTGGCATAATCATAGCACAACTACAATATTACTTAAATGACAACAAAATTTAATTGTTTGTTATTGTGCATATAAGTTACACAGTGGGGGCATCGAAAAAACCATACGGTTATTGAAGTCAAGTTGCCTCCATTTTTTCTTGAAGTTACATGAAGTTAATTTAAACCGGCAAAAATACTAAGTGTGAAACAACAAAAAGGGGGGCCCGGTGCAAGAAAAGTAAGGGGGGGCCACTATTCAGTGTGCCAAAAAAAGGTAGCTGAAGCAGTTTTTAGTGTATGAAAGCAAAGTGGTCGCTAAAAAAAAGTCTTGGCTTCAAATCCATCTACAATTTTCCTCCAAAACTCATGGTGTTCTCTCCAAAAAAAAGGTCTTCACTTCAAATTCATCTCAGCTTTCCCAATTTTCCTCCAAAAATCATGGTATTTTCTAAAAAAAAGTCTTCGATTTTGTAGTAGCAATAATATATAATATACTTTCACTTCAAATTGTAGTAGCATATAATGTGCAAAATGTCGAGTGTGCAAATTGTCGTCAATTACGGAGGCATTTTTTTCTTTTGTTTTGACCTGCCATCAACGTCCTAGTGCTCCTTTGAAAAAATAGAGCAATTTCTTGTGTAGGGGGGGCCCACTCTTTGATCTATTTCAGGGGGGGCCACTCTTTGATCTATTTCAGGGGGGCCGGTGCGACCGTATTGCTCGCACCCTATTAAAGCCGTTACTAATGTGAAATATTGGTGCTGTATACAAGAAAAAAACAAACACACAAAACCAAAAAAAGCACATAATTGATACTTTAATTCTAAAATAGTATAATGTATTTGAAAAAACTTCATAAACTTTTTCCAACTAAATCAGATTAAATTATAAATCGTTTATCCAACATCACACTCAAGTAGTCTATTAGTATTTGGATATTAGTTGGTTCTATATTCTTTTTTGAATGAATTAAAAGAAAGGGATTTATAGAGAAAAAAGGAACAAGCCACTGTAATTTTTTTACTACACTTTATTAAATTTGAGATTCACAGGAACTTTTGAAGGTCGGTTTGTGAAAGTAATAAGCCTACATCTTTATAACAGGTTTGCAGCACGAAAATAGTGAAAAAACAATTCGCATACCGAGGATTAAAAACTCGGCCAAATCGATACAAAAGTCATCAAGAAATCTCTTAAAATAACGCAAACGCACAATAGTCATACCTTGGTTGATAGTAAAGAAAATTTCTACAAAAGGTGGCACATAGCATAAGTTTCGCAGTTAATATTTTTTCAATTTTGCACAACCTATAGATAATTTTAAAAAATTTTTTAAATATACATGCAGGTATATGTGTACAATAGTTTTTTTATTTTTTGAAAAATTGCTTAATAATAAAATTAAATTAATTAGTAACCTTATATATCGATGTATATTTTTAAGTAAAACACGGTGGACTTATTTATTCAAAATGACCACCTTTATTATTAAAAACAAACTTTAATCGCCTACAATTGACAAATTTTCGAAAAGTTATAAATTTTGGATATATTCAAACGGATGACAACTCCTAAAAGCATAAGAGACATTTTCAAGAAAATAAATCGCAGAACTTATTGGCTCTCCTGTAGAAAATCCAGACCCAAGCTGCTATTGTTAAACATTAAAAGGTGTAAGGAAACTGATTTTATTGAAAAACTTGGACAACCTTTTGTTTATGTGATTGTGAATTTTCCACATCAACAAAATGATGTCCGTAATCATTTTCCGTTCTCTTAAATGGTGTTCGACGTATTTGAGTTTGAAAATTCAGTCGGCATTCTCTGCACCCGAAAAATTCTTGATGTAACTTTGAAAAGCGGCGATTACTGATTCTTTGTCTGCACAAAAATTAAACGTGTCACTCATTACTAAAAACTAAATGATGCAGCAAATAAAAAAATAAAAATATAACAAGTTGGTAGCAAAACCTAACGTAATCAGACATTACAAATAAGCCAGTTTTGAATGACCTAAACAAAATATGGAGTTTGGTTAATAATTCACTAACATCCCATTTAAAACCCATTATTATGCAATGCGCAAACTCAAACTCAGTTCTAATCCAAAGCGAACACGAAAAAAATTTAACTATTAAATCAGCCAATCAGACAACTTCAACCGATGACGTACGCACCGACGTTGGCCCGATTGGCTGCAACCGTCAAAGCGTGAAAGACAAGCCAGAGCGAGCAAGTATAACTGCGAGGAAGGGCAGAAGTGGACTGACATTCAACCCACTGCCTGGACGTGGCTGGTAGACCACAATTTACCTAAAAACATTAAAATACAATTTGACTTGGCGACATCGACTATTGACGAGTACCGAGTACTGCCGAAAGAGAATTCACTTACTCGTTTTTCTTGAATTTTTTTCAGCCAGTCTCCAGACGAGAAAGTCGATCGAGTTTGAATCCAGTTATCGAGAGCTCGAAAGAAAGCGAGAGTCGAGTCGCGACCGGGAAAATAACTGCCAACCTGGACAAAAAACGACTGAAAAACGTCTAATTGACATCAAAGTTACCGCTAACCCCCATTTACAAAGCACTATTTTGATTTGTATTTATTTTGAAATGCAATAAAAAAAATACCTTGGAGAACAGGGCAACAATTTTCTGCAATGATTTTAATTTGGCACCAGTGATTGTTTGATGTGCGGAGACCTCTAGCGTCAGCATGTACCGAATGCCAGACTCAATATCAGCCAAGTAGACAAGATTCCTAGAAACAGTGGAAATAAATCAATTTAATCCGAGAATTCGATCATTTCAACAAATATTTCAAGCATGTGTTAAACAAGCAAAAATCAACCAACCGCCACAAGTCATTCGGCATGTTTACGCCACCACAGCAGCATATTGTTCAACTCTGTATTTATCGATTTGAGTGCAGTTTGAATCGCGCTACAACGCGAAACAAAGCGCAATGCTTATTCTTACGCAACGCATTTCTTTGAGTAAAACTGTTGAGAAAAAATTTTGGGCTGGAAAAAAGCTGTGTAAAGAACAAGACGAACACGGAAGCCAACAAACAAGGAATACGGAACAAGCCAATCTTAAACTTGCCAGCTGCTGACCTATTCACTGGACGATAAATTGCATTGGTTTGTTTTGAAACGGGAAAACGTAAAGATTCCAAAGCAGCTTGTGCAACCCCAACGCCAGGCAACCTTTGCAGTTGATACACGTAAAAATGTCTTGTTTTCAAAGATCTGAAATAACAAAAAACTTTTAAAGCTTTTTCCAAAGCAATTTTTATAATTTACTTGATGACAAACTGCTGTAATCTTAAAAACGTCTTTTTTATCCAACTTGCAACTCGTCTTAGGCACTTATCTCTTGAATTTTTATTACATGCTCATGTATCCTTAACCTTCTTAACGAGTCGAAAGCAGCGCAGTTTCTTTAAACACCTACACCCTCCTTTTCTCCCCTAATTATCTCCCAATTAAACTAATAATCTCCCCAAAATACGTACTTTTCACCGGTACTCTTTATACTATATATTTACACCACTTTGAGGCGCAGCATAAAAATCAGTTTTAACACTAGATTCTTACACTTTCGAGAAACTATTTTTACCTTGTTCGGTTTATTATGTCAATACGTCAAATTCTTACATTCTCAGAAATGTCCGATAAAGCTTACTTTACAACCAATAGTGTAAAGATTTGCTAAACTTATTACCTCAAAAATAGCGATTCACATCACTAGTAGTAAAAGAATCGTTTGGGTGTTTGATGTTTTTAAAAACACTGTACGAAATGGGCAGCAATTGTCATAAACAGATAAGTCAAACTTGAAATACGAACACGAAGATAGGGGAAAGAGTTTCATTGGAGAAAACGACAGCAACATGTGGGAGTTCCCCAGTAAATTTCAACTTTGAGAACAAGGCATTGTGGCTTGAATTCGCAATCAGTCTCCGTACAGTTATATTGCTGCATGACGACATGTCTAATATGATCTACATTTATAAAAAAACTGTTATGATAATCTTAGATCAGTGAAAAAATACTTACTTCTTTTCCCATTGTAGATGATTCCTTTTCCAATACCAGAGCAAGATATGCTACTTTATAACTGGATACGTTGGGAGGAAAAGTTTCAAAAAAAGAAGCACTAGCAACGTAAACAATAATTAAGTGTTTTATAATAGATCTCATCAATTTCAGAAAAATAAACAAAAAAAACTTGTAGTGAAACATAAAAGTTGACGGTAAAGCACAAAAAATAATAAACAATTCTTTTGAAGCACGAAAACAAATGTAATACATAAATGTAGTCGAACGAACTTATTAGAAGCTAATTTATATGTAAAACAAAAACAAATGGCTCACTTTAATGGTGAAAAATTAGGTTTGGGAGTATCATGGTACCACTGCAGGTGAGTCATGGAATCCTCTATAAGGTCAAGAATGCTTTCTCTTACCTCTCGCACACGCATGCCAGCTGCATAAGTGCAATTTTGATTTGGTTTTTGGTTTTGATACAATAACATCATATCGGCTGGCTTGCTTAAGTAAAATCTAAAACGCAACTGACTTGAGATCAAAAGTATACGAGTTCAAATCTTGGTCTGAGCATCGACTGGCTAGTCTTTGTATATCGTCTATATAATTTTAAAATCATACAATTTATTCACCATTATAACAAGTTAATTGGAAAACTCTATAATATTTATGCGAAGCACGAATATCACAATAATCAACTATTATGGACAATCGTTATCACAACTCCATCCTATACACTTAACAACAGTTTAGTCTTAAAAATCAAACAATTCGTGATAGTACCTTTACCTATACCTAAAATTTAGATTTGACGGTACCTCTAAATTAAATTTAAGTTGCTGTTAAACTAGTTAGATTAGGGGTGCTCAATACGTCGATCGTGATTTAGCAATCGATCGCAAAGGTAGTGTGGGTAGATCGCATGACACTAAAATAATAAAAAATAAAATTATACAGTTATGCATATATAAACATCTAATGCATGCGATTATGCAAGTATAGACATTTTAGTGTCATGTGAATTGTATTTGATGTTTGATGTAAAGACCTTTCTTTTTTTTTTTAGTCTTCACCTGTAATTTGGGAGAAAAAAAGAAATTGGACACAGATTGAAAAGACCTTTTTTTTTAGTCTTCAGTAGATTTTTCAGACGAAAATGTTTGAAATTTTGTCATCTCTGTAAAGTGCTAAAAGATCATAATTCGGAAAATTGTTGATAAAATTTGGGAAAAATTGTATTGCCCCCAAAATTTTTGGCTGGTAAAGCTATGTATGTTAAATTCTCTATGTCAGGGGTGGCCAACCTTTTGTTTCTCATGCACCAATTTTTTTAACTTCCAATTCAGATGTGCAACACAAACTTTACAGGAAAGGATTTAACAGGAATACAAGGTAAACTTTATTTGCTTTATTGACACTTAGAATTTGATTAATAATATTTATTAATTATTTCTTAAAGTACTAATAAAATATACGAACATAAAGGAATTTTAAAAATAATTTCACTTTCTGAAAAAATAAACATAACTAGGTTTTTTTTTTATCTCTGGGGTACAGTGCACCTCTTGTAATCGGGCCACTGTTGGTATATGTACCATAAGTTGGCCACCCGTGCTTTATGTTGAAAAATAAAAATATGCTTTGGATTTTTGTAGTAGCTAGATCATTTTAACTTGGTGATTTTTCAAGTAGCTCTCAAGCTAAAAAAATGAGCACCCCTGAGTTGGCTATATTGTATAAAAAAGACCATTGAATATATTGTAGAATTATCAAAAGAAATAAAACTCAATTGTGCAAAATTACTGTGAACTATTTTTATATTTTTACTCATTTATATTTTTACGCTTTTAATTTATACCTGTAATTCTGGATAATCTAAAACCCAAAACGGATGTTGATGGCATGTTAAATAATTTTCATCTCCTGTTGGAGTAGCAGCACCACAATCTATAGCACCCAACTTAACCACCCAACTCCAATCTGATAAAGCACAAAAGGTTGCTAATGTATTGGGAAAATGTTGGCATAATCAGTCAACCATAAAAAATGGTTTAAAAAAAATTTTTTTGCATCTAACTAATCAACTAAATTAATTATTTTTCACGTAACATAACATTTCATTTCATCTCTATTTTTATCTTCCAAACTCTCAGGATATTAAAATTATTTAAAAATTATTATCAATGGCTAAAAAATTTTTGTAAAAGTACAAAAAGATTAAGATTAAAATAAACATTTAAATAAATTTAATAAAAAGTAAAATTTGAGTTGAAGAACTAAAAAAGTTTAAATGCAATATTTTGGAAAAAAAATTCATTTTTGGAAATTGCCTCGAAACTCTTAAAAAATTTGACATGTAGTCAATTATGCAGCCAAGTAGGTAAGAACGCCATTTTAATAGCAGCTGTGATCAACATAAACTTAGTTCAACTCTTACTCTTGTCATTCTCTTGTGTTCCAAGGAAAAACAGTTTAAAGAGCTTTCATCAACTTAATAGACTTACAGGGTGTCAAGAAAGTTCCCGATCGATTTTTAAATTTAATGTAATTCAAAAACTTCAATGAATTATGAGAAGTTCTGTATGTCATTTTTCCACTTAATCCTCCTTTTCAATGTTTCAGATACACTTTTCAAATTTTTTTGGCTAAAATAATAATAAAATGAGTAAAAGAGCTGCAATCATTCAACTTCATCGTACGGGACATTCAAATTCTAAAATTATGAAGTTGCTAAAAGCACCAAAATCGACTGTTCACGATACAATCTTGCGCTTCCAAGAACTTGGAACCATGGAGGATCAGGATAGGAGTGGACGACCTCAATCCGCTCGCACTCCAGCAAAGATCAAGGCCCTCAGGGAGAGAATTTGGAGGAACCCCAAACGATCCTTGAGGAAAACGGCTAAAGACATGAATATCAGCCATGAGTCTGTCAGAACAATTGTTGAACAGGATCTCAAAATGTCCCTGTACAAAATCAGGACAAGACAACTCCTAACTGACCTCCAGAAGCGAAAAAGAAAGGAGAAGGCCAAAATTCTGCTGAACTGTCTGAAGGGAGGCACGGAGAAAGGCGAAATCGTTTTTTCAGACGAAAAACTCTTCTCGGTGGAGGCGAAGTTCAACACCCAGAATGACAGGATTCTCGGAAAGTCGCCCAAGGACCTCCCTGATCATCTTTGATTTGTTTCACGCCGACAGAAACCCTCGTCTGTGATGGTATGGGGTGCGATCTCCAAATCTTGGAAATCTCCCCTCATTTTTGTTAAAGAGGGGGTCAAAGTGAATACAGATTCGTATGTCAATGATATTTTAACCCCTGCCCTTGCATCGATGAAGGAAAAGTTCAAAAATAAGTCCTTCACCTTCCAACAAGACGGCGCGCCTTCTCACACATCAAAGAAGACGCAGAAGTGGTGCGAAGAGCACTTTCCTTCATTCTGGACCAAAGATTTGTGGCCACCATCTTCGCCCGATCTCAATCCTATGGATTTCTGTGTGTGGGGTATTCTGGAAAAAGAAGCCTGTTCTTCACCCCATAACAATCTGGAGGATCTTCGAGCTTCCCTGAAACGAGCATGGGAGAAAATTCCTCAAGATGCCCTTCATGCTGCTTGTCAGAATTTCCGACAGAGGCTCCAACGTGTTATTGATACAGATGGGGGTCATTTTGAATAAACCAGATTTTTTTATGTTCATGGAGCTTTGTTCTATCACCACAATAAACCTTTTGTTGATTTAACCTTCTGTCATTAGCCCTATATAATTTTGTTTAGGATCGGGAACTTTCTTGACACCCTGTATAGTGAGTGGCTCTAAATTTTCGTTAAATTTTTAAATAAAAACTAAATAAACAAATAAAACCTTTAACCAAAAGCTATATTTTGACACCTCCAAAAGTAGTTGAAGAAATTACTTGATAGTTACTCTAACTGTAAATGTCTTTGACATTACCCTTCAAATCAAGAGAACAAACATATGATATAATGATGATGATACGAGTAAATGCCAAACATAGACTAGGAAAAATAGTTTTTGCAACATTACTAAAGTAAAATCTGCTCTTAAGAAAAGCATAATAAAATTTAACAGAAGTTGTAGGGCATAAAAACCTTTAAGTAGTGTATATAAAAACGAGTCTTTTCAAGAAGTCATTGTAAACAGTTTTTTTGGTAAAACTAACCTGGAATCCCTCTTTCAACACCAGGGTAGAATAAAGAAACCAAGAGAAAAAGATTCTCTTAAGAAGTAATAGCAACTGCAGGGGTATCTAAGTTAGTTTCACAAACAAAAATCACTTATAATGATTCTTGAAAAGACCCATAAAAACTATAACACTTTCAATTTTCACATGATATAATAAAATAAGGGCAAAGCTATCAAAAAACAAAGTTTTTAATCAACATCATTAAAATAATAAATTAGATAAACATGGACAAATTTTAATAAAAAGACTTATTATTATAGAAAAAGATCATAATGTTAAAAAGTGTTTTTTTTAATTTTATACATTAAAAAGGTTTAGGAGTGTTTAAATTTTGAAAAAAATAATGGACAAATCACAAATGGAATGCAGAGTACTGTGAAAATGCTTCCAGGCTCCATGCTTTTGTGCCCCGGACCGGTGCCAGGCCTGTTGGGATGGGCTTACCTCAAGCAGCTTGGGTTAAGCTCAACTGCCTGTGGACTGGTGTAGGGTGATTCCATTCATCCATGCACAAATGGGGTCTTGCTCCTTCACTGAATTGCGAGTGTGGCACCTCTAAGCAAATTGCAGACCATGTACTAACAGCATGCCCTATACATTGGGCACCACATGGAGCATGAGGTCTGACAGTTTTAAATGACGACACTCAATGCTGGCTTAATAACACCACTGCATGCATCTGATTCAGGCAGTGCAGCATTCTGGGGTAGTAAAAGGATAAACCCTCGACCCCAGTCCTGCTTGTGTCTGACCTGGAGTGGATGCCCTTCAAACAATGACGACGATGATGACAAAATAAATATTGCTTTTACTACATACTAAAAACATAAAAACCATAAAAAGCAAGTCAATATGAACTAGTGCATCACATGACACAAAGAACTAAAATAATATCTGTGTATACAACAGATTACGAATAAAAACTTTTATGACATCTTCATAATGAATCTTAGTACAAGTAAATAAAAGCCAATAAAAATCAATAACTGAATAAGGAATTCAGTTCTGATTAGGGTTACCAACTTTCTGTTTCGCCATTCCGGGGCACCTTAATACAGAAGCGTCTAACTTTTTCAAGCCGAGGGCCAATTTGGCTCACCAAAAATATTGGCGGGCCAAACAAAAGAAACAGCTCGATTTTTGTCCAAAATCGTCGTGATCTCTAAAAAAAAAAAGGTCCTCACTTGAAATCAGCCTCTGACTCCCCAGCGTTCGTTCCAAAATCATAGCGATCTCTAAAAGAAAAAGATTCTCACTTGAAATCAGTCTCGGATTTTATTATTTTTCTCTGAAAACTAGCGATGTCGGAAAAACAAGAGAAAAAGGAGTTTTTACATAAAATCTGTCTTTGATTTCCAGCGGAATTTTTACCAAAATAGGCAGACAGAGCCCCAAAAAGTTCCCCCAAAATAATCCAAAGAGCTGCCAGTAAATTCCGGGACAAAAGTGACCCAGCCCGGGACACGGGCCGCCAGACGTCAATTCCTGGACTGTCCCGGCCATTCCGGGACGGTTGGTAGCCCTAGTTCTGATCCTATGCACGAGTGTAATTGTTATATAAAATAATGATTATTTGGTTTATAGTATAAAAATTAAAACCAACCAACTACTTTACTAAGCAAAACATTAAAAAATACCAAATATATATACATTAGTTTAATGAACAATTAAAAAGCTGTGAAAAATTACAACTTTTATCAAAGCATTTATAACATGTATCATACTGCTGGGTGACAAGCTCTAGTTCCTTATTTATAGCACATGAATGATCACCACTAAAAGGTTTTAAAAGCCAACAAAACTTACCATAATTCTAATAGTATAACAATTAAGTACAAAATTATGATTTAAGATGCAATTTGCCATAATTTTGTTTTTGTTCAAAATGTTACAGTAAAATGTAATAGTAACATTTCTTTTAGTTATTTCAGCCAGCAGTTTATTGTTTTAGAGCAAAAAACAAGCCTTTATAGTCTTATTCTACAATTAAACCTGCTATATCTCTGGCCAATGCTTTATACACTAGAACAAATTCTTTACAGTGCTGGCACCAATCAAGATAAAATTGCACTAGCCATAAATTTGAACTGCAAAAAATGATTCAAAAATTGATCTTCATTAAAAAATTTTTAGAAACCAAATAAATTATCAAAATTTATTTTAAGAAAAAATTAAAATAATATGATTAGGTAAAAGTGTAATGCGCTTATAATTATTGCCTTACAGCCAAATTGAATACCGAACTTAAGAAGAAAATTATATTATAAATTACAAAAACAAAAATTACACTGATACAGAAAAGAAAAAACACAGAAAA
This sequence comes from Diplosoma virens, assembly GCA_963680785.1. Taxonomy (NCBI): domain Eukaryota; kingdom Metazoa; phylum Chordata; class Ascidiacea; order Aplousobranchia; family Didemnidae; genus Diplosoma; species Diplosoma virens. The sequence goes on along the minus strand of OY796886.1, from coordinate 20,367,714 downwards.
TGATATATTGTGTTTTAATAATGCAAAATTATTAAATCAATACTATAAAATACAAATTATATCAAAAATCTGTAAAATATCATAGCGTAACAAGATTGTTTAGAAATGTTTTGTATTTCAATATTGAATAATACCGGTGACCTACCAATTGAACATTTTCTCAAAAATGTTATCCCCATTTAAAATTACAACTTTATCTGTATAATCATACAGGATAGAGTCGACAGCAAAGATAGAGAAAGTTATCACGAAAATCTGAAATATATTCATAGAAATTTTTTCAAATGAGCCAAATTTATATTTGGAGACGAGCCGAGATATCCACTGTTTATTGACCGATATAAAAAATAAATTTGCAGCGTCGTGTTATTCTAGCAACAAACATTTTTTAAGTTGCCATTTTTATTTTTTATTGATTTTTGCTGTAAATAAGAAAAAATAAAGTTTACTGGGTTTTTTAAAAATAAAGAACGAGTTTTCCGAAATAAAGAGCAAGTTTTCAAAAATAAAGAGCCAGTTTTACTTGTAACATATATTGCTTCAAATAATAAAAATAATGACTGAAGAACAACAAAGAAAAGAAATAGTTAGTGTAAATCTCGGAATATTTAATCAAGTAAAGCGGCTATATATAACAAAAACTAAACAAGAGCTGCTTGAAATTACAACTTCGAAATTACAAGCTGAAAAACTCAAATTTGCAATTTCACGCAGCTCTTGTTTACAGTAGTTTTTGTTAAATATAGCCGCTTTACTTGATTAAATATTCCGAGATTTACCCTAACTCTTTCCTTTCTTTGTTGTTCTTCGGTCAATATTTTTATTATTTGAAGTAATATATGTTACAAGTAAAACTGGCTCTTTATTTTTGAAAAACCCTGTAAGATAAATTCTATGTGATAACTTTTTTTTTGTGAAAATAAACGCTGGCTTCTGTTCGTGAAAGTCATAAATTCAATAAATTTTAGTTTTAGTTTATGACAGAGCTGTAAAAACTTGAACATTTCAAGTCCAAATCGATTAAATCTTGAGTTTTTTTTGGGCCAGAATCTACGTATAACTTCATATTTATTTATTTATTTAAAAATTTTTTTATCTCTCTGTATATCTTTTTGATTCCCAAAACAACTGTCGGAGGCGCTATACATAGAGCAATTGGAACGGTGCAGTGAGCATGCAGATTATAATGGCATTTGTTACATTTGTACAATGTATTGTTTGCATGTCCTTATAACATTTATTGTTGTTTACTGCTTCCTTTTTTGTCTGCTTTTAATGTGTTCGTGCTGTTGCCGGTGAGAAATAAAGTCATACATACATACATACATACATACATACATAGGGGAGATGTGGGACCAATGAAGCAAAAAGTAAGTTTGGGTCGCTGGAGGGATGGATTTTTATGCATACTCCTTCATACTTGTTTATTATACAGTTTACAATGGTACGTTTTATAGGTACTTCTTTTACACCTCTAACTTCTACACGAAGTACATGGTGATGATTTAAAATCATTACAAAAATTGCTTCATTGGTCCCTTAAGGCTGGGACCAATGAAGCATTGGTGTGGGATCTTTGAAGCAACTCACAAAAATCAAATTTTAGAGAAATTTATCTTTATATTTTGGCACAAAAGTAACTGATGACATGACAAACACAACCAAACAGTAAAAACCATAAAAAAGTGACTGTCAATAATATGCAAGTACGACTGTATAGAAAAAACGCTTGAGTATTTCTACAGTCAATAAAAAAATGAAAACTATTCAATTTAAATCAACTTTTTAAAAAATTCTACCACAAAAGCTGTGCATAAAATTAACACTTTGTTCATTTTGCAATATTATATTTTGTCAGATTATCTGAAAACTTGAAAATATTTGAAAGTCGAACAGTTTGAGCAACAGGTGAAGGATTAGATAAAACACAAGCAATACCATTGTATGACACAGAAGCAACATCATTGATTTCTGGAAAAATAAATCCATTTTTAACTTTATTGGACATTTTCATAAATTTCACTTCATAGTCATTGTCAGCATCTAGTCCAGTAACAACTTTGGCGATAAAATTTTTTGAAAAATTTGCACAAGAGTAAACTTTTGCAACCACAAAATTTCCAACTGAAACATTTAGAGGAGTGATGCCGACACTTTCTGCATCTTCAGACGAAGAAGATAAACTAATCAAATCATCATCACAATCATTTGATAACGACAGGTCTTCACTTTCTGAACTTACTTCAGCAATGTGTGGAAAACGTCGTAATTTTGCTTCCTCATCCGTTATAATGGAAGATTTCAATTGACGGGATTTTTGTTTAAAACGCTTTACAGAAACTTTTGGCTGGGGCATAATTGTACAAAGAGCTTTTTCATTAGCAAATATTAATGAGTGAGCTTCTGTAATTGTGTTCTCAGGATCCATGACCGCTTCTTCTTAATTAGGTGTGGGATTAGGAGCAATTGGAACGTCAGTAACTTCAGCAGGTAAAAACATATCATTAGTAAAAATATTAAGATTAAATGGAAATATTCCAGTTGATTTAAAAGCTGAAATGATATTTTCCATGCAAAAAGCTTTATTGAAAGCTGCCCCCGAAAGTTCTGCAACATCATAAATAGTTATCGATTGTCCTGGATGTGAAGTCATCCAAGCATCTGCAAATTTATTATAAAATCGCTTAAAAGGACCGAAGACACAAACATCCAGAGGTTGCATCCTATGGCTGCAATGCGGTGGAAACGTTAAAAATTGCCAATCCATTCTTTTTTGCAACATTTATGACTTCCAAACCAATGTGACTAGAATGATTATCTAAAATAAGTAAGCCCGGATTTTGCTTAGAAACAGCCATGTGACCAATGAAGTGTTTAAGCACCTCTGGAAAAACGTCACTATTCATCCACCCAGATGAACAACTTAATCCTAAACTTCCTGTTGGGGCTCCTTTTAACATGTGTGCTTTAAAGTGTACTCGTGAAAATACAAAAGCTGGTGGTAAAGCATTTCCAGTTGCATTTACACAAGCACACATGGTCACGTTTTCACCACGCTCACCAGAAGTTATCCTTCCAACTTGTTTTGTCCCAGCTTGAGCAAAAACCTGTCGCGGTTTTTGTACACACCTGTTTCATCTAGGTTAAACACCTGTTTCATCTAGGTTAAATATATTGTGAGGACAAATATTGTTTCCTCGAGTATAAACTTCTCGTAAATTGTGAAAAAACTTTTCCACATTTTGCCTATTAAATGCTGCTGCTCTGGCCAAGCTAGTTGGCTCAGGTTGCCGTAATGTGATGCCAGCTTTTCTTTTTCTAAATCCTTTGAGCCAATCTTCTCCAGCAGCTTCATCACGAATCCAATTTTGAGGAATTTTTATATTCTTATTTTTAGCAAACTTGTACGCTAATTGTTTGGTCTGCATTTTAGTTAATCCATGAAATAACTTCGACATCGTAATAATGTATTTAACAAGAGCTGGTTCTTCTTCATCAGAAAAAACCTGAAATATAAACATAGTTGTTGTCTATTTGGAGCATATGATTGCACAAACCAATTATCTTACTTGTTTTGTAACTATGGATAATTTATTCACTTTTGTTTGGTCTAAATTCTGCTGCTTTGCTTTAAGCACATATCGACGCAAAGTGACATTGTGAATATTGTGCATTCGACCGGCCTCACGAATGCCCATTCCTCTATTTAGTACATCTTTGACAGCTATATCAATTTGTGAAGACGTAAATTTACCTTTTAAATTTTTATTCTTTTTAAAAGTTGGCATTTTTGCTGAAAAACAAAAAATAAATATTATGAGGGACCTTTGAAGCAATGCTTCATTGGTCCCTTTAGTCAATGCTTCATTGGTCCCATTGTCAGCCATTTTTACTTCAAAGTTCCTAAAATAAAACTAACTGAGTTTCAAAAAGATACACTTTTCTAAAATGTATCTGTACATACGTTCACAACTACTGCCAAATCTGCACCGCTAAATACAACTCTTTCTTTGTATTCTTATACTTCGAAACACGGTAACATAAATTTAGTTTAAGCACTGAAAAAGACTAATTTGCAAATTACTTCAAAATACGTTGCGAGACAAAGCTTAGATTTGATAAAAAATGTTTTTATATTCACTTCGATTGAATAAATTTAAAATTAAAACAATTCTTTTTGCAAGGGAGAAAATACAGCCGTGCTTCATTGGTCCCTGTGCTTCATTGGTCCCACATCTCCCCTACATACATACATACATACATACATACATACAATTACTCGTATCTGCTTTTGGAAATCCCAAAGTATTGCTACCAGGTTGAAATTTTTTATTTGTTTTTTATACTTTTTTTATTTAGAGACATGACCGAAATTTAGAGCTGCTTGATAAACCGCCAAGCAAAAGAAAGTGCTGCGAAATGTCTTTCCCTAGGACACAACAAAATTGTACCAGTAGGTTTTAAACCGTAATCGTATTGATCACATTTACCATCGATCACGGCGCTTTTAATTACTCAACCTTATGCCGAAAACGCTGCCGCTTCAACATATTCACGTGCTTTTTTGGAATATTTAAAAAGAGTTTTTTAAAGTCTTCGCTCAATGAAAATTTGTTCTTTGGTCTTCACTTGATCTGAACGTGAAGTAAAAACACAAATTGAAGGTAATTTACAATCTGAAGTGTAAGTGGGTTATATTTTTGTGAGTAAAATCTGCAGATCAGCAAGTTAAAAAATTAATTTTTTGTTTTGAGTCATTATCATCTAGACTCAAGTTAAGTAAAAGCAAAGCTTTTCCAATAAGCCGTAGTAAATCAGGTGGTTAATTTTTTGATTATTTAATTTTTTCGTTGACTAATATACAAAAACTAAACTTAAATATATATATATATATATATATATATATATATATATAACTTTAGTTTTTATGTTGATACTATTCTATACATTACCAAAATTTAAAAAGAGTAGGCTATAAGTTCTATGTTTAACCAAAAATGATAAAGTTTTGAAAAAATCATGCTACACGTAGTCCTGAAGGGTAGTTCTAAACATGAGCGGACAGGCTTGTACTAATGTACTATATTAGCTGCTCCTATATCCTAGTATAAAGTAATAGGTTTATTTTTGAAAAATATGTTTTGGTAAAACCTTTAGCAATGCAACTCTCAGTGTTATTTTTCGGTTTTGCAAACTCAATAATGAATGGGGAATGGGCAAACTACACTTGCTGTAATTTGATAACGCTAGATGCAAAGCTATTTGAATAAAAAGTAAATAAAACAGCAATTTTGTTTTAATTTTATTCAGTGTTTAGTTGATTTTATCGGATGAAAAAAGTAAAATTGCTCTGTATTATTTCCTCTGCTCAGAAAGAAATTTAAAATTATTATTTATGGAGACATGAGTTACAGAAGCCACTTTATATTGTATTTACTATATACAATGTATATATACATACAATAAGCGTATACATACATTGTATATAGTATAGAACAGGGATGCCCAACCAGTCGATCGCGATCTACTGTTCGATCTTTAAATGCCTGGCAGTCGATCGCGGGTGATTTTTTGCATGTATATAAAGAGTTTGCGGAACTAGAAATTAAATAATTATGCATATGTACATTTTTTGTACTTTTAATCTGGCGGTTTTCCCCTTTATGAAAATCAATTTTACTTTCAAGTGTACCGTATTTAGCCTAAAGCAACAACAAAATTGTTGAATTAAAGTTTAGCTACCAAGTTGTAACTGGTAATCAGATATAATTAGATAATTTAAAAAAAAGATGTTTTTTGACCTGATTTAATTAAAGGCATAAAAAAACTGTTCATAATACTTAATTGTTATCATTGTTTTCGTATATGACGTACATTCAGAAAAATTTTTTCGAATAAGTTGTCTTCAGCTAATCTGCTAGTTTTTTAAAATTTGTTCGTTACTTCCAGCCATGTTTTTAGGCTTGGCAGGTGGTTCCTGATCTAGCCTTCATCCCGAAGAAGCCAGTCGGTATCTAACTGCCGAAACGTTGAATTGAAAGCCCAAAGTTTACATCTGCTGTGGTTATTTTACTTTTTATCAAAAGAACAGCATTTACTTTTTATTGTTAGCAACGTTTTTGGTAATAGCTATCTACAAGTGCAGTAAGTTTTTTACATAATTTCTTTTTTAAACTTGATACTTGATGCAATGACTGACGATTCTAATTACGCAACTCAAATCTAAAAAATTTTTACGTCAAAGTCTTTTTTAAAACGTTTTTTCTACTTTTAGATTAAAATATACCCCTAAATTTACAAATGATGAGTGCTAAGACATATTTGAAGCGAAAAAAACCTATTACTTCCACAAGGTATGGAAAGAAGATTATCTTTTTGTCATGTTCAATTCCAGATGTGTGTGCCTTATCTGCCGTGCCAGCATCTCGCTTCCTAAGAAGGGTAACCCTGAAAGGCATTTCACAATCATGCACAAAAAGTACACAAAGAATTTTCCTGTCCAAAGTGAATTAAGAAAAAAAAATTTGAGGAATTGAAATCACAACTAGCTACATAACAGTCTAACAAGAGGTACGGCGTCTAAGATAGCATCATATCGAGTTTGCCATGTTTTTGCCAAGTATAAGAAATCATTTTAAGATGGAGAAATGGTCAAGGAAGCATTTATAGAAGCTGCTGATTCACTGTTTGGAAATTTAAAAAAAAGGATAAAATCATGTCAGCAATTGAAGACCTTCAGTTTTCAAGAAGCACGGTGACAAGGCGATTTGAAGTAATGGAGGAGAAACTTGCAGCTCAGTTGGAGAGATATATTGATAGGTGTGAGTGTTTTTCACTTCAAGTTGATGAGTTAATAGACTCTGTGGATATTGCGCAATTGTGAGTTTTCATAACTCATTACAACTGATGGGGCACCCGCTATGGAGGGCAGTAGTAATGGATTTATTGCTCTCTGCAAACAGAAAAACTCTTTCAAATTTTATTCATTATCACTGCATCATCCATCAAGAGGCTTTATGTGGGAAAGTATTGAATATAAAAGAGACAATGGACATTGCCATGCAAATTGTTTTCTCAATTCATGCAAGGAGCCTGCATAGAAGACTTTTCCGCGCTCACTTAGAAGAGGCAGAGGCAGAACACACTGCTCCATATAGATGTGAGGTAGTTGAGTAGATGAAGATTTTTAGAAAAATTTAGGGAGTTGCTGGGTGAAATAAAAGAGTTTCTCAAGTAGGTTTAAAGGTACAGAATATGCACAGCTTGAAGATGAACAATGGCTCCTAGATTTAACTTTTCTCACTGACCTTACTGCACTGCTAAATGAACTGAATTTAAAGCTACAGGGAAAAGAGAAAAATATAGTTAACATGATCAGCTTGGTAAATACATTTAAACGTAAGCTACAACTGCTCTCAACCAAGCTGCATCGCTATGATCTGCACTACTTTAAGGACATGAATTCAGAACTTGTGCTTCAGAGAAAAACAACTGCACAGTTCAATAGTGCACGTTACATCAAGCAGGTGCAAAGCCTGTTATCAGAGTTTGACAAGTGTTTCATTGACTTTGCATTAGTCGAGCCTATTGACACTTACATGTGTTTATGTTTCCCATTTCCGACAGATATAAATGTGGAGGACATTGCCCCAAAAATTGGAGCACTCTTTCAGCTGGATATAACTGCAGTAAAAAATGAAATGCTCTCCCTTCAAAATGACATAGAGATGAAATCCAGGGCATCGACTGAAAGGGAGAAGATCTGGAAACTGCTGTTAGAAGAGAAGTACCCCAATATAAAAAGATGTGCTTTTTATATATTATCCTGTTTTGGATCAAACTTTTTTATTATCTTTATGTATTTTCTCACATAAAGATAATAAAATCCAGATACAGATCAGTTATGACAGTCGGCAGCATGGTCGAGTGGTTAAAGCACCGGACTGATGATCAACATGGTCTCGGTTCAAAACCCACTTGCGCCATTCTGTTGTGTTCTTGGGAAAAACACTTTACGGCATTTTCCCCTGCTTGGTGGTCTTGACAAGCAGTTCTAAATTACAGTAATATCTCTACTAAATTACAAGCGGACAGCAATATCTTGGTATCTCCGGAAGCAGGTCGGGGTAATTGCCTACCCTATGTATAGCGCCTCCGTCGCTTTCCTGCGAGTCAGGAGGATAAATATAGAGATTAAAATAAAATAAAATAAAAAAAAATCAACATCTTCTGGCTTGCTTGAGAATGCAATCACCAGCTACTGCGTTAGCTACGATGAACTTGCTACATCCTTCCAGTGCCAGGTGTCTCACTAATGTTAAAAATGAATGTACTTTCATGAAATAAATGTAATTAAAATATGATTTTGGTTCACTGCATTGTGCATGTTTTTTATTCACTGCATCATATACATGTAAATTGTATGTGTAACTGAGATATACCGATAGGCTCACTAGCATAAGCTCGGTTTGTTTTGTTTCAAACCTTCGAGAGATTGGTAGATCTCCAGAGACTGAAAAATGTAAAAGTAGATCCCATGTCAGAAAAGGTTGGGCAACCTTGGTATAGAACATAGAACTAACGTATACTGTTGGACTAAAGTACGGTAGATATTGTGGCGACCAATCAGCTGGCGCGCGCGAAAGACTCATGTGACGAGAGACGTCGGTGCGCAAGCATGCGTGAAAACGCTTTCTATGATTTTGTGCGCGCGGTCTTTGTTTGAGTTATTCATTATATTAAAAGTGCATTGTTAGAAACGGGTCATGTATCGCGAAGTCAGATAGTGTGTTTAGTAAGCAAACGCTACATTGGTGACCCCGGAAGTCGAATACGCCCAAAATTTTCTAATAGCAGAAAATAAGCTGAAATTACTGGATTAACTTTGTTAAACATTGATATGTCAGCAGACAGTGAAATTTTAACGCAGTTAACTGAAGCAGTCAGCAAGTTAACAAACAACGCCTTGTCAACGACTAAGATTCAAGCAGTAGCAGTTAAACTCCCAGAGTTTTGGACAGACGACCCAGAGATTTGGTTTCTTCGAGCCGAAGCACAATTTAGATCTAAATCTATAATTATTGATCAAACTAAATTTGACTACATAATTACAGCATTAGATAATCGGGCAGCCGCAGAAGTTAAAGCAGTTCTTCTAAACCCACCGGAGCAAGGAAAATATAATGCTTTAAAAACAGCTTTACTCAACGCGTTTGGTAAATCTCAACTACAAAAAGACGCTGAGCTTATTAATATTTCAGGGCTTGGGGACAAGAAGCCCTCCGCATTTCTACGCTATCTCGAGTCCCTCAACAATGACGCCAACACCCTTCGGCGAGCATTTTTTTTAGCACAACTTCCTTCACAGGTTCGTGCGATTCTAGCGGCCCAAAAATTTCCAAATCTACAGGAATTAGCTTTATCTGCAGACCGTATTATCGAAGCAAACGAGTTACTCCCTATCAACTCGGTATCGGCGTTAAGCCCCAGACATCCTAAGAACTTACAACCAAAACACAAACCCAAACCTAATCCCTCTACTCATCACATTATCTGCTACTACCATAAAAAATTCGGCCCTAACGCACGTACCTGCAGACCCGGCTGCCCCTTTGCGAGCTTACTCCCAGTGACAACGTCATCGTCAATCACCGTGCAGGAAAACGGGCAAGCCGGCCGCCAATGACCGCGGCGGTCGGCTTAATTAAAACTAACCTTGTCAGTGTGGGATCGCGCCACAAGGACATCTTTCCTAGTAGATACCGGCGCTGACGTTTGCGTTTTCCCTGCTTCCCCAAACGACAAGCGCAAACGTACCCCTACAGAAAACCTCACAGCGGCCAACGGTTCCGAAATCAACACATGGGGACAACGTGTTATTACTTTTATTCTCGGACAAGGAAAGCGGTATCGTCAGAAATTTTACTTAGCCGACGTCGCTCGCCCTATACTAGGCGCCAATTTTTTTACGGCCAATAACATTGCCATCGATTTACGCGGACGCCGACTTGTCGATTTAAATCACGGCCATATTTTCGCTGCACATACAGAGCGCACACCGAACAGTCACTGCGGTTTAGTTTTGGGCGCACCTAGCCGCTTTAATCAACTATTGCTACAATTTCCACAAATTTTAGCCCCCAGTCTACAAAACCAGGTGAGTAAACACGGTGTAGAACACCATATTGTCACCAGCGGCCCACCAGTTCATTCACGACCCGGCGTTTAACTGCCCCAAAACTAGCTCTAGCCCAAGCCGAATTCCAACAATTAGAGCGGGCAGGCATAATTCGCCGTTCCAATTCACCTTGGTCCACCCCCCTACACATGGTGCCTAAACCCTCTGGGGGATGGAGACCGTGCGGCGATTATCGCCGCCTTAACCAAATTACCACCGACGATCGTTATCCACTACCCCATATTCACGATTTCAACACGCGACTGGCTGGAGCAAAGATTTTTTCCAAAATAGACCTCATTCGTGGTTATCACCAAATTCCTATGGCCGAAGATTCAATTGCCAAGACCGCAATCGCCACCAGTTTTGGCCTCTGGGAATTTCTTCGGATGCCTTTCGGGTTAAAAAACGCAGCACAAACCTTTCAACGACTCATGGACAGCATTTTCCAACACTTAGATTTTGTTTTCGTCTACCTAGATGACATTTTGGTTGCTAGTAAATCACCAGGGGAACACTACAATCACCTTAGACAGATTTTTACACTGTTGTCCTCAAACGGATTAATAATTCAAAAATCCAAATGTATTTTTGGCGTCCAAGAACTCGAATATTTAGGACATCTTATCACAGTCGAAGGTGTTAGACCTCTCCCGAGCCGCATTGAGGTTATCCGCAATTTTCCCACGCCAGATTCTCGTTCTTCTCTTTAACGTTTCTTGGGCATGATAAATTTCTACCACCGTTTCCTCCCCACAATCGCCTCGCAGCTTGCGCCTCTGCATGCCGCATCGTCTGGCCGAGGCAAAGAACTTACGTGGACTACAGAATGTCAGAAGGCCTTCGAAAACGCCAAGGCAGCGCTGGCACATGCTACTTTACTACACCATCCTAAGGCAAACGCACCAACCAGCATAACTGTAGATGCATCTGACTTGGCCATTGGAGCTCAACTTGACCAATTGCACAATGGTTACTGGGTACCCATCGCTTTCTTTTCCCGAAAATTGTCTGCAGAAAAGAAATACAGTACCTTTGACAGAGAACTACTGGCAGCGTACCAGGCTGTACGCCACTTTCGGCATTTCGTAGAAGGCAGGCCCTTTACCTTGTACACCGACCACAAGCCATTAACATTCGCATTGTCCAACAATGCTGACCGCTCGCCCCGTCAATCCCGCCACCTGTCGTTTATAGCCGAGTTCACCTCCGACATACGACATGTGAAAGGAAAATTTAACGTGGTAGCCGATACACTCTCAAGAATCAACACTATCACAGAGCCTCCCATTGACTTTCGACAACTAGCAAACGACCAAGCAGTTTCACAAGAAATTGCAGCGTATCGAACCTCAATAACCAACCTTTTGCTTCAAGATATACCCTTCGGCGACGTCTCCCTCCTTTGCGACATGTCACTTGGAAAACCTCGTCCTGTGCTTCCAAAGGAATGGACCTACAGAGTTTTCCAAGCTATACACTCTTTAGCTCACGCCGGACCACGCCCCACTCAACGGGCAATTGCAGACCGCTATGTATGGCACGGCCTTAAACGAGACATTCGCAGATGGTGCCGAGAATGCCAGAGTTGCCAAGCAGCCAAAGTGCATCGCCACATCAGAGCCCCACTCTCTCATAGGTCTCAACCAACAGGGCGCTTTCACAGCATCCACGTAGATTTAGTCGGGCCACTTCCTCCGAGCGAAGGAATGACATACCTCTTCACCATTATCGACCGATTTACCCGATGGCCCGAGGCCATTCCCCTCCCCGACGCAAAAACACTTACCTGCACAAATGTTCTCATACGAGGATGGATCTCCCGGTTTGGAGTACCGGCAGATATCACATCAGACCGAGGTCCACAATTTACTTCATCTTTATGGTCAAATTTAAATAAAATGTTAGGCATTAAACAACAACACACCACAGCTTACCATCCACAAGCTAATGGCATGGTAGAACGCTTGCATCGACAACTCAAAGATTCCCTCAAAGCCCGCACTACATCTCCACATTGGATGGAACACCTACCTTTCACACTCCTTGGTTTACGAACAACTTGGCGTGAAGAACCGGGATGTTCTCCCGCCGAATTAGTGTACGGATCTACTCTACGCATCCCAGGCGAATTCATTGACCCCACCCCACCCCTTTCTCTACAACCTTCAACCACATTTCTTCGCGACCTGCAAAAATCGATGCATGAAACCCTTCCACCACCCCCGACACACCACTCATCTCTTACATCCTATTACCCACCCTCTCTTGGCAATACAGGTTTCGTTTACGTACGAATCGATAAACACAAGACACCCCTGCAACGACCTTATGAAGGACCATACAGAATTATCTCCACATCTGAGAAATTTTTCACCCTCGACGTAAATGGACGAACAGAAAACATTTCAATTGACCGTCTCAAAACAGCATACCTTGCCACAGGAAGATATCCACCACAACTCAACAACCAAGAAGAAGACATTTCGACGCCTTCCTCTTCGTCGCCGCTCCCTAATAAATCTCCAGGCATCACAACTACACGCAGTGGACGATCAGTTCGACGACCGCCACATATTGTCAAAGACTATATCGCTGGTATACAAGAGTCGTACAACAACGCTGGGGGGGAGCTATGTGGCGACCAATCAGCTGGAGCGCGCGAAAGACTCATGTGACGAGAGACGTCGGTGCGCAAGCATGCGTGAAAACGCTTTCTATGATTTTGTACGCGCGGTCTTTGTTTGAGTTATTCATTATTAAAAGTGCATTGTTAGAAACGGGTCATGTATCGCGAAGTCAGATAGTGTGTTTAGTAAGCAAACGCTACAATATACAGTATATAGAATTTGATTCTTTAGATCTCAAAAAAATTGCATTTTTTAATGTACTCAACCAGTATCGTAACAAAATGCCCAAGTTCTAAACAAATCTCGGGACATGAGGTGGTTAACATTTTTTTATTTAAAATTAGTCTGTTTTCGTGAGTCTACCGAGTGATTGCTGTGTAATTCTTTCCCGCAGAATCTTGTCCTTGAAGCAATCGAATGCATGACATTTTCTGATAAATTTAATTGAAAATTACAATAATACTGTAATGTTTGTTATTGCCATTGTAAATGAGTAATTTGATGACGCATGGTTTGAATGCGTGCCGGTAATATTGCTTTACATCATTTTGTTAAAGACAATACTGTTTTGGTGGCGGTCTCTCTTAATTGGTCTCAATTCGTGATAGGATTGAGGGGTTAGCACCGGTTTGCGCGAAACCGCTCGTGGAATGTCACGACGTTTAGCGAGCTCATTCTTAACATAATCTCTGTACCACTCAGGAACCTGCTGTTAGTGAGCTTTACACGAAAGAGAACCTCTTCTTGAAATTTTAAATTTTATCACTGCTCTTAATCCTTTGGAATTGATTACAAACACTCCTGTCATTTCTTTTCGACATCAAACACAGAAATCGACACAATCGATAATTTAATAACTGATACTGTACTTCGATTAAACTACAAGCAAAATTCAAAACCAATTGAGATAATGACTACGATAAGAGATAACTTTTTCCGTCTGTACAATGAACACAACGAAAGATTTGTACGCCTTCAGCGAGCACGAAGACAAAACACCACAAACACGTGCTCCCGCTACATACAGCCCCCTCATGCACGAAGTTTTGAATAGAATTAAGAACGGATTTTTTCAGCGTTGATTTTGCGCAACCGCGTGCATATCAAAACGCTCAGCAAGTTTAGGGTCGTAAAATGGCGACGGAATGCGCGGCGAATCTGGGTTAATAGGCGACGGAGTACAGACGAGTGCGTTCTCATCGACATGGAAATGGCAGACTTGAAACTATTGCAGTAATCACGTGACCTAAACGGTGACTTTTCCGCATCAAAAATGAATTTATGTACGCGAATGAGGTCCCACAGAAAAAAAGTGTACAGCTTAATCAGCTCAGGATAAAACTATTGTATTTGCAGCAATTTAATTTCCTTATTATTCGACATAGGGATATATTGAGCGAAAACTTGACTAAGCTGAAACATCAACAATAATTCAAACCCGCTATAATTACACAAGCAGCGCACGAGTGAAATGAGCGAAAACTAAGCAAACAATTGCAAACAACTATGATTAAAGATTTTCACCGGAAAATCTCAATCGGTCGCTTCGTCGCAGTCATGTTAGCCGAGACGACAACAATTAAAGCGTTTGAAAAAATTCGCAAGTGTCTTTTAATACTGAATGAGAGATAATACAAACGACGGATAGAATGAAAGCGGCAAACATATGATCACGCCTTAATTACGAAGAGTTTGCCGCCGACACGCAGATGAAACCGACACTGAGTCGACATTGTTTGATACGATAAGTCGAAAGAAGCGCTTGACTATAATCAAAACATGAAGTAGCAGGTGCTAAATCACGAGCGATATCGGTTAGAATACGCGACATGCAGTTGAATTGCAAAACGCTTTCAAAATTTTAAAGAGCCAATGTTTTCTAATTGGATCGACCCAATAACAAATCGGTTTTACAAAGTTACAGTAACAAATGTTAAATTAATTCGATTTTCATTTACTACGCGACGCTAGAATTGTAAACACATAGAAACTAGGTCAGCACGAATCCATGGTTGCATCGTTCGGCTTTGAACAGCGTCACTAATCAGACGCAAGTTTGACACGTCATCGGTTTTGAGATTTACGTTGGTCGTTGAGGAATGAGTGGTTTCTGGCCGGGGACTGGCCGCCTGAGGTCAAACAGCGACGTTAGCGATCGAGATTTTAAAAATTTGTGTTTGATCCGATTAAAAGCAAGAAAGATGAAATCGACTTTTATTTGCAAGTGATTCTTCTGGAAATAAATCAAAAGGGGAAATGTGTCGTACTAAACTCACGATTAACCTGAATTTTTCGTAAAAATTTTTCTAAAATAAGTTATACGCTGTAAGCTTAAGTCATAAATCAAAAGGGGAAATGTGTCGTACTAAACTCACGATTAACCTGAATTTTTCGTAAAAATTTTTCTAAGTTATACGTTGTAAGCTTCATTAGAAAAAAATTACTCGAAGCACAAGAAAAAGTTCTCAAGTGTTTTCACACCGCATTTCAGCGATTAAACTACGAGCGTTGGCGGACTTATTCTTTGTTTGTTTCATTGATTTTTTTGCTTTTCTTTGTGCTTTAGCGCGGAAAGTAAAAAAATCAACAAACAAATACTCCCGCCAACGCTAACAGCGTCCCAGTTGAGTATGCCTGGTATATAGGGTGCCAGTTGAGTATTCGTGGTATAGAGTGTCCCAGTTGAGTATCCCTAGTATAGAGTTTCCCAGTTGAGTATCCCTGGTATAGAGTATCCGACCAAAAACTTATCCTTTATAACTTTCAATAGAATGTAAACGGCATAGATAAAAAAAAGTCCTAAGACGGGTAAAAACGATGAATCCCTTGCACAGTGAATAATTCCTGTATTTCTGCCGTACCATAAGATATTGATTGAAAAATTTCCACAGAAAACATACGAACTTAACAACGAACCTTGGAATCGATGGGGGGTGCCTTGATCCTGGCCTGTTTGGAATCGGGGGAGCGGCGTTCGTGGGCACTAACGGTGTTTGGTAGGACGGTGGCTGGTTCGGTGGCGGCCCAGGAGCAGGCCTGGCAGTCGTGGGCCGCGCTGGTGGGACTCGTCTGGGACTAGAACTTCTTGGCCTAAACCCAAAAACAAATTACTTTCTTTTATTGAGAATTTAATTATTCGTCTACACTTCACTACTTCAAAAAGTTTATTTTAAAACTCAACAAAAATTAGCTGGTTATAAAAACACGCAAATGTGTTAAGACGTTTTTTTCTGAGTAATAATAACGCCAAAAATAAAGTTTTAAAGGAATTAAGACAAAAAACAGGTCAGTTTCCAAAATTAGCAGCAATCTCTACCATTTTGAACAGGCCGGCACAATTGAAAACAGAACAAGAAAAAAACAGATAATTCCATTCCTCGCTTGCCTCAATGTTAGTCTGACGGCAAAGTTTTTCTATAAATTATTTCTGGTCTTCGAAAGTGAAACAAAAGCTAAAAAAGTTATTACCGCAAATCATGAGCCAAAATGGACCTTTTTTGTGTTACTCTTCAATCGATTTCTACGGGACTTAACTATTCCATTAATTACCAAAGTATATCGAAGAATTTCAAATCTAATTGGGCATCTTCTAGCAGGCTTCATTACAAGGTCTAGCAGGCCGTATGTCGAACAAACCCGATCTAAAACCTTGTTTTTTAAATAGTATTAATGACGTAAATCGATGATTACCGGTTGCTATCGGAATAAACAAAATAAAAACAAATCGCAAATTTATAGAACTGTAATAAATATGAAAAATTTAAAACCCAAGCCCAAATAACTTTATATTTGAGCAGCTATGTAACGTTAGCAGCCCTAACATACTACAAAAAAAAGAATCCCTTTTTATAGGACTACAAATACAAAAAATTTGCTAAAGAGATGATAAATCACCGAAATTTAAAAAAACGTAGACTTATTAACTTTTAAGATTCTGTAACCGGTGAACAACAGCGGATCAAGAAAACTATAACTGTAAACGACGACGAAGAAAACTATTTCATATCAAGCATTTCTTCGAATAAGTCAAGCTGGCACGTGACGCAGTTTGTATTAAACAAAACAAAACGTGTTGCTGAAAAAAGCAGCCAAAGTCTCTATTCTAAATTACTTTCAGCGATTTTAACATGCAAAGGTTGATAATTCGATTGTACAACAAATCAACTTGCGCTAATGCTAAATGAAAAATCTACGAAATGGTTAGTCGATTTTCAACAAAGTCATTAAGTAGTATTTCGGTTTCTCCAAAAACCTTGCTCTTGATAGGGTTGCGAAACTATAAGAAAAATATGAAAAATAATTTGATTGATGTCGCAGTGGCGTTTGCTACCACTGTAACAAAAACAGCACGTGGTCAAGTGATCGAAAGTTGACTTAGTAGCTAACATGCTGAATAAAAAATCAACTAAAAATTTCTGTTGAAAACAAAACAAAGCAAGCAAAACCATTTCGAAGATGAACGGGAATTTTCGTCTTTTTTAATCCACGTATTAAAGCCACGAGGCGACGATCTGTGTTTCAATGGATGGGACCTGGAGAGGCAGCGGAGAAAATTAACAATTGTTTTAATGGGGGACGCTTGATTGGAAAAAGTTAGGGTGGAAAAGATTCGAGACAGAAGCATCGATCAGCGATATACCGCCATCTAACGAAAAACTGTGGGATCATACGTAGACAGCAGATGAATCTCATTGATATGAACGAAGCATACAAAAGTTGTGGCAACTTACGTAAAAAAGCTCGCTACGTCGTTCGATGGCGAATTGCAGTCAAATGATTCAAAACATCAAAGATGTGAAGCTTAAACTGAATGTTCAGTTGACTTTAAGAAAAAGTTTTTTTGTTATTTTAACAATGAAAATAAGTTCAAGTTGGATTAGGTTGAATGGAACAGTTTGCTTTAGTGTTAAATGCTTAAAGTTAAAGTAAACTCTTAAATTGCTGGTTTGTAAAGCAGGATATATCACAAGATCGTAAAAAAACTCGCCAGTAATTTTCGAAGGCGAGACATGAATTACCAGCAAAGATGAGAATTAAACGATCGAACAGTTACGAAAGTATTGTTTCAGGACGCATAATGATCTTCCACCTTCTCATACAAACTTTCTAAATTGAATCCAGCAAATGAATTTAAATGTATAATGAGATTGAGAGATAAAGGAACTGATTGAACGCAATTAAACGTCCGACATTCTCTTGTTTATTAAAGGTTGATATTAAATAAAATTGGGCGAATAACAACAAAGTTTTCACTTGCGCGACAAAGACCGAGCGACATGACGATTTGATCGTTACTGATTTATTTTGTTTTGAGAAGTAAAAATTTTTTTTGTAAAATGCAGAAAACCTCAGTCAACAAGATGGTGAAAATATTTTTATCGATTCCTTCTTGCAGCTATGAACATATTTAAATGTCGGCAGATAAAAACTTGTCCAAACTCTTGGACAAGGAAATATAGAGAAAAGACAACAAATTCAAGTGCAATTAAAAACCATCTTTTCTGATTGAATTAGAGCAAGGCTAAAAGCAAGTTAGCGATTAGATGCAAAGCGCATGCAAGAGTAGCCGCTACAAAGAGCTCTCAATGAAACCGAGTTAGCAGCCAATCAAGAGCAAGAAATGGTTAAGCTCCACCTCGCTTTCTCAGCATTCGCGCCATTCCATCTTTTCGTATTATGACGTTGCCCGGGAGGCGCTTTCAGATGATTGGAAGACGCTTTGTAGCAGTCCAACTGGTTTTCAAAGCTTGACGAAACATTTACGCGACTAACACGTAAAGAAACGCTAATTACAGACGTTTACACCGAGCATACTCGCGTCTTACTGCAAATTATCGAAAAAACATCGCAAACAATAAGTCAAAACCGTGCTAAGGCCAAGTGAAATTATTGAATTGATAAGTTCAAAATAAGTAATTCTCAAGCTTTCTTTAAAATTGTAGCAAATCGGCGATTTTAAATCAACTTTGCGACATGTTTTAATGCTTTTTAAGATCTACATGCAGATTTTTCTACTAATAACAAAACGACTAATAGATTTTGCTCTTTATTCTGACAAGAATGTTTTGCTTTCAGCAGTGAGAGTAAAGCATCAGGGTCTCGCACAAAACAAGTAGTTCCTTATTTATTCTTCAAAGTCGGAGGCTGAATATAACAGAAACGGAATTGGTAGTCCATTGAAAACGTACTTCGCATTTGTTAAGGGTAGAACTAATCAGACAATGTCAGCAAAAGCTAGCCGGTAAGAATGCCTAGCAATTGGCAGTTGGTTAAAACTGGAAACAATCGATAAGAAACGCGTTCAAAGTGCGTCGGCATTTGGCATTATCTCGTTGCAAAAACCAAAAACAATAAAAAAATGTTTCTGATTCTAATGAAAACGATTTTAGATCTTGTCAAATTGAGTAGAAAAACCTCGATCATGTCAGAGGCTGTGAATTGAACCAGAGCGAATCAGAGGCATTGCATTAAAAATTGTGAAGAAACTTTTAGAAAATACTTAAGAACTTTTTTATTAATTTTACTCACTGAGGTCGGTTTATCGACATCTGGTTTCCGGATGAAAATCCGTTAGAAACGGAAGATTGCGAAGAGTCCTCATGGATCCACGAGTTATCAACAGGAGGAGGAAGAGAAGTCTGTACAGTCTGTTGACCACAAAAAGCAAAGTTTTTAAATAAGAAGACTCAGAGACAAAGTCAAGCCGCACTCGCCTTCATATTGATATCACCCATCACTTTGAGAGCCTCTTTCAGACTGTGGTACATGTTGAGAAGAGTTTCTCGCTTCTCCACTTCCTCTTGCGACTCCTCCATGAGGTTGGGCTGAAAAATTAAGTTGTTTAATAAAGGGAGTTTGCAAATAACTTCTAAGTGGCAGCACCGCTACTAAAGTCAAGCGGTCAAAGGGGCAGCTCTGTGTGCGGCAGAACACCGGTTCAAACGCAAACCAGTACATTACAAAAACAATACGTCATGTTGCTATGGTTACTTAATCAAAAAGAGCAGAAAACGGCCAGCACTGCAACAGCAAGCAAAGATGAAATTTTTCATTTTTATTACAACGTAAATAATGTGACGTCATTTACAGCACGAGCGGTTGCGGTCTGTTTGAATGCGCTTAAAAAATATGATTCAGTTTCTCATCAAATCGCTGAATTTCAATCTGGGTTCTTTAAAGTGTTTTTATTCGCTTAAAAACCGTCGAGTTTGTCAAAATTTTTAGGTTTAAAAAATTACAAAATTATTACCCCATTGCCCGAAGCGTAGAGGTGTGCAAGCACTTCAGTGTTGGTAAAGTCTTTTATCTGCAAAAAAAAAAAACAAACACAATTGAATCTTAAATTTAATTTCGAGTACTTAAAAAAAATCTATTGCAAAGTTGATCACAACTTTATAGCATCTTCTCACTATAATTTGCATTGTCTTTGTTGAATTGATACAAGCCGCAACACTTACAATGTCCGAAGAAACTTTTAATTTTAAAAAGCGAAATTGGAAGTGAAACTCGGTCGGAGCGAGCTGTCGCGGCAGCGAATCGCTTAAGCAACAAAAAAATTCTTCCAGAAACGAACCTCCCGGATCATGATGCACATGATGATCTTCGGGATGAGGTCTCGGATCGTCTTGTGCACAATCGCCATGTAGCTGTCCACCAGGTTGCGGATCGTCTCCACTTGTCTCTCGAGTTGCGGATCAAGCGAGGATGACGAGTCTCCCTGGTCGCCGCTCTGCATAGCACGAGGCGCGATTAAGCGAGTAATGACGTGCGTCCGTGTCGTTCACACATCACGATAAGGATTTTTAAGTCAAAACGATTGCTTCATGGCGAAAGCAAAAAAGTCGAGCATCGATAGCATTTGCTGAATATAGTTTAGGAAGCTGAAAATTTCATTTTCAACCAATCATAATCGAATGAATTCTCCCGTGTGTTACAGTCGAACCTACTAAGCAACAAAAACTGCAGCATCTCGTAAAAACCAAATACCCCAGTTTCTTTCAACTTTACAAAGTATTGTGAAGTACGAGACATTCATGAAACGTACAAGTTAATTCAGGAACCAAATAAATTCGTTAATACTGGAAGTTTTTTCGGATAAAATAATTGATTTGAATAGACTAAAATCAAATTTGTAGCATTTTTATGTATGCATCTTTGTCACAAGATAATACGGATGCTCTTACGTGTAGTTATGAGATAGCCTCACAATATTAATGTCAAGTTGTCAATCTTTGAAACTTTTTGCGAGAAATCGCTATCGAGCGCAAGAGAGCACAGTTATGTTAAAACGTTTTATTAAATCCGAGAATCAAAGCACTTGAACAACATGTTTGAACGCAACTTTGGACCATAGTAAAACAATCTCACTGAGTAAGACTGCCCTAACTCGATTCCACGTTGTGAAAGTATGGAGAGACTAAGTTTTGCTTTCGGCATTCTTTCCCGCGGCGACCTTTTCAAAGCTAAAAGCTACAAGAGCTTTGTACACTTGGGGCGTAAGATATAAAAGCATGTTTCAGATGTTGCGGCGTAATTCGTACTTGATGCAAATCGACAAGTAATTATTGAATTAGATGATTCAAATTAACAAGAAATTATTGTTGCAAGTTTACCTATGTAAATAAGTAATGCAAAAATCACAAGAGTAAGATATCTATTTACCTTTTTGTTGCTCTAGGTTAGACCGAAATCCGAATTCGAACAAACGGCAAAAACATGCAAAAAACAAGGATTGAGAGCAAGCGAAAGTTGCCTTTTGTCAAATTAACCATGAAACAAATCAACTTTCTACTGCTAAGCGGTGCCTGTAGAAAATGTAACCACGAGCATGCACGCTAAGTAACTTCAACTGAGCCGGTAATTAATTAGCTAAAGAATTGTCATTAACACCGTATCATCTATTAATCTTCTAAACTTGCATGGCAGGGTTCGTGCGAGCATCGAGCGATTAGCGCGACATAATTTACGAAGCGCTAGTATACGAATTTCTTTCGTTTGAAAACTTTTTTGCTCTTTTATTTATTAGGAAATGATACAATTGCAAAGAGGAAATAGCCGGACAACAGAACGGCGAGAGTGGGAGTCGAGCCCAGACAACGTCGATCGCGTTCGCGGTCAACACAGCGCTCCTTTTACTCGACCACCCTGCTGATTCTTCCCGAGAAAAAGCTTCTATTGAGAGTTAAAAACAATCAAGGTTATCAACAACGACGTGGTATTTTCTAAACCAAATGAAAGAAATTAATCTCTAGCGTGCAAATTTGGATCACAGAAACACCATTAAAATTTATCAGGCATGTGCTATTTCAGCAATGAATAAACAGTTCAATCGAAAAAACATGAAAATAAAATTCAATTAAGCATTGAGATAATTTGTTGAAACAACTACTGCAAGCTGTTATGAAAATCAACTTAACAAAAGTCTAATTTCGCAACTGCTTTCAACAACAACTTGTAAATGAAAGAAAAAAAAACGTAGCATATAGGATCGCGTAGATATACCTCAGTCTCCGATGTTCGCTCCGGATAAACTCCGGCTCGAAGAAACGAGGCTTTCCAGCTGTCGATCTCCTCCAGAGTCTCAGCTGAAAGCTCCAATTGTCTGCGTTGAAAACGAAAACGTCATAAATTATTGTTTATTGCTTTAAGTTAAGAATGAGGAAACATTTTTTGAGATTGCGTAAAGTAAAAGATTTTTTTTCCCAAAGCTGACACTCTTCAGGGTAAATCGTCAGAATGAAGCAGAATTGAAACCAAACTGAGTTATAAAGGGGAAAGCAGAGTTCTCATTGGCTGAAAGAAGTTAGCCAATGAGAGAAAAGATTAAGAAATTTTCAAAGAGTAGACGAATTCTTTTTGCTTACACAGAAGGGGCTTGAGAGATTTAATGAAAGTTGCTTCAAGAACAGGAAGGTGAAAGAGCGACCTCGAGCAAGAATAGAAAATTTTTCGTTGCTGTAGTGAAGAGCGCATTGGGCGTTGTCAAGAAGATGTTGACCAATGGAGGTTTTGTGAAATTATTGTGGGCGTGTGTTGGCCTTGCAAGAGCGGGAAAGACTTTGACGGTTGGCCGAGGCAGGAGGATTGGCGATGGATCTAGGAACGTGTTGTTTAATTCGCTCTTCTAGGCGTTGAGACGTGCGACCAACGTACCGACTATCGCAGTGGCACACAAACTGGTAAATAACATTGCTGTGATGATGGGAAGGTAACTTTGTGTAAGCAAAAAGAATTCGTCTACTCTTCGAAAATTTCTTAATCTTTTCTCTCATTGGCTAACTTCTTTCAGCCAACGAGAACTCTGCTTTCCCCTTTATAACTCAGTTCGGTTTCAATCCTGCTTCATTCTGACGATTTCCCCTGAAGAGTGTCAGATAAAAAGCTTTGGGAAGAAAAAAATCTTTTACTTCACGCAATCTTCAAATTCTGTACCACCAAACGTTTATTGAAACATTTTTTCGAACCAGAACTAATTTAGAAAATGGGGCTACACTAGGTCTTTAGTCACAGCGACGACTATAAAAAAGTCTTTGCGTCATATAAATGATCTGAACCACCTCTTTTTGCTTTTATTTTCACAATTCCAACATCATCAAACATGATGATGAACAAGGTCACACAGAAAGTGGCCAAAAGACTGCATGCGGCCGCCGGCAGTAGTTTGCCTTTGCGGCTTAATATGCAGCAATAACATCTGCTACGTCAACCAAACGCCGAATTTAAGGGTGCGAATATCCTAAAAACCTATATTAATAAGTGGTGTATGGTAATTTTGCTTTCACAGGCATATTCAATAACTTTACCCCCACATGCTATACATTTTTGAAAAGGTTATAAAAATTTGAAAATAAAAATAGTCTTTGTTTTTAAATATTGATAATATGTTTGTGGAAAAAAAAAATCAATCTCAAATAGAGAAAAAATTAAAAAAATTTTTTTGGTGTATTACCAAATGACTCTACATCAATACAAAACGGCATATGCACTTGAAATTTGGTTTGGTAACAAAGCAACTCTATATTTCAACAGCTATCAGCGAATTTTGATTTTAACAAAAATTTTCTTGGAAAAATTTTTTTTTAAATATGCAGAAAACCATTAGCAAAAATTTTGCTTATAAATCCCAAAATATAAAAAAAATTTTAAAAGCTTTTATAGGTTGATTAAGCACATAATGAAAATCATTGATACCAAATTTTAGACAATTTGGATGAGAAATAAATTAGAAGAGTTAATTTTTGTGTCTAAAAACTTCTTTTTAAGTAAATCAGCTTTAAAAAACAAGTTATGTTTCTGACTAAACACTAGACTAAAGTCGCACAAGTATTATCACTTACAAGTATTACAAGTGTTAAGGTTTGATACTGCCACTGAAAAGCATTCAAATTATTTAAAACTTTGCAAGGGATTCGTAGTTTTAGATGTTGTTGACCCTTCCTTATAATAGACCTATAGCAGAATTTTTTTACTGCAAAATTAAAAAGAGGTGGCTTTCAAAAAATGCAATGTTATATTGAAAAGACTTAAAATTGGATTAAAACTTGGATATATTTAAAATGCTTTTATAAAATTTCGTATATTTTTATTTGAAAAAAAAATTTTTTTGTCAAAAATAATTTTTTTAGAATATTTGCAACCCTTAACAAAACATTGCGCTAACTACGATTGAAAATATACGAAACGTTCGCGTCCGAGCATCGAAAGAGGTACAAAGATTAGCTTGGTTTTAATGTAATATTTAGGTGATTCGTTGACGGAAACCGTCGTTTCGCAAATCAACGCTTGATGAAGCTGAATTTCTAAGTTATTTCTTTGTAATCGCAAGAGATTAGAAATGCTTGTTTATATATCAGCAATCAAAACCAAAGCCCGACCATACTGCAAAGTTTGAGTCAACAATTCGTTGCGTAAGTTCTATCTTGCCGCAAATCGTCTTCGACAATGGCTCTTCAAATACGACAAAAGCAACACCGACTCTCATAACATATAATGGCTGGAAATAGTTAATATTTTACAAGGTTGATTAGACCCATTGACGCGTAACAAACAAGCATTTGAGATGAATAAACAACTTTTAATTTCTTCGGCTACTAAAAAAATATGACAATTGAAAATAGTAACAGCAGTGGGGAGTCTTTCTTTTATCTCGTATTGCTACTATCAAAAATCATCGAGTTTTTCGACGAATAGTACAGGAAAAGTCATAAAACAATAAATCGACTCAAATATCGATTTTTAAGCATCTCTCGTACTTTCACCAAGTTAAGCTTTTCTTTTAAAAAAATAATCCGAACTAAAGTGACTAAACTATGCTCGATTTTTCTTTTTTATCCGGGTCAAAAGTCATTCAGAAACGAATATTAACAGGTAAAGATTTTAGCAATGAGAAAAAGTCCACATACTCTGCAACATTACTTCAAAGAGCAAGTTAAGACCGGGCCAGCTAAGCATGATGCCCAACGAGAAAAGTGTCTTGTCGCTGTGTCGAGGTCAACTAGAGGTTAAAAGTTTAAATAAAATTAGCTCTTTAACCTGTGTGCTATAGGCGTGTGAGGGGAGCTTTTCTGAACGGGGGTGTCGCGACACCCTCTATTCCCTTGTTCGATAGCAAACTACAGAGCCAACTGATTACTGCAGTTTCTGCTTAGTCCTTACTACAGAGCCAGGCTGTTGTTGGCATGACGTAACGGAACTTAGCTTGTGATTGATTTAAAAAGACTAGGGATAGACAACTTTAGACATACAGCATGTGCGCCTCGTCGGATGAAAAAAACAAAGATCTTTTGTACAAAAAAAGAATAATAACTCATCATTAAAATTTCATTTATATCAAACACCAAATATTAAGCGACTGATTCTTATTTTAAAAATTATATCTGGTTTTGGAAAAATTTTTCCGTCTCTATATTTTTTATCTTACAAAGCACAATTAAAGAAGCTTTTTAAAGAAAAAAGTAATTTAATTACCGATATTATTTATTACGCGATCAAAGAACCAAATACGAATAAACAACGAACATACTGACCGGTAATCTTTGTATACGTTTCGCTGTTCAGTGCTAAACAATGCAAAGCCATGCTTGGTCGACATGAAACCCTTCTCGAGGTCGCGCAAGCGGATTCCATCCAGCGACAAGACGTATTTCTTATCCTTTTCCTATCAAGCGATAAAAAGCATTATTGGCTTGAACTTGCCACGAGGTTAAGGCTCGCTAGTTGCAGCGAACTACTGACGATGACATTTCCGTTCAAGTCGAAAGTGAATAAAACCGAAACGCTCTCAAAAAAACTCAATTGCAACATTGCCTGTTCTTCTATCGATACAACGAACAGCAATCAACGAGACAGGCCCCTACCTCTTCATCCTTGTACCACTGCAAGTTTTCCGCGCTCAGAGTGAACCAGAACTCTTTGGAGCTTCCTTTGATGAAGCTGACGTTGTGCATGGTGAGCCAGCCCTTCCTGATAATCTGCGTTAAAAAAAAGAATAATTTCCTTAAAAATGAGTAAAAGAAAAATAAAAAAAAACTTGAAAGTGAAAACGAAATATTTTTCTCAAGACCTTTTGTCTTTTTTAATCGAAACCTGCCGCTGCCAAAACGCAAAATTCGACTTATCAAGAAAACAGTTTTGAATCAAGGGGATTAAAACATAAGTCAATATAACATTACAAAAAACTAAAGCAAAACAAAAAAATTCACGTGAGAACCCGAAATTTGAGGTCAAAAGTCAAAGTTAATCAATTGTAAACCAGCGCTAAAACTACACAATATTACTGAAAGCTTGAACATATTCATGTTCTTTATCATATCAAGTTTATACATGCAAAACAAGATCAAAATTACTGTTAGAGAAAGCACAAAAACTGCATGTAAATGAAATGCTATTCACAGAAGCAAACACAGAATGAGATTAAAAGGATAATTCAGCAATTAGCTTCTCGCACTGCTGAAATGAACAGTAAAGTGCAGCAGTCGCGAGAATTAAACATATAAAAAAAATATCAACAGTGTAAAAGTAAAGAAACAACACATAAAAAGAGTTCAGCAATAAAAGCTACCGAAAAATCGTACAAACCCGATTTGTGCTTGAATGCGGCTACAAAAAAATCAATGAGTGCAATCAAAATCAATATGGAAGCAACATGTCAGTCCGACAGGAAAAAAAGAAATAATTCAGCAGTGTTTGGCTGTTAGCGGCATAAAAAAATTAGTGTAATGTTCTTACGGTAAACAACCGCGTATAAAAACTGAAGACACTGATTTGCCCAAGTGTTTTGTCTTCTAATAGTTTTGAAAGGCAAATTCTAGAAAGCCGATTAATTGCAGACGCAAAAAGTTAGTGCAAAAACCGCGGCTTCACAATCATTTGCCAATACATAACAGCATTGGTAAATGGTTTTTGCAATCAAAAGCGTTACGTTCAATTTGCTGAATCAGCATCATTCAAGCGCAAGCGATAATTACGTCATTTATACAAGAAAATCAAAACGATGAAATAGTTTGATGACGAAATGACGACTTCAAAAGTCTACTTAAAAACTATTTGTTTCAAAAACTATGGCTCAGTGGACGTAAGAGAATATTGAAAAAAAAGGTGTTTAATCAGCAATAGTCATAGAAAGTAGTGACGAGGGTATGATGACGCAATGCGCGTCATTATTCGTATTTAAAAAAAAAAACAATAAGAACAGGAAGCAGAAAGGAAACTTGGGAGAAAAGAATTGGAATCAACGAAGGCAGCCGAATCACAACTTAAGCTATTAATTAAAGATTGGTTTTTTTTGATAAAAATGATAACTGAAAAATTTAACGGTCGAGATTTGATTGTCAAAAGCAGCGTTTTTCAAACTCTGGGTTCCGTAAAAATAAAACGGGTCGTGACAAAAAGGAGTTAATGACAGAAACAGGTTCAACACTGCACATAATACTCGTGTAGCATTGTTTTCCTGTGTTTCTAATTGGAAACAGCTACTTATGAACAAACAAGCAAATCTATCTCATTAAATGTTTTTTTTTCCTTTATTATTCTCTACTTCACCTCGGTGTCGGAATTTCTTTTATATTTGTATTTCCAAAAGGAACAATTTTCTTAAAGGAATGTATTTCTTAAAGGAATAATTTTATATTTGTATTTATTCAAAAAAAATAAAACAATGTGCAGATTATAAAAAAACATATAAATTGTTGATGCTGAATAAATGAAGCTAGTGAACACCCAAGTATTCTGAGCCTGAGGCAGACCGTGGTTCTTGCTGTGGGTCGCGATAAAAACAGTTGTAAAAAACGCTGGTCAAAACAACTATCCAGCAGAAATTTTCGACGAGTTTTTAGGGATAAGAAAATCCGAATTGATATCAAGTGACTAGCTTCTGCTTTTAAGGTAGCAACATTATAAATATAAGTAGACACAATCAATAGCGAATGATAGGGAAAGGCTCGTTTGAGATACAAAGCAACGGATCAAACAACAAAATCTGCAATCAACCAAGTCTCACGCAACGTCGGTAACAGCGCCCTCACCTGGTTTCCCAACGACTTCTTCTTCATTCCACGGTCGACCCCCTTTTGTGAGGCGCTGCAAGAAAAATTTTCGATAAATTCAACAGCAAACAGCGCTTGGAGAATACAGGACTTTTAGCTGCACTTGCACAAAATTACGAGAAGTTTCAAGTTAATACCTGGTGCGGTTTCACTACAACCATTTAGAGATTGATCTTAAAGAAGTAATTATCGGAAATCGATTTGCAAAATTCTGGAAAATATCTGATGCTTTGGCCTGATTAAGCTATCCCTTAATGTAATGCAGCAGATGCTTAGCCAGATCATTGAATTCTGCACAAGTCAGTCCTTCAACACAAAGCTGTATTTAATTGCAAGATGACATGTAATTTTTGCATATTTTTAAACGCGCTTGAGTGAGCATCACAATCTGTGTTAAAATTATGTTCTTGTAATGTTATGTTTTCAATTTTCTGCAAATGATTCACATCAGTTTTAATGGGACGAGTGCTTTAGCACACGACAAATGCTAAACAAATCAGAAAACAACAACTAAGATATTTGATCAAATATATTGATATGCACTTCGTATATGTGTGTATGTTGTAAGCGTGAGTGGCGTCACCCTTTCCTGATTTCAGAAGGTCACTTGTTTTAACGAAACGTGCTTTTACGAAAAACGAAAGAAATCGGGCTCTTAAGACTCGCTTAACTTACTTTGCAAAGCCGATGAAGTCGTCGTGATTGGTGTTGATGTAAGAAAGCTCGAATTCGATGAGCCGAATGACCTGAAACAAGAAAACAGCACGTTGCGCGTCGCTCGGCGCGTGAAAAGCGACCGGATGACGAAACTACCGGTTCTTGGCAATGCGACAAGTCGCGATTACGACACGAACCTGGTCCTTGGTCGCGCTTTCTTTCTGTCGCAGCTCGGTGCTGACGATTCGGTCGGTTTCGTCGCGCAGCATCGGATAGCGCGCCATCTGAGGAAAAAAGAAACCTGATAAAGCGGAAGTTCAGCGATGGGGACGCTTCGGCACTTTACCTTTTCGCTGCACTTTCGCAAAACGTTGGTTAGCTCGCTGGTGACCATGTCGACGCACTTCACGGCAGGTTCCTACGATAAAAAATGTGAATGAAGACATATAAACGATCTTGGTTCCACTATTGACTTAGATTATTGCTGATCCCGAATAAACACAATGTGATCCCGGCAAGAGCTGTTTTCAGAACTTGATCTTTATTCAAAGAAATCGATAGAAAAATTTACAATCACCAAACCACTTGACTGAATTAAATTAAAAATACAAGGTGGAACTCTTTTTCGACTTCTACTTTATATTTTTGAATAACTGAGTGAAAAAAGGCCACAGCTTCAAACAGTTTTTAAAAAATTCCCCGAATTCGTTTCACCTCGACACTAACTTGATTTATAAATATTTTTATTGAAGTCCCTATACAGCATTCCGTTCACCTTCAGCTTTTTAATCTGACTTTTGACAACTTCTTCGAAAGCAGTGTCGGGAGTGAAGAGACCCGACCGGATCCCGTGGATGTTCTGGATCACGACTGAGATTTCTTTCCGAAGCGACTGCTCGTCGAACTCCATCTGAAAATTGCGATTTCTCTCATTGAACAATTTTCCCGACACAAACAGAAAAGCCGAAAAATATAGGAGCAATTTGTGCCGGTAAAAAGACCGAGCAACAAAACGCGAGGTACGAAATTTGTCGTTCTTTTCTTCTTCAATCGAAAAACAAAAAGCAAATCCAACCAGTGGAGATTAAAACGTCGAATAATTATTGTGAACGACAGCGCTTTTATCTTACCTTTACCAGTTCATACGGGAAACGTTCGTTAAATATTTTGTTTATTTTCGCACCACCGGAAAGCTCATTAGTATCCACCGAAGCGCCAGTACCTTCAACCAACTTCTCGAAAGTCTCATTGAAACCTTGAATCATTCTAAAAAAAACAAGGTTAGAGATGAAATCTTAAGTTTCAAAAAACAGCCTTTCTAACTAAACATTAATTATCTTTATTAGTTGTCGATGTGATAGCAATTTAGTAAGCGATAGCACTAAAACCGTTGAAAAACACATAGAAATTACTGCAGCATGGCTTTAGTTTTTCTCGACGGGTCGTCTGGCTTGTAATTCTTATATTCATCTACTTCTTTTTCCATTTCCATCAATTGCTTTTGAAGCTTATTTCTCAAAGCTGGTAAAGTGTCTTTTATGTGGTTGGTTAATTGCTGAAAAATCACCACCAAAGTTGTATAAAGTCAAATAAACAAAAAAACAATAATAAAATGCTTACACTAAAACTAAAACTCCTGCAATCTTAAATATCATTTAGCAGGTGCAATGTACTTTTCCAATTTACTTATAGAGAGAGATTTTTTCCATTTTTTATATCAAATTTCATGCAATTAGCCTTAATTTTGTAATACTTTAAAACAGAAGTTCACAATTCTTCAGCACCGTGGCCCAAAAAACTCAAAACGTAATTGTTGTGGCCCAATGTGTCTAATCTTCAGTTTCATTCCGCAGCCAATTTCACGAAATCGTCTCCAAATTATAGGTGAAGACCAAAAAAAAGTCTTCACTTTGAATCGGTTTCCAATTTCCTGACTTTGTCCCTAAAAAGTTGTGTTCTTTAAAAAAAAAGGT
Organism: Diplosoma virens; assembly: GCA_963680785.1. Lineage (NCBI taxonomy): Eukaryota > Metazoa > Chordata > Ascidiacea > Aplousobranchia > Didemnidae > Diplosoma > Diplosoma virens. The sequence continues at coordinate 20,336,735 of OY796886.1, read as the reverse complement.
CCTCACTACATTCAACACTAAATTTCGCAAGCTGGTTCCTTATCAACAAAAACCAGCCTCCGAACATATAATTTCAATACTTTTTCACACCATCTCTATGTGGCCACCGAAAAAAGTCGCTGTACCTCTGTTTTAAAGCTTCTACAATGTCTTTTTTTGTGTCAATCTATTTAATTACGAAAACTTTGTTAAAACATTTCTTGGTAATAGATGATACAAAGTATGCAAATCTAGCTTGCAGAATGACTCATCATATACTGAATTAAAAAATCCCGTGAAGACTTAAAGCAGGAAATTGAATAAATACAACGAAAGCGATTTAAAACCATTAAGAAATACTTTTCTAACTAAAACAATTAAATATTAATTTATCATACCGAACTTTTTTGTTTTGAAACTTGCTGGTCAATGTTTTATCGTTATGTGAATTGTATCATACTTTGCATTGCATAAACTGCATAATTAAACAAATGCTTGTTTTGAAAGCTGACCACGAACGTTAAAGAGACAAAAGAGCTAATGTAAAAAAATAGTTTAAATTTAATAACAGCATGTATTACAGCGCGGAATGCGTTTCTATTATCCTACTACTAATAATAATGACATTTGATAAACTTTTCATAACATTATCACAGCACATTTTTTGTTTTTATTTGCCTTTATGAGAAGTTTTTAAAAACCCATCACAACCAAAACCTTTCTCTAGTTCTAGTACAATCGGGGGTTTCGGCTACCCTAGGACGCCACCGTTCATTCTCCGGGGTTCCACGTGCGAGACCTTCATTAAGCAGCTCTATTGTGTAATGCCAAAAAAATCTTCAAATCTTGTTTAGTTTTCTGCAATTTTTTAACTAAAATAAAAAACGAAGAATTAATGCGCAATCAAAGTCAAATAATTGAAAAAATTACCGTACACTTCCGTTAAAAAAGTAGCTCGAATTATGAAAATCTTTTTTGGGTATTCAAATAAAGTGGAGTACAATTTTTTTAAACGGTTTCTATTGAGTGAAAACAAAAAAAAGGGTTTTCACTTTATTTAAACTGATTTCAAAAAGTGCCCCTGTTTTTATTGTAGTTAAAATGTTTAAAAAAAGCGTCGTAAATAAATTTCAACTACAGAACTAAAGCTAAGCAGAACTAGAGACTAGTGTGTATACAAAACTAAAAAACATTTGGGCTTTTTTTGCAATGCTAACGTAGGCCTCTGCTTGGGGTGGCTGAAAAATGGCCTGTGGTCCCAGTTAGAAACCCTGGTTTAGCTTAGCTGGTTTATAGAAGAAATCTCGGCAAGCAGCTGAGATAATTAAGAGTCTAGGTTGATTTTATGAGAGGATTAAAAAGTAGCTTCTCCAGACCAGCAATGAAGAAAAGGCATGCTCAACCAAAAAAATTAGCAACAATATTAAGTACTCCAAAACCAGCAAAAAGACACAAATAAAAACAGAATTAGCAACACTCTTTACAGCAAATGCAACTTTACAGGCATTAACGAGAATTGAATTTCACTCAGACATTAAGTCCTTCTTGTACCGTGCTTTGAAAAAAGCTTGAATAGTTAAAAATATTTAAACAAAAAATTAAATCAAGTAAAACTGAAATTTACTTGATTTAAAACTTTTTGAAGGTGGGGTGTTCCAAGACGATCAGCCATATGTCTGTAAGAAGGATGACTTAAAAAGAATCTTCTTTCTGCTGCTAAAGCAGCTTTTATGTCTTTGCGTCCTTCAATGTCTTTCTGACTTCGGTTAACCACACCAATGTAACCTAATTAATTAAATTTTTTACATAAGCAGAGCTATCTAAAAGTTTAAAGCAGTGCAATCAGATCACCTCGTCTCAAGGGCAAAAGCTTGTTCTCCAGGATCTGCTTTGCATCAGTTCCTTCATCCATGAGATCAAGTTTTGTAATCACGCCAATGGTTCGTGTTCCTTTATGAAAAATAAACTAGCTGTCAAATTCAAACAGCCTTTCTTTTTTCACAAGTTTTTTTGCAGAAAAATATTAAAAAATAATGAATTGCTCAAATTAAATTTTACTGAATCGGTTAAAAGTTACTTTAATCAAAACATTTTATAAGATAATTTTACTGTTTAGGCTTATAAATACAGAGTGATTACCATTCATTCATTTGATAACGGTTGGTTAAACTTGAAGGTATCATTTAAATATAATTTCAAATAAACTCTACCTTGAGGATCAAATTCTTTTGCTATCTTTAGTGCGTCAGAGTTAGCAAGATCAGAATTAGCTGGAGAAACCGCCAAAATTAAACAATTCTCTTTGCTCACAAATTGAGCAATCATTTCTTTTATTTGAGCCTCGATATCATGAGGTTGATCACCAACTGGTACTTTTGTCATTCCAGGCAAATCAACCAGAGTTAGATTTAAAACTGCAAGAAAAATAAACACAAAAATCTGAGTATGACAAACAAAAAATAAAGAATGACAAAGACAGATAAAAGCATATAGTAATGTCTGCACTTCAAAGCATTGTATATGCACAACACGAACAGAGTCAACTGCACAGTGAAAAATTCAACAAACTCACCATGTGGTGAATGAACACGAAGATTTATAGGAATAGGACTGATGCCTTTATTTGATCCAGTCATTCTATCAGTTTCATCTTCTATCTCTTTTCGTATTTCAGCAAAGTCAGTAAATTTTTTTCCTTTGCAGTGTAAAAATTCGCCCCACTCTGTTCAAAAAAAATGAAATGACTTTTACATGTGCACTATTAGCATTTATAAACAAATAATTTCAATTTGTTTTGTCCGGACATGCAACACAATTTAAAGATCATGAAAAATATTTTGACAAAGTGTGGGAAATTGTTGAGTGTGCTGCTATCATCCTGAAACTTCATAAATGAAAGAGACATTATAACCAAAAATAATATTAGTTCTAAATACATTTAGAACAAATATCATTTTTCATTTTTGACAAAAATATTTAAATCATAAATTAAGACTGCATTGACATCAGTGCGTCTAAAAGTTCTTGATAAGAGAACTACAAATAAATCATACGTAAATGAAATGCATAAAAGCAAAGAATTTATTTCAAACAAAACCAAAACCTGTTTTACTCACAAGTTTAAATTAGATACTCCTGAAGATGCAGTCTATAGATGAAACAGTCTATTGAGTTTTGTATCAACTAAATTTTTGCTTTTATCCTTTGATTAATAAATCATAAATCAGACAACTTTAATAACATAAACTAATTTGAAAATACAATAGTTATCCGCAACCAAATAATTTCAACCAATATAAACAGTTGTTTGGTATAATTCTTTTCAAACATTTAAACAAAAATTGGATTGAAAAAAGCAACCACATTGGATTTTTCTCAATTTATATTTATTTAATTTATTTACATTATTAAAATAATCAGCAAGGAAAAACAAGTCAAAAAAATGTTCTCAGCTACCTCAAGTTCTCATCAGGTTTTACAAAGAATTAGTCTCCCATGATTTTAATTTAAGTAGAGATACAAATATTATAAAAACAGACTAAGCAACTTATATTCTGGTTATGACAAACAATGATTAATTTTTTCCAAACTATTGTTTTCTCTTGTTTAAGTGTTTCAATATTATAAATAAATTTCATAAATATAAATTGAGAAAGAATCCCAAATCCAATACGACAATGTTCCATTGCAATTTTATGTTACAAAAAAAATAACTTTTTTTTCAAAGCTATATTTTCAAATGAAGTTTTCTCAATTATTGGCATGAAGAACAATATACATATTTAAAAAAGCATTTAGAACATTGAGAACACTGACCAGAATAGCTAGATGATATATAATTGAGAATGTAGTAACTTGATAAGAGCTTTTTTACATAAACTTGATGCAATTGAATGAAAGGCAATTTGCAGTTTCAAAATTGTTGCTGTGTTAGTAAAACAGGAGTGGTCAATAATTTTTAACCTCTGGCCACACTGGGGTTGTTGGAATGATTTTCAGGCCACATATAAACTAAGATGGCAAATTTTAATGGGTCATTATTAAATGTCATTTATCCCTAAAATGTAGTGATTTTTAAAAAGTCTTCACTTTGAATCTGTTTCAGATTTCTTGATTTTTGTCCCTAAGCATGGGCTGCATGTGGCCTGTGAGCCATAGTTTGCCCATTTCTGATTTATCCTCTTTGTTTTTCTAAAACACCTTGTGGGCTGCACTTTACCCACCTTTGTAATAAAGAAATATTACAATTATTAGCGTTGTTTTATAATTTTAACAATTCAGAAAATATATGAACTTACAATGATTTCATATTCAGATTTTTAAACAATTGGGTATAGTGCAGAAATGTAAATTGTAAAGGGTATCCAATAAAATAAGCAATGATGAATGTACGAGGGGCGTACCAAAAGTTTTGCACAATAGCCATTAATGTTTTTATTATTTACTTTACATGTCATCTGTCATAGCTATTAAAGATCTTAGGCTTTTCACTAATTGTGCCTAAAATTATGTGCTAATATCTTTATTTTCACTGATTATTTTTTTTAATTTTAGATCATATAGTTTTTACAATGTGTGATTTTAAGAAAAATGAGTGGCGTGCTATTATAAACTTTTTGCAAAAAGAGGGATTATCACCAACTGAGGCAGGAAAGAAACTTAAATTGCATTATGTGGATTCTGCTCCTGACAGATCAACTGTTAGCCGCTGGATGAGACGCTTTACATCTGGCAGACAGTCCCTGGAAGATGACCCACGCAGTGGTGCTCCAACAACTGCAAAGACTTGCACAAACATCGATGTTGTGAAAGATCTTCTTAATGCAGATAGACGGGCTACATATGATGAGCTAGAGGAGCAATCAGGCTTAAGCCGTGGGACATTGCAAAGGATAATTCATGAGGAGTTAAAAATGAAGAAGGTTTGCGCAAGATGGGTTCCTCGCCTGCTGACAGAAGAACAACGACAAAGTCGCCATGATCTTTGTGTCATGAATTTGAATATGCTTGAGGAGCTTGGAGATAACTTTTGGTGTCGAATCATCACAGCTGATGAGACTCCTCTTCCTCACTTTATGCCTGAAACCAAACGCCAGTGCATGCAGTGGGTAGCCCCTGGAGAAAGCAGGCCTGTCCATGCCAAGTCAGCTCCATCAGTTGGAAAGTTTCAGCTTACTGTATTCTGGGACTGTGATGGAATAATCCATATGGACTACTGTCCTCCAAAGCAGACAATCAATGCTGCCTACTACTCTAGTGTACTTCAAACAGTCCACTCCAAACTGCCAAGAGTGAGACCTGGAAAGATTCACAAACGCCCACTTTTTCTGCAGGACAATGCACGGATTCACACTGCAAAAGTTTTTATGAATAAATTACGCGAACTAAAGTGGCAATTACTCCCTCATCCAGCTTATAGTCCAGATCTTGCCCCTAGTGACTTTCACCTATTTGGGCCACTGAAAGACCCTCTTCGCGGTAGAAGATTTGACAGTGAAAGTGAGCTGAAGTCTGCTGTGAATGCGGTGGTTAAGACTCTGTCAAAAGACTGGTTTGAAGAAGGAATGAAAAAGGTTGCAGAGCGATGGAGAAAGTGCATTGACTTACAGGGAGATTATGTCGAGAAATAAACTTTGTTTCATTATTCCATGATTGTTTGTTTTAAAAATATAACAGTTTGTGCAGAACTTTTGGTATGCCCCTCGTAATTTTAAAAATGAACTTTTTTGAAATTATACACGTACTGGGTAAGCTATAAAATGTAATTTTCTTTAAATCTTAGCAAACCTTGAATCTACATAAGTAATTCTCAAAGCAGTTGATATCAACCTCCAAGGTTTGATTGAAATATCCAAGTGGTTAATAAATAGCAAAGGGTAAAATGGGATCAATAAATGGCCAGGGGTTGATAAATAACTGTTAGGGTTTACTGGCCCAAAAAGCAATGGTACTAAACTAAAATATACAGTTCCTAAAGAGAAAACCATTTTTTGGTGATTATTTGTTTGTCTTGACATCTAATGAAAAAAATATAGTTGGATGAAAGACCAAAAAAAAGTCTTTACTGTAATTATTAATACTTTTTACTCGAATAGGAGTTGACATGCATAAAAGGCTGAGAATTATTGATCAAGATAGAAGCAATTTTCAAGTTACAAGAAAGGTATAGTAAAAGAAACCCTTTGATAAGCTTGGAAATTATTTTTTAGGCCCATTCTACACATGGCATATGCATTTGATATCGCACTATGATAATTCATTAAAACAACAATGTTTTGAACAGCAGATAAACTAATGTGCAAGTTATGATTGAATCATTTCTTTTGTTATATATTTTAAATTAGAGCAATTGTGATGCCATAGCCCCCTAATAAGGAAGGTTGAAGCAGTTTTTTAATTGTTTTATGAACTACTGTTTCATAAACTGTTGGATCTTGGTTTAATATACCTCTATTTCTTTACTAAATTTGAGCATTTAGACTCACCAGAACATGCCAGCTTGCAGTAGGTCAGGCCTCATATATTTAGTTACTAGTGCACCTTCAAAAGTATCCAAAAATACAAAAACAACACTAAAAATACAATGAGTTGAAATAAACACTTAATAATTTTTTGTTTAAGATACAGTAACACAAGTATAAAAAACAAACCTCCAGTCTTAGAAGTCATAAGTTGGAGAACCAATGGTCGTCTTGTAACAATCCCAGAACCACGTGGTAAAAAATCTCTGCAAGTACAAAAATAGATTTTATCAAGCATCTATGAGATTAAATTGATTTTTGGTATAAACATCTCAAATGCAAAAAAATTGATTCTCTTAAGCAAATGAGAATATTTTAACAGCTATGATCAATCTGTAAAATATAGTTCTATATATAATTAATTTTAATATAAGAGTTTGTCAAATCAATCGAAATTATACAAATAATTATACTTTGCACTAGTAATAATTTTAAAAGGTTTTTGTAAAAATTAATATAACGTTAAAAGAACAAAAAAAAATTGGTTCTAACTTTCAATTACTTTGATGATACGTTTAAAAAAAGAGTTGAAACATCAATTCGTGAATCTACAATGCAATTATAAATATCTATAATTCAATAGGTAAAAAAAATCAATATCTCACTTGCCAACAAAATTTTCCAAAACACTACTTTTTCCAGCACTTTGACCACCAACAACAGCAATTTGTGGTAAATCAATGTTCAATTGTTGACCTATCAAATAACATTAAGTTTGAAACAAAACTATTCATTAAAACAATTACAATCAGCACAAATAATCTAATCCATTCATAACAAGAAAACAATAAACTTTAACATTAAGATTGTTGACTTACATGAGCTCTCATAAATAGCAATAAAAAAAAGAGGTCAATAACCTGGTTATGTAAATTATGTACCAAAATTATTTCCAAAGTTTTTCAAAAAGGGGAATTAGTGAACCAAATGATTAAAAGGTGCAAAACTACAAAACTTAAAAAACAAATTGAATCGAAATACTGAAAGCAACAATATTAAAATGAATTAAAGAGTGATCTATTTGCAAATAATTGCCACTTAAGTCCAGGTTAGATTTTGCAATTAATAGAGATTTATGGATTTTAAAACAAGAATTGAACTTTCTAATCATTTAAAAAACTGAAATTATATTTAATACTTGCACAGATGTCATGAGCCATAATTACTTCTTTAATAGAATTTTTGTTCCTCAAGTAAAAACCAAAAATGTTCACCTTCCCTACTGCTCAAATGACAGGTTAACATACCAATATATGTCAAGTTTGCATTGCATAAACAAGATAACTGATTTACAACATTTAAGCAGGGAGGCTGGCTGAACGGGAAACTTCAATCAAAAATAATGCAATAGCTAAAAAGGTTTTATTTAATTAATACATTAATCTTTAGATTTAAGTTTAACAAACTTTAGATTCAATCAACAGCAGTGTACACATCATGTCAATAGTGATGGACATTGCAGAATAATTTTTCATTCTAGAATAATTAAATCAAATTTAGAATTTTGAATCCTATTCTAGAAGAATTTTTCAATACTTTGAAAACATGAAGCTATACATTTCATTTTTTATTTAACAAAAGTAGCAATAACACATATGCAATATTATAAATTTAGAAACTTGTTTCGTAGGAATGCAAAATGTTTAGCATTTCCAAAAATTTTCCAGTCATACAAGATCTTAAAATTGATGCAGTTAAATTTGCATTGGAAAAGCTATGTTTTCCTGATGCAGATGTAGCAGAAATACAGAGGTGCAACCAGAGGGCTGATTTGGAGGTGATGTCAGCCTACTTTTCACCTGATGCCAGTCCCCTTTGCATGCTTATATGCAACAAGGTAAAACTTTAGCACTAATAAGTGATGTTTCATGCCAATTTAACTATAGTAACTAGTTTTCGTTTTTCTTTCTTTGAAGAATAAAGAGGTGAGTGCATTTTCATTATGCTCCTTCAGTGTTTTTTTTAACATTGTTTGAATTTTTAGCAAAATAACCAAAAATTTTTAGCAATTTTGGTATGATGTCCAAAAAAATTAAATGGTTTGTTCAAAAGTTTGATCTGTAATTGCGTTTGCCATTTTTAGTAACACTTCTACATAGAAAAATTTAGCGTGATGCTTTAACTATACATTAAACATCATCCCTATTGAAACACAGCAAACTGCACCAACAAGTCACCTCAACATAATGGTCCAGTCCCCTTCCCTGCACTGGGGAGGGTCAAAATGGCTTGTCAATTTCCTGAGGGTCTCATCCTCAGGTGATTCTCTTGCAGACAAACTCTTCTCATTTTTTGTCCCTGCTGTCCAATGCACGGTCACATATGGACAGCATTTTTAAACCCAAATGGCTGCCCCCCCATTTCTTCTACTATCTGTCTGACAACTCTCCTTAGTCTCTTCTTCCACCCCAAAACCTCCTCTTTACCAATCCTACTCACTGCTGCTTCTTATCCTTATGCTTTTTCTCATCAGCGGTGACATTCATCCTAACCCAAGCCCAATAGATCCTGGCTCTGTCTGCTCCTGTAGAGTCACCTGGGGAAAGAGATTGGTACAATGTTCCAACTGTTCTCTCTGCATACACCTCTCCTGCCCCAGTCTCTCTCCCACAGATTTTTACAAAATCTCCCTGGGACACTCTTGGACTTGTCCAATGTGCCCATTCTCTTTTCAAACCTCCCCTCCCTCTCACATCCTAACCCCATATCTTCATCCACAAACACTCCCAAACCCCCATCTTAATCTACAAATACCCACAAACCCACATCTTCAAAAATGAAATCCCCCCCAAAACAACTCCTAATCACCCCCAACTAATTTTTATTTACCCTCTCTCAGTGTCATCTCTACTTCCTCCTTAAACCCAACATACCATCTCTCCTCTCACACAATCTTCTTTCCATCCTTCCTCTCCCTCTTGAAACAACCTTTGAATCCTACAGTGGAATGCTAATGGGATTCGCCCTCCTCATACATCACAATAAAAAGTGAGAAAGATAAAAAGAGAGAAAGCGGTGCATATGCAAGTCAAAAAAGAGCAACTTGTGCATCTAAATAAAAAAAACAAAAAAACTTAGAAAGAAAGTAAGTGGCATCGTTTGCAAAATTGCAAGTTAAAAGAGCAGGCACAAGTAAATTTTGAATTGTGTTAAGTGTTATTATTTTTTGTTTCTTTCGTTCACTCATTATTTAATTACAAATATATTGACTTTTTGAATTCAAAACTCTAGAATGCCCATCACTAGATGCCAGAAATATGAAACTAAGATTTAATACACAATTACACATTAAAAAAGATTGTTTATTAAAAAAACAATGGGATGAAAATTTACATCTTACAGCTTAATTTTATAAGCATCACAATAATATTCATCAACAAGAGTCATTTTAATAAATATACAGGTAGTAACCAATATCTGAAGTACAATACAAACCTTGCAATAAAAGATAATTTAAAAAATATTATTTAATCAATGTTTAAGTTCAAATAAATCAAATTAAAATAAAATGAATAAAAAAATATGCTTTACCATAAAAAAAAAACAGCAAAAGAAATTTAAATAGATTGTGTTGCCAATGATGGAAAGATTTATTGGTGTAAATATAAATAAAAAAATCATGAAAACAAATAATATCCTTGACATACCTGTATAGGAAAAAGCATCTTGCAATTTATTGACTAATGGAATGAGTGCTTCCATTCCAGTGTTAGTCATAATGAAGTTTAAAAAAATACAATTCCTAGAATTTCACTTCAGTTATTATATATGACAAATGTGTACAAGAAAAAGTTAAAATACTTTTCTAAAAAAGAAAAAATTTTTTAGACCAACAATAACATGTCTTATACTTTGATGGTAATAAAACTTACATATATATGCATAATACAAAATTTATTCAATCAGTGGTTAAAACCACAACAGTCTGTTTCATCCTTAGAATCATCAGTGGTTACTAGAAAATTAAAAATATAGTTATTTGTGGTAAAAAAAATACATATGGAATAAATAATACGTAGTTAAATTAATTGAATAATACGATTCCTATGACATCATACAATAAAAAAAATTACTCAAAATATAGTAAATGCAAGTGTAGAGATTTGCATTCAATTGAAGGTGAGGAAAGGCGAGTTGGGTGTGTGGTTAAAGATATAAAAAGAAAAAAAATAATCTACAAAGCAATAAAAAGGTAACAAGAAAAATTGCATAAGATGAAAGAATAGAGTGGGCAAAAAATGGTGCAAATGATAGTGGAAAATATAAGCAGATTTAATGATGGACAAAGAAAGCACACATGCACAAAAATAATGGCAATTTAAGCATGCAAAATCAAGTAGGTAATTTATTTAGTTCAAATTCGTTTTTGTGGTGACATTTTCCTGTAAGTTCCAATCATTTGTTGAGGGTTGTTGGTTGGTTTGCTAGTAGCATTTTTAACTTTCAGTTAAGCACAGGTTGCAGCATTTTTGTCCTGGTTTATAGGGAATAACTTGATTGAAATATTAACATATATTAAAATTTTGTGAATATATACATAAAGCTTGACCACCCAAAAAAAAAAAGCAAAAATTGTCAATTTAACAACTTCTACACCATTGCAATAATAAAAAAGATATTTCCATATGAAAAATAATTTATTTGATACTGTCAGCATGGTTGAATAGATGTTAGGAATATGGTCAACACAATCAAAGTTCAAAACCTACTCTTATCATTTTCTTGTGTCATTAAAAAAACATGTTTTTGGAACTTTATTTGACTTGGTTGTATTTGCCAGCAGATTCAAATTCAGTCATATCTTTAAATAAAAAGCTAAAAATAAAAAGCAATATCAGGTTGGGGTAATCATTGAGGATTACCTAAGTTTAATGCCTGTAATATAGTAGAAAGAGTGGGAAGATAAGTCAAGACAATGAATTGATGAATGATAAAGCACTTGGTCATTTTCTTGTAATGGTACAGGTCTGGTACTGGATCTTCATAGCTTTTCAAAAGTAAAAATCCAATAATTACTTTTTTGTTTTAAATGGTTATATTATCTTTTCTAACCAGTTAACAGTCATTGTTGTATGACGCTCACTCTATCCACATGGTCATTGACGACATATGTTAATCTGGTGATGCTGTGCAGTTGCTATTGAGACTTAGTGACAAAGAGGTGTTAGTGTGTGGTTTACTTATGTTAAAGAAATTGCAACCCAATAAAGCTAAAAAGTTGTGTTTCATGGTGAGCATGAGCAAGTGGCTTGCTGATTGACATTGTGCCAAGAGTATAGTTGATATGGTCTGGTTTCTTTTTTGTCACACCTTGTATTTTAACTAATTTGAAGAGAAGAGGGGTAAAAAGGAAAAAACCAATGGTAGTTGTGGACTACAATGCAAATATGGGAGTAGATCTGAAAGACGGTTTACTGTGCCATTACTCCACTGCAAGAAATAGAATGAAAAGATTTTACATAAAAATATTTCAACACTTATTGGACACAACTGTTCTAAATTCCTTTATTGCATACAAGCAGCTTGGCAGCATCAAGGCCGGAGTTAAATTACTCTAGTGGAAGATATGATATCCACATATAAACCTATTATTACAATTTCTACTTCAAGTGCTGGAAGATCACTTGCAACTGTAGCCAAGCCATTAAGACCAACTGGCTGACACTTTCCCGATTACTGCCCACCTTCAGAAAAGAGGGCTCATCCATTACATCACTGTATCCAATGTCAGAAACAAAAAAACAAAAGTTCAAGCTATTGGTGTCCAGACTGCAAGGTTGGATTGTGCATTGCACCTTGCTTTTGGCTATGGCACACACAAACATTATGATATATATTTTTAACATTTATATAAAATTTTGCTGGATATTTGAGTAGGTTTTCAATATAATACGCATTTGCCATTTATTACTTTTGTGTGTGTGTGTGTGTGTGTGTCTTTTAGAATATACCTTATCTACATGAATTCTGAGCCTGAAAAGGTAACATAAGCAAATGAATTTCATGATATAGGTGTGACCATATGGATGTACCCTCGCTAGCCAAAAGTGACCGTGAACAGGTTAAGACACTTAATTTACACTGGCGCAAGATTACCAAAATCAAAGCAGGAACTAAAAATAAGGATTTAACTAAGTTAAATTAAGGTTGAATAGGATGAAAATTATACAGGGTGTTCATAGATCATCACTACAACTTCAAAAATTTGCCATAAATACATTTTTGACATTATTTTACTACAGTTTGTGCAAAATAAAAGACAAAAACTTCAAGTTTTTATCCAATGTTTTTATCTAATGTTATGTATGCTTTTATTGCTTTTTTGTATTTTTGGTGTATTCATTTAATTATTTACTTATTTTTTGTCTTTTTGCATTCTTGAATTTCTTAAAATGAGCACTCCCCAAGTAAAGGCCCAGTGTGTGTCTTAATTTAAAGAGATAAAATCAGACAACTAAGTCCAGAGAAACTTCCTAACTAACTGTCCAATTTTGTCTCTATAAACCAAGACAAGCACTGTGCTTTTTCCTGGGAAGTGTTTGTTTTAAGGAATTCAAGAATCTGCAAACAGACAAAAAGTAAAATAAATAAATAATTAAGTAAATACAACAAAACAGAAAAACAGCAAAAATGCAGAAAAGCATAATTAGATAAAAACTCAGTGTTTGTCTTTCCTTTTACACAAAAACTCTATTAAAATAAAGTCAAAAATGGATTTATGGCAATTTTTTGAAGTTTTAGTGATAATTTATGGACACCTTGTATTTCACTTGGTGGTTTAGTCAATGCAAGCTATAATTGCTTATTACTAAAACATTGAGTAAAACAAGTATAGAGCAAATCATTTCATACAACCTTGAGGTATTTTATTTTTATCATGTTTTTTCAAAAACTAAATTAGACCTAGGTTTACAATGTATTTAAATCCAAAAATAATCATAAAATTATCAAGAATAAAACTGCAAATTTTATCACTGTTTGTTTATCTTGATGCTATATTCACTTATGGTTAACAAATTATAGCAAAATGAATTGAAAAAATCAAGAATAAAGTTTATTTATTTTAACAGAGACTAACATTTAAATCAATGTTTATGAGGTTAGCTTTTGTATCATGATCAGGCATTAAATTTTCTAAATAAAATTAGATAAAAATATACTGTATTTATAAAAATCTTTTTGGCTTTCAATAATTTAGCAACAGACATAAAATTAATATTTTAGAATGAACATTAACAAATCTATGTAATCTACAAAGTTTGTATCAGCCAAACCACTAAAGAAAAACTTTATAGATCAATATAATCTACACTTCAGCCCAACCAAATTTAATTAATTTAATTTTTGCTACATCTTAATTTTTATTTTCAGCTTTAACTTTGATAATATTGCCCTGCTAATAAAAAAATTATTTAAAGCACTAAACTGAATTTTTTTAAATCTGCCAATTTATAATTTAACTTCAAAAAAAAAAAAAAAAAAAAAAAAAAGGTACAATGAAAACTTGTATCTAGGACAGCTATTTGTTTTCCAATGCCTTGACTGTTGCACTACGCTGATTGTAGACAGATAGCATAAAAGAATATGACAAATAATTTATAAAAAACATTATTGCTATTAAACCATAGGTTTAGAGAAATTTGAATTCCAGTATCAGACTTTAAATGTTAAAAAATTTGCAATTTGATATAAATCAGTTTATTTTTATTATAGTTGGGATTATTTTATAAGATTTAAGTATGCATAAAGTTGTAGTTAAATTAAGTTACATTAAATGATGATTCAGGGTTACATTATACTTAAAATAAGCCTTAAAAATTTATGCTTCAAATTTTAATGCATCACCATCACCAGCAGACATCTTTTAAATCAATAACTTTTTTATTTTTAGTATAATTATCTTCCAAACTTGCAGGAAAATATTGGAGGCATTATACATAGACCAATTATTAAACAATTATCCTGAACTGCTTTTGGAAATGCCAAGATATTACAGTCTGGTTGAAATTTCTATTTTTTATAAAGATATATCACTGAAATTTAGATTGCTTGCCAAGATTCCCAAGCAAAAGAAAACACTGTAATGCACCTTTCCCAAGGACAAAACAGAATGGCTTAAATAGATTTGAACTGTGATTAAGTTGATGATGTTTACCATCAATAACAGCACTCATAACCACTCAACCACACTGCAGACAATATAAAATATAAAAAAATGAATTAAAGTAAAAAAGTGACTATTAAACATATTATTTGAAAATGTTACTAATACACTTTAAATAAAAAATTTATAAAGCCAGTGGCAAGAGATCTGGTACTAGATCCAAATTTTTTTAAATCTAAGGTCCAGTACCAAATTTCAAACTTGTTAACATCTAAGGAATGGTACCAGATGCAAAATTTTTAAAAACAAAAGGACTGGTAATCGATTTCTTCAAATCAATTGTCATAAATATTAATTTTACGCTGTATCTTTATGATTTGTATAATGCAACAAGAAAGACATTGGCAAACAAATTATGGTACACAGATATAATACCTGGTTAAACATTTTTCAAATTATATTGTAAAAT
Source organism: Diplosoma virens (assembly GCA_963680785.1). Classification (NCBI taxonomy): domain Eukaryota; kingdom Metazoa; phylum Chordata; class Ascidiacea; order Aplousobranchia; family Didemnidae; genus Diplosoma; species Diplosoma virens. The sequence continues at coordinate 20,321,662 of OY796886.1, read as the reverse complement.
GAGGCAGAATTGTAACTTTTTTTTGCCAGTAACAGTTGGGTAACAGTCTCCAGTGCGGTGATGTTTCTTTAACTACCTGTCTTGCACAAAAGTTAAACTGGAGATTGTTACCCAAGACATGCTGCAGTATGTTTAGAAGGAGCCAGAGTACCAACTTCACGTGTGCCATGTTACAGGCAGTGCGCATATTGAACATTTGCAAAACCTTTCATAGAATTCATGTGCCTTTGAATTTCTTATTTAAATTTACTGAAATAAATCTTGTTCAGCTCTACATTAACCCTGTTGAATTTCATTTGACTATGTAGTTTCTGTAATATTTACATGTCAAATGATGTCAAATTTTTTGAAACACCCTGTGTATATATATATACAGTACATGTTAAAAAAGCAAATTGATCTTCTTTGCAGAATGCTGAATGAAAGGATAAGAGCAATACCTTAATACAAATTTGTTTTATTGATGTTTAAAATATTACAAACATCTGTTGCCTTTTTATTTAAATAGAATCTTGATCTTTATTTAATTAGAAAAATTCTACTCGAAAAAGGATATTTGAATATATCAAAATTTATTTAAGTACTTTTTTAAAAACAAAAACAGCCTGTTTCATTCTATAGAATCGTCTAGTGGTTACTGGAAAAATAAAGAATATTAAGTCAATAACACTTTGATAAATAATATATAGTTTTGCAAAACATAATTTAGGCCTATAAGAGAACATTTCAAAATTTTAAATCACTTCTAAAACTAGAAATATTATTTAATCTTTTTTAAATTTTGTGCTCCATTTTTCTGCTTCAGATGTAGTTTGTTAAACTAGTCAAGCAAATAATACAATTCCTGTGATGTCATATAGGAACAAAAATGATTCAAAATGTAGCAAATGCAAGTACAGAGGTTATGCATTCATATTCAGGTGACCTGACACTCCTTCTCTTACCTTAATATGAATGAAACAGACTGTTGTGGTTTTTTTAAATAGAGTTTTGTATTAAATTGACTTTTGTATTAAATACAAATGAATTTTGTATTAAATTGATGTGATCTTTTCATTAAGGCCTCTGCAATGAAGATTGATAAGTAGGAAAAATTAATCGAGTTGTTTTTGTAAGGTGCTTAATGAAAGTCAGAACAAATACATTGATTTTTCATTAATTAAAAAACAACCTTACAACCTGTTTCATTTGTTCCTAATTTTCTTAATTAGATGAAACAGGCTGTAGAGATGATTTTGCCTTAATAAACAAAAAAAAAGATATATCGTATATATTTAATAAAACACAAAATTTACTTTATTAATGTTTAAAAATTCACAACAGTCCATTTTATCCTTTGGAATTGTCAGGTGGTTACTTATTCAAATAAAGCAACCGATTGATGATTTGATTTGAATAAGTATTTCTATTTGAATGAATAACCACTTGATGATTCCATAGTATGAAACAGGCTATTGTGATTTTTTTAAACATTTTTAAATTATTCTGATCTTTTCATTGAGCATTCAGCAAAAAAAACCATTCACTCTGGCTATATGTACTGTATATATAAAAATATACACAGGATGGGAACATTTGCTGCCATTGATTTGCCATTGACAGTTAGTCACTGCCAATTTGGGCTAGGGTTAGTAATAATAGTGTTGTTAAGGCTTCATTTCTACGACAAGCATGAGATGGAGCATTCTTTGTTTGTTTTATTGATCTTTTTATTTCATCTCATGCTTAAACATGGAAAGAAGTACAAAAATCAATAAAACAAACAAGAATGCTCCATTCTACATTCAAAGTGAAAATGAGTCTTTCAAGTTAGTGATGCTTGATGACAATTTGCCACAGACAATTCACCACCAACCTGTGATTATGATTATTATAAATATATATATTGTTCTAAAAAAAATGCCTCTTTCATATAGGTGCATGCTGAATGATAATGAAAAAACAAAAAAAGGCAAAGGCAAGAATAAATTAAAAATTGTTTTTAAGAATCGCAATTTTCATGAAAAATCTTTCAATTTTGATGTTAATTCTTAAAAATTCTTTGATTCTCAATTTCGATTAATCATTTCATCAGTAGTTTTAATATATATTTTTAACATGCTTTCTGTTTGTAATAGTTTAACTAAAAAAATTACAAATTTAAAAAAATTTAGTTGTAAAGACTTTTAAAATCAGAGCAACAAAACCAAAAATACAACTAGGACTACAAGTTAAAATGTGGTTTAAGCTAGATTAATGACTTTTTTACATGGATTGTGATATTATCATTGTTATGTGAAGTTTCAACAATTAGTGTTGTGCAACATAAAAAGCATTAAAGAACATATTGATGTGTTCAGGTTTGATTCCTGGTTGTAAAATGTTTTTTTTAATCGTTAATATAGTGCAATAAAGATATTTAGTATTAGTATTATTAACAGCATGGTAAAAACAGAATTAAAAAACAATAAAATTTTTAAAAATATATTTTGACGCAATAAAAATCTGAAAATAATTAAAGCTAGGACTATGAATTTACACATGGTTAACATTACCTTAAAGTAAAAATGATTTAAGTCAGCTTAAATATATATTAGCATAAGCCAATATAGATTTGTTATAATTTATTCAAAACTTAATGCAATGCAAGTAATACTAGCCAATACAATTTAACATTAGAATGGCCAGAAAATTTTTTTAACTTTGTTGACCGTGGTGTCAGTTTTGACACCACTTGACAAATGTGGTCTTTATTCATTAAAGCAGAAATTTTTCTACACAGTTTCAACTTGTAATGTATGAATATTGTGAAAAAAAAATTGTCAAAGACTTTCATTAAAATAATCCCATATAAGCCCTTTGAAAATCTTATTTATAATTCGCTTGGTGCCGATTTCGACACTGTGGCCATTTTAATGTTAAGTAAATTTAACTTTAATTTAGGTTTAAGCTTAATTAATCTAATTTTTAATCATAAGCTTAATTTTGAATATTAACTAAATTTACAAAATCAGCAAATAGTTAAGAAAAAAAAGCAAAGATGTTTCAACCAGAAATCAAACCAGAGTAGTGCAATTCATTTACCAATGCCTTCCTTGAAAATTAATAATTTAATAATCAATTAAAAAAAGCTGTTACCAAACTTGCCTTTTTTAAATGGGTTTATAAAAATAATTTAATTTTTTGATCAAACTATTTGTATTTTTATTTATAGATTATTTATTTTTATTTTATCTCTATATTTATCCTCTTGACTCACAGGAAAGCAACAGAGGTGCTAATACATAGGGTAAGCAATTACCCCAACCTTCTTCCGGAGATGCCAAGATATTGCTGTCTGCTTGTAATTTAATAGAGATATGACTGTAATTTAAAACTGCTTGCCAAGACCACCAAGCAGGGGAATATGCCATAAAGTGTCTTTCCCAAGGGCACAACAGAATGGCACAAGTGGGTTTTGAACTGAGACTGTGTTGGTCACAAGCCCAGCGCCTTAACCACTTGACCATGCTGTCGACAATTTATTTTAATAATTTAATAATATAATTTATAGATTATTTATTTTAATAATACAAGTCAATAAAATAATTATTTTTTCAAAAACTACAAGCAAATATTGTAAAACAGGATGACATCGATCAATTACAATAATGAGAAACTTGCCATTATTGCTGGGCTGTAACCTGTTTAAAGTAACATTTATGTGAGACTTTTGATCATTTATTCCAACTTCATATAAGATTATTTTGATTCCATTTGATTTTTTTTTGTTTTACAGTCAGTGAAATTGTATTAGGTATAGGCAAATATGTATAGCTGATAGCTGGTGTTAAAATCATAATTTTGTGGTAGTAATTATAAATTGACTTGAAGTATGCCATAAACGTGCAAGAAAAAATGGGATTTGAGGAGTTATAAAACAAGTTATAGCAAAAATGATTTGGATAATGCAATCCAATCAGTTTGCAAATAGATGCAGTTTTCAATAATAAAATACACATGCAAAAAACTGTTTTGAAATTAAATTCTATTTCCAAGATAAAATATTTTTATATTAAACTGCCTTTGCCCAATTTGTATGAGTCAAAAAAAAGTTTTTGATTTGCCCCACTTATTCTATTACAAAGCCACAAAACTTGTTTTCCCAACACTCTTAATATTAATGAGAAAAACCTTTTATTGATGTTAGTCCCTTATAACTTTTTAAAAAATAATTACAGCAATCAATCTCACTTGAGAATGGAACACCTTGACCATTTATTTCCTTAAAATTAGTTACAAGTTGGTTTTTCAAAAGAGATTAATGTCACCTTGACAGCAAGATGACATTGATCACAACTTCAATGTGAACTATCTTGTTCAAATTTAAATCAGTGTAGTGTGGTTGGATAAATGAGATTTAGAATGTTACATTGAGCCATTAAATAAAAGCCTAGCAATAAATAGTAAAGAGTTATTTAACTTTAAAGTCAAAAATTGATCAATGTTACCCTGATTTACAGTAATTTGTGCAATTGAAAAAAATGCAACCGTTTACTTATTTTAAACTGTTTGTATACACTTAAACTAATATAATTAACATATATATTAAAATGCTGATAAGTAATCATAAGAGCAATGTCACAAATTTGTAGTTTTTACTAAAATATTGAAAAGAAATTTTTTAAATTATAACTGCTTATTCAAGTTTTGACAAAATGGATAAAAAAAAATAGACAGTTTAAAAAGACAACAATCATAGAAATAGTAAATTTTTAAACCATACAAAACTGTAAAGTAAGTGGTAATTAAAAACTCTTTCAAATTTCTAAATCTAAAAAAATTCATTACTAGACATATAATTGCATAAATTTTGTAGCAATTCATTAATAATTAACAGCTCTTTAAGAACTACAAAAATTTCTTGCAAGAATTAAATTTTAATTTTTTATTTCAATTGTCTATAATAATAGTTTTTAGAAACATTATTATTACAGGCTACCCATTTTTCACACTTAATTATATTATAAAATATTTTGTAACAATAAACTCATGGTTGAAAATTTTTTTTCTAGTGCTTTAACACAGTAACAATCAACAAAAAACAGAAAACTCAATGAAACACACAATTTGCTGTATCCAAAATCTGTGAAGAAACTGACTACTTTTATTCATACAATGGCAAAAAACAAAATTAAAAAAAGTAATTATATTAAATTCAAAATAAAAATTAATATATTTTTAAAAATCCACATCAAACCAATACTTGTTTCAACATATTTAGAATTATCTACCAATATTGAAAAATAGCTTGATTTTCATCATTCATCTTAAAAAACAAAACGAACCTTTGCTGAAATTCTGCGAAACTGAAAACGGAACAAAAAAACTATAAAATAGGAATTGATAAAATAGAAAAAAGGGTAGATGCGTAAACCCGTATTATCCGTTATTATTCTTCGAACCTGAATCAAAATTGAACCTGAAAAATTGAAATTTCCGGAAACTGAACTGAACTGAACCCTAAAAGTTAAATTTGCCGAACTTGAACCGGACAGACGCTCTAAATTTATTTTTTGATACGCTTGTATATTTATTTAGGCCTAGATGAATAACAATTTTGCCACAATTGATTTGGTCACTTACTTGCTGTGTGGTAAAACAAAGACGTCATTAACAATTCTTTAGGCGGTACGTTAAGGCCCGTTTCCACTACGAGCGTGGAAAAAAGCATTGTTTGTTTGTTTTATTGCTTTTTTTTTGCGCTCGCTTCAATTTTAACCGCTCGCTTCAATCGAAGATCAATAAAAGAGACAAAGAATGCTCTTTTCCACGCTCGTAGTGGAAACGGGCCTTTAAAGCAAAAATTGGTCATATGAGCTGGATGAAGAAAGCGCAATTTTAAATAGCAGTAAAATGAAAAATTTATTCACATGAAGATGCACCAAAGATGGAAAAACAAACCAGGGTGTCGAACCGGACCCGAACCGGATCCGTAAACCCGTATTAACCGTTATTATTTTTTGAACCCGAACCGGAACTGAACCCGAAAAAATAAAATTTGCTGAACCTGAACTGGAACTGAACCCCTAAAAATAAAATTTGCTGAACCAGAACCGGAGCTGAACCCGTAGAAAAAAAAATTGCTGAACCCGAACCTGAACCGGAACTTTATTTTAAATGGATCCGGTTCGACCGTTTCATGCTCAAATTTTAATTTTAAAGTTATTTGTAGAAGAATCAGAATCACATTTTGTTTTTGAAGTTGCCGCAATTTTTTTGGTCACGATACTTGTTGTGTGGCAATACAGAAACGTTATAAACGACTTTTTCAGGCGAGAAGTTAAAGCAAAAACATGTCACTTGCTAGATAAAGAAAGCGAAATTTTAACTATATGCTAAAGCAGTTGTTCTTAAGCTTTTTACAGTGCCATACTTTTAAAAAATACATATCAATATAGAGACGTAGCAAACATAGTGAAACTATCGTAGGTGAAGCAAAATTATTTGACGCCATTAAAAAATCAAAGCTGCACAGTGCAGGCTGTTGGGGAGCCACTCGACTGAAATTTAGTTGCGTGGAGAAGTTTAATAAAAAAGCAGTGTAAACTTATCGAATGATTCGAATTCAGTGTAACTTATAGTTGCCTCAAATGGTTTTCACTAGCATGATGGTATCCCTAACAGTCGAGATTGAGTAAAAAATAATGTTGAGCAAGCAATGCAAGCAATGCAATAAAGTTAATTAATTTTTGATTTTTCAAAAAAACAAAATTTTTTAAAGAAAATTTGTTGAGATTAGGAAGAGAAGCTATTAACCTTCGCCTTGTAGCGTGAAGTTTAAGTAATATTTTGTAAGCTAACTGCTTTTCTCTTATTTCTCAGCTTCTTATTAGGCTCAAATTTGCATGTTAAAATCTAAAAAGGCCTTCACTTTTGCAGTAAGGTTGATTCGGGATGAGCTGTTCATAGTTTTTAGGCTTATTTAAAAATACTATAGCAGTGAAAATTGGATTACATAAATTTTTCATTTGCATCAATGTTTGCTTCAACTTTACGTCAAAAATTTATCTCTTAAAATTGTTTAGTGAAGATTTGGCTGACTCAAACTTTTTTATTGCCTGAATACATGTATTTCGTCATAAACGTTTTGATAAAGTAACTCGTGCGTAAAAACCTCTTGGGAGTTTTTGTCTGAAATGTGCTTCTAAAATTTTCTACTGAAGAGATAAAGGTTGAGTTGTTTGTCAGTATGGAGATTGCAATTCATAATAGTTACGATTTTTACTTTTTAACTTTGCATTGATTAGATAACGCCAGAATTTATTTTAATTCATTTGTATTTCTTTTAGTCTTTCGTTTATTAAAACTTCTTCAGATACCATAAATAAAACCCAAAAACAGATGATGATTAAGCGCAAAAATTTTTTTACCATTAAAAAATATTCGTCTTCAATAACAAACATTTTTTTGTTTGACTGTCATCGGTTTTTGTTTTTTATTTATAGTATCTAAAGAAGTTTTAATAAACAAAAGTTTATAAAATTGGATGATATTTAACTAGAATTTTTGCATTAATAATAGCTGTTTTTAATTGCAAAACCACCAACCTTTTACTTTATTGATAAAATTTGATGTAGGGGATGCAATAATTTTTTCGTTGTGAAAGCTTTTTCTTTAATATTGCCACGATACTGCGCCACAGTTGAACGCCGGTTATCCGAACGCTAAGGTGGTTACAACGCCATAGCATGGTGTGAACGACAGAGTGTCATTCAACGCAGCTTCTGCTTCTAAAAAGGATGAAAAACTTGGCAGCGACGAAAAGAGTGGTAAACTTAAAACCAAACTAAATAAGTGATTGTTCGATTATCCGAAAAAAACAGTTATCCGAACCACGCCTGGTTTTAATTAGTTTAGATAATCGGCATTCTACTGTATATTTAAATCAGTTCTTACGGAACTTGCGAAACAACCTTACCAATTCAACTTCTAATTTGGGTTTATTTCCGTATAACAAAACAGGTTTACTTTTTGTGGTATAATTTCATAGTAGACATATGCTAAATGTTTAATATAATACTACGCATAATTTTTTTCAGTTTTTTTACTGATATTCTATATTAAATCTGGTAATTTATGTTAATATTAAAAAAGATGCCGCGCACGCAATTGAGTAATATTCGAAAGTTTTTCATTTATAAAATATCGACCGATTCATCTGTGTGTCAAATTGATGACTGTGGCACAGCTCTTCGTGGAAACCACGCATCTAATTTACAAAGACACGTAAAAAGATTTCATCAGGAGTGCTTTAAAAAATACAAAGAAAAATATTTCATTAATCTATCAATAAAATCTAAGAAAATACATAAAAATGCTAATGAATCTTTGTCTGAAAATGCTTTATCTTGTTGTCAAACAACTTTGGATAAAAAACTCTTTAAAACAATTCGAGTAAAAATCGATGCTCATTATTAAGAACTGCTTGCTTGGAAATGGTCACTGTGAATGGAAGACCGTTTAAAATTGTTGAAGATTCAGGGTTTAGAAAACTTTTAAATCTAATTTCGCAAGCGCTCTCCGACAGTGGAAATAAAATTTGCATCAACGCAGAAAATATTCGCGAAGAAGTTGTCATGCTAGCGAGCAAAATAAAAAAAGAAATTAAAGAAGATATTCGTGAAAAGTTTATTTCACTTAAAATAGACATAGCGACACGAATGGACAGGGCTATTTTAGGTATCAACATTCAGCTCATAAAAAATGGAAAGCTTACTCTGAGGACAATAGCGATGAAAGAACTTACCCATCGCCACACGGCTGAATACATTAAAAACGCCGTGGCAGATGTTTTAGAGCAATATGAAATTTCTATAAGTCAGATTTATACTGTTACGACTGACAATGGCGCTAACATGCTAAAATCTGTAAAACTACTATCAAATGAGCAACTTAAAGAAAACGCATTTGCTGATGAAGATTCTCCTGGACAAGCCAAACTGCTTCATCCAATAGCGATGTTGAAAACGATGTTTACTCTGATGAGGACAGTGAATGCGAGGCGACTGATTCTTCGGCCTTTAATATTGAAATATTGCTTGAAAGTTTAGCAGCGTTTGATTTTGTTGAATCTACTAGCCGCCCAATGCTTCGAGGTCTTCGCTGCGCCGCGCATACCCTACAATTAGCTGTAGACGATGCTTTAAAACAATCTTCTTTAAAAAGCGACATTGCTAAAGCCCGCCATGTGTGTAAAATTTTAAGAAATCCATCTATTATGGTGATTTTGAAAAAATTAAAACGAAAAAAGCCTATTTTGGATTGTGTAACTCGTTGGCATTCTACTTGTGATATGCTCCAGCGACTACTTTCATTAAAAGATTTCTGCCAAGAAATGGCCGTCTCCAATGCTGAACTGCATCTATTGGAGTCACAATGGAATTTGTTTTCCGAAATCGTGACAGCTCTTGAACCAGCCCGAAAAGCCGCCAAGGCTTTACAGCAACAACATCTTACGTTGGGTGACTTTTATGGAATTTGGTTAAGGTGCAAATTAGAAATTTCAAAGGCATCACCAACAGAGTTTTCGCAGTTATTGCTGTCTTCTATAAAAAAACGCGACTTGGCGTTACTGAAAAATGATGTCTTTGTGGCATGCATTTTTCTGGATCCTAGATATAAAGTTTTGTTGAACGAGGAAGAAAAAACATCAGCTATAGCTCATCTTCAAAATACCTGGATTAGCTTGCAAAACTTAAAATCTCAAAGTATAAATTTTACCGATCAAAATCGGCTATCTCCCGATTTACGCAACTCCGGCAACGACGATGATGATTTAGAAGTGATGTTAAAGGCGCATGAATTGGAATCAGCAAAACAAAAGGTATTTATTTTTTTAGCTGTTATTGTATTTACCTAGGCCAAAATTTTGTTTTGTTAAACTAAAGTAAACTCCATAATTTTACGAACTTTGTTCTTCATCTTTTGTTCTTGCTTCAAATTATTTGGCCTGACATTATTGATACACGCAACTAGTGATTTAAATAGTAGCATTTTTATTTTCAAAGAATTATTTTTGATTTCTTTGGCAGGATCAACATAGTGCTACAGTCGTTTTTTGAATAAATTTTCTTAAATTTGGTTTCGCTTAGTTTACTCATACGACCTCTTTATCGTTGTGGCGACTTTGTGACCAATCGCATACTCGTACCAGCTCAAAAAATTGGGGAGGGCAATAAAGTTTTGCCCGAATTTTGTGACATTTGCCCGAATCCTGATTTTCTAGTAAATTGTCTGAGATTCTCGGACAAAGACCAATTTCGTCCTAAAATCATGGTGTTCTCTAAAAAAAAGGTCTTCACTTGAAATTAGTCTCATCTTTCTCACTTTTTGTCCCAAAATCAAAATGTTTTCAAAAAAAAAAAGCTCTTCAGCAAAATTTGGTAGTATTTTTTCGTTGCCCAAAAATTCTGGTTTTGCCCAAATATTTTCTTGTCACTGCCCGAAAAATAATCTTGGAAAGTTGATGGGGCAATTGCCCTCTTCCCCCCCGCCAGGTACGGCTATGACCAAGTAGAATGACGGCAGTGTGGTCGAGTGGTTAAAGCGCCGTACTTATGATCAACATGATCTCGGTTCAAAACCTACTCGCGCCATTCTGTTGTGCCTTTGGGAAAAACACTTTACGGCACTTTCCCCTACTTGGTGGTCTTGGCAAGCAGTTCTAAATTACAGTCATATCTCTATTAAATTACAAGCGGACAGCAATATCTTGGCATCTCCAGAAGCAGGTCGGGAAAATTGCCTATCCTATGTATTAGCGCCTTCGTCGCTTTCCTGCGAGTCAGGAGGATAAATATGGAGATGAAATATAAAAGAATGGAAGATCTTTTGCTGTATGGTTTTATGCAAAATGACTAAAATTCGGTTTAATGAACATTTGTTGTAGACCTACTGTATTATCTCATTTATGGTTTATAAAATTATGAAAAGAACTAATTTTCCTGAAGCAAGTTTTAAACTTTACAGGTTGCAAAGTGCTCTTTAGACATTAGCAACGACTTAAAGGCTTTTTAACAAGAGCCACGGATAAAGAAAGATCAAAATATTTTGAAGTATTGGAGAAGCCAAAAGAACCAATTTCCAAAGTTGTACATACTTGCTTCCTTATTATTCGGAGTGCCAGCCACACAAGTTAGCGTGGAAAGAGCGTTCTCCAGCTTAAAATTTATTTTGTCTCCACAACGCTCAAGAATGGACTCGAATATGCTCGAAAACGTATTGCTTGTACGAAACAACTACTTATTTAGGTTGGAACAAGACTCCACAGATGAAATATAAACCTTAATTTAATGTTAAATTTTTCGTTCATATTGTCCTTTTTTTTTTAATGTTCAATGGTAAAGAAAATTTATTGTTATACTTTAAATTGTTTACGGAGTAGGAAAAATTGTCAAGCTCGATTAACCTTTGTCAAAGCATTACTTTATTTAACAGATGTGTTTTAACTAAACTTTAAGTAGGTATCGTTAAATTAATGCTACAAAATAATGTTTAAATATTTGTAATGTTATTAAAAATTAATTAAGTTTGGTAAGCATTTTACCTGAAGTAACGTAAATCTTAACATTTAAAAAAAATAAAAGTTCTACCAGAAAGGTTGTTTTGAGTTTGTTTGCTATTTTTTAATGTTAATCTCGTATATTTTAACTAGTTTTAATAATGTTAAATCCACGTTGATTGTTGGTAATTATTTACTAAACAAAAAATGGTTTTCAGCATTTCTTTAGGGGGCAATTAAATTGATTTGATGCATGATATTGTCGGATTTATTAATTTGCAGATTCAATGTTGAAATGTATGGTAAAATAACCAATACTCGAACCTGTATGTAAACAACGTTTATCTAGCGTGCTTTTTCATTTATCAAGTATTACGTTAAAATTAAATTTTTGTTAACTTTCAGGCCTACCAAAATTGTAGCAACAGGACAAATAACTTTTAATGCATGAACCACGTATTTGCTGGTTCATTACAAAAGTTTTGCGTCAGTTATTTTTATGTAGAATGCAACCGAGAAACTATAAGCAAATTACATATATGTATAAGTTACCCCTGCAAACAAAATTTAGTAGCACAATCTGACTTTGAGTTAAAACTAAATAGTTTTGGTCGCCAATAGTTAGACAGCTTGGCAAACAAAACATTATGGAGGAGCCAGAGTATTTTTCTGCCAATATCAAGCTAGTGTTTATCGAAAAAGTCTTTAATCAAATGTTGAGAAACAATTTTGCTGGTTTTACGAATTGAGAAATGATTGTCTCCCGTAAATTTGAATTTGCTTGAATTTAAGACTTTTTTTAAACAATTGGACCCATACCTAATTTTTACCCTTTCGTCGCTATACACTTATTAAAATAAAAAGCAGCAAGTTCTTAGTACCAGTTGTAAGCAAGCAGTGATCAATATACAAAATTGCAAAGCTTGATTTCAGTTATTTTAAGAAAAAAAAAATCTTATACAACAAACTGATTTAATTTTTAATTTATTTCTAGTTGTAATTATTAAATTAAATGTTACCGTTTGAAGTTGCCACAATTTGTTTGAGCACTTGTGTGCCAATAAAGAAACGTCATAAACGACTTTATCAGCCGAGAAATGAAGAAAAAATATGTTCACTAGATATATGAACGTGCGCCAGGAGAACCAAAAGGGGGACACGCTTTTTTAAATTTCAAATTTTACAAAATAATACATAAATATGCATTAAAAACTTCTAAAAGTTAAGGCTCGTTTCCACTACGAGCGTGGAATAGAGCATTCTTTGTTTGTTTTGATCATCTTTCCGCTCTTAAAATCTAAGTGAAGCAAATAAAGTCAATAAATCAAGTAAAGAGTACAGTGGCGAACAAAAAAAGTAAGACTTTTTTATTTTTTAAGATTTTTTAAAAATATCATTGTTAAAATTGAATTATATTAATATATATCAAGTAATATATCATTAAAAGAGCACAAAAAATTATATTAAATCCAATGTTAATTTATTTTTTTTTAGAAATATACAGTAATTCAATTGCAACTAACTTATTTTTAAAAAATTTAATAAAATAAAATATCTTACTTTTTTGCTCGCCACTGTACTCCATTCCACGCTCATAGTGGGAAAAGAGCCTTTATGCGTCAATTTTTTATTATTATAAACTTGAATGACTAAATGTTAAACGAAGTATTTTTTGTTTTATTAATTTTTTTTACTTCTTTCCGCGCTTAAAGGAAAAACGAAGCAAAAAAATCATTAAAAGAGACAAAGAATACTCCAATCTACGCTCGTAGTAGAAATGAACCTTAATGACGTTTCATAACTAGTAAACCTTCTGCGTGAGGGCTGCCACTAAAAAATTATCAAAAAATTCTTAGACAGGTGTATCAGCGGGTAGTCGAAGAAAGATCTATATAAACTCATGTAAACGCAATCTATAAGAAACTTTTGAGATCGCAAAAGAACAAAAAACTTCCGTTTTCGCTTTTGGCGCTCGCAAGATCATTACTATAAATTTATTGGTAAGACTTGGTTTTTACAATCAAGACCCATGCCGGTGAATTAGTTTAATTTAATTTTTTTAAAACTTGTACCAGAATTTTTTTAAAAACCCTTTTTAAAAATATTTTTTGTGTTTCCGACTGTTTGCCATCACTCCTCCAGGAAGCGCGTCTGCGGACGCCCATGATAACATCAGGTAAGAAATTGTGTTTACAGTCTAACGCTTGTAAGAAATAGATAAAAAATATATATTCCGAACCAGAACCGGAGCTGAACTGGAACTGAACCCCTAAAAAAAGAAATTGTTGAACCTGAACCGGAACTGAACCAAACATTTGGTGGTACAGAATTTGAAGATTGCTTGAAGTAAAAGATTTTTCTTCCCAAAGCTTTTCATTTGACACTCTTCAGGGGAAATCGTCAGAATGAAGTAGAATTGAAACCGAACTAATTTATAAAGGAAGAAAGTAGAGTTCTCATTGGCTGAAAGAGTCAACCAATGAGAGAAAAGATTAAGAAATTTTCAACGAGTATACGAATTCTTTTTGCTTACACAGAAAGGGATTGAGAGATTTAATGAAAGTCGCTTCAAGAGCAGAAAGGTGAAAGGAAGAGCGACCTCGAGCGAGAATAGAAAATTTTTTCTAATAGAAAATTTATAATAGAAATAGAAAATTTTTTCGAGAATAGAAAATAGAAAATAGAAAATTTTGACAACGCCCAATGTGCCCTCCATTACAGCAACGAAAAATTTTCTATTCTCGCTCGAGGTCGCTCTTCCTTTCACCTTTCTGCTCTTGAAGCGACTTTCATTAAATCTCTCAATCCCTTTCTGTGTAAGCAAAAAGAATTCGTATACTCATTGAAAATTTCTTAATCTTTTCTCTCATTGGTTGACTCTTTCAGCCAATGAGAACTCTACTTTCTTCCTTTATAAATTAGTTCGGTTTCAATTCTACTTCATTCTGACGATTTCCCCTGAAGAGTGTCAGATGAAAAGCTTTGGGAAGAAAAATCTTTTACTTCAAGCGGAACTGAACCCGAAAAAAAATTTTTTGCTGAACCTGAACCGGTTCTGAACCTTTAAAAATAAAATTTGCCGAACCTGAACCTGAACCGAAACGTTATTTTAAACGGTTCGATTCCCTGAAACAAACTCAATACAAAAATCAGTCTTAATTGTTTTTTGCATTTCGGAATTTTGTTCAGCAGGAGTAGTTTATTTTTGGGGCACAAAAAATTTATTTTTTCTACATTATTCTTCGTCGCTGTCCAAAAAATTCTGATTTTCCCCGAATTTTTGCAACCTGAGAGTTGAGACGGCAATTGCCTCACTGCCCCCCGGCTCGTAAGGCTATGTTGGTTTGACTTAAAAAAATTGAGAATAACGCAACTTTATTCACAATTGTCCAAATTTCTTTCAAAAGTTCGATTTATTACAATTAGGCTATTTGTCAGTCCGCACCTAACATTAACCTATGATGTATAATTTAAAAAAGTTGTTTATGACGTCTCTGTTTTATCACACAATAAGTAAGCAAAAAAAAATTATGGAAACTTCAAACACAAATTGTTATTCATCAAGACCCGCAGTGGCCAACCCGCGGCCCGCGGGCCGCATGCAGCCCTTTTAAGGTTTCTGTGCGGCCCAGTTGAGACCATTCAATTATGTTAAACTACTTGTAATTTTTAGTGATCGTGTGTAACCGAACAACCGTACTATAGCGTATTTCATTTTATTACTTGTTACAGCCGTGATTTATTATGGCTATGCGATTGCGAATCTACGTTATTTTTAAGTTTTTAACGAAATATGTATTGTTTCGCTTCATTTGTAATTTAGATATTTATTGTTACGTCATAAATTTTTTGTTACGTAATCGTAAGCTGTAATGTAGAATGGATAAAACTTGTGTTAGTTCAAGGTCGCGCATGGCCAGATGCAGTGTTACGTAAGTCAGTTAGAAGCAGAGTTGGATCAATTATAGTTGTAATTATAATTGAATGTAATTAATTACACTTTTTCGAGTAGGCTAATTGTAATTATAATTATAGTTGAGATTTTTGGTCTTGTGTAATTGTAATTATAAATGTAATTTAAAAAAATTAATCATCAAATTACAATTAATTTTTAACAAGTTTGCAAATGTGAAGTTCCACATTTTCATTTTTATCAAGAATCTTGCATATAAAAATTTATTTTGCTGAAGACATCTTGCACTTTGATGAAGATCCACTAACATTTTGGAAGAAAAAAATTAGAAGAACTTCCCACACTGGCTGTGTTAGCCAAAGAATTTTTGGTACTATAACAACAACATCTGGACCTGCAGAAAGATTATTTTCAATTACAGGAAATTTCTACAATGCAAAAAGAAATTTACTGGGTACAGATAGTTTTCACAGCCTGATGTTTATTAAGTATAATTCAACCATATATGAGAAAGCGAAACTGTTAATCAATAAAAATCATGAAATAAGTTATACATTTGATGACTGTTACTAAAAAGGCTGTGTTTTCCTTCGGGTAAATAAGTTAGGTTAGGGTTGTATGCACTATGCAGAAAGATAAGCTTTTAGCGCTAAACAGTGCTTTACAAGAAGTTATTTCTGCATACTACCCTTTTGTTTATTGTGTCGTTTATTTATTGTGTTGTTCAAGTGTCGTGCTAGAAGCAGATTAGCTGCATTGTTTAAAATCTTTAATTTGCAAGCATTGTTTAAAATCTTTAAAATGTAAGCTCTGCATGACAACAATACGTTTTTTTTTTTTTCAGTTGGTCAAATAGTAATTATTATTGAACTTGTTATATAAGACATTTGCCTATATCTTTCTGGAAATATTTGCAAGTATTGCATTCATTTAAAAAGTGGTTGTAATTGTAATTCTAATTTTAATTTTTTAAAACAAAGTAATTGTAATTGTAATGTAGTTGAAAACCTTTAAGGTGTAATTGTAATTGTATTTGTAATTGATAAAAAATTGTGTAATTGATCCAACTCTGGTTAGAAGCTACCAGTATATACATTATTAGCAAGAAGAGTAAGTTAACCTGTTTATGGCTTCACAAAGAAAAAGAAAAATTGAAGATGAAAATCGTACGTTTCAAGTTGAATGGGAAAAATTGTATGTTTTTACTCAGGTGAAAGACAAAGCTGTGTGTTTGATATGTCGTCAATCATTTAACACGCTTAAGTCGTACAATTTGAAAAGACATCATGAGCAAAAGCATAATGTGATTGCTAAACTTAATGATTCCGCTCGAAACACCAAGCTGCAGTTGCTTAAATCAAATATACAAGCCCAGCAAAATGTCTTTCAAAAAGCAGCTTCTGAAGATAAGGCAATAGTAAATGCAAGTCTGCGAATATCCCAAATTATAGCGAAAAAAATGAAGCCTTTTTCGGATGATGAATTTGTAAAAGATTGCCTGCTGGCTGCTGTAGAAGAACTTGCCCCAACTAAAGTAAAAGATTTTCAAAAGATAAATCTTTCCCGTCAAACTGTAACCCAAAGAATTGATCTCATATCCAATCAAATTTCCAATACCCTCAAAATTGCATCAAACTCATTCACCTATTTTACATTGGCGTTTGATGAGACGACAGATATTTTGGATACATCGCAGCTCTCGATCTTTGTCAGAGGAGTAAATGATGAAATGAAGGTAACTGAAGATTTTTTAGATGTTATTGGCCTGAAAGAAAGAACTACTGGCAGTAACGTAAAGGATGCCGTTGTGAAATGTGCTGAAGATCACGGACTTGATTTGAAAAATCTTATCGGCATTGCAACTGATGGCGCCCCTTCGATGGTGGGAAGAAATGCAGGAGCTGTTACTTTGATTCTGTCACACATTAACAGTTTGAAGGAAGGTTCAAGTGCTACAGATGAAATGTTTATTTGCCATTGCTTCCTGCATTTAGAAAACCTTTGCGCCCAAGTGCTCGATATGTCCCACGTAATGAAGGTTGTTGTGACAACTGTTAATGTGATAAAACATAATGCTCTAAAACACCGCCAGTTCCAGCAATATTTGATAGAATTGGAATCCGAATATGGTGATTTATTATATTATGCGAAGGTTCGTTGGTTAAGTAAGGGAAGGTGTTTAGAAAGATTTTGGAATTTGAAAGAAGAAGTCGGAAACTTTATGACTGAAAACGGTAGTCCTGTTCCGCAACTAAAAGATGGGAAATGGCTCATGGATTTGTGCTTTTTGGTCGACATAACAACGAAGTTAAACGAGCTTAATAAAAAGCTTCAAGGAAAGGACAAGCTAATTACAGATTGCTATGAAGATGTACAAGCATTCATTACCAAATTAAAGTTGTATGAAAGACAGCTTGCGTCAAACAATGCATATCATTTCCCACTGCTGAACACCTTTAATTGCGAAGATAAAGATGTTACAAAATACTCCGCTGAAACTGAGAAATTATTACGAGCATTTAGCGAAAGGTTTGAATATCTGAAAAAATATAAAAAGTCATTTCGTATATTTGCTTGTCCTTTTGATTTTGTGCCCGAAGACGCACCTGAGTATTTGCAACTAGAGTTGATTGATCTTCAAGTCAATACAAAACGAAAATCGCTATTTTATACTATTGATAAACTGCAGTTTTATAGAGACCATGTTCCGGAAAGTGAATTTCCGAATCTAAAACGACTAGCATTGCGAATTGCGGCGGCAATGGGCACAACGTATGCATGCGAATCATTTTTCTCAAGATTGAAAATTGTAAAGTCGAAAAGCCGAAGTAGACTGACGGATACTAACATGATGAATGAATTACGTTGCGCAGTTACCAACTTGCCAGTCGACATTAACAAACTTAGCTCTGATATTCAGAAGCAAACGTCGCACTGAGAAATCTACAAAATAAACAATTTTTGTGTTTTTGTGTATTTCAACATTAAACAAACGATTCAAGAGAAGAAGTTTATAAGACATGTCAAAAGCAAGTTTTACTAGTTGAGATAACACACGATCGTAACACATTTCGTCCTTAGACAACCTGCGGCCCTTGAACATAAGCCAGACTTTATCTGTGGCCCTGAAAGTCAAAGTGGTTGGACATGGCAGATCTAGACCTTAATAAATAAATCAAAAAATCGAACTGAAACCGTTTAAAATAAAGTTTTCCGGTTCAGGTTTAGGTTTGGTAAATTTAATTTGTATGAGTTCAGCTAATTTTATTTTTACTTTTTTAATTCCGATTTAGGTGCAACAAATTTTGTTTTTTCGAGTTCAGTTTAGCTTTACGTTGAAAGAATATATTAAGGTTAATACCGTTTTACGGATCCGGTTTGACGCCTTGTGTAGTGCCATAGGCGTACCAGCCCAAAAAATTTTGGGGGCAATGAAATTTTGCCCAAATCATGATTTTCTAGTACTTTATGAATAGGACAAAAAAATTGTCTGAGATTCTTGGATGGAGAAAAAATTTTGTCCTGAAATTATTTTATTTATTTATTTTATTTTATTTTATCTTTATATTTATCCTCCTGACTCGCAGGAAAGCGACGGAGGCGCTATACATAGGGTAAGCAATTACCCCGACCTGCTTCCGGAGATGCCAAGATATTGCTGTCCGCTAGTAATTTAGTAGAGATATGACTGTAATTTAGAACTGCTTGTCAAGACCACCAAGCAGGGGATAGTGCCGTAAAGTGTCTTTCCCAAGGACACAACAGAATGGCGCAAGTGGGTTTTGAACCGAGACCATGTTGATCATCAGTCCGGTGAAATAAATGTATGTAAATGATGGTGATCTCTAAAAAAAAAAAAAGGTCTTCACTTGGATTCAGTCACATTTTTTTCAATTTTTGTCCCAAAATCAAAGTATTCTCCAAAAAAAAAGTCTTCACCTAAATTTGGTAACTAATTTTTGCAGTTGATCAATGTCAATGCCCTGAAACTCCTGACTTTGCCTAAATTTTTCATATCGCTGCCCGAAAAATTATGCTCTTGCTCAAATATTTTTTTGTCACTGCTCGAAAAATTTGAATTTTGCCCAAATCTTGGAAACTTGGGGGCCAATTTCCCCCCTGCCCCCCGGCAGGTACAGCTATGCGTAGTACTATCAATTATCAAAGGAATTGAATTAATTTAAAGTAATAAAAGTTGGATCTTATGTTGGCGAATATGCAATTAACCCTTTATTATATGTTGTTAACTTTTGTTGCTTTAGCCCTGGCAATTGCAATTTCAATAACTATTGATGTGTTCCACTCTTAAAAAATCATTTTCTTCAGATTAAAAAGTGACCGAATAGTTTAAACAATATTGGTATAAAGGGAAAACGAAGTCAACTTTGTCGGGATGAAGTTCAGAACATTGTACAATTGAGTTCAAAAGGAAAAAGCAGTCTTGAAATTGCTAAAAAATTGAAGAGATTATCGTACCATCAAGAAATTCTTGATTGAAAGGAAAGTGACTCGCGCAAAGCAAAAACCTACCAAACCCAAAGCATTAAGTCCAAGAGATGAAAGGAAAGTAAAAAATGCATTATTAAGCAGTGGTGGCCAGTATTGTGTATTAAAGTACCGCGTTTACTTTTTTAGTATCGGTATCGCGGTACTCCGTCTAATTCTAGGTCATTGAAGGTTTTTTTGCAAGCATTGCGACATGTTTTTGTTTTTCGTATCAATTGCAGCTTCAAAGGAGTTTCTTGATTTACAGTAATATTATCACAAATTAACATTTGTCATAGTTAAGTGTTTACCAGTAGTTTTCTCATCTTTCCGTTGCTAGTTAGCCTACTCGTTAATTTTAAGTAAGGTCAGATTTAGGAACGTTTTACGCACTTTCATAACCAGTAGCCCTTATTCAGGCTAGTAGGGTAGTCTGGGTAGACTAGCATTTTAGTTATGTTTCAAATAAAAACTAAAAAAGTAAATTAATAATTCCAAACCACTACAATATTTTGGCATCTCTGAAAGCAATTATTTGCTAGATCTTCTGGTTGCTTGCGAGCCTGCATATATAGTATTAAATAAGCAGGTATGGTATTGCTTAAAAGTTGCCCTTAGTAGTCTGGAGGATAAATAGAGTTGAAATACGATAAAACTCAATAAAAATTTTAAATCTTGAAAACGAATGATGGGTTTGTGTATGAAGCTTATTTTGTCTTATTTTTTCCATCAATTAATCATGTTTAAATGTGCATAGAAAAAGAAACAAATTTAAAATTGGTTGAAAAAATATTGTTTTAACTTATCGGTTTAAATATCAGGTTTTGTTTTGATTAAATTGAAGAAAGATCGTTAATTACTTATGCGCTAGAAGTTTTACGTTATGTAATTAATTGTATCATTTTTTTGTACGCCAGCGTCAGTCTATGTTATTCGACCTTTACATACTGTACCTATCTAATATCTGTGTTTTTCTTGAAACTTTATTCAAACTCCAATTTTTCAACAATTTTAACAAAATGAAAAGAGATTTCTGAAGTGAAATCAACAGTGTTGTGCCCGTCAGCAAAAAATCTTGACAGCGTTAGCGTCAGCGTCACCTCTTCAAATTCTTTTAAGCGTCATGTACGCCGATAACGCTCAAAAATGTTAGCGGCATCAGCGTCAACATCAAGATTAGCGTCAATCCGACAAATTAAAGAGTCTCCAAGCGGCTTCTGTAGTACGGTATTTAAAGTTTGATCTGTGCCTCTATGCGGCTCCATGTGTATCTCTAAACAACATTTTAAAGGTCTTCATGCTACTCCATGCGCCTCCTGTAGTATTTGAAGTTTAATCTGTGGCTCTATGCGGTTCCATGCATGTCTAAACAATATTTTAAAGGTCTCTATGCAACTCTATGCATCTCCAGACTTTATTTAAAGGGTTACACGCGGCTTTTGTAGTATTTAAAGTTTACACTGTGGCTCCATGCGGCTCCTGTAGTATTTGTAGTTTAACCTGTGGCTCCATGCGGTTCCATGCACCTCTAAAAGGTCTCCATACGGCTCCTTGCATCTCTAAACTTTATTTAAAGGGTGTCCAAGTGGCTCTTGTAGTATTTAAAGTTTAGACTGTGGCTCCAGGCGGCTCCATGCATCTTTAAACAATATTTTAAGGATCTTCATCCAGGTCCTTTTATCTCATGGAGACCTTTATTGTAGTATTGCATGGAGACCTTAACCATAACCTTTAACCTAACTTAGACCTTAACTATCGCATGAAGACCTTTAAAACTTTATTTTAAAGGGCTCCTGCTGTAGTATTTGAAGTTTACACTTTTTTTTTATCTCTATATTTATCCTCTTGACTCTCAGGAAAGCAACGGAGGCGCTATACATAGGGTAAGCAATTACCCCGACCTGCTTCCGGAGATGCCAAGATATTGCTGTCCGCTAGTAATTTAGTAGAGATATGACTGTAATTTAGAACTGCTTGTCAAGACCACCAAGCAGAGGAAAATGCCGTAAAGTGTCTTTCCCAAGGACACAACAGAATGGCGCAAGTGGGTTTTGAACCAAGACCATGTTGCTCGTGGCTCCATGCGGCTCCTGTAGTACTTGAAGTTTACACTGTAGCTCCATGCAACTCCATGCATCTCTAGACTTTATTTAAAGGATCTCTATGCGGCTCCTGTAGTATTTGAAGTTTACACTGTGCCTCCATGCAGTTCCATGCATCCCTAGACTTTATTTAAAGAATGTCCATGCGGCTCCTGTAGTAATTAAAGTTTACACTGCGACTCCATGCGGCGCCATGCAGCTCCATCCGACTCCATTCGGCTCGATGTGGCTCCATGTGGCTCCATGTGGCTCCTGTAGTATTCGAATGTACCCCTTCCATCATTGTTAACCAAAATAAAATATTTCTTATGTATCCCATATTACTTGTTCATGTATGGAGCAAGTTAAGAATTCGCCCTCGCTGTTTAAAACTCTTTTTTCTAATTTTTGAATTCTCTCGTTTTCCATTCGCTTCTCTCTCTCTCTCTCGTACACTCTCTCTCTCGTTATTTCTCGCTCTTTCTCCCTTTGCTCTCTGTTGCTCTTTACAAGAAATAAAATTGTAGAGCTTTTGCGAATGCTCTACAAGATGAAAATAACCGCGGTTGGGCGAATTATTTACAAAGAATAAATAAATTTCGTTTTTTTTGAACCACATAATCTTATCCATAAGCGATTACTTTGCAAGAAACAACAAATAAATTAATATGATGCTAAAAAAGTTGTTATATTTTGTTTTTGAGAAAAACAAAGTTAATCGCTTAGCCTACTTTACAAGAAACAATTAAAAACTATTATTGGGCTAAGTAAAATAATACTTTTTTTTTATTTTTTTATTTAATTTATCAATAATAAAGTTATAAACTCGTTTTTAAGCCTTCAATCTCGATAGTGTTAAAAATTGGCGAATTCTTTACAAGAAGTAAGAGCTGGGCGAATGCTTTACAAGATGAAAATCACCGCGTTTGAGCGAATAATTTACAAGGAATACATTTCGTTTTTTTCGAACGACATAATCTTATCCATAAGTGATTATTTTGCAAGAAACAACAATAAATTAATATGATGCTAAAAAAGTTGTTATATTTTGTTTTTGAAAAAAACAAAGTTAATCGCTTAGCCTACTTTAAAAGAAACAATTAAAAATTATAATTGGGCTAAATAAAATAATACTTTTTTTTTTTTTTTTTTATTTAATTTATCAATAATAAAGTTATAAATTCGTTTTTAAGCCTTCAATCTCGATGGTGTTAAAAATTGGCGAATTCCTTGCAAGGAGTAAGAGCTGGGCGAATGCTTTACAAGATGAAAATAACCGCGGTTGGGCGAATAATTTACAAGGAATACATTTCGTTTTTTTCGAACCACATAATCTTATCCATAAGTGATTACTTTGCAAGAAACAACAAATAAATTAATATGATGCTAAAAAAGTTGTTATATTTTGTTTTTGAGAAAAACAAAGTTAATCGCTTAGCCTACTTTACAAGAAACAATTAAAAACTATTATTGGGCTAAGTAAAATAATACTTTTTTTTTTATTTTTTTATTTAATTTATCAATAATAAAGTTATAAACTCGTTTTTAAGCCTTCAATCTCGATAGTGTTAAAAATTGGCGAATTCTTTACAAGAAGTAAGAGCTGGGCGAATGCTTTACAAGATGAAAATAACCGCGGTTGGGCGAATAATTTACAAGGAATACATTTCGTTTTTTTCGAACCACATAATCTTATCCATAAGTGATTACTTTGCAAGAAACAACAATCAAATTAATATGATGCTAAAAAAGTTGTTATATTTTGTTTTTGAGAAAAACAAAGTTAATCGCTTAGCCTACTTTAAAAGAAACAATTAAAAACTATTATTGGGCTAAGTAAAATAATACTTTTTTTTTTATTTTTTTATTTAATTTATCAATAATAAAGTTATAAACTCGTTTTTAAGCCTTCCATCTCGATGGTGTTAAAAATTGGCGAATTCCTTACAAGAAGTAAGAGCTGGGCGAATGCTTTACAAGATGAAAATAACCGCGTTTGAGCGAATAATTTACAAAGAATACATTTCGTTTTCTTCGAACGACATAATCTTATCCATAAGTGATTATTTTGCAAGAAACAACAAATAAATTAATATGATGCTAAAAAAGTTGTTATATTTTGTTTTTGAGAAAAACAAAGTTAATCGCTTAGCCCACGTTACAAGTAACAAATAAAAACTATTATTCTTGATAAGCATGTGGTTGCAAAGATCATGGAGCGTGTTCGAAAGGAAAGTTACACAATTGCTACTGCTTACAACAAACAATGCCGGCTTCGACGTGTAAAGTAGTGCGCTCATCAGGGATCGATCTTGGTTTCTCTTTTTTTACCATTTATACGTACAACCTGCCTTACGACTTTCACAAAAATTGCTAATGCAGACGCTCTTGCATTGCTGCACTCTTCTGAAAACTGGAACAAGTTTGAGGGACTTTAAGTTAAGACATGATTGCAATTTTAAGGTATCTCCAGACTTTGAGGTTGATGCTCAGTCACGTTAAGACGATGACCCGCTTTTTATGTAAATAACCAAGAGGCCACACGTGAGCTGGGAGTCTACAATAGCAATATACCTTTGTTATTTGTCTAACCTTATTTTATCTTGAGGTGAAACTTGATAGATCGCTCACGTTCCATCACTATTTTAGAGGCGTTGCGCATGGAACTATTTTCGTGTGTCACGCTGTTGAAGCAACTTGTAGGCTCAGGATTGGACAATGGTGCCCAAAACACTGCCCACAGCTGCCCTATCTCTTGTCTATTCAACAGCTGACAAGTAGCAGAGCACTGCAATAGATGCTGACTGTGGTTTATTCATTGGGTATCAAATGCCAGCCTAAAAGACTAAAAATCTAAATGCTTGTTTTGTGTGCTTTACTGTTTTACTGTTCATGTTTATATAAACTTATAAGAGCATTAAGATGCTTCATCTACTCAGTCGCACGATTGCTAATTTGGCAAGATTGTTAAGCAATTTTTGCACAGCACACAAAACAAGCATTTAGATTTTTAGTCTTTTAGGCTGGCATTTGATACCCAATGAATAAACCACAGTCAGCATCTATTGCAGTGCTCTGCTACTTGTCAGCTGTTGAATAGACAAGAGATAGGGCAGCTGTGGGCAGTGTTTTGGGCACCATTGTCCAATCCTGAGCCTACAAGTTGCTTCAACAGCGTGACACACGAAAATAGTTCCATGCGCAACGCCTCTAAAATAGTGATGGAACGTGAGCGATCTATCAAGTTTCACCTCAAGATAAAATAAGGTTAGACAAATAACAAAGGTATATTGCTATTGTAGACTCCCAGCTCACGTGTGGCCTCTTGGTTATTTACATAAAAAGCGGGTCATCGTCTTAACGTGACTGAGCATCAACCTCAAAGTCTGGAGATACCTTAAAATTGCAATCATGTCTTAACTTAAAGTCCCTCAAACTTGTTCCAGTTTTCAGAAGAGTGCAGCAATGCAAGAGCGTCTGCATTAGCAATTTTTGTGAAAGTCGTAAGGCAGGTTGTAGGCTACGTATAAATGGTAAAAAAAGAGAAACCAAGATCGATCCCTGATGAGCGCACTACTTTACACGTCGAAGCCGGCATTGTTTGTTGTAAGCAGTGGTAAGGACATTCCATATCAACTCACACCCCTCTTTTGCCGACCATCTCCGATTTTTTTGAAATTTGGAATGTTTGTAGGTTTGGATGAGAAAATGTTTCACACCAAATTTCAAGTTTCTAAATCAAATAGTTTTTGATATATAAAGGTAGAAAATTAGACACAAAATTGCAGCTTGAACGCCCCTGGTCGAGCAAAAGTGGCCCTCCTGGCTTTATTTTTTGTTCAATTTCAAAGATGTTAATATCATTGGAAAGCTCGTTTCAGCAGCTTTTCAAAGATATTCATATCCCAAATGTATGTATATAAATAAAAAAGTTATATTTTGTCGTGATCTTGTGACCTTGACCTCGCATGATCCCAAAACCCCCCTCTAGAAAAAAAATTTTTCAATACTTTTGTTCCTCACATAAAGGACTATAGCATTCCAAAAATCAAAGTGGGATCTCTATGGAATTTCAAAATATTTTTTAATTAGAAAAAAATTAACAAAAAACTTGCGAAAATGATTTATTTGAAAATATCAACAAAGTTGCGAAAATATTTACTGCGTAAATATCAACAAATATGCATCACTAGGCACAACTGTTCAATAAAATGCAAATATCTTAAAAACCAATTGAGATCCCACTTTTATTTTTGGCATGCTTATAGTCCTCTATATTACGAACAAAAATATTGAAAATTTTTTTTTGTCTAGAGTGGGGATTTTGGAGTCATGCGAGGTCAAGGTCACAAGATCACGACAAAATATAACTTTTATATTTATATACATACATTTGGGATATGAATATCATTCGAAAGCTGCTGAAAAGAACTTTCCAATAATATTAACATCTTTGAAATCGAACAAAAAATAAAGCCAGGAGGGCTATTTTTGCTCAATCATGGGCGTTCAAGCTGCGATTTTGTGCCTAATTTTCTACCTTTATATATCAAAAACTATTTGATTTAGAAACTTGAAATTTGGTGTGAGACATTTTCTCATCCAAACCTACAAACATTCCAAATTTCAGCAAAATCAGAGATGGTCGGCAAAAAAATGCCAAAAAGGGTGTCAGTTGACATGGAATGTACCAGTAATTGTGTAACTTTCCTTTCAAACAAGCTCCAAGATCTTTGCAACCACATGCTTATAAAGGATAGCCTAATAATTTTTATTTGTTACTTGTAACTTAGGCTAAGCGTATTAATTTGATTGTTGTTTCTTGCAAAGTAATCACTTATGGATAAGATTATGTGGTTCGAAGAAAACGAAATGTATTCTTTGTAAATTATTCGCTCAAACGCGGTTATTTTCATCTTGTAAAGCATTCGCCCAGCTCGACCATTTCACTTCTCGTAAAGAGCAATAGAGAGCAGAGAAAGAAAGAGCGAGAAATAACGAGAGAGAGAGTGTACGAGAGAGAGAAAAGCGAGTTGAAAACGAGAGAATTCAAAAATTAGAAAAAAGAGTTTTAAACAGCGAGGGCGAATTCTTAACTTGCTCCGGAATGTTTTCTTAATTCATCATACCTAGAACGTTAGGATCTCTTTTACTATCGGCCGTCACCTTTATTTTTAAAACTTTTTTCTTCTCTCGTTTCTAAAACGCTCTCTCGTTTTCGCTACTCTCACTCACTTTTCTCTTTTCTTTCTCTTTTAACAAAATGATAATCGGTCATAACACCAAGCCAAATTTTGTAATAAACACACTTTAAACATTTTGTTTATATTTTTTATCACATTATTTTAAATTAGTAAACATGGACAACGTGATTTTAAACCAAAATATTCAATTTAAATGCAGTTTTCGTTTTGATTTGTGCGACGGCTAACAGTAAAAGAGATATTTAAACAGTGATATTTGAGCGACGGCTTGGAGTAAAAGAGATATTAATGGATCATGCAACCAAGCCAAACTTTGTAATAAACACACTTTAAACATTTTGTTTATATTTTTTATCACTTTATTTTAAATTAGTAAACATTGACAACGTGATTTTAAACCAAAATATTCAATTTAAATGCAGTTTTCGTTTTGATTTGTGCGACGGCTTTCAGTAAAACAGATGATAATCGGTGATCTGGGCAAGCTAAACTTTGCTAAATAAAATACTTCAAACTTTGCTAACTAAATACTTCAAACATCTTTTTTAAATTTTTATCACATTATTTTAAATTACTAAACATGGGCAACGTGATTTTAAACCAAAATAGTCACTTTAAATGCAGTTTTAGTTTTGATTTGTTGCAAAACATCAAATACAGCTCTCTTATTTTTAGTTATTCAACAGCCGAGCATTGGAGTCTCATTTGTTGTCGTAGTACTTGGTTTATATATATGGTCTTGAATGACGCTTTGCGCGTAGTCACTGATGCCTCCATCTCTCTCAAACGGACCACTTACGACCTTTTTCAAACATCCAGCCATCAGACCTTTGACAACTACATGTAGTAGCGACAATTGTTTTGCCTAAAAGTGGTACTTCAGAGCTGTCCTCCTCTACTTTTTCGATCCTGCGGTACACTTTAAAAAGTTCCAAAAATCAGCAGAACATCTGGACCAGGTAAAGAGCTAAATTTTCAGCGCTTTCCGTTACCTAAAGTTTCATTTAACTGACATAAAAACCTAAAAATTTTAATGTCAAATCTAATAATAAAGTGATGACTTTCTTTCATATAAAGTTATCAATTTGCGCATATTGTGCACAATCGATTAATGGCTCAACGCGGGCCTAGATAAGCCTCTCGAGGATCTTGTAGGGGTCACAGAGCAGAGATATCGGTCGATAACTCTTTGGGTCGCCCAAAGGCTTTGCTGGTTTTGGGATCGCGACCACAAGCGCTCTTCTCCAGATCTTGGGAATTTTGAGTCGGCGCAAACAGGAAGAAAAGAAGTCACATAACCAGGACTTCAAAGCAGCTCCATAATGGAGTATAAGCTTTGAGCAGATGGAATCAGGTCCCGGAGCTTTACCTGGTTTTAAATGTTGGAGGGCAGCAGTAAATTCTCTCTGTGAAAAATTGTCAGAGATATTTACTGCGTCTGGTGTTGTGGCCCTCCAAAGGTCAGACACTTCTTGATAGACAAGTCGAGATGACTTGCGGTCAACAGCCTCGTATTTCCCGTTTCTAACCAGTTGAGATGCAATAGCATTGGCTGTAACGGGACAGTGACGAGGTGACCTACCAGTAAGGTTGTTCAAAATACTCCACGCTTTTCGACCAGAGTGTGAGAAGTCAATGCTCCGAACTGCTTCGGACCATCGATCCCTCCGCTTTCTGTCAAGCTTGGCAAGCAGAGCTGTAGCAGCCAAACTTGAGTCGTCTCCCTGAGGAGACTGCAGAAAGGTTTTACAGAGGGATTCACACTCTGCATCACAACACGGTATATAGTTGTTTTGATACCCGCGTGGGATGGTCTTTTTGGCTGCTTTCTTGATGATGTTACAGAAGTCGTGGTAAGCTCCACATCAAGTAAATCAGGCGGCAACAAAGTCTTTGCGCACTTATTTGTCAAAGCAATGTAGTGACTCCATTTGGCACAAATCAAAACTAAAACTAGATTTAAATTGAATATTTTAATTTAAAATCACGTTGTCCATGTTTAGTACTTTAAAATAATGTGATAAAAAATATAAACAAAATGTTTAAAGTGTGTTTATTACAAAGTTTGGCTTGGATGTATGACCCATTAATATCTCTTTTACTCCAAGCCGTCGCTCAAGTATCATTGTTGAAATATCTCTTTTACTGTAAGCCGTCGCACAAATCAAAACAAAAACTGCATTTAAATTGAATATTTTGGTTTAAAATCACGTTGTCCATGTTTACTAATTTAAAATAATGTGATAAAAACATAAAAAAGACGTTTGAAATATTTTATTTAACAAAGCTTAGTTTGCCCAGATCACCGATTATCATCTGTTTCACTGTAAGCCGTCGCACAAATCAAAACGAAAACTGCATTTAAATTGAATATTTTGGTTTAAAATCACGTTGTCCATGTTTACTAATTTAAAATAATGTGATAAAAACATAAAAAAGACGTTTGAAATATTTTATTTAACAAAGTTTAGCTTCCCCAGACCACCGATTATCATCTGTTTTACTGTAAGCCGTCGCACAAATCAAAACGAAAACTGCATTTAAATTGTATATTTTGGTTAAAATCGCTTTGTCCATGTTTACTAATTTAAAATAATGTGATAAAAAATATAAAAAAGACGTTTGAAGTATTTTAATTAAAAAGTTTAGCTTCCCCAGATCACCGATTATCATCTGTTTTACTGTAAGCCGTCGCACAAATCAAAACGAAAACTGCATTTAAATTGAATATTTTGGTTTAAAATCACGTTGTCCATGTTTACTAATTTAAAATAATGTGATAAAAAATATAAACAAAATGTTTAAAGTGTGTTTATTACAAAGTTTGGCTTGGTTTTATGACCGATTATCCTTTAGTTAAAAGAGAAAGAAAAGAGAAAAGTGAGTGAGAGTAGCGAAAACGAGAGAAGAAAAAAGTTTTAAAAATGAAGGTGACGGCCGATAGTAAAAGAGATCCGAACGGGAGCAAGTTAAGAATTCGCCCTCACTGTTTAAAACTCTTTTTTCTAATTTTTGAATTCTCTCGTTTTCCACTCGCTTCTCTCTCTCTCGTACACTCTCTCTCTTGTTCTTTCTCACTCTTTCTCCATCTGCTCTCTGTTGCTCTTTACAAGAAATCAAATTGTCGAGCTGGGCGAATGCTTTACAAGATGAAAATAATCGCGGTTGGGCGAATCATTTACAAGGAGTACATTTCGTTTTTTTCGAACGACATAAACTTATCCATAAGCGATTACTTTGCAAAAAACAAAAATTATATTAATATGATGCTAAAAAAGTTGTTATTTTTTGTTTTTGAAATAAACAAAGTTTATCGCTTAGCTTATTTTACAAGAAACAATTAAAAACTATAATTGGGCTAAGTAAAATATTACTTTTTTTATTTTTTTTATTTAATTTATCAATAATAAAGTTATAAACTCGTTTTTAAGCTTTCATTCTCGATGGTGTTAAAAATTGGCGAATTTTTTACAAGAAGTAAGAGCTGGGCGAATGCTTTACAAGATGAAAATAATCGCGGTTGGGCGAATAATTTACAAGGAATACATTTCGTTTTTTTCGAACGACATAAACTTATCCATAAGCGATTACTTTGCAAAAAACAAAAATTATATTAATATGATGCTAGAAAAGTTGTTATTTTTTGTTTTTGAAATAAACAAAGTTTATCGCTTAGCTTATTTTACAAGAAACAATTAAAAACTATAATTGGGCTAAGTAAAATATTACTTTTTTTATTTTTTTTATTTAATTCATCAATAATAAAGTTATAAACTCGTTTTTAAGCTTTCATTCTCGATGGTGTTAAAAATTGGCGAATTTTTTACAAGAAGTAAGAGCTGGGCGAATGCTTTACAAGATGAAAATAATCGCGGTTGGGCGAATAATTTACAAGGAATACATTTCGTTTTTTTCGAACGACATAAACTTATCCATAAGCGATTACTTTGCAAAAAACAACAAATATATTAATATGATGTTAAAAAAGTTGTTATTTTTTGTTTTTGAAACAAACAAAGTTTAACTCTTAGCTTATTTTACAAGAAACAATTAAAAACTATAATTGGGCTAAGTAAAATATTACTTTTTTGTATTTTTTTAAATTTA
Source organism: Diplosoma virens (assembly GCA_963680785.1). NCBI lineage: Eukaryota > Metazoa > Chordata > Ascidiacea > Aplousobranchia > Didemnidae > Diplosoma > Diplosoma virens. Next base: position 20,290,351 of record OY796886.1, on the reverse strand, counting down.
ATTCATCAATAATAAAGTTATCAACTCGTTTTTAAGCTTTCATTCTCGATGGTGTTAAAAATTGGCGAATTCTTTACAAGAAGTAAGAGCTGGGCGAATGCTTTACAAGAAGTAAGAGCTGAGCGAATGCTTTACAAGATGAAAATAATCGCGGTTGGGCGAATAATTTACAAGGAATACATTTCGTTTTTTTCGAACGACATAAACTTATCCATAAGCGATTACTTTGCAAAAAACAACAAATATATTAATATGATGTTAAAAAAGTTGTTATTTTTTGTTTTTGAAACAAACAAAGTTTAACTCTTAGCTTATTTTACAAGAAACAATTAAAAACTATAATTGGGCTAAGTAAAATATTACTTTTTTGTATTTTTTTAAATTTAATTCATCAATAATAAAGTTATATACTCGTTTTTAAGCTTTCATTCTCGATGGTGTTAAAAATTGGCGAATTCTTTACAAGAAGTAAGAGCTTTGCGAATGCTTTACAAGATGAAAATAATCGCGGTTGGGCGAATAATTTACAAGGAATACATTTCGTTTTTTTCGAACGACATAAACTTATCCATAAGCGATTACTTTGCAAAAAACAACAAATATATTAATATGATGTTAAAAAAGTTGTTATTTTTTGTTTTTGAAATAAACAAAGTTTAACTCTTAGCTTATTTTACAAGAAACAATTAAAAACTATAATTGGGCTAAGTAAAATATTACTTTTTTGTATTTTTTTAAATTTAATTCATCAATAATAAAGTTATCAACTCGTTTTTAAGCTTTCATTCTCGATGGTGTTAAAAATTGGCGAATTCTTTACAAGAAGTAAGAGCTGGGCGAATGCTTTACAAGAAGTAAGAGCTGAGCGAATGCTTTACAAGATGAAAATAATCGCGGTTGGGCGAATAATTTACAAGGAATACATTTCGTTTTTTTCGAACGACATAAACTTATCCATAAGCGATTACTTTGCAAGAAACAACAAATATATTAATATGATGCTAAAAAAGTTGTTATTTTTTGTTTTTGAAACAAACAAAGTTTAACTCTTAGCTTATTTTACAAGAAACAATTAAAAACTATAATTGGGCTAAGTAAAATATTACTTTTTTTATTTTTTTTAATTTAATTCATCAATAATAAAGTTATATACTCGTTTTTAAGCTTTCATTCTCGATGGTGTTAAAAATTGGCGAATTCTTTACAAGAAGTAAGAGCTGGGCGAATGCTTTACAAGATGAAAATAATCGCGGTTGGGCGAATAATTTACAAGGAATACCATTCGTTTTCTTCGAACGACATAAACTTATCAATAAGTGAATACTTTGCAAAAAACAACAATTATATTAATATGATGCTAAAAAAGTTGTTATTTTTTGTTTTTGAAATAAACAAAGTTTAACTCTTAGATTATTTTTTCAAGAAACAATTAAAAACTATAGTTAGGCTAAGTAAAATATTACTTTTTTGTATTTTTTTTTATTTAATTCATCAATAATAAAGTTATAAACTCGTTTTTAAGCTTTCATTCTCGATGGTGTTAAAAATTGGCGAATTCTTTACAAGAAGTAAGAGCTGAGCGAATGCTTTATAAGATGAAAATAATCGCGGTTGGGCGAATAATTTACAAGGAATACATTTCGTTTTTTTCGAACGACATAAACTTATCAATAAGCGATTACTTTGCAAGAAACAACAAATATATTAATATGATGCTAAAAAAGTTGTTATTTTTTGTTTTTGAAATAAACAAAGTTTATCGCTTAGCCTACTTTAAAAGAAACAATTAAAAACTATAATTGGGCTAAATAAAATATTACCATTTTTTGTTTATAAATTAAAATTTTATCAGTAATAAAGTTATCAACTCGTTTTTAAGCTTTCATTCTCGATGGTGTTAAAAATTGGCGAATTCTTTACAAGAAGTAAGAGTTGAGCGAATGCTTTACAAGATGAAAATAATCGCGGTTGGGCGAATAATTTACAAGGAATACATTTCGTTTTTTTCGAACGACATAAACTTATCAATAAGCGAATACTTTGCAAAAAACAACAAATATATTAATATGATGCTAAAAAAGTTGTTATTTTTTGTTTTTGAAATAAACAAAGTTTATCGCTTAGCCTACTTTACAAGAAACAATTAAAAACTATAGTTAGGCTAAATAAAATATTACTTTTTTTTGTTCAAAAATTAAAATTTTATCAATAATAAAGTTATCAATTCGTTTTTAAGCTTTCATTCTCGATGGTGTTAAAAATTGGCGAATTCTTTACAAGAAGTAAGAGCTGGGCGAATGCTTTACAAGATGAAAATAATCGCGGTTGGGCGAATAATTTACAAGGAATACATTTCGTTTTTTTCGAACGACATAATCTTATCCTTAGCAATTACTTTGCAGGAAAGAATAAATATATTAATATGATGCTAAAAAAGTTGTTATTTTTTGTTTTTGAAATAAACAAAGTTTATCGCTTAGCCTACTTTACAAGAAACAAGTAAAATATATAATTGGGCTAAATAAAATATTACTATTTTTTGTTTAAGAATTAAAATTTTATCAATAATAAAGTTATAGCTTACTTTACAAGAAACAATTAAAAACTATTATACGGAATAAGCTTATGATTACAAAGATCATGGAGCTTGTTCGAAAGGAAAGTTACACAATTACTAGTGGTTACAACGAGCAAAGCAAGCTTCGACGTGTAAAGTAGTGTGCTCATCAGAGATCGATCTTGTTTTTGTTTTTTTTTAACATTTATACAAAGAACCTGCCTTAGGACTTCCACAAAAATTGCGAATGTAGACGCTCTTGCGTTGTTGCACTTTTCTGAAAACTGGAACAAATTGGAACTTTAAGTTTAGACATAATTTCCCTTTCAAGGCATCTCCAGACTATGAGCTTGATGCTCAGTCACGTTAAGGCGGTGACCTGCTTTTCATGTAAATAAGCAAGAAGCCAAACGTGAACTGGGGGTCTACAATAGTAATATAGATACAATAGCAATGTACTTTAATAGAGGTATGGAGAAGAGCGCTTGTGGTTGCGATCCCAAAACCAGGAAAGCCCGTGGGAGACCCAAAGAGTTATCGACCGATATCTCTGCTCTGTGTCCCCTACAAGATCCTCGAGAGGCTTATCTACGCCTGCGTTGAACCATTAATCGATTCACTGCTCCCTAAAGAGCAAGCTTGGTTTCGACGCGGGAAGTCAACCCTAGATCAAGTTGTTCTGCTAACCCACAACATTGAGGATTCTTTCGAGGCTAAAAAGAATACCAGTGCCGTATTTATCGATCTGACAGCTGCTTGGCACCGTGGCCTTATCTGGAAGCTGCTGAGACTACTTCCGGATAAGCACATGGTCAAAATGATCATGGAGCTTGTCCGAAATCGAAGTTTTACCCTTACTACCGGTGACAGCAAGCAAAGCAGGCTACGCCGTCTTAAAAACGGCGTTTCTCAGGGATCGGTCTTGGCTCTCCTCCTATTTAACATCTATACGTACGATCTTCCTTCCATGATTTCCAGAAAGTTTGCTTATGCTGATGATCTAGCATTGTTGCATTCTTCTGGAAACCGGAAGGACTTGGAGGGGACCTTAAGCCAAGACATGTCAACACTTTCAGCATATCTCCAGACTTGGAGGTTGAAGCTCAGTCACACTAAGACGGTGACGGCAGCCTTTAACTTAAATAACCGAGAGGCCAAACGTGAGCTAAAGGTCTACAACAACGGTAGACTCTTACCGTTCTGTCCAACCCCTACTTATCTGGGGGTAGAACTGGACAGATCGCTCACGTTTTGTCACCATTTAGTGGCATTGCGCAAAAAACTATCCTCGCGCGTCACACTACTGAGGCGACACGTGGGCTCGGGATGGGGTGCTGGTGCTAAAACACTACGCATAGCCACCTTATCTCTAGTCTACTCAGCAGCTGAGTACTGTGCGCCAGTCTGGTGTCGCAGTGCTCACACTCGCCTCATCGACAGTGTCTTGAATGACTCCTTGCGCATGGTTACTGGATGCCTGCGTCCCACTCCAACAGACCACCTACTTGTACTCTCAGGCATCCAGTCAGCTGAGCTTCGCCGACTGGGAGCGACACTCTCCTTGGCTTACCGTGGATCACTGGACCCCGATCATATCTTGTATGGTCTTTTAAGTGGGTCCTCAGATACTCGCCAAGTGAGATTAAGATTCAGACGCCCGTTTGTGCCAGGTGCGCGGAATCTTTTGGACAACCTTGCCAGACTTGGCATCCGCATTTCTGAATGGAAAAATCACAAATGGAAAACGGAATACTGTGAAAATGCTTCCAGGCTCCGTGCTTTTGTGCCCGAGACCGGTGCAGGCCTGTTGGGATGGGCTTACCCCGATGCAGCTTGGGTTAAGTTCAACCGCCTTCGGACTGGTGTTGGGCGATTCCATTCGTCCATGCACAAATGGGGTCTCGCTCCTTCACCAAATTGCGAGTGTGGCGCCTCTGAGCAAACCGCAGACCATGTACTAACAGCGTGCCCAATACATCGGGCACCACATGGAGCACGAGGTCTGACAGTTTTGGATGACGAAACTCGATGCTGGCTTAATGACATCACTGCCAGCATCAGATCCAGGCAGTGCAGCAGTCTGGGGTAGTAAAAGGATAAACCCTCGGCCCCAGTCCTGTTTGTGTCTGACCTGGAGTGGATACCCTTCAAACGACAACGACGACGACGACAACGACGAGCAATGTACTTTTGTCATTTTGTCTAATCTTATCTTATCTTGGGATGAAACTTGACAGATCGCTTGCATTCCATGACTATTTTAGAGGCGTTGCGCAAAAAACTATTTTCTGGGTGTGTCACGTTGTTGAAGCAACTTGTAGGCTCAGGATAGGGCAATGGTGCCCAAAACATTGCCCACAGCTGCCCTATCTATTGTCTATTCAAGAGCTGACGAGTTGCAGAGCACTGCATTTTTTTATTTTATTTTTTTATTTTTATCTCTATATTTATCCTCCTGACTCGCAGGAAAGCGACGGAGGCGCTATACATAGGGTAAGCAATTACTCCGACCTGCTTCCGGAAATGCCAAGATATTGCTGTCCGCTAGTAATTTAGTAGAGATATTACTGTAATTTAGAACTGCTTGCCAAGACCAACAAGCAGGGGAAAGTGCCGTAAAGTGTCTTTGCCAAGGACACAACAGAATGGTGCAAGTGGGTTTTGAAGCGAGACCGTGTTAATCATCAGTCCGGTACTTTAGTTACTCGACCACGCTACCGACAATAGATGCGGACTGTGGTTTATTTATTGGGTATCATATGCCAGCCTAAAAGACTAAGATTTACATGTAAATGCTTGTTTGTGTCTGCTGCGCAAGAATTGCTTAACGATCTTGCCGAATTAGCATCCGTGCCACTCAGTAGATGAATCATAGATCGAATACGGAGTATTGTGAGAGTAAATTCCAACTCGTACTTTCATTACCAGTGCATAACCGATTGCCGGCTCTTTCGAAACAGCGTTCAAAACAGCTCGGGTTATGCTTAAATACACGCGGACGGGCCTACGACAACTTGCCGCGGCCCAACTTGCGAGTCGACTGCGGCTATTTCGACTTGCTTGCAAATTTCGTTTGCGGACTTCTAATCCAAGTTACTTCATGTCAATTTTTGGCGCATATTTAAATAATTGCCATTAGCTGCATGTCCCCAAAATGTGATGCGCTGATTTAGTAACAACTACTTTTATATCCATTTTTGGTTTTTAATCGAAAGTATACAAAGCCTACTTTACAGTAAACGCTAAAATGCTATACATGTATGTGAATGAATAAAAGTCTTATGTGTATGAAAAATCTTCATTTTATATGCTAGAATTTTTTTAATATTTTCACATATTAACATCACTTTTAACAACGAACAACAATATTTTATTTATTCAAAAAACAATATTCAAAACAAAAATTGTAACACAAAAAAACTTAGATTTACAGTGAATATTGTCTTGTAATGGCATGCAATCCATCGCCTTTACGGCTCTCTTATTTCCTGACAAGCAAAAAGTAGGCCTACTTTGTTAATTGTTTTATTATTACAGTATATTGCTCTTATAAGTTTATATAAGCATGAACAGTAAAACAATAGTTTGTTTTATTTTTAGCATTAGGATACACGCAAATAACCGTGAATCACCGCCGGCATTTTGTAGATCCTCAAGGAATCCACAAAAATACTATTGAAAATATGTGGGGCCAATTTAAGGGAAAACTTTGAAGAATGCAAGGATGTCGACAAACTTTTCTTGCTTCATACAAAGACAAATTTTTGTGGAGGAGAAATAGAAGTAAAAAGAAAGTATTTTTTGATACATTGCATGCCATTAGAAGACAATATTCACTGTAAATCTAAATTTTTATGTTACAATTTTTGTTTTAAATATATTTTTTGAAATAAAAAAGATATTGTTGTTTGTTGTTAAAAGTGATGTTAATATGTGAAAATATTTAAAAAATTCTAGCACAGGGTTTCCCAAACTTTTAGTTGATCGGTACCCTTTGGACACTGCAGCAGGTTTGCATGTACCCCCAAAATGTTGTGACGTTTCTGTAAAACAGGGTGGTCCGACTTCTTCACTCTTGCGGGCCACTTTTCGAAATTGCTCGAGCTTGTGGACCTCAGCCGGGTAGATATTGTTCCAAATCATGGTGTCCTTTAAAAAAAAAAAAAAAAAAAAGTTTTTCACTTGGAATCAGCTTCAATTATTCCTATTTTGTCTCAAAATCATAGTGTCCTCTAAAAAAAAAATCTTCACTTTGAATCAGATACAAATTTTCCCAATTCATGCCGAAAATCAAGGTGATCTCTAAAAAATGAAAACTCTTTCCTTTTCAATAGCAACAAATTTTTCCCATTCAAACCCAAAATCACGGTGATCTGTAAAAAAGTTTTCCCACTTAATTGTCCTGTTTGACGTAATTACAATGAACCGAATTCGAAAATTCTAAACATTTGAGTCTATTATTACTTCCGGATACGGAATTTAACTTAAATAAGGATATTCTCTCACATAATAATTTACCCCTTGAAAAGCCTAAATGTACCCCTAGGAGTACATATACCCCAGTTTGGAAACCCCTGATTTATTGGGTATCATACAACTTTTTTAGCATCATATTAATTTATTTTTTGTTTCTTGCAAAGTATTCACTTATTGATAAGTTTATGTCGTTTGAAAAAAACGAAATGTATTCCTTGTAAATTATTCGCCCAACCGCGATTATTTTCATCTTGTAAAGCATTCGCTCAGCTCTTACTTCTTGTAAAGAATTCGCCAATTTTTAACACCATCGAGAATGAAAGCTTAAAAACGAGTTTATAACTTTATTATTGATGAATTAAATTAAAAAAATACAAAAAAAAGTATTATTTTACTTAGCCCAATTATATATTTTAATTGTTTCTTGAAAAGTAGGCTAAGCGATAAACTTTGTTTATTTCAAAAACAAAAAATAACAACTTTTTTAGCATCATATTACTTTATTTATTCTTTCTTGCAAAATAATTGCTAAGGATAAGATTATGTCGTTCGAAAAAAACGAATGGTATTCCTTGTAAATTATTCGCCCAAACGCGATTATTTTCATCTTGTAAAGCATTCGCCCAGCTCTTACTTCTTGTAAAGAATTCGCCAATTTTTAACACCATCGAGAATGAAAGCTTAAAAACGAGTTTATAACTTTATTATTGATGAATTAAATAAAAAAAAAAAAAAAAAGTAATATTTTACTTAGCCTAACTATAGTTTTTAATTGTTTCTTTTAAAGTAGGCTAAGCGATAAACTTTGTTTATTTCAAAAACAAAAAATAACAACTTTTTTAGCATCATATTAATATATTTGTTGTTTTTTGCAAAGTAATCGCTTATGGATAAGATTATGTCGTTCGAAGAAAACGAAATGTATTCCTTGTAAATTATTCGCCCAACCGCGATTATTTTCATCTTGTAAAGCATTTGCCCAGCTCTTACTTCTTGTAAAGAATTCGCCAATTTTTAACACCATCGAGAATGAAAGCTTAAAAACGAGTGGATAACTTTATTATTGATGAATTAAATAAAAAAAAATACAAAAAAGTAATATTTTACTTAGCCTAACTATAGTTTTTAATTGTTTCTTTTAAAGTAGGCTAAGCGATAAACTTTGTTTATTTCAAAAACAAAAAATAACAACTTTTCTAGCATCATATTAATATATTTGTTGTTTTTTGCAAAGTAATCGCTTATGGATAAGATTATGTCGTTCGAAAAAAACGAATGGTATTCCTTGTAAATTATTCGCCCAAACGCGATTATTTTCATCTTGTAAAGCAGCGTGGTCCAACTACAGGCCCGCGGGCCGCATGCGGCCCGCGAAACAATTTTGGGCGGCCCACGGAACAATTTTGCACAATTCAAGTCTTGTCGATCATAAGTAGCGGCAATCTTCTATAACAGCGTGGTCCAACTACGGGCTCGCGGGCCGCATGCCGCATATCAATTTTGCACAAGTCTTGTCGATCAGAAGCAGCAGCCGTAATTTTTTTTTGGAGAACGCTATGATTTTGCGCCAAAATAGGAATTTTGGAGACCGATTCCAAGTGAAGACCTTTTTTTTTTTTTTTTTTTTTTTTAGAGAACACCTTGATTTTGGAATGAAAATAGGAATTTTGCAGACCGATTCCAAGTGAAGGCCTTTTTTTTTTTTTAGAGAACACCTGATTTTGGAACGAAAATAGAAATTTTTAGCCGACTGCGGCCCGCAAACTCGAATAATTTTGAAAAGTGGCCCACAAGAGTGCAGAAGTTGGACCACCCTGTTGTAAAGCATTCGCCCAGCTCTTACTTCTTGTAAAGAATTCGCCAATTTTTAACACCATCGAGAATGAAAGCTTAAAAACGAGTTTATAACTTTATTATTGATGAATTAAATAAAAAAAAAAAAAAAGTAATATTTTACTTAGCCTAACTATAGTTTTTAATTGTTTCTTGTAAAGTAGGCTAAGCGATAAACTTTGTTTATTTCAAAAACAAAAAATAACAACTTTTTTAGCATCATATTAATATATTTGTTGTTTTTTGCAAAGTAATCGCTTATGGATAAGATTATGTCGTTCGAAAAAAACGAAATGTATTCCTTGTAAATTATTCGCCCAACCGCGATTATTTTCATCTTGTAAAGCATTTGCCCAGCTCTTACTTCTTGTAAAGAATTCGCCAATTTTTAACACCATCGAGAATGAAAGCTTAAAAACGAGTGGATAACTTTATTATTGATGAATTAAATAAAAAAAAAAAAAAAAAAGTAATATTTTACTTAGCCTAACTATAGTTTTTAATTGTTTCTTTTAAAGTAGGCTAAGCGATAAACTTTGTTTATTTCAAAAACAAAAAATAACAACTTTTTTAGCATCATATTAATATATTTGTTGTTTTTTGCAAAGTAATCGCTTATGGATAAGATTATGTCGTTCGAAAAAAACGAAATGTATTCCTTGTAAATTATTCGCCCAACCGCGATTATTTTCATCTTGTAAAGCATTCGCCCAGCTCTTACTTCTTGTAAAGAATTCGCCAATTTTTAACACCATCGAGAATGAAAGCTTAAAAACGAGTTTATAACTTTATTATTGATGAATTAAATTAAAAAAATAAAAAAAGTAATATTTTATTTAACCCAACTATAGTTTTTAATTGTTTCTTGTAAAGTAGGCTAAGCGATAAACTTTGTTTATTTCAAAAACAAAAAATAACAACTTTTTTAGCATCATATTAATATAATTGTTGTTTTTTGTAAAGTATTCGGTTATGGATAAGATTATGTCGTTCGAAAAAAGCGAAATGTATTCCTTGTAAATTATTCGCCCAACCGCGATTATTTTCATCTTATAAAGCATTCGCCCAGCTCTTACTTCTTGTAAAGAATTCGCCAATTTTTAACACCATCGAGAATGAAAGCTTAAAAACGAGTTTATAACTTTATTATTGATAAATTAAATTAAAAAAATAAAAAAAGTAATATTTTACTTAGCCCAATTATAGTTTTTAATTGTTTCTTGTAAAATAAGCTAAGCGATAAACTTTGTTTATTTCAAAAACAAAAAATAACAACTTTTTTAGCATCATATTAATATATTTGTTGTTTCTTGCAAAGTATTCACTTATTGATAAGTTTATGTCGTTTGAAAAAAACGAAATGTATTCCTTGTAAATTATTCGCCCAACCGCGATTATTTTCATCTTGTAAAGCATTCGCCCAGCTCTTACTTCTTGTAAAGAATTCGCCAATTTTTAACACCATCGAGAACGAAAGCTTAAAAACGAGTTGATAACTTTATTACTGATAAAATTTTAATTTTTGAACAAAAAAAAGTAATATTTTACTTAGCCTAACTATAGTTTTTAATTGTTTCTTGTAAAGTAGGCTAAGCGATAAACTTTGTTTATTTCAAAAACAAAAAATAACAACTTTTTTAGCATCATATTAATATAATTGTTGTTTCTTGCAAAGTATTCACTTATTGATAAGTTTATGTCGTTCGAAAAAAACGAAATGTATTCCTTGTAAATTATTCGCCCAACCGCGATTATTTTCATCTTGTAAAGCATTCGCCCAGCTCTTACTTCTTGTAAAGAATTCGCCAATTTTTAACACCATCGAGAATGAAAGCTTAAAAACGAGTTTATAACTTTATTATTGATAAATTAAATAAAAAAAATAAAAAAAGTAATATTTTACTTAGCCCAATTATAGTTTTTAATTGTTTCTTGTAAAATAAGCTAAGCGATAAACTTTGTTTATTTTAAAAACAAAAAATAACAACTTTTTTAGCATCATATTAATATAATTGTTGTTTTTTGCAAAGTAATCGCTTATGGATAAGTTTATGTCGTTCGAAAAAAACGAAATGTACTCCTTGTAAATGATTCGCCCAACCGCGATTATTTTCATCTTGTAAAGCATTCGCCCAGCTCGACAATTTGATTTCTTGGTAAGAGCAACAGAGAGCAGAGGGAGAAAGAGTGAGAAAGAACGAGAGAGAGAGTGTACGAGAGAGAGAGAAGCGAGTGGAAAACGACAGAATTCAAAAATTAGAAAAAAGAGTTTTAAACAGCGAGGGCGAATTCTTAACTTGCTCCCAATGATAATGTAAAGTATTATCTTTCTTTTAAATTTAGTAAATATTTTGTGCTTTTATTGCAAGTTTATTTAGATTATATTAGTATAGCAGTATGGGCAAGGTTATTGTTTTGTGCTTATTTTTATGAACATTTTCTTAAAAAATTTTAATGTGCTTATTTTCAAAAAACATACTTGTTTTAGAAGTAAGTGCTTATTTTCTACTAATTTTATTTTTGTTTTCAACAAAATTTTTAGAAAACTTGCTTTCACACAGACAAGATTTTTACTCTAGATCTGAAGGAAACAGGTCGTTTTTTAATTAAAGATTAAGTCGCTATTTAGTTTGATTAGGTCATCAATGACAGTAGTTATGTAGAAACTGAATAACTACTTTTTAAAGAAGAAAATAAAAAAATTTAAGAATGATTCAATTGCAAAACAATTGACATTTCTAGACTTCTTTCATTTCGTTCAGTTGTGTTTATTTTTTGGTCAGCTTAGATGGTAACCTTGAGATAAAGCTACAAGTTTTTTTTTGTATTCTTTCACTATGCAATATTATTGAGCTATCTGTCTAGATAGAAATATGTAAGAGTTATTGCAACTTTCAAAACCATGTTATTAATTAACTTTAACTTAATATTCTTGTATTTCTTACATGTACGAGGTCTGTTCAAAAAGTATCCGACTTTTTTGTATAAAGCACACAACACAATAAATTTTGCAAGTTTTATTCAATCTCCTTCAAAATATTCCCCTTGGTGGTTCACACACTTATCCCAGCGCTTCTGCCACTTCTCAAAACACTTCATAAACTCCTCCCCCGGAATGCTCTGAAGCTCCTCCGTCGCTTTTTTCATAATGTCTTCTCTTGACTGAAATCGCCTCCCTTTCAGAGTTGTTTTTAGCTTAGGGAACAGCCAGAAATCACACGGTGCTAAGTCGGGAGAGTAAGGAGCCTGTCTAATAAGTGGCATGCTGTTTTTGGCTAGAAAAGCTTGGACCACATGTGCAGAATGAGTGGGAGCATTGTCGTGGTGAAGCTGAAAATTCTTTGCTGCCCACATGTTTGGCCGCTTTCTTCGCACAGCATCACGAAGGCGATGTAGAATCTCCAGGTAGTACTCTTTGTTGATTGTTTGACCTTCTGGTGCGTATTCATGATGCATGATGCCACGGGAATCAAAAAAACAGGTCAGCATAACTTTCACATTGCTGCGGACTTGCCGAGCTTTTTTTGGGCGTGGTGATTCCGGATGCTTCCATTGTGATGATTGAAACTTGGTTTCTGGGTCATAACCATAAACCCAGGTCTCATCACCAGTGATGATTGTCTTGATAAATTCTGGGTCATGATTTGCAACATCCAGCATGTCCTCCGAAATTTCCTTCCAGAGTTCCTTCTGTTGCTCCGTCAGCAGCTTGGGGACAAATTTAGCTGACACTCTCTGCAGGTTCAAATCCTCAGTTAGGATTGAATGAACTGAGCCTGTGCTTATTCCCATTTCTGCAGCAATCTCTCGTACTGTTAAACGACGATCCTCCAACACTTTTTCATGAACCTGATCCATCGCCTCCTCGTTTCGGCTTGTGGATGGCCTTCCTGAGCGAGGATCACTTTCCACTGATGCACGGCCATCTTTAAAGCGTTTAAACCATTGCTTTATCTGAGTTGGGCTTAAGGCCTCATTTTCAAAAGCTTGTTGAATCTTTCGAATTGTTTCAACTTGAGTATCACCAAGTTTTTGACAAAACTTGATGCAATACCTCTGTTCGATGCGTTCTGTCATTGAAATGAAATTTTCTGAAAATCAAAAAACCGATGAACACGTACTACACGCCTGCACTAAATGCTTTACACAGAGAGATACGAATGACGAATCGGCCTGAAACGCTTCATGATTACGCGTGAATGTGTGTGTGTGCAGCCACGCTTTGCACGAGCAGTTTGCTCATACCTTATTGGCGAGAGGGAAAAAGGTCGGATACTTTTTGAACAGACCTCGTACAATCTACAAATCCATACTGTGATAATTTAGCTGCTTTTGTGATATTGCTCTATTAGTGGTAAGGTTTCTAAACTCATTGGAACATGTGGACTTCTAGGTTAATTTTGTGAAACTCTTTGAACTGCAAGTCTAGATATTTTATGAAATTTAAGGAAGACCAAAATGAAGTTCATCAATCAAAACTTTTGGTGTGTTTTTCCTTTTAACAATGAGTTAAAGACCTTTTTGTCTTTATTAGACTTTACACTGGAAAATATTAAACTTGGTGTATGTACAGGGTGTTGCAGCTGAATATAACACTTGACAAAAAGAAACGAAATAAACAATAGAAACTAAAATTGTTTATAAAGAGAATTGAAATTTTATTTAGTAACTGTTTGAGTTAAATACTACATTATTTTTCAATGTAACCATCGCTGGCAGCAATGACCATCTCATGAGGAGTGCAAAATTAGTCACACACTTTGGCAACCATGTCCTGGTCTATGGTAGCAAATGCCTCCACAATAGAAGCCTTCAGAATTAACTGTGTTGTGGGCTTGTTTGCTGGTCCTGGCCTCAATCATGCCCCTGAAGAAATAGTCAAGAGGGTTGCAGTGGGTTGCAGAGGGTGGCCATAAGTCTGGCAATCAATGGTGAGGAACATTGTTGAACAGCCTTGTGTGCAAGACCTGAGTCTTGCTGGAAAACATAAATGTCCATTGGTGATCTTGTTTATCCAGGGCTTCACCATGCTATTCAGCACCTCCTGGTAGATCTTGGCGATGACTTGCAAGCCCTTTTGAAAGAAGAACAGAGGCATAGTGGGCCTTTGCTCTTGCGCACAAGACCAAGACAACCCAATTGTGGCTGTTCAACAATGTTTCTCACCATTGATTGCCAAACTTGTATCCACCCTTTCACCTAATTGCAATCTCCTAGACTATTTCTTCTGGGGTGTGATTGTTCATGGAGGCATTTGCTGCCATAGACAAAGACATGGTTGCCAAAGTGTGTGACTCATTTTGTGCCTGCCTTGAGATGGTCATTGCTGCCAGCAATGGTTAAATTAAAAAATAATGTAGTATTTAACTCAGACAGTTACTAAATAAAATTTTGAATCTTATATATGAGGTGTGTTTGAAAAGTAAAGAGACTGGTGTTATAAAAACTTTATTGAAAAATATTGAAATATACCAAGGTCAAATTCTTTCAAAGTAATCCCTTTCCACTTGAAAACACTTGTGCATTCGCCTTTTCCACAATTCAAAACATTGTTGGAAGGCATTTTCTGGGATCTTTTTGAGCTCCATTGTTGCAGCCATTTTGATGGAATTGATGTCAGAAAAATGGGTTCCCTTCAGAACAGATTTGATCTAAGGGAAGAGAAAAAGTCACATGGGGCTAGATCGGGGAAATATGGGGGTGTTCCAAAGTTGCAATGTCTCTTTCTGCAAGAAACTGACAAATACTCAGGGCTGTGTGAGCAGGAGCGTTATCATGAAGGAGCGTCCATGTGTGGGCTTCCCAAAGGCTCTTCCCAAAGTTAAAAGTAAAAGTGATGCTCATTTTGTTCTTTGATATTCAAGGCATCGTTCATTTCAAATCCCTAACCCAAGGTCAAACAGTGAACCAAACCGTCTATAAAGAGATTCTTGGGCACCTTGTAAGATCAGTGTGTGACAAGAGGTGGAGCCTTTGAGAAGCCCATGCATGGACGCTCCATCACAATAATGCTCCTGCTCACACAGCTCCAAGTATTTGTCAGTTTCTTGCAGAAAGAGACATTGCAACTTTGGAACACCCCCCTATTTCCCCAATCTGGCCCCATGTGACTTTTTTCTCTTCCCTTAGATCAAATCTGTTCTGAAGGAAACCCATTTTTCTTACATCAATTCCATCAAAATGGCTGCAACAATGGAGCTTAAAAAGATCCCAGAAAAATGCCTTCCAACAATGTTTTGAATTGTGGAAAAGGCGAATGCACAAGTGTTTTCAAGTGGAAGGGGATTACTTTAAAGGAATTTGACTTTGGTATATTTCAATATTTTTCAATAAAGTTTTTATAACACCAGTCTCGTCATTTTTCGGACACACCTCGTATAACTTTTGTTTTTATTGTTTATTTTATTTTCTCTTCGTCAAGTGTCAGATTTAGCTGCTACACCCTGTAAAAGTGAGATGTTTCAAAGTGAAAACAAAAAAAGTTTTTATTTTACTGATGAAAGAAAAAATTTAACCAAACAATTGATTTCAAGTTCTTAGAGTTGTTTTCAAAAATATAGAAAAGCTATGTGAATTCTGAAAATAGATTAAAAACCTTGCATTAATGTATTTACAAACATTTTTGTAAAATAACCAATGGTATTAAAGGAACCATTAAACTCTTTCAATTTTGATAGTATTTAAAAAGACTTTTTTCTTTGAAATTCTTTTGGCCAACTCTCATTAGAAGAAGTTTTTGGTAATGATGAATGGCAAGAAACAACTGCAATGATAAACTGCAAGAAGTTATTGCCAATGATTTTTCTCGTGAGAGTTGGCTAGAAGAATTAAAAAAAGCAGTCTTATTAAAGACACCAATGTTGAAAGAGTTACTGGTTCTATTAAATACTATTGGTTATTTTAAAATTCTGAAAAATCAAGAATTTATTTAAACACTTTTGTATAATTTTTGTACTTGTAAATATAAAAAGAAATTGATTAATATATTTGTGTTTGTTTTTTTTTTTATAAAGACACAGCTGATTCAATAACTGTGTGTTGCTGTCCCATTGCCAAACATAATAATTGTTGTGTAATGTGTTAAATTCTGAATCTCCAACCATCTTTATATACAATTATTTAGGTTAGCAAATGTATGATAAGTGTTTATCCATTTGTTTTGTAATTAATAAATTAACTGTTCTTAACAATAGTCATACTTGAAAAACTGTGTTTTTGAAACTTATAGTGTATTATAATTAAATTTTTTTAACATGTTTTGTTATTTTTAGAATGTTTTATTGGTACTGCTTAATGTAATTGCTAAAGAATGTTATATTTTTTATCACGAACTATAAGTTCGAGAGGACCATCAATATCATTTGTAAGGCCATTAAACATAGCACCACTCTCAAAAACTATTCAAAGTGATTCACACTTGAAATGTCTTGTATGTGCTGTGACAAACACTTGCTTTATAGAACATCGAAGGTTTATATTTCCAAACTCATTATATAATCGAGCTGGAATAGGTTTTAATTTACCTGGACAAGGCTTGAAGAAAAAAATGTCTAAAGAAGATGAAGATAACAATTTAGTATTGAATTTTATAAATAAAAAAATGCAAGAACAAGAAGAGGGAAAAGAAAGATTTCCAATTCTGCCTGATTATAAATTTTTTTGGAAAGTTTTTGCTTATGGCGTTTTTACAGTTTTTTTTGGATTTCTTGTTTACCCTGATTTAAAAGCATTAGTTTTTAAAGAATATGATGTAGCAATTGATACAAAAGCATATGATTCTATAAAACCTGAATCAATTTTAGCCTATATTTATTTGTCATTACCACTAAGATTTTTTTCTCGATTGTTTGGACGATTTATGAATTTGAATTTAAATTCATTAACTCGTTCTTTGGTACTGAATGGTTTTTGCTTTTTGACTGGTGCAAATGTAAATGAAGCCTTAGTAACAGACTTTAACCAGTATAAAAGTCTTGGAGCATTTTTTCGGCGACCAATAAAATCTGAATTACGACCAATTGATCCTTCTTCTGATGTAGTTAGTCCATCAGATGGAAAAATTTTAATATATGGTTCAGTTAATGATGGTAAAGTTGAACAAGTAAAAGGAGTAACATACTCATTACAAAGTTTTCTTGGACCTTTAAAAAGTGAAACTGTTGAGATATTGGAGTTTACTAAGATTTCTGAAAAAATCTTTCAAAAATCATTAATGCATGATCCTGTAAATAATAATCTGTATCAGTGTGTGGTTTATTTGGCTCCTAAAGATTATCATGGATTTCATTCTCCTGTTGATTGGACTATCAAAAGGAGAAGACATTTTCCTGGAGAGCTTCTCAGTGTCAATCCTAGAATTGCATCATGGATAAAAAATTTGTTTGTTTTAAATGAAAGAGTGGTTTTATCTGGCGAGTGGAAATATGGTTTTTTCTCAATGTCTGCGGTTGGAGCCACAAATGTTGGAAGCATAAAGATTTATGGTGATGCTCTTCTGCATACCAATCAGATTAAATTTAAATCAGGAACATACCATGACTTGAATTTTTACAATGAAGAAATAAAAATAAAAAAAGGTGACCCTGTTGGAGAATTTAACTTGGGGTCAACAATTGTGCTTTTATTTGAAGCTCCTAAAAACTTTTCGTTTGATTTGCAAAAAGATCAAAAAGTAAAATATGGAGAAAGTTTAGAAAAGATGTCTTTATAGAAAAAAAGATTGTGCTTACAAAGTATTTTATCCTTCCATTTTATGTCTTTAAATGTATTGATAATAAATTTATACAGTATATATTTAGTCACCAAGCAGAAAATTTTTATATTGTTCAACCAAACTTCATCTTTGGCACAGTTTTACAATGTAATTTTGTTTTTAATTGCAAATAATTCTTGAATTTGAGAGCAATGAAGCAAAATTTTTATATTGTTCAACCAAACTTCATCTTTGGCACAGTTTTACAATGTAATTTTGTTTTTAATTGCAAATAATTCTTTTGAATTTGAGAGCAACGAAGGATGTATTAAACTAAAAAAACCTTCAAAAGATTACTTCAACTTGCTTTCAAAGATGCTGGCATATGAAGAGTATAAACGTGGCATAGAGCTTCTTGTAAAGAGAACAACTAAAGAAAGTGACAAAATACAATAACATGGTTCAACAAAAGAAGCTCGAAACTAGACTATCTTGATTATTGCCCACATCTCTTACCTTTCTTACATAGGCTGGTGTTCTTAATTTCATTTATGGTGACACAACAATCAGTATCAGTTGTTGTTGTTACCCCTCTATCTTGAAGTAGCCCACCCTTAACCTCAAAAGAAATTAATCGAAATTCCCTCTCTTGAATTAACCTTGCTGCTTCCAAAAGCTTTTTTCACAGACTAGTGGCGTGGTGTTATATTGCTACTTTTTTTTGGCGTTAGTTAAGCACATTGCTGCTAATTTTGTTCTACTCTTCAACTGCTCACTCATCATTATAAATAATCTTTGAAAATGTGTTTAAAAATTTACAAAAAAAAGGCTTTTATTTTTCGCAAATCTTTGCATCGCATTAATACAGAAAACAAAAACATGAAGGCCACAATCTTGCATAAAAATGATCACACTAACATCATCATTTTAGATCCGGACTTAACACCTGTGAAATGTAAAGAAAACCTCAAATGCATTTACACATCCATCACTTTACAATATCTTCGTTTCAGAAAAAATAACAAAGTTACAAATACCATTACCTATGACATTCATTTACCCAAACAAGCATTATTACGTCACGTGTGCAAAAAACTGGCATAGCTCAGAGCCAACAAATCATCTCTCTCTTGCAAAGTTACTTGCAAGAAACCCTAATACTTACCACAATGCTCGTAATGCTTTATTAGCACCCAATATAAATCACCTCATTAACTGTTGCTAAGTACTAACACTACACCGCGCCACCAATCTGTGGAAAAACTTTTGTAAGCAGCAGAGGCCATTGCAGAGTAGGAATCTAGATTGTTTTTTCACAGGGTTAAGCGATGGTTCCTCCAAGATATCCTTGAAGAAGGAAAACCACAACGTAGCAAAGGTTTGCTTTCGGTTTGCAGTTTTTAGACACTTATGTTATATTGTTGCTGGTTGGCGCACAATGCTTTTAAAATTCAATTACTTCCAATAAGTTTTGTGGTAAAATGCAGTTGCAAACTGTTTTATTACGATTTAGTACGAAAATTCTATGGATGAACTACATCCTGGTGGTTATGAGACCATACTTTGTACAGGATTCCGACTAATTTTTTTGCTTTCTAATTTTGTTTTTGTTGAATTTCTTAAAGAAAAGACAGTTGTGCTGCGCTTTGTGGATTTATCTTTCTCGTTCTTAGGGATTTTAAAAGGTTTTCTAGTTCATCGTATTTACTTTTCAAATACATTTTTTTGCAATTTTCTTCTGTCCATTCAATGTAAAAAAAAACCTTAGTTTACTGTTTAATTGCAAAAAACTTGTATTTTTCTTTGTTAAATACATGTTCTGAATTATTTATTTTTTCTGATTTTTGTACTGTTTTGCTCAAATGATTAAATAAAAAGCTCGACGAAATTTATCTTCCAAAAAGTTGGTTGTGTCTACAATCAGTGACTCGATGTCTTTGGGTTTATTATTAATGTTTTATTGTAGGGTTTTTAGAATCACATTTTTGACTTGCATAACAATTTTCATTCATTTCATCTCTATATTTATCCTCTTGACTCGCAGGAAAATGACAAAGGCGCTATAATATGGCAAGCAATTACCTCAACGTACTTCCGGAGATGCCAAGATATTGTTCTCGGGTAGAAATTTTTTTTAAAATTTTATGAGAGTTATGACTGAAATTTAGAACTGCTTGCCAAGACCGCCAAGTAAGGGAAAGTGTTTCTTCCAAGGATATAACAGAATGACACGAGTAGGTTTTGAACCAAGAACATGTCGATCGCAATCACGGTGGTCTTAACCATTCGGCCACGATGCCGACAATCCGCGTGCCCTAGCCTTAAAAGTGCCGTTTTGATAACGACTGTAATCGACAATCTTTAATTCTAATGTCTCACGCAGGAACCAGGATTTTAGATTATTATTGCATTTACTATAGGCCTACTACCATGTTTATTCTTAAATTTAAATATTTTTTAATTGGTTTTCTAGAATCATTTTCGTATGGCCGTTTTGGCTTAATTGCTGCTTTTTGTTACCCTTAGGCTACGCAGCGTGACCCCATTAAAGAATTTGTCGTAAAGTGCCTCTCCGAAAGGCGCGACAAAAGTTACTTGGGTAGTGAGTATTGAACTCGCGTCCTAGTGGTCGCAAGTCAGTGAAAGAATACGACTCATTTTCAAAACGATATAATTTTATAAACAACAAAAATGACAAAATCGTTTTACCTGCAACATAAAAGACTAAATATCAAAACGACTAAAACTCAACACGCTACTGAACTAAAACTTAAACAGAAAATATTTGTACAGTAGAGGTGTTCAAATTTAGGTCATGTTGAAAAAGTACATGTTTTCGGAGCTTATATGGTGCATTGGACCTTAAAAACACCTCCCATGCAAAAAAATTTGAAAAAACTATCTCTTTGTTTTCCTTCATGAGGGTTAAAATAATAGTGTACACCTAATTTGCTCAAAGGGAATCCCCTAATGACGTCCTTTTTTGCATTTATTTACTATAATTCGAGTTTCGGAGCAGATAGAAAACAAAACCAATTGTATTTGTTTTCAACAAGCATGTGCTTCATTTTGAGAGTAAACTTAATGACGTCATAATGACAACTTCATTTTTACAGTAAATGCATAGAAAACTTAATAGACACTGCTTTTTGAGTAATACATGCAATAAATTTTACAAAATTACTAGTCTTCAGTAATTCACTAGTTCAAAATATGGGCTACTTTTAAAATTAGACTACCGGTACTTTTACTGGTGAAGTATTGCTTTTTATCAGAAATGATTGTAAGTGCTGTGGTTGCGAATTATAAACTAAGATCCAAAGTCGATTTTTTAAAGTCGCCAAGTTGTTTTCGATGTTTTTCAACGACCTGCAACAGACTTGTTCGTTGCTCTTCATTTTCTGTTAAAATGGCAGCATAGTTTTAATATAGCTTTACAGTACTTTCAGCTGCATCGTTAACAACTTTAATGTTGGCAACAAATTTTTGACCCTTTTTGAATGATTCATTCGCAGTTTACTGCTCTGGTTTGTTGTAGAGCCAGTCCTTGTCCATTCTCGGACATTCAAAAATAAACCAAGTTTCAGGTCCAATAAAGTCGCAAAGTTTAGAACACCTATCAGTGTTTCTTTTAAAAACGGGAATTCCTCTGCGAAATTCATCTGGTGGTGATATTGAAAGGAGCTGGAATGCCATGGGGTCTTTCATTTCATTTGTCAACAAAGGATGCTGGCTAAAAAAAGAAAATGCCACCGTGTTTGCTTCAGATACCATTGATGCGATAAAAGTTTGTTGAAGGCGGTATCAGCTACAGTAGGATCTTCGTTCTTGTACCTTAGTTAGCATGGCATGCAGAAAAGTTAAGTCGTTAATTGGAGCATCCATACCGATATTACATTTCAGCCATGCTCGAACATAAAAAAGAGCATTAAACAAATTTATTCGATAAAGTTTTTTTACAAACTCACGGTTATAAGACATTTGATCGGACCACTTGAACATTTTTTGGCAGTATAACACTTTGCCCATCCATCGGGTGCTGAAAGTAGCGCCAGGTTTGTGATAAAAAAAATTAGAAGGATCCCAGGAAACATAGGGTTATTGGCCGGATACTGTTTCAGTATAGTACAGTATCGGTTGTATCGGTATCGGAAAAAGATAAGCAAACATTATTGGACCAATATAGTTTTAGAATCGTATTTTTGTATAAATTAGTATAGTATGCACTATATTGGACCAATATACAGTGGAACCCCGGTTGGCGACCACCTCGATAACACGACCACCTCGTTATCAGGACCACTTCAGTGCGGTCCTAAATAATTTACTATGGTAATTCATTGCATTCTGTTTCAATAACGCGATCACCCCGGTTTCCAGACCAGGACCGCCATATTTTGGTCCAAAACTGCAAATTTAACTCCGCTAAAGCGACCACACATGCTCAATAATTTGCTTTTGTGACCAAAATAATAAGATTAAATTTCTTTTGTGATCAAAACAATAAGATTAGATGAGCGCGTGCACACACACAAAGAAAATGCAATTGTGCAATGAATGATTAGTGTGGCAAACAGAACTGAATTTTATAAGATAAACTTCAGTACTAACAGTTGTTTAAATTCATTCTGCAGTATCTGATAAAAATAATGGCACTTAGTAAAAAGAAACCGAGAGAACTTTCAATCAAAGAAAAGGTTATGGTAATACAACAAAAAGAAAGTGAGGGAAAATCTCAGAGGAACTTGCTAAGATTTTCGGCGTTAGCAAGACTCAAATAAAGAACACACTTAAAAGAAAGGCAGACGTTTTGGCTGCATATGACGACAACTTATCGAATGACCGGAAGAGGGTTAGAATCTTTCAATTTCAAGGAGATATCGATTCACTAACTTTCCGATGGTTTCAAAGAGCTCGGTCTTTAAACCTACCGATAAGTGGGCCTCTGATTCAAGAAAAAGCTCTAACTTTGCTAAATCTCTGAAGAAAAATGGCTTTAAAGCCTCAAACGATTGGTTAAACAGGTTTAAGACACGACATAGCATTTCTCAGGCTGTTATTTGCAGAGAGAGTGGCTGTGTTGACGAAAAAGTCGTGCAGAGTTCGGAATCACGCCTACCAGATATTACTGCGGGTTACGCCACTTGTGACATTTACAACAAACAATTGCTACAAACAGGATGCTCCAAAGCAAAATTCGCTAACACGACCACCCCGCTAACGCGACCGCTTGATGACGGTCCCGTAGGTGGTCAGGTAAGCGGGGTTCCACTGTAGTTTTAGAATCGTATTTTTTGTATAAATTAATATAGTATGTACTATATTGGTCCAATACAGTTTTTGTAAAGTATTTTTAATTTAAAGTTGGTTTAAAAATTTTGTTAAACATTGGTAAAACAATGTTGCTCCCCCGCAGTTAGAGTTTTGTAATGTGACATAAATTCGTACAGTTTTTACGGTACGTGACCCACATAGTTTGTGTATTGATTTTTGATAATAATTTTGATGTACTAATAAAACAGCATTAAATTGGAAAAATGTTATCGATTTGATACAGTTTTGATGTCGGAACACAATACAAACGTTTACTGTTTCTGTGGTATTGGACTAATATAGTTTTAGAATTGCATTTTTGTATAAATTAATATAGTATGTACTATACAGTTTTGGTCCAATACAGTTTTTGTAAAGTATTTTTAATTTAAAGTTGGTTTAAAAATTTTGTTAAACATTGGTAAAACAATGTTGCTCCCCCGCAGTTAGAGTTTTGTAACGTGACATAAAATCGTACAGTTTTTACGGTACGTGACCCACATAGTTTGTGTATTGATTTTTGATAATGATTTTGATGTATTAATGAAACGGCATTAAATTGGAAAAATATTATCGATTTGATATAGTTTTGATGTCGCAACACAATACAAAGTTTACCGTTTCTGTGGTATTGAACCAATATAGTTTGTGTATTGCTTTTTGATAATGCTTCGATGTACTGATAAGACGACATTATTAAAATTTTAAAACATTATTAATTTAACAGAAGTTTGCTGTTTTAATTTATGCAATTATGCAATTTAATATTATTAATCTAATTAATACAATTATTGTTTTATTAAGATATTAGCGCAGGGGTGACAAACCTTTTTTTGTAAATGCCAAAATATATAAAACATTTTTTATCAACTTAGTACCGTGCCGAATTGAAGTGAAGATGTTTTTTTTAGACATTACCATGTAAAGTAGGACCTATTTTTCTCCCAAAATCATGGTGATCTCTAAAAAAAGATCTTCCCTGCAATTCGATTTCGCCTTTCTCATATTTAATAGAGAAATTGTTCTAAATTGTCCGTGCCAAAAAAATTTAATTTTACCCAAAGAATTCCTTGTCTTTGTCCAAAAAATTGATCGTGCCAGTAAAAAATCTGCGCGTGCCATAAATTTGCCCTCCTCTATTAATGTATGTTGTTTTTTTGGTATTGAACCAATTTAACTCATGTATTGATTTTGGGTAATTAAACGTTTACCGTATATCAGGGTGGTCGAACATACGGTGCGCGGGCCGCATGTGGCCCGCGCACTTTTAAAATGCGGGCCGCAAAGTGTTGCAATTATTGTAACCACTCTTAATAACAAAAGTAAATGTTGTTTTTATTTTAAATTTAACAAAAGTCTAACTTTTAATTATACTTTTTGGGAGATTGCGGCCAGCACTTTTATTAGGATGAAGAAAAGTGGCCCTCTACTTATTTGAGTTCGACCACCATGCCGTATATTAATCAAAAAGGATTTCCAGTGGCAAAACATTGTTGGCATGAAACAATTTGGATCTTGTATCTTGCACAAGTATGTATTTCTTTTATGTTTTGGGGAAATGCATTGTGTTTCGATTTTATTTAAGATCCTTTTTTTGAACTTATCAATCTCGGTTTATTTGCTTTATACGATTTTGTGTCGTTATTTACTAGTTCCGTTAGGTAGCGCTAAAGTAAAAGCTTTAAATTAAAGTATCTTAAATTAAAACATTTTATAAAACATTTTTTAGACTAGTTTAATTTTGCAAATATAAAATAAATTACTTATAAATTTATTAAAAGCTATTGAAGGTATAGGCTGCTATGTGTTGCATAACACAAACTTGATTTTAACTTTACTGTTGTAACTTATTATATCATACATTTGTTATAATTACCATTTCTGTTTTAACATTCATTGCCAAATCCCCAGACCTATTATAAATAAATTAAATTAAAAATTATTTACAAAGAATGAATTATATTGAATTAATCTTTTCATTGACTTTAAAGTGAGGATAAATTACTGTATTTGCCATGCTGCTTGATTGATGAAATAAAAACTAAAAAGAAAGAATTTGCTTTTAAAAGCAAATGTTTCATTTAAAACTCTTTTGCTTATTGAGTAGCCTTAAAAAAAGCTGTTTTGAAAAAAATTGAACGTTTTTGTCTAGCTTTCTTCAGGAGGTCTCGCTGAAATGAATTCAAGGTCTCGCTGAAATGAATTCAAGAACAGTATTTGAAAAGATTTTTTTTCCTTTCTTTTACACTTATAACCAGGGTGTCGAACCGGACCCGAACCGGACCCGAACCGGATCCGTAAACCCGTATTAACCGTTATTATTTTTTGAACCCGAACCGGAACTGAACCCGAAAAAATAAAATTTGCTGAACCTGAACTGGAACTAAACCCCTAAAAATAAAATTTGCTGAACCTGAACCGGAGCTGAACCCGTAGAAAAAAAAATTGCTGAACCCGAACCTGAACCAGAACTTTATTTTAAATGGATCCGGTTCGACCGTTTGATGCTCTAATTTTAATTTTAAAGTTATTTGTAGAAGAATCAGAATTACAATTTTGTTTTTGAAGTTGGCGCAATTTTTTTGGTCACGATACTTGTTGTGTGGCAATACAGAAACGTTATAAACGACTTTTTAGGCGAGAAGTTAAGGCAAGAACATGTCACTTGCTAGATAAAGAAAGCGAAATTTTAAATATATGCTAAAGCAGTTGTTCTTAAGCTTTTTACAGTGCCATACTATTAAAAAAATACATATTAATATAGAGACGTAGCAAACATAGTGAAACCATCGTTGGTGAAGCAAAATTATTTGACGCCATTAAAAAATCAAAGCTGCACAGTGCAGGCTGTTTGGGAGCCACTCGACTGAAATTTAGTTGCGTGGAGAAGTTTAATAAAAAAAGCAGTGTAAACTTATCGAATGATTCAAATTCAGTATAACTTATAGTTGCCTCAAATGGTTTTCACTAGCATGATAGTATCCCTAACAGTCGAGATTGAGTAAAAAATATTGTTGAGCAAGCAATGCAATAAAGTTAATTAATTTTTGATTTTTCAAAAAAACAAAATTTTTTCAAAAAAAAAAACAAAAACGTTTATCTAGCGTGCTTTTTCATTTATCAAGTATTACGTTAAAATTAAATTTTTGTTAACTTTCAGGCTTACCAAAATTGTAGCAACAGGACAAATAACTTTTAATACAAGAACCACCTATTTGCTGGTTCATTACAAAAGTTTTGCGTCAGTTATCTTTATGTAGAATGCAACCGAAAAACCATAAGCAAATTACATTGTTGTATAAGTTACCCCTGCAAACAAAATTTAGTAGCACAATTTGACTTTGAGTTAAAACTAAATAGTTTTGGTCGCCAATAGTTAGCTTGGCAAACAAAACATTATGGAGGAGTCAGAGTATTTTTCTGCCAATATCAAGCTAGTGTTTATCAAAAAAGTTTTTAATCAAATGCTGAAAAACCATTTTGCTGGTTTTACGAATTGAGAAATGATTGTCTCCCGTAAATTTGAATTTGCTTGAATTTAAGACTTTTTTTAAACAATTGGACCCACACCTAATTTTTACCCTTTCATCGCTATACACTTATAAAAATAAAAAGCAGCAAGTTTTTAGTACCAGTTTGTAAGCAAGCAGTGATCAATATACAAAATTGCAAAGTTTGATTTCAGTTATCTTAAGAAAAAAAAAATCTTATACAACAAACTGATTTAATTTTTAATTTATTACTAGTTGTAATTGTTAAATCAAATGTTACCGTTTGAAGTTGCCACAATTTGTTTGAGCACTTGTGTGCCAATAAAGAAACGTCATAAACGACTTTATCAGCTAAGAAATGAAGAAAAAATATGTGCACTAGATACATGAACGTGCGCCAGGAGAACCAAAAGGGGGACTCGCTTTTTCAAATTTTAAATTTTACAAAATAATACATAAATATGCATTAAAAACTTCTAAAAGTTAAGGCTCGTTTCCACTACGAGCGTGGAATAGAGCATTCTTTGTTTCTTTTGACCATCTTTCCGCTCTTAAAATCTAAGTGAGCACATAAAGTCAATAAATCAAGTAAAGAGTACAGTGGCGAACAAAAAAAGTAAGACTTTTTTATTTTTTAAGATTTTTTTAAAATATCATTGTTAAAATTGAAATATATTAATATATATCAAGTAATATATCATTAAAAGAGCACAAAAAATTATATTAAATCCAATATTAATTTATTTTTTTTTAGAAATATAATTCAATTGCAACTATAGTGGAACCTTGGTTGGCGACCACCTCGATAACACGACCACCCCGTTATCAGGACCACTTCAGTGCGGTCCCAAATAATTTACTATGGTAATGCATTGCATTCTGTTTCAATAACGCGATCACCCCGGTTTCCAGACCAGGACCGCCATATTTTGGTCCAAAACTGCAAATTTAACTCCGCTAAAGCGACCACACATGCTCAATAATTTGCTTTTGTGACCAAAATAATAAGATTAAATTTCTTTTGTGATCAAAACAATAAGATTAGATGAGCGCGTGCACACACACAAAGAAAATGCAATTGTGCAATGAATGATTAGTGTGGCAAACAGAACTGAATTTTATAAGATAAACTTCAGTACTAACAGTTGTTTAAATTCATTCTGCAGTATCTGATAAAAATAATGGCACTTAGTAAAAAGAAACCGAGAGAACTTTCAATCAAAGAAAAGGTTATGGTAATACAACAAAAAGAAAGTGAGGGAAAATCTCAGAGGAACTTGCTAAGATTTTCGGCGTTAGCAAGACTCAAATAAAGAACACACTTAAAAGAAAGGCAGACGTTTTGGCTGCATATGACGACAACTTATCGAATGACCGGAAGAGGGTTAGAATCTTTCAATTTCAAGGAGATATCGATTCACTAACTTTCCGATGGTTTCAAAGAGCTCGGTCTTTAAACCTACCGATAAGTGGGCCTCTGATTCAAGAAAAAGCTCTAACTTTGCTAAATCTCTGAAGAAAAATGGCTTTAAAGCCTCAAACGATTGGTTAAACAGGTTTAAGACACGACATAGCATTTCTCAGGCTGTTATTTGCAGAGAGAGTGGCTGTGTTGACGAAAAAGTCGTGCAGAGTTCGGAATCACGCCTACCAGATATTACTGCGGGTTACGCCACTTGTGACATTTACAACAAACAATTGCTACAAACAGGATGCTCCAAAGCAAAATTCGCTAACACGACCACCCCGCTAACGCGACCGCTTGATGACGGTCCCGTAGGTGGTCAGGTAAGCGGGGTTCCACTGTAACTTATTTTTAAAAAATTTAATTTAATTTAAAATAAAAAATCTTACTTTTTTGCTCGCCACTGTACTCCATTCCACGCTCATAGTGGGAAAAGAGTCTTTATGCGTCAATTTTTTATTATTATAAACTTGAATGACTAAATGTTTAATTTGTTTAAAACTTTAAATTTAGATTACGTAAGATAAAGGCCCGTTTCCACTACCGGCGGCTTGAAACGAAGTATTTTTTGTTTTATTAATTTTTTTACTTCTTTCCGCGCTTAAAGGCAAAACGAAGCAAAAAAATCATTAAAAGAAACAAAGAATACTCCAATCTACGTTCGAAGTAAAAATGAACCTTAATGACGTTTCATAACTAGTAAACCTTCTGCGTGAGGGCCGCCACTAAAAAATTATCAAAAAATTCTTAGACAGGTGTATCAGTGGCTAGTCGAAGAAAGATCTATATAAACTCATGTAAACGCAATCTATAAGAAAGTTTTGAGATCACAAAACAACAAAAAACTTCCGTTTCCGCTTTTGGCGCTCGCATTGATAAATAAATTTATTGGTAAGACTTGGTTTTTACAACCAAGACCCATGCCGGTGAATTAGTTTAATTTAATTTTTTTAAAACTTGTACCAGAATTTTTTAAAAAACCCTTTTTAAGAATATTTTTTGTGTTTCCGACTGTTTGCCATCACTCCTCCAGGAAGCGCGTCTGCGGGCGCCCATGATAACATTAGGTAAGAAATTGTGTTTACAGTCCTAACGCTTGTAAGAAATAGATAAAAAATATATATTCCGAACCCGAACCGGAGCTGAACCGGAACTGAACCCCTAAAAAAAAAATTGTTGAACCTGAACCGGAACTAAACCCGAAAAAAAAATTTTTGCTGAACCCGAACCGGAACTGAACCCGAAAAAAATTTTTTTGCTGAACCTGAACTGGATCTGAACCTTTAAAAATAAAATTTGCCGAACCTGAACCTGAACCGGAACGTTTTTTTAAACGGTTCGATTCCCTGCTTATAACAATTTACGTTTGTAAATAAACTCTTTCTGTCTGCACAAATTAGGTTTTTGAAGAGTTATAAAAATTGATTCTAAAACCGATAAATGAAAATTGGATCGTGCTTTAGAAAGAATAAAAAATTGATTGTCATTACATTGAGACGCACATTTTGGTTTATGTAATAAATGGTTTACAATCGCTGAGTCACAGTTGAATTGTGAGAAGAACGTCAATAAAAAAAAAGAATTGTGATGAATGAAATAGAAGAACAAATGTGGACTCAAGCTAGGGTTGCCAACCGTCCTTTATGGGAAAGGACAGTCCTTTATTTAACCCTTTCCGTCCTTGTACTTTATGAAGTACAGAAATGTCCTTTATTTTAAATATTATTTTACTTACTGCTAATTTTGCGATTAGAACGTGTATTTTAAAGTTGATTTAACTTTGGAAACACTGAATCAATATTTTTATATTTCTAAACGTTCTCCAGCAACTTTCCAAGTTGTTTTCAAAAAAATTATTTGCCCCTCCCCCCTAAATCATTAGAAGAAATGGTTTATCAGCATACTGTGAAAGGATTTTTAGTGTTATCTCTTCAAAATGGCGAAATGAAAGAAACAGATGCTCTGCAGAAATACAGTAATAAAAAATGAGCTTTTGATATTCCTGTTCTTTAACTTCAAAGACAGCTGTTTAGAATTTGCTGAAAAAACAAAAGATGACCTTCAATTGTTGAAAGCAGCAAAAAGTCAAACCAAACACAATTTTAAAAAATAAAAAGATTTACACTATTTTTCATTTTTATTTTTTTATGATGCATATCAGAAGCGTGCGGTCAGGGCATGCAAGTCATGCGTTGCAAGACCAAATTTTTAGAAATTGCATGACGAACTTTTGCGCGATGAGGTAGATATTGTTCAATTCGATGAAAAATATTACTTGTTCGGGATAAAATCTGAGGCAGATCTGAGACGAAGACCCGTTTTTTTGCGTTATTTTAGACAATACCGCGAATTTATAACGAAAAGTAAGAAATCGGAGACTGGTTTGAAGTGATGATTTTTTTTGGAGATCACTGCATTTTTAGAAGAAAAAGTGCATTACCAGGCAACAATTTCAAGTGATGACCTTTTTTTAGAGAGATCATCAAAAATCTAGGGCGAAAATTGTTCTTGATCACCATGACATTACGACTAAAAGTTACAATCTCACACCCATAACATACCTATTTTCATGATCAGATTTTGGAATGCAAATTGCATGACCAGACTCAGAGGTTACGGCACGCAACTGATGCATATATAGTGATATAGATGGGATTGAAAATTATGTTTATATCTATTTTCCATATGTCCTTTATTGAAACTTGTCACAGTTGGCAACCCTAACTCAAGCTGACATATTTAAGTGGACGATTTGGAACGCTGAACGCCATCCTAAGCAATTACGGCTGAAACAATTTTTAACAAATTTATTTGTATTTGTTTGAAAACAACTATAGTAATGCAATCGTGCCTAAAACCTTGAGAACAAATTACAAATTTACAAAAAAAAGTTTTTTGTTATATTATTTGTCTTTATTTCAACTTATTTCTTGGAGTACTAATATGCCATTAACAAAAATCCGTATTTAATTTTACACTTGCTTGGTATTAGAAATTTCTTAAATTTAATCTTTATTTACTTTTAAATTATCATCATGTGACATTAAGCGTTGTTATCCAAATTCGTTTAGTCGGCTAAGCTCATCGGGCTGGTTTCCTGAAAGAAATGGTTCGTTCGAGAGGTGCCCGGGATAGAAACAATGAACACAATCTTGTCGATCATGACATTGTCTGTAGCGAGTATGTGCGCTAGTGCAGTGCTTATTGTAGAGTAGAGATTGATACTAGCAGACGTCGGCCTCTGTTAACTTTGCAGCCACCTGGAGGCTATTGTCCACTACCATCCACTCCTCGAAGTCGGTTTGCGTCATGTCACTTGGTTTTTTAGCTACAATGTCCTCTATTGTTGTGGTTGTAGTGGTACACGAGAAACCAGCTTTCTTGAAACAGTTTTGAATTGTTTCTTCCGAAACATGCTTCCACAACAAGGCTAACAAATGCAAGGCCTCGAGCAGATTAGTTTTTAGTTTTCAAAGCACTAGATTAAAACTTGCTAGATAAAAGCTTGCCGCGATTAAAGTGATTAAAACTAACTCACTAGATCAAAGCTTGCCGCGAAATTATGACCCAGTTCATTTGCTCTTTCATCGTTCCGACAGTTCCTGTTTCTATATTTATAGCTTTCTCAGGCCGCTAATCATCAGAGCTGGGCATTTACGCTGGAAGTTAACAAAATTAGTCTCTACGTTTGGGAAAAAATTGATAACAATAACCGATGTACTGATTACAGTAAGCGGCATATTTGTAATGCATATTGTACGTTCGGGCGGGATCAGGAATTCCGATAATATTAACCGATTGATAACATTATCCGTGATTACATTATTATATAAATTTTTTTATGTCTTTCAACCTAATAATTTTTTTCTATATTTTGAGTAAATTTTGACTTTTTGGTCTAACCATATTGGCGTGTTATAAAAGCTTTTGTGGACAAATTTCGTTTTGTAGTTACCAAGACGCTAATCGGTTTCAAAAAAAGAAATTGTATTTTTGGTCGACAGTGAAATAAAAAATTTCAGTTTTCACGATAAAGAATATTAATAAAGAAGTTTTCTCGTAACAATTATAATTCTTAGAAAAATTTTAATTCATTTAGAAAAAGAATTTCATGCTTCAACAATCACAAGCGTATCCACGGAAGGGTTTCTAAACGCATTCGCTGGAAACTACTACCGGGAATTAAGAAGATTAAAAGTTTTTTCCGCCGCTTTTCGCCTTGCCAATACAATAGATCAAAGCTGTTTTATTTTATGGTCAAACTCGTTTTATTGCTTTCGATTAAAGACGCATAAAAAGTGTTTTTTTTCGCCGCTTTTCTCAATTTATTTTAAGAAGAGAGATAATTTTTAGAAGCTTTGATAAGGACTGATGAAAGTTGATTGTTTCGCAATCGGCCCATATTGTGAGAAATTGAATTTAGCAATTACTTATTATAGCTATTAAAACAAATGTTTCATTTGAAACTCTTTTGCTGATTGAGTAGGCTTAAAAAAGGCTGTTTGGAAAACTCACGATTTCGCCTAGCTCTCTTCAGGAGGTCGCTAGAATGAATTATAATGTATTATATGCATTATAATATGCATTATAATATAAATGAAATAATGTGTTAGTACGAGGGTCAGTCAAAAAGTAATGAGCCCTGTTAACTTTAACCGCTTTAACCTTCATATTTTTTCTAGAAATTTTAAGGGTGTTTAGTAAATTTACTGCTTTAAAGATAAATTGTAAAAAAAAATTGTTTCAACGTGTCCACTTTTGGTATTGTGTTTTGGAAATGACGTCATCACTGGATGTCCGTCAGAAGCAGAGAGCTGTGATTGAATTTCTTGTTTCGGAAGGGGAGCCACCAAAACAAATTTTCGAAAGATTGGTAAATGTTTATGGAGATGCTTCATTAGCCTACAGCACTGTGAAAAAGTGGGTATCCAGGATTAAACACGAAGAAGATGATCCAAGTTTGAGTAGCCTCCAGGACAGACCAAGAAGTGGAAGACCATCTTCAGTCAATCCTGGAAACAATGATAAGGTTGAGAAATTGATTAGAGATGATCGCAGAATCACTATTGATGACATTGCTGAACGTGTTGGAGTTAGCCATGGAAGTGCTGTGAATATTGTTAATGAGCTAGGCTTTGCAAAGGTTTGCGCCAGATGGGTTCCGAGGCAACTTTTGGATTTTCACAAGCAAGCCCGTTTTAAAGCTTGTTCGGAGCTTATTGAGTGTCACAGAAGTGACAAAACTTTTCTCAGCCGTATAGTGACAGGAGATGAAACCTGGGTTCATCACTATGAACCTCTGTCGAAAAGATCATCCATGGAATGGCGTCACCCCACGTCCCCAAGAGCCAAGAAATTCAAAAGTCAACGTTCAACTGGAAAAATTATGGCGACTGTGTTTTGGGACATTGAAGGAGTGATATTGGTAGATTTTATGCCTAAAGGTACTACCATCAACTCAGATGCTTACATTGACACTTTACGCAAACTGAAAGCGAAACTGAGAAGAGTACGACCTCACCTGGACATGTCTAAGGTCTTGCTGCAACACGATAACGCCAAGCCCCATACCAGTCTCAAAACTCGTGAAGTGATTGCTTCTTTTGGATGGACGACGGTAACCCATCCCCCATACTCACCCGACCTGGCACCATCTGACTATCATCTTTTTGGACCATTGAAAGAAGGAGTTAGGGGGCAGCACTTCACTAGTGATCAAGAAGTCAAGCACGCTGTAAGAAACTGGTTAAAAATGCAGCCTGCTGACTTTTACAAGGCTGGCATAGTGTCCCTTGTTCATCGATGGACAGTTGGAATTGAAAAGTGCGGAGATTACATTGAAAAGTAGAACTGAGATCTCCTATCCCTGGGCTTTCTTTTGATGTATGACTTTTGATTTTATTGCAACAAATATGGCCAGGAGAGACTTGG
The DNA here is from genome assembly GCA_963680785.1 of Diplosoma virens. NCBI lineage: Eukaryota > Metazoa > Chordata > Ascidiacea > Aplousobranchia > Didemnidae > Diplosoma > Diplosoma virens. The sequence goes on along the minus strand of OY796886.1, from coordinate 20,256,593 downwards.
GCTCATTATTTTTTGACTGACCCTCGTATATTGTAATAAACCTAAATTGTTAGTATAAATGTAAAATATCTTTCTTTTTAGTTCCAAATTTCAACACAAACTTGTATAATTTCTTTTTTTGGCCAAAAACTTTTTACGCTGACGAAACGTAGTTTTACTTTATGAAATATTTTCAATTATTATGTTACTAACCTTCATTTTTAGCCAATCAGAATCAGTATTAAAAACTTTTGAAATACTACATTTAGTTCTTTAATTCATTCTAGCGAAATCTCCTGAACGGAGCTAATCAAGTTTTCCAAACAGTCTTTTTTAAGTTTACCCAATTAACAAAAGAGTTTCAAATGAAACATTTACTTTTAAGAACTCTATTAAAGTATTGTACCAACAAAAAGCGTTTCAATTATTTATTGTTTCTGAAAATTTCGTTAGCATTCTCTGGCTTCATAGCATTGAAATTAATTAAGAACCTTCCTAATCTTTATCGTAGTCTTATTGTATTTGATTTACGTTATTTTTGTATTCTTGGCAATAAATTAATCGGCATTGTATTTCTAACTTCAGACACCACCCTTTTTTATTTTAATTAAGTTTAGCCGCTTGGTGTCGCCAGGCAGACGTTCGACTTATCAGTCGATTATAGAAAAAACGTGCAAAAAGAAAAAGAAAATAAAGGAAAATTAAGAGCTGCTAACGTGGGCTCCTATTAATACTTGAAGAGTAATTGTTTAGAAAACACATATAAACGAAGTGTAAATTTTTGGGAGTAAAAACAATATTTTGCAAACCTCTCGCCTGGAACCTCCATACAACAATAAATTTAATAATTCGAAGGATACGGTTGAAAACGGAGAGAGAGACACACACAATTTGTCACACAGACAGACAATCGAAAGATATAAGAGACACAGAAACTCGCTAGATCTTTCTCTCTCTCTCTCTGGTCCTATTTGAACACCGACCGTGAGGGTATGGAGCCAGCTAAAACTTCTCTCGCACAGAAGAGGTTACCCGACACAGTTTATATCAATATTGTAATTTAATAAAGTTATCGTAACTGGTCCGGCGGTTTTAGACTAATAACTTACTTCACAGTCTGAAACAAGTACAATATAATATTAAAATATAAAGTTAATTTAGCAAATAGAATATCGGTTATTATCTTCCAAATTAATAGATTAAAATTGATACATAAAGAACACAAGCATATCTCAGCTAGCACCTCGCCATGTGCTTAATTCAGTTAAAACAAAGAAGAATTACGCCACCGTGTTGCCAACAAAAAGATACGTGACAAATTAAAAGTTTAAGGGCGAAATAACACGTATATCGACAACAGTCCCCTCTAAAATTTGAACGTAGAGAAGATTTTACACAAAAGAGAAAGATATGCGTGTACATTTCGGTGCTATGTCCAACAGGTTTAAGGCGTCAAACTATCAGCTAATTACTTCACATCAGAAACAGAAATTCACAAATTTTACAAAATTTCACACAGTCCCATCGCAGTTTGCGCAAGATGGTGCACTACGTAATTGTAAAGCAGTGACGACTTTAACGATACAAGTGGCTTCAATAATTATCATTGCTATATCGTCCAATAAAAGTCATGGGACTATAATCACAATTTGCAGAAAAAACGAAATGTGAAAAGCATGAACACAAAAGAAACCAACACGGGATGCGTTATTAAATATACGCTCACAACAACTTATCAATGCGCAAAGCAAGTCTATAAGTGTGCGACTAAGTTGTCCCCTCGCAACAAATCAGCGGTTCAGAAGCATATAAATCGTCCCCTCATAGCAGCATATTTACAGTCTAATAATACGCAAAATAATTATCCCTTCGCAATGGAAAATCACATTACACATGTGCGCGAATAGGTCGTCCCCTCGCAACAGCAAATTGGCATTCCATGAGTGCACAAATAATTATTCCCTCGCAACAAATCAGCAGTTTAGCAATGCGCAAATATCGAAAACATATAACAGTCCAGATGCGCATGAATAGATCGTCCCTTCGCAACAAATCAGCAGTTTAGCAATGAGCAAATATCGAAAATATAACAGTCCAGATGCGCATGAATAAACCGTCCCTTTGCAACAAATCAGCAGTTTAGCGATGAGCAAATATCAAAAACATAACAGTCCAGATGCGCATGAATAAATCGTTCCTTCGCAACAAATCAGCAGTTTAGCAATGGGCAAATATCGAAAACATAACAGTCCAGATGCGCATGAATAAATCTTCCCTTCGCAAGCGCGAATATCAGTACATACAGTATGAGCGCGTAAAGGTTGTCCCCTCACAACAACAAATTAGCAATCCATGACTGCACAAAATAATTTTTCCTTGCAATCGCGTTTGATAGTACGTGAATACACAAACTGTTCCCTCGCAGTCAAGTATAACAGTACACTTATGCGCAATTAAGTTGCTTCCTCGCAACAGCAAATTAATAGTCCAACAACGCGCAGCAATTAATTGTCCCCTCGCAATCACGTATTACGGCACACATACGCGCAAATAAATTGCTTTCTCGCAACAGCAAATTAACAGTCCAACAATGAGCAGCAATTAATTGTACCCTCGCAATCACGTATTACGGCACATATATGCACAAATAAATTGCTTTCTCGCAACAGCAAATTAATAGTCCAACAATGCGCAGCAATTAATTGTCCCCTCGCAATCGCGTAAAACAGTCCATAAATATGCGCAATAAGTTATCTCTACGCAAGCACGCAAAACAGTCCATGAGTATGCGCAAATAAATTGTCTCTACGCAAGTGCGTAAAACAGTCCATGAGTACAGTATGCGCAATAAACAGTCCTTCAATGTTCGCAAATAAATTGTCTCTTCGCGAGCGCGTAAAACAGTCCATGAGTATGCGCAATTAGTTATCTCTACGCAAGCGCGTAAAACAGTCCATGAATATGCGCAATAAACAGTCCTTCAATGTGCGCAAATAAATTGTCCTTTCGCGAGCGCGTAAAACAGTCCATGAGTACAGTATGCGCAAATAAATTGTCTCTACGCAAGTGCGTAAAACAGTCCATGAGTATTGCCAAATAAAACAGTTCATGAATGTGCGCAAATTGTCTTTTTACAAGCGCGTACGAAAAGGTTCATCATCATTGGTAATGCAGTCGTTTCTTTCAGTTGCAGAGCAGTCGGCGGACTGGTCACTCACACGGCCTCTAGCAAGACGATCTTTCGAATATCCCGCTCTCTCACGCGGTCATCTCCCATTCGCACTGTTACCGAACGTACTTTCCCGTCTTTGCACATTTTTGTGCCCACAACTGTTGCATACGGATAGCGGCTAACGGGTGGAGTGGTATCATCAAGTAGGAGTACAAAGTCACCCCTTTGTACATTGCGCTCTGCGCTTGTCCACTTCTGGCGTTCTTGAAGCCTCTCTGGATAGCGACGAAGCCATTTCTCCCACCATTCTTCGGCAAGTTGGCGAGTAAATTTATGTCCTCGTCTAAGTTTGTCATTCGGTTCAACATCCCACATAGGCAACGAATCGTCTTGTGGTTCCATATATCCAGTCATCAAATCCAGAGGGCGTAACGGCTGAACGTCATCTACATCAACCTTGTATTTTCCCAAAGGTCGGCAATTCATTATGTACTCCGCTTCTCGGAATAGGGTCAATAACTCAAAATCAGTTGGAACTCGCTTTTGGTTGCTTGCTCCTAAAATTCCCTCAGACACTTCTTTAAAGGTACGAATTTGCCTTTCCACTAAGCCCTGATGGTGTGAGCTCAAAGGATTGGAAAAGTCCCAATCAATGGAATTTTTTCTCAGATAATGTCGTACTTCAGACGATTCTGTGGCTTTCTCCAAAGCCTTCTGTTCTTCCTTTTGTAAACCATTAGAAGCACCTACAAACGTCGAGGCACAGTCACTACGGATGTGGCATGTTTTATTGCCAGTCAAACATAGGAATCGGTGCAAGGCATTAAGAAAAGCAGTTGTCTCCAATGATTCGACAACTTCAATCCGCACAGCAGTTGTCACATTGCAGGTAAACAGACACAGCCATCGTTTCTCCACGCTTCTACCTCGTTTAACTTCATACGGACCTGCATAATCAACAGAAACGGAACAGAATATTGATTGCCTTGGCTTTATCCGAAAAGATGGCAGTGGTGCCATCAGTTGTTGTGCTCTTGATTTTCGTAGCAATTTACACGTAAAACAATCTGACAAGTGATGACGAACTGTACGTACTCCCCCCATTGGGTGTACGCCTACATCCTGACACAAGGATGCCATAACCATTTCTGCAGCTCGATGTCCCAATTTTCTATGTTGGTTTAGGATAAAAAGTCTTGTAACATCATGCATATGAGGAAGAAAAGCTGGATGCCTTTCCTCTTCCCCTATCTTTTCTGCATAATCCATTCTTCCACCAACTCGCAGAATTCCTTCAGAGTCAAGGAATGGAACGTACTTCTTGATATGGCACAGGGATGCGACATTTTTCATTTTTGTCAAGATTAGTGCATCCTCAAATGTATGTCCTTCTCGCATACAGTTCAAAATTTTCCCAAATCACTTATGCTGGGCAGCACGTATCAGGGTCAACTTGGCTGCTTTTGAATCGGTTTCTTTTTGGGATAAGTCAAGGGTAGAATTGCAATTTCCTCTTGACCGCTCTCTCCAAAGTTTAAAACATTTTTCAACATTGCTAACCACTCGGATTGCTTTGGTTAGATCACTTGTTCTCTCCAGGGTGTACTGAAAGAAAGCGTTATCAGTACTTTTCTTTTCAGAAATCGCAAACAAACCTGCGTTACATAATGTAGTTGCCTTTTCATTGTCTTTAGCTGCTTCAGTGCTGTCAGCTGTAAAATGATGCAAACAATTTAATTTCGGTTGTTGTTGCCACAGAAACCTTGGTCCCCTCGTCCAAAGATTCCACCTCTCTTCATGTGCAATGCGAAAAGGCCTGGTGGCTACATCAGCGGGGTTAAACTCAGAGGCAACATACTGTGGAAGCTTCCCTCCACTGTTTCTCAGAATGAGATCCACTCTGTTTCGCTCGAATACTCGTAATTCAAGGGTCTTCTGCGAGCACCATTGTATCACTGCTTTGGAGTCTGTCCATAGTTCAAAGTTTTTGATGTCCAAAGTAGTTGAATCAAGGCATTCCCTTAACAAACGTGCTCCAAGATCTAGAGCAATGACTTCTTTTCGTGGCATTGAATCACGAGCCACTTCGGATTGTGAAAGAAGTGTAGTTCTTGCCGCAATAAGACTCACGTTGCATTCATCTTCTGTCAAAGCTCGAAGATACAGTGCAGCTGCAGCTATGTCCTTGCTGCTATCAGCAAACAAATGGTATTCACAATAATCTTTTCCAGAGCTTTTCAAAGGTACACGTCGTCTTGGCAGGGAGACAGTTTCTATTGAAGACAAATCTTGCACAGCAGCTCTCCATTCTTTCATAAGTTCTGGTGGTACTTTTGTATCCCAGCTGTCAACTTCTGGAACAATTTTTGAACAACATTTGAAACTCGTAAACTCATTCTCACATAGAACGGTGCCCACCATGAAAGGGGGTCAAATATTTGGTGTTGCAAACTAACAATCTGTCTCTTTGTGAGGGCTCTTTCCATACCTAAGCTAAAATCTGGCCTTTTGATAAACATTTCATCTGTTGTGGTGTCCCAGATCACTCCCAACGTGGTTTGCATAGGCATCTGTCCAGAGTCCTTTTCTTGTATGCTTCTAACAGAAGGAGCAAGATCTTCATCTTTTAGATCTGCAAGTATTTCTTTACAACAGGCGTTCCACTTGGTTATCTTGAATCCAGTGGACATCAACAAAAGTGATATTTCTTTAATTATGCGCTTTCCATCATCGATGCTATCCACACTGGATATAAAATCATCAACAAACATGTCTCGAGTCAGCCTGGAGGTTGTGTCTTCAGACGCATTTGAAATATTTTCTTGGGCAGTGAAGATCATGGCAAATCCAGCAATGCTGGGAATACAACGTAGACCGTACGGGGCAACTTGAAATTGAAAGGCAACAACATGGCCTTGCATGTCACTTTCACTAAACCACAATATGCGTAGCATATCTCTATCTTCAGGGGCAATACGGATTTGGAAGAACATGTTGGCAATGTCGCCTGCTATACCGTGTTTTCTTTCTCCAAATCGTATCAAGATAGCTCGCAAGGATTGCATAAAGGTTGGCCCACGGCACAATAACTTATTCAGTGACACTCCTCTATATTCTCTTGCAGCATCATACACAACACGAAATTTGGCTTGTGTTGTATTAAAGTGAAGAATGTAGTACTGTGGTAGACTTTTATCTTGTAAGTCTAAGTGAAGCTTATCTTCAGGGATGCGAATCAAGTGTCCTTCTTGTATTGCAGCATTAATCTTCTTGCAGTATTGAGATCGAACATCAGGTTTATTCCTGAGTCTATGCTGAAGGCTGAGTAAAGCATTTCTAGCCTGTTCAAAGTTGTTCTGCATATTATCAGGGTCATGTGCCCATGGCAAAGGAAATTCTAAATGGTTTTCATCATTGTCTACTTTAACCAATTTCACTGTTTTCTTGAAATTCTTCAACACCTTTTCATCTTCCATACTCATAGCCACTTTGTTATCATTTGTAGATTGATACAAAATATTGTTCTCCAATTTCACAACATCATCATGTCTATCAGAGGAAGCTAATCTGACTTTTGAACAAACAGCACTTTTTGGTGTCAGTCTTTGACTACCACTCAATGTGCGAACATCTAGGTGACAGTGACTCTCATTATTCGTCCTAAGCCACAGAGTGCCTAGTTCATGGGATGCAACTTTCCTATTACCTTGCCACGTAAGGCTTTTACTGCAAAGGATGTGCTTCCATGCCAGATCTCCTCCGACTATCATGTCAACATTAGGCGTGTGGCCACTTTCATCAGCAGGTAGGTACTCAGAAAATGGCAGTTGGCAATTGATAAAGGTCATGTTTTCAAACATGGCAGTTCTTCCATCACTCTTCTGTAGTACCAGGTCCTCATTCATGACTTCACAATTCATGGAGGATCCATCAAATAATTTGTATTCTTGGATACAGTTGGGTTCCCAAAAACCCCATAGACATTCTGCCAAAGTGCGGGAACACAGTGTGCTTGTGGCTCCTGTATCTATAGCAGAGAAAAATGCCACAAATTCAACTTCTGCTTCACTTGGCAAGGCTGTCATTTTCATCACACAAACTTGATCTAAATTGGGTGGATTTTCTTTCACATAGCCCAGTACTTTCAGAGGCAAATTAGGTTCAGATAACTCCTCTTTTGCAGTTAGCTTGCTTGGTGCTTCTCAAGTAGAGGCTTTCTTCCTTACAACTGGCTTATGCAGCAAAACATGATGAGGAGATGCACAATCTTTACATCGTTGCTTCAATTTATTCTTACAAAATTCTGTGGTGTGTGACCTTTTCAAACACAGAAAGCATAAGCATTGCTCTTTGGCAAATTTCCATCATTCATTAACAGTCATGTTCAAAAACACTTGACACTCCACAAGATCATGTGACCTTGTCTCAGGATGTATCAAGCATGTCTTCATATTTAATACTGACTTATCTTCATGCAATTTTGGTGTCCTTTCTAGTGCAGCAATGAAAGGCTTTGAATGCCATCTTGAGGTAGATGCAGCGTGTGATTTCTTCTTAGAGAGTTCTGCTCTTCCACATGAAGACTCATGAATATCAACTTTCATCAGGTGTAGTGAATCAACATAATCAATCTCAGCACTTAGAAACAGCAGGAACTGCTCAAATGTCCAACGATTTGCAGGGTATTGAGCATCAAACCTGCTACGCAGTTTTTCATTAAAAGCACTATACAGTTGTCCCAACAACATTGGGCCATCCAGTGTTGAAGTTTTGCCAATTGACGATGCCACTCCCTTGAGGTTTCTCATAGCAGCTCTAAATTCCAGCAAAATCTGACGATTATGGCCAATTGACCAACTTCTCCTCTTTACCTGTTGCATGGCATGCTCCAAAATGACATCTTTTCGTCCATATATTTCTTCCAAAGTGTTCCAAATGACATCACAAGCTTCACCAGGGTCCATTACGGTGAAGGCATTTTGGACATACTGTTTTGCCTGACCTTCTATTGTGCTCTCTATCCAGTGTAGTAGCATGTCAGGTCGAGTGTTACGCAAGTCACGATAGTTCAACAGCAAGCGATGCCTGTACGCAGGGTACTCAGCAGCATCTTTCCCATAAAAGCACAAACCAACCTCATTTCGGAGTCTCCAAGGAGGATTCCACATCTGTCAGCTACTATTTATAGGAGTATGATTCATTTGTGACTTGCTGTTCATTCCTTCATAAGGTTTCATCTCACTCATGTGGGGCCAAATCCCCTTAGCAACATTTGTTTTCAATTCACATTCCACTGGCATAGGTGGAGGTTCAATCACATCAATGTTCTTTGGTGTGGTCTCAGGAAATTCAGATTTCATCTTCACCTCTTCCTTGTCATGAAGGAAATGGTCTTTGTTGCTTTTCAAGCCAGCTAGACTTAACTCTGCAGCATCTGTTGCATTCTCAAACTGATCATCAATTTGCTGGTATGTATTCAACTACAAGCTTTTCCTTTCCAGTTCAATACTTGTGCGTTGCACCTCAATTTCCTTTTCTCGAATGGTTAGTGCCTGCATCTTTGATTGCATCTTTAATTCAGATATCTCCTTTTGCTGTTCTTGGATGATCCTCATTGACTGTTCAGAGAAACTTGACTTATGTGCTGTACCAGTAAATGACCTAACAGTTGGTTTGGATCTGCATTCTGGCTTTCTTGAGGCTCTGTCATAGTACCTCTTCAAATCTTCACTTTCTTTTTCCCTGTACTCTTTGACAAGGTTTTGCACCAATGGCCTAGAATGTGCTTCTGGATTACCTTCTAGCCACTGATGGAGTGCATTGTTATAAATGCCATGTGCCCTTAATCCATATTCAAGGGTCTTATCAAGCAAGAGTTAATTGTTTTCTTTTTGCCTTCCAGAATACTCTCTCATAACATCTGTAATCATTTTAAGCTCACGTGCATAGCGTTTCAATGCTCTATGGCTCTTGAAGTAGGTGGGGTCCGGATCATCAACCCACAACAGCCTGACATCTTCCAGCACATCATTGCTGTCAACATCACATTCATCATTTTGCTCACTGAAACCTGAACTGCACTTAGGTCCTTCAGTAGCCTTAGAAGTAAAGATGTCAGTGCCGTTTCCCTTATTCCTGCTCTCAGGCAGGGCACTGGGTCTACTATCATCATTATGCCCATGCAATGAGCTACATTGACTCTCCATCACAAAATCAACTTCAGTCACAATTACTAGTCTTCCAATCTCAATTAACTAGTACTTTATGAAAACAGAATGTCTTCCAATCCCAATTAACTAGTCTTCCAATCCCAGTTAACTAGTCTAAAATGAAAACGGAGAGAGAGACACACACAATTTGTCACACAGACAGACAATCGAAAGATATAAGAGACACAGAAACTCGCTAGATCTTTCTCTCTCTCTCTCTGGTCCTATTTGAACACCGACCGTGAGAGTATGGAGCCAGCTAAAATTTCTCTCGCACAGAAGAGGTTACCCGACACAGTTTATATCAATATTGTAATTTAATAAAGTTATCGTAACTGGTCCGGCGGTTTTAGACTAATAACTTACTTCACAGTCTGAAACAAGTACAATATAATATTAAAATATAAAGTTAATTTAGCAAATAGAATATCGGTTATTATCTTCCAAATTAATAGATTAAAATTGATAAATAAAGAACACAAGCATATCTCAGCTAGCACCTCGCCATGTGCTTAATTCAGTTAAGACAAAGAAGAATTACGCCACCGTGTTGCCAACAAAAAGATACGTGACAAATTAAAAGTTTAAGGGCGAAATAACACGTATATCGACAACAACGGTTGTTGGAAAGAGTGTGATCTAGGGAGTGAGTTGAACCAGTTGACGATAGGCTTTCCCTACTCCCGGAATCGGCGGCGTCAACAGTATTTAAGGTTGCTAAATGCAGGGACGTGTGATTTTATTGTTCTTTCCGCCATTCTTAATCGCTTGAACCACGTGCTTTGTCAGAAATGCTTCATTGCTGTTCGTCAGATGACGTCCACCGTTTATTTCTAAATTGCTGAAGAGTATACGTTCATTAAGAGGTTTTTTCGCATTAAGGCCCGTTTCCACTACGAGCGTGGAAAAAAGCATTCTTTGTTTTATTGCTTTTTTTTGCGCTCGCTTCAATTTTAACCGCTCGCTTCAATCGAAGATCAATAAAAGAGACAAAGAATGCTCTTTTCCACGCTCGTAGTGGAAACGGGCCTTTAGACATTTTTGTTTGCTATCGGTATTTTGAATTTCGTAGTTGATAAATCGTGAAAAATTTATATCGAAAATTCTACGTTCTGTGGATCTATACTTATACTAATTTTGCTTAAATAAAGGTTGTGTCTACTTCTAGTCGGAAAATTAGTAAGTTATAGGGAAGAGGTAGGATTGGAGAGATTCATCCAACGAACTCTCCTGAAGACATTCACCAACCAGAAGACGAACTTTCTGAAGTAGGGAAGAATCTTCTTTAAAAAACTAGTATCATTATTGACGTCAGGTTATTAATACTCGTAATCTTGACTAAGTAGGTCAAAGTTAACATACGTTGGCAGTGAGGCCAACATAATTTTCGATATTACTTTGCCCCCATTCAACTAAAAGTGAAAAATGTTCAGTTTCTTTATTTTTAAATAAATTTTGCAAAATAAATGATAAAATATTGGATTCTGATTGCGATTATTTTCTCAATCTCGCTTCAAAATCAGAGATAAAAAAATAAGCTAGAAAAGTTGTTAAGTTTTAAATAGTTAAAATTTATTTAATTAAATAGTTAAAATCAATTTATGTACTTTTTTTGAGTAAAGCAAATTTTATTCCAATACTATGGTAGCCATGATTTCTTATGACGTAAATAATGTGTTCCTTTTTGGGGTTTAAAATACGCTGTTTCTTTGAAAATAACACAATTGTAACATTAATTTTTACTTGATTTGAAAAGTTCATGCTTATGATATTATTTGAAGTGAATTCAGATTTACTTTTTCAACACTTAATAAATAATTGATTTCCTCAAAATTGAACTACCGATCGAATAGCTTAAATTAACCTCTGAATAGAAGGAATTTTTTTGGTTGATTAAATATGTTGTAAACCAGAAGAGATTCAGTTATTTATATTATGAATAAAAAGTTTATTATGCGTTGTGCAGATAGCAACTCTTTAAAAAATGTATGTTGTTGTAATTTTCACCAGCACAAATGAAGTTGAGTGTATTCCAAATAATTGGCTTATTTCCGATTCTGAAGCTTACTGGCCGAATTCGGGTAATTGTGACATTGCACATGCCATAAAGACAAAGGCAAGTCCTGATCCAATGACTTGGAAATCGTATGCAATACGGTGTTTACCAAACAGCAATTGTTGTAAGTGAAAAATAATTAGTCAGACAATAACCTTTTTAATCACAAATTAAAAATTATCTTAGATACTTTCAAAGAAGCAAATAAAAAGGCAAAATTAGCCCAGGAGGAATCAGACCTTGCATCAGAAAACGACAGAACGATTACTAAAAAGTAAGATCAAAGATTTTTAAGTTGTAAATTGATAAATTACACACAAGTAGACCTACCAAGTAAAGGTATAATTTGATTTTTGTATTAATCTTGGCGGATGGTTCAACTATCAAAATATTATCATAAGTTGAGAAACAATGCTAATGTAAAAGTGTCAATTGTAAGTCAACTTGTTTATAGTTACTCTCCAAATACTGCATTGCGGTAAAAACAATCTTAATTGTTGCTGCAGTATAATAGTAGTGTTCTCTCCATCGGCAATTTTGATGCAATTCTTGACAAATATACGCTTAACAGGTAACAAGTTCTATTGTATAACGTATTTCTGGCCATAGCCATGGATACTGCAGACCAAAATACTCAGGGAAAGAACTGTTTTGTCAAAAATTACGCAAGCATTGTCCAAACCATAATTTGGCTTGATTTTGCAAATACGCCCAAATTTTTTGAAAGAATCAACTTTGGACCAAAAAAAATTCACTGTTTCAAAATTAACTGCTGCACTGTATTTTTGTTTTTTGTAGGCTGGCGGAAATATTAATCAAACGTTTAATCCCCACCTCACCACCACAATAGCGCCAACTTTTGTGGTCAAAATTGGTTTTCGAGCCTTTATCTTAACTTAAAAATCAACGCGATGAATTTTGACTTTTGTTTAAAACTAAAATCTTTTTTAGCTTTCACTTGACATTGATAAATTAATACTTTTTCGTTTTGATTTGAAGCAAAAGCATCTTGAGTGCTTATAAATACTTTCTTAACTTTGTGTCTTCAATACACAAAAAGCTGGACACCCAAGATTGTTTTTAACTACTGCCCCAGTCATACCATTGTGCACTTGAAAAAAACATTTTGCATGACTTGGGTAGCCTTAACAAGAAGTTTTTTATTATAATTACATCACTTTTACAAAACTGAAAACAATTCAACAATATAGTTGTACAGTACCTTCCTTTTTTAAACAGTGGGTCGAGCTAGATTGCTCTGACAATTGGAAAGAAAAAAGGACGGGTTTGATGATAAACGTTAATAATATATTTGATCGACTAAAACATAGCTGAAATAATTTTTGGTTTAATGCAGGTATTACTTAAGGAAAATTTTTCAAAAAAATGGTTGTAGAAATACTCTAGGGCAGTGTTTCTCAATTGGTGTGCCGTGAGAAGTTTCCAGGTGTGTCGCAAAAGATTTCGGAAACAAATTATCTAGGAAAGTCGAATTTTTTGGTTTTTGCACGTGAAATGACTAAGATTCGGAGCGAAGACCCGTTTTAATTTAGAAAGAACTGGTTTTGGAAAGGAAATTGACAAGAAAGAGCGTGAATTCAGGTGAAGACTTTTTATTAGAGAACAGCTTATTGTTGCGGCCAAAATGAGGAAATCTAAGCGGAAAATTGTGGCGAAAGCGTTTTCTCTTTATTTTGAGATCAAAAGCAGGAAATCGGCACTTTAACATAGGTGAAGACTTTTTTTTATGAGATCACATAATTTTGGGGACGAAAATCAAGAATCTTAGCTCAAGTGCGCCGCTAACGTCAGAAGATACTAATTATATATCGCGTCTAGAGCATCGCATAGTTAAAAAACAACTGAATTCAGGGAAGAAAACTCCATTCTAGATGCCAGAAAACCAGAAATTTGAGCCCAATTCTGGATGAAGACCTTTTTTTTTTAGAGATTACCTAATTTTGGGAACAAAAATTAGTAAAAATGGTTTAAAATGCCGCAATTTTTCATGAGTTTCAAAAGTGTGTCACAAACGAAAAAAGGTTAAAAACACTGCTCTAGGGGATGAAGATACTGTTTTATTTCAGCTGGGTAAAAGTTTATTACTTTTTATTTTATTTATCTCTATATTTATCCTCCTGACTTGTAGGAAAGCGACTGAGGCGCTAATAAACAGGGTAAGTAATTACCTCGACCTGCTTTCGGAAATGCCAAGATATTGCTGTCCGCTTGTAATTTAATGAAGATATGTTTAAATTTTAGAACTGGTTGCCAAGACCACCTAGCAGGGAAAGTGCCGTAAAGTGTTTTTCTCAAGGACACAAAAGAATGGCGCGAGTAGGTTTTGAACCGAGACAATGTTGATCATACACACGGCACTCTGGCTCGACCACGCTACCAACAATGGTTGTGTCGTGTTTTAACTGTTGCATAATACAAAGACACAGACTTGGTTATTCTACTTTTTTCCAATGACAAATCGTACTCTTTCAAAAAAGTTGTTTTGATGTGTTGATCAAAGACAAGCTAACTTCAGATAAGAGTGTTTTTGCTTTTTAATGATAAAAGTTTTATTTTTAGGAGAAAACGCAAAAAACCAGCAAAACTTATGGAAAGCGAATCCGAAGCAACTTCTGATTCTGAAAAAGATAACAATTCACGCTTCAAAAGTAGGCTATGTAAACTTCTACCCAAAATTTTTTCTTCTTAGTGTATTTTCTATTTAGCTCTTTATATTTTTTGTTTCAATCCGTTTTGAGCTATGCTATTTTTTAGATATTTTTTACGTTTATAGTAATACGAGCTTTTAAACTTTATCGCAATTCTTTCTCCCGAATTAAAAAGGAAAGTTTTAACTCAGTGCTTCTTAAACGTATTTGATATTGTTCACCCCAATTATTGAGTTTTGAATTTTATTCACCAAAAAAATTATTATATCAGATCAAGTATCATATAACAAGAACATATTGTTTTTTGCATTGTATTTACAAGATTTATTTAACTGAGGTCCTTGGCGCTGATTACGTGCGTCGAACGAGCGAGATGTTTTTTTGCTATTTGTTATTTTTGCTATCGCTATGTGTGAACGTCATCATTCACAAATAGTGAAAAATATCGAGAAGCGGATGAACTAATTATATAATAAAACAAATTTTAAAAGTAGATAGATAATTTCATTATTCGAAGTTTTTTGCAGCATTTCCCATAATCACAAACTTATTACATTATTGGCATAGAGTATTTTTCAGGCCTTTCTGGCCTACATTACTTTTGTTTATCCTGTTTTGGACTATATAAGCTAAGTAGCCTACTTGGCCGGTTCGTGTTTTTCTGAAGCGTAACCTTTATCATTTTTTTCTAATTTTGACTATTTTTATTGAGTTAAAAAATTGCATAGAGTAGCTGTAAAAAAGTTGTTTAAATTTGGTAAATTTTGACAGCTGAGTTTTTTAACCTTTTGAATCTACACCAATTGGATTGTTGACCTTTTTTTGTTCAAATACAAAATAAAATGTAATCAAAACAGAAGCGTAACTCATGCTATCGTTCAGTTATCAGTCAATCTTGAAAACTTGCAAGGAAAAATTTTTTTTTATCAACTGAGTAAAAATCATACGTGCCAACGCCGATTCCTCTACGAATCTAATCCTGAGCCTCGAATTCAAGCTTATCTATCACAACTACACATAGCACCATATCTATTTAGAATGCAAATATCTGTTAGATAGAGTGTGTTCAAACGTCCACTAAACTTGAGGCTGGATCATATTCTATGAACCAAACTCTGCTATGATTCCACCAATGCACGCTTTAATGGCAGAGTTTTATATTTATCAAATGAATCAATGTTTTTTTCTGCTTTTTTGTTTTTCTCTGTGTGAAAAAAATTCATATTGAGGTAGTGCTGGCCTGCTTCTTGTAATACAAATTCTATAAATAAATTTCATTACTATCTTCGCAAGCTACAAGTTACACTTGTTTTGTGTTTCTTCTTTTCTAATCCACAGCCTTAATCATGTTTGTTATTAAATAATTATATTTGTTTACTTTTACATGTGGCAGAGCAGAAATAGAAGAAAATCGAACTAAATTATATTTAGTTGAAAAAGTTGTAATTAGTTACTAGAATGATCCTGAACGTTCGCGCTACAAAGCTTCTAAAAGCAACTTTTTTGCACTTTGAGATTCGTGCAAGTTAACCCAATATAAAGCATATTAAAGGTGTGTTTTAAAAGAAAATTTTTTAACTCCATTAATGCTTTTATCAACTCTCCGAGGCATCACACTGCGCATTTTGTTGGCATTATACTATTTGGTAATTAAAATATAGTTCTGTCTAATTACCTGCTTCTTTTTGAGAGTTTTCTATCCTTTGCTGACTTACCCCTTATTTACTTCTTTCTATTGGTTCATACTGCACAGTATATACAAAATATCCATTGACTCGATTAAGAAACGCTGTTTTAACTGCAATAAGATTAACTAACTCTAATTTTTTTTGCTTTTATCGTTAAAAGTTTGACAATAATCTAATAATTTTTTTTATGAAAGCAGTTCGCTGTAAACGGATGGGCACGGAATTACCTTCTCCACCTGATATTACTGACTTAATGTGCGAAAGTAACATTTTTTTCCAGCGCGAAAACTCGACTTTGTCAAATCGTGTCATTCAGCATAGTGAGTATTATTATTTTTGATTACTTTATGGTTTAGTGCGACTTTTCATAGAAAACTAACTTTGGCGTTGAAGTAAATATTTTAGGGTAAAACTATTATTTTTTGTTGTTACAATCAGTCAGCTTAACAGTGGAATCGATTTATTATTCTTCGAATCAAGTCAAGAGTTTTTACAAAAAAATAGCCAGTAAAATTGTTTTAATTTAAAACCTTGATTTAGCTTTCACAGTTTATCAAAAACATGTAGAAAATATTGTTCTCTATTGTATTTTAGTTTAGATGGTATAAAATTTGTTGTAAAAAAGGCTTAACCGAGGCGATTCATAACTTTTTATAACAAAGTGTAATCTCAAAACAAAAATTTTGAAGTTAATTCTTAATACTGTCCAATAAAGTCCGTAAGTTGATTTCAATGCTCTTAATTGCTATAAATAAAACATCGATTTTGGGTTTTGATAATTGCAACGATTTCTTCTGATGAATATTGACCAGAGCGTATTAAAAGCTTCGGCCCTTTATTCTTTCATAAATTTTAGTAAAGTTTTATTTTGTTATATTTTTTTCATTTGATATTGTATTTGTACAAGAAAATAAAAAAATTAGTTGATTGAAAATTTAACTTTTTTGTGTTTCAGCAGAATGCGTTAATTCAACTCCAGTGACACCGAAAAATTTGATTCGTGATAAAGAAGGTAGGTTTTTAGAGAGGTTGATATGTGCTGGTAAATTAACTACAACAACAACAATAAAATTTTATATGCCTTACACAAAAATGTAGATATAACAAATTTTTTCAGATGCAAGAGACAAAATTGTACTCCGCGAATTATCAAATATTAAAGTTAACATGGAATTAATAACGGAGGAGCTAAAATCTTTGCGCAAAGAAATTGCTCAAAGTAAACAACCTCAAAATACTTTCTTCGAGCTCCCCGAGGGCATACATCTGCCACTAAAAAGTATAGAAGAAATTGATTCAATGGAAAAAAGTTTGGAGGATAAACGTGTAATGGACGTTTTGGTAAGACATTTTATTCTGATTTAACCGCATTGCAATTGTTTTAAAAAATAAAATTCCTTTTACCTTTTCTAAATAGCAATCAAATGATTGTGGAATATTTTTGGAGTAATTTAAACCATCAGTTATTTTTTATAATAACTAAATTACTAATTTTGCAATTATAGAACTTAAATATATTCAAAATTCATAGGATGTTGATTAAAACATTTTTAACTACCACTCAAAATTACTTATAAGTTTGCGTTGAAAAAAAGTCTTAAATGCGAATTGTTACCTGGAAAAAATATACAGTAGACTTCTGTTAATCCGGATTCGGTTAATGCAGAATTTTGCTCTACTCGGATAAAACAGTACAATTATAATTTTTAAATAAAAAGCTTGGAATTATCCGGAGTTTTGCCTAAATCGGATGATTTTGTCTGCAAATCGAATTTGGGTTACCCGAGGTTTTTTACATAACCGTATTTTAAATCTTTTTTTTAATATTTTAATTTTTGTAGATTTCTCGCTTGAAAATTATCGGAGGAAATAACCTCAAAGATAATTGTTGGAGAGCGATGCAAAACAACATAAGTAATGAATTGTGCCAATTCTACAACTGGTCGGGTAAAAGTGGTTGGAAAGGGAGAATGAATCTAGAAAAAAAAAAAAGCTTTTCATCTTTAAAGCTTTCACAAGCTGTTAAACGTAAGTTTGAACTTCATATATATGTATTTTGTTTTTGTCAAACCAAATTTTAATTTATAATTTTAATAAAGAGAAAATTTATTTGATCATAGTGTTGTTATATTAGTAATGGTACATATACAATAATGGCTTTACAAAAAGAAAGGGGCTGGTGCTTGAAAGAAAAAAGAAGGCCCTTTTATAGGAACTCACTGAAACAAAATAATTACATTTTTAAAATGAAAACTTTACGCTATTTTTAATGTCTTTTCTTTAGATTAGAGCGCAGACTTTTAATTAAGGACATGAATTTAAAAATTTTTAAAGCTTCATAAAATTGAAGACCAAAAAAAGGTTTTAATTTTAATTGAACAGCTTTGTAAAGCTGTGATGGTGCTACGGTAAAAGGGGGACCAATTTTTGTTATGGAAAGGAAAAAATTAATGACGTTTTTTACGAGAGGTTTGGTGCGGCCACTTGTTTTGCGCTATACTAAAACCGCTACTGCAATGTACTTAAATGAATTAAAAAAAAACTTTAATGTCATCTTCAAAATTTTTTGGCTTTCTATGTCCTTAAAAAAAATCTTAAACTTAAAATATATTTTAAAAATAACGCGTGAAAAGAAAGAAAAGCAATTATTTAGTTTTAACGCAATATTGTTAAAATTTATTTTAAGTTCCAGTTTTTTTTTTTAAAAAGAGCTTAAGAAGCTAAAAACGTTCAAAAATTAACTGTATTTATTAGTTTAGTTGTGTTGCTGGACTTATATACAAAACATATCACTCAACGTCCCGGCCAGTCCCCTAAAGCAGTGGTTCTCAACCTGTGTTTGCAAAACTTTTTAAAAAACATTGAACCATTGCTCCGCTATCCTTTTTTTGTAGACACTACTTTTTAGAAACAAAAGTAAGAACTCCGAGATAGATTTAAAGTGAAAACCTTTTTAGCAGCATTACTTTTTAGGGACGAAAATCAAGATTTGTACTCTTGTCTAAGTGTGCCATGAAGGTCTCAAGAAAGAATTTTGTAAAGGCTCCAAAATGTGCCGCAGGCGTGAAACCCTGCCCTAAAGTAAAAAGATGTACAACTTGTTTTCAATGTCTGTAATCTGACTATGTCTACAATTTTTTTCACCAGGTCACATTGCAATGTGTTTACAACTTGTCACAAAAACGAGCCGATTAATTTAAAATTCACAAAAAAGCTATAAATTTTTTATGCTAATGTTCATTGCTTTGTAGTCTGCAGGTAATTTGTAAAATTTGTGTGTAAATATGAAATGTATAAACTTGCTTTTTTTTTATATCTCTGCAATTATTTCAGATGCAATTTTGGGCAGCAATCCAAATGCCACTGAAGCTGAAATTGAAAAAGAGTGCAGCAAATGGATGCGCAACTGGCGAAACCGGAGTGGTGGAAGAAAACATTAGCTCAATAAAATTATGATTCATGTAATTTACTTAAAAATAAAGAAACTGATAATTTGGAATTATGACCGTTTTTTATAATATTAGACAAATTGTTAGAAAAATTTTAGTGATGAAATATAATTTTAACGTACAGCTTAAATCATATAATGATGAAAGGCTGTCTGAGAATAACAATAACGGCTCTATATCAAATGCAACGGACATACGATACCGCGCCAATATCCACACTGTGAGTAAACGACATCAGGTCAATATATAACCTATACTGTGGCATTGTATCAGCACTGTATTGGCTCGATATTAGGGGCATGTATACGATACCGCGCCAATATCTATACTGTGAGCAAACGACATCAGGTAGCATTGTATCAGCACTGTATCGGCTCGATATTAGGTGCATCGTATACGATACCGCGCCAATATCCATACTGTGTGCAAACAACATTCGGCCAATATACAACCTATACTGTAGCATTGTATCAGCACTGTATCGGCTCGATATTAGGTACACCGTATATACGATACTGGGCCAATATCCATATTGTGTGCAAACGATTATCACACAGTATTGGGCCAATACATGCATGTATCATAAAAGAATACCGATACAATATCGTGCCAATTTCACATTGTTTCCTGGGAAACAGAACCTAGCAATGCAAGTGTGTTTTCTGCACATTGCCTATAACCTCCTCTCACAAAAGCTTTTTTGTTTTTTTTCCTTTTCAATGATCTGTTGCAGCTCACATATGACCAGTTTCGACTTTTCTTTAAGCCATTCTGAAGACATTTCCAAAATGTGATGGTCTTTAGAGAGGTCTATTTTTGGCCACTCTGCTCGAAAACATTTGAAATTGGCATCATCTGGAGCTGATAAGTGACTGAATAAGCATGTATATACAGCACCAATAATAAGCTCTTATATATGATGACGACACGCGTTGTAAAAAAGCTTTTGATCTAAAAGCTTTTTTAAGCATTTTGCAGCACCGTTGTTCTAACCAGTGTTGCTGGGAGTTGTATCAAAAATCAAAGCTTTCACATGTTGCTTCAGATTCCACACCTCAAGTAAATCATAACTTGCATCTGCTTGAGCTGTTCCACTTGCTTTTTCTAACCTCTGTACTCCCAAAAGCTTGCCCCCTTTATAAGTTGATGTTCCTGAAACCAGCACAGAAAGCGCCTCATGTTTATTGCTAAAACAATCTTTCGTTAGTTTACCGTCCCAGTGGAGAGCCAGATCCTGAGATGGAGCTTCACGTATTTCTTGAAAAATTTCATCAGAAATTTGTAGTCTGTTTGCTATATGAGCTCTATAGGTGGTTGAGCGTGAAAGAAAGAAGTCGTTAACGTCACCTTGGCAAGCTTTAATGAATGATCGACGTCGTCGTCGTCGTTTAAAGGGTATCCACTCCAGGTCAGACACAAACAGGACTGGGGCCGAGGGTTTATCCTTTTACTACCCCAGACTGCTGTACTGCATGGATCAAATGCTGGCAGTGATGTCATTAAGCCAGCATCGGGTTTCGTCATCCAAAACCGTCAGACCTCGTGCTCCATGTGGTGCCCGATGTATAGGGCACGCTGTTAGTACATGGTCTGCGGTTTGCTCTGAGGCGCCACACTCGCAATTCGGTGAAGGAGCGAGACCCCATTTGTGCATGGACGAATGGAATCGCCCAACACTAGTCCACAGGCGGTTGAGCTTAACCCAAGCTGCTCGGGGTAAGCCCATCCCAACAGGCCTGGCACCGGTCTCGGGCACAAAATCACGGAGCCTGGAAGCATTTTCACAGTACTTATGAATGATGCTACCAACATAGTGGCAGCGTTATCTGAAATTTTGAATTTGTCTAAAACTCAGGGACGTATTCTCCATGCATGCCTAGAAATTTTATAAAAAAATAATTATATAAAAAAAATAAAAAAAATCTTGAAAAAAATTCTCAAAGTATTAAAATTTTGATGATATTATGTTGATTATTTTTTTGATATAACAGCATAAATACGTTTTATCGATGGCAACTCGGATCATTCAGTACAGCTTCAGCTAGAGCTTATCACTAAAATACAAAATAAAATTGGAAACACGCATGCAAAATCTAACTTGCATTTTTTGACTCTGTTAAGGAATTACGAGACCTACCGATAGTTCTAAAAAATATTATAGATGCATATTCCATTGCAGACATTGTTTTATCCAAATATTTCTTTTTTTTTGCGAAATTTTTCTTAAATTAAAATCTAAATCTCCGATTATTCAGCAGTTTGATATCGTATCTATGCATGCAGTTTTGATATTGCATGCACGCCCACGTTTATAGAGCGTGAAGTTGTTGAAGAATTGATCTAGTATCGCTTGCTACAAACTGCTTACGTTTACTCAGTACTCACATTCAGATATAAATTATAGAACTTATAGAAAAAAGCAAGTTTACTCAGCACTTTTGCCTACTTCGATAGACAACTTCGATACAGGAAAAATATTTTATATTTGTGATTATTGGGAAACCCTAGAAAGTAGAAACTATTGTTTTTACCTTTCATTAACTAATGAAAAAACTTCGTGTATTTACTAGGGCTATAAATCGCAAAATTTTAAAAATTGCTTGTTTTATCAAATAATAAAATTGAGCTAAATTTTGAGACTGATGACGTCATCATTTCATCATTGCATGCTGTTAAAATCATAAGAATAGAACTCGCACTGAAATTGAAAAAGTTAATTAACTGCATAGAAGTCTTTTTCGAAACCTGTTAATTAATTCTATTGTTCGCGTTCACTGCTTTATAGGTAGATCACGTGCAGGATCTTAATGAAATCTGATTGGCTCACTTACACGTGGCGAGCACACTATAAATTGAGTTATTGGTAAATTTAATTCCTCTTTCAGTCGTTAGTGATCAAGTGGTTCGGTGGTTTAGTTTTGTAGAATGAGTTTGTAGATTGCAAGCGAAACTTGGGTAACTTTCGTTTTGCGATTGCATCGTTGGCTGCATCGTTGGCTGCATCGTTGGGAGCACGTTGGCGGCACGTTGGTTGTATAGTTAACTGCATCGTTTAAGCAGAATTGTCGAGAAAATAATTGTGGTCGTTGGCTTGTGGAAGCCTGTTATACCTTCATATCGAAATCTCAACTTTAATAAATATTATAAAGCTATAAGACGTGTTGGAAAGCCAGCGGTGTGATTGGGGAAGGCTTGGATAGCTTCCCTATAGTTTGAAGAATTTGGAGCTAAAGAAGAGAGGGATTCGCTGTGCGGTCTACAGTAAACTTTTGAAATTAACACATGCCTGACCTGAAAAGTCACGGTACGCCACTGTTAAAACTTGAGTAATTTCAGTGCAGTTAATCAGATTTTTAGGTCGTTTAAAGTTACAAAAGTACTTTAAGAGCTTGGACCATGTTGTTCAACTTGCTTATTTTCCGAACTTGAGCATGGATTTGAGGCAGCAGAGCTTGATTGGCTGAACGACTCTACATCTGTTTCATCATCACTGCTCGACTGGGTGACAACAATTGATCGGGCAAATCTTTCTTGGCGTTTTTAAACGCTTTTCTTATGAGTGAAAAAAAAATTTGAAAAAAGTGTAGTTCTTAAATCCTGCCAAATAGGCTAAAACTTCAAAAAAAATTGGTTTTGGCGAGTTGCTACCTTTGGGGGGCTAGCAACCCCCCAAAATGTGTTTTTTGGGGGTAAAATTGACAAAAAATGTCGTAACTCGGTAACCGCTTATCGTAGAGGCATGATTTATGGCTCAAAATTTGCAGAATCATCATGTTTCTATATGTGCTAAAAGAAAGTTTTTGTCTATTTCCACAAGAAAAAGAGTTATAATCGATAAACCGTTTTTTATGCTCAATACTCGAAAATTGCACTGTATGGAAATAACTTTGATCTAACATTTGAAATGATATATGTCTAACTGATAAGGACTAATTATGACAATCACAATATAAGGACTAATTATGACAATCACAATATTAACAAGATAATTTGTGATAACTTTGGTCACCAGACAAAGTACCTAAATAGGCCTACTCATAAGGTACAGAACGTGCTAGCTTTACTGCCCATAAAATGTTTAGTATTTCAGTAATTTAAAGAAAATCTGTTACATCTCATTACTTTCGAACTGTTGATGCTGATATTGGGTTGTTTTGCCTAAGGAGTGAGAGAAAAATAAGAAAGCAAGTTAGAGTACACCAAATACCCTACGCAAAATGAAGCGCATCAGAATTGCACTTCAAATTTTTTCAAAAGTTTTCGAGATTTAATCTTCTGGCGAATCAACCCATCTCTTCGCTCAAATCCTTCAACTTGTGCTGCGGCCTCTGTCACCATTTTGACATGGCGCTCTACACATTGGTTGTGACATGGGTGGTCGAGCTGCAGTGGTCTTATCCGGCATTGTTCAATATCTAAATCAGTTAAATGTTCAATTACCGGAGGCTGCTGATGGCAAGATGTTAAATTCACCATCTCGTAGTACGAGTTCACTGTTAGATCCAGTGTGGGCGGTTCAAACAGCCGTACAGTTGAGGCGGTATCATAATATTTTGCTCCTTCCAAAGAATATTCTTCACTGCGACTGTCAACCAAGTCATGATTATCAAATGAAACCGTTGATGGCAAGTTTCCACGAATCGAAATCACTTTGTTCACTCCTCGCATTCGTATCTCCTCATCGTTGTCACCCAACATGGCGATCAAGATATTTTCCTGGTGTGCGAAAAATGCATTTCGTTGCACAACTTTCAGAGCAGTTTTCCGAACAGCTTCGTCAGGCACCTAAAGAATTCGTTGGACCAAGTTGAAAAAATTTCTAGATCCGCAAGTTAGTTGACTATTTAACTTAATTTCAAACCAACTTGGAAAGTAAACTTGAAGACAAAACTTCGTCAGAGTTTCCAAGTTTGAGGAGGGTTCATCCACCGAAACATAATATTTGAGGATTCGACAGCCCAGAGTTAGCCAGCGTGAATGCACAATGGGACCTACTTTTAAATATTGCAAGTCGCTGTCGATAACTCCCATGATTATTGCTGAACATATCTTGTAAGCATAGTGTTGATCAGTACTCAGATCATTAACAACTGATTCTGGCAACTGTACAAACTGAGGGTTTGAAATTGACTTAAAATTAGCAGCAACCGGCCAACTTGAAACATCTCCAGTTAAATACTTCCCAATTGGTCCTGCAAATGTGTCAGGACTATTGGTGGTTCCATCAAGCATAGTAAAGACATGGCGCAAGGGTAGTTCATTGGTATGTAGTAGGCAAATTACCCATTGTAGTAGCTTGTTCAATAGTTCTTCCAACTTACGAATGCAACCATTGAACTTGCCTGTCATTGCTGCAGTTCCATCAGTGCCAACTACTGTAAGCTTGTCATGTAATTCGGTGTTGGCAATGGTGTTGAAGATCTTTTGTGCTATGGTTCTTCCTTTGCCATCCTCTGAGGAAAAATGAGAAAGATAGTATTCACCAGGCTGCCCAACCATTGTATAGTAATCTTCAAGTTGCACAGACCTGTAAAACTTGTCATTTGGCCCTTGCATGGTGACCTGTGTTGCATCTTTGCGCCCATCAAAGTATATGGCATTCACTAACTTGAAGTTTTCTTGCTTCTTTTTCCTAATTTCAGCATGGCATCGTTCTCGCTCTCTTCGAAGCTTGCTACGATCAATAACGTATGTCTTGTCATCATCAGTAATTAGACCCAAATCTTGCATCACACTATTAGCGATCGCAGCAGCAGCTCTGTCGGATATTTGAAAACGCTCACTCATCCTTGCAAGGTTTGACCAAATCATTCGATTCTGATTTTCATATGGCATTGATTGAGAAACAAATTCAGAAGCAGCAGAAGATTGCGTTTGGTCTGTGTTGGTTGAACTAGAATCTGACAGATAATCCAAAGCTGACTCAGGCACTGATGTAACTAATGTAACGGAAGAACATGTTGGTGATTCTGGATGAGGTTGTAAGGGTCGAGAGCGCCTCAAAAACTGTATGTTAGCTGACGTTGAAGGAACCACAGCATCCACACATTTTCCAACTCGCTTACTAGTTTGATCTTTATAAAAAGCATAATCATCATCTGTCATTTTCAAACCATGTTGTTTCTCCAAAATTCTGCGCTGCTTATCGTCAGCACAAAAAACATCAAATATTTCATCAATAGTTGACATAAACTCTTTTTCCTTTTGTAAAAATGCTTCTCCTCGTTTTTTCTTTGACCAGCGATCAAGTGCACTGAAACAATTCACAAAACTTTGAACTTTTTTCGAAATGGTGTACAGATGAATGGGATATACGTTGCACCATACCCATCTGTCATAAATTTCTCTGGCAATGTCATTTGCAGCATTGAAGGTTCGAAAGTTTTTCAAATGAAGAATGAGTTCTATTACATGTCGCTTGGTAGGCAATACTCCTGGTGAAAAACTATCACGGGTAGAGAAAGTGTGTCCACTATGTAAAATCTTCTTTACAGAAGTTGAACTCCGTCTTTTCATGTTTTACTACTTCGCAGTTTGGCCAAAGCTTTGATTTACACAATTACTTAACAATATACCTGCAAAAAATAATAATAACTTTTCAATAACTATTAGTTAAGTACAAACAAACAAACTTATTAAACAGTTTTTCTATCATAACTTTTTTTCTAGTGGAAATAGACAAAAACTTTCTCTTAGCACATATAGAAACATGATGATTCTGCAAATTTTGAGCCATAAATCATGCCTCTACGATAAGCGGTTACTGAGTTACGACATTTTTAGGAAATTTTACCCCTCAAAACACATTTTGGGGGGGTTGCTAGCCCCCCAAAGGTAGCAACTCGCCAAAACCAATTTTTTTCGTAGATTTTACCTGTTTGGCAGGTTTTTAGAACTACACTTTTTTCAATTTCAAAAAAAAATTATTTTTACTCCACCCTATTATGCAGTGCATCTTTTCCTCCAATGACACCTTTCTTGCGTTCCGCTGGTCTTCATAAAAAAATATATCTTCAGTTTTCCTCTCTGACAACATCTTATTTTTTTGGATCGTCTGAATCGCATCTGGAGCCCCTATATCCCATAGCTTTGATAAATAGTTCAGCAAATATTTCACGTTTTCTTCCAGGATCAGATGAACGTGTTTTGTTTTTGCAGAGTTGTTGCCACTTGTCGTACTCCTTTAATCGCATTATTGTATTTTGTTTGGTTATACTATTTTAATTCCAGCGCGAGCCCAAATTAATAATACCTCATCACCAGCATCAGATAGATAGTTTTTCAAGGGAGTAGTAACTGGTGATGATTCTTTTAAATGTAGAACATACTAAAGTATTTGCCCTAAAAAGGGCAGTTTGTTTCCACTAATGTGATCAGCACTTTGTTCAATCAAAAAATAATTCTTTGTAGAACGAGTTTTGATCTTTTTACAAGATGGTTTATCGGTTGCTGCCATGGAAGTAAATTATTACACCTACCGTATCTACGATAATGACTTATGGCAAATATCTAAATGCAATATCAAAATAACATGTCATAGCAGTTAAATAACTTTGGTATCAACAACAGCCGAAATACAAAATCTTTAAAACTAGTCTGAATTTTGACTTTAAGTGTTGCTCTCTTGCTTTTTTATGTGATAATGATAACAGATCCAAGTTTAATTGCTTTACGTTTTTGCACTTTCTATAGTGATATAATGCACTTGTTTAATATTTATATTGCTTGTCAAGTTATTTTGCTTTAAGAAAATCCAATTTTCAACATTCTTATATATTTTTGTTTAAACTGAATTAATTATTTTCATAATTTATTCATTTCTATCATTTCAACATTTTTTATACGAATTGCTTTAAAAAAACAAGTGGCAATTATGAGGTCTTCATACACAAATGACGTTATTAAGTTTACTCTCAAAATGAAGCACATACTTGTTGAAAACAAATACAATTGGTTTTTAAACTCTTATCTCGCTCTTATTAGAGCTTATGCAGCTTGTTTAAAAGAAACTTGAGTTTCGCTCTTATTAGCTCTAATAAAATTCTAGCTCCAATAAAAACTAGAAAACTAGAAACACCAGACTCGAGTTTCGCTCTTATTAGCTCTAATAAGAGCTAAACTCGAGTCTGGTGTTTCTCATCTTTATGCAGCTTGTTTAAAAATTAATTCCAAATCCTCATATTTCTTCAAATACAATTGGTTTTGTTTTCTATCTGCTCCGAAACTCGAATTATAGTAAATAAATGCAAAAAAGGACGTCACAAGGGGATTCCCTTTGAGCAAATTAAGTGTATTATTTTAACCCTCATAAGGGCAGGAAAAGAGATAGTTTTTTCAAATTTTTTTTGCATGGGAGGTGTTTTTAAGGTCCAATGCACCATATAAGCTCCGAAAACATGTACTTTTTCAACATGACCTAAATTTGAACACCTTTATTGCACAGGCAAACGATATATTATGATGTAATAATACGAACTAAATAATCATATTTCTACAGTCAGTGTGTTATTGCAAAGAATTATTCGACCGATACTTCCACAACAACAAAAAACTAATATTATTTTAATGCAAAAGACTTATGAAATAAATTGATTTCACTTTAACTGTCAGTATTAAAAATAGACGTATTAGATCAGGCATATCAAACTCAATAGTCATAACATGATACCAAAAATAAAATTACCAAAAAATTTTTTACCGAGATTCCGAATCATAGCAGGTCTACAGTAGTTCAAAAATTGTGTCTATGAATGAAAGACTAACGCGTAATGTAGTCAAAACGCATGAGATAATGTTCTCATTAGTGATGTATCGGTGGTATCGGCCTATTTTTGTGGTATCGGCTAGTAGTATCGGTATCGGTAAATATAGCCGATACCTGCCGATACTTTTTAAGCACAAAATAAATATTTAATTTTTTTTGTCGTATAAATATAAAAAATTTTTGTTCCCCCCTGGAACTGGATTGGATTTCTAACATAATTAATGATTTCTTTTACAGATTTGTAATAATATTGTAATGAATAACACAGGTCTACAAAATTTGATGAATATCAAAAACAAGAATAAAAACTATGCTTTCTAGCTAATTTGAGAATGCTGATTTCAAATCTGCCATCGATTTTGCCGTAGCAGGTCAAATTTTTCTGAAAATACAATTTTAAATTTTAGTGCTGCACATTGAAAAGCATTAATTAATGTGAAGCTGTGAATACAAAAGCACATACTTAGCACAAAGGAGAAAATAAATGGATTGAATACAATTTTATTGCAAAAGTTTCCTTCTTTTAGATTGACGAGAGATGTCTTAGAAGTAATTCTCAATGCGAGAATCTGAACATTCACGTATCAAACCCCAACAATACTCTGCTCTCATACTGACATTCCATTTTCCCTGATACTTTTTTTCCATCACTTTTATATCTTGGTAAAATCTTTCACCCTATTCCTCACTGAATGCCCCTAAGTTTTTTGAAAAATACTTCAGATGGCTATGCAGGAAATGTACTTTAACACTCATGTTACAGCGTAAGTTATGAAAAGCCTATAATAAGCTTTCAACAAGTTTGCTGAAATTTGGGAATTTTATATTCCCTGGAAGTTTTTCACTACATTAGAGAATGCTTTCCATGCATTTAACTCTTCATGGTAGAAAGAAACGCCTGGAAACGCATCATGGAAATGCCAAACAAAGCAAAACACAGGATGATGCAGCACATAGGTAGGTAAAATGTTGCGTTCTAATAAAGAATGTTGTTGTGGACGATTTACAAAACTTATCAGCCAACAGATTTGTGCATGCAGCTTTTAAAAACTGCAAAGAATTGGTGTATGCTATACAGCATTTTAAAGCTCTATGGGGGAAAGTTAGTGTAAGATTACTTAAAAATTAAGGCTGATACAAAAAAACGAACATCAGATTTGAAATCAGCGTCCCAAAGTTAGCCAAGGGCACATCTTTTCTACTTTGTTTCCGAAATTGTGTAGACTAGTGTAATGATAGATATATACCTGGAAAAAATTCAAAATGCAATAACAAGCTAGATTTAGTAAATACATTCTTTGGTGTTACTTACAAAAACTTTTACTGATGGTGCTCGATAGATAAAAAAGTATCGGTGGTATCGGCAGTATCGGTATCGGTATCGGCTCTAAATGGTGGTATCGGTAGTAGTATCGGTATCGGCTTAAAATGTGGTATCGGTACATCCCTAGTTCTCATCCGCGTATATGGCGATATTGACCTAGGCTGCTTTAAGCGAGTCACCAACGTTGGTGAAGCAGGGCAAAACCTTTTTTTGGTTTTCACTTAATTGTACATATTTTTTCTGAAATTAAGCGAAGACACATTGCTCGGCCTCAATAATTGCTTCCCACCTTTTCCATCGGCAGTATCAAAATGATTGAGAAGCACTGGTGTAGCCATCATACACTTAAATGGCTAGCTAGCTAATAGGTTATCGAAATTGTTTAAAGACTATTTGTTAGTTACTTCAACTGAATGGTCTTGAACACCCAAGTAAAGAACAATAAGTGAAATAGGTTGTGGTTGATAAATCGTTAGATTTCCTTTTAACAACGCGCGTTTTATACATTTTACACCTTTCTTTTCATTAGAACCGATGTAATTCTGGTGTTAATGCGGTTTATCTGCAACAAATTACGTGCATTCATGTACACATAGAATCCAAAAAAAATACGCTTATTAAAATAGACACGACAATCATTCAAATTTTGTAAATAACAACAAACCAAATCAATTAACCAATTAAAACATTAATTATTTACTTCCAATTAAAAATGTCTATGAAAACATTCCACATACCGAAATGTTTTTCAAGGCCAGTTTCTTCAAGTTATCAATTTATTGACCGCCGTAAAAATCACGAAATATTAACTTCCAATTCCACTCAAAACAACTTTCAAAGTGCCTTAATACATGAACGCGTTTTCTCTCTAGTTTGACTTCAGTTTCGACAAGACGAGTTTTAATGCGAAGACGTCACAACTCCCGCAAAGGACCTCAGTCTAAATTAACTGCGGAACTACGGCGGCTATCACTTTTAACAAAATCTAGAACCTACGAATCCAAAGCAGCGCTTGCTTGTAGCGAAAATTGCAGTAGCAAAAATCAACAACACTATTTTTAATTGTATTTAAATCATCGGAAAGTCCCAGCTCAATGTGTTAAATTTTTAACAGTTTTAATTTCTACTTATAATAATATTTGATATTCGAACTTAAAATTTTTGTTCTTTAGATTGGTGTTAGCAACTAAGATTTGAATTGTCGAACTTGCATTCCAAGATGTTGGAACGGTTTAGTTTAGCCCCTAAGTATAACTGCTTCACTAGAGTTGAAATCAATACCTCGATGTTGGGTAATTATTGTTAACATAGCCGTACCAGACCCAAAAATTTTGAAAGGAGGGCAAAATTGGAGGGGCAAAACAGTTTTGCCCAGCTTTTTTTGACGATTGCCCGAATGATAATTTTGCATCATTCCGTGAAGATGCCCAAATGCCACTTAGAGTTAATGTGAAAACTTTTTTTGGTCTTGTTTTTCTAGCCTTAAATGGAACAGAAAAGATTGATTTTACTATAATAAACTTTTGAAGACAAGAAATCTTCACATTAGATCTTAGTTTTTATTTCACACTAATCTACAGGGTTTTTCAAAAATAAAGAGCGAGTTTTCAAAAATTAAGAGCGAGTTTTTGCTATTTTAAAAAATCTAAAATTTTCTCGCGGTTTTGAGTTAAAGCAATTTCATTTATTCATTTTTATTTTATTCTTGATAATTACATGGTAACTAATGAACAACAACAAAAAAAGAAAGTTTTAAAAGAAATACAAAAAATAATTAAAGTAATTAAAGTAATCTTGTTAAAATTTTTTATTCGATTCAATTTACAGTTTCATTTATTTTCTGCCAAAAATGACAATAATAGTTAGTAAACTCCCCTAAAACTTCAATTACCATAGAGATATGGACTTCAAGTTGCGCTGAAGTAAGTCCCCTAAGTCTTATTCCATCTAATCTTTGCTTTATACACCCAAATATATTTTCAATAGGGTTCAAATCAGGCAATTAAGCGGGCAAATAAATAACTGCTACTCCAATGGACTCCAAATAAGTTTTGCTTTCAATACAACGATAAAACCTCACATTATCCAAAACTAGCACTGTGTTGGGTGTAAAAACATTTTTTTTTCATTGCATTCAACCAAGAAATCTCCAAAACTCTTCCTATTGAATCCCCCGTCAATAAGTTTAAAATGTTTTACGCCACGTATAGATATCATGCTGCACAACGAAATATTTCTTCTAGAAGCGGGTTGGTTCAACACTGCATCCGGAGAAACCGGCGAATAACCATAGTTTGTAGACGTATGAAGGTTAAACCCGGATTCATCTAAAAAAACAACTATTTTTGAAATTTTTCCTAACATTGCAGAGCAGAAGGCCTGCCTTTGATCAATATTGCGATGGTTTTAAACAACATTTGATCTTTTTTATATTTGTTTTCTAGATAAACCTGCTTTTTTAATTTCTTTTGAGAGTTGAGCAATTGAAATTTCGTTTTCTAATTTTTCCTTGCAACCTCGAAGGGTTAAAGAATTGTTGTTTCCGATTATATTTCTTATTTTCGTGTGCAGAAAATCTTTGTATTTCATATCTTCCTGCTTTTTTGAATAAAGCTTCAAAAGTTGGTTCTCCCTCGCTAAAGTATTTAATTTTTCTGATAAGCTTATTTAAAGCTGAAAGACTCGAATTTGTAATTTCAAGCAGCTCTTGTTTAGTTTTTGTTGTATATAGCCGCTTTACTTAATCAAATATTTCGAGATTTACACTAACTCTTTCCTTTCTTTGTTCTTCTTCACTCATTATTTTTATTTTTTAAAGCAATATATGTTAAGGCCCGTTTCCACTACGAGCGTGGAAAAGATTATTCTTTGTTTGTGTTATTGATTTTTTTGCTTTGCTTAACGCTCGCTTCAATTTTAAGCGCGGAAAGATCAATAAAAGAAACAAAGAATGCTCTTTTCCACGGTCGTAGTGGAAACGAGCCTTTACAAACAAAACTCGCTCTTTATTTTTAAAAAACGCTGTAAATTGTTATGGAATGAGTATTTTCTTCCTGTTCAAATTTCTTGGGTTTTGGGAGGGAACCTTTCTCCTCCCCCTCGGCTCGTACTGTTATGAGTAAAATAATTTAGCCTAAACAAAATGGTATGCAGCTGCGTGTAATCTTAATTGCTTGTCAACATGGAACTTTTTAATATCGCTTGATAAAAATCAGACAGCAAACTATAACTCTGTAGCCTAGATTGCAAAAAGAATTAAATCACTAACAGTAACAGCCGAAACTCTTCAGAGCAAAATTTTCATACTACACAAAGCTAAATCAAAAGACTATTTTTTCGACATAAAATATGTCAGCTGTTGAAAAATTAGGCTAAATGAAAAATTTAGCTAAAACAATATTAGGCCTATATTTAAAAAAAAATTTGTGGTATGGAAAAGATTCAAACTTTCTAAAAACATACAGAGCTGCAACCTAACCACATGTAGAATATTTGTAAAATTAACCATATGACATTTTAACAAGATGGGTGTTTCGATGCAAAGTTATAGCCTACAAGCCGTGGGGCCAGGAAAAGTTATAATTTCTCCCCAAAGTCTCAAAAATTTGATCAAAATCAGAATTTTTCGGTCAGCGACCAGCAATTATTTGCGCAAAACAATATTTTTTTGTTTACCGAAATCGAACTACTTGGGCAGAAAAAATTTCCAAATCAAGAAATATGATTAAAGTATGAGGCGGAAACCTTTTTTTTTTATAGTCATCACCACTTTTTTTAGGACAAAAAGTGGAAAAGTTAGACGCAATTTTAAAGTAATAGCTTTTTTATATTTTTAGTTATCTCTAGATTTTTGTAAAGAAAATGGAGAAATTTAGGCACAGTTTCAAAGTGATGACCTTATTACTTTACCAAAATTTTGGGACAAGAATGTGTGACATATTGTTTTAACTTTTGCAAAGCTACAAGATCATAATTTGGACGAATGTCAATAAGATTTGGACAAAACTGTATTGCCCCCACTCCAAATTTTTTTGGCCGGTAGGGTACAGCTATGTTTTATATGTAATCAAAGTGCGTTTACAACTTTTTTCTCCAAAAAAATATGAAGTCTGTGATGAACATTGTAAAGTATTTTACAGTGATACAGAAGTCTTTTCAAATTTAATAGCGACCATGATCGACATAATTTTGTTCCAACTTTTGTGGTGCTTTGGGAAAGACATTTTATATCACTATTCCTGCTTGCAGTCTTGGCAGGCAAGCAGTTCTATCTTTCGGTCATATTTCTATAAAACTAAAAAACCGAAATAAAGAATTTCTACCGGACAGCAATATCTCGGCATCTCCTGAATTAGGTCGGGGTTGCTTGACAGTTGCTTTATGCATAACGCCTCCAAACGCTTTTCAGTTAGAGAGGATAAATATAGAGTTAAAAATTAGAAATGAAAAAAACTTGTAACCTCATCAGTCATCATATGCTGCAGCTTCCTTGGAAAAACCCTTTTTTGCTTGAGCATTTTTTAATTTTACGTTACAGTCACATCCTGAAATAAATACCGAACAACTAAAAATTTCAAGCAGAAAACATTAATTATATATCGGGGAATTTTTAAAAGTAAGTTAGTCTCTTGCAATTGCTTTAATGCTGCTAATTTCGCTACTCAAGGGGGTGGTGATATATCTTAATATGATGATCTTGGGAGATAATAAGAAAATATCAGTTTAATACATTTAGTTTTTTAAATTCCTGGTCCTGTTAAGCATATTTCACCGTAATTGGCTTCTACAAATGACCCAAACACCGACAAAGATCGCCACAGAAAGCAAAGATTCGAAAAACATTTCAATGTAACTATCGTTTGTACCATAAATTTTAAATAGAAGGACTTGTAACATGCTTTCTTGGGTTACGAAACTTGGGCCCCATTATGATTAGGTTTACCATACGTCCCGACTTTTATGGCTTTGTCCCGCTCGTTTCGGCAGAAATTTTGCCAGAAATCGGAGAGAGATTCTATGTGCAGACCCTGTCTTTTTTTCCAGAGATCACTAATTTTCAGACACCAAAATCTTGAAATTCGAGACTGATTCAAAGTGAAGACTTTTTTTTAAAAAACGCTACTTTTAGGCACGAATTTTTTCTGTTAACAAGTGTCCCGGTCTGCCCTTTTAAAAATATGGTATGCGTTATTGTGATGTAAAGTCGTTACTATATAGGCTATGTCATGAGATCTCTTAATATAGATCCAATGTAAACTGTAGCCTAACAATATTGATTTATTAGGATAGCTCCTTTAAAAGAACAGTTTGTTTCACTTACAGAAATGTCAGGCAATTACTAGAAAAAGAAAAGTCATTAGCCGTGAAGTCATAGCATCTACCTCGTAAATCAGGAGTGACAAACCTACTGGTTGTCGCGGGAGGCTTTGTCAGTTTCAATTGAGTAAGCGGGTCGCACAAATTTTCAGTCATACTACAAAACCTTTAGTTCTATAATTTAAAAAACAATAAAGATCCTTATAAAGTAAGTTATAGAAGGACTGCGAAGAACTCGGTCCTTTTTTGTCGAACTTGAACTTGAAATCGAAAAATAAAAATTGTTGAACTCGAACTCAAAAAATATACGATCGAACTTGAGTTCATTAATTGAAGACTTTTGAAAAAAGAATACTAATTTGGATTGTTAAATTTCAAATACAACTAAATTGTACGCTACATTTACTTTCGATTGGACAACTGAGTTGTCAGTTTATATTCGTTCTCTGTTTAACTTGAGTCCATTAAATAAATTTGTTTTATTTCGTTAATGGCAGCCACTTTCATTACTTCTTTCATTTTATTTATCTCTTTTTGGCAGCCTTTGAATTTTTCAAAAGGTTTAAGTCAGGGAGAGAGAGAGAGAGAGACAAAATTTTTATTTGGCATAACCATAGCACGACATATTAACAAGTAACAAACTTTTTAATTCAAACAAAATCTAACTGATTGAGAATTATGCCTGCAAGTTACACCATGGAGGCATCGAAAGAACCATACGGTTATCAAAGTCAAGGTGCCTCCATTTTTTCATGTAGTAACATGAAGTTAATTTGAAAAAGGCAAGAAATACTGAATATGAAATACTGGTGCTGATTATAAAAGAAATAATAAAAAAAAAGAAAAAAAACAAAACAAAACAAAACAAAACAAAATGTAAACAAATACAAGCAGAGAAAAAAAGCATACAACTGATACAATAATTCTAAAGTAATATTATTTATTCTAAAATTATGAGACATTTTGTGCATGTTCCAGCTAGATGAGATTAAATTTTTGATCTTTTATCCAACATACAAGAAATAACACATTAGTACTCTATTAGTATTTCCATATTAGTTGTTTTTTATATTCTTTTTTGAAAGAAGTAAAAGAAAGAGATTTAATGGAATTAGGTATTTTGTTCCACAATATTGCTCCTGCATATTGAATTGATTTTTTTCCAGAATTAGTTTGGATTTGTGGGATATAAATACTCTCATTTTTTGCTTGTCTAGTCGAGTGGTTATGAATTTCTCTAGACTTAGTAAATAAAACTCTATATTGTTGTGGCTTTTCATTATTGATAATTTTGAACATGAGTTTACCTACTTCCAGCTTATATATGTCTGGTCCGAACGATTAACTTTGTAACTTCATTTTCTGTTGCCTAATAACTCGTAAAACATTGAGTCATTTGGCGCTTGTGACGTAATAGATGTTACAAGCTGGCCACGTTCAATTCTTATTCTAGCATTCCTTTTTCAATGCGTTTCCTTCGAATAAGCAACTTAGAAATTTATAGTTCAGTTTTAACTAAAGAGAAATATTGGAACTATTGGTTTATCTATTTGAATAAGTTGAATTGTAAAAGTAATAGAAATAATTAAAGAAATTGAAGTGAATTATATTGGAAATTAAATTAAATAGTTAGACTGGACTATTTGGCTGTTTCTTTTCACAGTACAGCTATTCCCATACAGTTTAGTTTCTGTGGCTGTCGCAGACTCCACGTGCGTCAGGAACATAGAAAAAGATAAATTTCTAAGTGAGATAAAATTATATCAAGATAAAATTTCTGAAAACTCCAGTTAAAAACGCAAAGCAATAGCAAGTTCTGAAGAGTGAAGATTCAATCCGCTTTTCTCAAATTCACACTCGCTAGCTGGAAGAAAGAAGCCATCTTACCAGCAGCTGTCAATCAAGCAACTACAATCAAAAAGCAAGCATAACGAACAGTAGGATAATTGTTATTAATTATATTATTAACCTACTTGATTAACTATATAACAAATTTTGCGTTATATTAACTGGCAAACTGCGTGATATATTTATATTTATTTCACCTTTTCAAGTTATAATTTATTTACCGTCGTGTAAAGTAAATTTCATTCCTTACTTACAAATTAATATGGCTGAAGGGTCTAGCCCAAAGCAGTCGCTTATGTCTCGGGACGTTACCGATGATAGTCAAAAGGAAATGCGAAATCACCGTGCTAAAGTACGAGAATTAATGTCCGCTGGCGAATCTTTTATTGCGACACTTAATGAAAGTACGGGTTACGAAAATGTTGCCCTTATTAATGATAAGTACCATGCGCTCGATGCCGAGATACTTGCGTGTCAGGGGCAGGCGTCTGGGGAAGGTAAAAGCGAAAGTCAGGGGATATACAATCGTTTGGGAGCTCTGAGACTGAATATCATAGATGTTTATCAGAAATGGCATGCTAGCGTTCAAAACAATAGTGGGCTCACTACGCTAGACATTGAAACACATTCATCACAAAATCAAATGCTCTCGAACACTAACACAAACATGCCAAACATCAAACCCTCCGACTCTGTTAGCAATGTTGGGAGTGGCAGCTCAAGAAGTTGCACATCATCGCAACTAGCCAGAAAACAAATCTCACTGCGGCTTAAAAGACAAAAAGCTGAATTACAGGAAAAACAACGGCAAATTAAATTTGAGCGGGAGTTTCAGCAAAAACAAAACCAAATTGAATTCGAGCTCAGACAGGCTGAACTAGACGCTGAGGAGCAAATGTTGCACTTATCAAATCCAAACTCCGTTGTAAGTGCTCTCTCACAAAATCAACAACAGTTTTATAAACCATTT
This sequence comes from Diplosoma virens, assembly GCA_963680785.1. Classification (NCBI taxonomy): domain Eukaryota; kingdom Metazoa; phylum Chordata; class Ascidiacea; order Aplousobranchia; family Didemnidae; genus Diplosoma; species Diplosoma virens. The sequence goes on along the minus strand of OY796886.1, from coordinate 20,219,149 downwards.
CCCCATAAGCAACCTAAGGAAAGGCCTTGTGGCGTTACATCTGAACACAAGAAGAATTTGCTAATGCTCAACCACATGCTCAATTATACAAACCACTAGTGGAAAGTATTGCTAACACAAAGTCTACTCCACTGCGAAACTACAGAGGGTACTCTACACAGCACGACCCTTATTCACAGAATAGGGTTTCAACACTTAAAAATCAAGAATTCCAAGGAAGCCCTCACAGTAGTAATTCTTCACATATTGCCCTGCAAGAATACCATATTCTATTAGAGGAGGCTCGCGAAATCAGATACTCTGGTCGCAACCTTCCCTTCATCTTTTTCCAAAATCAGATAAGAGAACTGATTAAGCGATGTCCCATTTCACACCGTAAAATGGATCTTCTCCGTGCTTCCTGTCAGGAAGGCGCGCGAGAAGCCATTTCGGCTCTGGTGCCGCCTGTACCAGGTTGGGATATAGACACACAAATCACGCGAGCCCTGGAAGGACTCAGACTTCGCTATGGATGCTGCAGTTTTCTTGCGGAACCACTTGTAAGGCAAATTCGTTCAGGAGCAAAATTACCCCGTATGGATGCAGGAACCTTAGAGAAACTAATCTCTGACCTTAACGACTGCGAACTGTATGCTAGGGCCCACCAACAAATGCACAGTCTTGACAGTAACTTTATTGTCGATGTGGGTGAACGACTCCCTTACAACTTTAAGAAGCAGTACACATATTTCTTACATGATAACTTTGGCAGCACGGAGCAACCATCATTCGACTCTTTCAAACAATTCCTTAACAGAGAGCTACAGGTTGTTAAAACAACTTTTGCAGAGCGATTTTTGTGCTCTTCTGACAGAGGAGAGAAGAATCGATCTACGCAACGGGCTAAAGTACATCACACAAATGTCCAAACAAAAACGGGAAATTCGGCGACAACAACGTCTATAATAACAAGATCAACACCTGCAGCAAGGGCACCAAGTGAAGCATCTAAATGGCAACAATCTCCTAGGTGTTTCATGTGCTCCATGAAACATCAGAGAAACGGCACTTCTTATACAATTGCGATAACTATCAACGTTTGACCCCAGAAGAAAAACGAAACGCTATTATTCAGGCTCATCGTTGCCTTAATTGCTTGCAGTCTCACTCTGTAGAAGATTGTAAGTTTCCTTGCAAATGTAAGCACTGCAAACAACGCATGGCAGTGCCTAAGCATACTACTTCACTACACAAAATATATAATACGTCCTTTCCCACATATCCCAGCGAAAATGTCAGCTCTACTGAAAGGGTGGCTGTTGGGGCCGCCTCACTCCCATCTTATAATCAAAAGGCTAGTACCTCAGTAGTGAGGAAGATAGAGGCACAACAAACAGGTATTTTGACACGTATATCTGCTGTACAAATAAGCAACCCATGCACAGGAAAAAATACCTTGGTTTATGCGCAGCATGATCCTGGGTCACAAGTGACACTAATATCTAAAACACTATTGGAAGAACTCGATCTTGTGCCTGTAGGAAAATCACAAATTACCTTACATACAATTTCATCCAGTGAAACAAGCGAGCTGGAGAATGTAGTGTTCAACCTCAAATCACTACACAATAACAAACACTTTCTTGGGCTGCAGGCATTGGTAGTCTCACCATGGTCTGATGAGGGCTACACTCTGCCTCACTGTCAGGATTTGTCGGAGTACCCACAATTTGATGATGTCGTTCCATACATGATTCCTGAGCGTTCGGGTGTTGATGTTCTGATAGGTCTTGACAACTCTGCCTTAATGAGGGTTTTACAAGAGCGAACTGGTAATGAAGGCGAACCTCATGCTATTGAAACCCCACTCGGGTGGATAGCATCTGGAGGAAAATTCCAGAAAGGAATGAATTGCCAAACTCACAAAATTTCTGTAAGTGACAATATCAGAATTAAAGAATTAGAACAACTTGTTCGTGAATTCACAAAAGAGGACGAGGTCATACAGCCCTCGGTAAACGACAAAAAAGCTCAACAACTAGTCGAAGATAACATTAGAGTCATTGATAGTCGATATCAGATACCTGTTCCTCTAAAGGAAGACATCCATAAACTGCCAAGTAATTACGAATTAGCTAGAAGACGTGCTAATGGACTGCGCAAGCACATGTTACGACAACCTGACCTACAATTATCTCTTGTTAATGCCATTCAAGGACTTAAAGAGAACAAATTCATTATACCTGCTGAAGAAAACACGGATCAACAAACGAACTATCTCCCATACTTTATTACTAATCAAGCAAAACCCAGAGTTGTCTATGACGGCTCTGCTAAGTGGTCGGGATGGTCCATCAATGATTTTATTTATTCTGGTCCTGACATGCTTAACATTCTGGCCCATGTTTTAGCAAGATTTCGCATAGGAAAATATGCAATAATGGCAGATATTACCAAGTGTTTCTTTCAAATTCTTTTACCTGAACACCAACAGAATTTATTTAGAATCTTGTGGTACGACAATGATGACATTTTAAATGGAAAGCTTAAACCATATAAATTTACTAGACACGTCTGGGGTGTGGTCAGTTCTCCATACATCGCTTGCCGTAGTATAAGAGAGATAACAAAGGAAAATCCTACCAATGCCAGTAACCCCACTCTACACGCGATTCAACATTGCATGTACATGGATGATCTTCTAGTTAGCACAGACACCCTAGAAGAAGCCGAAACCATAGCCACTGAGTCTATCAATCTTCTGGCCAGCCGCGGTTTTCAACTTGTGAAATGGACTGCAAACCAAGCGGCCAAGTCCGTCCTTGCTAATGTAGATAAAAATAAACTGGCATCATCCGTCAGAACGATCGACCTGAAAAAAGATGAGGACCCACTTCCACAATTCAAAGCAGTAGGTTGCATTTGGAATGTTGAACAAGACACTCTGAAAGTCGAGTTTGGCTTTCATCTGCTCGACAAATATACTCGACGGGTTATGTTAAGTCAAATCAGCCAACAATATGACCCACTGGGATATACTGCTCCTTTTCTCTTGAAAGGACGCCTCATTCTGCAACAACTCGCTGTGGATCAGTTGAGCTGGGATGAACCCGTCCCTGCAAAGCATGAGAGAGCGTGGAAAGATTGGAGTCAAACACTTCTTAAATTAAAAGAAATCTCTATTCCCAGATGGTACTTTGCAAATGCTCCACAGGTTAAAGTTACCGTTGAAACTCTTTATGAGCTGCATGCGTTTTCGGATGCATCCATGGAAGCGTACGGTAGCGTAATCTACCTTCGTAGAATCATTGATAATCATGCCCATGCGGCGTTTGTTTATGGAAAAAGCCGTGTAATTTTGATACATCAACAAAACTGGCCTATAGCAAGAAAAGAGCTGGTAGCTGCTGTGATGAGTGCAGAACTCATGGCAAGCGCTGCTAAAGCTTTAGGATTACCGCACTACTCTCGACATTTTTGGTGTGATTCTAAAGTAGTTCTTCAATGGGTCACTAACCCTAATCTGAGATTACCAAAGTTTATTTCACGTCGTCTGGAATTAATACGCCGAGTCTCTTCCTCAAATGATTGGCGTTATTGCGAAACCGAAAGTAATCCAGCAGATGTGGCCACGAGACCTCTAGCTAACAAACACTTTGAAACCCGCACAAAACTTTGGATCGAAGGTCCACAATTTCTTCATTTGCCACCTGATAAATTCAACGTAAACAGTATTCCTTTAACTGTACGTGATGCTCGAATTGAATTGAGAACAACTTTTTGCAAAGAACCAAAGGCAACACTCACTCGTGTCATACAGACTTCACTAAACTTGTACACTCTGAAAAAGAGGTTGGGATATCTTGCTGCCTTTGTAGAATTTGTGATTGCAAAAGCAAAGAAACTAGAGTTTCATAAGCCACGCTTAAACGCTATATATCTTGAAAAAGCATTACACTCTACAGTGCTATATGTGCAGCGAGAATGTTTCGGCACAGTTTTCGACAGCTTGCAAGCAGAATCTCCTGACTCTTTGGAAGATGCAATCAAACGGCTAAACGCTAAAACGTTATCAAATTCTGAACGCCGACACCTTAAAGATTTACGCTCAATCCGTTGTCTTCGCCCCGCTGCCTTTCCAGATGGAACACTTCGAATCGAAGGAAGATTGGAAGAAGCTGATCTTCCCACAGACGCAAAACATCCTGTCATTCTCCCATCACGACACCCACTTACTAGGTTAGTGATACTGAATTGTCACCAAGAAATTGCGCATGCAGGGATTCAATACACTCTGATGTTGACTCGCCAAAAATATTGGATTATAAAAGGATTGTCTAGCGTCAGGCATTATTTAAATCAGTGCAACGCTTGCAACTTGCAAAAGGCGAGGCCCGTTCGTCAACTTATGGCGGACCTCCCTGCTTCTAGGTTGGCTGCTCACAATAAGCCCTTTTTTAATACTGGCTGTGATTACTTCGGCCCATTGCCATACAAAGAAGGCCGAAGTGAAAGGAAAGCATGGGGGCTACTTTTCACCTGTTTATCAACCCGTGCGATTCACGTTGAACTAGTCACTTCTCTTGACTTGAGCAATTTCATAATGGCCTTTTCTAGATTTGTAGACCTGCGAGGTTCTGTATCTAGTATGTACTCGAATAATGGAACTACTTTCAAAGCCGCCGCCCACGTGCTGCCCGAACTTCTTGAGGCAGACAAACTTCAGTCGTTTTTTAGGAAAAAGAAAATTTCGTGGGAATTCATTCCACCATATAGTCCCTCTCAAGGTGGCGCTTGGGAGTCCCTTATAAAGGTGTTCAAACGCACACTCATACAAGTCACTAAGTTTCCTAGAACACCTACCTTGGTTGAACTGCAAACATACATCTGCAATGCTACGCGCATAGTTAATGATCATCCACTGACACCTCTTTCTGACGATCCGCGTGATTACACTGCAATATCACCGTCTTCACTCTTGACACCTTTAAATGATCCACACACACCGCTTGGACAACCACACAATAAGGATCATCTCCGACGCGATTATAGATACAACATATCACTTGCACAACAGTTCTGGGAGCGTTGGATAAGATTTTATCTTCCCCTTCTCCAAAAACGTAAGAAATGGTTAACGGTTGCTGACAATCTCCACGTTGGGCAGATGGTGGTAGTCGGGGGTCCGGGTGACTTCAACAAAAGGGGAAATTATAGGCTTGGACGTATCTCAGAGGTCCTCCCACAAATGCGAAGGGGCAAAGCCTTGGTACGTCGAGCTAAGATTGCAGTATCGTCTTGTGATTGTAATGGTAAACCCGTTGTTATGTATATTGATCGTGACATTTCGAAAATTGCGCCTTTGGAATTGGAGTAATGCTATGTGACATTATTGTGTTCGTTTACGAAATCACTTATACAGTATTGTACATACACGCTTTAACAGTTTTGTTGCATCTTGTTTAATTGCCTTTTCATTTATCGTATACGTATATGCCTAGAACTTAACTGTTGTGAATTCTTTGCGTTACTTACTTTGTTTGTAAATTTGATACATCGTTCTCCCACTTGTTTAGTTGTTTTACATTATGTATGCGCTGATGCCGACACACATAATGGAGGCCGCCTATGGTCCGAACGATTAACTTTGTAACTTCATTTTCTGTTGCCTAATAACTCGTAAAACATTGAGTCATTTGGCGCTTGTGACGTAATAGATGTTACAAGCTGGCCACGTTCAATTCTTATTCTAGCATTCCTTTTTCAATGCGTTTCCTTCGAATAAGCAACTTAGAAATTTATAGTTCAGTTTTAACTAAAGAGAAATATTGGAACTATTGGTTTATCTATTTGAATAAGTTGAATTGTAAAAGTAATAGAAATAATTAAAGAAATTGAAGTGAATTATATTGGAAATTAAATTAAATAGTTAGACTGGACTATTTGGCTGTTTCTTTTCACAGTACAGCTATTCCCATACAGTTTAGTTTCTGTGGCTGTCGCAGACTCCACGTGCGTCAGGAACAATGTCTTCTAATTTAAGGATATTTTGTGCTTTATAGACAGGAGATAATTTTGTTCTATAACCACAGTTAGCTAGGATTTTAGTACATTGTTATGTAAAGTATTTAGAGGTTTCATGTAAAAACCATCAGCAAAACCCCAACTGGTTATGCCATATTGAAGATGAGAATAGACAAGAGCATAGTATAGCATTCTTGTGGTTTTTTCATTAACATAATGCCTAATTTTACATATCAAACCAATAGATTTTCGCAAATGTTGTGTTAGGTGATTTATGTGATATGACCAATTCATTTTATCATCAATATATACTCCCAAGTATTTTACATGATCAGAACGTTTTATTTCTATCTTATTTATAGATACATTAAAATTGCTGTTTTTTATCTTACCTTTTTTTGTAAACAATAAGTATATTGTTTTATTGTAATTTAGTGATAATTTGTTGTATCTTAGCCAATTTTCAATTAAAGCTAGATTTTGATTTACTTGTTGTTGTAATTTATTTAAATCATATTCTGTCATCATCAAGAGAGTATCATCTGCAAATAATGTTGTTTTAAATGAGGAAGCTAGTGGCATGTCATTAACATATAATGAAAACAGTAGTGGTCCAAGTACTGATCCTTGTGGGACACCACAAGTTATAGATTCAAGGCTTGAGATAGTACTGTTAATACAAGTGTATTGAAGTCGATTAGATAAGTAGTTGTTTAGTAAGCATAGTGGGGTCCCCCTTATGCCATAACAATTCTTTAATTTATTTATCAGTAATGCATGGTCCACAGTATCAAATGCCTTTGAGAGGTCTAAAAATATGGAGCAAGTGTAAAAGCCTTTGTCTTTATTTAGGAGAATGTTATTGCATATATTTGAGATTGCTAGGGAGGTAGAATAATTTGGTCGAAATCCAAACTGACAGTCAGATAAAAGTTGTTTTTTTTCAATATAGTCAGTGGCGGCTCGTGGCTTTTATTAATGGTGGGGCCAGCAAAACAATTTTTGAAATGTCAAAAAGTTCCATTCATAGACTACCTAAATTCAAAGGCGGGGTAAATAAATCTTTAACAAAAAATGCAATATTCAACTCTAGCCTTTATTTGTATAAGTAGCCAGCTCTTCGGTCCTTTATCTGCGCGAAAATGTTGATGACTTTGTTGTTGTAATCTCTGATTTTGCTAATATACTCCTTATGTATCGATAGGCAAGCGAGGCTGTTCAGTTTGTCTTGCAACATGGTGTTTTGAAGATACGTTTTTATTCGCTTCATTGTGCTGAAGCTTCTCTTTGAGTCAGCAGTTGAAATTGGTGTCACAAGAACAATTTCAAGCAGTTTAGACACTTCAAAAAATATTTCATCAAGTCCATTTTCATTTATGAATTTTAATAGCTCGCTAATATTGGAAATTCCACTAAAATTATCATTTGCATACAAAACGGACAATTCACACTTCAGTTTATCTTTATTAAGCATTGCGTAATTCGAAGCAATTTCTTTAACATAATTGTCGGGAAGAGTTTCTATAAAGCTCAAATTCAGCTGGATTCACTACGGAAAATGAACGAAATTTATCCGAAGATCAGAAGTTTTCTTTAACTTCCTCTGTGATTGTATCACATGCTTCCGTTACACATGATTGCAATTGCAAATGAGAAACAGATGCATGAGTTGCAGCTCTTCTAGAGTTGCAGCGACCTAAATTCTATGAGTTGCAGCGACCTAAATTCAAACGCATGTAACGTGATTGAATCACAATGCTAATAGTCTTAACCTTTTAACCTTTTTTCCTTCGCCAAAGAGGTAAGCGCAGCAAAATAACAATAAATCACGTTACCAATAACTGATAAACAACCACAGCTGTGAAAAAACATGTGCTGAGAAGCAGAAACTGCTGTCTCACAAAAGAATGCAACACATCACCCAATATCAACTGAATAACAACTAATTTTCTAAGGCTGCACACGGGCTGGCGCAGCTAACGTCTGTTTATAAGTTACGATTGCTGTTTGGGCCAGACATCGCTGGCCCCAATTTCGTGCTATTGCCAGCACAATAAAATCTTCACAAAGCGCGGCGCGTGAGTTGGTTGGCTTTAGGTGTAAATGTATAGGAGTAAACGGGCCAAAATATGTGGGCCTCTCTGCATCGTTTTGAAGAGACTTCTTACTAACCAATTTGTTTCCTTATTCAAATAGAAAACCAAAATATTTGTTTTACCAAAATTATTCTTTAACAAATTATTTCTTTATTTTAAGCTGAAGTTAAAATACCTTATTCAAATAGAAAAAAAATTTAAACTGTCGAATTGAAAACGAACTCAAACTCACAAAATTAAAACAAATTAAACTGTACAATTGATCACGCTTAAGCCAAAAAAGGCAGGCGCAGCTAACGTCTGCTTATAAGTTACGATTGCTGTTTGGGCCAGACATCGCTGGCCCCAATTTTGTGCTATTGCTAGCATAGTAAAATCTTCACAAAGCGCGGCGCGTGAGTTGGTTGGCTTTAGGTGTAAATATATAGGAGTAAACGGGCCAAAATATGTGAGCCCCTCTGGATCGTTTTAAAGAGACTTCAGGAAATATTTGAAAATATTTCTCGTTGTTTTTCTGTTAACTGTTATCTTGGCATGCATGTAAACATTTTGAAATTTGATATAGGGTTTTTCTTTAGAAATTCACATATAATTAGTCAAATTTTTAGTGGGGCCCGGCCCCTGTGGCCCCTATGTACGAGCCGCCACTGAATATAGTTATATAATCGAGAAGAAATAATTTTTTCAAAGATTTTTGATAAAGGAGATAAGAAAGAAATTGGACGATAGTTACTACAGTTAGTTTTTGATCCTTTTTTATAAACTGGTATTACTTGGGCAATTTTCAGACAATTTGGGAAGGAACCCTGACTTATGCATTTATTGATCATTTTGCTGATAATTGGAGATATTACAGACTTTGCTATTTTATAGTACTTTATTTCAATATCATTTTTTCGTACAGCAGATTTTTCATTTAATTCACTAATCAGCTGATTTATTTCTTCAGGGTCTGTTTCTCCAAAGAAGAAGGAACTCAGGGGGCATTTCATTTGTGTTGGTGGAGTCATTTTTGGTGATTGAATTTGAGAGGCCATTGTGGATTTTACAGTACTAAAGAATTTATTAAATATGTTTGCTATTTCTGGTTCATCTGTTGTCTTTTTTTGTTTATCATTGACTAATTCAAACTGGGGGTCGCAAAGTGGTTCAATGGGGGTCGCGAGATTTTAAATTTTAGATTTTTAGAGATTACGATGATTTTGGAAGAAAAGTAGCGAAATACAAGATTAATTCGAAGTAAAAACCTTTTTTCTTTTTTTTTTTGTTTAGAGCAGCGGTTCCCAAACTTTTTTTTCACGGCGCCCTTTGAAGACTTAAAAATACTCGCGGCGCTGTAATGAAAAAAGGTATTCTGTTCCATTACTTCTTTTAACAATCTTTTTTTCTCCGAAAATCAGGGTGTTTTCTAAAAAAAAAAAGGTTTTCACTTCGATTTTATATCCGATTTCCTTATTTTTCTCTGAAAATCAGGGTGTTCTCTAAAAAAAAAAAAAAGTCTTCACTTCGATTTATATCCGATTTCCTTATTTTTCTCTATTTCCCTCCCAAAATCAGGCTGTTTGAAAAAGGTCCTCAATCGGAATCGTTCTCTGAACGGAAGTTGCTGCTAATAACCTTCACACTGCAATTATTGTGAGAAAAGCAGTAAGTACAACAACTTTCGCATACTTTCACGGCGCACAGTTTGGGAACCGCTGGTTTAGAGAACACCTTGATTTTTGGGCAAAAATAGCGGAATGAGAGATCGATTCTAGGTGAAGACCTTTTTTTTTTTTTTTTAGAGAACACCTTGATGTCGGGGGAAAAATAGCAGAATCAGAAATCGATTTTAGGTAAAGACCTTTTTTTAGGGGTCGCGAAAAAATTTGGCTGTGCAAAATGGGTCTCGATGAAAAAAGTTTGAAGAACACTGGTTTAAGTTATTGTGTAGATAGGTTAATTAAGGTTTCGATTTTTACGGAATAGAATAGTAGTCGAACTCGAACTTCAACTCGAATAAAAATCTTGCAGCACTGGCTAAAAGTAATAGGTCAAGAGATAAAATAAAACAGCTTTAATAAAAACTTTTGTACATCAAAGTTCCGGTTTAAAATCTAATTTTTATAGAAATAACAGCGCTGTAAAAAGCAAAGAACCCAGTCAACAAGGGATTTGTTACACAAAATTATAAACCTTTTAAGTACAAAAAAGAAATTGTTTAATAACAATAATGAACAACAAAAAAATATTAAAAACCCAATTTGTCATTAAGGCTTCAACTATGAGCGTTGGCGGGAGTATTCTTTGTTTGTTTTATTACTTCTCTTAATGCTTAAGCACGGAAAGAAGTAAAAAATCAATAAACAAACAAAGAATAATCCCACCAACGCTCGTTGTGGAAACGGGCCTTAAACTGTCACTCTACTAAGAGTCTGGCGTGGTACGTTAAAAATTTCTTCAAATAAATGCAAAAAATCAAAATTACAAAAATATAACGGAATAGTCGAAAAATCAATGCGAACCATACAATTGAAGTTATTTAACGCGGTATTGAAGCACGAGACAACAAAAAGTTACAAAGAAAGATCTAATAAAAAATTAAACTATCTTTACCAATATAACCCTAAGTGAGACTTTGTGAGACCAATATAACCCTAAGCCTAAGTGAGACCAATATAACCCTAAGTGAGACTTTGGGAAACATTTTCGTTTTACTAAACGCTTAAATATTAGGTTCAACTGACGATGTAGCAACTCTCAACGGCATACTAAGGTTTTCGTCTGTCAGCCTTCATCCGTAATAACTTTTTTCAATATAGAAAAAAAATGTTCGCATAGGTACGTGCTTCCGAAAACTGATGAAGATTTAAAAACTTGGAATCTTGTTTGGAAACTTTTCCTTTGATACATGAACACGATTAAAATTCAAGCAACGGCTTGTTCAGATACATCGCTTTCAGCGTGTCATCACTCGGTAGTTTTATGCGTTCGAGTTGAAGCTCAAGGTGAGCAGAAATGAGTGCAACATTGAAGGGAATTGAAAAGGTATCAAGCTCCAGCTGCTGGCTTTTGATATCCTAAAATTTAGAGTTTTATTTTATCAAACCGATTTTCGGTTCGCATGTTCGTTCACCTCTGATCTCAATAATCAAGCAAATATCATGCATAGTAATTTTATTTTACTTTTACCTTTATTTTTTAGAATTAAATTTGGGCCAGATTCGGGCTTTAAATATATTTTCGGATTAGAGCTGGCTTAGATATAGCTATACAAGCCGGGCGGAGGCCGATTGTCATTCAAGTCTCAAAAAATTGGGCAAAATTAAAATTTTTTGGTTAAAAGAAATTCATGCACCGAAAACAAACTACACCTGCACGACAAAGATTCCAAATGCCGAAAAATGATTAAGATTTGATATGTTGACTTTTTTTTTAGAGATTACTACTTTTTTGAGACAAAAATTAAAAAATCAAAGTCAAAACCTTTTTTTGGGGGGCAAAACAGAAGAATTAGACATAGTTTTGAAGTGTGACCTTTTTTTAATTTTTTGGTCTTCACCCTAAATTTGGGACAAATTTTTTTCTCATATTCGTGAAGTGGCAGATCATAATTTGGGCCAAGGTCAATAAAATTTGGGCAAAATTGTATTGCCTTCCAACATTTATTTGATTGGTACCGGCTATGTGCTTAGAGCTTATATTTTGTGGTTTTGTGACTTTAGGGTCTAATTACAAAATTTAAACTGCTTGCTAAAACGGCCAAGTGGATAGAGTGCCGTGAAGTGCTTTTTTAAAGGAAACAGCGCAATGACGGCAGTAGGTTTCGAATGTGTGGATCGCGTTCGTCGCCAACACGGAGCTCCAACCTTCTCGGCCTATACTTTTACTTATAATTTTTCAAAGTTTTCATTGTGAGGATTTTATAAATATGTTGTTAACTAAGGGAATTAAATGTGTTTTTGCGTAAATATACAATAGGTGCAGGGTAATTCTGTGCTATTTGTATTTGATTTGATTTTTCAATAACGTTTTAGAAAAGTTAAAATAACGAAAAACGGTCATTTATAAGCCCCCAGGAGACACTAAAATGAAGATTCTATCATTTGTTTGACAAAATATTGTGGGTACAAAGTTCCACATACCGAGCATAAAAGATACCACTTTACCTATTTAAAAGGTTTATGTTTTGTATGTTACAAAGTTCCACATACCGAGCATAAAAGATACTACTTCACCTATTTAAAAGGTTTATGTTTTGTATTCAGCAATTTGAAAGGTTGAGTGATGGAAGACTGAACAATAGCTAAAAATTAAACAATTAGTAGTTTTCAATAGTTCGACAATTTTTTTGGATGGCTTATAGTTATCGCTGCTACACAATGACGTTTACGAATGGCAAAAAGAATATCAAAGGGGAGATGATCGAAATATTTAACGAAACGATTTATGGACAACTCATAGGTAATTTCACTATACTACCTCAAATATTGAGGCAATTTCTATGCGGCATTGACCAAAATAAAATTTTGCAAACCAGCGAATAAACAATTTTACCCTCGCCGTAATAATCAAGCGCCAAATTCTCGGGATTCGGAAATAATAAGGACACCTTCAGCTACAGTACATTAGCATGTTTTTTTGGTTTTACTTAGGACCATTTGTGTACAATGAATTAAACAGATTACGACAGATGACACTGCTAACAGTGTAGGGTATAGAATAAGTTTCGTCGACTAATTTTTCGACTGCTATTACGGGCATTTTTTGTCAACTTTCAAAGCCTAAAATGAATCAGCATATTACAAAACGACATAAAACGCCAACAATAGTCAAGTGCAATTTGAAAGATTACTTTTTTCGCCAGCTGTTTCGAGCATGTTTGAACACGGTTAACCACATATTAACACGTGTACTTTAAAAAGTGATATTATGGCCTTAGGGCGTTATTTCCTGACTCAAATAGATTTTCAAAGGCAACAGAGAAAGCACGATTCAAAGAGTGCTGCAAATAAGCTAATTAGTGGTCACTGGAATCTTAACAGAACAAAAACCACTTGTAAAAGACTCAAGTGTTAAACTGAGTATAATACAGCTTGCTTTGCCCTACTTCATACCTCTGTGGAACGCTGAAGTCTGCTAATATCAACAAGAGCACGATTCAATTAATTACCCAGTTGATCGATTTTTATTATCATTGAAAACAGGTTGCGTTTGACAACAGATAAAGAACAAACTTTAATTCTGCCGCAACAACAACAACAACAACAACAAAACGCTCATAGAAAACCATCACGCGATTAGCATTGCTTCGGCAATAATACGAAAAACTGAAAATGCAATAATGGAAAATGTAATAAATCCAACGCAATTCATGTAATTACAATCGATAAGGTTCACTGTTTTTTGCTACGTAAGCTAATTTTCTTAATTAGATTTTTTAGCGATAACTATAATTTTCAATAATATACGGATCTGTGGTCACCACAGCGAGTTTCTGTAGTCAGCACATTAATACAGTTAGAAAGTAAACGACAATCAAAAAACGTACAACACCGATCAAAATTGGCAAAAACATTAAAGCGATTTTCAATAACAATAAATCCAAACCATAAAACCGAATAAAGCAGAAGCAAAAAATTGTGTATGTCTGCTTTCACATCTTGTTGAAGCTAACAGCAAAAAACACCAGGATTGAAAAGCTCATGATAACTGAGAAGTTCCATGATAATTCAGAAGCGAAGTAACAACAAAATGCACTGGACTAGACTATTACATGTACGCCTTTAAATAATTTATATACAACAAAAATGTCAGAATGTACAAAAGCACCCGCGCTTTTCCGATGAAATTAGTACTTGTTGATGCCAAACAATCTTACTCCATGCAATTGCGGCAATTTGGGAAGCAATGACAACAGCAGAACAACGGTGTTTACAATGAAATGATAAAAGTCGTACATGCTGTAGAAGCTTGCAAGGATGTAAAGGGCAATGGGAATCGTCATAAAAAACTTACGAGCGGCAGTAAACTGTTGTCCGGAGTCCATTTGTTCCCAATGGGTAGAATATCGGTACTTTCCCTGATCAGCAGTTTCAAATGGTGTTCCTTTAATCATATGTAAAAAGAAGTACATGCAAACACCATGAGCAACATTTGTTAAAGTCCAAGACATAGATGTGGAAAACCATGGCATACTTAACAACACGAGATGCACAAAGAAAGTTATTAAAAGGTATGTTAACCAAATACCAGGGCTATTCCACACGACTGTGTTAGGATTTGCCACTTGATTAGATGTTCCAGTATGCATTACTTAAGAAAATTAACTGTAAGTTTAAATAGCTGCTAAAAAATAAAAAAATATTTAACATTTGCTAAATAGCATCCAATCTTGAAGGCTGCTTTTTTAAATTTATAAATACCGGTATATATTCAGTCACAACAGTTAGAAAAATTTTCTAAGCTTTAATTAAGTTAAAACTTCATGCACAAGCATTTTCAGAATAGAAAAATTTATATTCAGACAGGTTGAGGGAGCTAAAACAGAACCAATTAACAACCAAACTTTAAACACACAAAAAGCTACAATGTAAAACTGGTTAAAAGTATTACAAAGCTAGTGGCAACACAAAATAAGTATCATTTTATCAAATGTTTCTAATGACTAAAGTGTTTTATACTAACAATAAGCCAAATAGACGACTAAAATTATTGGGACTGTCATTATAAGGTAATTGAACCTATAACACAAGTTCTTTTCAGCTTTCTTAAATATAATCTCCAGTTTCTGATTTCCAATACTTGAAACACCAAAAAAAAAGCTATTAATACTTTCAAATTTGAGTTTGTAAAAGTACGGTACAATCTTGTTTAAAAATCTTGGGTTTGTCAAAAACACATCAGGGTTTCTTAAACTTTTTGAGACACTAAGCCCGTTTGTAAATCTGTTTTTCTAAGGTCTCTATAAGTTGCATCTAATTTTGTGCCAATATTGGCAATAGGTAAAATGAAAAATTGATGAATATAAAACTGTTGATATTTCATTTGTTAATTGATAGTGCAAAAATAACGACACTAATGGGATGGATAGGGTAAATTGATACTGCACAATTTGCAAATTTTTGGAGCTATTTCTCACCAGCCTTCACTTGCTTATTGCATCTTCACGACATTAAGGAGTTATTTTAACAATGTGCAAGCATTTTCTGCCAACTAGAAAAGTCTTACTGTTAATAATAAGTGAAAAATTACATCACAGGCAAGGTATGAAAAATCAAATTGTAAACAACTTTTTTAATTGCAAATTTTAAAATGGTACTGACATCAAGATTTGCAATTGTCAAAACCTTGCAGAGTTATTTCTGTTAAAAACTAATGGGCAATTATTTTGTGACACTCTGGCTGCTATACAATGTACGGAACATGTATTTTTGACACATCCTTGCAGAAACTTAGTCTATGTGCAGTTGTCACAGAACTCAGTTTGGGAAGCACTGCTTTTCATAGTACAATTTAACAACAGTTGGTTTTTTATGATCTT
Organism: Diplosoma virens; assembly: GCA_963680785.1. Classification (NCBI taxonomy): domain Eukaryota; kingdom Metazoa; phylum Chordata; class Ascidiacea; order Aplousobranchia; family Didemnidae; genus Diplosoma; species Diplosoma virens. The sequence goes on along the minus strand of OY796886.1, from coordinate 20,203,528 downwards.
TTAACCATATTGATTTTAATTATCAATGACATTTCACAAAATTTTTAATCATTGACTAACTGTTGACCAAAGAAGCAGGTTTTACATATTTTAGATATTTACATTTTTATTGGCACAAGTTTTTTTTTTAAAAAAACATCAAGTATAAAAATTGTGAGTAGGCATATGTTTTATTACTTCCATTGAATATGTTTGATTAGGCTTAACTACAGTATGTATCAAGTTTGAATACTTTGTTATTCTTTAATTATGCACATTGCAAATGCTACTTATATGTTTCATGAATTGCAATGAAGAAGCAGATATACAAAAAATTGTTTAGAAGAAAAATGAAATAAGTCAACATTTAATGCACTCTTATGACATGCTCAAATTAATTATTACTAGCATCATAGCACTGAACAAATATTGAATTGAAAATAAGTTGCCAAAGCCAAAAAATAGGCAAAAACTGTTTTTAACTTTAGTGCATTGCAAACTTTCAAAATTGCAAAAGACCAGTCAGTGACAATTGTTGGGCACCATATAGCAACAGTAATTGTTGTTTCTCATTCTCAAAAATCAGTTAAAAAGATATATGCATTTTGTTATCTACATTTATCTGGATAATCCTTCACAAAGATTTTTATTTTTTCAGGGTAAATCCAACAAAAAAACTGGCCTTCAATCAATTATTTTGGCGATTTATCTTTAGTTGTACATGTTTTTCACAAAACCAGACTTTTTTGTGCTCCATTCACCTATTAGCAATGATTCAGTGCATACAAAAGTAAGTCAAAACTCTACTAACTGCTTTCCAGTGTTTAATACTTTTCAAGTTTATTGGAGATTTTACAATGGTGATTTACAATTTCATAATGGAACTTCAAGGAAGCTTCATTATGGCCTTTTCTTCTCAAGTTTCTGAGAAAGCAGAGATTATTACAGGGTTTTTCGATCTATTAAACCTCTGTTGCAACCAATTAAGTCTATGTCCGATCAATAACGTCTCTGTTGCGATCAATTAAGTCTTTTATTTAAATAATTTTAAGTTAAATATTTTTGCACATACTCAACAAACAAACACGTCAGAATTGATTGCTTTCATGACAATTAAATATTGAAAATTAGAAATTAACAGCTTATTTAACTCTTTCAGGACGGGTGGACATATGTGAGTACATGTCATGTGACTCAAAGTGAGCAAAAAAAGAAACATGGCAAATTTTTTGGCTAAACTTTCTGAAAAACCCTCTATTACATCACAATACCCAAGCAAATGCGCTTGTCTCTTTATATATGGCTGTGCCTTGTTGCAAAGTCAGAATTTACTGTAACAATTCTGTGTTTGATTCAGGAGACATAAACAACTTATCAAGTACAATTCTAATTTGAATAATGCCCAAGATGCAAACAATGTGAAAGTAAAAAGATCTACGGTTGAAGATGTTATCAGGAAAAACGTTATTGATTTGTTTTTAAAAGGAAAAAATCCTTCTTATATTGCATCATTTATGAAAAGACCAAGGACTACATTCAATTAAATAATAAAAAAGTTATAAGCTAACTGGTTCTTCACTGGCTACAAGAAGGGGAGGCGATTGATGCTCAAAACTCAATGAAGCACAAAAAGCTGTTAACTTCTACATTTTTATGTTTCATTAACTTCTACATTTTTATGTTTCATTATTGAAAATATAAGTTATCTAAACAATTTTGTTTGGTATGTGCAAAAATATTTAACCTAAAAATATATTTAAAAAAAAGACTTAATTGATTGCAACAGATGTTATTGATCGCAACAGAGATGTTATTGATTGGACATAGACTTAATTGGTTGCAACAGAGACATAATAGATCAAAAAACCTTGTATATTCACTATTTATTCTGAAACTTGCACAATAATACTGATCAGTGGTATCACATAAATTTAGAGCTTCTTGTCATGATATTTTCTCAAAAGCACAACAGCACGACAAGAGTAAGAGTTGAAGAGATAATACGAGGGTCAGTCAATAAGTAATGAGACTTTTTTAATAACTCAAGTTTGCAATGACTGGTAATCAAAAAATGCTTTTTTATTTTTCAACATAGTCTCCCTCCTTTGCAACACACTTGTTCCATCTTGATATTAGATTGTCTATTCCTTTGGCATAGAATTCCGTGGACTGGGTCCTTAGCCAGTTGCTCACAGCAGCCTTCACTTCTTCATCAGTCTGGAAGTGAATTCCCCTCATACTCTCTTTGAGTGGGCCGAAGAGGTGAAAATCAGATGGTGCAAGGTCTGGGCTGTAGGGTGGGTGTGTTAGAAGTTTCCAGCCTAAATCTTCAATTTTGGCTAGGGTTCTTGCTGCTGTGTGGGGCCTTGCATTATCCTGAAGGAGAATCACACCTCTTGATTGAAGTCCTCTCCGTTTGTTCTTAATGTCTTTTTTCACTTGAGTTAGCAGCTCACAGTAGTTCTCTGAGTTCACAGTATTGCCCCTTTCCAAGAAACTGATAGTGATCGGCCCATTTCTGTCCCAGAACACAGTGAGCATGACTTTCCTTAAACTTTTCTGAGATTTGAATTTTTTCTTCACTGGGGAAGAAACATGCTTCCACTCCATTGATCGTCGTTTCGATTCAGGTTCATAATGAAAGACCCAGGTCTCATCAGTTGTCACTATTCTCGATAGAAATACATCTCCCTCCTTTCTGTATCTGCGTAGTGATGCTCTGGAAGCCATCAGGCGCTGCATTTTGTGATCATCCGTTAACATCTTTGGAACCCAGCGACAGCTGACTTTTGAAAAACGCAGCTTCTCACGCACAATTGCATACACTGTGCCATGGGAGATGTCCAAGTTTGTAGCAATTTCATCTAAAGTGACCCTTCTATCAGATTTGATCAGGTCTTCAACTGCCTGTACTGCTTCTGGGGTAGAGACATCCACAGGTCTTCCACTTCTCAGATCATCAGTAATGCTTTCGCGTCCATCTTTGAATGCTTGCACCCATTTGTAGAAGTTTGCTCTAGACATACAGGAAGGACCATATTGTCTTTGCATTCTAGACAGAATCTCACATGATTTTACACTCTCTGCCAACAGAAATCTGATGACTCCTCTTTGAGCTGTTTCCTAGCCTAGTAGTCATTTCAATTTATCGTCACACCTACAGTAATCTGAAAATAAACAAGTTTTGTTGTAAATAAGATGACAACTCCATTCATAATCATCACATAAAATTTCAGTTGCATAACTCCAAGAACACCAAAGTAATTGAGAAAGTCTCATTACTTATTGACTGACCCTCGTATGTCAATTGGTCTTCTTGATCCAATCACAGAATTAAAATCTACAACATAAAGCAAAATATAATGAGCCAAGGTGCAAATAGCACCTTTCTCCATCAAATTAATCCAAATAAGCCATTTGTAAAAAAATCAAATTTAAAAGATTAATTGAAGGGTATCCAAAAATTGTTTCTTAATTTGTCAAAGGTAAAGCTCAAAGCTGAAAGTTTTTTTTTAAGCTATCTGCATTTAACTCATTATGTCCTGAATTAATATTTCTTGTGCAAAAAATTTTTTTGTTTTTCAGTCTATGCTAGTGTTATTTCAAAATGTAATCTAAAACAAAATTAAACTTTTGTTTTAAATATTGAAAGAGGATATACATATTGATAGCACTGACATTTTTAGTTTTATATATATATATTATTATTATATTTTTGTTATATAACACAGAGTGGCTTATAAAATATATTTTTGTAAATATAATTAAAACTTTCTTTATGGCAATATTCTTGTGGTTAGGAAATTTATAGATGTTTGTTGAAAAGGGGACAGATATGTCTTAACAGGATAGGGTTCAGAGATTCTTATAAATAAGCTCAGTCAATTAATTAATATGAAAAGCTCTCTAAACTTTTATGCTTTTGTTACTAGGGCATCTGTGCATATGAGAGACCTTATTAGTTGAGTATAATTGCATTAAGAAATCAGTCTCATTTACAGTTGTCTGAGCTGGCTGTTGGGTTTGGTTGAAACTTTGTTACTTTTTTGAGCTGATAAAAGTAGTTGATAAGTCACCGTCAACATATTTCTAAGATACTTTTTTTTTATTTTCTAATAAAACCTACAAAATCATACATATGAATTTCACTAAAAGAGTGAGTGTGTGACTTTAAAAAAATGAAGCAAGAAGCATGTTCTATACACTCATATCGATCAGTACAAATAAAAACAAAGTAAAAGCTTTATCAAGATTTTTAAACATTTGGGAAATTTGCTGTAAAACCAATAAAATAAATCTTGGGCAACTAAATCTAAAACTTTGTTTGATGAAGTAGGATAATTTTGTTAATATAACAGTTTTTATTGTCCTTTCACTTTATCAACATTCAGCATCAGTAATGTAGTCAGAAACTCAGGTTTTGTATTTTTCAACCCCCAACTTTGCTTAATCATTACTTTTTTAATCAAACAATATTTTATAAACAAAGTCTAAAATTTCTTAATATAATTACTATAACACATTCAAAACCGATAAGACATTTTGTGCTCATGCCAATATGGAGATGGGCAATCTGGAGAATTTATTATTGTAAAATTATTGTAGTATTTTTGAAATCCAGAACTTCTGATTTAAATCCAGCTATTTGAGTTGAAGAACAAAAAAAGTCATGCAAACATTCTTATCTTCAAAATCTCTAAAAAAATAACTTTGGAATTTTTTGGTTTTAAACTCAATCTACTTTTTGGTATGGTTGCTTCAAAAAATTTACAGGTACTTCAAAATAAATGAGCAAAAGAGTGCCTTTTGTTTATATTAGCAAGAACTGCTTGCAGACTCTAGAGAATTATTCAATGGACCCAGAATTGGAATTTGCTAGGTTAAGGAATGGCTACTTTGAGATTTCTTTGGCGAAAAGGCAACAACAAAACAATTATAAATTGAAAAATTGAGTCTTTTAAAACAGTCACCGTAAGCAATTTTTTTAGTGGTTTCTTTTTTATTTTATCCTAGTGCTATTGGAGGGATTCTGGGTTAGCTTCATGGAAAAAAATTGCTAGTGACTTCTTGAAAAGACCCAAAAAATCTCAGTTTACATTAAATTATTTACCTCTGTTATGTTTATTGCCAAACAATGCACCAAACAAAAAGCATATAAAATGATTTTGCAGCATGAGAAAGTGCAATACAAGATATACAGTATAAAAATAATGATTGCTATTTAAAAGAAATCTAATAAGTTTTTAAAAAAATTTGTAAATAATCTATCAAGCACAATAATCAAGATACATTTCATACAGGATAAATAAAAGGTTCAATTTAATCACAAGAAACTTTTAAAAACTACTTAAATTTATATTACCAACGGACAGAATGTAGTAGAATTCAAAATAAAGTTAAAATTAATAAACAATTAAAATAAAAGATTAACATCAATCTCAGATAACTAAATACTAAAGCAAATATGCTTAGTGAAACTTAAATACTTTTTTTTTCTTGCTTTACAAATTCATTTCGAGTCATCAAATGATTTAAGGGTTTGAGTCATGTCCGAGTCCTTTGTAGTAAAGACTCTAGTCAGTCGTGTCTAATTAAAAGAAAATCAATTAAAGTGAAAGTTAGTTTTAGGGAGATACAGGGTTAGTTTTTCAGAGAAAGTAGTTGGTTCAAAAGAAACTAAGTTCTTCTTGAGCATCTTGACAAATTAAAAAAAAATTCCACAAATTTTGGGCCCACTTTGGGGCTGCAACAACAGTTTGCGAGGTGTTTTTTCTCTTTATCTTTTAGAGCAACTTATTTTGTTTTTTTCGATTTTTATTCGAATTAGACACGACCACTCTAGTTGATACTGAGTGTTTAAGATTTTTTTAAAAACTGAAATTGAGTCATAAAGAGCCATAAGCTTTCAGAAACATAATGTTATTGATTTACAATTGAAAATTTTTTCATATTTGATTCTTTAATTTTTATTTAATAGTGTTAAGTGTTATATGACTAAATTTCCAACTGCTTACTAAGACTACAAAGCAGAGGAAAGAGTCGTAAACTGTCTTTTTCAAGGACCATGATGTAGTGTCTATGATTAAATATATTATAAACCAGGGCGTCAAACCGGACCTGAACCAGATTCATAAACCTGTATTAACCGTTAGTTTTCTTTGAACCTGAATCGAACTGGAAATATCAAAATTTACTGAAAAATTAAATATTAAAATTTACTGAACCTGAAATGAAACTGAACCTTTAAAATTAAAATTGCTGAATCTGAACTGGAGCTGAATAGTGATGTCACAGATACAAAATTTATTGTTTGCAGCCCACAAAAATTTTTTATTTGTGACACTGCACTGCAAAATTGTTACCAAAAATTTACACCGCACCAAACTGCATTGCAAATCATTTATTATTTAAATAAAAAATTTTTAGAAATCTTTTCCTTTTTTAAAAAGGTGTTTTTTATACAGTATTTCAGATTCAGCAATTCAATAGCTACTCGCATTATCTTGTTATATCATTGGAAGACATTTTAAGCACATTACTCTGCTTGGCATTCCAACAAGCAGCCCTAATTCAATAATATCTCTATAGCTAAAAAAAAACAAATAAGAAATTTCAACCCAACAGCAATATCTTGGCATCTTCAAAAACTGATAAAGATAGTTGCTCTTAGTATAATAACTTGGGATCTCCAGAAGCAGGTCGGGGTAATTGCTTACCCTATGTATTAGCGCCTCTGTCGTTTTCCTGCAAGTCAGGAGAATAAATATAGAGATAAAATAAAATAAATAAAAATAATGCATCTCAATGTTTTTCTGCAAGTTAAAAAGATAAATAGAGAAAATATATTATCTCTTTTTTGGCAAACAATCTTGCTCATTAAGTTTATTTTTTTTAATGTTTTTTGCTTGGAATTTGAAAAAGTAACCACTTGAGCATGTTCCATAAATTACTTAGTTTTTTTAATCATAAAATCTTACCAAAACCCTTGATATGCATTTGTGGTCAAAGCAATAGTTGTTGTCATGCTAAGCTATTTTTTACAGCTACAACAATATATCAAATCCTCAAAAATAACCTTTATTAAACCATATTTAATAAGTGTAAAACAATTTATGGCATAGTCAACTACCATTAAAAATTACATTCTGAAAGAAATCAAGAAAAATCAGATACAAGTAAATTAAACCATTAATAAGTTCAGTTAAGATCAATTTTTATTCAATTCATTTGATTTTAAATAATGCTACCAAACCAACCATTGCAGCTAAATAGACTTTTCAAAGTTAAATCTGCTAATGTTTTGTTAAAGTATGTTACATAATAGCTTAATATGCAATTGCAATATGAAGAGAAAACGATGTAATTTTAATGCAATTATACAAATCTTTTTTTTAAAAGGCCATTATTTTTTCACTTTCTTACACAAAAATAGATCTTAAACTGCGATATAAAATTAGAAACTGAAATACAAACTCCTTTTTTTGCAGTTTGTAAATATGTACTTAATGGTGCTTTAGCTTTTACATTTTTTTCAAGGTATTTTGCCAAATGCAACATGATAATACTGTGGTGTATGTATTTTAAGCTATTTTTACAATTTCTAACATGGTATAAAAAAGTTTCTTTATCTCCATTAACACATTTTGTATGACCCCAAATTTAAATTGGCTTTTGTTAAATCAATTGAACTAAGTTTACCAATTTCTAATTTTTTTTGTAATACATAAAGACTGCTTTAAGCTGCTTTTGTTAAATCAATTGAACTAAGTTTACCAATTATTAACTTTTTTTGTGATAAATAAAGACTGTTTTAAGCCTTTAAACTTTTTCATAACTATGCTTATATATTTTTAATGCTTTACTAAAATCATAATTTACGTAGTAGCATAGATGTAGCATTTGACAATATAAAGATATTGAGACACCACCAGAAAGACTTAAAAAATACTTGCTACAGAGTACTTTTCAGTTAAACTTTAATATCTACAAGTTGTTAAAATCAATTATTGAAATCTAGTTACTTATTAATCATTGACAATTTCAATTTCACATTAAAAAGATTTTCTAAAACTCATTCTACAGTTCTATGTCTGACTTTATAATCTGCTTTTTTGTTTTGCTTAAATTAATATATCCTATACAAAAAAGCAATGGCTTTTAGAGTTTTGGGTACATTTTTACTAAGTAACACAGTAGGCGAATTTGTAAAGATTTATGAAGCTAAGTAACAATAATTGGTTCTCGTTCACTTTTAGCAGAGTTTAGTTAATTACCTTTTAAATTTTGGGAAATCCCCAAAAGCTGTAAGGTTATTAACGGCGAACATGATAAAAACTGATTTTTCATTCCATTGCACCTGACGAAGTGGGCAGTAGCCCACGAAAGCTTGTGCTCAATAATAAAAATAGTCAACTTCAGTGCACAATGTTCTGTTTTTCTCATTTTAACGGCGAACAGTTAACAAAACCCTAAAAATGATAAGAAAAAAGCTAAGACTTTGTTTTGGTATTGAATAATCGGCTAAAAGGTATAAAATAATGCAAATGCCAAGTTGATTAAAAAAGTTGGGAAGCTTGACATACTGTAATTCAAGTTTATCTTTAAAATTCACATTGCTTATTCTCTCTTAACAATCTATTTTACAAGCCTTTCTCTGCTGTACAATTAGATTCTAATGCTTTCTTTAGGTTTAAGAGCAGTTCGCCTCTACCTTTAATCATTTCAGTTTCACTCATATTTCTTTTTTCTTTTTGGCTGCTTTACACGCTGTTTATATTATTTAATTACCGGTACTATGGGAAGAGGCAATTCAGTTGATTATGCACCTAACACTTTGCTCTCTGTGATTGGATTAATGAAGGGGAAGCAACTAAATCGGCAACCCAAGCAATAGCATTATGCAAAATAAGATTTGCTTAAAATTTAAATGTAAACTTTTTATAATTTGCACGCGGCAACATCCTCCAAAAAAGGTTACTACGCTGCACTGCGCGGTTGACATCAGAGATGAGCGGAGTCACTTTTTTTGGAATCCGAATCCAATCCGGTTCCAATGATTTAAACTCGAACTCCAATCCGACTCCAAAAATTTTTTCTAAACCATGATCCGACTCCAATCCGACTCCATGTCAATAAAATTTCATATATACAAACAAAAAACAAAATTTTGTAACAATAAGTAAGTCTATTTTATTTATTTATTTTATCTCTATATTTATCCTCCTGACTCGCAGGAAAGCAACGGAGGCGCTAATACATAGGGTAGGCAATTACCCCAACCTGCTTCCGGAGATGCCAAGATATTGCTGTTTGCTTGTAATTTAATAGAGGTATGACTATAATTTAGAACTGCTTGCCAGGACCACCAAGCAGGGGAATGTGCCGTAAAGTGTCATTCCCAAGGACACAACAGAATGGTGCGAGTGGGTTTTGAACCAAGACCGTGTTGGTCACGAGCCCGGCGCTTTAACCACTCGACCACGCTGCCGACAGTTGGTCGTAACTTACTACTTAATCAGCCAAACAATGATCCACCAATGTTTCAAAAGGCATTCTAAAGTCTGACAAACTTTTAAAAAGTATTTTTTTAAGATTTTCTGCTGTTTTTGCATCATTAAATTCTTTCACACATATCACTCTTAATTGAAGAAGATTGCTACTGATAAAATGTATGGTGGTAGAAAGTTATGTCATCTTAGATCTGTTTATAAATCTGTGGTAATACCAACTAGACTATACTTTTTAATAGACTTATTTACTTCCTCTATCAGCTTTTCACTTGAAGATGATGCACTTGTTTCTATGCTTCTTTTGATAGTGAATCTGGAAGGAAGTATTGCTTTTGCATCAACAATGCCATGTGTAGCTCCAACTTTTATCATTGCATTTGCAAACTGTATTAATCCAATACCAGACATGGGGTAATCGTAATCAGTAATAATCAGGAGCTTTTTCATGTAATCGTAATCGTGATCGATTACATTGACAAAAACTTAGTTGTAATCGTAATCGTAATCGAATATATTGAAAAAAACTTAAATGTAATCGATTACATGGAGCTACATTCCAAGTGCGTCAATTGCCTTTGTCACATCATATGTTAGACGAGTATTTAAGCCATATAGATGTCGTCTTTCAGATAAACGATTTGAAAATCTCATATTTATAAAATGTAACAAACATTTTAAATGCTGACTGTTTTACTGATTAAAAACAAATGTATTCTATCAATGCTTTTCAGAATTTATGTTGTATTAGTCTATTTAAAAAACACAAGATCATTTTGAGTAATCGTAATCGTAATCGTAATTACGAAATAATTAAGTAATCGTAATCGATTACTTTTAAATTTTGAGTAATCGTAATCGTAATCGCAGAATCGGTGAGTAATCGTAATTGTAATCGATTACATTTATCATGTAATCACCCCATCCCTGTCCATTACCTTCTACTGCACTTAATGGTCTTACATCTGATACAACAAATGCAATTGAACTATTTAACACTGTGTCTTTTATAACTTTTGACAAGCTCATGTCAGACTTACTAAAATATGCTGTTACTTTAGGAGATATTTTTGCATTATATTTGCATTGTTTTAAGTGATCATTTAAATGTGTTATTCCACTAGTCGACTTATTATGGTTTAATGCTTGCTTACAAGTTTTACAAATTATGTATCCAATACAATATTTATTTTCAAAATGATTTAAATATAAAAATTTTTGCCAAACTGTGCTTTTTCTAGAAGCGTTAGATATTTTCAGCAATTTGTTATCTTCAAGAAGTTTGCAAACTTCATTAGAAGAAAAATTTTGTTTTTGTTAAAAGTAATCAAGGCTGCTTAAAATAAATACTCTAGATATATCAAATCTATTTTAACTAAATGTAATAATATTTATCTTTGATTGAACTTAGCAGCTTAAACTTAACATTGGCAAATATCACGCAAGTATACAAGTAAATTTGCACTAGCTTAAATTTAACATTAAAAAAAATCATATAGATAGATTATGACCATGGGAAAAAAATCTTTGCATTTATACCAGGGGTGGCCAACCTTTTTTTTTAAACCGCCAATTTTATTCAAGCCTAGTTCATATCCGCTACACAAACGAAAGACTTCAAAATTTCATAGCGTGGTCCAGTGGTTAAAGCACCGGACTGATGATCAACATGGTCTCGGTTCAAAACCCACTTGCGCCATTCTGTTGTGTTGTTGGGAAAGACACTTTATGGCACTTTCCCCTGCTTGGTGGTCTTGACAAGCAGTTCTAAATTACATTAATATCTCTACTAAATTACTAGCGGACAGCAATATCTTGGCATCTCCGGAAGTAGGTCTGGATAATTGCTTACCCTATATATAGCGCCTCCGTCGCTTTCCTACGAGTCAGGAGGATAAATATAGAGAAAAATAAAATAAAATAAAAAAAAACAAAGCTGTTCTCTAAAAAAAAAGGTTATCGCCGGAAATCAGGGTGCAATCCGCCACAGGTTGGCCACCCCTGATATAGCTAGATATAAGTTGTGGAACATTTTTCATTTAAAATATTTTCCCCAACTGCATTGTGCCCCCACTAACCGTCCAATGCACCGCAGGTTGGCCACCCCTGATTTATACCATCATTTTGGTAACTAGACAATCTTTATGCAGGCTACAAATACATATACAATAAAAACTAATATAATACCAGCCACCAGTGTATTAGACAGGGTGATACGGACTCATTTGAAGGAACTCATGTAAAGGAAAGCGTTACGGTTAAGGTTAGGTTAGGCCAGGATTTGCTTGAACAATAGCTATTATTTTACATGTCAATTTTAAATAATAAATAAAGAACTAGCCGCAAGTGTCAGGTATGAGCAATAAACTCAAAATAAATGCCAGGAATAAAACATTTTGAAGATCAAAAAAACATTTTATGATATAAAAATGTTTCTTCTAATATTTGAAATTAATTGATTTTTAAAAGATAGACTCCGACTCCAGTCCGACTCCATTACAAATTAGCAAAAACCGACTCCAGTTCCAGTCCGACTCCAACAAATATATGCCATACTCCGGCTTCAGTCGAGTCCGACTCCAGTCCATGCTCATCTCTGGTTGACATCACTAGAGCTGAACCCGAAAAATTAAAGTTGCCAAACCTGAACCTGAACAGGAACTTTATTTTGAAAGGATTCGGTTTGAATCTCTGATTTTAATTTTGATTTATTATATATAGGCCCACACTTGATGAATAAAATTTTATATTTGAAGTTGGTACAATTTTTTGATCACTTAATTGTTGTGGGGCAAAACAGAGACGACATAAAACAACTTTCCAGGCGATAAATTAAAACAATATATTAGTCATGTTGGCTGAATAAAGAAAGCGTAGTTTCAAATAAATATTATGCTACAAACAGGGGCGCCGGAGTTTTTTTCCAGGGGGGCAAATTTCAAAAAAAGGGCACTTTTTGTTAAAAAGGCACTCCAACAAAAGTCGTTTATAGCAACCATGTCGCAATCAAATTAGCGTATTCTCTAAAAAAAAAGGTCTTCACTTGTAGTCGATCTCCAATTTTCCTGTTTTCGCCCCAGAATCATAGTGTTCTCTAAGGTCTTCACTTGTAGTCGATCTCTGATTTTCCTATTTCGTCCCAAAATCATATTGTTCTCTAAAAAAAAAAAAAGGTCTTCACTCAAAATCGTTCTTTCACTCTAAACAAACATCTGTCTCATTCGCCTCACCCAAAATCCATCACTACCTAAAACTTACGATTTTCGCGACTTTCATTATTGTACCATGATTTACGGATGTCTTTAATTTTAGAAACATCGTTGCATTTGATGGTGATCGAGATTACATAGGTTAAATGTAGAGCAGATCTAAAAATATTTCTGTAAGCAAATTTCAAAAGGCACAATCTGCCCCCTGCCCCCCCGCTTCCGGCGCCCCTGGCTACAGCAGTAAAGTGAAAAATTTATTCAAATGAAGACGCAGCAAAGATAAAGAAACTAACTCATATGTAAAAATCAGATCTTAAGGCTATGATAATTATTTTAAACTTTGCTAAATATTTTAATGCAGCAATGCACAACTTTTTTGTTGCTGCCTGCCGCATTACAGAGTTAGTTTTAACTAATAGCCGCTAGTAAGTCTTGAGTTATGGTAAGTAGATGAAATTATGTTTTAGGCGCATACACTAATGGTAGAAATTTGAGTAAATTCAATTTTTTGTTAATGAAGGAAAGACTCGCGATTCTTAAAATTCACTCTTCGTTGAAAGGTGCTGGAGCTCCATCCGTCCTCAAAATGTTGAACTTGTTTAAATAAGGTCAGCGAAATCCCTCCAAGTTACAAACTAATTTATTTAAATATGCGTAACTCTTGACACTCGATCCAGAAAAAATATAGTTGTAACTTAAATACGAAGGAGAGGATCGAATTTATTTGTTACCTGCGGTTTCACACGCACAGCTACTTAACACAATACAGCATAAAACAATACAATGGTCACCTGACCATTCAGCAAAACACGGTCACCGTTCTATGAGCGAAATTATGGTCACTGTTTGAATAGACGATCTTCTCTCTATTTATAATAAGCTTGAATTGGGCTACGTGGCTCGGACGACAAACTTTACAATAAAATCAATTTCATGCCCTTACACAGATCACAGCCAAAGCGAGGTCACATCGCTACTAATTAATTAGAACAATGCATTTAGGTCATTAAGAGCCGAGATAGGTCATATCACATCTAATTTTAAAAAGTCTATAAGTTGCTTGACCTGTTAAAAAACGTCAAATATATTAAATCTCCTCGCTATTGGCAGCTGCGACTTAGCATTTCGAGAGGTGACGAAAAGAATCTAGTTTTTCTCCGGAAAAGCGATTTGCATTACATAACAACCAAATTTATTCAAATACAATTTGTAAAACATTGTAGACTTATTGATGATTTCGTTAATATTACATGTTTGCAAATAAACTTGCGAAATCTTCAACCAAAGCTGCTAACAAAATTATACAGTCAACAATTTGTACTAAAAGTGAACCAAAGCAACATGGTTATTATTACTTTGAAAAAAAGATAAATTTAAGATAAATCTGTAACGGAAAGACACAAGTAGATTTTGAACCGCGACCGTGTCAAACACGATCACCATCGATTCCTTCTCGGCCCAGGTGTCTATCTTTTATGGCAAACACGCATTTAGAAACATACATTTTTTAAAAACTTACATAAGAACAATACTTTATTTTTTCTAAATTTTAAATCGATAAACACTTTTACTAAAGTTCAGATAAAGGTTTTAAACAAAAAATTGCGCACCTTAACCCTTTCAATACCGTCGGGACATATATGTCCCATGGGAAAAATGTGTCCCAATTAAGAAAAGTAGAAGAAATACAATGCGGAGTAACAAAAATCTATTTAAAACACATATATGACATAAATTTCCTTGAATTAATTTAACTTTTTCGGTGCCGAAGGTTAAGCAATTGGGCTCTTGTTTACTATTTGCCAAGTTTAATTAATTGTTTTTTAAATTTAGGGAAAACCCCAAAGCTTGGTGGGTTAGTAACGGTTAACGATAAATGAGACCTTTCTTAGACGTAAATATACGTTCTTTGGCACCGAAAATGTTAATATGTTCATTACAAAATCGGTATTGAAAGGGTTAAGGTAAGGGGATGTGCTGAAAGTTATTAGGAGAGGTTCGAAGTCAGTAAAATATTGTAAAAAATATAGGCTGCATAAAACTTAATTGTCACACTTCATTCATAATAATTTTAAGTTATGGTGATATAATTGTTTCTGTCCTAAAACAATTTAAAGTTTTATTATGACGTAGAAATCGCTTACAACTATTCGAACGCATCTTTTTTCTTAAAGAAAAATATCCAGACAGTAATGACGCAATGTGCTTTGTCTGGATATTTTCCTTTAACGCATGACCGAGCATGAACTTTGTTATCGAACGTTCTTGTATACTATGGAACAAACCAGTAGCGTACCGTGACTTTTCAGGTCAGGCATGCAATGATGAAATGATGACGTCATCAGTCTCAAAATTTAGCTCAATTTTATTATTTGATAAAACAAGCAATTATTAAAATTTTGCGATTTATTGTCCTAGTACGGAGGTTTTCAACCTATGGGCCATGGCCCAGTAGTGGGCCACAGTGGTTTTTTTAGTGGGCCATGGAGCATAAATCAAAATGAAAGCAATATGTATAATATATATGTATAATTAGGCTTGCCATCCGTCCCATTTTTTAGGCATTTTTCTGGCGTCCTGTGCAGTCAACCACATGAAGACCTTTTTTTTTTTTAGAGAACACTATGATTTTGGGACAAAAATAGGGAAAATTGACAGCAATTCCAAGTGAAGACCTTTTTTTTTTTTTTTAGAGAACACTATGATTTTGGGATGAGAATTTAATTTTGTTGACCAAAGTGGGTTGTGAAGTTAACTTGGGTTGAAAAATAGGCCACGGTACAGAAAAGGTTGAAAACCACTGTCCTAGTAAATACACGAAGTTTTTTCATTAGTTAATGAAAAGTAAAAACAATAGTTTCTACTTTCTAGGGTTTCTCAATAATCACAAATATAAAATATTTTTCCTGTATCGAAGTTGTCTATAGAAGTAGGCAAAAGTGCTGAGTAAGCTTGCTTTTTCTATAATTTCTATAATTTGCATCTGAATGTGAGTACTGAGTAAACGTAAGCAGTTTGTAGCAAGCGATACTAGATCAATTCTTCAACAACGTCAAGCTCTATAAACGTGGGCGTGCATGCAATATCAAAACTGCATGCATAGATACAATATCAAACTGCTGAATAATCCGAGATTTAGATTTTAATTTAAGAAAAATTTCGCAAAAGAAAAGAAACATTCGGATAAAACAATGTCTGCAATGGAATATGCATCTATAATATTTTTTAGAACTATCGGTAGGTCTCGTAATTCCTTCTAGCAACAGAGTCAAAAAATGCAAGTTAGATTTTGCATGCGTGTTTCCAATTTTATTTTGTATTTTAGTGATAAGCTCTAGCTGAAGCTGTACTGAATGATCCGAGTTGCAATCGATAAAACGTATTTATGCTGTTATATCAAAAAAATAATCAACATAATATCATCAAAATTTTTATACTTTGAGAATTTAAAAAAAATTTTTTTTATATAATTATTTTTTTATAAAATTTCTAGGCATGCATGGAGAATACGCCCCTGGAACAAACGTTTTGATTATGGCGCATTCGAGCGTAACGTTTTCCCCAGAGAATTCGGGTTGAGTCCAGCGTTCTCTAGTCGATTTGTCGTCATGTGACATTTGTCTATATCAGCGTGGTCCAACTACGGTCTAACCACATGTGGCCCGCGGATGGAATTTGAGCGGCCCGCGGAACAATTTTGCAGAAGTCTTGTCGATTACAGGCAGCGGCAACCTTTTTTTTCGGGGAACGCTATGATTTTGGGACGAAAATAGGAATTTCGGAGATCGATTCCAATTGAAGACCTTTTTTTTTTTAGAGAACACCCTGATTTTGGGACGAAAAAAGGAATTTCGGAGATCGATTCCAATTGAAGACCTTTTTTTTTTTAGAGAACACCCTGAGTTTGGGACAAAAATTAGTGTTTTTAGCCGGTTGAGGCCTGCAAACTCGAATAATTTTGAAAAGCGGCCCACAAGAGTGCAGAAGTTGGACCACCCTGGTCTATATATATATAGGCTCGCTCGATCGCATTCATAGAGAGATGATTTGAGACGACTCGAGAGAAAGTAACGTAATCTGGTTGAGCGTTGGTTTGGGCGCAGAGCGTGGGCGAAGGACCCTTGATTGTATTGCGTGGATTGGCAAGTGTTGTAATTGTTTTTTGCGCCAGTGTTTGGAGATTGGTTCGACGGAGGTAGAATTATTTGTATTGGACGAATTAAGTAGTAGCGCTGATTTCGCTTTGCAATGGCAAAGCGTGGAAGAGAATTTTTGTCGATTGTGAGTCGTGAATTTTGAAATACATTGGTTTTAGTTAGAGACAGTGGTCTCTGTTTGTTTGTGGAGAAGAGTCTTCGACGAATCAATCCGAGCTGGTTCAAGGTAATAGCAAACTCATAGCAAACTACTCCTTGAGGTTCATAGCAAACTACTCCTTGAGCCGGAATAAAAAATAAAATTAGACACAGCTTTGTTTCAGCGCAGGTATTCGGGTTACCTTGTTCGACTAGTCCTTTAGGATTCCAAAACAAAGTCTATGACGTTAATGTACGTTAATGTATATTGTTTATTCAAAAATTATAAAGAAAAAGGTGAAAAGATTGACGTTAAGAGTTTACAGCCTCAAAACTTTAAAAATATCTACTATGAAATGCAGAAGCAAAAAACTGTTTACAGCCCTTCAGAAAATGGCCAAAATAAGCAAAAAAGATAAAATTTGGACTTTATTTTGACGTATAAAACTCAGTAAAAAGACTCCTAAAGAACAATCGAAACTATAAAATTGTGTAAGTTTGATGACGTCGTAAAGCTTTGAAAAAATTTGACTTTATTGAATTAAGCGGGCCCAAGTTTTAACCTTATAGCATGCAGACAAAGTACAAAAGAGATACTTAAAAAAAGACTTGCACGGGTGCTAGTGCTACACCGTATTTGCCATATATTTGCCTGCAAGCTGCCAGTCCAAAAGGAATTTAAGAAATGCATAGCAGACATCAGTATAAAGAAGTTTTAAGAACTTGTTACTATAGTGTAAAATTGTTCAAAAAACTTAATATCAAAAATAAAATACCAAAAAATTTTTGTTTTCACTTTTGGGGCTCGCAAAACATTAAACATTCATTCAACTTTATTGAACTATACAAAATTGATTTTACAATTGAGACCTAAATTAATAGCTCGTCAATGAATAGATTTAATGTTTAACTTTTAAAAATTTCACCAGCAAAAAACTTCGAGAACAATCTGATTTTTCCGGAACTAAGTATGTTTTCGAGGCATAAAATACACCTATAAAAATGCTTCTTGAAAAAAAGAAAATTATTTTACAATTAAATAGTTTATTTCAATGTGTTATACACCAGATTTATAACCATAATTTATCTTTTTGGGGTAGAGTTGAATATATCAAAGAAAAATACTTTTAAATGGGCACCAAATAAAATTACGTGTAGGGGAGATGTGGGACCTTTTCAACAATGCCATATCTGGCTCCCTTCATATTAAATAATTTTGACTTCTTTGTTTTGGAGTCGAGAATTACCAAAATAATGCTTTGTGGGATTTTGTCCAGCTGTTGCACATGTTAGCTAAGAAAAGTCAAATTTTCGTTATTGAGATTAAAAAGTAAATTCCAGAGTGAACGATTTTAATGTGTAGTAAATAATTTTGTATAGCATACTAATTAAAGTTTGGTGTAGGTTATTGTTACCAGGCAGTTAATGTATGCTATCACGTACTTTTATACTCGAGACTTTTACAAGCAAAAAAGTTTTGAACAAAAAAGTGAAAATGGTCATCTTTGGGACCAGTTCAACACTTAACTCAGCGACCAATTCAACAGTTAATATAGTGTTGAAAAGGTTCCATTTCGTAATCGGTATTTCTTTTTTTCAGAAAATCAAGCAAGTATGCCTACGTTTGGCCCATTTAAACAATTTTACAACAGAACTTGGGATACTTGGATGACATTATTTCCTGGTCAGCCATTGACAATATATTATATTGCTGAACTGGCTGGAAAAGCTTTTTCCAAGGCTTTTTGTCAGGAAAACATTGTGTCCTCATTTAAAAAAGACTTGAATTTATCCATTAAACCCATATATTTTCTCAGAGGATATGTTTTTGCCTGCTGCTGTGACAGACAATTAATGCTGTTTCAATGCTGGCTGAACCAGTTCAACATCTGATGATGGCCATCAAGATATCAGCATTTTAACTACAATAGCTCCATACCCAAAAGCAACCCCTAAACCTGTTCGACGCAAAACGCGGCAGCAAAATCTAGGGTAATTGCAGATACTGCAAATGAACTAAAGCGCTTCCCCATTTAGCAGAAAGTTTATCTGAAAGTGAAAAAGAAGAAATCATTTTTGAGTCTGATAAACCGGAATTGTCAGATGAAAAGGAAGAACGGCTAACGGACGACAGTCCAATGAAAGAGAATTGCAGTAATAATATACTAGCAATATCGCCAACAGGAACATTTGTTGTGGCTAAAATTTATTGCACTTCGCAAAACTTTAAAAAGTTTATCGCCCAAATTGTTGATGGCCCTGATTAGGGATTTTAGATATCTAGTATCCCTTGCCCTAATGAAGAAAATGACCATGAAGTAAAATTTACAAAAAGTTTATTGAAAGTAAAAGGTGGGTTCATCTTCCCCAAAATAGAAGAACTTGCCTCGATCGCGCATGATGACATTGTTTGCGTGTTGCCAATGCCAAAACCAGTTGCCCACACAGCCAGATTATCAGGGATTTTTAAGTTTTTGTGTGAAGCTATCAACAACGTGATATAAACAGCTCAAACATTTATCAAAACGAACGTTATTTCTTTCAATCAACAGTTCTTGGTGCGGTGAATATACATTTGTACAAAAATCACTTTCTTTTCTCATTTTTGTAATAAATAAATAAATAATAATTACCGTTTATTTATAGCTAGATTGGTGTTGGATTGGTCCCTTTAGGGTGGGACCTATTCAACGTTTCAGAAAAAACGGAAATGACGATTAAGTATGTTAAAGTATTTTAAATTTTTAAAATGTTTTCATCCTTTGCAAACATTAATGTTTGTCTACATTTGTAGCGAGTTTGATGAAAATAGCTTACAAAAGAAAAATTTTAGGCAGTAAAAAAATTTGTTGAATAGGTCCTGCATAACAAAGCTAATAGGCTATATTCTACTTAATTATATTTGTTACATTTGGGCTTCTTCTCAGTAAACATTCATCATCGGGCCAACGTTGGCTTTAGCGCGACTGGGTTGGGAGAAAGTCGGCAAAATTGCCAACATTTAACCAACAATGCCAACTTTCTGCCGATGATTTATTTTTGAGTTCTGGTTTGTTCTATTTGTTGCGTTAAATACTAAAGTGGAAAAAAAATTAAATTTACGCTCAAAAAAGCTTTTTTGTCACTATTTCTTTGCTTAGTAAAATTCGTGTTCACAGCTGCTGGTAATGTGTTGGGCCAACGTTGAAGGCAACATTGGCTGTCTCCCCTGTGACTAAGTTGGTGATACGCTGGTAAGAAGTTGGCCGAAATTTTTTATTCAAAGACATTACCAGTTGTTCGTGTTAAATATTGATGCAAGCTTTTTACAAAACAGCGACAATAAGTAATGTACTTCTGCTACAGTTCTTTGCTTGATGAAATTTCAATTGCTTTGATTGTTAAGTAATAGAACATTTTCTGATGAGGGATAGCCTATATGTTTTTGTTATGCCTCAACGTTTAAAAAGAATTAAAAAAATATTAGTCTCTATGGTCTGATAGTTGAAAAAAAATTGAACAGTTTTTGAATGACAGTAAAATGTCGGAAAAACTGGCAACTATTTGCCAACTCTGCCAAAATGCCAATGTAACTTTGTTCTCCTTTGTTCAAGTCTATATGAATCAATTTTATTTGAGCGGCATGAGCCCGGTGCGTGTTGCACAATGCTCCATTTGATATGCGCATAATTTTATTTGAAATATTAAAAATTTTTATCAATAATTTGTTTTTTAAGCGTTTCTATTTGCTGAATTAAAAATAGTTCTTAGTTAATTACTTATGCTGGCATGGGTGTCCGCTGGGGGCAGAGTGGGCATATGCTCCCTGGAAATTGACTTTTTATTAAGAAATACTTTAATTTCGCTATATAAACTGCATTTTTGCAAAATTCTGCCCCTCCCAGAAGTTTTACCCCCCCCTGGAAATTGGTTACGGGACACCCATGTATGCTAGCTTCATCATCAACGTCAGTATCTGGACTGGAAACGAACTTTTCGCAGCGACCAACCTGAGGCCTACGATAAAGACAATCTTGTTCATAAAACAAAATCTAGTACTGCATATTTCATAACTTTAAGATAAAAGTTGTTTAACCGCTACTTGCTTTTTTTAAATGTTTTTTTAAATTATTGAATGCGATTTTTTAAAATGTTATTTAAAAAAGATGAGTTCGAATCTTTAAGCGGTCAAATATTCTAAGTGCATTCATAATTAAATTTTGCACTTTAAATCTCAGAATTTACTTTCCGCTGACACAACAAAGTAAAATATTGTAGAAAAATTTTATTGAATGAACAGAGTTTGAAACTTTAGTTGGTTCAGTCGAAGCACAGATATGTTAATATGCATTTAACTGTGGTAACTGAGTGACGCAGCTGACTTTATCAAAATATTTCGCAGATTACTAAATTAAAAATTTATACTTGTTCCGTTCCTAAAAATTGCCCAAATTATGTAGATTCACAATCTCGTAAAAAATATCTTTGATTTCGCTTTGGTCCGGCTCAAATAGTCAAAGAAATAACAGTTTTATAAGTAATTTAAATATTTTACATTTATTTATAAGAAAATGGCAACACTGCTTAATTTCACGAACTTTAAAGTAACTTCCAGAACTATCCGATTGACCTGTTTTGATTATGACGTAATAGTTGTTGTTGTTGCTTTGGATAATTTCAGAACATTCGAGTAACCTTACCGATTGGTATAAATAAGATTCGCTGAAAAGCAGTATTATAATTCGATGTTTCGTTGTGGTAACTTAAACTTGAAAAATTGTTAACTGTGTGAAGTCATAGTTTTTGAACGCAAGTCTTTGGTGGTCTACCTGATTGTGAAGAATTAAGCTATTGAATTTATTTGCTGTTATACTATTCGGGCTCCTAAGTGGATTGGAGCATATTTCTTAATAAAGAAGATATTGTGGTAGTCTGAGCTGTGATTTAGCTAGACTATATTTTTGCTGTCGCTGGTTCGAAGGTCAGATCCAGCAAGAAGATTAAGAAATTTATCCTTTAGTAGACACCTAGATTGCGTTATTGGCGAGGCCTTCTTTACAGGCGCCAAAAAAGGTAGACGATTAAATAACGTAATAAATTACCGAATAAACTTTCCAAAATTTAGAAAACTAAAATTTGTGGAAGTAACAAAATTTCAAAAAACTTTTTAACATCGGAACAATACTAAATAAACATTATTGAAAATAATTTAGATGCAATAAATCTTTGGTAGATATTTGACCGAGAAGATTGTACTGTGGCCACTACAAATTAAAAATGCAACTGCATTGCTGGCGGCGATATACAAAAATATAAAAACAAACTTGTTGACGCCGCCGATTCCGGGAGTAGGGAAAGCCTATCGTCAACTGGTTCAACTCACTCCCTAGATCACACTCTTTCCAACAACCGTATCCTTCGAATTATTAAATTTATTGCTGAATGGAGGTTCCAGGCGAGAGGTTTGCTAAACAATTACATTATAAGATTTCGCTTACAAAACAACAAATAGAACTTACCAAAATATTGTTTTTACTCCCAACAAATTTACACTTCGTTTAAATGTGTTTTCTAAACAATTAATTTTCGAATATTAATAGGAGCCCACGTTAGCAGCTCTTAATTTTCCTTTATTTTCTTTATTTCTTTTTTCCACGTTTTTTCTATAATCGACTGATAAGTCGAACGTCTGCCTGGCGACACCAAGCGGCCAAACTTAATTAAAATAAAAAAGGGTGGTGTCTGAAGTTACACTCCCCCCCAAAAATGGGCCCAACACATTTTTCAATAACAAATTTTCAGACACTACGACTTCATTTTAAATACAGCAATTTCTACACACGCATTTTGCAGCAAATTACGGTAATCGCGCTTGAACAAGAGACAAAACACTTGAATCGGCTTCACAAACCCCAAAAACATCTTACAATGGCGTCCTCCTAACTATAAGACACAACTTATTAATGGGCCTGTGAAAACAACCTACTTTTGTCTTCACTTTAACACTTCGTACAAGCCCGTGTTTATTGGGACACAAATCAATTACCCTTCCCAAGGGCCACTTTCCGCGAGCAGAATTTTCGTCTAGGATCAGTACCACGTCGCCCAAGCGTAAATTCTCCTTTTCTTTCTTCCACTTTGGTCGTGTCGTGATGGTTGCTGGATATTCTTCGATCCATCGTTTCCAGAATTGGTCTGCAACAAACTGAAAAACTTTATAACGGTTTCGCGCATAGCAGTCCTTGACAGAAGTCACCATTGGTGGAAGAGCAACTTTAGGATTTATTCTTAGCAAATGATTCGGCGTTAACGGTAGATCTTCTCCGATCTCTAGAGGCACTTCCGTGAGAGGGCGCGAGTTCACAACAGCTTCAACTTCACAAAACACGGTCATCAGAGCATCGTCGTCAATTCTTGTGTTTGGCATGACAGCTTGTAAAATTCTTCTCATGGTACGAATCGCTCTTTCCCACGAGCCCCCAGCGTGACTCGCTTTCGGAGTGTTAAATTTCCATTCAATCTCCTGTTGCTGCAAGTACTCGTGAATTTTATTTTCATTCCACCTTTCCACTTCTTCTTTTAAAACTCGTTCAGCTCCTGTGAAATTTGTACCGTTATCAGTATATAAGTGCGTCGACGGCCCTCGCCTCGTCGTACACAGAAATTGATATTTTAATACAATTTTTGATAATGCAATTACGATGTCATTTACGCAACAATAAAAAAATAAAACGCAAAGGCGCACTGTTTGCACCGGCGCACTGTTGGAGGCTCTCCCCTACTGTAGAAACATGTCAATACAGCGAAATTTTCTACAGAATGGCGTTATAAGTTTATCAGGTAACTAAAGAGATTCAATTAAGTCCTATTAAGTTTCCAAAACAATGGATCTGCTGGATCAAGTTGCTGAATGAATCAATCAAACATCTGAAGATACTGTAATTTAGATTAGAACAACTGACAAAAAACTGTTAAATAGTTATGTCAAGTAATTTTTATCAGAAAATAGCAATAATGAATTAGAGATTCATGTTGCAGCAGTTTGGATTGATCCTTTTAATATTCTATATTTGTGTATTTAGACAAAATTGTGACATTATTTAAAATGATTAGCCTGATTAAATTTTAATTATCACTGAAGTTTTGCAATGGAAATTGATCAACCATGTACAAATAGTGATGTTACTCCTATGCAAGGTGTTTTATCGGTAAGCAACTTATTTGTACCAATTAATATGCTTGGTTTGTTAAGTAATAAATTACCTGCAATGAAAACATTATTATTATCTGTAATAAAAATTTTAATGTTTAATGTTTACAATTAATACATTTTGCTGTTGTATTACTTTCTATCAGTAAAGTTATGTCAGTGTTTAAATAAATATATCTTTAAGTGCTCAAATTATAAATATTGGGTGGCCCACTTGAAAGTGTCTTGAATACTAGTTGACAGAAAAGTAGGTTTTTCATTGTGTACTTGCTTTTTCAAAGTTATTGTGACTAACCTACATGACAGGTCAGGGTAATTGCTTATTCTATGTTTTGGCACCTCCATCACTTTCCTGCGAGTCAGGAGGATAAATATAGAGATAAAATAAATTAAAAATAAAAAAAATAAAACATGTTTTGACATCCATACACTTGGATCAGAATAACAAAAACTAAAAAACTTGGACAGAAAAACAGCACCTTTGGCATATGACACATAAAATACCCATCAGGCTGCTTTGAAGTAGGCTACCCTGTATAAAAAAAATATTTTGTTAAGTGTTCCAAGTTTGTACATCATTAACTAAAAAGTTGAAAAAAAATTTTTTTATAGGAGGTAGCATCTTTTTGTCAACCATATGTTCAAAAGTTATATGATTCAGACAAATCTGTAGTCATAGAAGGTTTAAAAGAAATAAAGAATTTTATAATAGGAAACAACAAGCAAAAATCAAACTTTATAGTTTTTGGTGTTATTCGAAGGTATATGCTGGTATTTTTTTAACTTGTTAGTGTAAAGTTTTGATTTGTGGTTTACAATTTTAGAATTGAAATGCTAATTGCTTATGATTTTAACTGAATAGTTATGATTAAAGAGTTTTAATGCATATACTATGTTTATAAGGTATCATGATATTATTGCCCAAAAATAGCTCTAAGCATAACATATTGTATCATATAATTGCATACAACAGAGCTAAGAGACCTAATTGCATTTGTGGGCGACAGATTCAATTTAAAAGATTGTGATTGACTGCAAGTAATTTTATTAAATAAACTTATAAGATAGGCTTTTTTAAAAATTAAGTCTGATAGCCAAAACAGCCGTTTTATGTAAATTCCACCTCTGCAGTTTTATTTCGAACCACCCCACCAATTTATCAACCCATAATATTTTCTTCCCATGAATTTTTTATCCTGTGAGTTATTCACATTATGAAGTGAAAAAATAATAGGAAAAAGTTTTGTGGGGTGGAACTTTTGTGGGATGGTTTGGGATTGAAGTTTAGGAGTGGATATTATGAGAGTGGAATATGTAGGTCACAAAAAACAGGCTAGTACTGAAATGCAATTCCATTGCCCCAATTCAATTGGATTATCATGCTTCTTCAACACTATGCAGGTCCAACTGCACTATGAAAATTGCTCTTTAAAATGTATCTGATTTGTTTTGTACTCCAGGTTATTATATTTGATTGAACAAAATGAAAATGATGTAAATTTAAAAATACATTGTGCTGTGATTTTGGGTAGTCTTGCTAAAGGAATTGACACAAACATTACCAACCTACTTGATTGTGGAATTCTTAGTGTTATGTATTGTGGTTTGAGACAATCAGATTTAAGGTAATTAAAAAAAAACTGCTTTTGTGTTTTTATATATTTTATTCAACTGGATTAACCATCCATTATGTTGTTTAACCCTAAAATTTGATGGTTTTTACATTTTTTTGTATTTCATAGGTTATGGCTGTTCAATTAGTATTTTCAAAATAATTGTTTTTATGATAATTTTGCATGAGGCATTGTTAGGCTTTTTGATTCGTTATTTTAAATAAGCTGGCTTAACCTTTTAACCCCAAAACGCACCATTTTGCATGGTTACATAACCCAATTTTTAAAAATATTATGTATATCTCAGTTATCAGTGGGACTTGAACCTGTTGTTATGTTTTAAATAGTTCAAAATATTTAGATTTTTAAATTCAATGCCAAAAACACTAAAATAATATCGTTTTTATACTTTAAAAATATTACATCATTAGCTTTTGTTTCAATCAAGTGATTTTGACAGATGAATTAGGCTATGTGATATTACGTTTCTATGTCGCACTGAGACAAGTTGTATATGGTTCATTCTTGTTGTGCACTCTGTCTAATATGTCTGCGCCCATTCAGAAGAAATTTACATGATAATCACTACAGTTTTTGTAGCAAGAATGTGCAGAAAAGCTAAATTTATGACTGAGAAAACGTTGAGATTTTGTTAGACATTCCATTTGATTGTGAAAGTGACTTGGAGGAGGATAATGTGGCTAATAATGACCCAAATTATGAAAGTGATGCTGTATGTGTTGAGGGTTCTCTTAGTGAGTCTGAATACGAGGATGAAGTACTGAAAATTCTTCAGACAATAAGCCTGTGCCATCGACAAGTCGAGATTAACAACAAAGGAAAAATTTCTCAGAAGTTTTAGGGGTTAAAAAGATTAAGAAAGTAGTCAGTTAGTTATACTGTTTGAAAATATTTTTTGAAATTTCTGAAAAAATGGCGATTTTGTATAAAAAAGTTTTCATTGAAAGAATATTATTACATATGCACTAGTATACATATCAGTATCTTTATAAAAAATAAAGTTTTTTAATTTTCTAATAGTATGTTGGATAAGTAGTATTATATAGCACATCAATTTTTCATGGTTTTTGAAGCAAGTCTAATTTAATTTGTTAATGTAAATTGTTTTTATTGTTTATTAGTATAAAACATTAATTGCAAAACCAAACTTGTATGAAGATTGCCTGAGAATGAATTGTAATTATGATAGGATATTGATTATACAGTGGTCGCCGCTTATCGGAGCCAAATCCCATGGAACGGAATTGTTTGAATCATATATAGACCTAAAGTAGATGTGCAGGTAATGGGATCCGCCGGTTATAGGATCCAATTCGCCTAAAACGGAGGTGGATTCAATAAGCGGCGCCCACTGTATCACATTGATGCTTGTTTACACTTATTTTGATTAAAGGTTGTATGAAGCATGCATTCGTTGTGTCCGCACCATTATCACTTCTGATAATCAAGAGTTAATATTTTGTGATCCTTCAATCATACCTGTTTTACTTGGATCAATAAATCGCTCCATGTGTGTACAAGAGTGTACATGTGAAATAATATTTCACTCTTGTAAGGTGATTGAGCAGTTAAAGTTTTCTTACTGTAATATAGTTTTAGCTGGTAACAATTAATTTTACTTCTAAAATATAATTATGGTAGAATCAGTTTTTGTTTGTTTGTTCTTGTGCATATTTTTCAATATTATTGTTTTTACGTAAATAAAATTTTTTGGTTGCTAATTTTATTAATACGTAGGAAACGGTTAAATCTTAAAAATTAACAGAGCCCTTTTAAAACTTTTTGGTTTTGCAATAATTTTTTTAAAGAAAAATTTTATTATAAAAATATTTCAAGAATATTTTTGTGTTACCTGTTTTCATCTTTGGAAAATTATTTAATTTGAACCACTAGTTGTTGGAGTTTCGCTATTTTCTATGCATAATATGCATTTTTTTCAGACCAAATTGCATCAAGATATGTTATTTGAAATGAATGCCATTTCTTGTTTGGTTGGTCTTCTTGCTTCTCAAATAAACAGAGTGAAAGTAAAAGCGCTCAAGGCACTATCCGTGATGTGCTACAAAAACAAACAAATTTGTCAAAATCTATTAAACGGTTGGTTTATTTATTGTACCAAAATTTATGTCTGTTATAAGCCAAAAAGTGTCCATACAATTTAACAAATCGAAATGTTCTTTTAATTCTTGTTAACACGTACTATGCCAATAGCAACTACAAGCAAATGTGAAATACAACAAAATTGCGTGCGATGAGCTGAGTAACTTGTTCTAGCGCTGAGCGTTTTGAAGAAAAGGTAACGTTTCGTTCATAATCTATATTGAATTCGAACCTATATCCACGATGAAGTTTCATATGTGTGACACTCAGCCGTTATCTTCCTTCGCCTGTCATTGAAATCTTGAAAAAAATTTCTACCGATTTGTGTTAGCTTTTACTATATATTTCCAAGCTTCGAACGAAATTTTGAATTACAATAGGCATCTGTTTAACAGTGTTTGCATTTGTTTTAAAATGCACCGGTTCATGCTGTGGCTGGTTTCCAATGATTTTCAAACAATTTACAAATCAACGTCTTTAAAGATCGATGTTTAATGATCTTTAATGATGGACGTCTTTCATGCCGTTTTCTTTTCAGCGTCCATCGACGAATCGTTTTCTTCTGAGGTTTTAATCGGAATGCTTTCGCGCAGTCAACCGACCGAGATCCAAATCAACGCCGCGAAATGTTTAACCTACGCCTATCGCAGTGGCGCGTCGAGTTTCGACAAAGCCTTGGTCTACAAAAAGGTTTTTTCAGTTCACTTGAATGTTTCGTTAAAGACATCGTTTCATTGAAAGAGCTCTCGACTCAAACGAGTCACGTCGGTTGAATCGTACTATGGTCCCAGTGAAATGTTCGAAAGCGCGGAAACTTACTTAAATTGTCAACTTCAGGTCTTGCCTTGTCTGGTGCGAATGTGCGATTCATCTCGGAACATCGACGAACGTGTGACCGGCGCCAGAACAATCGCTTATCTGATCGAATTCGAACCGGAACTGCAGCGAATCGCTTTGATATGCGAACAGTTTCCGCTCAAACTCGCCTCGTACTTCTCGCATCCTTCGCCCGGCGACACAAACAACGCCGCCGATATGAGAAGAGTAGGTCGCTTTTGCTTTGAAGTGTCTGTTTCTTCATGGATCAGATGACGATGATAAATTGCAGTTTAATTACGAATTGAGCCGAGCCAACGATATGCGAGAAGCAGTGTTTTTGGCCTACGCCGCTTTGCTTTCAAACGACGAAGACATGCGAAATCTGGTCGTGACCGAAACTCTTGTCAACCACGTCGTCGCGTCGCTCGACAATTCTCCCGATACTGTGAGTTGAAACGTTGCACACTGTTTTGTTAAAATCGCCGAGGTTTTTTTAATCGAACTTTTTCCGGACATTGACCGATTTTTCTGGGAAGGCATCAACAAAGTTTTTTTTTAAAGGAATTGAATAGTCTCCGGGCCGGATTTAGGTCGGGTGTGCTATCTCCAAACAAACCTTTTATTGTCTTTGAAAGATCAAAAAAAAAAAGGAACTATTATTTGAGATCTAAGATTAGAATTTGATTTTTTTTGTGAAAACTATGTAAAGGCTCGAAAAAAGGTTTCCCTATTAAAAAATTGACATGCAGTAATAATCAAAAATAAGTTTACGTGAACCGTGTTACCGTCCAGTTACTCTAGTTATCATGTCGGCGTGGTCGATTAGTGAGAACGCCGTGTTGCGATCGACACGGTCTCGGTTCTAAACCTACTCGCGCCATTCTGTTGTGTCCTTGGGAAAGACACTTTACGGCACTTTTCCATGCTTGGTGGTCTTGGCAAGCAGTTCTAAATTTCAGTCATGTTTCTAAACTAAAAAACTAAAATAAAAAATTTCAACCGCACAGCAATATCTCCGGAAGCAGGTCAGGGTAATTGCTTGCCATATGTATTAGCACCTCCGTCGCTTTCCTGCGAGTCAGGAGTATAAATATAGAAATAAAATTAAAAAAAAATTAGTTAGTCTAATAAGGGAAGCGACATCAGACTTGAGCTTATAGTATCCTGAACAGGAAACTTGGGATACTTTGCTGCGCTTCAGTGAAGAGTCTACAGTTAAATAAAAACTTTGGGTTTTCGGTAAACAGAAAAGTTAGGATTAATACTGATTGCTTTCTGCACTTCCTAGGGAGTGAAAATAGAAACGGTAGAGTGAAAAATGCAGCACTCTGTCTTTCCGATCTGGTCGCATGCGCTTGATTTCTTGCCTCGTGGTTTTACGATGACTTAGTTTTTTTGCACAGGTCAGAATCGCCGCTCTTCATTGCTTGTTGAGTTTGTCTCGTTCCGTGCAGATTTTAAGAACCGCATTTGAAGACCTGAAAGTGTGGCAAATCCTTCTAAAGGTAACCGCGATTGACGTGTGTGATCTGTAATACTGCGTCACCATGACACATGGTTTAGCAGTTCCAGTGAGAACCACGCAATAAATTAATGTTAGTATGCTTTTTGCTACTTGAATTTATAGTCAATGTCATGATTAAAAGATATATTTGTATTTTAAAAAATAGGTATAAAATGATACTTATTTTAAAAATACGATGTAATTTTATGTGATGCAATTCACGTTTATCAAACACTTAGATCCGCGTTCAATTCAGGTTCTAAGAAAAGAAAATGCATCGGAGAGGGAGATTGTAGTCGGTAGCGCCCTCATGTGCAACTTAATCCTCGACTTCAGTCCCTGCAAAACCCACCTGATACAAGAGAGCGTTCCAGATATGCTCAAGGAATGGTGCCGCAACGACCGCAATATCAACTTGAAGAGAAACGGAATTTGGGGCTTTTTGAATTTGACTTTCCAAGTAAAAATACGTTCGATCGACGTTTCGAAGGCGTCGTCAATCACTGTTTCCAATTGTTACAGGCGACGTTCGCTCTGAAGATGAGCGTGATTAAGTTGCTTGATCCCGACACTCTCTTCATGCTTTTAACGACAAAAGATCATGAAGTCGTCATCAAAACACTTGGCGTCCTGAACAACCTTTTGACAACAAAAGAGGTGTGGCTCTTGATATGATTTACTGTTTGTATTGTGACTTTTTTTTGGTAAAAGCAATTATTTTATTAGGCTGTTATGCCGATTTATTTGATGAACTGGTGACATCTTATTTTCTCTAAAGTTACGTAGAGGTTGAAGAAACAGTTTTTAGTTTTGTTATTTGACCCGTTTCAAGTTCATCAGCTGTGTTTTAAGTCTCTAAATGCAAAAATGCGGCTTTGCATTTGCAAGTCTCGCTTGTTCGTTCCTTGCGTTGTTTATGACGCAATTTGCAGTTTCTAGGCTGATCATAGAAACACCTTTGATTGATTCTTTCCCAAGAACAGAAGCCGATTTTAACACTCTTTAATATCCGCTTCAGCACGTCGACGCAATTATGAACGAGTTCGGAGACACGATCTTGCAAGCGTGCGTCGTCGTGCTCGAATCGCCGCCGCCCAACGAAGAAAGCAACGCCGTTTACATGCACGCGCTCTGCGTCCTCGGCAACGTCGCGACCGGCGACGAAGAGAAGACGGTTCGGCGATTTCTACACGACAAAGAGAACATCCTGCTCAAGATTGTCGATTTTCTCGCTTCCGACCACGATGAGGTTTGAGACTTGGTTTGTCGACGTAATCGCGTGTTTTGTCGCTTCAGAGTTGAGTTTTTCATTGAAATTTTTGACAAATTCAGCGTAGCAAGAGGAATCTCGTTTGCTGAATCCGATAGTCAAATTGACGTAATCGCGTCCCAATTCCATCCGCAAGTATTTGGAATTAAATCTACTCTTCTATTTAAAAGCAACAAATATAAACAATTCAATCGTCTAAAAAAAACGTACATTTTTAATAGTAGGTTTTAGTAATAATCGCTTTACGGTTGCCATCAAGGTCGGTTCCGATTGAAAACGACGTGGAAAAGCAAGCGGAAAATGTTGAGGAAAATTCTTTTTTCCATTTTTTCCGCAACTGCTATCAGTCTAAACTAAACTAAAAGATTGAAATATCTTAACTTTAATCTTTTTCCGCTAGGCACGAGAAATTTTTGCGCTTTGGTGATTTTTTACCCTTTCCACTCATTAACATCCCTTTCCAGTCCAGTATAAACACTGAACATTCTCGCTTTTTTTTCACTTTTCGCCACACACTTTCTTTTTTCCGCATCCGTTTCGAGTCTAAACCGACCTTTAAAGTGGGAACCTTTACATCATTGCCCTGCAATTCAGTTGAAAAAAAAAATAGTGATAATCCATGACGACGAATCGTGTTATCGTTCAGACTCGATACGTGGCCGTCGATTGCTTGTTAAAGTTGAGCAGCGGCAATGCTGCGACTGTCTTCGAGCGACGAGCCAAGTTTCGCGAGATGGGCGTCGTCGACAAGCTGCAGCGACTGGCGGTGACACCGAATTTTGGTCCTTCTGAAAAGTAAGTCTCGTTTTTCTGCTTCAAATTCGCTCGTTTTAATGCAAACCGTTCTTGCGCGAATAAACTAAACTCTGCGTTTTGCAAATGTTCGTCGCCGCAAAGTAGTAGTGGTTGTAGTTGTCTTACTTGGCAGAAATCAATTTTGCAAAGCACTGGTTTACCGAGTCGCTAAATAAAGTAGTTTCCAACAAATAAATTGGCTTGCTTGCCCTTTAGCGAGCTTATCTTTCCTCGTTTACGAACTTGAATGAAACGAAAAGCTTTTTGAAAAGGTCTTTCTTCGCTTGTCCTACAAAGGACCATATATCAATAAATCAACTTTTCTTTCTGCGCGAGCATGCATGAAATTAAAGTATTTAGAATACTTTCAAAATGATTCGTTTTTTAAAATTTTAATAAAATCCCAAAAATATGTCATCATGTTTTTGCAGGATAAAAGAAACACTGGCTTTCTTGCAATCGTAGCCGATACATTTCAACGAATTCATTAATAAATTTTTCACGAATTAAGAAGCAAGTAAAAGGTTTTGATTGATTTTTAAATGGAAAACAGCATGAAAAGTTGAAATCAATCAAATGTCTTGACAATGTCCCGATCTCGTCTAATTGCTGTCACTTAAGTTGTGGTCGTTTGTGCTTGTTTCAATTCCTGTGCGCGTTCGATGTTTGTATGCAATAGTTATATAGCCTTTTTTCTTAATATATTTGAAATACAATTTGTTGATTGTTTTCCAGAAATAGTTACTTGAATCGGCTAGGTTTGTGACGGTTGGTATCCAAAATCAGAGCTTTGTTGAAACTTTTGCAAGGCAAATTACTGCGTTTGCAAGAAAAAAAGATTACTAAACACCTACCTCCGACTTTTTTCACATGATTATTTTTTTAAACTCTAGTTAAGCTTTAAACTCGATGTCATTTTTGATAGCTACCTGGTTTGTTCAATCAAGACTCTCAACAATAAATTGTTTTTAATTCCTAAATTCGCGAACAATTAAAGTGATGTTTAAGTGAAAAATTCGCCATAATTTAATTTTTAGACTCTTGTAGTTTTCAAACTGTCTGTCGTTTTGTAGTTCCGCAAAAAGACAGTTGGCCTATAAAGTTATTTGAGAGCCGGTTTTGCAGTTTTAATTAAAAAAAAGAATTTTAGAAATTGATACGACGTTAAATGAAAAATAAATAAAAGATTACCGAATTGAGCCCAAACCAAAAAGTATTTTGGAAATTGTTAAGTACAAGTTCTAGCATCTTGTTCGTATATCAATAATCATCTCAAGTTTACTATTTTCGCACAAAAATTGAAAGCACTTTCTATTCAACTTAACAGTTGTATTTTCGTAGAGATTTTTTGTGGCTATTAGAAAACCTCGCTTTCTTTAAGAGCTTTTTTCTTTTGGTAAAAAGGTCCTTGTCTGGATCGAATGGCATTTTGGGTTTGAGATGGACCAAATTTTGTTTGGGATACGAAAAGCGAAAGACTGGATCTTGAACCCAACGGGTAGTTTTCAACTTGAAAGGTTTGCTTTTAGAAAGCTTTCTCTCGATAACGGAAGAACGTTGTCCCAATACGACAAGATCGTTGCTTCGTCAGGAGTATTTTACCCATATCCGGTCCGAAAGTGTACGTGTAAGGGTATTAATAAGCTGTTGATGTGTTCTGTTTCTGTGTATCGTCATTGCAAAGCTGCAAAAAAATGCAATCGATAAAAACAGGATTACAACTCGCACGAATTAAGCAATGATAGTCGAAAGTTGGAAAGTGAAATGTGTTTCATCTTTGAAATTATTTTAATTGAAACCACTAAAATGAAAAATTACACAAAGTTTTGGAGTTTTGGGCTTATATATCACCAATTTGTCTTCAACTTTGTTTGCTTTTAAATTTCACAATCTTCTTATTGGTTTCTGCCCCCACTATTTCTTTTATAAAACACTCTGGTTTTACTTTAGGGCTCAAAACTCTTATATCCTAAGAAAAATTAGGCGCAAAAATTATTAAACGATTCAACGTGAGCTTTCATTATCGGTAAAATTTCAACATTTCGAGGAGAATACGCGAGCGATGTATTGATGGCGAAGGCAGTCGATGCGGCCACGGTTAAAAACTTACTCTCGCCCTTCTATCATGAAAAAAACTACGACATTTTCTTCTGCTTGGCTGACTTGAAACGAGCAGCTCTAAATTTCAGTCATATTTCCAAAAACTGAAAAATTAAATATAAAATTACTACCAGACGGCAGTATCTTCAAAAGTAGATTTAAGTAGCCGCTTGAGTTAAATTAAGTTTCATTCCATTTGTAGTTTTTATTCAAATTAAAAAAATTTTTTGAGTTTTCATGTTGAGAATTTTTTTTTTAAAATTTTTATCTCTATATTTATCCTCCTGACTCGCAGGAAAGCGACTGAAGCGCTATACATAGGGTAAGCAATTACCCGACCTGCTTCCGGAGATGCCAAGATATTGCTGTCCGCTAGTAATTTAGTAGAGATATTACTGTAATTTAGAACTGCTTGTCAAGACCACCAAGCAGGGGAAAGTGCCGTAAAGTGTCTTTCCCAACAACACGACAGAATGGCTCAAGTGGGTTTTGAACCGAGACCATGTTGATTATCAATCCGGTGCTTTAACCACTCGACCACGCTGCCGACAATTTATGCAAACCAGTTGGCCGATGTTCTGTCGGCAGCGTGCCCGAGTGGTAAAGCATGCCGTTATTGTGATCGACACGGTTGCGGTTCAAAACCTACTCAAGCGATTTTATTCTGTCTTTGGAAAGACAATTTACGATACTTTCCTCTTTTTTGGGTTTTGACAAGCAGTTCCAAATCTCAGTCATATCTCTGATAAAAACTAAAAAACAAAATAAAAATTTGAATCGGACAGCAATATCTTGGCATATGTCACACTTTATTCTTCATGTTAATCTTAACCTTATAAATCTAAAGTAAATTTTGAGTTTTTTTAGTAATTTTAACTTTTATTGTGTCATAATCTTTTCCATTGTTTAGTAGTGATTGTATAATCGGTGCATCACCCCCACTTAATTTATTTTATTTGCAAGTTGTCTTATAAGTGTATTATAAATATTCGTTTCGTCGTTTTTACGTCGGTGTGTGTGTGGCCTGTAGCTTAAGAGCATTTGGCCTCTCAACAGTCAAGCATTTTTTTCTCTCTGGAACTTTGAAGAATCACGAAATGGAATTTTTTAGTTAAAGTGAGGCATCAAATTACGTAATCCTTTCTCTGTCGTATCTTTTGATTGATTGATTTATATTGTTTGACCGATCGTAAAAGTAATCAAATCGTTGATTAGAGAAGTCCACCACAATTTTGTAATTTTTATTGTTATTGCGCAACATGGCTTGATTTATATAAATAGCGTGCATTTTGTTTTCAATGTATTGCAGTTAAAATTCTACTTGAAGATTGATTTGATTCTTATGTGGTTGGAATTGTTTTGCGTTGTTTAGCCTACGTGGCTCTAGTTGTTTAAGGGTCAGAGTTGAAGCCTTAAAATATTAATTCTATAGAGAGATAAAATTGTTTTTAACCTGCGTGGAGGACGAACTATTAAGTTTAATATTAGCCATCGGAGTGCTAATTCATTTTTATAGTTTGTCAGTACAAATTTATTAAAGTGATTATTTGCAGTTTTTAGGACTGTAAATTGTATTTCAGTTTGGTAAAGCTTGGGATCCAAGTGTTTGTGAATTTTGTGAATATAATTTTTACAAAAACCGTGGTTTCTTTCTATTCGTGGAGAGAAGATTCTAACTAATCAATTCCTGCTTAACCAGAACCTACTGTTCTAAGAACTTCAGTCTCGCGGCAAACTATTTCTAGAACCGTTATAAATAAAAATAAACTTATCTTGTATAATGTGTTTGTATTTGAAGAAGTTAAATGATGATAGATTTTGAGTCGAAAAGTTGGTTTTACATTGTTTTCTATTTTTTCCAAAATTTTTTCCCCACTTATTTTAATAGAATTTAAGACTTTTCTCTTAAATAAAATACATCTAATCAAAAATGGAAAATTCACAAAATCCACACCTTTTTATAATTCGGAGTCGAATCATTCAATCCAAAGAAACTCTCTTTAACACCATGTCAACTCTCAATCAAATTATGAAAAAATGACCATGATATTGATGGAATCATTAATTGTTTCAATTTATGTTAGTCTTTAAAAAAACTGTTTCCTTTAGAATTCTTTTGGCCAACTCTGGTCAAAAGAAACTGTTGGCAATGACGAACTGCAGGAAAACGTGTTTTATTAAAAGTTGTAGAACACTAAAAGTGACGGCATTTCTTATTGGTTTGGAGAAAAAGAGCATGCAAGATTATATTAATTCGATTTACAATTCCAAAAAGAGAAAAACGCACTCGTTTAAGAGAAATAATTGTATTTCAAAACAGCTTTTTCACCGCTTTTTGCGAACTCCCAATTAACGTTAAAGTAGAATTGATTGTCATCAGGTGAATATCAGTTAGGATTAATTCCTGCTTTTTCTGTGAAGGCTTGCTATTAGCGTGAGCGTTTCTTTAAATAGGTGGAGTTGCTTTTTAACCAGGTCCCAACTCCAAAATTTTTGGCTTCCGTCACAATTAGATGGAATAAAGGAGTTAAAACGAGTATAAATAGGCAATGATTTTGCACTTTTCACATATTTTATGAACCTTTATAAAAACAATATAATAGATTAAAACAAATGAACGTAAATAAATAAAATGGCAATTAAAATTTAAAAAAGTCATCAACTGTTGATCAAAAATGAGGTTAAATAATAATAGCGTTAATTTAGTAGCGGGAATGCGATAAAAAATTCATTTTGCACTGGACTGAATTCGCAATTGTGAAACCACCATACACTAGTGGTTTCACAATTGAATTTTCACAATTTGAAGCCCTACTCAATCGAATTCTTTTAAAAATAAGATAGAATATTTCTTTGGCGGCTGGATGGCTTAGCATAACTAGGTCGCTACAGCCAATAAAATCAAAATTTTCTACAGGGCTTTGTTAGATCATAAACCTTACATAACGTTAGTTTCGGTTGCTCAGGAGTTTTTTTTATCGAATTCTCTTGATTAAAATAAAGTCCAAATTTTTCAAAATTTTACGTCATCAAATTTACCATACAAGAACTCATAAATAGATAATATTTGCAATTTTTGACAGCTGTATTTAGATTTAATATTTTATTTCTGCACTCTATACTAAATATTCTAAACCTTTTGGGGCTCCTATTAGCGTCAATCCTAAAATTTTTTTTTATTTTTATAAATTTTAAATTATTAGCAATAATCAATACGTTTTACGTATTTGAAAATTTTGGGGTAATAAAAGGATAAACCCTCGGCCCCAGTCCTGTTTCTGTCTGACCTGGAGTGGATACTCTCTAAACGACGACGACGACGACGAATACGTTTTACGTGTTTTACAATATTCTACCACCTTTAAGTCTCTCCTGGAGACCTTTTGTGTTTCCGACACCGGGGTACGCAATTTTCAGTTTAAAAATTCTGGATCGATATTGTAAAAATGTTTACCAATAAAAAATTAGGTAAAAGTAAAGTATTATACTCATGTAAGTGAAAAGAAAATGTTTTTATAAATGTGCGTTTGTTATAAAAAGTCTGGAGTGGTTAAGGGTCGTGTATTGATAGTTAAGGTTATTGACACGGCTACGGTTCAAAACTTACTTACATCATTCTGTGTATTCTTGAGAAAGGCACTTTATGGCACTTTCTTGTGCTTGGCATCTTAGCAAGCAACTTTAAATTTCTGTCATAGCTTTGATAAAAACTAAAAAAACAAATAAAAAGTTTCAAATAGTTTGGCACCTTCAAAAAAACAAGTCAGGGTAATTGCTTGATGGTAGCCCCAAATATAGCGCCTCCGACACATTCCTGCGACTCGAAAAATAAATAGAGAAAAAAATGAAAGAAAAAACAATAACAGCAAATTCATAATTCTTATACATAAAATTATTTCGTCGCCACAGTGGCCGAGTGGTTATTTTTTGGTCTTTACTAGTCCTTGAACGTTTTTCTATGCTTGCAGCTGAATTTGCCGGCCATAAAACTTGATTATTTCAATTTCTACCTTGACAAATAAAATAAAGACCTTTTTTTGGTCTCTATCAGGTTTTAAAAGCTTTATTTTACCAGGATTACCGGATTGAGAACAGCTTCGTGGAGGCCCAGACAATTGGAGAGGAAAAAACGAAAAAGAGATCTTTACATCTTAATTTAAATTTTCAGATATTTTTGCTAGACAAATTGCGCTGCAGCTTAGGAAAGCGTCCAAGAATCAGTAAAGACCAAAAAAAAGTCTTTGCTTATTAGTGATTATTTTGATTGAAGCTTTTAAAGTTTTTAGTCCGGTAAATGAAGTTTTATAGGCAATGAAAACCGACTGAAACTTTTAGTGTTTTGATCGCTATTCAATAAAAGCATAATTTTTTCTAGTTCGATTAGTGTGTGTTTACATTTTTCCGCGGCAAACCTGTGTTATTCCTACGGCTCAGCGGTTGGAGAGCACTGATCTAAGCCAATATAAAAAATAATCTCAAAAACTAAAGGCAAGAAATCATGCACATTTTCTTAAAGCGTATATTAAACTAAGGTTCATCGTCGTTTGGGTTGTTGTTGTTTCATCTAAAATTAAAAAATAATTGTCTAATCTTTAAGATTAAAAGAATAATTGTTTCGTTTAAGGTTAAAAAAAAGTTAATTTAATCTAAGATTAAAAGACCAAGGTTACAAGAAAGAAAAACAAAAACACTACAAGTTGTTTTAATAAGATGTATGTCATCGCTTATTTTCTATAAATTGGTCTCTCAGAGAAATGAATTCGCTGACAGCGTGTCGAAAATCATGCACAGACACAACACCAGCAAGTCTGTTCTGGTTTTTCAATTTAATGCCCATCGAAGTCGAGCACTCATTTTCAAATGCACAAAAAATCAATAACTGAGGAATAGCGTGGCCACTTAGAACCGAGTAAAGTATTCATAATACAATAATGCATTTTTGCGTAATTTGGATATTCTTTTAAATTCTATTATTTTGTTTAAAATCTTATCAACTTAAGTTTCTCGCGTACCATCACCTGGAAAATTCTCACCTGGAAAACAAGCACAGTTGGGTAACCACTGGTCTACTTGACTTATAAGTTTGTCCCAGCAAACAATTCGTCGTTGGACGATGATTGGTCTGACGTCGAACTGGTTTTGATCGATATATGGTCCAAAAGCGACGTTCTTCAGACGCAAATAAAATTGTGTAGATTGTTATATAATCAAAAATTTTGTCAAAATACTCGTAAATTATGGTGATTACTTGAAAGCTTTAAAAGAGAAATTTGAAATTTAATATTGTTATCAGCCAATTTTGTTTTAACCTCGGCCCAACATTGCTGCGCCAACATAGCTTCAAACAGTCAAAAATAATCGTAAACCGACGACTTTTCAAAGCAGATAAAATTGTTTAAATTGATATATTATCAAAGAGTTTTTTTAAATACTGCTAGATTATGGTGATTACATGGAAGTTTTTTTTATGCAAAAATTTGAAGTTTAATGGTTGATTACACAACCTTGTACCAAAATCGGCCCAACATCGCTGTTCCAACGTTGCTTCATGCCGTTACAAACTAGACGTTAACCGACGTTTTTTCAACATAAAAGTAATATTACTCTAATCAATATTATTTAATCCAAAAAAAAAACAACAAAAAACCAATTGTTCCAATATAGTGATTATATAAATTTTTTTAAATAAAATTTTACAGATTAGTAATTACTGGCCAACATTGTGCTAACGTCGCTCTGACGTCGGTATAGTGCTATTTTATTCTAATTTTTACTTTTAAAAATTAGTCATAAACCGACATCTTTCCGACAAAGAATTTCTTTGACTAAGGCTAATTAATCAAAAAGTATGAAAATAAATTACAACTTATTATTAATGGTGGTTGAATAGAAGTTTTTTAGCAAAATTTCTAATTTAGTGATGTCAACCCCTATCAGGAAGATTGGGGGGTAAACTTAACCCATTTATAGGGATAACGACGCGGATCAACTCTGTAACTTCAAATAATTGAGCAACTCCAAAGAATGACACCAGAGATCCAGGATAGTGAGAGAGTGACCGAAGATGGGCAGGTATGGAGAATCAAGAGCAAGGAAGTCTAGCACGAGATACGAGATGAAGGGTGTTCTGTAATTCGGAAGCACAGTTGCTGCAAAAATAAGTTTTAGCCAGACCAATTTCATGGAGGTGTGTTGCGAGAGAAGTGCTGTGCTCGTTACAATGTAAACAAAAGGAAGCACAGCGAACGCAGAGAATAAGCTCTTCAGAGGATACGGTAGGGATTTGATTCTAGAAAAGACCAGGTTGAACACCGCGTCCCCAATTGGTATAGACAGATAGACGTAGGAAGAAAATAAATGGTGAGAAGAAGAGTGGTTTGGTGGAGGATTCATGAGTGGCACCGATTTTAGCAAGGCTATCTGCTATGTTGCTGCGTGAAAGAGAAAAATGCCTAGGTAGAAATAGACTGCCATGGAGTCGGATAAAGAGTTAGAAAAAGATCAGGTATCAATGAGGAATTTGGTTATTAGGTATGGCATGGGATCAGTGAGAGTTATCAAGACAGGTTTGAAGTCAAATAATAAAATGGCTGTTTGATGATCACAGGACAGGATATGAGAGATACACCTTTCAAGAGCATGAAGAACAGCATGAGTTTTAGGCTATAGTTGGTAACTTAACGTCCTGCCGAGAAAGAGAGGTGGCGAACCATATTAGATGCCAGAAATGTACACTACGTTGCTAATATTGCATGGCGGATTAATGTAATTATTTCTATATGGAAAACGAAGACGTTTTTTTGATCTTCACCCCTCCCTAAGTCAGTGGTTCCCAAACTTTGGTGATCCGTGTTGTCACACTTCATTCATAATTTTAATCGTAACGATATATTTATCCCCGTTAATAGTAATTCGTAGTGTTATTATAAGAGAATAAATGCGGCTCTTTGAGCGCTGTTTGCGATATATGTCCAATTTGTTCTATTGCTCGATACATGTATCTTTTTTCTCTTTCGTTCGACAGTATGACATAATATGTTTTGTTCAAGCTTTGCTATCTCGAACGTAGTAGAATATTCGCGTAACGATCTCTTCAGGGAGTCCTGGCTAAATCTCGAATTTACGAAAAAGTTTACGTCACGTGATTTTGGTTTCTATATAAAGCCGATGCGTAGCGAATTATTATGATTAGATGTGATTTTGAGACGACTCGAGTGGAAGTAATTTGGTTGGGTGCGGAAGGCCCGTTAGTTTTTGTATTGGTTGTCGAGTGTTGAATTTATTTTGTGCCAGTGGTTGGAAGTTTTGTTCTACAGAGATAGAATTATTTGTGTTAATTGAGTCGAGTTATAGTGTTGATTTCGCTTTGCAGTTTGGCAAAGCGTGGAATAGAAGTTTGGTCGGACGTGATTTTTGTAATACATTCGTTCTTATTAGAGACAGTGGTCTCTGTTTGTTGTGAAGAAAAGTCTTCAGCGAAACCAATCCGAGCTTTCGTTAAACCAACTGTATAAATCGTCAGGCTCATAGCAAGACTACTTCTTGAGCTGGAATAAAATAAAATTTAGACACAGCTTTGTTTCAGCGCAGGTATTCGGGTTACCTAGCTCAACTGGTCCTTTGGGATTCCCGAACAAAGTTTGTGACACGTGTGCCGTCACAAACCAACCTGTCAAAGAACCCGTTGTGTCAATATAAGATATTATTTTAACACATTTTCTGCACCATTTTTGTTACATCCACTTAAAAAACTCTCTGTGGCCCATCGGTTGAGAAACCGTGCTCTAAGGGGGCAATGTGCGCAATAGACAGTGCCACAAGACCATTTGCAAAAAGAACTCTCAATCTTGGGCAAAGAAAAGTCATTACTTTTTTTATTAAAGCAAGTTCCAAACCTCGGAATTAAGAATTTGCTGATGCAGCTTTTAATTACTTATTCTTCCTTAAAAATATTCGTGCAGTATTCAGCTTTTTTTAAAAAACACAGGTTTTAACAGCTGTTTATTACTTTGAAATGTCAGCCGTATTAACGCTACCAACGTCATCGCAATTATTATTGCCATGTTATTGATATTGGCCTTCAATGGTGTAATTCTGGCATTTTATGAAATAAAACAATGTTTTAACAAAAAAGAAATAATTTTAAAATCGCACCTGGATTGCTTGTTGCAACACCAAAGTCCAAAAAGAAGAAATATAAATGTTACAGAAATTGGTATGAGAGCAACCAATAGAGGAAATCGACCTCTGAAAACTAAAACAAAGTAAATGCTATTAGGTTTTTTGGATTATGCTTTTTTCAACTTGCTTTTGGGTAACGCCTAATATTTCGGCTGCATGGCCGAGTGTAGAAAGGAGCGTGGTATTGATGACAAACATAACAATGCA
Organism: Diplosoma virens; assembly: GCA_963680785.1. Lineage (NCBI taxonomy): Eukaryota > Metazoa > Chordata > Ascidiacea > Aplousobranchia > Didemnidae > Diplosoma > Diplosoma virens. The sequence goes on along the minus strand of OY796886.1, from coordinate 20,160,740 downwards.
TGGTATGGTTCAACTCTAATCTCGTCATTTTGTCGCATATTCTAGTAAAAACAGTTTGCCATCTTAGCATGTAGCGATAAAATCATATCGGAAAAATTATACATTTTAAGCGGACAGCAATTATTATTAGCATTTCCGAAAATAGATCGGAGTAATCGCTGAATGATTGCCCTAAGTATGGCGTTTCCGACTTTTTTCTGTTTAAAAAAGGAAATGCAAGATTGGCTTTATCAATTTTGTAGTGCTGGATGATTAAACAAAATTATAAGGCTCCAGCCTTTAGTAAAAGCAATCACGAGTAAAACATCCAAATGCTTTAGTAAAAATAAAAAAAACAATATATAGGCTCTGCTTTGTGCACTAGTTTAAAATGATACGCTCCAAATCCGCTTTTTCTTACTATTTGTCGTGTTAGTGGTTTCTTCGGACGAAATTGAAAAGACTGGGGTAAAAAAAGTAGTACCTGAAAAAAAAGATGCTATTATTACATAGTGCTAAGCTAAAATCTATTTTCTACATAATCTTACACTGAGTAAACTGCAAATATGCTTATATGTATTTAGCCTACAAATCAAAGTAAAGACCTTGACTTTTTTAAAGTTTTAATCACAAATTTTGAGGAAAAGAACAGATTTTGGCTTTCAAATTAAAAACTATTTTATTCTTTAATTTGATTCTGAACAACTATTTGGTTTTTGATCTAAACCAGCATTTCCTAACCTAGGGTAAATTTTTTCGATTTGGAGGGTAAATGAGCTACCAATCAAAATAAATCATACATTTAATCGCGGCAACACAAGTTTAATCCTTGTCAATTCAAGCCTAGCTGTTACTGCTAGGATGCGTTATTGCAGCTAAGATAGCGCATAGTTTAGCTTTGTACCGGTAACCTTATGTCAGGGGTTGTAAAAAATTAATTAGAGCGTTCACAATCAATTATTATTTAATCAATCAATCAATTTTAATTGGTGCATTAACCAATCAATAATTGCAATTTATTGCAATTATTTTTTAAATGTAAAACATAGTATTATCTTTGATTTTAAGAGCACATGTGACTGGAAAATAAAAAATAAAAATTTTGCAACACAAAAAAAATTTTTATTAACAAAAAACAACTTTTAAATTATGTAAATTGTACTGTACAGCATTTGGCTGAATCAAATAAGTAAAGAATCTTGAAACTAAAAAAGTTTCTCTAATATTTTCATTTCATTTCATTCGTTTAAGCGTGCATATTGGCTAAACCTCGTGAGTGCATACTGTACTAGTCCATAGTAGGGCTTCTCAAACTTTTTTATTGTGCGACCCATTTTAGAAAATAAATTTTTGTGCGACCCCAATATATGTAGGCTAATTTTACGTTAATTTTTTCCGATGGAAAACCACGCGTGTGCATGAAAAACCATGTAATAACAACGAGAAATGGAAATAATAACCTAAAGCGAATTAACAAATTACAAAAACAGACTTTATTTAATAAACATTATCAAGCATATTTAATAGGATGGAAAAATTGCTCTATATTCTTTCACAGCTTACCTTATCAAGACAAATAAATAATTTAATTTTTTCGCATTCATCTATAAAAATTAATCTGACTTTAGACTCAGTAAGTAATTTTTTTGCTTTTGTTTCTTGCTGTTTTCTTGATTACGTCACGCAACTCATCTTCTCATCATGTCACCTTACTACTTTATGACGCAACAATGGTGTAATGACACTTTGCCTTTTCTAGTTTTTCGTCGTCGTCGTTTGAAGGGTATCCACTCCAGGTCAGACACAAACAGGACTGGGGCCGAGGGTTTATCCTTTTACTACCCCAGACTGCTGCACTGCCTGGATCAGATGCTGGCAGTGATGTCATTAAGCCAGCATCGAGTTTCGTCATCCAAAACCGTCAGACCTCGTGCTCCATGTGGTGCCCGATGTATAGGGCACGCTGTTAGTACATGGTCTGCGGTTTGCTCAGAGGCGCCACACTCACAATTCGGTGAAGGAGCGAGACCCCATTTGTGCATAGACGAATGGAATCGCCCAACACCAGTCCGCAGGCGGTTGAGCTTAACCCAAGCTGCTCGGGTAAGCCCATCCCAACAGGCCTGGCACCGGTCTCGGGCACAAAAGCACGGAGCCTGGAAGCATTTTCACAGTACTCCGTTTTCCATTTGTGATTTGTCCATTCAGAGGCGCGGATGCCAAGTCTGGCAAGGTTGTCCAAAAGATTCCGCGCACCTGGCACAAACGGGCGTCTGGATCTTAGTCTCACTTGGCGAGTATCTGAGGACCCACTTAATAGACCATGCAAAATATGATCGGGGTCCAGAGATCCACGGTAAGCCAAGGAGAGTGTCGCTCCCATTCGGCGAAGCTCAGCTGGTTGGATGCCTGAGAGTATAGGTAGGTGGTCCGTTGGAGTGGGACGCAGGCATCCAGTAACTATGCGCAAGGCGTCATTCAAGATACTGTCAATGAGGCGAGTGTGAGCACTGCGACACCAGACTGGCGCGCAGTACTCAGCTGCTGAGTAGACTAGAGACAAGGTAGCTATGCGTAGTGTTTTAGCACCAGCACCCCATCCCTAACCCACGAGTCGCCTCAGCAGTGTGACGCGCGAGGATAGTTTTTTGCGCAATGCCACTAAATGGTGACGAAACGTGAGCGATTTGTCCAGTTTTACCCCAAGATAAGTAGGGGTTGGACAGAACGGTAAAAAGTCTACCGTTGTTGTAGACCTTTAGCTCACGTTTGGCCTCTCGGTTGTTTAAATGAAAGGCTGCCGTCACCGTCTTAGTGTGACTGAGCTTCAACCTCCAAGTCTGGAGATACGCTGACAGTGTGGACATGTCTTGGCTTAAGGTCGCCTCCAAGTCCTTCCAGTTTCCAGAAGAATGCAACAATGCTAAATCATCAGCATAAGCAAATTTTCTGAAAATCATGGGAGGAAGATCGTACGTTAGGAAGATGTTAAATAGGAGGGGAGCCAAGACCGATCCCTGAGGAACGCCGTTTTTAAGACGGCGTAGCCTGCTTTGCTTGCTGTCACCGGTGGTGAGGGTGAAACTTCGATTTCGGACAAGCTCCATGATCATTTTGACCATGTGCTTATCCGGAAGTAGTCTCAGCAGCTTGCAGGTAAGGCCACGGTGCCAGACAGTGTCATAAGCAGCTGCCAGATCGATAAATACGGCACTGGCCTTCTTTTTAGCCTCAAAAGAATCCTCGATGTTCTGGGTTAGCAGAACAACTTGATCTACGGTTGACTTCCCGCGTCGGAACCCAGCCTGCTCTTTAGGGAGCAGCGGATCGATTAATGGTTCAACGCGGGCGTAGATAAGCCTCTCGAGGATCTTGTAGGGGACACAGAGCAGAGATATCGGTCGATAACTCTTTGGGTCCCCCACGGGCTTTCCTGGTTTTGGGATCGCGACCACAAGCGCTCTTCTCCAGATCTTGGGAATTTTGAGTCGGCGCAAACAGGAAGAAAGGAAGTCACGTAACCAGAACTTCAAAGCAGCTTCGGCATGGAGTATAAGCTTGGGGCAGATGGAATCAGGTCCCGGAGCTTTACCTGGTTTTAAATGTTGAAGGGCAGCAGCAAATTCTCTCTGTGAAAAATTGTCAGAGATATTTACTGCGTCTGGTGTTGTGGCCCTCCAAAGGTCAGACACTTCTTGAAAGACAAGTCGAGATGACTTGCGATCAACAGCCTCGTATTTCCCATTTCTAACCAACTGAGATGCAATAGCATCGGCTGAAACGGGACAGTGACGAGGAGAGTGTCGTGACCTACCAGTAAGGTTGTTCAAAATACTCCACGCTTTTCGACTAGAGTGTGAGAAGTCAATGCTCCGAACTGCTTCGGACCATCAATCCCTCCGCTTTCTGTCAAGCTTGGCAAGCAGAGCTGTAACAGCCAAGCTTGAGTCGTCTCCCTGAGGAGACTGCAAAAATGTTTTATAGAGGGATTCACACTCTGCATCCCAACACGGAATGTAGATATTTCGATACCCGCGTGGGATAGTCTTTTTGGCTGCTTTCTTAATGGTGTTACAGAAGTCCTGGTAAGCAGCATCCATATCAAGTGTATCAGGCGGCAACAAAGTCTTTGCGAATTTATTCGTCAAAGCAATGTAGTGACTCCATTTGGCCTTGCGGAAGTTCCATCGCTTAACAGGCATGCTTGGCACTGCCATAGCAAACCTTGGTGGTGTAATAAGCGAAGGTCGATGTTGTGACCTGGGGAACTTGTCAAGGACACGTCTATCCGGTAAGCGACTGTTTGGACCTACGCTGGCGAAAGCTAGATCCGGATTGGTACCAGTGTTCCAGCGGCCGGAATAAAAACTGGCAGCGTCCTTGGCATTATATAGGAGGGCAAGACAATTAACACTTGCCCATCCAGCCAAGCACTCACCGTCCGGACTGTTGTCGTCGTAACCCCAGTCAGCATGACGACAGTTAAAATCGCCAGCGTACAGACAGGGGTGAGGAAACACTGGAAGATCCAGAGTTCGCAATCGCGTTGGCGGTGGTTTGTAGACGTTGACTATTTTATAACCATCAACGTCCACACACAACCACTCGATCTCCGATGTCGGTGGAGATTGGTCCAAAAGCGTGTATCTCAGTCGCTCGTGGACAAACGTGGCAAAACCATGCTTCCTGCTTAAAGAAGACCTAGCTAGTTGGTAGTTTGGTAGTACCAACTTCTCTGCATCAGTGCAGTGGGTCTTCTGCAATAGGATGACGAGTGCCTCAGACTGCATAGCGAGGTGATGAAGAACGTTCATCTTGCTTGCAGTGAGGCCTTCGATGTTCAGCTGAAGAATAGTGGGTCTTCGGAACTTGTTGGCAATGTGCCCTGAAAAGGGCAGTTTTATCCTAGCATTGCCCCGTCCTGAAAAGGACGTTTGCCGATTAGCAGACCCACACTGAACATCGGAATGGGTGGATACCCTTCCGTTTTGGTAGGTTCGGTTTCGGTCTGTCATTTTAAAATCAATGAACAGACTTACTCACGGCCCAGGCTGCGTGAAAGCACCTACCATCTGGGCCAAAATAAAGCTGATCTGCTCACACATGCAAGTAAGCATTCGAACAACTAGAGCAGCGAACCTGTGTTCTGCTGATCACGAGTCAGTTGCTCAGCGCATGAGCTATTTTTTTGTCAATAAATACAACTATTCTAGTTTTTGATTGTCAATAAATATTATTGTAAAAAAAAACAATTTCAAAAGCACAAAAAGTCATGTAGCGTCTAAAACGTTTTTATGCGATCCCATTTGTGGTCGCAACCCACAGTTTGAGAAGCCCTGGTCTATAGCAGTAAACTAATAAAGCATGAGTGATAGTTTTCTGTTAGCAGTGTAGGTTTTAACATAAAGTTGGTTGTTATTTCATCAGTAAAACCCAGCCATCGGAGGCACATTTCTGTGTCTTTTGATGCCTGTCCTAAGCCCGGATAAATGGGGAGGGTTGCGGCAGGAAGGGATTCCGGCATAAAACTTTTTTTGCCAAAACAGTCAAATGCGTAATCATTATCAATCCATACCGAATCGGTCCCGGGTTACCAACGACCGCCTCAGGTGTCGCACAGCAGGGCACCTGTGGAAATTATGCTACTGCTAAACATAGTGAAATTAAGAGCAGAAAGAGAGGAGGAAAGCGAGTGAAGAAGCAGCGAGAAGCGTGGAAAGGAAGACGCTCACTCATAAAGGTGGGTACTTTAAATATTGGAACGATGACTGGAAGGGGAAGAGAGCTGGCAGATATGATGGAGCGAAGGAATGTAGACATTTTGTGCGTACAGGAAACAAAGTGGAAAGGAAGTAAAGCAAGGAACATTGGCGGTGGATGCAAAATATTCTACAACGGAGCTGATGGAAGAAAAAATGGGATAGATTATAGTGTTGAGGGAGGAGCTGGCTGAAAGTGTCATGGAGGTGAAGAGGGTGTCAGACAGACTAATGGCCATGAAGCTGGAGGTAAAAGGGTCCATCCTAAATATAGTAAGCGCATATGCTCCACAGGTTAACAACAGTATGGAGGAGAAAAATGATTTTCGGGAAGACCTGGATGGATTGATAGAAAGTATATCAAAAGAAGAGAGGATAGTTTTTGGTGCAGATCTTAATGGACATAAATAGCTCTTTGCCAAAAAAGAAGGTAACCATCACAATTAAAATATAACTGAAAAAATTTGTTGTTTTTGTTTTTTAATAAATGATCACCATTTAGTACGGTACATTGGGGTATTTACGGTAATCATATTCGTTAAAAGGGAAAAATAGTAAAAAAAGTTTAAGAACCACTGATCTAAACTGTTCAATTTTTTATATATCATATCAACAAAGGTTAAAAGATTCCTACAAAATTTCTTTACCACCCAAAATTTATGATACTTTTATTTTTGTTTTTACCATGGCTTACATAAAATTCATGGCCGTATATACCGTAAGTGCGTCAGATCCGCTGATTTAAATTAACTCATTTTTGGCGCTCGACTCATTTTTCGCCACCCAATGACCGGCCGTGTAATTTTATTTCGGCCATACTCTTACCATTTTTTGTATTTGAGGATTCATTTGATGACACTAAAATGGTTGTGCTTTCAGTTGAAATATTTGCAAAAGCAGAAAAAAAAATTATTAAAATGTTTTTCAACTAAAATACATGCGTCTACAAAGTGACCACTTTTCAACTTAAGGTTCTTGATCGGCTTTTCAAGATAAGTAATCAAATAAATACATTATAATAGGCCAGATAACGTTGACACTGACAACCAGTAGAAACAGATATTGTAATTTTTGGTGCTTTATATCAAACAAGTCAACTTAAAAAAAATTTGACTGTATACAACGATTATAGAAGTAATTATGTTGGTAATATTCAGAAAGCTATCTGACAATCAACATATTTTTACTAACTCGATAGCCAAAGCCATTAATTTTTGTCGTTATTGTATTTGACCTCTGATTTATACTTTTTTATTTAGCAAACTTAAACCGTCGCCAGTCTGAGTTTGATGTTCACTCGCAAAATTAAAGATAAAAAAACCGCACTGATACAACTTCTTCCAGTTCCATCGGCGTCTTGAAAGCCATCTTTACAAATGCAACGAAACGACCCAGGCGTGTTGAGGCACTGTTGGGGGCAAGTATCTTGGTCACTCGCGCATTCATTCAAATCTTCAAACAAAAAAAATTTTATACTAGCGCTATACATTTAATTTACGTAAAATGACTGCAAAAGTAGGCTAGCCTACTGCTCACATGGCTATGCTACTACTCACGCCAGATAGCGTAGAAGGTGGAATTGACATATTTTAACAAGTTTTATTAGGAGTGTTACCTTATGGCAGTGCTTCTCAACCCCTGGGTCGCGGTTTAATTTGGCTGGGTCGCCGTAAAAGATGTGATGATAAAAAATATATTGTGTATTGAGCAAAGTTAAAACTGTCTACCACTATTTCAGTTTTCGTAATCTCCACTATTGAAATTACACCACAGCAGGTTTCTCACGCCGATTTTGTGGTAAAACGCAGAGAACACACAACTTTTCACAAGGTGCGCGCTCATGCTCACTCACTTACGCATTCCGCCACATGCATTCTAAAGGCGCGTTTACAGCCGTTTACAGTACTTTTTTCTTTCAGCGCGATTTTGGTTTGTTTTATTGACGCTCAAATCCACTCATGTTTTCGAGAAAAAATGAGTGGATTTGAGCGTCAATAAAACAAACCAAGCTCGCGCTGAAAAAAAAAGTACTGTAAACGGCTGTAAACGCGCCTTAATTTGCGCAAATTTTCAAGCAGAGGGTAGGCAACAGTTGGAGACGAATTAGTCAATTAGTCATGTGTGACTAAATAATAATTACTTTAACTTGAGCTCTGTTTGTTTCGTTTTCAGTTTTAGCAATGGCAACAAAGAGAAAGTATAACCCCAAATATTTAAATTATGGATTTACATGCCTAATTGATAAAGGTATTGTCAAGCCACAATGTGTGATTTGTAATGAAGTACTGAGTAATGAATCCCTCAAAGACAATAAGCTGAAGCGGCATTTGAATACTAAGCACAGTCAACTTTCCGATAAAAATCGGAAGTTTTTTGAGATAAGAGAACAAAACTTGAAAAGGCAAAGATTGGATTCCGTCAGTAATAATTTCATATGTACTTTGAAGCAAGCAACTATGGCGTCCTGTGTAGTTGCTTGGCACATTGCACGTTCTAAAAAAGCTCATGCAATAGGAGAGAATTCGGTAAAGCCAGCAGCCATTGACATGGTGCGCATAATGTGCGGTGATGACGTAGCAAAGAAGTTAGATATAGTTCCGTTGTCTAATGATACAGTTCGTAGGCGCATTGCTTCCATATCAGCGAATATCAAGGAACAGTTAATTTCTTCTATAAAGAAAGGTCGGGAGTTTAGCTTGCAAATTGATGAAAGTACTGATATCAGCGATGATGCCCAATTACTTGTTTATTTCCGTTACCTTGGTGAAAACACTTTGGAAGAAGAATTTCTATTCTGCAAAGCTTTGGAAACAACAACGCGAGGCGAAGACATGTTTGCTTTGGTCGACTCATTTATGAATAAAGAGGGGTTGGAGTGGAGAAATTGCTCCAGTATTTGCAGTGATAGAGCTCCAGCTATGCTGGGATCCCGCAAAGGTTTTACTGCTCGTGTGAAAGAAATTAATCCTACTGTTCTTATCAGTCACTGTTTCGTACATCGAGAAAATTTAGCATCTTGTAGGCTTTCAGCCGAATCGGGGACTGTCATGCAGGATGTAATCCATATCGTCAACTTCATAAAGCCCAAGTCTCTGAACTCACGACTGTTTGAAAAACTATGCGAAGATTTCAATGCGGAATACAGACATCTGTTGTACTTTTCTGATGTGAGATGGTTGTCTCGTGGCAAAGTACTGGAGAGATTTGTCACTCTGCACAAGGAGGTGAAGGAATTTTTGATAAACAAGAAGCATAGCTTGGCAGAAAAGTTTGCTGATCAAAAGTGGCTATTGTTTGTGGCGTATCTTTCCGATATGTTTTCTCAGCTGAACATATTGAATCTATCTTTGCAAGGACCAAATATAATGTTGGTCGATGTTTCTGAAAAATTGATTGCTTTTACAGCAAAGCTGAAGTTGTGGAAGAAGAAGATTGCGACCCAGAAAACAGCATCTTTTCCTATTTTCAATCAGTTTTTGGAAGATATGGAGGAGTTGTGCTTTGATGATGTCCAGATTGTCATAGAAAGGCATTTGACTTCACTGATACAAGAATTTAATTTGATTATCCCTAAAAATGCAAACGATTTGGAATGGGTACGTAACCCATTTGCTATTGATGTTGATACCCTGCCTGAAAGCTACCAAAGTATTGTTGGATTCCAAGAAGAGTTTATTGACATTCAGTGCGACAATGTATTGATAAATTGTTTTAAGAAAGAAACACTTGGTCACTTTTGGACAAAAGTCAAGCATGAAAAGAGTATTGTTGGCACACACGCCCTTAAAGCTCTCTTGCCATTTGTTACTACCTGCTTGTGTGAGAGTGGGTTTTCTGCGCTTACTCACATTAAAACAAAGACGAGAAATTGTCGTCAGCCTGAAAATGACATGAGATTGGCACTGAGCAAGATTGCTCCAAATTTTGACAAAGTTGTTGAAACAATACAAAGTCAAGGCTCACATTAATTAAATTCGAAATTTGTGTTTGTGTTACGTCGTTTTCTATCCATGTGCCTGAATTTTATGCTACTAAAAGTTGTGTGCTATGTAGTTTTGAAAATAGGGTCGCCGAATCTTCACTATTAATATAAACTTCATATTTGGGTCGCCACAAATAAAGGTTGAGAAGCACTGCCTTATGGTATATTGTTAAGAGTAACATGAAAAAAAATAATTTCATTTCTTCAGGATTTGCAAAACATAGCTCATTGCAAAAAAATCCCAAAGATAGTTGGTTATATTTTTAGTAAGCCGTCGTATTATCATGTAATTTTAAGAATATTTTTGAAATCAGCAGAAACTATTTAACTGTATTATTATTTTAAAGTACAGAATAAATATCTAACAGTCAGTAAACGAAAATAGGTTCATTTACGAGCAGTAGCCTAAAATTTACAAAAACTAATTTTACTGGATGTTATAAACTTTACTCGGGAATCCAAAAGGATCAGTTGAACTAGGTAACCCGAATACCGGTACTAAAGTAAAGCTGTATTTATTTTTTGGTTTATTCCAGCTCAAGAAATAGTTTGCCACGAGACTGAAGTTCTTAATACAGTTAGTTCTGGCTAAATTACAATTGATTGCTTAGAAAACTTCTTTACCAATGTCTGTCTCTAACTATAAAGAATATATATTTACAACATGCACAAAACTTCATCGATTTACGAAAACTTGGCTTCCAAGCTTCATCAAACTTTAAAAAATTCCTGTGCCACAACTGCGAATAATCACTTCAACAGCTTTGTGCTAGCGAGCTATAAGAATAAATTAGCGCCCCGATAGCTAATATTAATTATAATCGTTGGTCGCCACAAAGGCTTTACCATTCTGTCTCTCTATAAAATTACTGTTGTCACAAAGTCACAGAAACGCGAACAACTTAGTTTGCATCCAACGACGTGATTGCAAACGCATTGAAAAGATCCATTCGTGTTCACACACAAATGAGGACATACTAATGGATTTGTTTTGGATTCATTGATGTCTAAAATAAATGCATATACTGTAGACCTATTTTATTGGTCGAAATTGTCATTCCATTTAAGGAAATAAAATTAGTGGTTGTTTACCTGTGCAATTTTTCCCGTTGCCAGTAAAATCGAGATAACCTTGGTTGCATTTGCATTTGAAAGATCCATCTGTATTCATGCAAAAATGTGAACAGAGTGTTTGATTTGTTAAACATTCATCGATATCTACAAATTGAATATTTATCAATGTATGCAAACTTGCGTTGTATTGAAAGATATTAGGTTAAAGTATGTTTACCAGTGCAATCTTTGCCATCTCCCATTCCGTCCATATACCCTTGGTAGCATTGACAGTTGAAAGATCCGTTTGTATTCACGCATGAATGCGGACAAACTGATAAATTTGCTTCGCATTCGTTAACGTCTAAAATAAATTTAGAATATTTATCTTTACGTTGAAAGTTAACATTGCGTTGAAGAAATTAATGTTTATTTACCTGTACAATCTTTACCATTTCTCGTTGTATTGAAGTATCCTTGCTTACAATTACAGCTAAAAGAACCATCTGTATTTAGGCACAAATGTGGACAAACTGGTGGGCTTATTTTGCACTCGTTAATATTTACAAAAATAAATGAGTGTATAGTTAACTTTTACCGTACTATTACATCGAAAAAAATGATTGCTAGTGTTTGTTTACCTGTACAACTTTTGCCATCTCCGATTCTGTCGAGGTACCCTTGATAACATTTGCAATTGTAAGATCCGTTTGTGTTAATGCACATATGGGGACATACTGATTGGTTTGTCATGCATTCGTTAATATCTAAACAAAATTGTTTGGGCTAACCATATGTTTAAGTTTATTCATACACTAAAGAAAAATATAATTAGGGTTACTTTACTTGTGCAACGTATGCCATCTCCAGTTGCATATACAAAGTAACCTTTGTTGCATTTACATTTGTAAGGTCCGTTTGTGTTCATGCACAAATATGAACATGCAAATAAGCTTACTTTGCACTCGTTAATATTTACAAGAATCTTTATTTTGAAACTAGATAGCTCTGTCATTGTATTGAGGCAAATGAGTGTTAGTGTTTGTTTACCTGTACAACTTTTGCCATCTCCGATTCTGTCGAGGTACCCTTGATAACATTTGCAATTGTAAGATCCGTTTGTGTTAATGCACATATGGGGACATATTGATTGGTTTGTCATGCATTCGTTAATATCTAAACAAAATTGTTTGAGCTAACATTCATACACTGAAGAAAATATAATTAGGGTTACTTTACTTGTGCAACGTATGCCATCTCCAGTTGCATATACAAAGTAACCTTTGTTGCATTTACACTTGTAAGATCCGTTTGTGTTCATGCATAAATGTGAACATGCAAATAAGCTTACTTTGCACTCGTTAATATTTACAAGAATCTTTATTTTGAAACTAGATAGCTCTGTCATTGTATTGAGGCAAATGATTGCTAGTGTTTGTTTACCTGTACAACTTTTGCCATCTCCGATTCTGTCGAGGTACCCTTGATAACATTTGCAATTGTAAGATCCGTTTGTGTTAATGCACATATGGGGACATACTGATTGGTTTGTCATGCATTCGTTAATATCTAAACAAAATTGTTTGAGCTAACCATATGTTTAAGTTTATTCATACACTAAAGAAAATATAATTAGGGTTACTTTACTTGTGCAACTTATGCCATCTCCAGTTGCATATACAAAGTAACCTTTGTTGCATTTACATTTGTAAGATCCGTTTGTGTTCATGCACAAATGTGAACATGCAAATAAGCTTACTTTGCACTCGTTAATATTTACAAGAATCTTTATTTTGAAACTAAATAGCTCTGTCATTGTATTGAGGCAAATGATTGCTAGTGTTTGTTTACCTGTACAACTTTTGCCATCTCCGATTCTGTCGAGGTACCCTTGATAACATTTGCAATTGTAAGATCCGTTTGTGTTAATGCACATATGGGGACATACTGATTGGTTTGTCATGCATTCGTTAATATCTAAACAAATTTGTTTGGGCTAACCGTGTGTTTAAACTTATTTATACACTAAAGAAAATATAATTAGGGTTACTTTACCTGTGCAACGTATGCCATCTCCAGTTGCATATACAAAGTAACCTTTGTTGCATTTACATTTGTAAGGTCCGTTTGTGTTCATGCACAAATGTGAACATGCAAATAAGCTTACTTTGCACTCGTTAATATTTACAAGAATCTTTATTTTGAAACTAGATAGCTCTGTCATTGTATTGAGGCAAATGATTGCTAGTGTTTGTTTACCTGTACAACTTTTGCCATCTCCGATTCTGTCGAGGTACCCTTGATAACATTTGCAATTGTAAGATCCGTTTGTGTTAATGCACATATGGGGACATACTGATTGGTTTGTCATGCATTCGTTAATATCTAAACAAATTTGTTTGGGCTAACCGTGTGTTTAAACTTATTTATACACTAAAGAAAATATAATTAGTTTTACTTTACCTGTGCAACTTATGCCATCTCCAGTTGCATATACAAAGTAACCTTTGTTGCATTTACACTTGTAAGATCCGTTTGTGTTCATGCACAAATGTGAACATGCAAATAAGCTTACTTTGCACTCGTTAATATTTACAAGAATCTTTATTTTGAAACTAGATAGCTCTGTCATTGTATTGAGGCAAATGATTGCTAGTGTTTGTTTACCTGTACAACTTTTGCCATCTCCGATTCTGTCGAGGTACCCTTGATAACATTTGCAATTGTAAGATCCGTTTGTGTTAATGCACATATGGGGACATACTGATTGGTTTGTCATGCATTCGTTAATATCTAAACAAAATTGTTTGGGCTAACCGTGTGTTTAAACTTATTTATACACTAAAGAAAATATAATTAGGGTTACTTTACTTGTGCAACTTATGCCATCTCCAGTTGCATATACAAAGTAACCTTTGTTGCATTTACATTTGTAAGATCCGTTTATGTTCATGCACAAATGTGAACATGCAAATAAGCTTACTTTGCACTCGTTAATATTTACAAGAATAGATGGGTCTATCTTTATTTTGAAACTAGATAGCTCTGTCATTGTATTGAGGCAAATGATTGCTAATGTTTGTTTACCTGTACAACTTTTGCCATCTCCGATTCTGTCGAGGTACCCTTGATAACATTTGCAATTGTAAGATCCGTTTGTGTTAATGCACATATGGGGACATATTGATTGGTTTGTCATGCATTCGTTAATATCTAAACAAATTTGTTTGGGCTAACCATATGTTTAAGTTTATTCATACACTAAAGAAAATATAATTAGGGTTACTTTACTTGTGCAACTTATGCCATCTCCAGTTGCATATACAAAGTAACCTTTGTTGCATTTACATTTGTAAGATCCGTTTGTGTTCATGCACAAATGTGAACATGCAAATAAGCTTACTTTGCACTCGTTAATATTTACAAGAATCTTTATTTTGAAACTAGATAGCTCTGTCATTGTATTGAGGCAAATGATTGCTAGTGTTTGTTTACCTGTACAACTTTTGCCATCTCCGATTCTGTCGAGGTACCCTTGATAACATTTGCAATTGTAAGATCCGTTTGTGTTAATGCACATATGGGGACATACTGATTGGTTTGTCATGCATTCGTTAATATCTAAACAAATTTGTTTGGGCTAACCGTGTGTTTAAACTTATTTATACACTAAAGAAAATATAATTAGGGTTACTTTACCTGTGCAACGTATGCCATCTCCAGTTGCATATACAAAGTAACCTTTGTTGCATTTACATTTGTAAGATCCGTTTATGTTCATGCACAAATGTGAACATGCAAATAAGCTTACTTTGCACTCGTTAATATTTACAAGAATCTTTATTTTGAAACTAGATAGCTCTGTCATTGTATTGAGGCAAATGATTGCTAGTGTTTGTTTACCTGTACAACTTTTGCCATCTCCGATTCTGTCGAGGTACCCTTGATAACATTTGCAATTGTAAGATCCGTTTGTGTTAATGCACATATGGGGACATACTGATTGGTTTGTCATGCATTCGTTAATATCTAAACAAATTTGTTTGGGCTAACCGTGTGTTTAAACTTATTTATACACTAAAGAAAATATAATTAGGGTTACTTTACCTGTGCAACGTATGCCATCTCCAGTTGCATATACAAAGTAACCTTTGTTGCATTTACATTTGTAAGATCCGTTTATATTCATGCACAAATGTGAACATGCAAATAAGCTTACTTTGCACTCGTTAATATTTACAAGAATAGATGGGTCTATCTTTATTTTGAAACTAAATAGCTCTGTCATTGTATTGAGGCAAATGATTGCTAATGTTTGTTTACCTGTACAACTTTTGCCATCTCCGATTCTGTCGAGGTACCCTTGATAACATTTGCAATTGTAAGATCCGTTTGTGTTAATGCACATATGGGGACATACTGATTGGTTTGTCATGCATTCGTTAATATCTAAACAAATTTGTTTGGGCTAACCGTGTGTTTAAACTTATTTATACACTAAAGAAAATATAATTAGGGTTACTTTACCTGTGCAACGTATGCCATCTCCAGTTGCATATACAAAGTAACCTTTGTTGCATTTACATTTGTAAGATCCGTTTATGTTCATGCACAAATGTGAACATGCAAATAAGCTTACTTTGCACTCGTTAATATTTACAAGAATAGATGGGTCTATCTTTATTTTGAAACTAAATAGCTCTGTCATTGTATTGAGGCAAATGATTGCTAATGTTTGTTTACCTGTACAACTTTTGCCATCTCCGATTCTGTCGAGGTACCCTTGATA
Source organism: Diplosoma virens (assembly GCA_963680785.1). Taxonomy (NCBI): domain Eukaryota; kingdom Metazoa; phylum Chordata; class Ascidiacea; order Aplousobranchia; family Didemnidae; genus Diplosoma; species Diplosoma virens. The sequence continues at coordinate 20,145,178 of OY796886.1, read as the reverse complement.
ACATTTGCAATTGTAAGATCCGTTTGTGTTAATGCACATATGGGGACATACTGATTGGTTTGTCATGCATTCGTTAATATCTAAACAAATTTGTTTGGGCTAACCGTGTGTTTAAACTTATTTATACACTAAAGAAAATATAATTAGGGTTACTTTACTTGTGCAACTTATGCCATCTCCAGTTGCATATACAAAGTAACCTTTGTTGCATTTACATTTGTAAGATCCGTTTGTGTTCATGCACAAATGTGAACATGCAAATAAGCTTACTTTGCACTCGTTAATATTTACAAGAATCTTTATTTTGAAACTAGATAGCTCTGTCATTGTATTGAGGCAAATGATTGCTAGTGTTTGTTTACCTGTACAACTTTTGCCATCTCCGATTCTGTCGAGGTACCCTTGATAACATTTGCAATTGTAAGATCCGTTTGTGTTAATGCACATATGGGGACATACTGATTGGTTTGTCATGCATTCGTTAATATCTAAACAAAATTGTTTGGACTAACCATATGTTTAAGTTTATTCATACACTAAAGAAAATAAAGTCAGGGTTACTTTAACTGTGCAATTTGTGCCATCTCCAGTTGCATCAAAGTAACCTTTATTGCATTCACAATAGTAAGATCCGTTTGTATTTACGCACAAATGTGGACAGGCTGTTGGGTTTGTTATGCATTGATTAATTTATTTTATTTATTAACTTAAATCAGACTCAAAGTCCATAACAGAAAAAAAACAAAAACAAAACAGCAAAAACTACACAGAATAAGATACACATAAAAAAAACACTTAAAAAAATTACCAAGAATCTAGTGCAAATAAACTAATGTGCTGTAGTATTTATAATATGATGAATTAATAAAACATTCCGAGGTCGTTAAAGAAAAAATTAATTTATTATTAGAATCGTAATAACGATAAACGAAGGAGCAGGACATTTTTCTTAGAATCGCATCAAATGTTGTAATGTTATTCAAGAACTGATGTTCACGGGCACTTACATACTTAAGCAATCCATGTAAAAATCCAAAAGAATTATTGTAGGCTACACGTATTCTTTTTAGAATAGAGGACAAAATGTGACATGCATACATAGACGAGCAATATGTGCGAAATAATACATTTTTTATTTTTGTCGAACACTTGTAAAAGCATGTTTTTAATCTATTTGCAGTCCCATATAAATAACGAACTTGTCTATTTATATCTTCATCATCACATAACTTGGAGTTAAGAAATACCCCAAGGTATTTAATTTCATTTACAAGCCGTATCTTGAAATCACCAAGTACCACATTAGGTTTAATATTTAATTTAAAATTGCTAGATGCAAAAGATAAGCCTAGTGTTTTTTGACAATTGAATATTATATTATGAGTGGAAGCATACTAGTGGCATACATCAATGATACGTTAAAGACCATAAATGCTAGGGAAAAAACAGCACAGATCATCAGCAAATAATAAATGATTAACAAGAGATTTTCCAACAAAACATCCTACTTTTATTTTGTTTAGTTATTTCCATAGATCATCTATGTAGACTGCAAAAAAAATATGGACTTAATATGCTACCTTGTCTAACACCATTAGTTACCGAAAATAACGAAGAATAACATCTACCCCATCTAATTTGCATACTTTGTTGAGTATACCAGTAAACTAATAAACGAACAAAACACATTGGAACATTGCGCACAATTAACTTTTGGAAGAGCAAATAATGATTTACCCGATCAAATGCCTTTGAAGCATCAAGAAAAACACGGAAAATTGGACTACCACAAGTAATACGAGTAGGAAAACACACATGTCTGTACTCAATGGTGGATATTCCAATTTAGGGGCCCGAGGCAAGAATTTTCAAAAATTGATGTTGTCTGAGAAAAAAAACAGGTTTGATCTGGGCTTGCATATTTTTCTCCCAAAATCAAGGTGTTCTCTAAAAAAAAAAAAAGGTCTTCACTTCGATTTCATCTCTGATTTCCCTATTTTTCTCCCAAAATCAAGGTGTTCTCCAAAAAAAAAAAAAGGTCTTCACTCAGAATCGTCCTCTGAACAAACATCTGCAGCGAATCCAAAACTGTATATGGTGTTTTCGAGGGGGGGCCCTTAAAATCGAGGGGGGCCCCCAAAAAAAGACTGCCTCATTCGCCTCACCCAATATCCACTGCTGTCTGTACTATACTTAGTTTTAAAATCAAATTGATTGTCAGTGGTATCTAAGAAATTTTTAATATTAATTAAGATGACTTGCTCAAACAGCTTTGAAACAACTGTTGCGATTGCTATAGGTCTATAATTACCACAATCTTGATGATTACCATTCTTTTTTTTTATATTTTTATCTCTATGTTTATCCTCCTTACTCGCAGGAAAGCGACGGAGGCGCTATACATAGGGTAAGCAATTACCCCGACCTGCTTCCGGAGATGCCAAGATATTGCTGTCCGCTAGTAATTTAGTAAAGATATTACTGCAATTTAGAACTGCTTGTCAAGACCATCAAGGAGGGGAAAGTGTCGTAAAATGTCTTTTCCAAGGACAGAACAGAATGGTGCAAGTGGGTTTTGAACCAAGACCATGCTGATCATTAGTCCGGTGCTTTAACCACTCGACCACGCTGCCGATTTTTATTTTTTACAATAGGTACAATAACTGTATTAATGCAGGGTTTAGAAATATAACCATGTAGGATACACATATTAAAAAATAAACTTAAGTAAAGGGCAAAGTGAAATCAGCAAAACAAATATGCTCAGCAGAAATGCCATCGCTACCAACAGCACTGATAAAAAGTAGTTTACACATTGAGGATTAAATAGTACTATGTAACATCACGCATGTACTGGGATGATTAGATGAATTCATATAACTATTCTTACAAGTAATATTGTTGTAAACAAACTCTTTATACTCATCGTTTTCGACAGAGTTAAGTAGGTTACTGAAATGATTTTTCCACATCTCTGCAATTTTTTCGGATCCTGAGGCACCTCCAACTGTAGCTGGTAAAGGACATGATTTCATAAGCTTTTTAATGTTTTGCCAAAAGGCCTTAGAAGAAGTATCGGAATGAAATACCTTGGCCAATGCATCAGCAGACTTTTGGTCTTTTAGTCTTTTGCACTGTTTTAGTTTTGATTTGAATTGTTTTCGTGTTGATTTTATTCTAGTTAGAATATCACCATTTTTTGGTCTGCCTTTTTTAACCCAGGATAGATAAGAAGTTCTTGCTCTAATATGTACCAATTTCACTGAGTCATTCCAACCTGGAATAGGATGAAATGAAAGATAATGACAAGAAGATCCAAGTACATCTTTTGATGGTTGCAAGAGACTGAGTAAAACTTATTGATAAGTTCTAAATGTTTTTGGTCACAGCAATGAGCATCATTGCATTTTATTACTTCAAATAGGAGAAAAATATTGTTCAAATAAATGTTTAGTAGCTTCATGATAATTTGCTTTATTTGTCTGAGATACTTTTGACCATTTCACATTAAAATTATCAAGTACAGATTCATCAACAGCAATTTATAATTCAAACAATCACAACGATAAGTTCAAATAATCACAACGATTAATATCTGAAGCAAAAGAAAACTTATTAAAAATCATTTAGCTTGTTAGTCTTACTGGGATTAAAGGGACTGAAAACAAAATAACTGTTACTTTTTAATAAATCGAAGAATGCATAACTATAACAGTTTCAAACGTTGATCAGACTGTTTTGTTACTTGTTGATGTAAGCAAAAAGTTTAAACGATTTAATTGCGAAAACTTTACGGTTTTCTAGTTCAAGGTTTATAATTAAACAGACGGTTTGCAATATTACAAAGTGAAAAATGATAAAAAAAATAATTTACAGCTCTAATCAGTACAAACGAATAAGTTGCAGTTGCCTTAAAGTACAAGATATTGACTGGATTCACGAAAGAGATTCCACTTGACTGTTGCGTCTAGTCCTCTTTATTGACACGATACACACGATTTGCTTTGGAAAGTAAAATGTGTTGGAAAAGGCTGTTTTGAAACATTCTTCGTAAACAACCATACCATACACGTCAGAGGTACTTAAACATTACGAATTATGCCCGTTAGACGTCATTCATATGAATTTGTTTCCTGATTTTTCAAGATCCAATTGCGCATGGTGATTTTCCGTACTTAATATTGCAAATACAATTTAGGGAGAGAGTATACTTTTTTAACCATACCAGAATTATATTCAGCAACACTAAAGGCGCGTTTACAGCCGTTTACAGTACTTTTTTCTTTCAGCGTGGTCTTTGTTTGTTTTATTGACGCTCAAATCCACTCATCTTTTCTCAAAAACATGAGTGGATTTGAGCGCCAATAAAACAAACAAAGATCACGCTGAAAGAAAAAAGTACTGTAAACGGCTGTAACGGGCCTTAATTCATAAATATCAAATTAAAATATGAAATAAAGCAAAAAAAAATCATAAATGCTTTCGGCTTACGTTAGCTCTTTTCACATAAATTAAATGTTAAAAAATTTTGCCATCAAATTTAAAGAACGAGGTCAATGCCTGATTACGTAATTGTTTATTAAATAGGTCACAGTAACTTTTCATAAAGGGGAGTTGGTGAATAAAAAATTGATTAAAAAAAATGCAAACGCAAAATAACAACTCCAAATAACAGAAATAACAATCTAAAATATATTTAAAAAAACGACGGTCCATTCGCAAATAATTGTCAATTAAATCTAATGTTATGTTTTTTGATTAATAAAGCTTTGTGAATTTCGGTTTCAAAGTTAAAATTACATTTTTCAATTATCTTAAACGAATTTACGTTGTATTTGGTATTAGCACAAACTTCTCAAGACATAATATGATCTTTAACAGAGCTTTTAATTTTCAAATGAAAGTCCAAGTGTTCACCCACCCTACTGCTTAAATGACGAGTGACATACCCATGTAAGTTAAGCTTGAATCACACGAACAAGAAAACTAATATACTCGTATAATATACGCGAGCAGAGTGGAGGTGCAATACGATTCTTCAATTAAAAATAATGTGATAGTTTGAGAGTTTTAGAGACAGGATTTATTTTTATAGTTGGTTTAACTTTAGAGTTGATAATGTTTTGTAATGTATTGATACACCGTCTTCAGTTATGGCCAAAATATGGAATATTAAGATTATAAACACGATCACGACATGCAAAATGGGAATATAAAAATTTTGCATTTGATGCAAAATAATATGCAAGCAATAAATTGTACATGTGGTGAATGATTGTGGAGTCATACACATACTGTATTTTGAACATTTTTGTGCTTCCTATCCAATTCAGTGTTTATTTTAATATACGTAGAAACTCAAGAGAACACTAACTTGTTTATTCAATTTTTCTTAGGTCAATAAAGTCGATTTTGGGATTTTTAAATCAATTTTTTTGAATTTTTAGATCAATAAAAACTTGTCCTAACGATAACAAATACAACAATTAAACCACGTCAAACAGCGTCGAGCTTCAGCAGTTGAACTACTATTTCTTTTCGTTTCATCAATAAATAAAAAATGACTCCTTCTAAACTTTTTGTCTGAATTTAAGAAAATCGATCTTTTGGACCTTTTCTGTCTAAATTTTGAATTACTAATTAAAATTACTTCAGGTCTTTTGCTCTTAACAACAATTTTTTCGTAGGTACGTTGATCATGCACAATTTTTTTTGTGTTTGTTTTAACGTATACCATTTAGCTGCCGTTTCTATGTTTACGACCTTTGCTCTATTTTGTTGTTAGTTATCGGTTGTCGAAATAAAAACAAATCGCTACAAATGTACAGCAACAACAACCTTTTAGACCGCACAAATTCCGAATGAATAAAATGCAAAACAATGTTACCTTCAGTTGCCACAGAGAGAATTATTGTAGTTATAAGTAAAATATAAAAAATATTAATGAAAACAAGGATGTTAAAAAAGGTTTTTCGGTTGTAAACAAGTCAATTGCCTCATAATCTTTAATTTACAATCTTGAAATTCTGGAGTCTTTTATCGACATTCTGCTACTAACAAAATGAAATTCGGGTAATCAGCAGGGTCTTTTTTAGTTGACTTAAAAAATTTTTTAACTTTAATTTTTTGTTAAACTTGGACTTGAAAAATTTAGCTACTTATTTTATTTTTTACTGATTTAATTTAGTTAAATTGTTGTAGAAATAACAATTTCTATAAATTTAATTTTTTTCACGATGGATGAATACTATGCAAGCCTATTTTGAAAAGATGCAATGATCAAGCATTGTGATCGTAGAAAAGTACTACCAAGAGTTTTTATTTTAGATTTTCTTTTTCATAAAAACTCTTATAAACTCACAGGGTTTGAGAAGCATTTTCGAGTCCTTTTACCTAAAGTAATTTTAAAGACAGCTTACCAGACTTTTCAGTAAATGTGTCATCTTTTCTCTTTCTCCGCTTCACCTTATAATCTCGATAATTCTCAGTACTCCGATTATGGAACTGCGTTAAAGACCCTAGATCAATAAAATAAAATTCTTCATTACACGACAAAAAATATTTTTTAATTAAAAACTTTAATCCTCTCAGATAGCTGTCTCAATCTAAGCCTTAAAGCAGGATTATTCAGAATGTGATCCGGTGCTCGATGTGATTTTATGCAAGCCACTAAACAATTTTAAACATTCTTAAACATTAAATCTTTTACAGTCAGCACGAAGCTCATGAAAACAGTTTCAGACAGCTTGTTTAACTGGTAAGGTCAGTTTAGACGGAAAGCGAATGCGGAAAAAGCAAGAGCAAAGCGTATTTTATTTTTCATTTAGCTTTTAAAAATTCCGCTTTAAGCTTGCTTTTTTCGCGACCGCTTTGAGTCTGAACCAAGCTAAAAAGTTGAAATATTTAAACTTTTTAGGGGTTTGACCGCAAAATCTTCCGTGCGTTCGCTTATAATAAGAGTGCATTATTTAAGAATTAGGAATCTTAAGTCGAAATCAATTCTACCATTGGTTCATGAAACAGATTGCAGTCGACAAGCGACCGATATTATTGAGTTCCCCATTTCTAATCAAGTTTTCCGGATGCGCTCGCGAACCAGTAGGATCAGTGATTTACGTGCCACTGATTGAAAGCCCCTGGTTTAAAATAAACGAACATTTATTTTAAGTTTTAGAAATAGTATTTGTTTTCAGTAGGCTTTATAAACTTTTACTTTTTTAAACAACCAACCTTTACTATACCTAAACGAATTTCACATAAAACGGCATGACTTTCAGAACAACTGACTTCTTCTAAAACAATTTTTGACCAATAGGAAACGATCAAACAGCCATCGTGTTTTTCATATTGTGTTTCTGAATTTTTTCTTGATGGAAAGAGAGATCGGTTTATTTTTTGCGAATAATTGGAATTTGTTGACGTCCAGAAATATTCTTTGCGATTTTGTTTTTGTTTTGCTCCAATAAACATTTTTATGCCTGTCATAAAAGTGTAAAATTAGTTATTACAGGCATTTGAGAAAATGTTTATTGTTTATTAAGCATGTACTGCATAGCTTTACAATACAACTATTGTCATTTTATAAGTTAAATTTTTAGTAAACTTCCATTTACGGTTTTTCGCAGTAGTCATTTTTGTGAGATCCAAGACTTTTGACTTTTCATTTGGAAAAAACTTGCATTTTGTTACGAAATAAAAATTTTATCGTAAACTACTATTTGTAAAAAGTTTAAAAGTTAAAATATTATCATAATTTGTTCACGAAAATTTTATTTTTCAATTACCAACAATACAATAATTTTCACTACTTTTCTAAAAAGCTGATTATTAACTTTTCACCTCTTCTGTGGCCTCTTATCATTTATTATGCTAGCGAAAAAAGCCGATAGAAAGAAAACCAATTGTAATTTCATTGTTTAAACCAGTGGTTCTCAATTTTTTTGTTCTTAAGTCTTTGCAAGAGTTTCTTAGACTTGCGACGCACTAGCAATAAAACTCAATATAGACAAGTATTATCGAAATTGCATTTATTAAAAATATTTAGTGTATAATTTTATGTGAAGTAGCCTATTGGTTTTCTTACATTTTTTAAGTTCGTCTAATTTTGGAGAATATGTGAAGTCTACGTTTCTTTTTAAAGTTTATTCTTGATCGATATTTTGTTTTAATCACTGTTGGGGGGGAAGCTGGAAAGAGGGCCAATTGCAATATTTTTAAACGTAGGGATACAGGGGGAGATAGTGTTTTTTAAAATTGACAAGACAGTAACATTACGTTAAATCTGTCTCTGCAATTACATAATCTTGAGTAAAATTAAATCCAATAAAGTTTGCAAAATATCGAGTTTTAAAAAAAGTTTCCAAACCTTTTCAGAAAATAGTTATACAGCAAATAACAGAATTTAGCAAGAGAACAAATTTTAGAGAAAAAAAATACTTTTTAGTTAAAAAGGCACTTTCGGCAAATGTAAATTTTTAGGGTACTGGAGAAAAATTTTACTAAAAAACTAGTGAAAACCAATAAAAGTCTTCACCTGAGTTTAAAGATAAAATTCTTTTTTAGTGCAAAATGAAGACCAAAAAATACTTGCTTTGGGAGCGTTTAATCTTTTTAAGTCAAAGCACCGCCTCCAATTCTTAAAAGTACAGATTGTAACTGCCATTCGTCCTCGGTTAGATGGCGCCGGTCGTCTTTATTTAACCAATAATCGTTTGTTGCCTTTTTGCTTTCTGTAATTACCTAGAGCGCTTTAATTTCCACGCACAATGACAATTAATTATTTGATTTGCACTAAACACATCAGATTTTTTTTTAGTATTACTTTGAACGCTGGATAGATTGCTTTATTCAAATTCATTAACGTGGTCAGTTGAATTGTAGCTAGTTCAGGTTTAGGAAGTATTTCACTTATATTTTAATGCGCCAGTTAATTAGCCAGATTAGGGTTAGGATTGTGTTTGTACTTAAAAATGTATTTTATTCATGTGTACTAATTATTCATGATTCTATTTGAATAAGATTTAAATTAACGTGGTTGTCTAATAAGCTATAAATTTTGTTTTAAACGACGCCCATCATTTCTGGATTAACAAATAAATTCAATACAAGATCTGTGAAGGGTTGGAGTCCGTTTGACATCGATAGCATTCAAATTTTGGCAATTACAAAATCTTTTTTTGATAAAAATTTATTTTCGTTTGTCGAGAGTGCTTTTTTCACTAAAAAGTGTCTTTTTCTAAATTTTGCTCTTTTTTCAAAAAAATTTAACTTGATTACAATCATAGCAGAAAATCCTGGTTAACATAAATAACCAAACATGACGCTTTTTTGACGCACCTTAATATTTGTCATTTATTAAAATCCAAAAATTTAACCGATTTTCTGAAAATTTATCAGTGGTAAAATTATTATAGGTTTCGTGGACGCCTTGGCAAAATTCAAACGACGCACAGTTTGACAACCCCTGGTTTAAACATTAACCACTTAGCATTCCTGTAAAAAAAGGTTTGAAATAAGGACAAAAAATTTGTTTCAAAAAAGGGCCGCTTAAAAAAATATAAAACTTATTTCTTCCGGTAAAAGCCCGGGCAAAATTCTTAAAAAAACTCTTTTTGTTCTTATAGGTATTTACTTTAAAATAGGTTTTTACTTTAAATCTAACGACAGAAAGAACGTTTTTGTCATTGAAATCAATCAATCAATCAATCAAGGTTTTATTTTTTCGTCCGTTACACAGCAGATAATCATATTAAAATGCACACATGTGGTCGAAAAAAAAAAGGAATTAGCGACAAAACTATATACCTTGAAACATGCGCCAATTCAAGGTTACAAGAGTAATTGTTAAAAAATGCATGGTCGCTGACCCGGAACACCCACACACACCCACAGAATATGCACAAAACAAGTAGTAAACAATCATAAACAGAACACGAAAGTAATGTTAATTGAGCATAGAAATGAAGCATCATGCCACCAACCTGTAAGTTAATTTCTAACAATTTCAACCAAATTTTATCAATCAAAATATAATATAAAAAAATTAAATTGTTTTTTTCTATTATTATTATTATTTTTTATTTTATTTTATTTTTTAATAACCCATGTTTAGGGAGGCTCACAGGTGCTTAACCTTGCCCAAGGGTAATTCAAGTAAAGAATGAAATATTAGGCTTGACGTACTTCGTTTGGGGAAAAAGTGCATGAAGAAAAAGAAAAGCCGCAAAAAAATTGGCAAAGAACCACAAGGAGCCCGGATGGACCGCGTGGAGAAATATTTTTTGTTGCAATATAATTAGCTTTTTTTAAAAGCAAATAAATCATTAAGTTCTACGAAACTCGCTGATCAATACGTACCTTGATGGAAGAAAATGTTAAGTTTTAGATAAATTTCCAACGCCTTTCTTTTTCTTTCGGGATAAAGTGTCGCAAGGTTTGCGTTTGGATTTGTGAGTTTGCATGTCTCCAAGGCTTTTCTGAAACCGGACATATGAGTCGATTTGTGAATAGAAAAAGCATAATCATATTCTTTCATCCGATGCCAATTTAATGCAAACTCGTGCGAAATAAAACAAAAAGTTATTATCCAAATTCGCATTGGTTTTTAATTGAAGTCATGTTGCTGTTTTAACAGGTTAAAAATTGTTCATTTTTTGCAAATTTACAATTAGTTTTACGACGAAAATGTTAGTGATCAGTTTGTTAATTGTGATTTCATAAAAGTCTACTATTAAATTAATTCCGTTTAAACTTACATTCAAGTTTCTTCTAAATTTTACATTTGACTATTTATGCTTGCAACTGAACCAAGCTATAAACTACCGAGATCAGAAAGAGTAAAAAAAACCGAAACTAAAACAAATGTAGTTACATTGCTTAGCAGGCAAATTGATATTGTTAAAAACTTTGAAACTTTAGCAAGTAAAACAAATCTTTCGTTAAATCTTTTTTAACGCAGAACCATGAATGAGTTCGCATCGCCTATCTGCACAACGACTTGAGCAACACTGTTTAACCTCTAGCGCAAAGCCGTAGAAGTCAAGTGAGCAGGGGGTCAATTGCCAAACAAGATGCAAAAAATTGGAAAGAATCAAAAATTTTTGGGTAGTGACAAGAAATTATTTGGGGAAAATCAGGTTTTTTAATGCCGATAATGAACTATTTGGGAAGGATAAAGTTAACCAATTTATAATAGAACAATCCAGATCAGTGAGCAAATACAACTAAGATTTGATGTGAAGACCTTTGTTTTTTGCTGTTTTTTTTCTTCGCTAATCATCATAGTAGGAAACCAGTCGTTTCTGTTTCATCTTCAACTACAACATCTGGTGAAGACCAAAAATAAAAGTCTTCAAATGAAATCTGGGCGACATTTTGTCATCTCAGTGAATTCCTACAAAATTGCGTTTTGGCAATGATAAAAGTTGGGCAAAAATGTATTGCACCCAATTTTTTTAGGCTGATACGGTTATGCTCTGGCGTAAGTGATCTTTGTTCGATTGCAAGGTCACCTTTTCTGACCTAAAGCAGAACTGTTTCCATAATTGCGATTCGTCACCAACGAACCACTAGCAATTTGACGAATTAGATCAAGTAGGGAATCGAACAGGGAATTTTTCCGATGGTTGCAGGAACATTAACCACCACAGCAGCAGAGTAATGGTAAAAATAACCAAATATCTATACATATTTTTTACGGAACTTCCACTACTGTGGCAAACTCGAATAGGCTACTGTGTCACAGGAATTGTATATTATAATTTTATTGTAATATAACAAAGATTAAAAATGGCTTGCATATTGTTGTACAAGAATTCTTTTTCAATCCATAACATAAATAAACTAAGTATGTCACAGACTTTGTTTGGAAATCCTAAAGGACCAATTGAACTAAGTAACCCGAATACCTGCGCTGAAACAAAGCTGTGTCTAATTTTATTCCGGCTCAGGAGTAGTCTGCTATGAGCATGAAGGTTTTAAACAGTTGGCTTGAACGAAAACTCGGATTGGTTCGTTGAAGATTCTTCCTCACAGACAAACAGAGACCACTGTCTCTAATAAGAACGAATATATTACAAAACTCACGACCGACGAAAATTCTATTCCACGCTTTGCCAAACTGCAAAGCGAAATCAACGCTATAACTTGATTCAATAGACACAAATAATTCTACCTCTGTAGAACACAACTCTAAAACACTGGCGCAAAATAACTTCAACGCTCGTCTCAAATTCTACTTTGTCTCAAAGCGACACTTTTTGTTTTATGCGTCTCTCTCGTCTCTCTTTTCGTCGTCCTCTCGCTTCACATCGCATATACAGAGTGTCCATAAAGTCTCTTTACAATTTAAAAAAATTATTACAAAGTGAAATGATGAGATATCGCAATGAGGGTTGTTTTATGTTAATCAGTATTTCATAAAGTTTTTATTGACACTAAAATTTATTGTTTCAGATAAAATTTCTTAATTAAAATTTCTTATGTTTAATGATTGAGTTATATGAACTGAACCCCCCATAAAATAACTACTCCTCAAGAAAAAGCACAATGTGTATCCTAGTTCATTGAGACGAAATCAGATGTTCAGACCCAGAAAAACTACAGAAGTAAGTATGGAAGAGACCCACCATCACGTCCTTCAATTCGTTTATCGCACAAGAAATTTATGAAGACAGGGACAGTGTTCGGTACAAGGAGGAGTGGGCGACCAAGAACATCTGAAAAAACATCGAGCGTGTAAGGCAAGCCTTTCAACGTTCTCCTATGAAGTCCATCCGTACTGCTGCCAGACAATTGGAACTACCACGTTCAACAGTGCACAAAGTCCTACACAAGAGTTTAAGGTTGTATGCTTACAAAGTGCAAATGTTACAGGCACTTCAACCAAACGACATGCCAAGACAAAAAGAATTTTCAGTGAACATGTGCTTCGTGCAACTAATGGTGCCCATATAGAAGTGTATTAAATAGAGTGTATTAAATGTACTAAATGTGTCATTAAAAATTTTATGAAATACTGATTAATATAAAACAACCCTCATTGCGATATCTCATCATTTCATTTTGTAATAATTTTTTTAAATTGTAAAGAGACTTTATGGACACCCTGTATATAGCTAACAAGTCGCATGACGCAAATTGGCTGGAACGATCTCGAAACGCTTCAGTCACGCGTGTTAAAATTAGAACGCATTTTCTACGGTAGGTGAGAACATTCCAAAACATACAATTAACTCGGTCACGTGATACAGACAAAGGGCGTTACATCATTACCGTCTGGCGAAAGAAAAAAAAGAAAGCTGCATTCGAGCAAGTGCAAGCAGATACAACACAGTAAGCGATTGTAACTTGCCTGAGCGATTTCTAAGTTATAGCAAAACTTTGAATTATTTTTAGGCGGAAAATAAGCTATATCGCCCCGATTAAAATTATTAGGAATGTAGTGTGACAAAGTACAACATCAATACATTCGAAATTGGGAATATAATATAAAGCAAATAAATTAGCCTTTACCTTTTCGGCTTCCATAACCCCCTTCAAACAAACAAGATGTAAACCAAAAAAATCCTGCAAATTTTAAAACTAGATGTCATTAACTCAATTGAGAAACTGTTTCTTAATATTTTTGGTTTTAATTGCTTTCAAGGTTTGAAATTAGGAAATTATAAAGGCGTAAAATTGCAAGTAAAAATAACAAGAAAAAAAGTGAAATCCAATAAAACAAAGTTAATTACGTTAAAAGTTATTCCCAAGAAAACGACGATTTATTGGCGAACAATGACGATTAAAAGAACGATTATGTTTTTAAATAAACAAGGCTTGCAAAAGCAAAACGAGACAGAAAAGGACATTATTTAAAATCATTTGGTTACAACAATCCTACGTAAATCAAAACTGTATCAAAGATGCAATGAAGTGCCTTCAAACGATTTGTTGTCAAAGAACGTTTAAAACCTGTTTTTATCTTGATAGTAATCATTCTGTAAACCAGGGGTGGGCAAAGTGCGGACTGCCAAAGGCATTTTTGCGGCCCGCGAGGTGTTTTAAAAAGGCAAAGAGGATAAATTTGGTGTAGCCAAACTACGGCCCATTTTTAGGGACGAAAATCAAGAAATCCGAGACAAATTTAAGTGAAGACTTTTTTTTATTTTAGAGATCACTGCATATTAGAAACGAATGACATTTTATAATGATTTATAATTATTAAGATTCATCGATTTCAGCTTATGTGCGGCCCGCTAATCATTCCAAAAGCCCCAATGTGGCCCCAAGTTGAAAATTACTGCCCACCCCTACTGTAAACTTACTGCAGGCTATTGCAAAATTTTTACATTGAATATTTCTTGCTTTATATGTATTTTTATTCAATTGACTATATAATTTTGTCAGTTTACTTTCATTTAATTTTTTTACCTATTTATCGCATGATATTTAATATTATCGCGTTTTGATTGCCCTACTAGACTCGACGTCACTAAGGCTCGACACGACACGATAAAAGAAATTTATTAAAGATAAAAAAGTTTTGTTTTTTAGATATATTTTGTTGCTTATGCCCTAAGTAATGATTTCCGATAATTGCTTTCCGGCTGTTTTTGGGTTTATTACATTTATGGCCTGTCGGTAATCATGGCCTACTGGAAACATCCGGCCAAATTCAATCATATTTTAGCAGGAAATTCTAACCCGCTATTAGAATCGCTGAGAAAGAACACTAGTCGCAATGTGTGTGCATATATGGGGGGGTGTCGTAAATCTAAGGCAATGTCTTCGGCATACTCATTTTTTCTAATCAATCTTTATGAGTATTAAGTCTAAACAGCTGCAAGGTAATGCAGTTTAGTATACAAACGCACTGCTATTAAGTTACCTTTTTAGTATCGAGTTTTCCGGTTGTTTCAGTTATGTAGAAAGTTAAGAAAATTATAATTTGATACCGTTATTGTAATGTGTATGATAAATATGGAGTATATTGATATGTTAAAACAAACATCAAGTAACTATCTTTAAAAAAGTTCAGAAAGCTTCATTGTGCAAATTTTTAAACCGGTAATACAAAATTTTAAGTTTGACGATATATTTCTTCCGTTTGAAAACATTATGCAGTACAGTGTTCATTGTTAGTTTATCTAAAAACAATTTTCTAAAGGTGAAAAATATAATAGCGTGTTGTACGTTTAACAAACTATTTTGCAAGCAATTTCTATTTCTCTAATTATCAGGATGATTTTTTTGAGAGTTATCCATGCATAAGTCATACAGTTACTTTCCCAGCTATCAAATCACAGCGTAATTTTTAGATTTTGATATATAAGTTATTCACAGCAACTGGATTAAGATGAATGTGAAGTATAAGTTGATTTCTTTAGCGATAAACCACAGATTTTTCACGGCAAGAGCTTTTTCTTTAAGACACATAAATCAGTTTACAAGAAAGTACATATGAAAAATCTGCGCTTTTATTTTTTGCAGTTAGGAAATTGATTAATTCCAATAAATTAATGTGTAGTATTGGGATGTAAATCGGGATATTTATTGTCCAACGGTACTAAAAAAATGTGTCAATCTTTACTTGACCTTTGACTTAGCGAATTCACTAGAAATTGGATTAAGTTTAAAAACGGATTCTCTAACTTTTCATAGTGGGCTATTATAAATGCAAGAAATCGATTCTCTAACGCATCTATGGTAATTGCTTTTGTCAATAAATATAGAAAGTAAATTTTTTGTGTTCCTTTGTAAATTGGGTAAAAGCGTGGTCGCTGATTAGTCAAAATGCATGTTGTTTTTCAAAAATTTAAAATTCTTCGTGCTTTGATTTAAACGTACTTTCAGACCGTGCTCTAACCTTGTATGCGATCTAAGGGATTTATCTATGCCGTTTCAAAACGTTTCAAAGTGACCATCTTGAAAGACGTTTTACTCAGCATTTATCGACGGCGGTGAGAGATTTCTTGTTAGTTTATGAAAAGTGCCAGCAACAAAGAATATCTTGCTCATTTGCTCGCAGAGTAAAGAAAAAATAAACTATTTGGAAGAAGGCATTTAAATAAAAAATCCTCTTTTTTTTAATTAAATTTGCAAATCGCCAAGGAAGACAATAAATTATTGTCTGCTATACTGGATGACATATGCTGCCCACGGAGTCTTTGGTTATGCAGCAAAAATAAATAAATAAGTTGATAGCACTATGACTAATAAAGATATATTCGTTTAGGTCGGGGATTAGCGATACTTTCACCGACTTTAGCTGATTTTTTTGAGCAGGTTTTGAAGTATTGACTGAAGCGGATTTTACAATTCAATTGTTTTTTGGCGTTGCAACTAGAGACAGTGATGAATACGTTTCGAGTAAGTTGTAACATTGATCGCAGCGATTTTTATAGTGATAGCAACAAAAATTTTGCAATTAAGTTTTCAAGAGATATTTGTTGTTAAAGCAAGAAAAAATGCTATTAATCTCGCTTAGCGCATTTTGAAGATATGGAATTGAAGCCAGTTAACTTTCATTTTCACAACTATTTGAAAACCTTTTGGCAAATATGGTGAGAGCTTTGTAAGAAATTCAAAACTTTTTTCATATTTACGGTCGTTGTGGTTTTTGCTTTAACTAACTGTTTAAATTTTCAACTTCTGCTTTTAAATTTTTTCTTGCTTATGTTTAAGATAATTTATTGAATTTGTTTACTGCAATTTCTATCTTGCAATGCGATAAAAGTGCTAAGACTCACACGCTTATGTATTGTTTAAAAACAGTGAGTGTGCCGAAAACTTTGCTTTCTGTTTACGACCCACACATAACACGACAAGCTTCTCACTCAGCGATTCTAATGGCCGGTTAGAAATCGCTGCTAAAATGTGACAGATTCGGCCGTATTCTTTTAGTCGGCCATGCGGTAACAATTGTTTAAATTGCAATCTTCCAATGGTTATCTCATAAATACTTGAAGAACTGAGAAAAACGATGATTTGAACCCAATGCATTTAAGAAATGACTAAAAAATTTGATAAATCGTCGCCCAACAATTTTTTAAGTGATCTTTAAGCCTGTAGCGCTACTGATAAAAACACTTTAATCGCTTTAAATCTTGACAAAGAAGATTTTACTTCAGATTTTAATCAAAAATTACATTCTTTTTGCCCTCATGTTGCCAAAAGCTTGTGCAGAAAAAATTTCAGATTGCTGGCATGTTGAGTCGGGAAAGTTGGGGTAAAGTGGACATGCAGGGCAAAACGAACATCAATGTTTTCTATCCTTTCCCATTTGATAAAATAAAAAATTTTTGGATTAACCACTAGATTTATGTATTTAACTAAACTGAAAAAAAAGTGGCAACATAACTTTTGAATTACAATTGTTATGACCTAATTTGTTATATTGCTCCAAATTGAAAAAAATTAGTAAAGCTTGGATATGGTGCACTAAATTTGTTTCTGAGTTTGTTAAGATTGCTTTATGGAATATTATATAGTAAATCAACCTAGAATCTTTTGGTGAAAGTTTGTGGTTAATCTCATTCTGATTTAAAAATTATTCTCAATTTTCAAAACCTCCTCTGCAGGGCAAAACGGTTTTGTACTACTTGGGGCAAAAGGGACACCAAAAGTTTACTATCTTTGGTGATGGTGTTTAATGATTAGTGCAAAGTTAGGCCTAGATGTGAAATGTATATTATTAAGGTAGTTAATTAAAGCAATAGCCTATTAAAATGAAAATTTTCTTGATAAAGCATATTTATTTTAAGGCTCTAGTCTAAGTATTTTAATGAAGTGTTTGTTCTGTGTAATTGTTGGTCTTTAACTCCAAGCTGATCTTAAAATCATTGTCATTAGATTCTTGTACAAATAATTGCCTAAATAGCTATAGGTCAAATTTTGAACATCAATATCTTCTGATATCTCATCATCTTTTGTATATAGATTTAAATCTCATCTATGTGTGTGTGCAACCTTACACATAAATAGTTATAGGTCTATAATGAACCCCAGCACGACAAAATCATCTGTGTTAGTTAAGACAATTAAAAACAATCATTTTTTACGAAATTTTATTAATTTTATTGAATTCATATCCTTTAAAAATTTTAAATACCAGGACATAATATGCTACTTCAATCCTTCAACCTGTACAAATAATAAGACACAATTGTGCAATCGAGCATGTAAGAGAGTGAATGCCTTCAATCCATGTCACTTTTATTTAGAGGCAATGCAAAATAGAAAATATTACTAATTCCTTTCTAAAAGACTGGGCCGTGGTTATAGACAGGACGAGATACATTTAAAATAAACCTCAGTGTCAAGAAGTCTTCAAACTTGCTAAATACAGTATGATAATATAAAAAAATCCCTTGCTTTCAAAACGCTTGGTAGGTCATACAGACTTTTTCTAAGTCGGCAAAATTTTGTAGCAAGTCCAAAATTTTTTCATCAAATGATTGTAGGTTTGGAGGCAAACTGTCCTATAAGCAGGCCAATAATAAGGGGGGAGGGGAGATTTTTGAGGCTTATTAAGGACCATTTTCTTGCTTAATACAGTAACCTCTGCTGTATTATAAAGAGGTGGGGCAGTGACTTTTTTCCGTATTTACAAACCTGTCGAAAGGACTAGGCCTACTTACAAGTACCTTAAGTTAAAGCAAGTGTCGTAATTTGAACCACTAGAATCGAAACTACATGTACAAATTCAACTCAAAATTAAGCAAAAACTTTAATAAATAGACTTGCTTAGTAAAATCTTAACATGTCAACGTGTTATTGCCAAAAGGCTACTTGGAGCAAAACGGTTAGTGTATGTCCGTTTTGCCCCCATGATAGGGGCAAAATCAAAATTATTTTTTCTAATTACAATTTTACAAAATATTACTATGGATCAAAAACCATTGAAATGGATAGGCATTATAATAATCTTTGACGAAAAAATGTTTTATGTAAAATATCATGAAAAATGACGTATCTGAAGTAATTTTAAATAAAGGTGTCCGCTTTGCCCCAACTTCCCCTATATGACTATTTTAGAAACCTTGACCACAGGCAAGATCATAAAAACCGGAGAAACACACCGAAACGTCTAGATTCCGGTTTTTCTAATAATAATTAGGCGAAATTGGATAAAGCTCAATGGCCTGAGCTCTGAAGTTCCATTTTTTCAACATTCTATGTATCATCACTGCTCCAGATTAAGAATTTTAGTGAAATTTGAGGATTAACTGCCGCATATCTCTGACAAAAGGAAATCGCAGTGTCATTTCACAATTTAAAAAATGCATCGTACGATGAAGCGATAGTTGGATACAGATCAGTAGGCCTACAGCCGGAATAAACAAGTAAACAAGTGGACCAATCATTTAAAACGTCAAAAACCATCAAATTTTTAAAAGGCCCGTGTTATTAATCAGCTGTACAATTTCTTCAAGACGATAATTACTTTTTAAATTTGAACTTTTTATAATCTTCGCAACGAAAAGCTATTTGTGTTGCGAAACACAATGCTTACAACTTGGTTCGGCAGCATGGCTGGCTGATTAAGAGCTTCTTGTTGATGGTGAACGTGATCGACACGGCCGCGTTCAACAACTACTCGCGTCATACTGTTGTGCTTTTCAAAAAGAACGCGGCACTTACCTCTTTGCAAGCAGCTCTAAATTTCGGTCACATTTCTAAAAAAAATTAAAAAACCGAATAAAACCGGACAGCAATATCTTGGCATCACCAAAAGTAGATCTTATAGTATACTGGTTTTTCTTACATCAGGATTGGCAACTTGTCTGGTTGCTTGATCGACTTTAAATTCATTAAGAACTTGCGATCGACCCCCGCAGAAATGCAATGTTAGAAGCAGTGATTGTGACGGTAGCCGTTTAGTTTGTTCCTTGTTTTAATTTGAAGTTTATTTTTTAGCAATTTGGTTTGAGTTGGCAATTTGCTATTGGTTGTTTCGCCTATATTTAAGTCAGTGCAGCGTAGTTTTTTTCTTTTTTATTCGCTCGTTCGTCGGTTAGTGCAGACATTTCGCGGTTGGTACAGACATTTAAAATCATTCATTCGTTTAGAGAAATTCGTATTAAGCAGGTAGAACTTGATTTGTTTTAGTGTGTTATTTTGAATTATTTAAATACTGTATTTGTGTTTTATTTTAGTTACCGTCGTCACCAAATACATTCAATAACATTGGTTCATTTGTGGTTATTGTACAAGTGACGTCGCGTAAATATCAAAGCTGCTTGATATCTCTAACTCAAACTGCAACCTGGTGTTCTGCAGCTACAGTGATCTCGAAAAGAAAATGTCTTTACTTTGAATATAATTTTGATTTCTCGATTTTCGTCCCAAAAACAAAGTAATCTCTAAAAAAAAGATATTCACCTCAAATCTTCTGCATTTTTTCTGCATTTAGTGTTCAGATGCCAAAAATTTTGTTTTAGCCATGTTATTTCTTGTCGCTGCCCCAAACACGAACAAGAAAACTAAACTAAAATTCTCTAGTTTACTTAAAATCAAATGTTTACTTAAGATCAGCTAAGGCGTCACGATCGACGTGTTGGACATTCCTGCTTTATAACACCTTTGACGCTTTTCTGCAAGTCTGAAGGATAAACAGTGTTGAAAACAACAACAACAACAATAACAACTGGCAAAATCGTATGCATAACAAAAAATCAATTAACTTTTGTTTTGTCTACAAGATGGTTCAGTGTGATAATTTGTCTACAACAGGGGTTCCCAAGTTTTTCTTAACACGACCCCATCCAGGACTTTCAACTGTTCAGTGCGACCCCATGCCAGTGTGTTTGTGCGAGTTCATGCGCGCGCGCCCGTGTGTAAATTATTTATATCAGGGTGATCCAACTTCTGCACTCTTGTGGGCCACTTTTCAAAATTATTCGAATTTGCGGGCCTCAACCGGCTAAAAAACACTTATTTTTGTTCCAAAATCAGGGTGTTCTCTAAAAAAAAAAAAGTCTTCACTTGGAATCGATCTCCGAAATTCCTATTTTCGTCCGAAATCAAGGTGTTCTCTAAAAAAAAAAAATGTCTTTACTTGGAATCGATCTCCGAAATTTGCCGCTGCTTGTGATCGACAAGACTTGTGCAAAATTGTTCCCCCATAGTTGGACCACGCTGACCTATATCATGACAATACCTCAGCGACCCCAGCGACCCCATGACAAGTTTGTAACCCCATATATTGACCATTCCAACCCCACTTGGGGTCCGACCCCTGATTTGGAAACCCCTGGTCTACAAGATGGTTCAGATGCGTTTCCGATGACGTACGCCTTCAAATTTAAATAATCACGTCAACATTAAATGAATATATACATTCGTAACAATAAATACTTAATATATACAGGTAATGTAATTACAGGGAGTTTTTAAAATTTGTCTCTTGTTAAGAGCCGTAATTGGAGTGCATAAATTATTTTGTTTTGAGTTTTCTGTCATTGACCTAAAAAGTGCCAATTATATTTAGACAAACGAAAGACCGACAAAAAACTGGATTTATTTCACAAGTTTGGTTGTTAGAGTTTAATTACATGCTCATTGTTTAAAAAAGTGATTAGTAGTATAGAATTTGAAGATAGCTTCAAAAAACTTATCTCTAAACTTTTCGTCCGACACTTGTCAAAAGATAAACTTCGGAACGAAGGAAAGAAAAATTTAATTGATTTTGTAATAAAGCTGAACGAAGGTTATTGGATGTTTGAGAAAAGCGTCAAAACAGTCTGGTATTGTAGCGCTCACACTCGCCTTATCAACAGGGTCGTGAATGACGCCTTGCGCATAGTCACTGAATGCTTGCGTCCCACTCTAACGGACCACTTACCAATACTTTCAGGCATCCAGCCAGCTGAGCTTTTCCGATTAGGAGCGACACTCTTCTTGACTTACGTGGATCATTGAACCCTGATCATATCTTGTATGGTCTTTTAAGTGGGTCTTCAGATGCTCGCGAAGAAAGACTAAGATATAGACGCCCATTTGTGCCAGCTGCGCGGAATCTTTTAAACAACTTTGCCGGACTTGGCATCCGCCCTTCTTAGTGGACAAACCATAAGTGGAACGTGGAGTACTGTGAGAATACTTTCAGGCTCCATGTTTTCATATCCAGGACCAGTGCCAGGCCTGTTGGGATAAGTTTACCTCAAACAGCTGGGGTAAGCTCAACCACCTGCGGACTGGTGTTGGGCGATTTCATTCGTCCATGCACAAATGGTGCCTCGCTCCTTCACCAAATCGCGAGTGCGGCGCCGCTGAACAAACTGCAGACCACGTTCTAATAGCGTGCCCCATACATGTGGTGCCCGCCACGTGGAGCACGAGGACTGACAATTTTGGATGACAAAACTCGATACTGGGTTAACAACATCACTTCCAGCATCTAATCCAGGCAGCAGCCTGCAGTATACAGCAGCCTGGGGTAGTAAAAAAATAAACCCTCTGCCCCAGTTCTGTTTTTCTGACCTGGAGTGGATGAGCTTCTAAACGACGACGACGAGCGTCACAATACGTGATTAAAGCAAGAGTTTCAAGTTGTAAACAAACTATTTTTGGCGGCATAGATTTGGTTTGCATGATTTGATGTACACGGCTTTATAAAGCAGATAAAAGAAAAGACGAGCGGCCAAAAGAACAATAGTAAATTTTCTATCACTGTAATTTTTAGCGCAAATAAAGTTATCTAAAAGGTGTTGACCAATTGCAGATTCACTAAACATGACTGGAGTAGAAGATTTGCCTGAACGAATAGAAATATTGCGAGAGTTTGGAATTTGACCAGTACTAATAAATTTTGCCACGTGTTGATGAATTCTGTCCTGAAATCCTTGAAACGTGTGGCCTACCTACCGACTATCACAAGCCGTTTAGAAGCCGTTTACATCAAATCATGCAAGTCAAATTTATGCCGCCAAAAAGAGTTTGTTTACAACTTGAAACTCTTGCGTTGATCACGTGTTGCGACTCTTCTCTCAAACATCTTCGTTCAGTTTTATTACAAAATCAATTGAATCTTTTTTTTACTTCATTCCGACGTTTATCTCCTGACAAATGTCGAACGAAAAGCTTAGAGATGAGTTTTTTGTTATCTATGCTCATTGTTTGAAATCTATTTTGACTTGAAGCTCATCAACGTAGACAAAATTTACTATTTTGCAACTTTTGGTAAAATTTTACAATTTTTTTAGAAACTACGTTTTTCATTTTTAAGCACAATTATTCTAACCAATTTATATTTAATTTATATACAGTACTATAAAACCATTAAAGTTTAAATAAAACTTTTTAGTGATAGTTTGAGCTATTTCTGCATCCGTAGCATCACTATTGCACCTGTTTTCTCTGCGCCCTGTTTGATCAGAACTTAACTATCTGATACAATAATGTTTGTGTTCTTTATTTCACGAGTGCGCAGAACGATCGATAAATCCACAATGTCTAATGTCTATAGATAAACCTACAAATTCCGAATTAAAAGTCATAGTTCCCATTTTCATTTCTCCCAATATCACAATTTAAAGTTGACAAAAATTCGATTGGCTTCACAAAGACGATGGAAAATGTTTTTAAGAATGGGCTCAATAAACGAACTCTTTAAACAATTTTGTCATCTTCGATATCAACTTCTGAAACATCCGTATATTCTGAAATTTCGTCGATTTCTGATACATCTTCATCTTGAACAGTAATTGGAATTGCAATTGATTTCTGGTTTTTGGGTATCTCTTTTGAACTTTCCTTCTCTTTTGACTTTTCGGGCTTTTTTGGCTTTTCCGGCTCTTTTGAATCGTCCAGCTCAGTAGAACTTTCTGTGATAGATTCTTTTATATCTTTTTTATCTTTCTTTTCTTTTTTTTCTTTTTTTTTTGCAGCTGCGTAGCAAAATAAGAAAAAATTGTTAGTTTTTCGTTCGTTATTAAATAATAAAAAACCCGTACCTGATATCTTCTGAGAAAGGGGTTGCTCGGAACCGTATTGAAAGAAATCGTATAGATTGGTACCGGATAGAAGAGGAGGAGGAGGTTTGTTAGGATCGATTTTTGTAACAATATACGGAAGCCTATAAAATAATAGCAATAACGTTTTTTAAGACTTTTGCATTATTTAGAGAAGCGAAATTATATAATGTATTGTCGTGGAGCTACTCTAAGCCAAGGGTTCTCAAATTTTTTCTTCTGCCAGCCCATTTTAAACTGGGTTAAGCTCTGGGACTTTTTCAAAATTCCTGGGGCATTTAAACAAGATTTCTTGATTTTCGTTCCCAATATCAGGTGTTCTCTAAAAAAAGGTCTCCAATCAGAATCAATCTCCGTTTTATCTATTTCCGTCCCCAAATTTTCTGATTTATTGATTACATATGCAATAACCGCCGCAGGTTGGACATCGCTAGACTAATTTTTTTAAAAAATTTTGCGACACTTCTGGGGTTCTCAAAGTTTCGCGGCACAAAGCACAAGAAGTCAATTTGTTTCGCGATCCCAAAATTTTTTTACACGGCCCACAGTTTGGAAACCCTGCTCTAAGCAACTGTAAAAATACAATGCTTAAATATAGACTTTGAAACTGGAGTACCGCAAACTAAAGCACTACAGTACTTTATTCTTAAGCAAAAAAAATTACCGATTTTAATATTGCAATACTGAGCCAATAGCATTGCGTGCAAACTACAAAAGGTTATTTGCAAATATTGCCATTCCGACTTTTTTGTAATGGTCAATTGCAAAAATTATTTTTATTTTTATTTTATCTCTATATTTATCCTCCTGATCCGCAGGAAAGCGACGAGGCGCTAATACATAGGGTGAGCAATTACCCCGACCTGCTTCCGGAGATACCAAGATATTGCTGTCCGATTGTAATTTGATAGAAATTTTGACTTTAATTTAGAACTGCTTGTCAAGCAGGGGAAACTGTCGTTAAGTTTCTTTCCCAAGGACACAACAGAATGGCAGGAGTAGGTTTTGAACCGGGACCATGTTGATCACAATCCCGGCACTCTAACCACTCGACCATGCTGCAATCGTAAGTTATGCTTCATTTTATTAAATGACGTAGTTTTGGATAAAGTAAATAAAATCAAAATCAAATTTGTATTTATAAACAAATATTTTATTAGCATAAGTTAATTTGAATGCAGTATTACCTGCTGCCAATACAGACAAAAAAGTTCTATAAGAAACCTTACAACTAACACGAAAACTATCCTAAAACACATCTTTAAGCTAATTTTTCACTAAAAAATTACAAAAAATGTAAAGTGTTTATTTTTGCACTCTTTGCTTTGCTAAACTATTTTTCAAGCTTTGATAGGTCACAAAAAACGAATTCAATGCTTAAAATATGCGTATTTAATAAAAAAGACAATATTTAATAAAAAAGTTTTATATATTTTTTTAAATATTGACTATGGCCTTATATGGAAATTGATTCAATTATTTTATAGGGTTAAAAAGTTTTATAAACTGTAGCATTACGAATTTCGCTTTCGTAAGATCCAGGACTTTTTCTGTTTTGATTCTGATAATTGATTAGTTTGTGAAATAACTGCTATTGAACTGGCTTTTTTTCTGAAGCGGGTCTGTTTTAGAAAAATATTATGAGATAAATTCTTGAGCTGGGGTTTCGCAAATACTTTTGGCACGAACCGGAAAATTATACTTAAGGTTGGTTCGGACCCCAACCATACAAAACGCAACCAAACCTTGCGCTCTCATCTTGCTTTTTCTACGACCGCTTTTAGTCTAAACCTAACTCAAAAGCTGAAATAATTAAAATTTGATGTTTTTTCGCCAAGCACAAAAAATTCTGTGTGAATAATTTTTCCACTTTGTTCTGTAGCGCTTTCGGCCACACGCTTTGGTTTTTCTGCAACCCTTTTAGTCTGGACCTACCGTTAGGCCGGGTCTACACGTGGTGAATACCAGGTGCACGCGCTCGTCGCACGTTTGACGGTTTATTGAATTTTGTTCAGCGGGCTTAAAAAATCGTCATAAAAAATGTCCAGTTCTCATCACGCATAGTCCAGGTGAAGTTTTATCCACCCAAGCATTTAGTGAGCATAGTTTTATGAAAAACTTTTTCCCTAAATATCAATCTTAAGGTTACTGGTAATTACAGGAATTTCTAAAAAACCAAATCACATGAAACTTGGTACATAAACACTATGAACATCAAAAAGTCACAAGCTTATCTGTATAACTGAAATTATTGTTCTGCGCATAAGAATACAGCAACGCAAAACAAGGTTAGGTTCAATTCCTTTTTCTTCCTTTTTCTAACCCCGTCTTTAACAACACACAAACTTCTCAACATTTTGTTATTTTGTTCATGTGGCGGAGCAGAAATAAAAAAAAAAGCTGAAAAAAAAATTATCAAAACATAAATTTGAAGATCTTCTTGTACTTCTAAAGTAGGCAGTTCTAAAGTAGGTGAAAAGGTAGGAGTGCCTTATTGATGGCGAACACATTTGACACAGTTGCGATACAAAATCTACTCTTATCATTCTGTTGTGTCCTTGAGAAAAAACATTTAGCAGCAGTTGCCTCTGTTTGGCGGTGCAAGCATCTCTGAATTTCAATCATAACTCTAAATAAAAACAAACAAAAAAATAAATGAAAAATTTAAATGACAACATCTTGACATGACATGGCCATCTAAATAGGACATGAACATCTTTACGAATGCAGATCAAGTTTATGGTTTGATGGCTGTCCTAAGGATAGCGTCTCCGATTCTTTTCTATGAGTCTATAGGATAAACAGAGAAATAAAGAAAATTATATGAACGATAAGCATATCTAATGTCGACTTGTGCTTGCTCCCAATGTACAACAAACCATCCGGAAAATAACCTTTCCCCTATTTAATTTGTTTCGAACAGCATCCGATCATGGCGTAAACTTAAATTTTTCTCAAACCCCTATAACGTTCTAGCTAATCACGTTTGGGTCGTGACTTACTACTATTTGTGCCCCCTGTGCCATGTGTGTGGGAGGGTCAACTTTTAAGCATATTATTTTAAACGGTTCTTGAGTATAAAAAAGGAACAGTGAAACTGTACATTTCTTGCTTTTTACTAGTCTTCTAGGAGGAAAGTTGTTAAAGATTTTATTTAGCGATTTTACATAACAGAATTTAACATTAATATGTCATACATTTATTCACTCATATTTACCACAAGTGCTGGTATTTGTACATCAGGAAAGCAAAAAGCATTATTAATAGCATTGCGAAAAGAGGAATTAAGGCCACCGCAGGATTAATTTCAGCTGAAATAAAATAAGTTTTACTAATCCAAAAAAGTTTGACAAAAATTACAAAGCATTTTTACTGTTTCATGCACGCTAGTCTTATAAGTATCCAAGAAAACCAAAATTTGAAAATAAGGCGGAATATATGATATTAGTAAAGACAGTGGCGGCTCGTACATAGGGGCCACAGAGACCGGGCCCCAGTAACAATTTGACAAATAATATGTGAATTTTTAAAGAGAAACCCTATATTAAATATCAAAATGTTTACATGCATGCCAAGATAACAGTTAACCGAAAAACAACAAGAAATATTTTCAAATATTTCCTGAAGTCTCTTCAAAACAATCCAGCGGGGCACACATATTTTGGCCCGTTTACTTCTATATACGTATTTACACCTAAAGCCAACCAACTCACGCGCTGCGCTTTGTGAAGATTTTACTATGCAAGTCAATAACACAAAATTGGTGCCAGCGATGTCTGGCCCAAACAGCAATCGTAACTTATAAGCGGACGTTAGCTGCGCCTGCGCCTGCCCGTGTGCAGCCTCGGAGAATTAATTGTTATTCAGTTGATATTGGGTGATGTTGTGCATTCTTTTGTGAGACAGTAGTCTCTGCTTTTCAGCGCATGTTTTTTTTCACAGCTGTGGTTGTTTATCAGTTATGTTCATTTTCATTTATGAATAACATGCTTAGTTTATTTATATTTTGTGTGATTTTCGTATTTCCAGATGAAAATAATTTAACTTCAAATAAGCTATTCCAGTAAATGGTTTCAAATTGCTCACAAGCGAATACTACATTGTGGTTTGTTTTCTCGTAATTATTGAGCTTAGGCGTTACGTTTTGCATGGTTTATATTTATGGTTCAACACCTCTCACCATGAATAAAGTTGATAATTTATTGAAAAATCCATTTAAAAACTTAAAGCATGAGGAACAACTAGAAATTAAAAGACTAGGTCCATATCAACCACGTGACATCAATATCTTCCAGAAAGATGGTAGGAAATTGAGAAAATTTTCATCGACGTGGCTTGATAAAAAATCGTGGCTTACGGCCTGCGATGAAAGAAAGAGCTTATTTTGCTTTTGCTGTCTCTTGTTTGGAGGTGAGAATTTATGGACAAATAAAGGTTGCAACGACTTAAAACATTTGTCAGAACGAATTTCTAAGCACGAATGCAATAAGGCTCATATGAACAATCGTGTTTCATTACAAATGTTTAAAAAAGTCAATATATTATCTGCAATTAATGCTGGCTATCGTCGATGCATAATTAAACATAACGAATTAGTTGACAGAAATAGGCACGCTTTGAACAGGATCATTAACTGCATAAAATTTTGTGGCTTTCATGAATTACCGCTAAGAGGACGTGATGAAATGAAAGGGTCTGCTAACCGAGGTGTTTTTCTAATCTTGTAACGTACACGGCAGATTTGGACGGTGCCTTTCATGATAATCTTGAAAAATATAATGTGGTAAAAAATATATCGAAATCTATACAAAATGATCTTTTGTCTTGCATGCTTGAAGAATATTCTGAAGAAATAACAAGGAAAATTAAAAATTCTAGTTACGTGTCTGTGCAGGCAGATGAAACCACTGATATTTCATGCAAATTTCAATTTGTGATTATAGTGCGCTATGTGAAGGACTTTAAACCTGTCGAAAAATTTCTTAAGTTTGTTCAGCTTCAAGATAGAACAGGTAATGGACTTACTCAAACATTGAAGGAAAATCTTGATTCGCTTAATTTGGAAAGTAAGGTTATTGCTCAGGCATATGATGGCACGGCAGTAATGAGGGGTTTCATAAATTGAAACCAGGTTCTAATGAAAAAGGTTTTCCCACACGCTCATTACGTTCATTGCTACGCTCACCAACTGAACCTGATCATAAAGAAAATGGCTTCCTGCAACAAAAGGCTTAACCTGTTTTTTTTAAGTTTAAATGGAATTGGAGTGTTTTTCACTATTTTACCGAAGCGTAATAGTCAGCTCAAGAAATTCTGTTCTGCTCAGATACCGAGAGTATGTGAGACACGCTGGAATTATATATCTAGAATAACCTCTGCAGTGCGTAGCAACAGGGAGCAAATTTTAGAGTGCTTTACCAGCATTCAAAATGGAGAAGGTTGGGATCAGAAGAGTTTTTGTGAATTGATTGGATTCACAAAAATTTTGGAAGATAAAGAATTTATTTTCTTTGTAGAATTTTTTGATGATTTGTTTAAACATGTTAGTACTTTTTAGAATCTTAGAGTCTAAAAAATCAAACAGCATAACTTCTGAAAAACTCCAAGTCTTTTGTCACAGCTGTTAATCACTTGTGTGGAAATGTGGTCAAATATTTGAATAACAGTGAACAATCAGAACCAATAACAGAATATATAACATCCCAGCAAGCAAAGAGGCCTAAAAGAACTGCAACTCATGCATCTGTTTCTCATTTGCAATTGCAATCATGTGTAATGGAAGCATGTGATACAATCACAGAGGAAGTTAAAGAAAACTTTAGATCTTCGTATATATTTCGTTCATTTTCCATAGTGAATCAAGCTGAATTTGAGCTTTACAGAAACTCTTTTCCCGACAATTATGTTAAAGAAATTGCTTCGAAGTACACAATGCTTAAAAAACTAAACTGAAGTGTGAATTGTCCGTTTTGTATGCGAATGATAATTTTAGTAGAATTTCCAATATTAGCGAGCTATTAAAATTCATAAATGAAAATGGATTTGATGGAACATTTTCTGAAGTCTCTAAACTGCTCGAAATTGTTCTCGTGACACCAATTTCAACTGCTGACTCAGAGAGAAGCTTCAGCACAATGAAGCGAATAAAAACGTTTCTTCGAAACACCACGTTGCAAGACAAACTGAACAGCCTCGCTTGCCTGTCGATACACAAGGAGTATATCAGCAAAATCAGAGATTACAACAACAAAGTCATCAACATTTTCGCGCAGATAAAGGACTGAAGAGCTGACTACTTATATAAATAAAGGTTAGTGTTGAATATCGCATTTTTTGCTAAAAATTTGTTTACCCTGCCTTTAAATTTAGGTAGTCTATGAATGGAACTTTTTGACATTTCAATAATTGTTTTGTGGCCCCACCATTAATGAAAGCTACGAGCCGCCATTGAGTAAAGATTGAAAATTGATTTTCGCAGAAAAAGAAGATATCTTTTGATCTAAAGTTGAAAAATTATCCAATTGACTCAGAAATTAGGTTAGAAAACTAAATCTAAATTAAATTATTAGCTATATTCTTAGTTACGTTTAGAAGGTGTGTTTGGGTTGAACCCTCCGTTGTTGGACGACATAATAACGTTGAACCGAAGAAGAAAATCTAAAAAAAACTTTTAAAGTTTTCTAATACAAAGTTGTTCGTTGTTTGCAACTACTCGTAAAATTGTCTTCATTATGCGGTAAAAAAGTTTTTTTTTACTAATTTTTTAGACTCCATTTGACAAATACGAGATCAATAGAAAAGAATTTTTTTCTTTTCTGCAACAAGCAATTGGAGATTTTTTTTCCTAATTGGATAAGGAAAGTTGCTTAGCATGCCATGATTTAAATAAGCTTTATACTTCTGGAGCTATTAGGTTCTTGACAAGCAGTTGTCAGACCGACGACGGCCTTGGAAGTACTCCTTTTATCATCCATAGACGCATACGATGAATCAAAACCTAGTGGTTCTCAATTTTTTGTTACCACGTACGCTAAGTATTTTTTTGTTACAGTTGTACCATAATGCTCATTGAAAAATTAATTTCTTGGATTTACTTAATTGCAATGAAATAATATTATTTATCTACAATGGTAGCCTATTTGTTTTTCAGCACAAGTTGCTTTATGCTTGGACCCGCTGCACTCATTGCACATCAAAAGTCATGGGAGGGCAATGTGAGACGATTCTGGCTTTTAGTTTTAATACTCATCATGGCAGAGAAGCCCTGCTTACACTCCAATGATCTAAGGCAGTGGTTTCCAACCTTTTTTATATGGTGGCATACTATTCAGCTATTTAAATTTTCGCGGCACACCCATTACATTGGTTAATAATAAAAAGGTCTTTGAATCGATCTCAAATTTCCAATCAAATTTCCAATCAAATCAAATCTCAAATCTTCACTTTGAATCGATCTCAAATTTCCGTATTTTTGTCCCAAAATCATGGTGATCTCTAGACCGGATTTGGAGACCCTGCCCTAAATAGTTTTTTTCGAAATCTCTCGCCACACGTCTGGAGACCTTTCACGGCATACTAATGTGTTGCGACACACCGGTTGGAAAACATTGATCTAAGGGAATACTAGCAATTTCAAAATAGCTTTTGAGTCAAAGTTGGGTAAGTAGAGGCCATTATTAACGAGAAATTGATTGGAAAGCATTCTTCATCCTTAAATTTAGCTGTCTCATTACATTGAATGTCAATGGTTGTCTTTTATCATGATGCTTGATATGTGATCGGATGGATGAACAAAGTAGATTAAAAATGTTGGGGCAACTATCTATGCTCGGAAAATAATGCCTTAAAAGCATTAGCAGTTTTAGATGGCGGCCAATTTCTTGAAAAACTTTTTTCGGATTGATTTTACAATGAGAAGAGATGTGTCAACTGTACAGTAAACATTAAATACTCTTTAGTTTCTTTGTTTATTGGCCAAAAGTCTAGTTTTCGTGCAGAAACTTGCAATTTAGAAACAAAATCTTCAAATTGTTTAAACCTGAAAAACTGATTTACTGTTTATTGTCACAAGGAGACATAGTCAGAAGAATTTTTGAATTAAAGAAAAAGTTGCTTGAATTTTAAACAAAAAATTACGATTTGAATAATCCAGAGTTTCTGTCGAGACTTATGACTACTTGTCGATTATTTTTGATACTCTCATTATCAAAAATTTACAAGTCTTGATAGAAACTCCGGATTATTTAAATCGTGATTTTTTGTGTTCAAAATCGAATAACTTTTTTCTTAATTCCAAAACTCTTCTTAACAAATTTTCTTGTGAGAGCGAACGTAGATTTGTACAGAAAAGAAAACATTTACAACATCATTGTACGTTCAAAACACAAACAATAGAAATTTTATTATCTATTTTATTTCATGTCTATATTTATCCTCCTGACTCGCAGGAAAGCGCCGGAGGTGCTATACATAGGGCAAGCAATTACCCCGACCTGCTTCCGGAGATGCCAAGATATTGCTGTCCGCTTGAAATTTTAATAGAGATATGACTTTAATTTAGATTTACTTGCAAAGGCCACCAAGCAGGAGAAAGTGACGTAAAGTTTCTTTCCTAAGGACACAACAGAATGGCGCGAGTAGGTTTTGGAGACTATGTTGATCACTATCCCGGCGCTTTAACCACTCGACCACGCTGCGGACATTTTATCTTACGACGAAGCAATTTTACAATTTTTTAAAAGTTCTTTTATGTGCCACATTAAACTTGTACTTGCGCTTTGAAAATAGCTAAATTAATTGCGGCGCAAGCCTTTTCGCAACTTTTCAAAAATTGTGCTTGTAGATTAGTTCTTGCGTGTACATCAGCTGCTAAAATTACCAACTCTGATTATCATATTGATTACGCAATAAATTTAGTTCATTGCAATAAATTAGTTAAAAATTTAGGTTAAATATATTTGTTACTACAGCACCAATAAATATCTAGAAAATATAATTTAATTCGAGTATTGGACTTTTTTGGAATTAAAAAACTGCTCGTGTACCATTAGCGGTACGCGTATCACAGGTTGCAAACCACCGTCATTGGCTACCATCATTTATTATCATTATGCAAAGTTTTCAAAAAACATCCAAAAATTTTTTTTAAAACAATTGCAAATAAAAATTGAAAAGTATTTAAAACAAGGAATAAAATTTTAACTATATTCCGATTGAATTTTTTGCTTTCAGAAGTTTTGGCTCTGGCAGGGCTGACTTTTTCGGTGTCCAATTTCTGAAGAAATCAGAAAAGGGTGTCTTTCTCTGATTAAAATCTGGTTATAACGCAAATCACGAAGTCTATTTTACCAGTTTATTGGTACTTTTTTCTTACGGTGTATTTGCTATAAATGCAAATTTCAAAACACAAAATTTCTAAACTGCGGTTTACTGGATCCCTAGAGATTTATAACGACCTTACCAGGGAGTCCGCCCGCAGGGTTTTTTTGTAAAAAATAATTAGCCATCCATTTTTTCAAAAGCATTTCTAACAATTTGAAACCATTCATTCGGTGAGTTTTCCTTTCAACAGTGAAGTAAAGATCTTTGTCAATTCATTTCTTTGAAATTCCGGAAAAAATGTCATTAATTAAAGTTTTGCTAAGTTTTTCCTTTCGTCAGTAAAATTTTTCTTGATCTTCAGTGCAAGTTTGTAAAAGATTTAGACTTGGGATCCATAAAATTTTGCAAAATTAAACTACGGGTCAACGTGTTTCAACGAGTTCAAAAACCCTGCCCTAAATCTTTAAAGTCATTTTCACTGGTAAAAGTGGATTAGTTTTCCACTGGAAAGCTTTTAATAAGTGACAAAGTAAAAGTTAAGGTAATAAAAAGAAAAAGATTTTTACTCAAATTAGTCGGCAGATAGATTAACGGGATTCAATTTTGACTTTCGAATAAAAGGAGGAAAATTTGATGCTCAGACTATATAAGTCACTGGTTCTCAACGTTTTCGTTGTGTTCCTCCCTTTCAAATCTCAGATACTGTTATTTCCACCCCACAGTAAATCATAAAAAAGAATAATGAAAAAACACATTTGTTGAAGTAAAAAACACTCTTTGATCTAAAAAAACATAAATTTACATAAACACAAATGTTCATTTATTCACTTGAAACTGCCGAAACAATGTCCAGATACCGAGGAACAAAGGAAGTTAGCTTTGTTCTAAGATCACCTCGGTCACAAATATTGAGACGACCTCTTTTTTCCCTTAAAATATCTGTAACTGCACTGAAGGCACTTTCAACCATGTAGGTTGTAGGAAAAGGCAAAAAAAATTGTTGTGCCTTTATTGCTACTTTATTGTATTTTGATACAATGTGCTGATCCAACCACATTAGCTGTTGTTTGGAAGCAAATATTGCTTTAACACTCTCATCATTTTGAAGATCCATCAATTCATTCACATCACTGCAGTTCATACCAGCCAAATCATCATTGTTTTCGATGTCCAACAAAAATGGTTGAGTAATCCAAAGAGGAAATTTTAGTTCCTTCAGATCTAAGAACCTGGGGTTTAGATGAACGTGTAGGCTGGAGAGATGCCTGAAATTATCTGCAAAACATTATTTGAAGGATCGCACTTTCTAAGATGGTAAAATTGAGTGAATTTTTTTCTCGAAATTTGGGATTTTAAAAAAAGCAGCAAAAATTTTAGTCTTACAGTCTATTAAAGTTTTCTGCTTGCCTTGAAGTTCTTTATTTAAGACATTTAATTTGGCAAATATATAGGCAAGATAAGAAATTAAAGGCTTGGTTTCTTTGCACTTCATAAACTGAAAATCCTCTTTTTTTCACCGAATCCCTGCAACGTATCATACAAAGCAACAAATCTCTCCAAGCACTTTCCTTTTGACAACCATCGCACTTGGGTATGAAGAAGTACTCTGACATACTCTTCATTCATTTCTTTACAAAACTTTTTGAAAAGTCTTTCAGTTTTTGGATGAGATTTTATATAATCTATCACTTTTATCACTTTCTTCAATGACTCATCCAATTTAGGGCTAAGGGTGGCAGCAGCCAAGTTTTCTCTGTGAATAATGCAGTGAACAGTCATCATTTCAGGTTGATTGTCTTTTAACAGTTTCAGCACTTTCTTTTACTACCCATCATATTTGGAGCACCATCAGCAGCAACTGAAATTAGATTGTTGAATGGAATTTCATTATCAATCATAAATTTTTTCAGGACGTTATAAATATCTTTTGCAGTAGTAATAGTCTGTAATGACTCACAGAACAGCATTTCTTCCATAAATTGTGAGTCGTATTGAAATCTTACATATGCAAAAAGAAGAGTCTCACTGTTACAAACAGTTGTTTCATCAAGTGCTAAAGAAAACTTGGTATTTTTGAGAATTCCCACCAATTGTGTTTTGATATCATTTGCAATTGCATCTAAACGACGACAAACTGTATCGTTGCTTAGATGTAAAGCCTCAAGTTCGTGATGAGCTCAGCTGTGGCCTTGCACTGTTCTAAGATATGTCTCAATGGATGGTTTCAATAACTGCTCACCATCTGTGTGTGGTCGAAATTTTTGGGCAATGGGAAAGCTTAACTCGTAATTAGCCTTCAGTAGTTGTTGTTTTTTATCATCATGCCCCTTAAACATTTTAATGAAAAATCTTTGTGTCTTCTGCATACTGTCTTTTAGGCGTTTAAAATATTCTAATGATTTGTCTGCATGTTCAGGATGTACATTTTTAATCTGCTCTGCATGTTCAGAATGTACATTTTTAAGATAAATTTCAAGATTTTTGAAAATCACTGAATAGATAAACAACTACTAATTTGAAACTCGATAATTAAAAAACTTTATTTGTTTAGCGCTTGAAACATGTCAATTACAAGTATAAGTTCAAAATTTAATTCAATAGTCGTATTTCAAAAAAACTTGGATTAATCATTTCAAAAATTGTATGAAATGATGTAATTAGTGTAGGCTAATTTCTTTTATAAGTTAATTGATGTAATCTTTGTATATGTTTATTGATGAAGACCTAATCTCATAGCAGCTAATTTTGTCATGTACTTGATATGTTAAATTTAAGGTTTTAACCAACACAATTTTATTTTTTTATGCATACAGATTCAACATACTCTTACCAACAAGAGCGTTGAAATAAAACTTTCAGTGTATGCAACTATTAGTTTTGGCAAAATAATCCAGCCCATCACTTTAAATGTTCCATCACAAGCACTTCTAAAAGCTTCAAAATTAGCCTATCAATTTTATCAGCAAGCAAAAAGAATAATTTAAATATCTTTTCTAGTATAAGAGTTGTAAGCTTTTTATTCAAAACAAGTGTTTTCTTTCTTTCTAAAGAAAAAACTGATTGGGTAAGTTAAAGGAATTCATTTTTCCCTAATTAAACCCTTTGACTCATTTTGTATCATATAAGTCACATTTTTTGAATGCGCACCAATGGGTGTAAAGTAACTTTTCAACTATATCGTCACAATGTATCATATCAGCCCAAACACGTGAATCTTGGTATCACTCATGCATGACACTTCTTTCTTTGTTCTGAACATACGGGCTTCTTGAAAACTGATTACTTGTAAGATTTGCTTACAATGAGGGGTGCATAGCAAGTAGTTACGTTTTGGAGCATTAATGATAAAGTGCACTCAGTTATATTTCTTGACATGAAAGGACAGTATAAGTATATTCACTTGGTGACAGAAACAAAAATTTTTGTTTTGACTTTAGGTAATCTTTGGGCATTTTTTATTGCGTGTATCATATATGATACATTGTGAGCATGTGGCCATGTTGACTTATAATTAGATTTTTCAGGAAAATGAGTAGTTGTGTATTATTGCTGACAATTATAAAACATAGCATGTACATCAATAGAAAAGCAGCAATATAACCAAATAAAAGTCTTAAAAGGTCTGATTAGTTGTTTGTACGTCAAACCAATCTACTAAACAAAGATTTTGGGGGAATAGTTGATGTCTTTTTTTGATACTTGTTTTTTATTTGCTGAACTTGCCAAATTCTTTTTTTTACAGTTTTTGAATTTTTATATTAGTAATTTCACTGTAGGTTACGTGTTTGAAAAATCTTAGACATGCCAAAACGAACTCCTGCAGAAGCTGCCAAAATAATTTTAGAAAGTGATTTTGGAAACGATTCTGAAATTGAAGACTTGTCTGACGAAGAAGGCGGAAATGAAGAAGCAATGCTAGTGCTGGATAAAGTACATAACGATTTGATTGGAAATGCACCAGCAGTAGATGAAACCTCAAATGTACCAGCATTGGCATTGAATGAAATTCCTGATGAAGAGCCTCCGGCAAAAAAGATAAAAAAAAGAGCAAAAATTTCCTGGAAAAAGAAAAAGTTTATTCCTGCAGCACCTGCAGAAGAAATTTGTGATGCATCTCCAAATGAACCTGTTTTGGCTTATACATATTTTAAAAATTTTTTACCCAGTTTTTTGATTGAAAATATTTGCGAAAAAACAAACATGTATTACAGGTATTTTCAAATGCACGGTAAAGATTTGAAAGCGACGCCACAAGAAATAAATACTCTTCTTGGAATGCACCTTGAAATGGGTTTTGTTCCATTTCCCAATATGAGATTATACTGGAGCAAAGGACGAAGGTATAAATTGATAGCTGATGCAGTGACTGTAAATCGCTTTAGCATGCTTAGAAATAATCTTCACTGTGTGGACAATATGCAAGAAAACGAAAGAAGTGAGGACAAGTTTTGGAAAGTTAGGCCTATTATGAACCATTTTGTAAAAGTACTACAAGAGTAAATGCTTAATCCTGAAAAAAGGCTGTTCATAGAGGAGCAAATGATTCCCTTCAAAGGAAGATTAGGCTTGAAACAATATATGAAAGGAAAGCCAAATCCCTGGGCATTAAATTATTCTTCCTTTGCGGGGAATCTGGCATGCCATATAATTTCATAGCTTACCAAGGTAAAACGACAAAACTTTCAGAAAAATACAATCACTTTGGTCTTTCCGGAAGTTTGGTAATGTCACTTCTAGAGAACACAATTCACCAACATTGCAATTACAAGTTGTTTTTCGATAATTATTTTACTTCTCCAAATTTGATTCAAGAATTGCACAGCAAAGGAATATATTGCACTGGGACTGTAAGAGCAAACAGGGTTGGATTTTTGCCAATAAAAACAAATGCAGAGCTGGTAAAACAAGGAAGAGGTGCAATGGATGGATGTACATCTAGTGACGAAAAGTTGTGCTTAGTGAAATGGAATGATAACTCCCTAGTTACTATTTTGTCTTCTGCATATGACTGGGAAACAAATCAGGGCCAAGTGAGGCGTTACGAAAAGGCGACCAAATCATATGTAAATGTGGCATGCCCATCTTCTGTATTAGAATACAATAAAAGTATGGGTGGAGTTGACAAGTTGGACTTTCTGCTCTCCCTGTTTCGAATTCACATCAAGTCCAAAAAGTGGACTCTTCGTGTGATTTTTCATTTTATTGACTTGGCTGCTGTCACATTTTGGTTACAGTATATCAATGACGGCAAATCAGTTGGCCATCCCAAATCGCAACAGCTAACGCTGTTGCAATTTCGACTCAACCTTGCTGAGTGCTTGATAAAGCACAATGCGAATCCCCTCAAATCTACAGTTGGCACATCCAGGAAATCGCTGCAAAATCCACCAACACCAGATGTTCGCTTTGATGGAGTCGGACACTTTCCAGTATGGAAAGATAAGCGGCAACGATGCAAGTTTTCTGGATGTGTTGAATGTTTTTCGTACGTATTTTGCGAAAAATGTGAGGTTTCTTTGTGTTTGAATAAGCATAGAAATTGCTTTTGAAGTTATCATGCTCCTCATCCAAGTAAGCCTTTGTAAAAATTTTTCAGAAACACTTTTTGCCTACTACAGTTTGGTTTGTTGCATATTGCTTTATTTTGTGTTCATTTTTTGTTATTTTGTTGCAACTTCATCTGAATTTTCGTAAAAACAAATAAATAAATAAAATGAAAAATACCATGAAAAAGTAGCCATATGCTCACAATGTATCATATATGATACATTAATTTTCTCGCTAATTAATGACATTTTTTTGCAAAAAATTTTTTTACCAGTTAAGGCAACTCTAAACATTGCATTCATAACAAAAAAAAATTTTTTTTTGAACAAACGTTAGTCGTGAGTCAAAGGGTGTGTGTCATTTGAACAAACGTTAGTCGTGAGTCATATGATACTTTCATAATATTTTTTTCTTCTTTGTATGTCCGTATTGGCCTGCATGCTGCTTTCTGTTTAAGGAAGTTATTATTGTGGGTAAGCGACGTGACTCGACCTCATTGAGAAATTTGTCGTGAAGTGGTTTTCCCAGAGCACAACTAAAACCACTAAGGTGCACTGACATTGAACTCGAGTTATTTTGCTCGCTAATCAAAGTGTTATTTCATTGACCTTTCAGCCGTCATACATTTTTTGAAGTAGATACATGAACATTTTTCTTTTGTATAAAACTTTAAGAGCTGAATCTGGAAATTATACGAGAATTCCGAATGTTTGCATGAGAATGCGGATAAAAAGTTTCAGAACAAAGCAAGTAATAGGGATAAAAAAATCAAGTTAAAACTGGTCGCAAAATATGCTCCTGTAGACGCAAAAAGCAGTATAATGGAAAAACAATTCTCTGTCAGAGGGCAGGTTGTTTAGTAAAATATTTAGCCTATTCCAGATTACAGGCTGCTGCCGCTTTTGCCACGATTAATTCAACCATTTTTAAAAACCAATCGCAAATTTAATCTCGCACATTTTTTAAAAAATTTTAAAAAAATTTTTGTCATAAAATAGCTACGTTTCCATTGTTTGTGTTTTGAATGTACAATGATGAATGTTTTAAAGAAGAAATGGCTTCTTTTCTACTCAAATCTACATTGACTGTCACAAGGAAGTATGGTACGAGTTTTTGAATTAAGGAAAGATTTTCTCAAATTTAAAACAAAAAATCAAGATTTGATTAATCCATAATTTCTCTCGAGAATGGTTTCTTATCGGACTTCTTACCGGATGTTTTTGATACTCTTAATCTTATGAGTTTTTTAAAAGTACATTTGTCCATATGGCTTTATTGAAAATTTTGTTTCCAAAGTCCAAGCTTCTGTACGGAAGCTGGACTTACCGGAAAGAAACAAAAAGAGCTAAACAGTATCAAGTTTACACATCTTTCCTGATAGTAAAAACAACCCGACAAAAAATATTTCAAAGAATTGGGTGCCATCTAAAGCTGCTTAAAAGGCCGTTGATGTATTATTTTCCCAGCAAAAACATATGTTTTTAATTTATTCTTTTTCATTTATCCAATCTTCAATCCACTTGTAGAAACAGCAAATTTCTGAAATAGAATATGATGAAGCAGCTAAAATTAAGTATAGAAACTGCTCGCCTGTTAGGATTTATGATTTCCAGGACCTTTTACTATCCCCGGATTTTGCGAGAAAAAATTAGAGTTCCCGAAATACTTCTAAAATCATAAATGAAATAGAAAACCAAAATTAACGGTGTGACTTCTAGCCCTCTTAATTAATACTTGAAATTTTTTGCTTCTCTTAATTTATTCTAGAAAAGAATTTAGGAAAATAATTAAACCTAAACTCTTTTATATTTCATTTTATTTAAAAATAGCTTTTTTCAAAAATATAAAAAGTTTATTTCAATATAGATAAAGAATTATTTTATTTTTAATATAAAAAAACAATACTTTAAAAAAAAATCTTTAAAAAATAATTCGTTAATTTTTTACAAAATTGTTAAATCATTACCTTCGGTACAAATGAAATAACCCGGGATTTCCCAAAAAGTTTTTCTGGAATCCCGAGAATTTAAAACTTAAAGATGTGGGGACCCCGGGACACAAACCTTATCGCTTATTAATTTTTGGCTAACAATGGCCTCAATTTACCCAACTCCAGCTCAAAAAGTTGTTCCTCGATTTCTAGAGTTTACGCATAAAAAACTTCGCCGACTACTACAAGTCTAAATCTCGGAACACAAATTTCCAATCGCCACACAGGCTAACACAACTAACACTTACAAACTGACCACTTTGCTTTACTAACAATTTCTAAAAATGATTAGTAAATTTTCTGCGCGCGATATATATACAGGGTAAAAATTCTGGACAATCCAAGTCATTGGTGAAACGTCACAATTATTCCAGAAGTGTCAAATTTAATCTAAAACTACCATTGCCAGACAAACACAATTACGTAACAAAGAAAATTTTAAATGAAAGAAAACTTCAGAGATCCTCTGTCAATCGCAATCTACAGTTACTGAGTGTGTGACCTAAATTCGTCACAATGAACATTTTAACTAGAAATAGAATTTTACAAGCGCAGTAATAAAATATGGTTTAAATCAGTGTGGTCCAAGGCTAAGAGCATGAAGGGCCGCATTAAGGTTTGAAAAAGCTTCGCGGGCCGCAAAGATAAAATCTAGGTCAGGGTGGTCCAACTTCTCCACTCTTGTGGGCCACTTTTCAAAATTATTTGAGTTTGCGGGCCTCAACCGGCTAAAAACGCTTATTTTCGTCTCAAAATCAGGGTGTTCTCTAAAAAAAAGGTCTTCAACTGGAATCGATCTCTGAAATACCTATTTTTGTCCCAAAATCAGGGTGTTCTCTAAAAAAAAAAAGGTCTTCACTTCGAATCGGTCTGCAAAATTCCTATTTTCGTTCCAAAAATCAGGATGTTCTCTAAAAAAAAAAAAAAGGTCTTCACTTGGAATCGGTCTCCAAAATTCCTATTTTCGCGCAAAATCATAGCGTTCTCCAAAAAAAAATTACGGCTGTTTGTGATCGACAAGACTTGTGCGAAATTGTTCCGCGGGCCGCACAAATTTCCTCGGCGGGCCGCATGCGGCCCACGAGCCAGGGTTTGGACCACGCTGGTTTAAATTGTTGAAGAAGTGTGACAGTACCGTATTTGGTCTTTTCCTAAGAGCTTTTACTTCATAAGTTATTACGTCAAAACTTTCGGTAAAAGTTTAACAATTGTTCTAATTTTATTGTGTAATGCATGTACAGTACACACATACACGTGTGACAGAGCAAAATTCTTATGAGGCAGACGCTCTTACTCTAATATGCAATTATGCATGTGGAGTATACTGTCATAGATGAATTTGAATAAATTTAATATTAATATTTCATTTACATTCCTCCCCAATTCCTCCCTTAACAATTTTTCCTCCCTTCAGGTTACAAATTCCTCCTTGGGAGCCAAGTGGCTCAGTTTGAGAAACACTGATATAAGTCATTTCTGTTGTGCCCTTTAGAAATGCCGCTTAAAGGTAAATTCGTGACTACGCTTGAAGCAGAAAGCAGCATCAGGCTAATACGAAGAAGTTAACATCAAACTGAAGGCTAAGAGTATTTTTTCTTATTCGGAACACTGTAAGAAGAAAATCTCTGCTGGAGCGTTCAGAAATGCATCGGCTCACTTTCACTTCACGAAGTCGTTCCATTTAAGTCATTGTTTTTGTGCTTCAACTATTTGCCAGAGCAACTTAAAGGCCTCTTTTAGTTGTTTGATGTAATTTTTTACTGGCTCGCTTGGGGTTCAATACGGCGGCAGGTTCAATACGCTTCATGATGCAATTTGAAAGGGTTCAGTGCCGGCTGATAAACGTGATTCTTTTGTTTTATTCGCGAAGTAAAGGGCATAAAGTCCAATTTTTATGCAATAGCACAGCTTGCACTTGTTGTTACGACTAGTTAACGAATGATTTAAAATTTTAATTCAGAATGCTGTTTTAAGTGTTTATGAATTATTTTTCTTGCCGAAGGAGTTTACAAGAAATCTATTTTATTTTCATGAGTCTAAATTTAATCGATATATAAAAACCTTATTTCGAGTTATGGGACAGATGGCACTAGAGAGTACCACCTGTGGCATCACGCACGCCGAACCCGAGCTCACTGCCCGACCATGGTTTTGAGTTTTAAACTCTCATCAGGGACAGTCTGCTTA
Source organism: Diplosoma virens (assembly GCA_963680785.1). Classification (NCBI taxonomy): domain Eukaryota; kingdom Metazoa; phylum Chordata; class Ascidiacea; order Aplousobranchia; family Didemnidae; genus Diplosoma; species Diplosoma virens. Next base: position 20,102,179 of record OY796886.1, on the reverse strand, counting down.
CTCGGGTTTAGTTGCAGAGCTGGTCATATAAGAAAAGGTAAATATAAGATTTGTGGTTCCTACCAAGTGCAGTCTTGCACTTGGTAGGAACCACAAATCTTATAAAAACCTTATTGCAATTAATTCAACTTGTTTCCTAAAATATATCCTGTGTATACTAAATAAATTTGGTTAAAGTTGAAAGTGTCTTGATCCAAAACTAAACTCCTGAGACTGAAGCTTTCAATAGAATCATAACGGGTCTATTTTACTACAAGTAGGAACAAAAAGCTAAAAAACAAATTTTTTTAAAAGCTTATTGACCAATCGTTCACCTGATATACAGAAACTTTTGCTTCCAATTCAACTTCGGACGTTTTTTTTTCTTTGAAAACGAAGTACAGTACAACAGGCTGCCATATGGGAGCCTACTGTACGCTTTTCAAACGAGTTATAAAAATTTAATTTCACATATTATTTTTTCCAATTGCCATTGCACAAAATATTATTACAAACTGTTTGAAATAAAATTTACGTTAATGCTTATGGCAATAAATCAACCAGAAGCAATAACAGTTAAACCTCTATTGTGATTTCACAAAACGTTACAATAAGTTTTTTTTTGGTTTGACCAGTTAATCGAATTCCTGTCAGCCTAAACCAGTGATGGCAAGATTTTTCTGTTGGTGTGTCAAAAAAAAATTTTTTAGTATTTCTTTTTCATCGCGTGTCACTTCTAAAGAACAGTTCTTTAATTTTAGGCATATTTATATTTTTGTATTATTATTGTAAACTAAAGTGATATCATCAATTAACATGGCATAGGAGTTAATTATTGTCACAACGCATCATAATGTTTTGGAAATGAAGATGAGGGAGGGCAGGCTGAGGTGGTATGGACATGTGGTGAGTAGAGACCAGGAGTATGTAAGGAGAAAGATGATGGAAAAAGAGTTACCGGGAAAGAGGAAAAGAGGGAGGCTGAAGAGAAGACTTCTAGATGTAGTAAAGGAAGATATGGGGAAATTGGTGCGACAGAGAAGGACATTAATAACAGGACGCTGTGGAGAAACATCATACGCTGTGGCTACTCCTAATTAAAGGGAAAGGCTGAAAGAAGAAGAAGAAGTTAATTATTATGTAATTATGTTTCAAAAAACGAATACAATAGGTTCAAAATTTAATTTACATAATAGGTTGAAATATCTTTTTAAATTATTAAAAAGTTTTTTATGCTTAATAGTACTGTGTGAAAGACTGAGACTTGCTAAAACCAAATCTAAATTTCCACTGAAGAATCTCAACAACCTTTTAGATTGAACAGTTTTTTTCTTAACTCTTGCTGTATATACTGTGTACGTTTTTCTTTAGTTTTTTCTAACAGTTACTTGTGATTTGTTTCGCAATGTTTTTTTACATTCCAGGTTCTGCTCACAACTTGTTCATCGGATAAGATGCAAAGAGCTTTGCAATTTCTTTTAATTACGTTAAACTGTTTAGCCCAGCATTCTTGAAAATTTCTATTACTTCGGTTTTTAGATAATTTAATTTCTTTCTCTTCATTATGATTAAGAAAGATGCAATCACAAAACTGTTAAATCTTTAAGTCAGTGGTTCCCAACCGCTGTGCCGCGTCACTAGTGTGCCGCAAGAAGTACCTTGGTGTGCCGCGAAGTAATGCCGTGAGGCAATAATTACATCAAATATTAGTAATTATTACGGGAAGGTGGGGCAAAACGGACATAGCGATGATTCAAAAAGTTTTGCCTTGAATGTCTTGATTTTAGTTCTTTTAGATAGGTTATTTACATGTTAAAACATTAGCCGTACTGTGTTTTTCGCTAGCTTGAATAGTTCAAATGCGTTAAAAAAAGTGGTTAAAGGTGAGCTTCTTATATAAATATTTCGATTTTTTAAGCAATTATCGGGTAAAGAATACGCCTTGAATGGCTGTAGTCGCTACTAACCCGGCTGGCGGTTGTGTCCAGCAGGGCGAATTCTTAATTACTTGCAGTGTTCAAGCAGCGATGTCACCAGTAAGAGATTGATGATTATCATTATGTTTATTAAATCTAGTAACTTATATTATTCATTTTAATAATCACATTATTGTTACTTAGGCGTATGTGTTAATAAAGCAGTATTAATAAATTGCACTCCAATATGATCAGAAACTAGAAAAAAATCTGAACGTTCATAATGGTCTGAAGTTAATTTCAAACTTACCATTGCAGATAAAACCGTTATAAAAAAGTGTCCAGAGAATGTTCTATTAAATATTTGTTAACTTTTTACTCAGTGTTCATTCCGTTGGATTGAGTGTGACGTCACACAAAAAGAGTAAAAAAGCAAGCGGCTTTCTCTAATCTTGTGTTCCCGAACGTAGTTACGCTTCAATAAGCATCGGCGCGTAGTGGTAAACATGATTATTATTAATCAGTATGATTGGTGTGCCGCGAAAATTTGAACAGCTTAATAGTGTGCCGCCGTATAAAAAAGGTTGGGAACCACTGCTTTAAGTGAAAGGATAATTGCAATAAAATTACCAAGTAATAAACGATTACATGTATTACATCACAAAAACGATAAACGACAATGGCATAAACAAGACTTTTTTGAGTAAAAGAATGAAAATAACATGGTAAAATCTGGGATATCAGCTCAACTACAGTCATTAATTGTGACACAATGCTCGTTTTAGAAACCACCGAAAATTTCCAGTTAACTTTTCACTAGCGTCTCAGACAAAATGTCTTCGCGTGTCATAGTTTTGCCATCACTGGCCTAAACCATATTTTTATTTAGAATATAATTTAGGGATTGATTATATATTTTCTTCAAGCGCCAAAAACTTAATACAATATGAATCAAAACTGTAGAAAAAAGTGACACTATCTACTGTCATGAACGAAAACGTTTTCAATTTCTCTAAATCAGTGGTTTGAGACCTTTTTCTCTTTAACCCACTTTAAGTTTCGTAAATTTCTATTACCCACAAAACAATTGCTAAAAGCATCCAAAGCGGATTCAACATTCTTTATTTTTATCAAACAACATTTAAGAAAATTACGGTACGAAAACGAACGTTTTCAAGTTTTTTTTGCAATACAGTAGACCTTTTTCCAATCTTGAGTGCTTACATATTTGCATAATCTAATTCAGAAATGTCTAACCTGCGGCCCACTGCTTACTCAAATTTTTAAATTTTTATAGCTGTATCGCCCGTTTCTCAAAACTGTGTTTCGCGAGCTTACTTTTTCGATAAAAATCGGGAAACTAGAGTCAGATTCAAAGGGAAGACCTTTTTTTAGAGATCACTACGTTTTTGAGACAAAAATTGAGAAACCAGAGTCAGATTCAAAGTGAAGACCAGACATGCGGACTCGGGACTCGGGACTCGGGACCCGTCAATTCGGTGCAATATAGTTGGACTCAATCTCGGACTCGACAAAAAAGTCTCAAGTCCGGCGAGTCCGACGTCTAGATTTGATGCAGTATCGAAGGTTTCACAAATTATTGTTATCAATACTTATTGAGAAAAAAAGCTAAATCTTGAATAAAAACTGAAAGAAAAGTTAAAATATGATTTTCTTCGTATTATTCCTCTTTACTATTCTAAATTTCATAACTGTTTCTTACTATGTTTCGCTCAAGGTTGTCACTTTTTTTTAATACTGATTGATGAAACAGGGGCACCGGAAAGCCATTTTGCTAGGGGGGGCAAAATTTAAAAAAAGTACCTTATTTAAAAAAAAAGTGCTCGGACTCAGACTCGTATTTTAGCCCGGATTCGGATTCGGGATTAAGATTTACTTCAAAATTTTCACGAGTCGCATGCCTGGAAAAGACCTTTTTTGTAGAGATCAGTACCACGTGTTTGAGACGAAGATTAAATAACCATAGTCAGATTCAAAATGATGACTTGCAAGTCAGGAAAGCAACAGTAAAATTTTTCAATTTGCTTATTTAAATGATTAACCGCCTCGCTTTCCATAACATCGCGGAGGCCGTTCATTTCACTCGTTTTATTTTAGGGTTTCCAAGCTCGCTGAAAGACATTGACTTAGAGTTGTAAATCGGGCCGGGAAAGCGTCACTTGACCGAAAAAAGTGAATTATCCAAAACCGCCACTTGCCCGACACAACAGCTGCAGCTGTCACATATTTTCCCCTTGCTTCCTGCCTCTTTCTTATGAGGTTAGGATTGGGGGTTAGGGTTAGGGAAGCTTACAGCTGTTGTCGGACAACTGACTGTTTTGAAAAATTTCCTTTGTTGTCGGTTAACTGTCGGTTTGAGAGAATTCCACAAATTTTGTCGGTCAAGTGACGTCGACCCGTCGGGCCCAGTTTTTCGGGTTGGGTTTGGGTTTAAATGTGAGAAAAATTTCTTTGTGTATAACTCTATTCTGTTGCCTCTTATCCGGGCGGTATACTTGATTACGCAAACCTCAAAGTTCATCTGAAGGAACAAGAATTTACAGTTTAGATATAATACGTAAGTGTTTTGCACCAAACTTAACTTTCGGGCTTTTCCGGGCTGTTTAAAGCTTTAAATAAAATTTTGGTTAGAGCCGGGTTTGGGCCTGAACCAGTCGCCCCGTTTACAATTCTGCATAGACCCCCTAAGTTAATTAATTCCCAGGGGTCCGGACCATAGTTTGAGAACTATTGGTCTGCACCAGTGCTGGGCCAACTACAATTTGTGGGTCAAATCTGGCCTTTCAAGCCATTTCATTCAGCTGACCAAGCATTTAATGTAAATGGTTTACCAAATCAAATGGAAGACTTTTTTGGTCTACGAGTAAGTTTGAGGCACGTATACACGTTGTAAATACTATTCTGGCCCTTGATCAAAATCAAATTCTGAATCTGGCCATCGAGCTAAAAAGTTTGCCCACCCCTGGTCCACACAATAAAGTTTGTGGTTAGTAGTTTTAAGAAAAACCTAAAAAAGCTTTTTTCCAAAAAAAGCAATGTTTTTTGGAAGATATAAAAGATCATTAACTCGTTTGCGCAATTTATTCGTATGTGAAAAGAAACTCCAATGAGATAACCTTTTATTGTTAATTTTGTCAAGAAAAGCAAAGCAAAATTTTTTAAGCAAGGTGAAAACGAATGTTTTCCAAATTCTTTGTAGAAAGAAGAACACAAAAATAATCTAGCAAACATTTAAATCTTTTTGTGCTTCGTAACTGGTATTTTTGTGCCAGCTTTGAAATTTGTTTCATTAATAAAATTTAAATGCCTCGACGAATTTATAGTAAAATTAAGTTGATGTACTCGTCAACAAATGATAAGTTAATGTTTTAGAGTAGAAAAATATTTTTGTTTACCTCAACCTTTAACGAAATTGCAGTTACACCCTTAAGTGACAAGAATCTGTTAAATAAACCTCGCTGGCTCGAATAGCGTAGTATCATTTTTGATACAGTAGAAGTTATGTTTTTGTATTCTTTAAACCAATGTCACAGATAATATCATAATGCCGTAAATTTCTTTTTGCTTCGTTTTGTTAAGATCGAAAGCTATTTTTTTAATTTAAAGTTTTTGTGTTAAAAGCAAACTCCCGAAAACTTATTTTAAAAACTTGAAAGATAATATCTTGAAAAAAATCCCAAAGTAGCTATTTTTAAGACTTTGAAATAATGTTCAAAAAATCATTGTTATAAAATTAATCAGATTTCTTTATATTACCTAAAACAAACGATTTTCGAGTTGTATGTAAAAGAATGATAAAATTGATTTAAATGAATTTATTTTAAATGTTGGAATTTACAATATTTAGCACTTTAATTCACTACCATATTGAGCAGTTTATCTTCCTGACTTTCAGGATAACATCGGATATGTTAAACTTAGAGTAGCCATCAAGCGGATGTTAGAACCTGTTTTCGGAAACCCCAAGATGGTGCATTCTGATTGAGTTTAATTACTGTTCAATTTAAGAGTAGAATAACATTACAAAAGTCGGAGTCTAACCCAGGTCATTTCGATCACAGTTGCTAATATAACGGTCTTTTGTTCCTCTCTACCTATATATTACGGTAAAGAAAGTCTCGAGTCTAGTCTTGGTCTCGAGACCGATTTTTTGTGGTCTCTGTCTCGTCTCGGTCTCAACCTTGAGCTGGTAGTCACGGTCTTGGTCTCGCGTTTTTTTAAATTGGTCTCGAGACTGGACATTTTTTGATATTTTTCTTACTTGATGTTATTGTCATGAATTTTGAAATTTGCTCAAGAACAACATTTTTCTTTCGGCAAGAAACAAGTCTGGTAATGATTTGAATGCTTGTACTTACACCCTTTCCCGTAATCGGTACAATATTGCAGTGATAAAGCTCTTTTTTGATTTTTGCTTTTAATTTAACGACTATTTCGAATTATCTTCCATGTGAACTTGGATCAAACGCTTTCCCACAAAAGGTGATTGCTTTGATCCTACATATTTTTTCCTAAATAAAGCGAACAAATTCTTATTGTAACGAAATTGATCTAAGCAATAATTTGAACATCATATTTACATATTTATTAATTATAGTCCGCAAATTTTTATGAAAATATAGAGTTGGTGACCCTCTCAGTCACAACATTTGGCCACCCTTATAATTTGTTTATTTTTTATGTTTTCATCTTTATATTCATCTTCCTATACAGTAGAAATTACCTGGTAAGATACTAAAAATAATAAGAATGTTCAAATTATTTTCTTGCTTACGTATTTTTCCAAAGATATGCTGTACGCCTTCGCTCAGCGTAAGCGAAATTTTATATTCTTAGTGTAGATCAAGCTTAATACTCATAGTTCTGATTTATTTTCATAATTTTTCAACAAATGATAAATTTATTCACAAAGTTTTTGCGGAAAGATTATAAATACACAATAAACATTAACACGAGGTGCCCTTAGAAATCAAGAAATCTGAAAAGATTAAAAAACACTTTCAGGAGGCATTTTTTGCTCTGAGAACTTGAAAAAGTAAGCATTTTATTGGTCCTGGTTGAATAAATTTTAGAGAAACAGAAAGCAAAACAGAAAAAAAGCTGGTGAAAGTGAAACAGAAAAATAGAAATTAAATTAAATATTATATTGAATTAAATATTGAAAATCTTTAGCGTGAACCATCTTGAATAAGTTCCGTTTAAAAATCGAAAAAATATTATACTTTAGATTTTATAGTTATAAGGATTTAGAATTACTTAGAAAACAAGCCGCTTAGAAGACGATAAGCACCAGACTCGAGTTTCGCTCTTGTTAGAGCTAGTAAACAACTGAACACACAGCACCAAATTAAGCACATTTTTTGAAAGTAGGTGCATTACAATTTTCAAAATCATTGTCTTTAAAAGTAAATTTAAAATTTCTTTTATTACAAATCATCCTGCTTATAAAGAATGTGAACAAAGAGCATGTCCCAAGAAACCAGACAAAAAAACGTTTGCTTATAGTTTAAAGAAAAATAATCAATAATTAACAAACAAAATCTGAAAAAATTTCAGAAAAATATTTGCAAAAGACAAAATCTGAACAAAAAGCAATTACAATAACTCTAATTCATAAACAGCGTACACAAAAAAAGTAATTTTGACAAATTTAAGGTTAAAAAGGAAGGTTAAAAAGGAAGGTTTTAATAAAGCTAGTTAATTATTCTTTTAAAAAAACTTATAACTTCAAAATACTTTTTACTACAGAATTTTATAGTAGAATTCCGAGCTGAAAACCAGTAACTTTAATAATAAAAATTTTACTTTTATTTTGCTCTACATTCAGCTTTACTTCGCTTCTATTATCTGAATGCTGTTTAAGTTTTTTTTTAATTTTTCAATCTTTAAATTGAAAACTTTTTCGTTTCATGGCCAATTTAATCACTGCCGCGAAGTAGTGTTCGATATAATTCGAAAAATTTTATGGCTCAACGAACAGGGGTTCGATCTTGGCTTTGAATCGGATCACTTGCATTTTTAAAAAAGCCACATTTTTGCAAGACACAAATAAGAAGATGAAAAGCAATTCCGGGGCAAAGACGGTGGTTTTGCATCAAGTCAATGTGACGGACTTTTTAAAAACAACTCGCGTGAACTCAGCGACCCAAATTAATTTACGAAAGAAACTAAAAAATCGCTTTTTAATCCTTTCTTTTTGATCCTTTTCTCAAGGTTATAGAGATAACTTGGTTTAACATCATAATGTTACGATGGAGGGGGGAGGGCGCTAAACATGAAAATCCCAGAAATTGCATTTTTCGAAAAAGTGCAAAAGAATAAAATGAAATTTATTTGTGCATATAATCGTTTAAAAGTTTTTGTTAGGTTTCTCTCATTCTGACGTCATTTGCCTGAGCTCTTTTTGTTGAACGTGACGAACAGCGCCGACGACTACATCGGCAGTTTCGGATCCAGGCGAAATTCATATTAAATCCTTTTCCTGTTTCACATTGGAACCGGATCGATATTGTTTTACGTGATCGAGGTTTACAACACCTTTGCAGAAATTTTAAATTATAAAATCAATTTTATTGTGAATTTTTAAAACTTCTTTTACTAATATAAATTTTGTTCACCATTTTGAATTGAACTAAAATAGCAAAACAAGAAGAAAAACTAAGTTAAATAATTAGGCCTGAAAAAAATGACGTTTGAAATTTTTGATAAAAAATTTATTACATACTTGTCTGTGCACGTGCCACAAAACTTCGGTCTGTATGATCTCACACTTCTGCAACCAGCATAAGATAAATGAATGCGATCTCGAGATGATTGCTGCTTGTTGCAACGTTTTCTGCTTGATGTCTGCAATGGAAACGTTCTTAAGCTATAATTTAAGCTTAAGCCCTCATTTTGTTTTTTCCCATGTCACTAAATTTTTACTTTCAGCTCTACGTGTAAATAAATTTTACTTATTAATAATAGCAAAAAACTACCGCAAGAGGTCGGGGTCGAGCATTGCATTTTCGTGTCAAACAAAGTCGAGTTTCACGCCTCAGTTGGCAGTTGATGTTTGCGTTGCTCACTCGGGTCGATATTCCCAGTCCACAAGACTTTGAACATGGGCTCCATGGTGATGCCTTTCGGGGACAGTTGCGTGGTCGCTCATGCGTAAACGCTTCATCATCTGTAATCAAGAAATTCATCAGACTTGTTTTATATCATATTTTCTAGTTAAAAAAAGGGTATTAAAACGGGTCGAAATGGTTATTGGTGGATTGCTGGGAAAAAAATTGATAAATTAAAATGAGTTTAATGAAAAAATTAGTCGAAGAAACAAAGAAAGAAAAAAAAAACTGAAAAATTTTCGAAGATTTGTTAAATCTTTATTTTATTTAAAAAAAATTCTTTCCAGATTTTCCAAATTATGAAGCGCAAAGAATCACTTGCACAAAATGAATATAATAAAATGACAATTTTGATGTGGATATAAATTGTAAACAAATTTTTACGTTTTATGATGGCATCTCAGTAGAGAAGATTCTTTATAGAGATAAGAGTTACTAATTTTTTATTTCTATTTATACAAAAGGCTGAATTGATTTTTTAAAACTATAAACTGAGAAATAACTTTTATTTTCTTAAGGCATATTTAAACTAAAAATACAATATCTTGTCAAGTTATATGCTTAGTTGTTTTGCAATCACTAGAGAAAAGAGCAATTTTTTAAAGATTAAATAGGCCTATATGCAACAATAGAGTATTACAAGTTCCATATCAAAATAGTTAAAACTTAGGGGTTTTACCTTCTCCGGGAAAGTTATTTGTTTCTTCCCAACTTATAACGTTGTCTTCAGATCTTTCCAAGGAAGAGGAGTAGCTCATTTGATAGTCTTCAAGTTCGTCCCCATCTGCTCCTCCATCCCATTCATAAACGACGTCAGTGTAAGCCTTGTTCGTTAGCAATGCCTCAACATCGGACATGAGGGGCTTGGACGTGTCACGTGACCCAAAAACACCAACATGCGAGCTAGATTCGAAAGGCCTTGGGCCCATTCGGGTGTCGCAGACCCATCTGTCACAACAACGATCTTCCACTGGCTGAAGTCGAGCGTTAGGACATTCCTCCGGAGAAGGGGGATTGTGTTCGTCGTAGCATTTCATAACGCACGATACAGACCCATCCAAGCATTGGCAATCTTGCTTACACGATGTTCTTAAAAGTACTCCATTCTCCACTTTCTGACCATTAAAAACACAAGGACGACCGTTTTGAGCTAAAAAGTCAATGAAAAATAATCTCTCTGTAGAATAGCTGATAATGTTTTCAAAAATTTTAATCATAAAGTTTAGCGTAAAAACAAGTTTGTATAACTTTTTTGTAACATGCATCAACGAATATAAATGAAAAATACAAATGTATTTATAAAGTTTTTTGGTGTTTTAAAACATGATTAACGACATAGTTGGTCACAAGGCATTCTTATGATTAGAGCGAGCTATTAACCAAGTAATTAATCTTCCTCAAAGATTTAAAATAAAATAATTTTTTGTGATAATGAGTAAAACAAGCTGGTATATCATATAAAGGTAGGCCTACAATGTTTTACCTTTGCAAATTCCTCGCTGAAAACTGGAACTGAGTGAATATTTACAAAAAAGTCTCTTATGTCGATCGCACGGTTCGTCATAATCATTGCAAGGTTCGTTGAGTTGCTTTGCGCAAACTGTGCAACAATTACATCCGTCCATGATCAAACTGACTCCTGGCGGACATCGAGACGGAGCGGCGTTTCTGCATATGCAGTTTTGGGGACAAATTGCTGAAGACTTCTAAATAGTAAATTAAAATTAGTCAAACATTTCTAGAACAAACTAATACAAATTAAACGTCAAGCAAATTCGGGAGAAAATTTAATGCTTTGGCAGATCGCACTTCCAACTTCCAAGTATTCCAACTTTCGCACTTTCTAGCATAACTGTTGTAGGTCAATATTATAGAGCTTAAACTTTTTTAATAAACCACTTCAAAAATTTTCCAGAAAAATCCCTTCAAGAAAAATGGTGCTTTCGCGCTTTATTAACCACCAGGAGCTGATAATAAAAATGTCGACTCAACAACAGAAAAAAAAAACAGTAATATTGACTGAACACTTAAAAATACTATTAAATCGGAAAACTACACTTCTCCATTTTGTTCGCGGTGTGAAGATCTTGTTTGGTGTACAATCGACTTTGAAGGAAAAATACTTGTTTAATGCAAATGAAGATAAAATAATCTGAGTGCCGGAGTTGTGATCGACATGATCTCGGTTCAAAACCTACTCGTGCCATTCCGTTCTGTTCTTGGAAAAGACCCTTTATATCACTCTTCCCTGCTTGGTGGTCTTGGCAAGCAGTTTTTAATTTCAGTCATTTATCTATTAAATTTCAATCGGACAGCAATATCTTGGCATCTCCGGAACCAGGTCGGGATAATTACTTACCCTATGCATTAGCGCCTCCATGGCTTTTCTGCGAGTCAGGAGGATAAGTATAGAAATAAAATAAATAAAAAAGATCTTTATATGACGAACCAGATGAAGAAGCATGGTCTGTCAAGTAATGATCTCTCTTCTTTAATCAATAAAAAGTTTATTGGGCCCCGCACATATTCTTTTAATTTGGTGAAGTGACCTGCGAGTACCATCAGGTTCCCAACCTTTAATCACTTTTTAGAAAAAAGAAAAAAACTTAGACAAATCAATTTTTTTCTATGATGAATAAAAGCATTTTTGAAATAAAAAATTTAATGACCTATTTTTACCATTGTCAGGCTTCTTAAAAAAATATTCCACTAGTAATAAATGACTAAAAATTATTAACTTATATATTGCAGTAATTCTTTTATGCAATAAATTTAAGTCGCTCAATATCTATTTCCATCTTTCTATCAATTACTTTTGCCTACTAGACTTAATTTCATTTTAAAACTATGTTTTTAGATTTTTAATTGTTATTTAATTATTTATTTTTATTTTATTTCTATATTTATTCTCCTGACTCGCAAAAAAGCGACAGAGGCGCTAATACATAGGGCAAGCAATTACTTCGACCTGCTTCCGGAGATGCCAAGATATTGCTGTCCGCTTGTAATTTAATAGACATATGGCTAAAATTTAAAAATGCTTGTCAAGACTACCAAGCAGAGGAAAGTGCCGTAAAGTGTCTTTCCCAAGGACACAACATAATGGCGCGAAGGTTTTGAACCGACACCAAGTCGATCACAATCCCGGCGCTTTAACCAATCGATCACGCTGCCGGCGAAGAAATTGAAAACAAAAATTGGGACCATTTTAACTATCTTTATCCGATCATTTTAACTATTTCTTTTAGATCGACCTAAATAATCACTTAACTCAAGATTTGGTTTTAATTACAAAATAAAAAGGAGGGGGATTATTTTAATCCCATTAACATAACAACCATTTTTTGCTTTCACATTACCTTTGCAAAAACGAAAACTAGAACCACGGCTATTTTTGAAATCAAAACAAGAAAATTCATTTTTTCTTCGGCAAAGAACAATGTTTTTTTAAAAATTGACTTCAAAGAAAAACCCAACTTTAAAAATCAAACAAGCAATTATAAGTTTATTTAGCATAAACAAACAAGCTATCAGTTACTCAATAAAACTGGAGAAAAATAACAGCAACAATTTTTTATAATTTTGATATTCGCTTGCAATAAAACATAACAAAACAAACAATTTTTATGAATTTTATAAATTGCTTTTTTTATTAGATAAAAATTGCTAAATTTGATCAATCACTACGCAATTAACATAATCTTGCTTTTTTACCGCGAAATATTCACATTGGCATTTTAGGAAACTCATCGAAAGCGCGACAAAATTTTTGTTATTTTAAATAACTTTTCCTAAATAAAACGTTAATGTAATTTTAATGTCTAAATTGAAGAAAATGCTTTTTTGTACTGTGTTGTTTTGACATGTTCGCAGGAATATATACGTGCTTCGACAAGGGCCTTCGAACAAAAAACGCATTGTAGTTTTAATTCGAAACTTATTTTTAAGAGTCTACGTCAGACCAACAGTTACGTCAATTTTAAATTCTATATTCAGTGCTGCGTGATGACGCACTATCTGGCAATCATGGGCGTTGCCAGAAAAATAATTGGAATTTTAAATTAGCTTTGACTTCTTTCTTTTGGTTTTCACTTCCAAAGACTTATTTTAAAACTTTCAAAGTTGCAGGAGACTATAAAATTTCTAAGCTTTAATCGTTCAATCTAGTTACTGATGTAACCGATTTACATCGAACTCCAATAAAAAAAGTTATTAAAAAAATTTGTTTGTTTCTAAGGTTTAAACTTGCAATCACAACGCAAAAAAAGAAACATTTGTCGTTCTGTTGTCATTTGAAACGAAAACACTTTAAGAATGAGTTTTAAAAAGTTTCGATTCCGAATAGTGCCGTGTCCATGTCACGTGACGAAAAGTTCTTGTGATTGCCATTAATGAATCGTTAGCACGCAATCTTAGCGGTTGTTAAAAATTAAAAATGCAATTTGTAACTTTTACAACAATATTGCCACAAAGATGGGTGAAAGCTAAAACTTAAAACGGTTTGTTTTTATTAAAAAAAGATTTGCAGGCAAGATAGAGTTTGAAAAAGCTTTTCTCGTTGAAAAATTGTGGAGTTAATGATACTGTAAAAGTGGGAAAGAAAGACTAGTTTTATTCTTGTTGTTTAAGTTTCTGACTTGCAAATTTACAAAAAAATTGACCATAAGCTAAGTAATCATTTAATAAAACTACAGTATTTACATGAATGGTTTTGATCCACAAATTTACAATTTGAATAAATGTTATTTCAAGGGAAAAAAGCTTATCAAAACAGGAATGCTTTTTGCAAACTTTTTATACCACTGCAAAAACACTATAAATTGCACAAAGAAAATTAATTCAACTCATTTGCACAAAGCATTTTTCCTTTAAAGCCTATACAAAAATAATTTTTTTCTGCAATTTTTACATTTTATATGACTCACAGCTTGTTTAATTATACACAAAATTTGCAAAAATATTAAACTCTTAATTAAAAAATTTTCCTTTAACAATCAATTTTTCCGACAGTCAAATAAACAAAATTTCCCAAACAAACAGTTTAAAAAAAGCAGGTGGGGCATTTCTCGGAACGCAACAAACGTACTAAAATCTTCTCGAGTATCTGTGGTCGAAAAAGCGGGAAATCGGAAATAAATACAGCCTATGGCAATAATATAAAAAAACTTTCATAAAATTGATTTTGAACACAACAAATTAATTTTTTTAAATACGGTTTAATGTAAGGAATCAGATTTTTAAAGGTAACATTAAGTAAAAGTCCATTGACGAATACAGAAATAAAGCAATAATGAAACTTTGTTTTGGCTTTATGTTTTGATAAAGCATCCGTAAAAAATTTCTTGCCTCTTGTCTGTTTGTGATTGCAAAATTCAAAATAAGAATTTACTCTTACGTTTGAGTTATGCTTAATTATATTTACCATCTTGACAACTTCAAAAGATTAAATTTTGACATACAACAAAAACTTTTCAAGATAAGAAAAAACAGTATTTTATCAAATTAAACTGACGTAAGCGATGTAATGATAATTCAAAAATAGTTTCTTAACGGACAATTTGTAACGAGATGTCATCATAAGTCCATTAGCAGTATTGTCACACCCTATGATTATCACAAGCTCATCGACAAGTCTTGATTGTTTAAAGCGATAGAACATGAAACCAGCTAGCTGCATTTAAGCAAACACAATTCTTAAATAACCTATTATCCACGGTCGATTAAAGAGTTGAATATGCAGTTTGTCTGCCTAAACTGTTTTAATCGTTCGGAGGACAAAAACAAACTCGGGGTAGGTGGATTAATCGAGGGGTAATTTTTTATTGTTAAGAGAAAGGTCGCAAAAATCGCGACCTCTTTGACTTGGATGACTTGTTTCAAAATCAAGACAAAGTATTTGAAAGTGGGTAAAGTTGCCAAGTGACAATGTAACTCCTAAAAATCAAACGAAGCCTTTAGACAAAAATGGCAAGGTGTCGAACTTACTCGCATATAGGCCTTTTAAACTGCAGATCTTACTAACATAGCACAATTAAGACTTTGTTCTGGATAACTTGTTAAGAAACCATTTAATTGTTATGGACGTTACGTAAAATGGTGAGTCAGCAAACATCATGCGGTCGATACAGGACAACTGGTTTTATTGTTGTTCAAACGACTAAAGTATTAATTAAACACTCACAACAACCAGACCACACACGAAGCAGCAGCAAACGCCTTATTGACTTCATGGGCAAAAAAGTTCCGAAAGCAAATTGTCCGAAAAACTTTTCAGTCGACCATGAAATTATTTGTGTAGTATTTAAACAAATTTGCAAAAACGTGATTGTAAATTGTGCTATTTTCGCCACAAAATTTATGAAATAAGGTGTCTAAAATTGTTGTAAAAACCCTTCTGGTTTGAAGAATGTGATTTTGCAATAAATACCTGGGTACCGATCACATGATTAAATGCCATAGTTAAACTTAACTGAAATTGGTGCTTTCTTTAATATAAGCGTTAGGTTCATGTCTCTACTTCCTCCCATATTGCTCTTCGACGCAACGTCGTAGACATGTCTCTACTTCCTCCCATGTTCATGGCTCTTCGACGCAACGTCGACGCCAAGTCTGCAAAAGCTACAGCATCAAGCTCTCTGAATGCTAGTCAAATCTGAAACCTAGCAGTTGTGAGTTCGACACAGTTTAAATACTGTAACTTGTCTCTCATCAACAGTCCCATCCACATATAAATTTTTAGGAAGTGCTTCAACTCATGCGACAAAATGTTGAAATCAGCTCACTGATGGACAACTGTCTAGCCAGCGTCTAGTAGCTACTTTTTCAGTAAAAACAGACAGTGCCAAGATACGTAAAAATAGAAGATTTTAGTTATCACATTAGTATTTTAACGTTACCTGTGTATTGATAGTGAAATATTTTTTTGATGTAAAAAATTTTTTTTACAATACAAGGATTAATAGCAACAGCTGTTTTTGCTTAACACTAAATTTTCCAGCCCCCAGCATTATTACTATTGTATGTTTTGGCCCATCGAGATAAATAGTTTCACGCCCCTGCTCTAGTCCATCACTAATCTCCATGAATGCAGGTGATATATTTGCGCCATCTAGAGGCCTTGATGCGTGTTTCGTAGCTGCACATTGGCGTCATGCGTTGAATAGATTTGACGTACTGGTATGAGCATTTATCGTAGTAAAACTTTGCAAATAAAATTTAGTGTCACTATCAACAAAACCGACATTACGTTGATTGACTGAGACCCGATTGTTCGAGTTTAAAAACAGCTAAATTTTTTAAAATTACGTATAATCATCTGGGAAAAATCAGAGCTACCGCAGTGCAGCGGTTAGCGTTCTGGACTTCGAAGCAGAAGTCCGGATCAGAAACTCGACTAGTTAGTGCCATTGGTGCATAGCTGTACGAGCCAGTTACTCCAAAGTAAAAAAATTTGGGCAAAGCCAGAATTTTTGGCCACTGGCAATAAATTATTTAAAATCAGAATTTTTCTGGCAGCGACAAGGAATTATTTCGGCATAAAGTATTCCAACTTCAAACAATCCAGATGATTGAGCGAATACAACTAAGATTTTGTGTGAAGATCTTTTTTTTTTTGGTCTTCACTCTAAATTGGGGACGAAATGAAAAAGATAATCACGGATCGGAAGACTTTTTGGTTTTTTCTTGTTTATTAGTCTAAATTTGAGACGAAAATGGAAAAATTGGAAGTAAAGATCTTTTTTTTAGTTTTCTGTAAATTTTTCAGAAAAAAATGTGTGACATTTTCTCACTTCCGTTAATTGCTACAAGATCGTGACTTCCAACATTTTTTCGGCTGGTACGGCTATGCATTAGTATGTTCGTCAGGGAGGGCATTCGGAAAATACATGTACATGTATTGTGTATGTTAATAATCAGTATGGAGATGAAAAAATAAGCAATTTTTGTGGCGTTTCTTTAATCTCAAAAACCAAAAAAATTATATAATCGGTTGTAATTTAAAAACTGCATTATTTATTTTATCTCTATATTTAACTTGCAGGAAAGCGACGAAGGCGCTAATACATAGGGTAAGTAATTACCCCGATCTACTTCCAAAAATGCCAAGATATTGCTGTCTGCTTGAGATTTAATAGAAATATTACCGGTAGTGAAATTTAAAGCTGGTCGCCAAGACTACCAAACAGAGGAAATTGCCTTAATGTGTCTTTCTCACGGACAAAATAGAATAGCGCGGGTAGGTTTTGAACCGAGACCATGTCGATCACAGTCACGGGGCTTCAACCACTCGATCACCTGCCCATTAACGCAGCATGCGTGTGACTTGACTAAAGTACTAAAGAAGCAGACCAAAAACGCATTTGTCTTTATTCGCAAGGAAAAACGGCAATTGCCCCCCTGACTTAAAAAATGGAGGGGCAATTGCCCCCTGCCTTTTAATATTCTTAAAACGCAGGGGCAGAGGGGGCAGATTGTGCTCTTTCAAATTAGTATTACAGATAAATTTTTTTAGTTATGCTCTACAATTAACCTATATAATCTTGATCACCATTAAATCCAACAATATTTGTAAAATTACAAAGACAACCGTGACTCATAGCACAGTAATAAAAGCAAGATAAAAGTTTTAACGTATGCAATATAGAATTATTGATATCGTAAGCGACCTAAACTTCTGGTAAACGTCTTATTCTACTTGAATCAGTAAACTGAATTATATCTTAGCCGAAAATAAATTTTTGATTTATCAACTGATGCCAAATAACCATATACATGTACAATAATCAGGGATACCTAAACTACCGGGATGATATTCCTAACAATAATTATACCAAGCGTTTTAAAAAAAAGAATAAAGCATCAGAAAATTTCTAAGTGCTCACAAAGAGTAAAAGTTTCTAGAAATAATAACAAAAAATTTTGATTTAGAAGCAGAGAAATTGGCGTTAATCTAATTTTAACAAGCAACACAAGCTGTCCGACTTGGCTGCTCAATACTCACTTATGGCCGACATTAAAGTTTAAAAATAAAAACACCAAGACTGAATGTGTGACATTCTTAGCCCTTTTGAAGGACTGTGGTACATATGTTTGCCTAACCAGTTAATACAGTTGTATTTTTTTAATGTGTAGCCTAATTGAGAAAAACTTGTGTAAAATTGGCTATTACTGCGGCTATCGCAGTGAATGGTAATGGCAGAGTCAACTTAAAGGCTTTTGCAAGATGCAGCACACTTTAAGATTAAGGTTTTGAACTTTGGGTGTATTAAAAAAGAGTTGGCATTGGCCGAAAAATTGATCGAATTAAAATAACAAACAAAATAAAACTTTTCTGAGATACCGGTCTGTCCTGTGCAAACTGAAATTCTATCATGTCAACCAAAATTTCAAATTGCTGCATGATTACCAAAATTTGCTTTTGTTAGCAGTGCCTTTTCAACAAAAAAAGTGCCCTTTTTTAAATTTTTCCCCCTGGCAAAAAAACTCCGGCGCCCCTGTCTATCAGCGCTTAAAAAAAGTTGACATGACTTCCAATCAGCTCCCATGTTGTGCCCCTGGTTGTAAGTATGTCACACACTCTAGACCGGCTTTCTCAGCATTTTTTTTCTGCGACACAAAATTGCTTGAACAACGATCTGCAAAAATGACTGCGACCCAAATAAATTTGAGTGAGCGTATATTGAAACAACAGAAAATTGTTATTAATTTGTTTACCTTTCTTTGTCTTTCAAGTTTTCGTATTCGTGCGTCAATATGTGCTGTAAACTAAACTAACTGTGAACAAACAATGTGATATGGTCCGGGATAATATGATGTAACAATGCTTTTGGTTATCATTCTATTAAAAGTGCTGCAACCATGCATATCCTTTCTACCTACTATTTTAATCTTTTTTTATTGCATGATATAACGTTCAGCGTTTTGTTGTTTCTTCCTTTTTCTTGTTCTGCTTAGTGTTATGTGATCTATTGTTGTTATTTGTGTTTTTTTTACGGGCGGAAATAAAAGATTCTGATACTAAAAGGTCTAAAGTTGTTGTTGCCCCCCTCCAAGGATATCTTGAAGTAGCCATCCTAACTTTTCAAAGCCAATCTAAATTCCCACTCTTGGATTACTTCTGCTGCTTCTAAAGCCTTTTTTCACAGAGTACTGATGTTGTGTTGTGTTGTATTGGTACTTGGCTACAGTTAAAGAAGTGGTTAATGTCATATGTTTGTGTCAAACTTTATAGGCATTGTGGCATGTATCAAGGGATCAATATCATATTGTCTAAACAAAGTATACGTTTGGCTAAAAGTAATTGCAGATACAACCTTTCACCACCCATTTGCAAAGTCTTGGCGACCCTTGGTTTAAGAAACATTGCACTAGACCAGGGTTTCTCAAACTATGGGTCGCCTAAAATAATTTTGGGGTCGCGAAAGAAATTGACATTTTGCGAGGACACCTGAAGTTGGCGATGAAAATAGATAAATCACAGTTCGATTCTGAGTGAAGACCTTTTTTTTAGAGATCACCATGATTTTGTGAGAAAAATACGGAAAAAGGAGATCGATTCAAAGTGAAGACCCTTTTTTTTTTTTTTAGAGAACACCCTGATTTTGGGACGAAAATAGGGAAAACTGAGAGCAAATAAAAGTGAAGACCTTTTTCTTGTTTTTTAGAGAACACCCTGATTTTGCGAGAAAATATGCAAGCCCAGATCAGACATCTTTTTTTCTTAGGTAACATAAATTTTTTGAAAATTCTTGCCTCGGGCCCCCAAATTGGAATATCCACCACTGATGCTGTACATGATTTTTCCTGCACACGCGTGGTTTTCCACAGGAAAAATTAACATAAATTAGCCTACACATATAGGGGTCGCACAAAAATTTATTTTTTAAAATGGGGTCGTAGAACAAAAAAGTTTGAGTCTTCATGTGGTTGCTTGCACAGGACGCCAGAAAAATGCCTAAAAAATGGGACGGATGGCAAGCCTAATTATACATATATATATATATTATACATATTGCTTTCATTTTGATTTATGCTCCATGGCCCACTAAAAAAGCACTGTGGCCCACAGGTTGAAAACCCCTGTCTTAGAGGATTAGGAAATTACAGCAATTTCATTTTATAAATAACTAATGAACCAAATAAAAATTTTCAACCAGTAAACAATATTTTGAAATTTTTGAAACCAGGTGGGAAAAACGCTAGACGACTGCTCTAAGCTTAATGCCTCTGTCGCTGTCATTCAAGACAACAAAAAATATCAATAAATAGTTGAAATAATATGACAAAAAAACAAACATACCACTCTGTGACTAGTTAACTATGGTAGAGAGCATAGGACACAACGAGAAAATATCGTTTGTGGTAAAAAGCTTGACAACAAAACTATATAAATAGAACAAGTTATGGGAATCGCACAACCATTACAGGGCAATTTGGGTGTGGCTCAAAACTTTGCTGGTATAACGACGTAGTATCCTTAACTTATGCTAAATTTCATTTGATTTTAACTGCAATTTGCTCTCATTAAAATGACAAATAAGAATAAAACATTAAGCGATGAATGAACTTACATAAATTTTCAAAATCACGTTGAACGTAGGAAAAAGTCGAATTTAACATCATCTCTCCTGACAAAAAATTCATGCAAAATACCCTCAAAGCTTTTCGAGCTATATTCTCGAAAAATTAAAAAAACGTTTTTGAACAACCTCCAAAGAAAAATGCTTCAAATTTTAGGAATTATTTAATGCAATTTCCAAAACACTACGAACTACATATTGGCACATTTCTCAAAATCTACTACATTACATGGGATTTCATTTCCAAAGCTTAAATCACACCTTAACATGATCATTAATCAAAATTGCATAATTATAACCAAAGTTTTTAAAAATTTTACAACAAACCTGCTATGAAGCAATGAGCTACAAAAGCAAATGAGCAAAGAATACACTAATTGATTAAAAGAAAAACATGATAAAAATTAAAAGAATAAAACAAATTAAAAAACAACACCATTGAGCATAAATCAAACACTTTTCTCACATACTGTATTTTTAAGGTTCTTTAAAAGTTTTGAAAAATAACACTTAATTTAATTCATCTAAAAAGTACTATTTCTCAAATAAAAATCTTTAAAAACAATATCTGAGTATAAAAATACTTTTGAAGTACTTCAATACAATTTTGATAAAACTTTTCTTTTTAAAAAAAAATTTTTTTAAATGCAACAAAAAAACTATCTCAACTGATATTTTGTAAAACCCCCTCACAAGTTTAGATTTTCAAATAGTTGACAAAAAATTTGAACATCAAAAATTTCTAAATAGAACAAATAGATATAACATTTAAATACTAACAGGGTTTCTGAACTGGGTGGTATATGTGGACCACTAAAGTAATTTTAGAAAAATCAGTGCACCCTAAAGCAAACTTTTTCACACAACCTTAAATTTAAATTTTCTTCTAATTTTTTTCATACAAACCTTAAAATTTTTTTTGAAAGTAGGGTAAAGACCAATAAAAAATATAAATTTAACAAAAAACTATACCCAAATTTCAATTGACCAAAAAAACTTTGTGTTGTATGTGTAAATGATGTTCAATTGTAGCAGTGTTACAAGTCAGTTTTAAAAAGAATAATTGTTAAATATTGAAGTATTGATATTTTGAAAAAGATTGCTAACGAATTTTAATTTGAATCTGTTCAGAAAATTAAAACTAACAGAAAAGATAGTTTTTAAACAAGTTTTAATAGTGCTGGATTTTGATTTAAAAAAATTTCAAAAGTTAATTTTTGTAATTTAATAAATGAAATTGAATCCATTAAGAGTGAACTGACAAGTAAAAAATCAAAAAATCTGATCTAGAGCACTACTTTAAAATAACACAAAAAAGCAGATTTTTTATGGACCATGTCCCCAAAATGCCGCAGGTTTATGAAGTGGATATTTTTGAAAGCGATTTGATTCACGATAGGCTTTAATAGCAGGAAAATTCATAAAATTTTCAAAATACTGTTTTAAGCATTTGTGATCAAACAAACAATTAGGATACATCATCACATGGCGATCAAGAGTCTCACAAAATGCAAAGTCCACAAATGTTAATTTGCTTCCTGCAAGCCAAGTCTTGTCAGCTAGATACTTTTCAAAAAGTTTCAATTTGGCTGGAAGAACTAGAGCATAGTCTTTCTTCAATTCATCAAAGTCTTTGTTGTAAATCATAAGAACAAATTTTGTTCTAAAGTCATTTACTACACCAGCTGCTATTTCACAATTAATTTCTTCTTTTCCTGGTGTAGGCCAAAGTTGATTTTGGTTTTTATGAGCTAGATAACGCATAATTGCCCAGCTTTCTGACATTTTCAAATCATCTTCTATCAGATAGGGTAAATTTGGAAAATCCAATTCTAACAAATTACTTTCTTTATTGTCAAACCATTCACTTTGATTGTTTATATCATAAAGGCACATTTCATATTCTAATTTAAGGTATTCTAACATTAGGCGAATTCTTTCCACTTTACCTCTCATATTCCAATAACCAAGTATAATTTTACCCATTATAGCATATCATTTAAAAACTAAACCCAAAAACTACTTTCAAGTAAACAGTTTATTGTATAAAATTTAACAGTAAGATTTTGCTAAACACTCAAAAAAACATTTATCTTTTTAAAGAATATGTTTAAGAGCAGCACTACAATAAACTATCAAAACTTAACCTTCACTTTCAATACAAGTTTGCCAGCAGAAAATGATAATGCGGATTTATGATTTTAGCTTAAAATTGCTGATTCTTAAACTGTTTTCAACTACACCTTTTCAGTAGTAGTTTTAATACTTAATAATCAGGGCAATTGCCTGCCCTCCCCTTGTCAATTGATGCATAATTTAAAAGCCCTTTTATTTTGACATACATATAACTTTTGAGGGACCCCCCACATCAACATATCAATAATTTTTAAGGCTCTTGTGAAACCTTGCTGTAAATTGTAAGTCATTTAGTACAAAAAAATTAATATCTACATAAATTAATTTCTCTTCAAAAATGCTGAATTTAGGAAGATTTATAATTTTTCAAATAAAACAAAAAATAATTTGCTGCTATTGTCTTAAAAGGTATTGTAATAGGTATACCAATGACTTCTCAATATGCAAATTATTTTTAGGGAGTGGCTAAAGAACAGAGGTCCTATATCGCAATCCAAATTTTTAAAAGTCTAAAGGGGACACCAAAATTTAAAAAATTAAAGTTATATTAATGGCTTTTTCGACTCGATTGTCATTACCAGTTTTGTGCAAGGATCTTTTTGATTAGCATGAGGCAACAAGAAAGGCAGACTCTCGTTCACTATTCGCCTGCTTACTTACTAAACTTCTAATTTTGGGTAATCTCCAAAGTCTGGGAGGTTAGTAATGGCAAAAGGTTAACGAGACCCAAAAAGTGTTTGTGCACGTATTGCAGTACTCAAGTTTGATTCCCGATTGAAAAATTTCCGATTTTTTCTAAGTTGCTAAAAAACAGTTGCAGATTTTGCAAATGAAATTAATATACGGTATATAATTAAGCGAGTCTCTTCAATAAAGAACGGTGAGAGATTTTTGTTAGTGAAACTAACCTGAAATCTTCTGTAGTTACTATTGTCTCTTGTTTTTTATGCCTCCTAGTCATAGCCGTACCTGCCAAAGGGGCAGGGGGCAATTGCCCCCCAAGTTTCTAAGATTTAGGCAAAATTGAAATTTTTCGGACAGTGACAAGAAAATATTTGGGCAAAATCAGAATTTTTCGGGCAGCGAGATGAAAAATTTGGGCAAAGTCAGAAATTTTAGGGCAGTGATAATGATCAACTTCAAAAAATAGTTACCAAATTTAGGTGAAGACTTTTTTTTAGAGATCACCATGATTTTAGGACAAAATTTGTTCTTGGTTCGAGAATCGCAGACAATTTTTTTGTTCTATCCGTAATGTGCTAGAAAATCATGATTTGGGCAAACGTCACAAAATTTGAGCAACACTTCATTGCCCCAATTTTTTTTTTGGCTAATACGCCTATGCTCCTAGTGCTGTAGAAGGGTTGGTTCTCGTTCACTATTCACCGTATTAAGTAGATTACATTTTAAATTTTGGGAAATCCCCATAGCTTGCGAGGTAAGTAACGGCGAACAGTGAACAAGATCAGATGATCAGATCTTTTCTCTGTACTTGCTGACTTCAATCAATCAATCAAGATTTTATTTTTTCGTTTAGTACATAGCAGATATTCTCATTAAAACTCACACAAAAAGTGATCGAAAAAAAAGGAATCAGAAACGACATACGGTGAGTTACAAAAAAAAAATTTGATAAAAAATAAATACATTTTAAAATAGAATTTAACGCTTGATATTATAATCATAGGTGTACCAGCCAAAAAAAATTTGGAGGGGCAATGAAGTTTTGCCCAAATCGTGATTTTCTAGTGCTTTACGAATAGGACAAAAAAGTTATCTGAAATTCCCGGACGAAGACCACATTTCGTCCTAAAATCATGATGTTCTCTAAAAAAAAGTCTTCACTTGGAATCAATCTCATATTTCTCAATTTTTGTCCCAAATTCAAGGTGTTTTCTAAAAAAAAAGTTTTTCACGTAAATTTGTTAACAGTTTTTTGCAATTAATCGTTGTCACTGCCCTAAAATTTCTGGTTTTGCCCAAATTTTTTATATTGCTGCCCAAAAAATTCTAGTTTTGCCCAAATAGTTTCTTGTCACTGCCCGAAAAATTTGAATTTTGCCCAAATTTTGGAAACTTGGGGGGCAATTGCCCCTTTCCCCTCCAAGTACGGCTATGATTATAATAACTCACACTACAGGCCAAAAGTTTAAGTCCACCCCTTAAATTTTCAAAAAGCGGTTATATCAGTCTGTATTGCCGAATTATTTTCATCAGAAACAATGAACCCTTGTATAATGAAGGTCAACAATGTGATTTTGATAAATATATTGCAAGAAAAAGAAACAATATTTAATAATTAAATTTTGCTTTCATCAAAATAACCTCCTCTGGCCTTATCACAGCTTTACAAATTCGGGGAAGTCTTTGCAGGAGTTTTTTGAAATATGCGCTTGGCAATTGTTCCCATTCACTCTTCAGATACTCAAACAACTCCTTTTCATTCCTAGGACGTCGACTTCTCACTTTTCGATTAAGTTCATTCCACGCTGATTCGATTGGTGAGAGATCAGGAGATTGGGGTGGCCATGTCATGATTTCTAAAATGTTTTGCTTTTCTTTGGACAGGATATAATTTTGACACAATTTGGAGGCATGCTTGGGATCGTTGTCTTGCTGTAGAATAAAAGGTTTGTCTAGAAGTCTGATTCCAGAAGGTTTGCATGCCTTTGTAAAATGGAGTGGTATTGTTCCTTTCTCATTATTCCTTTAATCTGCACCAAGTCTCCTGAACTTTCTCCACCAAAACACCTCCAAACCAACACCGACCCTCCACCATGCTTTACAGTTGGCACTACACATCCATCAGTCATTCTTTCACCATTTTGCCTCCTCACGAAAACCCGTCTGTTCTGTCCAAACAATTGAAACTTCGATTCGTCTGTCCACAACACCTTTTTCCACTGTTTTACTGTCCATTTCTCGTGTTCCTTTGCCCATTTCAATCTTTTTTGCTTGTTGACACTCCTAAGCAATGGCTTCCTAACTGCTATTCGTCCAAACCAATGACCTACACTCCATGATTGGAAACTCATATCACGTGACCTGATTTTGTATCGCTTGTTGAACGCTTGAATGCACAAACCTAAATTCAGTCCGATCCAGTTTAGCCAAACAGCTTTATACATTTTTTGAATTAATAATTCAATAAATTAATGAAATAAAAAATAAAAAAATATAAAACGTGAGAAATTTATTAATAAACTAAAATATTAACTAAAAAATTTAATGAAAATAAAGAGTTAATAAGCTAATTGACTATATTTATTCAATTGAATTCATTTGTAATCTTTTTACATTTAAAATAATTTGATACATTTTTTAAAAATAACTTTGATAAAAACTTTAAGTCTAAATAGCTGTTCTGCATTCTCATTACACTAAATAAATAACTTGCTTTTTTTTAAATTACTGCATCTTTTTTTGGTTTAATTTATTTAAAGTTTGTTAAATTTATTTATTTAAAGTTAATTGTTCAAAGTTTTTGTGTAATAATCTAAAGCAGTTTTATTTAAATTTTATAGTGAGCCACCGACTTGTCGCCACCAAATTTTTATGGTATCGGAAGAAATATTTTCATACTTGGGAAAAAAATTATTATAATCGGTTCCAGTTTGTAACATTATTTCTTCCTTGTTTTCAAACAAATCATCGAATTCTTTCAAATTATTCAGATTGATGCAAATAGGCCATCGATTAGGTTCCATTTAGATTTATTTAAAAAAATTTAAATCTCACTAATTTATTTAGCCAACGTTGCCTATGTTCAATCAACGATTCAATCAATCAATCAAGCAAGATTTTATTTTTTTCGTCCACTACACAGCAGATATTTATATTAAAACTCACATATGTGGTTGACAGTGGCGTGCGATGACCTCTGAGACTGGTCATGCAATTGCCATGCCAAAATCTGGTCATACAATCAGGTATTTTATGGGTAAACTAATTAATGAGTAAGACATGCAATATTTTAAGGGTACGAAAAAATTCTGTGTGAGATTCTAATTTTTAATCGTAATATCATAGTGTTCTAAACCGATTTTTGTTCCAAAATTGTAGCGTTCCCTAAAAAAAAGGTCTTCACTTTCAATTACTCTCCAATTTTATACTTTTCACCCTGAAATTCTATCAGTTAAAGTCTATTATGAGGGAAATTAAATTTTAGTAACCCATGTTTAGGGAGGCTCATAGGTGCTACACCTTTCTCAAGGGTGACCTGGAAGAAGTCGTGATAGGGTATACTCATTCCTCCCAAAATATCGAAGATAAGCTCACAACCGGATGTAGTTTATTCTCACATCCACAGAATGTTGAAATGTTTTGACATATAATAGACGTAAATGGTTATGTAAGCATAGCCTATAAATAATTTACATAAACATAACATATAATCATAGTCATACCAAGCTGGAGGGCAAGGGCGGCAATTGGCACACCGAGACGCATCATTGGCAATTTCACAATTTTTCCAGCATTGAGCATGCGTTATTTGGGATGAAAGAAGGTTTTTTTGTACGTATTTTTTGAGTAGAATTACTTTCATTTTATTGTGAAAAAACCGATTTAGTTTTTAAGAAAGTGGAAGCCTATAATTTTGGTTTTTGAGTACTCGGCGCATAAAATTCCAGCAAAGATTGTTTCGCCCCCAATTTTTTTATTATGGGAGCGGCAAACCAAGACACTAGTTAATAGAAAAAAATTCGTCCCTAAAAACTAGTGTTCTCTGAAAGAAAAAAGTCTTCACTTCGTATCAGTTTCCGATTTCTTGGTTTTCATCCGAAGAACTTTTAATTAGTCTCGATTACTTGATTTTCATCCCAAAACAAAAATATTCTCTTAAAAAAAAAAATTTCTCCCTATAACATACTAACATAGTACTTCTCAACCCCTGGGTCGCCGTTTAGTTTGATTGGGTTTCCGATAAGTGTAGGCTAGTTGTGTAACAATTAAACCATTTTCGTTCTTTTGTCAATTTGGACCTACTTTTGGGTCGCGACCTAGGGTTGACCCAAAATTTTTACTTTATAAAGAACGAAAATTTGGGACAAAAAATGAGAAATTCGAGACTATTTAAGTGACGACTTTTTTTGGAGAACACTATGATTTTGGGACGAAAAATCAGAAATCCGAGACTGAATTCAAAGAAAGACGTTCTTTTTAAAAAACACCTTGATTTAGGGACAAAAATTGGTCTACGTCTTAGAACCCCACACAATTTTTTGTCCTACCCACAAAGTATTGCATGTCAATTGCATGACCAGCCTTAGAGATTATAAGTTTGGTTTCCTTATTATGCTTGCAATAACGTCTATAAAAAATATTGGGTCGCCAAAACTTTACTCTCGATTTCCGCTTAATATTTGGGTCGCCACAAAAAAAGGTTGAGAAGCACTGCTATAACACCTGAAGTACGGTAGTGAAAATTAGTTGATTTAAAATTTTTATTTGCCTCAATCTTACGTTATAAACTTATCTATATTAAAATATTTTTATATTAAGGATATATATTATATTTTATATTAAAGATATATATTAAGTATATAAATATTATATTATAGATATATATTATATATACACAAAATAAAATTATTTAATAAAAAAAGTTTATTAAGGACGTTTCGGAATTATTACTCATTCCATTATCAACTGCGTAAAATTCTTTATAATTTTACGTGGTCGTGCTTCTTTATAACTTTTCATGGTCGTGATCGTACGTCCTTATATATTGGCTATAGTTTTTATTCTAAAATTTATTCAAAACTTACTCTCTATCATATCTTATAATTTAATTTATAAAGTTTGTTATTTTTCAAAAATAGCTACATCAACAATCTGACCAATTTTTGTTCACGCTTTTGCAAAAACAAAACAAACTTTTATGTAGTTCAATTTAATTTCACTAACTTGGCATAACTATTAATATATTATGCTAAAATTTAATAAAAACTTACACTCTATCACACCTTACAATTTAATTTAAAAAGTTTGTTATTTTCAACAATTGCATCATTAACAATCTGACCAATTTTTGTTCACGCTTTTGCAAAAACAAACCAAACTTTTATGTAGTTCAATATATAAATCAATGTATTTTTTGACGACTCAGTCATCCAAAGGAGCATGCAGTCAAGCGTACGAGTGCCGACGCTCCTGTCAGCGTTCTCTTAATAAAGAAACAAACTGAGAGAAAAGAGTTTCTCATCATGGTATGTATGACGTTGGTCCAAACAAACCATTAGATCTCAACCACCGTTTAACTGTGGTCAGGGACATACCCGTTTCTTTAGTTGAGTTCATTTCTGCCATCAACTGAAGTGCGGTAAGCATTCTCTTCCGTTTGCTTGTAACCAGTAAATGGTTCTCCTCCGCTTTGGTGGTTACTTTAGGTCTGGCTGAGAGTTTTCTGTCTTCATTTACTCCAGTTTCTGTCTTTCGCTGCAGTGAATACTGTACACCAAATTTTGAAATCCCCAATTTTTTGGCAATAGATCGCTGTGAAAATCCCTCTGCAGCAAGAATATCTATCCTCGCCCTCTGTTCAATCGATAACTGCTTTTTCTTGGCCATTTTATAAGGGCTCCGTAAATAGTTAATAATAGATGAAAACTACTGTAAATACAGTAATATTTTTTACAATGTTTTCTTATCAATTTTTATCTCTGTAAAAGAAAAAAAGGATATTAAATTAAACAAACACCTTCTGAAAAGTAGAGAATATGGATTAACTTCATTATAACTAAAAATTTAAGGAATAAGCAATAAGCAAGGAAGAAGTCAGGATAACCCTCACAAGGAGCTTATATCCAAACTCAGTTGAAATGGCAGCGAAATCCAATAAAAGTTAGTCAGGCTTTGTTAAAATATTTTGTCGATCTTCATTATACAAGGTTCATTGTTTCTGATGAAAATTATTTGCAATACAGACTGATTTAACCGCTTTTTGAAAATTCAAGAGTAGTACGTAATGCGTCATTTGGTGACCGTTTCCGCTAGTGGCGCTAGAGAGCAGGTGGAGCGGTGGAGCACTGACGTCATCGCAGGAGCGGTGGCGCTAGAGAGTAGTGGCGGATCCTATTCCGAATCCTAATCCTACTCCTAATTCTATTCCTAATCCGAATCCTAATCCTAATTCTATTCCTAATCCTACTCCTATTCCTACTCCTATTTCTAATCCTATTCTTAATCCTACTCTTATTCCTACTCCTATTCCTATTTGTAATCCTACTCCTATTCCTATTTGTAATCCTACTCCTATTCTTAATTATACTCCTATTCCTAATCCTACTCCTATTCTTAATTATACTCCTATTCCTAATCCTACTCCTATTCCTAATTATACTCCTATTCTTAATCCTACTCCTATTCCTAATTATACTCCTATTGCTAATCCTACTCCTATTCCTAATTCTACCTCTATTCCTAATCCTACTCCTAATCCCATCCTATTCTTAATCCTAATCCTATTCCTAATCCTACTCTTAATCCTACTCCTATTTTGAATCCTATTTCGAATCTTACTCCTATTCCTAATCCTATTCCTATTCTTAATCCTTTTCTAATCCTATTCTTATTCCTAATCCTATTCCTATTCCTAATCCTATTTCTATTCTTTTTCCTATTCCTAAGAAAGACGATGATCCTGAGTTCAATTCTTAGCCAAGACAATATAAAACCTAAACCTAAGACATACAGTAGTCCTGAGTTGCATTCCTTCCCTAGATAATATAAAACCAAACCCTAAGAAAGACAGAAGTCTTGAGTTTGACTCCCAACCAAAACAGCGAAGCTGTAAATCCTAATCCTAAGAAAACCAGTAGTCTTGAGTTTGATCCCCAACCAAGATAATATAAATTTAAATCTTAAGAAAGGCAGAAGTCCTGAGTTAGATTCCCACCAAGACAGTATAAACTCTAACCTTAAGAAAGTCAGTAGTCCTGG
Organism: Diplosoma virens; assembly: GCA_963680785.1. NCBI lineage: Eukaryota > Metazoa > Chordata > Ascidiacea > Aplousobranchia > Didemnidae > Diplosoma > Diplosoma virens. The sequence continues at coordinate 20,071,498 of OY796886.1, read as the reverse complement.
GTTTGATCCCCAACCAAGATAATATCAATTTAAATCTTAAGAAAAACTGTTGTCCTGAGTTGGATTCCTTCCCTAGATAATATAAAACCAAACCCTAAGAAAGACAGAAGTCCTGAGTTTGACTCCCAACCAAAACAGCGAAGATGTAAATCCTAACCCTAAGAAAACCAGTAGTCTTGAGTTTGATCCCCAACCAAGATAATATAAATTTAAATCTTAAGAAAGGCAGAAGTCCTGAGTTAGATTCCCACCCAAGACAGTATAAACTCTAACCTTAAGAAAGTCAGTAGTCCTGGGTTTGATCCCCAACCAAGATAAAAGAAATCTTAATGCTAAGAGAAACAGTGGTCCTGAGTTGGATTCCTACCAAGACAATACAATCTCTAAGCCTAAGAGAGACGGTGGTCCTAAGTTTGACTCCTACTCAAGATAATTCAATCTCTAAACCTAAGAGAGACGGTGGTCCTAAGTTTGACTCCTACTCAAGATAATATTAAACCAAACCCTAAGAACAGCAGTAGTCCTGAGTTCGTTTCTGGTTCAATACTTCAAAACATAAGGTTATTTCAAGACATTCTGCAAGATTTTAAAGCAATAAAGCAAAGTTTTTCCTGTTTTTAAGCACACTATAGAAAAGTCTCTCAATTGGTTTCCTGTTTTTTAAGCACTCTGTAGAAAAAGCTGTCAAAGCTTTTATTGATTTTAGCTATACAATAGAAAATTTCTTTAACCAATTTACCGTTTTTAAGTGTACAATAGAAAAGTCTCTCAATTGGTTTCCTGTTTTTTAAGCACTCTGTAGAAAAAGCTGTCAAACCTTTTAAAGCGCACAATAGAAAATTTCTTTAACCAGTTTCCTGTTTTTAAACGCACAATAGAAAATTTCTTTAACCAATTTCCTGTTTTTAAACGCTCTATTTTCTGCAAAGGACAAGTCAGGACACATCAAGTCAATACTCGGTTTTTCCATGGGGATTTCCCTAGAGTATCAGAACGCTGTAAAATACTGACGCAATCTGTTACTAAAAATAGCACAGCAGGTTTGTTGCGCAATACTTAGTTCTCCCATGGGGAATCCCCTAGGTTTTTACCCGCATTGTTTGTATAGGTTTCTTTGCAAAACTATGATGCAATCCATAAAGGTAGGTATATAAAACAGAATTGTTTTTATTTTTATCATTCTAAGAAATATGGATCAAGATTGTGTTGATGCTGCAGTGACGTCTGATGAAGCTATCAAAAGAGAATGGGAAGCGCAAATGTTTCGTTGTTTGTCTCCGCAAAATCCGCTCATGTGTGATGAAGAGGATCGCATGAGAACCTTTCCTGCCTCTTGGTGTGATGAGGAGCGCCCAACACCACGCGAAGTGGTGGATGCAGGTTTTTATTATAAAGGTTCTGGCGACCGTGTTCTTTGTTTTTATTGTGGTGGAGGTTTGTTTCACTGGAAACCGCATGACAATCCTTGGTATGAACATGCAAAGTGGTTCCCTATGTGTGAATTTGTTTTGAAAAAACAAGGAGTCAGCTATGTGGAGAAAGTATGTCAGAAACATTCGGATTTGCATCGACCAGGCATAAAAAATCCAACTCGATCTGTTGCAGCGAACCGCTTACGTAGTATGTTGTTTGATCAAATGCGAAACACCGCGGCAGCAAAGCAAAGGAATCAAAGATTAGAGGATCTTATGCTGTTTGATCCTCATGTAAAATACGCAAAAAGTATTGGGGTGGAGGACACCAAGATCCGTTATGCACTATGGAAGCAAATGGAAAAAAATCACTGCAATTTCTCCAATCGTCAAGAATTGTTAAATGCTGTTTTAGATTTAAAAAAAGACGACAAATGTTTAAAGTGTAAAAATACAGAAAAAAATGCAGTATGCATGCCATGTGGGCACATGGTGCTTTGTTGGGAATGCATTCAAGACACTCCTTCTTGTTGGTTGTGTTCCCAATGCATCTCTAAAAAAATTCGCGTCTTTCAATGTTGATTCCGCAAGATTAGTGTGTGACGTAAGACTATTTCAAAACGTTGCGCAATATTAGTGTGACGTAAGACTATTTCAAAACGTTGCGCAATATTAGTGTGACGTAAGACTATTTCAAAACGTTGCGCAATATCCGGTTTAGTGGTTATAAAAGGAGACCCGTTTGCGAAACCTCACATTATGGAAACGTATACGAGTCAAGCAGACGATCTATATCAAGAAGCAAACGAAATCAAGTACCCCGACTACATTCCTCCTTATACAAGTTGTTACGAAAGTTTGTTGGAGTTTGAAGAGATTATTACCAGAGCAAGAGAAATGGAAAGTGCAGCAAGAGACATTCGAAAAAAGTTTCAAGAAATTGCCACATCCGGACTACCGATACCCTCTTCATCGCTATTGAGAAAAGCAATTATTAGCGTTAAAAGAGGAAAAGTCATGTTTTCGATGGATCAACTTGTTCAAGTCGTTGATGTGATAATGGGGAATCTTCCTTACATTCTTTTTCGCCCCAAATCCGAAACAAAAGAGTATGTAGTTTTACTATTCTGGTCTACCAACATGGACGATGCTGCGTGTGAAGTGCAAAAAAATATGGAAATCGTTAAGCGAGAAGTAGCAGTGGACCAGTTCCAATTGCGTTGTGTGGTGGAAAACGTACCAACTGCAAGACGTCAATTCCTCTATCTGCTCAATAACTACATCTTTTTAAAAGTGCAAAAAGACGATGTCTGCCACCTACCACCAGACAACCATGAACAACTGGAAACCTTTGTCAAACTCTTGACTAATCCTGAACCGATGAAAAAGCGAAAAGTAGATATTATCGCAAGCACGCCTTGATGTGTATTATTTTATTAATAAACGATATGTGTACAATCAATATTGTGATATATTACGTATAAAGCGAGAAATAGAGCGATCGTTTTCAGTTAGGTTTGACGTAAAATCAGATACAATAGCATGCAAAGGTACGCCACGACAACGAAATAAAATAAAATAGACACAATAATGACCACAAAAACTGGAAAAGTACGCTTGTAAAGTTTTGCAATTGTAAATCCATCCCGATAAGGAGTAGGCATCCATGTAAGAGTCGAGACCGACCAAGGTAGGGGGTAGTCCATAACTATCAAAATATTCTCCTCGACCGCGTTTGTCGAAATAAACCGCAACCCAATGTTCTCCAGGTTTACTACTCGGGTCCGAGTTGATGACGTAAGCAGACGGAAAAGTAGGTTTTTCCAACTGATCCAAAGCACAGACTTTTTTAAAGATGGTTTTGCTTTTCAAATCCTTCTTGAGCAAGCGTTCGATTTGCAACGTGTTCATGCTGTATAGTCAAAAGCAACGTTTCTATCTTGATCAATCTCCAGCAGATTGTCGTGTTCGGCAAATACAATGACCGTGAGAGTACGTGCAGTAGCAATAGCAAAATGAATTTCGATGCGTATGTTGCCATGCTTTATCAATTCAAAACCGACTTCGCTGGAATCCATTTGGGGTGTGAGATCAAAAGCAAACAAAGCACAACCGTCTTTGTACTGTTCTCGCGAAATAGCATTTCCTGTGTCACGATAATATTGACCCGTTTGCGTAAACAAACGAACGTAACTTCGAACAAAACGATCGTTGGTGAAATCTGGTTGCAGTGGTTTGGAAGGGATTTGAACTCCGTCACGGTAAATCGTCATGAAATTGATGCTGTTGTGTTTGAAATTAAAAGGAGATTTGGTGATGACACCGTTGTAAGCGTCATTGTCCACTACACCGACCACCATTCGTGTGGGCAATTGTCCCAAAAATAAATTTTCTTTGGTGATACTTCGATTCCCGGTTGGCACAGTAAAGCTCTTGACTTCCACACGTCGAAGCGGGTATTTTGCAGTGCCGTGTTGCAAGGCTTTGACATGAGCAAGCTGTACGGCGGGATTGGGTTTTACTTTGCGAACAAACAAAGTCACTTCTTTCAAAGACACTTTGTTATCTGCTTGGTTTGCGTTTCCATGCAAGCAAAAAAGATCGTTGGAACGAATCAATCGCAAACGTACTTCGACACCATTCAACAAATATCGATTTTGAAAAAACAAATCAAGATGCAATTTCCCCATCATATCCATTTCTTTGCTTTCTGCAGCCAAAGCTTTTCGTTTGGTATAACCTAGGTTGGTAGCTCCACGAGTATCGAAATGTTCTGACGTGTTACGGTGCCACAACAGAGCAGAAAGTTGGGAATTTTTTGCATCTTGTCCAAAACTAAGCAAGTTTTCAATATAAGCTCGATAAGGGTAATTGTTGTTGGATTGTGTCACAAGCGAACCGTTCAAATAAACATCCACTTGTGTCCATAGTGTATGTAAAAAATTACATTCAGGTGCAATTTCCACATTCTTTGCCAAATCAGCTCCGGCAGCAGTAGTTACGCTTGCACGCACATAAAGAAAGCTATTGGCAAGATCAATGTAGTTGGAGTTTTCAGCACTAATTGTAAATTCAATAGGACCTGTGGAGGTCAATACAGATACAGGATGGTATTCGGTGAAACTTCCTTCCTCCAAACTAGTTTGACTTGGTGGCACCGAAAACAAATCCAGTTGAGAGGTGGTGGATTCTGCCGAACTGGGGTGTACTAACGTCGCCATGGTTTACGAGAAAATGTCGTGATGTCTCTTGCGTTTCTTCTTTTGTACTTTTCTCGGTGCTGCTTTTCGTTTTCCTATTTTTTGTTGAGCTGCTTTTCGCTTTCCTACTTGTTGTTTAGCTACTTGTAAGAGATTGGAACCGGCAGCTCTTGCTTGATCGATGGCAGCTTGTTTGGCGTTTTTACCGTGTAAGACATCGGAAGCAAACTCGACACCGCTTTGTAAAACTTGTTTTCCCAGGGTTTTGGCACCTTTTTTGACCAAAGGAAGGACACTTTTGGCAATGGAGCTAAACAGATTACCTAGTCCATAACCTTGTTGCACTCGTGCCCCCGCAAAATAAGGCATTCCATGACCGACTTGAGACAAATAATAGTTTTCGTAAGCCTTTGCGTCACAACAATATTTAACACGCATGTTTCTACTACCGTTGATTTCTTACAATAAGCCCATTTTCCTTTGTATCTGTTTTTTATAACGAATTTAGCTTTTTGGGTCGTAAATGCAAAGTCACAATCACTTTTCCCTTGCGAAAACGAATTCGTTTTCCTTGATCGTCACGAAGCGAGATGTGGATGTCACTAAGATTTTTCTTCAAGACAGGATGGTATTGTATTTTGTCGTATCTTTTGGAGACATAAGCACCCAGCTTCCCTGTTACAGGAAGGACAGCAAGCAAGGGTGCGAGCGTGTGACCAACCGTTCTGTGTTCAATAACATCGCAATAGACATAAATGGCGTTCACGGTGTCTACGTTGGCAACGCTTGCCGAAGTGTACTCTCCGATTTCCCGATACCAAACCTTTCGAAAACCCAAAATAGAAGCCAACTCATTCGAAAGCGTCACCACCACATCTGGTTGTGCGGTACCATTACGGTCGGTTGTAGGTGCTCCTTTTTTGTGTTGGATGGACATGGTGGTTAGTTGTGTTTGAGGATTGTAAGTGAGATCAAAGAGAAAGTCGATTGGTTGCGTCAACACTCCTTCGCTGACCAACGTTTTGTTTCTATTTTGAAACTCTCGTCTCATTTCTTGAAGTATCTGACGCACGATATATTGAGGTTGTTGATAATAACCTGCTGGAAGCACTGCTACAAATTCCAAAGCACCGCGTTGGTAGAAAATGTAAAATTGGTTGGTGTCAATGTTGTACCAAGTGTTGGGGTACAGAATCTCGGACAAACCCAACTCCCACGATCCAGACAAATTGATTTCTTTCGGCAAGTGAACCATGTAATCCGAAAGTCTGTTTTCAGGATAAATGTCCATGGACGAGTTACTGGGGAGCGTGAGGAACATTTTTGCTGAGAAAGGGTGACGGGAGCAAATAACCTACAGAGCTACTAAGCAGACTAATCCAGAGTTCTTTGTTGTCGTTGCTTTGTGATAAATTATACAAACTGATGGAAACCACAATGTAAATCACCAAAACTTGTGCACCAAACAAAACAATTTTTTAAAGGAAACATACAATATCTTTTTCTGACACCCAAGAATTAAAAGAAGCAGGATATCCAAACCACTTTACTAAAAACTCAACACCCTTCTTGCGCTTGCGTTGTTGGAGAATACGCTCGATTCGAAACACGTCATCCTTTTTATAGATTTTTTGCAACTCTTCTTCGTAAAAAGTTCCCTCCAACCACTCGTCTTGTAAATCTTTGATCTTGTAATAGGGAGGATTGTCTCGAAACACTTGAGCAACTTGAAACAACTCATCCGTCTAACTGGGTAAGTAACCTTTGCGGAACCGCATTCGAGTCATGGACAGTCTGACTTGATCACCTACTTTCAATTTTGGTTTTCTTAACTCGGGGTCGGCATAGAGTGTGAGCCAAACCGTTTCTTGGTTTTCAGAGTTGACTGAATTAGGAGCACGTCGAATGGATCGGTGATAGGTGTTGTTGTAAGATTCAACCAGAGCAGGCAGCACTTCCACGTATCTTCGGTTGTTGGTGTAGGTAAAATAACGCCATAGTTTCTCCTTTAAAGTGCGTATAAATCGTTCAGCAATGGATGCTTTGGTGTCAAAATTTTGAGTGTAAAAGTGCTCCACGTGATGCTGTTTTAACCAGGTTTGAAAGGGTCGATTCAGAAACTCACGTCCCATATCCGTCTGCAATTTTTGAAACTTACCAATTTCAGGCGTCAACTGCTCAAAAGCCTGGATCATGTCCGAGCTGGTTTTGGTTTTCAAGTAAGCGGTAAAAGCTTTTTTCGAAAACACATCAATAACCACCAAAATGTATTTATAATGATCGTTTTACGACTTGAGCAAAGAAAAATCAATGAGATCGGCTTGCATTTGAAAGTTGGCGCCAGGTACAATTGTTTTTCTGCGCTTGAAATTTTTTCGTACGGGTTTGTGAAGCGTATAAGCGTCTTGTGATTGCAACCATTGTTGGGTTGCTTTTGGAAAACGATGTGCTCCCGTGAAAGAAGCTTCTTTTTTAGGATTGTAATAATTTAAACGCTCTCCCATAACATCGATTCAAACTCGCGTGCACCGGGTAAAGTAGGGTCTCGTTTCTTTAGGTTGGATTGAAACAAATCGTCGATATGAGATCCAGGTACCACTCGATCGTCTAGAAGCATTTGACCGTCTTCGTTCCAATCTAAATTCTTTTTGCTAGTGGCGGCTTTGAATAGTTTTTTCGCTTTGGTTCGTTTTTTAAAACGCTTTAGCACTGCACTTTCAGACAAGGGTTTTTTCACTGGTGTTTTCGGTTGAAACTTTTTCAGAAATAACTTTGATTTTTGCAACGCCTCATTATATAGAGTTACTTTCTCGCTGTCGGGTCGGTTGGAAGTTAAGATTTCTTGCATTTTAGCATCCAGTTCAGAAAGTACTTTTTTATCCGTGACTTGATGTTTGTTTTTGAGTTTTTCGTACACTTCAGGTTCCAACGCGATTAATTTTCTCATTTTATAAGAGTACCCAACACACCACTAATGACTGGAGCGAGTGCAGACAACAAGATGGGTAAAAATCCACCTTTTTGTATAATTTTTTGTTTTGTTTTTAACGCTACCTTACGATCCGCCAACTTTCGAAGTTTGGTCTTGTGCGGTTTTAATTTCTGCTTGTGATGACGCGATATGTTGACGTTTCCTTGCAGCACGTTGTGAGCGCAGTCACAAAGACAACGTATTAACTCGGACGACGCTTTGTCTAGAATACGCTTTTGCAAAGGTGCAGGGGCTTTTTGTAGCAAACGCAAGGTGGGTCCGTTTTTTCGCAAGCGGTTCATTGATAAAGATAATGCGTGTCTTCTGGAAAAATCCCTGAACGCAGACGTTGGTTATCGTGTGTTTCGCAGCGTAAGTCAATCACCAAATAACCTCGTTCGAAAGATACAGCGTTTTTATATGCTTCCAGTGCGTTTTTATAGGTTTTGGGGTAGATCTGTCGTAAAAATTGTGCAATTTGGTTTACGTCCCTACAACTTTTAAAAAGTACCATAATTTGTGCGTTGAGACTTATTTCACGCAAACCTTTATGAAACAAATTTTGTACGGTCATGAGAACACTGAAATGAAAGTGATGGGAGTAGACGCTATAGATTTTGGATAAAAATTCAGAATTGGCAAACATCAAATCGTCTAGTACTAAAAAGGCATCTCGACTTTCTTTTAGATCTTCAAGACTCGGCATGTTTCAAGTTTTGTAACGATCAAACATTGCTTGCCATACCTCGTAATGATAAATAACTTGGCTGGGCAGAGTTGTTTAAGACTGTCTAAGGAACCAATAAGACTTTCCAACTCCGGAAGGTCCGCTTACCACAAAACTAGTTGGATTTTGAAATCGCAAAGACATTACGCTAGCTGGTCGTGGAACAAAATGAAAGCAAACGTTGTAACATAACCCTTTTGCAATGAATGCACAAACTTCGATAGTTAAATACATTGACAGAAAAAACATGGATGAAAACACAAACTTCGATGGTTAAAAAAATTCACTAAAAAGACACAAAATTCACAAAAAAAATAAAACTTCGATAGTTAGAAAAAATTCAGTAAAAACATGGATAAAAACACAAACTTCGATAATTGAAAAATTCACGGAAAACACAGAAAAACATGGGTGAAAACACAAACTTCGATAATTAAATACATGAAGGAAAAACCCACGGTGCGTGAGGACTTTTTGCTAACTAAAAATTTGGAAAATTTTTTACAAATCTAACGGCTCGGTGTGAACCCCGTCACTCAACACTTTCCTCTTGGGATAAAAATTACTTAAACCTTTTTTCTTTTGTACATAACTAAAAATTTGATGATTTTTGCTTCGAAAGCCACGGTTTTCTACAAGAAGCGGTTTGTTGGTCTCTAAAACATTCAAATATTCATCAAAGGTGAGAGGGTTTTGGGCAATAGACACCCCTTTACAAACTTGTTTGTTCGTTTCTCCTTGGCAAAAATAAGATTTGGAAGCAAGGCAAACTTGGTTTTTTCCTTTATATTCCACCTTCATTTTACCTAACGTTCTTTTGTCGAAGGCTTCAAAGGAAGAGCAACAAGGTTGCGCGTCCCACGCTTTGTTTTCAATTTTACATTGGATGAAGGCTTCCTCGTGGTTAGGGCACACTTCGGAGGTCAACCATTTTAACTTGTCACGAAAATAATTGGGTTTTAAATGCGAAGGAACGCAGTCATCTAGATTTTCTCTACTAATGCTAAAATAAATGGAGTCTGTATCAGTTTCTAACAACTCAAAATGACGATCTGGAATATATTTTTTGAGAAACAAATAAAAAAATTTTAACATGTGGAGTTTTGAATTTAAATAGACGTTGAGACCAATTTGGATTGGAAGATCATTAACAATTTTATTTTTTAAACTTTTCACTTCATAAACATTCTTTTTAATTTCATCTAAATGAACAAAACGAGGATCGTTGATAGTTTTGTTGACTGTTTCCTCGGAATGGTATGTAATGTTCCTATGCTTTTCTTTATTTAATAAACTAGCGGAATAGAGAGAATTCCCAGTTAGTTTATTGGTAAGAGCTATCACCGCTTTGGATTTATCTGTGTCGGCCAATCTTCTGGAGTTTACAATTTCTTGTGCCAGAGGAGCAAAACATTTTTGTGGAAAAAATTCGATAAATTCATAAATTTTGGTAATTTTTAATCCCATTTCTAGATAAAATTTGGCCATTTCCGAGTTAATTAAAAATTTTTCTGCAAAGTAACTACTGATTAAATATTTTTGTTCTTTTTTTAAAAGGTTATGCTCCTCTGCCACGTTTTGCATATAGTCACCAATGTCTTTTCGAGAAATAAAACTGTTCTTTATGATTAAAGGGAAATCTTTGAATTTTTCTTTTAATTCGTTGGGAGTGTGAATGTCAACGATAAGAAAACCGTACAAGCTCTCGTTTCGAATGCCTTCTATTATTTTTTCAAAAGTTAGTTTTCGTTTGGGTGTTATCGATTTTAGTGTTTTTAGAAAACGAGAAACTTGTGGTTGTTTTCTTATCTTCAACCACTCACACTCCCTCATCTCCACCACGCGAAACCCTTCTTCTTCCAACTTTTTTCTGTTGTCTGCTGTTTCTTTCCGAATATCTTCATGAGGAATGTTTTTCAGGGGGTGTGTCTCTTCCAAACTTCCGTCAGAGTTTCGATTGGTATTGCATCGATCGCAAGAATGGAAGAAACAACCAAGAAATTGATATACGGTGTTTTGTTGCTCAGAATAACCGTCCACTGGTAAACTATACTTGCTGACTCTTCTTTCCCCCATATTGAAACGTGTTTGCAAAAATATGTTTTCTTTGTAAGCTACATAACTTAACCATTGATAAGATTGGAAACCAAATTTGGAGCAGGGGTCAGGCCGAAAATCTTCTTCTTCCTTGTAACGACAAAAATAGCCAGTAGGGTTATTCTGAGCAATAGCGTAAAGGTAAAGAGAATTGGCGTCCAAACCAAGCACCTTTTTGACGGTTTCAGGATTATCTATTTCGTGGGAGCGGATTTTGGTTTCTCCCGAAATTGCAAGGCGGCAGAAAATCAAACTTAACCCACCTGTCAATTGAGATCGAAGGGTTTTGTACAAATCCCCATGCCGCTTGGGAAACAAACAAAAGAAAGCATTTTTTTCGATTTTTTTCATCATCTGTAGTTTGGCCACTCCGCTAACTGAAAAAGAGGTTTTAAATATATCCAAACCTTGTTCAAGATAAGGTCGGAGCAAGTTTTGAACGGCTTGAACAAACGGGACGCAATCCAGAATATTATAGTAAATGAGCATCTCACGTAGGGAGCTCCATCCTTTTTCCGTCCAAGTTTTTACCACCAGATTGTATTCTTCTTGGGTGATGTTCGATTTGGAAAGAGAAGAATAAAAAACGTTGTGTACGGGTAATCCACTATTTAATTTATCGAGATCAGTCACAAATTCATACGGAAAATAAAATTTTCTGAGCTCTGCCCCATAAGCTACCAAAAATTTGCGGTAACTAAAACCGGGGGCCAAAAAATTTTTGATGTCTAAAAACCTTAATTTGGATGTTTTTAAACAAAGATAACTGTTAGTTCTTTTTATAACAAATTGGATGTCTTTTAAAAGAATTTGAATTAACGTTGGTTTAATGAGGTTTAAATCGTAGGAAGCCGAATTGAAACCGAGCACAACCAATTCCTTACAATAACAGTTAAAGTCGTTTAAAATTTTTTCTTTTCTGACATTTTCACTCCTTTCCAACTGCTGAAACACGTAATTAAATTTTTCTAAAAGAAACTTATAAGAAACTTCTGACAGGGTCTCCAAGTAATCAACTAACTTTTGTACCAACTCTTCTTCACTGCCCTTTGTGACAAAACAAACACCCGATTCGTAGCCAGGGATGTTGCTCGCTACTGCAACGCTCAAAGGTATGTGACAAGCATCCAAAGTTAACATGGAACTATTAGAAATCTGTTTTTTGGAAAAATAGGCTTCGAAATCATAACACGCAAAGAAAGGAAAATAACGATCACAGTGAGGCACAACAATCCCTATTTCCTCCAATTTCTCAAAAATAGTGGCAGGATTTTTATGAATACCACCCGGAAAAATCTCACGCACCGTGGTAGTACAACTTTTGGTATGACGATAATAGTCGCAGTTTCGATACCACAGCTTATCACAGTGTACGCATTGGTACACACCGCAATAGTGTTCGAAATCTACAATGATACTTAGATGATTTTCGTAAACGTTCAATCGCATTGTCTCCTTGTAGAACTCGCGGCTCCGCTGGACCAGTTTGGCAACCTTACCGTCGAGCTCATATGCAATGAGATTCAGTTCAAAAAAATCCTCTAAGTGGACAAAATCAAAAAGTTGAACGCCTGCAAAATCTGCAGGCGCCACGTCAAAACGAGTACAATATTTATAAAACAAATTTTTGGCAGTCTTCTCACATTTGTGAGGGTTTGCACCTTGGTGCACTGCCAAACAACGAAAAAAACATAAGTGATCATCAGCACTGACATTTCGTAAACCGTGGTTATTTTTTATGTAATCAGGAAGAGAAATTGGGGCGCCAAGTGGGACATCTTTTAAGTGATTGATATAAAAGGTGATATTGGGGATGTCTACCACTTTCCATTTGCTATCAGGGCGGTTCATTTTTTCAAAAAAGGATTCTTCAGATAATGTATTCAAAAACTCGATTAATTCTTGGCGATTGCTAATTAAACGCGCAGTTTCCATCATCACACTGTTGTTGAACGATGCGTGGTAGTATCGTAATTCGTTATCATGAATATTTTTTAGAATATAGCCAAAACTGTAATTAATTTTAAAACGGTGGAATTGTAGTTGTAGAATTTGATGAATAATTTTTCGAATTAACACTGTTAAATTTTGATTGTAACAAAAATTAAAAATAGATTGCACTTTGCCTTTTTTGTAAAAAGTCCGAATGCTGGTCCAATGTTTTTTCATGAGGGTGTTGATCTCATCTTCCATTTCTAAGAAAAAACAACATTAATTTCAAATCAAACTCTTTTGTACAAAAAACGTACCATTAGTAGTTACCACAGGTTTCATTTTCGGGGGTTCTTTCATGATTTCTGCAAAAATAAAGTTTTATAGTATCTCAAAATCAAACTGTGAAAATAGACTTACCGTGTGAAACCGAATTTTTAGCCGGAATTTTTGATGAGTTTTCCGGCGAGGCACTAGATTGTGACCGATCTAAGAAAAACCAACATTAGCTGTAAAATAAACAATTTTTATCCAAACGTACCATTTGAGTTTAGCTCTCCGACTTCAAGTAAATTTTTAGCAGAATTCTGGGGTTCTACAACAAAAACAAGAATTATTTCAAAATTAACTCACTTTTCATAAAACTTACCATTGGTATTCTGAGAAGCAATTTTCAACTTTTTGGTTGGGGGTGCGCAATCTAAGAGAAACGATTGTGTTCATTCAAAATTAAACCGTTGAAATAAATAAACTTACTATTTGCGACCTCAACCGAATTTTTAACCGGAATTTCTGATAAATTTTCCGGGGTCTGTGACCGTTCTAACAAAAACAAAATTAATTTTAAATTAAGAATTTTAACTGAAGATTTGCATTCGAATAAAATATTTTATTTCAAGATCAAATAAATTAAAAAACAATACTTACTACACACTTTTTGATGTCTTTTCAAGCTATCAACTCTACTAAAAGTTTTGTTGCATTCGTTACAACAAACTCCAGTTGATTTCCCGTGTACATTCTCCTTATGACGGCGCATATTACGCTCTCTTGTAAAAACACTCTCGCAAATATCGCACTTAAACATTTTGAATAGTTCTTCTTTCTTCAATGACTTTAAAGTAGAATGAATAGTTCACCTGAACCACCTGTTTATATACCTGTGGAAATTTATTGCGCAACAAACCTGTTGTGTCCTGACTTGCCCTTTGCAGAAAATAGAGCGTTTAAAAACAGGAAATTGGTTAAAGAAATTTTCTATTGTATAGCTAAAATCAATAAAAGTTTTGACAGGTTTTTCTACAGACTGCTTAAAAAACAGGAAACTGGTTAAAGAAATTTTCTATTGTGCACTTAAAAAACAGGAAATTGGTTAAAGAAATTTTCTATTGTGCGCTTCAAAAGTTTTGACAGCTTTTTCTACAGAGTGCTTAAAAAACAGGAAACCAATTGAGAGACTTTTCTATTGTACACTTAAAAACAGGAAATTGGTTAAAGAAATTTTCTATTGTGCGCTTAAAAACAGGAAAAACTTTGCTTTATTGCTTTAAAATCTTGCAGAATGTCTTGAAATAACCTTATGTTTTGAAGTCTTGGACCAGAAACGAACTCAGGACTACTGCTGTTCTTAGGGTTTGGTTTAATATTATCTTGGGTAGGAGTCAAACTTAGGACCACCGTCTCTCTTAGGCTTAGAGATTGTATTGTCTTGGTAGGAATCCAACTCAGGACCACTGTTTCTCTTAGCATTAAGATTTCTTTTATCTTGGTTGGGGATCAAACCCAGGACTACTGACTTTCTTAAGGTTAGAGTTTATACTGTCTTGGGTGGGAATCTAACTCAGGACTTCTGCCTTTCTTAAGATTTAAATTTATATTATCTTGGTTGGGGATCAAACTCAAGACTACTGGTTTTCTTAGGGTTAGGATTTACATCTTCGCTGTTTTGGTTGGGAGTCAAACTCAAGACTTCTGTGTTTCTTAGGGTTTGGTTTTATATTATCTAGGGAAGGAATGCAACTCAGGACTACTGTATGTCTTAGGTTTAGGTTTTATATTGTCTTGGCTAAGAATTGAACTCAGGATCATCGTCTTTCTTAGGAATAGGAAAAAGAATAGAAATAGGATTAGGAATAGGAATAGGATTAGGAATAAGAATAGGATTAGAAAAGGATTAAGAATAGGAATAGGATTAGGAATAGGAGTAAGATTCGAAATAGGATTCAAAATAGGAGTAGGATTAAGAGTAGGATTAGGAATAGGATTAGGATTAAGAATAGGATGGGATTAGGATTAGGAGTAGGATTAGGAATAGAGGTAGAATTAGGAATAGGAGTAGGATTAGCAATAGGAGTATAATTAGGAATAGGAGTAGGATTAAGAATAGGAGTATAATTAGGAATAGGAGTAGGATTAGGAATAGGAGTATAATTAAGAATAGGAGTAGGATTAGGAATAGGAGTATAATTAAGAATAGGAGTAGGATTACAAATAGGAATAGGAGTAGGAATAAGAGTAGGATTAAGAATAGGATTAGAAATAGGAGTAGAAATAGGAGTAGGATTAGGATTCGGAATAGGATCCGCCACTACTCTCTAGCGCCACCGCTCCTGCGATGACGTCAGTGCTCCACCGCTCCACCTGCTCTCTAGCGCCACTAGCGGAAACGGTCACCAAATGACGCATTACGTACTACTTTCAAGGGGTGGACTTAAACGTTTTGGCCTGTAGTGTATTTTATTACGATTTACTTTCCTCGAAAACCTGAAATTCTTTTAAAAGCTTTTCGCCATTTAAAATAGTCTACAATGCGCTTGACATAAATTTCAAAATCGCATTGCGCTATAGATGAAATCGAAAAGACAATATTGCGCTTTACATAATCGAAAAAACGTATTGCGCAAATGGCGCTGCGCTTTCCTAAAAAAAATGGCTACCTTTGGTCGTGAATGGCTGTAGTCCCTACTAACCCGGTGACAGTTGTGTCCAGTAGGGGAAATTTGTACTTGCACTGTTCAAGCTACTCTGTCATAATTAAGAGAGAAAGATAATTATCATAAGTTTTATTAAAAACTAAATTTAGCGCGGCGCAACGTTATTATTAAACAAATTAAAATGTAATGCACTTTTTCAATCAAATAGTGTATTTAATTTTATTACGTCAGAAAGCCATTTAAAAATTTTAAGAAGTTAAATTCGATTATTCCATTGTCTAAATAAACATAATCAAAAATTATTACAATTTATAATTGCCACATTATGCCGCGTACGTTAATTTATTCTATCTACTGTATATTAAATATTCTAGATTGCTTATCACGCATACTTCGTCGCTCCTAGCCACGACCAAAGTAAGACACCGGTTTCAATTGTGGCCTTTATAGCGATGAGTCACATGAGGTTTCCATGATTTTTGGTCATGTGTGCCTCGTGCAATCTTGTGACCATCGCGCGATCCCGTGACAGTGACGAAGTCAAGTTTATAGGACGAATTACGATTCGTCGTAGCGATTTCCAAAAAGCCAATCCAATTGCCAGTTCACGTAACATAATGATACAAATCTTTTTGATGTAAAACCAATGCAGTAGAAAACAAATTGTTGAGAAATAACGAGAAAAAAAGAACAACTCAGAAAAGGGCGACAATGAATAGAGTAAAATTTAATACTGATCAATTAGGTGCTGTTTATACGTTTTTTTGAAAGAAATCTAATGCCTGTCTTTTATTTTGTCGTCAATCGAATACCAAAGTTTGACTCCACGAAAAGTAAGGAGCTGATGTCCAATTGTTTTAGATACACGTGGAAGAAAATAAGTTGATTTTTCTGTTTGTCTAGTATTTATATTTTTGTTTTATTTTTATTTTATTTTTTTAAAGTGTATATATTTTGAGTGTATATATTTTATTTTTTTGAATAGCTGAGCAAAAACAGCAGGTAATCTGTCAGAGTATAGCTGATACATAAATTTTTCTAATTCAAGATGCTATACGTATATCTGAGATTTTCAAAATGTTTAATTGCTTGTACGTCGTGTTGATTGGTGTTTAGATAGAGCTGAATGTTGCAATTCTAACAATGCGATTTAGACGAACCTCTATTTTTTTGTTAACAGTTTTGTAGCAGTACCCCAAGTTAATATGCCATATTGAATTCGTGAATAAACTAAGTTATAATAGAGCAAGCAAAGAGTTATTCTTTAATTTTTATTCATTTAATATCTTTTGCTGGTCTTCCTTTTTTTGTGTTTCATGAAAACAACTGAGCAATTTGAAAATCTTCAACTCTACAACGGTCAAGAAAAGACTCAAGGAAAGTTCTTCAGGATCACTCTTGTTTCTACCTGAACAATTTTTTTAGCTGTTCGGTTCAGTTCAGTTCAGTCGTTTTTTATTTCCGCCACTTGTCGAACAAAATACTTACATCAACGTAATTACAGAGAGAGAGAGAGAGAGAGAGAGAGAGAGAGATCTGTTTATTTGCATCAAACCTTTTCAATAAATTTCGCTAAAAACACAAAAAAACAAAAAAAACAATGATTTTACATTTTAAAATTAAACAAGCTGATAATAAGCCATATAGGTATATCAAATCAAAGAGCACTATTAAGATATGATGCAGGGGTAGAAAGGGACAAAAGTCATTTAATCACTACCCCCAGCTTATTTAAAAGTTTCATTACAAACAATTTAATAAATTAATTAAGTTTTTGGTATGTGAAATTGATTATTAACTAAGAAAAGAATCAGCATAAGACATTTTACATCATAAATTAAAAATCACCTTACAAACATGATGAAAACAAAACAAACAACAACAAAAACAAAGGCCGCATACATGTAGATAAAATTAAACAACAGAAAATAATTCTGCATAAATTCGATTTGAAATAAAGGCAAATAGTGTAAAAAAAACGACAGCACAACGATGGAAAAAAACAACAACAATGAAACAGTCAATAAAAGGACAAAAAAAAAAAAAAAAAAAAAAAAACAAAAGCTTATAAGATTTCTTACCATAAATTAAATTGAAAATAAAGGTAGTAGCATAAAATAAACAACATAACAGATTTCAGAGTAGATACAAATAGCACAAATTCAACAGCACAATAATGAAAAGGAGCATAAAAAAAAAAGTACAAAAACAAAACAAAACAAAGGCCAATAAGATTAAATCAAACAACAGAATAGGTCTCAACATAAAATTTATTGAAATAAGGCAGTTAGCATAAAACAAAAAAACAATAGATTTCAGCAGGCAATTAAGGATTAAAGAGGTGCACAAAGAGCAATACAAAACATAATATTTCTTTAAGTAAAACCTTAGAACGTTAAATTAATTTTACAGTATAATTAATTTTACAGTACACTACGGAAAAAGGGACATGCAACAAAACGAAACAACGTTGTAACATGAAAAAACTCAATAAACTACATTAGCAAAGGTAACGGCTTGCATGGTTGCATCACCTAGAGAAAAAATATATATACTGTTGCATAAATTTAAATATATTAAAAGCTACGTATATATAAAAGCTATTGCATAAATTTTATTTTACTATTTATTGTTACTACTTTGCATCGGTTTTTGTAGATTTTTTTTAGTATGTTTTCTTATGTTGTTTTTGTGTTCTTTTTGTTTGTTTTTTTTACTAATGGTGTAATGTTTTTGTTTTTGTATTTTTCTTACTGAGGTTTTTGTTCGAGAAATGATCTTTTGATCCGCAACAGAATTTTTTTTGGTGGGTTTGTTTGCCTGTTGGGCTGGTAGAATATGTTTATGCTTTTTCATATTTTTAAGGACTGATCATATTTATTGAGCCGAACTCTGCTATGGTCCCACCATTGCACCGCCCCCATAGCAGTATTTTATTAAGCAAATAACCTCGGTCCTATACTTTATTTTCTTTCTTTTTCTCTTTCTATTTTTTTAAACAATTTTATAATGAGGTGAAGCAACCTTGCTTCTATATTATACAACAAGTCACACTTTTCGTCGCTAATTAGCAAGTCACAACGTCAACTCGTTTTGTTGCTTCTTCCTTTTTCTAACCCCGTCTTTGATAACACACAAACTTCTCAACATTTTGTTATTTTGTTCATGTGGCGGAGCAGAAATAAAAGAAAAACTGAAAAAAAAAACCATTCTCGGAACATAATTGCGCAATCTGCAGAACAGACTAGAGCATCTGGCAAGTCGCCTAGATAAATTGTCAATGTGGTTTGCCCAACACAACTTGTCATCAAAAATTACACCTAAATACTTAAATACAATTTTTAAATGTCAAATGAAATCCAATGTATGACAGAGTTTTGGTTATTACCATTAATTCGTATTATTCAAAAGTACCGAGTACCAGTACCTAGTACCGCGGTACTTTTTTCAATACCGTACCGGTACCGCGGTACAATTTTAGCAAGGTACCGAGTATCGATACCGCGGTACTTTTAAGAAGTACCATGCCCACCTCTGCTAAAACTTCTTTCGGCCTTTCCCTTTTATCAGGGGTAGCCACGATTATGATGTTTCTCCAAAGCGTCCTGTTTTCAATGTCTTTCTCCCTTGCACCAACTTTCCCGTATTTTCCTTAACTACATATTAAAAATCTTCTCGTGGCGTGTAAACAATTAGAAAAGAGTCTTGTTTGCTGTTCATTGTTATTAACCTTGCAAGCTTTGAGGATTATCTAAAAATTAAAAAGTCATAAACTATAAACTATACAAGTAGTGTCAGAGAAAAAACAATTCAAAGAAATAAAATCTTCAAATACAATTAAATTAAATTTACCAATTCAATTTTTGGATGTAGTAAATGCTTTGTAAAGTAACATTAAGTCAATAATGGTACTTGATAAAATATTAGTAACATAAAGTTAATAATGATGCTTATTAATAAAATATCAAACTAAATATTAAAAATATGATAAAAATTGCAACAATTTTTAAACAGCTTTAAGATTATATTGAATACCTCTTGCAACAAGGACTTGTTTTATAGACTTGTTAATTGTACATTCATGGCATATTATTTGCACCAAAAATTATGCATGTGAATGTAAATGAATTTAAATCTTGGCATTGAAAGAATTTTTTCATGTTATTAATATATTCTTTTCAGGTTTCAAATATTGTTTAAAGAATCTTTCTTTAATTGATTTAAGTTAATAAATATCAGTATGAGTGAAAAAAGCAAAGATAATGAAACAAAACAGAATGATCTTGGTTCACTAGAAGAAGATGATGAATTTGAAGAATTTCCTGCTGATGAATGGGATAACGAAGAGCAGGAACCTGATATATTTTGGGAAGAACGATGGGATGATGATAACATTGAAGAAGATTTTTCACTGCAGTTAAAAGAAGCACTTAAACGAAAATGATATCACAAAACAATAGAAAAACAAAAAATTGTTAAAAATTGAAAAAAAATTATGTTACAGTTTTTGATTATATTTTCTTTATTGCTTAAAAAATTGTCAAAAGTGTTGAAAAGCTGATGAGCATTTTATCTCACCATTTCTTGAATTGCATATAAGTATTGTTAGTCAATCAAAGATAGCATTGGCAGTTGTGTTTTTATTATCAAGTTTGTTCCTTCTTTGTGTAATTTTAAGAAGACAAATACAATATGTTTAAATGTTTTGTATCAAAATTTTTTATTTTATAAAGTAATTAACTTAAGGTTATTGTTTATGATCAAAAATTTGGATTCAATACAGAAATGATTGCAATGAACATGTTTAAAAACTACATAAATACAAAAAGATTATTATTTAAACCAAAGTTATCTGCTTAATTTCAAGTTTGCAATGTTGTTGATTTTTACTTTTCCTGAAAATACTTAGGCATCCTATCTTTTTGTTTATCACAGTTCAAAATTTTTCACAGCTGTGTAATGCTGAAGCATCTTTTTCCAAGTCTATGATTGTATAAAGCTTGTAATGTTTAATTGTATAAAGGTTGAAGTAGGTTTTTTTGTAAAAATCATTTTTGTGTTTTTTGCAATTTGATTTGATACTGGTATTAAAAAATGTTCTCATTTTTTCAATTTTTGTTTAGATTTCCATGTATATCTTAAAATAAAAGTTTTTTGTGTAGTCACACATTGTTTATAATTTGCCAGTGTTTATTGTTGTTATTCTATTTAATGGATATTGGTAGTGAACTGTTGTCCTTTAATGGAACTCTGTCTGGAAGAGCAAGTAAAGATTTATTGATTAATAAAGTTGATAGAAATGATGATGTATCATCTTGCAACACAAGTGATTGCTCTTTTGAAATGGATCCAGAGGATGACCTAAATGGCTTGCGATTGTGCTCAATTGATGAATTATTTGCAAGTCCTCCAGTTGTACAAAAGAATAGTGAAGATTTTTTGGTAGCAAAAAAGAGTGATTCTGCAATAGCAAAAACTGAGTCTCTTGTGTCAGTTTCTTCTTTAAATGAACAATTACTTACAAATCATGATGACAATACACACCAATCATCATTGTAAGTTCTTATTTTGTTTCTGGCTAGAAGTGTTTACTACTCTTAAAGATCTGAACTGCTTAAACAATTTTTATAATTTGCTTTGTGGCAAAAAAAAAGCTTTTTTATCACTCACAGTTAAAGAGCCACTACTCTAATTTAAGAAGTTAAAAAAATTGATCTTATAAATGTTGTAAAGTCAGAGTAATTGCTTTTCAGCATATCAGAATAAAATGTTTTGCTTTGATTGCAGAAAAACTGAAAAGTATAGGTTTTGAGCTTCATTTATCATTACAGTGCATTTTTTTAGATACAAGTATTTAATTGCATAAGTTATTGAAGAGACAGATAAATCTTATTAAAAAAGAAATAAAATCTAGTGTTAAGCTACTTTTTTACTTTTTGTGTTTTTACACAATTAATCTGTCTGCCCATCATGCAATTACTTGCAATAACAAACATTTAAAAAATAAATCATTTTATGTTATCTATACCAACAAAAATAGTGTTAACCCCTTTACAGTAACTTCAATTAACTTTTAGATGTTGGAGTTGCAAGAAGAATAAACCAAAGTACAAATGTCCTCAATGCTTAAAAAGAACATGCAGGTTAAATTGCTGATTTCTTAAGTAGTGTAAAAATTTTATTTTCTCATGTATTGTGATTTAAATATCACTAAAGAATAGTTTTAAGTTACAGCTGATCCTGATGCTTATTATTGTACACAATAAAAAATTGTTGATTCTTTGATTAAGTTTAAAAGATTAAGTAAATTTATGTTAGTTTATTACCCAGTTATCTCTTGATTTGATCTTGTGCTGCAACAAAAATTTGATACATATTTGTTACAAAATTAAAGAATTTTATTACAAATGTGTAGCAAAATGTACAACTATTTAACAATAATTACAACAATTTACAAAAATAAACATGTTTTGCAGTTTAGCATGTGTGAAGCTTCATAAGCAAAAATTGAATTGCCAAGGAGAAAGAAATAAAACAGAATTTGTTTCCAAAGAAAATTTTACAGAATCCCATTTTTTAAGTGGTTAGTTTTTCATAATTTTTAATACAGTTTACCCTCATTAAGTCAGACCCAGATAACTCGGATATTGGATAAGTCGGACCATGACCAAGAAAAAGAAGGAAAAAAATTCCAAGATTGAGAAAAAAAATGTTTTGCCTAAAATGCCTAAATTCGGCAGCTTTCTTTGACGCGGATCTTAGTGGCCGTTTTCTTTGACAGCAATACTTTGTTTTTTACTCACTAGATTTAATTGTTCGTATGTTTATTTTTTAATGTATGGTATGGTACATAGTAAAAAAAATGTACGGTTTTGCACTGTTTTCTTTAATTTTCCAAAATAAATAAATCTGCTTTTTTTCACATGTTATGAAGGTAAATTTAGTAAAACAAAATAGCCTATATAATAACAGGGCATTTTCAACTAAATTCCATTCCCCTAGGCATGTTTATAGGCTATGGCCTATAGCCCTTTGGTTAAGTTGGACAATCAGCTAAGTCAGACACCCTTCCTCCCCAAGCTGTCCAACTTAGCGAGGGTAAACTGTATCTATGTGTTATTGGTGTGCTGTACAGTTTTTTATATTTAGGTATCTACTGAATGAATAAAGTATTGTCAAATTAACTTTTTATAAGAAAACCATAACCATGGAATACCAAATGCTGAAGTACCCTAAAAAGCTTATTTAAGCATTGTCTGACCTTTGTACTACAATAGAGCAGTGGTTCTGTAGTAGAGAGGATGTACCCTACCTGTGGGGTTTGTGATTTTGGTCAAAGTTTGTTGGGAAAGAAAGATTTAATCAATTGGTGTCAAGAATCACAATTATTTGTTTTTAAGTTAAATTAATTATTACAAGACAAAATTTACTTTTTTTAACAATTGGTGTTTGCTAGTTTATACACCATATAAAAGAGCTAAAAAAAATTTGAACCAATTATTTTTTTGAAATTTTACTGTTTTACTCTTGGATATAGATACACATGTAATAGATGGTGATAACTTTTCATCAATATTAGTTTGGGACCATTGTCTTTTGCTAAAATATGTTGATCTGGTAACTTTTTTTTCATTCTTCATTTGCTTTGGGGTACAGGTTGATAGAAAAGTTTTCAGTAACCAAGTTATATCTTGAATTATTTTCTTTTTCTGAATTTTATTACTGTGCACCTGCAATCACTTAATTAAGCATGTTGCAATTAGATTTTCCAGCCTTGTTTTATGCTTGCTAGATACCTGTATTATTCAGATAATCCTGTTGGACCTTTTTCCAGCTCAGTCTTTAGGAGGTAGGAGCAAACTGACTAGTGTAAATGAAATGGACAGGTGGGTATGGGCAAGCCAAATAAATTTCAAAAATTGCTAATGTGCAGCATTTTTTTAAAGTCTCAATTTTGAGTCCATCATTTTTTTAAAGTCTCAATTTTGAGTCCATCATTTTTAAACAAAAAAGCATTATGATTGTTCATATACAGTAGAATTCCAATTATATAGACTCAGACAAGTCTATATAACGTGTATTGTCTATAAAAAATGTACCGGCTGCTTTCAAAGAAATATTTGAAAATATATATTTCTTACATATAAACTATTAGTCTTAAAGTAAATAGTATTTATTCATCAGTTTCATCTGTAGTCAAAGCAATATTTTGCATGGCATGTTCAAAATACAGTAAATTTATTTTCAAAAAGTCTATATAATAGGTATTCTACATAATTTGTCGTCTATATAACAGGTATTCTACAAAATTTGTAGTCTATATAATTGGAATTCTACTGTATATATTTTAAGGCTTAAAACAAAATTAATTACTCAAAGATGAAAAAGGTACGAGTCGGATGTGGATGGTTACTGTAGAGGCTGCAAAATATTGGCTTGGGCAGGCTTGAATAATTACTTTATGGCAAATTTGTTTTCCTTTTTCTTGATTCCAATTGACCTGGAAAAACTTATTCTATGACTCCCAATCTGTCCTGACAACTCTCTCTGCTCCCTTGCCATACCTAATACTCAAATCCTTCACTGACACCCAATCTCTTCATAACTCTTTTTCTGACTCCAAGGCAGTCTATTTTAAATGATACTTGGTTATTTTTCTCATCCAGGCAATGACTTAGCAGATACTCTTGCTAAAGTTGGTACCACTCATAACCCCTCCACCAATCTACTCTCCTTTTCACCTCTTATTTCTTTTCAATGCCTATTTCTATACATCAATTGGAGATGCAGTTTCCAATCTGGTTTCTTCCAACAGCAAACTTTTACTGTATCTTCTGAGAAGCTTATCTCTCCTACATTTTTTGTGCCCTCTCTTGTTTACGCTGCAATGGGCACAGCGCTCTTCTTGTTATACCTCCACAGGATTGGCTGAGCTGAGACTTCTTGCAGCAACTGTGGTTCCAAATCACAAAATATCTTTCATCTTGTGCTAGACTTCCTGTTCTTGATTCCATGTCTGGCCATCTTTGGCCACTCCCTCACTATTCTAGACTCCTGCGTGGTTGCCTGACTATTGAGACTGTGTTGAGTTGATTTGTGCCTTCATCCCCATGAGTGGAGTAATTTCACCACCACCACCATCAAACATTAAACAGAAGATGAAAAACCAGTTTTTCGGTGACATGCCCATAAGTATTATTAATGATGTTATTTAATATAACTGTAAATATTTGATAAACTTTAAAGCTTATATCTTTACTGTTAAAGCATCACAAACATGGAAAACAACCAACCTTAAAACCTATGGCTGCAGTGGGGTCAAAAAATTTTTTAAAGACAATCTTTGGCTTTTGGTTAAAAAAGATCCAAAACCACTTTACATGAGCAACATTTAACTTTTCTGCTTATGGGTTGGAAAATAATTTTTAATTCTTAAACGTTGTTTACATTTTTGTACCAATCGTGAGTTTTGAAATAATTCGTTTAATTTAAATGCTCGTGTGGTGATAATACTAAACCAAAATTGCCCATGTAATTTTGACTTAAACCGATGTTTTTTCAGTTAGAGTTGTACTATCAGAAACATACCATTTTTATTTGTTTGCAAAAAATTCTTTTATCACACTGAGAAACTGCATTTCTTCATGAAAACTGATTTTTTTTGGCGTGTTCAATATGTATGTGAAGTCATTTTGCTTGTAATGTTATGCGGCAATTTAATTCTATTAAATAATGCATAATGAGGTACGTTTGTATTTTGTACTGCATGAATGTAATTGACTACTTTTTGACCAAACTATAAAGCGATTAAACCCAAGGTTTACATCACCATTTATACCAGGGATGGGAAACCTGATTGCAATTGTGAGCTGCTTTTTCAAATTAAGAAATTATGTGTGGGCCGCAATAAAGTTTTGGTTGATTTAAGAAAATTCCACAGACCACGCTTCTTCATCTGGTTGGTCATGTCAAGACCTTTTATTCTTATTTGCATGAAACAAGTAGACTTGCTTCACCTTTAATTTTATAATAGATTGTAGACCAAAAAAAGTCTTCACATATAGAGCTAGATAAAAAGCGTGGTTTGTTTATCCACCCATTTTTAAAATGTTTTTCTATTGGATGATATTTAATTTTTTTCTGGTGGTTCAACATTTCTTATTATCAGACCCTGTTGTTATTAAGGTGTAGAAGAACCATTCTGATTGATGGGATTCACATGCTTCTTTGAAATTCCCAATCACACACGGGCTGATTTGAAATCTCTTACAGGCCGCATTTGGTCCACGGGCTGCAGGTTTTCCACCCCTGGTTTACACAGATAATACTATTTTAATTTAAACTCAAATTCTTTTTCAGATTACAGATTTTTAGAAGAAATTAATCGCTGCGTGTCAAAACGGAATCACTTTCCTCGTCCTTACTTCAAATCAAAAAGAGTAAATGCTGTTTTGTTCAGTGATTAATTTGTCGTTTTATTAGAAATTTTATTTAGATTGAGTTTTAGATATGTCATGTAAGCAGTTTTCTCAAATTTTATACATTGCTTTCCGGCAGTTCTTGTTCCCTTCGTTTTGAAAAAATTAAACTAAAAAAAGGTCTTCACCTTAATTGCAGAAATTTTTTTTCCAAAATAAAGTCATCAAGATCCATTTTTGTCCTGAAATAAGTGTTTTTTCTCTTGGCAGGAGTTAGCCGTTGCTTTCAGTTCCCTTAGCCTATTCTCATCGCAACCGTCCTCTTTAGCAACTTCCATCCATCATTTCTTAGATCTTCTTACCTTTCATCGTAATTTTTATAGCCATCGCTGGAGCTTTTTTGCTCATCCATATTTACTCACTTTTCACTCTATCCTTCAATGTCTTGCCACATATCATTTGAACTATTCTCATTTAGATGGGCGTTAATCTCCTGATATCGTTTACTTTTATTGGCCAGCACTCGGCTCCACAACTCGACACGCCGCAAACATCCGTAAATCTCTTCCAGTCAGTTCTTATTGTCGCGGTCACTGCTTCTAAAACCCCACCTTATGTAAGCAAAACACCCCCAAGAAAATAAAGCATCTCTATTTCTTCAACCACATCCTCCTCCATGCTCACACTTCCAGGAAATCTGCAGGGACCGGGTTTGTTTTGTTCATTTTGTCCTCAAGTATTTTTTACTTTAGCCGAGCTTCCATTAATTCCTGAGCGCTTATTTTTTTATCTCTATACTTATCCTCCTGTCTCGCAGGAAAGCGACGGAGACGCTAATACATAGGGTTAGCAATTACCCCGAACTGCTTCCGGAGATGCCAAAATATTGCTGTCCACTTGATATTTAATAGAGATATGACTGTAATTTTAGAACTGCTTGCTAAGACCACCAAGCGGGGGAAAGTGCTGCAAAGTGTCTTTCCTAAGGACACAGCAGAATGGCGCGTGTAGGTTTTGAAACGAGACCATCTCGATCACAGTCACGGCTCTCTAACTACTCGACCACGCTGCGACATATCTGCCCATTTCATGCGTTTTCTGCATTGAATGGAATTGACTCTTAACACCCTTTCCACAGATTGCACAAAGTTAATTAAGGATTAATCTAATCGGTTTTATCTCTCACCAGTACAAAAAGATTTTGTTTTTCCTACACTGACTTATAATCTTTTTTCAATAGCTCTCTTCCATCTCCCATACCTTTCATATATTTTTGCAAAGTAAAGTGATTACCAAAAAAAAAGGTCTGCGCTTTAATTATATTACAGAATTTTCTTCCCATTTTCTTTTCAAGAACCGATTTATTTTGTGAAACATAAATTTATCACTAGTAGCGTCAGTTGCAACGGATGATAAAAATTAATCAAAGTAAATTACCTGCTTTTTGCATTACCAAATTGACATCGCTCAGTAAATAGCGATACTGAAAGAACTCCGCGCCAGCTGGTTGGGAAGCCCTGATAAAAATAAAATTTCTCGCGAATTAGTTTACCCTACTTCATTTTTAAAGATCGTAAAACACCTAGCAAATCAACGAAAAAACGTTAAATTAAAATTAGTAAATATTATTTTATCAATTCCTAAAACGTTTACCGTGTCTTTGCAGATGAAACTTTTGGCCAATAAAGCTTACGCAATGAAAATTCGCTTGGAAATTTTACCATCTTCCTTTAAGCGAAGAAAAGAAAATAGCACTTTTTACTGCTTCAAGTAACATTCATTTAGTTTTAATAGTTTACCTTAATTGACAAAATATGACTTGCAGATTTAAATTAGATTCGTATTTATCAAAAGGTGATGACGAAAAACCCACCTCTGTCATTTAATAAATTTAACCAATCAAAAAATGCACACCCAAGTGCCATTCATCGTACGTGTCAAAGTTTATTGCCAGTGATTTTGTTTATCCGAAATAAAATTGCACTTAAACAATAGTAACTCCATGTCCACGCTATCAACGATAAAAATTGAGTTCAATCGAACAAATTTCGTGTCTCCCTAGTGTGACCTGTGTTTTCCTGGAAAAAATTTCAAAAATTTGAAATGTTCAGCAGAGCAGCGATATCGAAGTAAAACGATTTCAAACATTTAATCCTTCACTGATTTTCAGAAACCGACAGTTCCTGTGGCACGTTGAGTGGGTCTTCGTCGACTGCTGCGTTACAATCAATGACAGAAGGCAAGTTTTGTGATTGGATTTGAATTGCTCTAGTGCTTAAGCGTCAGAACCTTTTTCCATCAATTACGGAACATTAAAAGGAGATCCGCACAAGAAACTAAGCCGGCTTTCAGTATTATTATTGTGGCTGCTTGCACAAGAAAAGTAAGACTACAACAATTCCTATTTGTTTTTAGAGTTCCGGATGATAAAAGCTTGTTAGACTGCGTGAAGAAGTTTATTGTACCGTCAACAAACAACGATCATTTCGACTCGAGGTAAGTGACGTCATCGCTAATTTGCTCTAAATTACTTATTTCATTGCTTTTACTTGATCAGGTTGAACGAATACCATATGTGCAAAGATATAAATTTCTACATGAAAAAAGAATGCACGAAAGCGAACGAAATCTTGTGAGTAATTTTATGCGACAACAAATTGAATGATGACGCAACAAACAGGCATCTTGCGTTTTTTTGCAGATACTACAAATTAAATGCCGACGAAGGTCTGCGGCGCAACTTGGAAGGAAAAACCATCATTGAATATCCGCGCGTATATGTTGTTATGCCGAAGCAGGCACGGATTTATGATCTTTCTCTTTGTATTGACTGATGCACTAAAACGATTTGCTATGTTTTTTTGCGGAGCGCGGTGGTTTGTTGGTTGAAGCAATCCGCTGTTCTTAATGATGTCTTTTGAGCGCACACAATTCTTACTAAGTACAACTTGGGTGGTTTTAACAAGGGAAAATTTGTCATTTGCTGCATGTTGGTTATTTTTGCTTGATTATAAAAAATCTTCCACTGTCTTTGATTGATTTGCATATTGGCCTCCCTTTTGACTTTTCCCATATTCTGTTTTTAGCTGTTTTGAACTTATTAATTTATGGCTATCTGTATTTTTCGTTGAATCAACTGCATGCGAAGCACTGAGAATCATTGCATCGATTTTAATTAGAACTTGCATCGTTTCCAATGCAAATAGTGTAATGTTTTGCAAGTTCTTTATTTTTTGCTTCTATGTCCATTTTTTTGTAGCATAAATATAAGAACCCGCTCTTCGATATGTGCGTTTCATATAAACAACTCTGATAAAAACGTAAAGAAATATTATGAAGGCAAGAATAAGTCAACATAATACTGTTTTTTTATAAAACAGTAACCTACATAGCATTGTTTCAATAAGTTGTTCAGATTGGTAGAAGTACATGTTATAGTTGAGCAATAAATACTTAGAAGTCCCTCTCTTATTGAAAACCCTGCATTTTACATCTACCTTTTTTTATTGATGTTTTGCGGGTAAAGTCGCTTGAATACCTGTAATTAACTTTTCACAACGCTGATTCAGAATTACGCATTAGTTACATAGCCTACCTTATGCGCAATGAAAAAAGTTAAAATAACACATTTTTATCCACGAGTGAGAAAAAGTAAGAACAGGCGTTTATTTTGTAATTTCTTATAAACTCTTCTCGGGCCGGTCACAATGAATCGCAATGGGCCGCAAAATGTTCATATCTTGCATTAAAGGTAACATTGGTGTACAACTTGGACTTTTTCAATTCGTTTTAGCCAGTAATTATTTTTACTTCATTGGCGCAGTTTCAGCATCCGCTTTTTAAATAAGTTTCCTAATATTTCAACTTTGTAGCTTTGACCCTTCCAAGGTTAAGCTCGATGTCTATGGCCCTACCTGGCTAAAATTTTTGTGGGGAGCATGCCTTTACAAAAGTTGAGAAAAATGTCATACATTTTCATCCGAAAATTTTGATAAAGACTAAAAAAGGTCTTCAGCAATTTAAGGACTCTGTCCCGCGCAAGTTTTTTGTTATCGGTGCCCAAATAATTTCTTCCGCTGCCCGAAAAATTCTGATTGCCCAAATTTTTTAGACTTAAAAGCAATTCCGGCTCGTACGTTTCTTTTATTTGTACAGGAATAGCTTATTCTAGTATTGACTTTTGTTCAGTTTTAAATTGCTCGTTTACACCTTTCCCAAACTTTTTTCCTTATATTCTTCCTCCAAATTTTTTTCCTTACCTTATTTCTATTTCCTTTTTCTCCTTACCCCTGTGTGTGCATTTTCTCGACCAATTGAATATATTGCAGGCCAAAAGTGATTTTGGTTATATTCATTAAAGCAGTGGCAGAGTTAGGAGTGATTCCCTATACTCATCTTTTTATAGTTTATTTCTATTTGAAGTTTGTTGCAAATTTGTGTAAAATAGTTAAGCGTTTAAATGACATTGAATTTTTAAAAAAGTGAATTTTTCATCTCTGCCTAGATTTTAATTTTAAAGTGTCCCAATACCAAAGAGTAACGTTATACTGTACCAAGAACGCCAGAGGCGAAGGCAATTGTTCCTCTGCCTTTTAAAATTTCCAGTATAAAAGCATCAGGTTAGATTTGTCACTACAATTATATAAACTTAGGCCAAAATATCAGATCAATTGGAGATGAAGGACTTTTTTAATTATCAGTCTGCACTACGGTAGTTGATTAAGACAAAAATGGTGGAATTGAACACAGATGCAAAGTGAATACTTTTTTAGTTTTCACTTATTCACACATTTGTTTGAGCTGAAAATAGAGATTCCGGATACTGAATGGAAGTGATAACCTCTTGTTTTAGTAATCACTGAACTTTTGCGCTGAAAAGGGTCGCAGAAATAAAGTTGCAACTCTGTAAAATACTGCAAATCAAGACTCGGGCTATCTTCAATAAAACATGGACAAGATTGTATTGGCCAAAAAATTTTTCGGCACCTCTGACTGTAACCATCAATTAAAATATTATATGCATACAGAGGTGGGCATAACCATCATATGTTTTAGTTAGGATCTTTACAACTAAAATCAATTATGTGTAACGGCACCACGGTTTTTTGGTCGATTAGCGGCAGTGGCAACTGCGCAGCTTTTTTAAAAGTTGTTACTGTCAACGATAACTTCATTCTCTGACAAAAATATTTTGTTTTGCTCGAATCATTGATAGAGAAAAAATAAGAACCACTGGGAATAGAGATAGAACATTTATAAAACTCCTGGTTATATTTTTTCAGCAGTTTATAAAATTAACAGTTGGTGCCGACAATTTTGCGCCATGAATTAGCGTTAGCGTTAATGCGCTAGATTTTTTGAAAAGTAGCGTCAGTGGCGCTAGACTTTAGTAAAGTAATTTCTGCTACCGGAAGTATTAATAAATTTTTTTTTATCGGGTGCCCACCACTGAAGGTTATATTTTGTTACCACATAAAACAATTGTTAATTAATAATGCTAAGCAGAGCTTCAATTGAAAAAAGTTTTATCTATAGCAATAAGTTTGAAGTAGAAAAAAACCGTAGGAGCAAAAACAAAATTGTTTGTTTAAGTTCAAATGTAAAAAAATGGAATTATTGATGCACGATGGGATTAAAATCCTCACGAATAGTTAACACAAAACAGCGGAAGAGTATCACAGAAGCTCTAAAGGAAAAAGAATTAAGATACATTAAAGATCATCCGGATCGTTTAAGAAGACGTTCGTCAGTATCCCCAGTAGTTCCCCCCATCAAAGAAGAGAGAATCTTGGAAGATCTCTGTGATACCACCAATATCGAGCCAGATGTTCCTGGAAATAACATGGGAAGACGTGAGATGCAGAAACTGATCAGAAAAATTTCAGTTTCGGATAAGTTTACAACTAAGTTTCAAAGCGAGGAAGAATTTCTGAAGCACGTGAGAAGACTGAGTGATCCTAGTTCCACCATCAAAAATAACACCGCTTCGAGTTCGAGAAGAAGCAGGTTAGTTCTTAAAAAGGATGAATTTTGCCAATACTTTTTGAAAATAAATAAAATGTAACTTCAAACAAGCAAATTAAAAAGAACTGGTTGCTTGACATCACTGCAAAGCACTTAGGCAAGTTTAAAACTTCATTTTTTTAACAATACGGTTATCACTTGCATCTTGTAGTATATGGAAGTAGACGATGTAGCTTTTAATTATCATATTTTTATTTATCCTTCTCACTCAAAGCAGGGTTGCCATGGTCTGAAATCGGAAAATCGTTTAAAAAAAAAAGTTTTCCGAAATAAAGTGAAGACAAAAAAAAAGTTATCGCTTCGAAACTGTGTCTGGTTTCCCAATTTTCGTCCCAAAAAACTAGGTAGGGATTTCTAAAAAAACCCTTTACCGTATATCTTAATCGTTTTTCTAGATTGGGAACTTTGCCCAGGGTTGTAAGTCGGGTCGGATTCGGGCTCAGGCTTAAGTTATTCGGTTTACATTGTAATATCATGGATCAAGAGCTCATTGTGATATCATTATTGAAGCTCTCATTGAGTAGCTAAAACCATTCTGCCGAGAGCAAATTACTATTAGGACTATTTGGATCAGTAGGATGTAAGTGACGTTATTTTTTAAACAAAAACTTGTGTATATCACCCTGTTTAAATTGAAATAATAAAAGTCACATTTTGTTTTGCCTTCTCTGGCTTCAAAACAAGAAAAGAAAGGACAGAAGACCAACTTGTTTAGACAGCAACTGCTAGAAGCAATAAAATTTAAACTTCGTCTTACAGTCTATTGTCTACATTAGAAACTTCTGATTGCATTGAGACAAACGTGCTGATTTTAGATTTTCTTACGTTTTACCATATTAACACAATAATTCTTTTTACAGTATTGAATGAGAGAGAAGAAAGTATTGTTTAATAATCAAATTTGTGCAGTTCGGACACGTGGCTTTAAAGTAAAAAGAAAATTAAGCTCGAAACCTAAGTCAAAATTACTCTTTTGTAACAATTGAAATTTTTGCGACGTCTGGCAGTATTGAAGTTGGTATGATAAAGCTGTTTTAAAATTAGGATAAAACCATAACTGAAACTTATTTGTTAATTTTAAAATAGTCCAAGCAAAAAATAAAAGAGAAAAAATTGAAACTTTGAACTAAAATAATATAAAAAGTCAATTAGCAAAAAAGTTTGGAAGCAATAAGTTCAAGTTTCGCCATTATTTGTACTTATAAGCGAGGCATATCCATTGTTATTCATAATAAAACTAAAAAAAGTGTTTCAATTAAAAATAAATCAAAATTTTCTTAGTTAGCTCATACTTTGGATTTGCCACGACTTTACCGGAGACTTTTCCGCGTGCGGACTAACAATATCACAACGCCGAGCTTTATTGTCACCTTTTCTACTGTTGAATCCACTGAAATAATTAACTTTTTATTAAAGAAGAATTGATTTTAAATTATGTTATCGCTTTGTATTTGTTAAATGTTTAGTCGGATTAATACCGGGACCACGACTTAAAATTGGGACTGTCCCAGCTAAATCGGGACAATGGCATGCCTAAATCAAAGGACAAAGTCAATCCAATTAAAAAATCAAAGTCAAAAAAAATTTTTAACAACACACAAAAACAAAAAAAATTATTTTTCTCCAAAAATTTTGTCCAAGTCTTTTCCATAGTGGAAAACTGTCAGTTATGGTTAAATATATTTTGAAAACGAGTTTCACCCATATAAGATCAAGTCCTTTAAAATTTTTTTCGAATGTAAGTCTTTCGAAAGTCTGTTTAGACTGCTTTTTGGAAAATGGCAAAGATTTATGCTAATTGGCTAAGTCTATTACATTTGATACTATTTTGCACCTAAATATTTTAAAATTAATCTGCTTTCCGGTTTGTAAACGGTACCTTTATCTACAAAATTGATGAGTGACTCTTCAGATACCGCGGTTAGCCGTCTATACAAGTGGTCCGAAGAGTAACAAAATCTTGGTTGTTGCTTTTCATGTCTTTACATGCTTTTCAGCAACTATTTGTCAAATTAAAGAGTTCTGGTATAATTACTAAAAAAGTACTTTTGTTTTCAAGTCATTTTTAAACTGATTAATTTTTTTTCGATTCCATCTCAAACTTTCGGAACTCAAAAATAAAAACACTAGAACTGGAACTTAAAACTAGAAGTGAAAAAAAAATCAATTCAATTTGAATACATTAATTTAGTAATTTTAAGAAAAATAAATAATGTTTCAAATCGTTTCCAGCAAATTTACAAAAGTAGTGTAAATTAAAATGGAAATTAACTTGTTGTTTTTCAAAATATTTCGCGTGGACGTTTGTTGCCGGCTTTTGTGTTTCACGGCTTAGTTGTTTCTTTCTGGAATAGTTTTATCTGCATGTGTAAATTTTACTTGATTGACATATTTTTGTTACATCATTAAAATTTTTTCATTTCATTTATATTCTACAAACTCACAGGTCAAAGTCGGAGGTGTAAAGTATAAACCAACCTTCAAGCAATTAGCCAGATTGCTTTTAAAGGTGCTAGAATATTGCTTGACTAGAGTAGCCAAGAGTAGACAATTCCTTAAAAAGATTTTGCTCGCAGTTCAATTTTCCAATTGTTTTAAAAACGTTAAACTACTGCGTTTCTATTGAAAATTTGGTGCTGATTAGTATGTGATCTACCTACATGTTTCTAGTTTAGCTTGTGATCTACCTAGTGATATTTCTTGGGTAGATAGCATACTAAACCGTAGTGGAAGTGGTGGATTATAGTGTGGAGAATGAGAGTGAAAGTGTGAGTGAAAGTGTGAGTATGTGAAATGCGAGTGAAAATGTGAGTGGAGTAAGAGATATTTCTTGGGTAGATCACATACTAAACCGTAGTGGAAGTGGTAAATCATAGTGTGGAGAGTGAGAGTGAAAGTGTGAGTGAAAGTGCGAGTGAAAGTGTGAGTGGAGAGCGAGAGAGTGAGAGTGGAGAGTGGAAAAAGTAGTGGTAGATCATATTTCTTGTGTAGATCACATACTAAACCGGCACCGAAAATTTTCTTTGTTGATTTTGGTCTTTATATAGTGATATTACTCAGTAGCGACTCCGGCACTCGGGTAACTCAGGATAACAGTTTATAGCTTTAGCCACTATATGTTTTAATTTATTTCAAAGTTTTACCCACTATCTTTAGCTTACAGTAATAATCTACTGTGTAGTTGTAGTGTATTTGCAACTTGTTGCATCAGTATCAAACACGAGCCCGAGTAGCGACAAAGTCCTGAAGTCACCACGGAAAAGCTGCTTGATAAGACGCTAAGCAGAAGGAAGGGCCATAAAGTTATCTTTCCCAAGGATACAAAAGAGAGTAGAGTTGAACAGGGATTGTGTCGATCGCGTTCGGCATCGATACGTCGCTGCTCGGCAACTCTCCTGACTATAGCTGACGATGGAAGATAATAAATTGCTTAATTTACCTTTTCCGGTATGTCATACTGCACTGGTTGGAAGAGAAAAAAACGATGTGTTTCAAAGTCGTAGCCTGTTTGTTTAAAGAAAATAAATCTTTTTTATTTTTTACTTGCAGTCTTGAAATCCCGAGCATAGAAAGTCTGGAGAATTATGTGCGAGCTGTGAGGCAAGAATAAGGGAGACAGTTTCTTCATGAAGAACTAACCAACTTTTCAACTACAATTTGAAATAAATTTTTTAACTTACAATGGATTTATTTGTTACGGTGGCGGATGGTAAGCTGTTTTTAAGGTGGGCGCTTAAACTAAAATATGTAATATCGTGGTAAATTAAACCAAAATCGAAAAAATAACATATTTTTGTTATATACTTGTAACAAACCAAAGTTATTTTTTGGTTTGGCTTGAATTTACCCACGATATTATGTATTTTAGTTTAAGTGCACACCTTAAAAACAGCTTACCATCCGCCATTGGATTTATCTTGCTGCTTAAAAAGTAATTAATTCAATAGAAATTAAAAAGTTTATTTTCAATATTTTCTGATCTTATATGTGCAAATCATATAATTAATAAGAATATTGCGGTGGTACAACGAAGTGCAAGCAAAAGCGATAATGCGAAACGCCTTGGTCTTATCGCATAATGAAACAATACCTATTTGCCTCTTTGTCACTCAGAATGACTGCATAAATTTTTTTAGGACGGCGATTTTCTTAGTTTTTTTTGTAGGATCTCAGGTCACTTAAAAACACAGTTTATGCGATGACTGCTACTCATAGACCTATAAAATTGAGTTAATTGAAGACAAAAAAGTTTTTAATTTAAATCGTTGGAGGAAAAAAATTTTTTAATGCAAAGATCGATTACAGTCAACTAAATTAAATGAAAGCCTATTTTTGATACTCAAATTTGGGTCGTGACTTACCTATAGCCAAGAAAAGCTGCTTTAACTTAATTCAAATTTAAAATTGTGTCTACAGCATAGTCCGTTGTGGAAACAGGAAAAAACATTTCGTTTATTGGCCATCTTACTATTCTCGTCAGGTATATATAACACTCTGACTTGCAAGTAGAAGGACGCGATTTCGATACTTAGTCTACTTCGGTGATTTCTACTATGCCTTTAGAAAAGGTCTTTAACGATAAATTTCAACGGGGTCATGCTGTTTACCTACAACGTTGACTTTGATAAAAACAGAAAACAACAACAAGGCCAATACGGCCATACGAAGAAGAAGCCTACCTCTACAATTTTGGAAAAGACGCAAAACAGTAAGTAGGGCGCATTTAAGCGGCATTGCTCTCTATTAAAAGGTTGAATACAAAGCGAAAGCTGAGTCAAATGCGGGATGAATAATACTGTTTTTTGAATTTATCAAGCCTTTACTATATTAAGCCTTGTAAAACGGCCTGCTGTTTTTTCAAGCTTACGTAAAGCATTTAACTTCAACATTTATTCTACCTTAAGATTTTCTTCCTGCGACAGCCTTAGGTTGAAACAAAATATAAAAAACTGAAAAGAATAATTAAACAAAGGGTAAATATTAATTTGCAGTAGATTTTAATAAACAAACACTCACTTTTTTGAGAGAGCTACACTGGCTATCCTACCATTGCCGAATCTAACGAGCTTCGAAAAAATAATACACACAAAGCAATCGTCACTCTATTGTAATGTTAAATGAATTCGAATTTATATTGTTATTTAAATATGTCAAAAAAC
The DNA here is from genome assembly GCA_963680785.1 of Diplosoma virens. NCBI lineage: Eukaryota > Metazoa > Chordata > Ascidiacea > Aplousobranchia > Didemnidae > Diplosoma > Diplosoma virens. The sequence continues at coordinate 20,034,625 of OY796886.1, read as the reverse complement.
TACAGGCTTTGTCATGATTTTGTACAGTTACAATGTTTAAGTATAATGAGGAATCGGGTCAAATGAACGAGTAGGCGACGTTTAAATTAGCTAGTCTACCGATAGGCAACAATAAAACAATATAAGAAACAATTAATTTCTATCGATAGTCAACTTATTCAAAGTTGTTTTTTAAAGAATGTGTAAAGCTAAGCACATAAGCTAAAGGTAACGAAGGTGTAATCAGGGAAAAACACAATTTGTTTAGCTGTTGCTGCTCGATAAAGGATACATGAATATATGTTCGAAACGATGCTTGAATAATAAAGCAGATTACTCCTAGCTCAATCCTATTATTACATTTATATTAGTGATGTCGCGGATACAAAATTTTGTGTCCGCAGCCGCAAGTATTATTTATGATACTCACCGCAAAAATTTTACCAAAAGTTTACACGAAGCCGCGCTTCATCGCAATATGAAATATGAAATAAAAAAAATTTTAGATTTCTTTTCTTCCTTTTAAAAGGTATTTAATCAAACAATACTCATTGTTGCAGTCATCAAAATAAGCTTTTTGTATTTCAGATTCGACAATTCGAAACCTACTCGCATAATTTTATTATATTCATTATACAAAATTTACCACCTTTTTTTAACTTTTTTTGTAATATAGTAAAATTGCATTAAACTTTGTCATAACCAGTGATGGCTTTAATAGGGTGCGAACGGTGCCGCCGCACCGAGTCCCCCGAAAATACATCAAAAAGTGTCCCCCTACGTAAGAAATTGTTCCATTTCTTCATAGTAGCCCCAGGACGTCGATGGTATGTCAAAATTTTGAAAAAAAACGGCTTCCTAGGCTGCTGACCTTTTTTTGAGATCACAATGTCTCGGGGCAGTATGAAGTGCTTCTCCATGCTTTGGATCACCCAATAGTGGCCCCGTAAATTGAAGACCTTTTTTTTGAGAGATCACTTTACTTTCGTATACTAAAACTGGTTTAACTACCTTTTTTTAGTACACAAAACAGTGTTCCCCTCTTACGTTTCTTGCACCAGGCCCCCCTTTTTGTAAGGCTATCACTGGTCATAACTATGTTGAGAATAATACTATAGCACTATTTAATGGTTCAATGAAATCATAATTTAAATAGTGATTTGATGTAGCTTTTAAAGATGTAGCCGTTAAAAGTTTAAAGATATTTAAGAGTTTAAAGGTATACAAAGTAAAAATGTACAGTAGCTTTTAGAAGTTTAAAGATATTGAGACACCACCAGACACACTGTAAAAAACTGATTAAAAAAATACTTGCAACAGAATATTTTTCAGCTAAACTTCAAAAAGCAAAAAAAAATAAGCAATATCTATAAGTTGCTAAACTTAATTATTGAAATTTAGTTAACTATTAATGTTTGGCAACTTTAATTTTACATGTCAAAGGTTTTCTAAAATTGATTCTATGTCTAATTTTATAATCTGCTTTTTTATTTTGTTTAAATTAGTATTTCCCTGTTTTCTACGTAGAAAAACAATGGCGTTTAAAGTATTGCACGCTTTTTTACCAAGTAACAGAGTAAGCTAATTTGTCAAAAAAGTTTTTTTAAGCTAAATAACAAGAAACGGTTTTCATTCATTATTTGCCGAGTTTGGTTGATTACCTTACAAATTTTGGGAAATCCCCTAAGCCTGCGAGGGTTATCACGGCGAACAGGGAACGAAAGCCTAATAAATTATATAAAAAAATACTTTGTTTTGGTAATAAATCATCGGCTAAAACAGGGGTCGGCAACTTTTTCAACACAGTGTGCCAGTTTTTGAATTTTGTTAGCTGCGGGTGCCAAACTATTTTTGATAATATAGTACAGGGGTCGGCAACGTTTTCTTTCCAGTGTGCCAAGTTGTGAAATTCAATGTCAAAATATACGTTTGTGTGCCGATGTCTTCATTTCGATTTCATCTCCGATTTCCCTATTTTTCTCCCAAAATCAGGATGTTCTCTAAAAAAAAAAAAAAAAGGTCTTCACTTTGATTTCATCTCTGATTTCCCTATTTTTCTCCCAAAATCGGGGTGATCTCTAACAAAAAAAAAAGGGCCGTAAACGTGTTTTTGAAAAATATTCACGACGCCGCGTGCCGTATAAAATCACCTCGCGTGCCATGATTGGCACGCGTGCCGGGGGTTGCCGACCCCTGGGCTAAAAGATACAAAATAATGCAAATATCAAGTTGATTAAAAAAAACGGGGAAAGTTTTTCATAATTCAAATTTATCTTTAAAAATCACATTGCTTATTTTCTCTTAATAATATTTCTTACAAGCGTTTTCTCTACCGTACAAACAGATTGTACTGTTTTTTTTCGAAATTTCTATTTAGTGATATAGTTTCTCTCATATTTTTTTTTCTTTTTGGATGCATTAAGGCCCGTTTCCACTACGAGCGTGGAAAAGAGCATTCTTTGTTTCTTTAATTCATCTTTGATTGAAGCGAGCGGTTAAAATTGAAGCGAGCGCAAAAAAAAATCAATAAAACAAACAAAGAATGCTCTTTTTCACACTCATAGTGGAAACGGGTCTTTACGCGCCATCTACAGTAATCAATTTAGAAATAGGCTAACAAGGTTGATAATTGATTATGCACCTGGCATTTGCTCTCTGTCAATGGGTTGATGAAGGCAAAGCAACTAAATCGCCTACCCAAGCAATAGCATTATGTAAAACACGATTTGCTTAAAATCTAAATGTAAACATTTTTTTATTTATTTATTTTTATCTCTATATTTATCCTCCTGATTCGCAAGAAAGCGACAGAGGCGCTATACATAGGGTGAGCAATTACCCCGACCTGCTTCCGGAGATGCCAGGATATTGCTGTCCGGTAGTAATTTAATAGAGATATGACTGTAATTTAGAACTGCTTGCCAAGACCACCAAGCAGTAAAAAGTGCCGAAAAGTGTCTTTCCCAAGGACACAACAGAATGGCGCAAGTGGGTTTTGAACCGAGACCATGTTGATCATCAGTCCGGTGCTTTAACCACTCGACCAGGCTGCCGACATTTTTTACGAGTTTTTTACCCTGCCGAGACTTTTTACGAGTTGCACGCGGCAAAGTTCTCTGAAAAAGTTTACTGCGCTGCACTGCGCGGTTGACATCACTAATTGTAAAATTGTAATTGTAAAAACGAGACTTAAACCTTTTTCACGACAACCATAGTAGTAATTGGGAGCGTCGTTGTCATAGTTGGTATACTGGCTTTATAAACAATAACCTTCTTACCAGGGCCGTAACTTCGTCAGGTGGGGTCCTGGGGCAAACATCTATTAAAGGGCCCCATTTTTTTCTGTACTTAATGTTCAATTGAGCTACTTTTCTCAACACAGGAATCATTGATAACTCCGCGTTATAGAAAGATTTTTTAATTGAAACAATGAGTCAAAAAAGCATTGAACCGAATAGGTAAAAGAAGCTAAAGCTAAATGTACTGTGCCTGCAAATGAACGGCTATAATTGGAATAAAATTTCACCAAGATTGCACGGTTCAACATAATTTTTGTGATTACAGTGTATTCAAATCAAAATAATTGCATAGCAAGGATTTCGCGGGGGGCAGGCTGCAACAATAATTTTTTGATTTTTTATTAAAAGTTTACTCAAATAAACGTCGCAAACCAAAATTGTGTTATAATGACAAAAAAAATTATGTGCAACCCTATGAGGCAAAGTGCTTTGTGAGCCCTATTAACGATATTTCAGCAAAATGGAAATATGCTATGCAATGCGGTAAATTGTTTAACCCGAAAAGAGTTTACAGTACATTGACATCACCACAAAAGACACAAATTAATAAAACACAATACGTTGAGGCCAATTAAGTAGGCTATTGTAATTTATTTGCGGGTGGCTGGAAACTTGAAATTTTTTCGTCTTGCTTTTGCACTAGCAAACTGCTGGATAACTTTTCTAAAATCTAAATTTTTAGCTCGTTTATTTTCTATCGATAGCAGAGCCAAACCGCTAAGTCTCTCTTGGGACATGGAGCTTCGAAGAAAGTTTTTGATTAGTTTGAGTTTTGAAAAAGACCTTTCTGCCATCGTAGCAACTGTTACAGGTACTGTCCTATACATCATGTATGCCGTACAAACGTCAGAATAAGTTGTGGCAAGTGGTGCATTTTCAAGAATCAAAAAAAAGCCATTTCTTTAGCAGATTTTAAATGGGCAATCTTTTCTTTAAGCGACGTTTTGATTTTGCTAGGAAACAACGAAAAGACGTTATCAGAAAATTTGTTAGAAAATTTTCTTGCTTCAACCTCAAGATCCAGATGATAAGGATTTGATAGAAAACTTGGTTCCAAAACTTGAATCATTCCTTCAAAGTGATTAATTAGTTGGCAAGAAAGTATGTCCATCATCGGAAGAAACACGGTTACGCAAAATCATTTCTTAGGATCGCTTAAAGTTATTTTTTTGGATATTTCATCAAAGTAGGCTTTTGTTTTCTTTGCTCTTTTGTTTAACACTAGAATTACCGGTGCGGTCACTTTGACCGTTTTTGATTTATAATCGCTCATATCTCTGCTTAGGTAAGTCTTAGAATATTGAAACTTTCTGACTTTTCCTTAGCCTTTGTCAACTTTTAGTATTTTAATTTTTATTGCCTTGCAATAAGCACAGCGGATGTTGGGGGGCAATTTACCTTAAATTACCGCCAGCGGTCATTTTGACCGGAAAGCAACTTGTAATTTCTCTACTGTCAAAGTTGCCTTTACAATAAAGCTTTTTGTTATGTTATTGTTTCAAAACAATCATGCAACAATTACAGCAGTATCTGGCAACAGTTAGTCACTAGCTAGATCATAATGTTGAGTCATTTGCAGAATGCCGAGACCAGAACGAGTAATTAGTATCCAAGCTCTAACTTGGCTGAACGCAATTGTAGAAGATGATGCGGAGGATGAAAGCGAAAGTGAAAATGTTGTACAAAAAAAAAATTGGAGATGCTATCTCGAGAAGGAATTTTATGTTTCAGCTCGCCACTGAACTAAAAGAAGCATATGTTCAAGGAAAGACAGCTCAACTAGCCGGAGTTTTGCTTCCACTTTTCAACAATTCCCATCAAAATTCGATCTTGAATGGAAGCAGAAAGCGAAAGCAAAGCCAAGTTAATGTAAACTGTGAACAAAGCAAAACTGCAAAGTTCTTTTGTGGATGCCGCAGATAAGTTTGCGGAAACGGTACAGGTTGTGTAAAAGTTGAATGTGTTGACTGTGTAGAGCGCTGCAATTTTCTAATAGCCGCTTGTGGTCTATGTAAACAGCAGTATAATGAAAAGTAACCATTTGGTGTTTTGAACTCTTTTTAAGGTAAATTGTTTTTCATTTAGTTTGAGACCCCGTGCTTGCTGTAAATGCAATAAAAACTTTCAGAAAATTTTAACCAAGCAGCTAAAATGCAGGTTGAAGGGCTTCAATGTAATTCGGAGTTCAGGGCCTATACAGTATATTCCAGAACATGATATTGAAAAGAAGCGTACAACGCACCAAACTCACATTTACAAAGATTCAAATCATTACTAGGTATACTACAAAAGTTAAAAAAAACTTGTAAGATAAAGTAAAGCTAAATTATTGCGCATTTTTTTGTTTATTAGACAAACGGTCATTTTGACCGCTCGCGGTAATTCTAGGTAAATCAAAAACGCGGTAATTCTAGTGTTAAAAACTGTCTTGGCAAACCCCATGTAGAAGCAATAGTGAAAGCTTTGTTTAGTACTGCGTCAAAACTACTTTGGAGTTGAGAATGTCTTCAGCAGCAGTTTGCAGAAGTTTATGAGCAGAAATCAAGTCAATTGTTTTACACTGCATAGCTTTCGAAGGAATGTTGACGATCTGCAAAATCTTGCATTGCACAACCAGCATGCATACAAAGTCAAAGTTTTCTATTTGTTTCTTTATAGCCATAGCTTCATCTCTTTCCTTTGGCTTCGTGCTGGTAAGTATTATGTGAGTCAAGCATTTCATAACATCACAAAATCTTTCCTTCAAAGCATAGACAGCATCATATCAACCAGATCACCAAGTTGGATTTAACCCTTTTAATGTAGGATTCGAGCAATAACGATCATCGACATTTTGAAGCTTTTGCCACCACACAATATTATGTCCGAAAAAATTATGTACCAATTTAATGATGTCGTAAAATTGACGGGTCTCAGCACGGCTTCCATGGCATCTTTTAACACCAAATTTAAATTGTGCAAAGCACAATGCACGTAGTAAGCATGTAGAGCCACATCTTGGATCTTCTTCGAGAAGATACTATATTTTGTTAATTAATTATTTTGCGACGATATAAGCCAGCCAGACAGTTACTGTGACGTCACAAAGCGCCAAGTTAAAAGGCTGGTAAACAAGTTATGTAACATGTAATACTATTAAGTTACTGGACTGTGGTGAAAAATTGTAGAATTATCTCGAAACCATGACGTGCATTACGTGTGACTACGTCATAAAGCAAAACTTATTAACAAATACAAGGTAAAATAAACCGGATGAATATGATCCTATATGATCATTATACGAGGGGCATTTAAAAAATACGCGGAATTTTATAATTTTTTATAATTTATTGATACAATCAATCTACTTTTCAACGTAGTCTCCATCAAGGTCGATGCACTTCTCCAGGCGGTGCTTTCATCCTTTTATCCCATTTTTGAAGTAATCTGCTGACCATTTTGTGAGCCATGTTTTTGCTGCTTGCTTTGCCTCATTAGTGTCATTAAAATAAACGCCTTTCAAGCGTTCTTTAAGTTTTGGGAATAAAAAAAAGTCAGATGGGGCAAGGTCTGGGCTATAAGGTGAATGTGGCAGCAATTCCCACCGAAATTCTCTCAAAACATCTCTTAGATCCGAGAAGAATGCGCTGGGGCGTTGTCGTGATGGAAAAGAATTCCACGATGGAGTTTTCCTGGACGCTTTTCAGCTAATTTTGCTTTCAATTTCCTTAAGACTTCTACGTAATAGGCGCCTGTAACAGATTTTTTACCTTCTAAAAAATCTACTAGCACAACTCCTTCAGAGTCCCAGAAAACAGTTGCCATTACCTTCTTGACAGACCTCTCAGACTTGAATTTGATTGGGCCAGATAATCCACGTGGGAGCCACTGTTTGGACTGCTGTTTTGTTTCAGGATCATACTGGTAGACCCATGTTTCATCTCCTGTAATAATTCGATCAAAAAAGCGGTCTTCATCTGCTTCAATTTTGAGCAAAATCGCCGTTGACAATTCACTTCTGAGATTGAGCTGATTTGGGCGCAACGCTTTTGGCACCCATCGCGCCGAAAGCTTGCTGAGGCATAAATCATCATGCAGAATCGAATGAGCTGAACCAACTGGTATGCCCACAGTCTCAGCTATCTGATAAACCGTCAATCGTCCATCTTTTTTGACTAAGTTCCTAACAAAATCAATTTTTTCATTGTTTTTTGAGGTTGTTGGTCTTCCACGACCCTCATCATCTCGAAATCTTTCAATCCACTTGTAAACACAAGTTTTCTTCAGAGCATCATCTTTATAAACGGTCTGCAGAGCTTGAATGATCTCCGTTTCTTTCCAACCAAGCTTTACCAAAAATTTGATGTTGGTTCTTACCTCGAAATCCTTACGCTCCATGGGTTAAAAAACTACCTTAAATAAACTAGCTCTTGACAACTTCGTTTACAAGCGCAAAATGAGTCATAGCAATTATTCAATCACAAAGAACATGCTTTTTATGGCTAGCATGCTAAAATACGTTTTTTCTTGCTGGCACTCTTGTCACGGGAGAATTCCGCGTATTTTTTGAATGCCCCTCGTAGCTTAAACTTATTTTACTAGACAGATTTGAGTGGGGTAGCGTACCCATTACGTCATCACTACGTCACAATCGAAACTTTAAATATATTAAGAAATACTTCAATTAAATTAGATGGTTAACTATAAATTAAAATTATTGATGAAGTGTGACATTTAATAATAATAAGTTTACTTGAGCTTTTAAGGAAAATATTTTACAATAAAATGTAGCAATGCGGGGCCCCCCTCATGCTGGGACCCTGGTGCATTGCACCGGCAATAGTTACGGCCCTGCTTCTTACGGCATTCGCCATTTAGTGGACATTCAACCTTGGGTCTACGGTTGTAAGCAGGATGCACAGTGATGTTTTTTGATACCAAGATGCTTTTGTGTCTGGACAGAACCGCTGCCCGGTTTGACATATAGCTGTAGCTGATCTTCACGTTGTTCTTGTTGCAAATTTTGTAAAGACGATGATGAGAGAGAAAGTGTTTTTCAAGTAGATTAAGAAAATTTTTTTCGATACTGGTCGGACTCATCATCGAATCTTAATAAAAGAACAGAACTCATCTTCAAATGTCGGCATAAAAATTAATTCAAACTGAAAAATTTTTAGTGATCGACTCTGGCATCGAATCCACTTTTCCAATTTCTCTAATCGTCTTTATATATATTTAGCTTCATTTATTCTACGTCATTCACCAGCTTCATCTAATTTACGTCGCTTATTGGTCAGAAAAGATCTCTTTGCATCTGTGCAATTGCGCCCTATTAGTGTGAGGAAGCTGTCATTTAATCATTCAAGGATTTTATTCTTAATTCAAAATTTTATGTGTAGAGTTTTATCTAAATAAATACATTTTGTTCTTGCATATGTTTATCTATATATAATTAATTAAATTTAGACCACAAAATTTTATTTTAACATTTATTTTATTTGCCCCAAAAGGCTGTTTCACTGAATATTCAAACTTGATATATTTACTATAGTATTCCAATTATATTTGAATAAGATTTTTAATTACCCCCTAATGAGCTAAGACAGGTAAAACAGTCGGTTAGGAAAAATAAAATTTTGTGCTCTGAAATTTAATTAATTATAACCGCTCTGGCTTAACGTCATTGAGCACTATTCTGATAAACACCGATAAAAAATATTAAAAAAAACTTCTATCTATAGAACAAAGATAAGTGTTTTCAATGCAGCTATTACAGTGTTAAATGATCAAAATCAGAGCCAATCTCATTTATTTATTTATTTAGATTGTTATTTATATATATCTTTATTTATTTATAAATATATATATATTTACAATAAAACATAATGAATAAATTTCCTTTTTTTTCTAATCCACAAGCTTGTTTTAAAATAATATGGAATTTTTTTTCCAATGCAAAATTTTAATTAGTATGCATAAATAAATGCTTTAGGGAATAAAATCGTGATGTAAATTTTTACATTACATCGGTTTTCATTCAAAAATAAAACCAATGTTTTTAGAGTTTCTTTAATATTTAGCGTGATGCTTTACTTTTTTATTAATAAAAAATAATTTTTTTTGTCCAGGAAAAAAATCCATGGCCAAAAAAAGGTCGAAAATCACTTGTCTAAAAAATTCGAAAACCAAAAAAAGACCAATGAGTTGTAATTGCGTTTGAATAGCCGTTTAAAAACACGTTGGGTTTGCTTTTAGTGAGATAAATGAAGAACTTAAGCAAACAACGGCAGTGCAGTTTACAAAGCACTTAAATGTTGATATCATACCACTCGTTTTTAACTGCCAGTATTACGTTATATATACAGGGTTTAATTTTTTGTGATGTTTTTGTAACTGAACATCTCTCACGTTAATTAGCCTCCTTCAGCAGCATGTGCATTAGTATCTTCGAATTAAACCTGAGATTTTAAAGGACTTGAAAATTATGTAAAAGAAGTTTGAGGTATGTTAATTTGGTTTTACTGTAAAAGCATTTTTCGACCAAGCTGTCAGACATTTAAAAAGTAAATTTGTCGAAAATAATTTATCGTAGAGCTGAACTGAGATTTTTAAGATTATGGTTAGAAATTAGCTACTTGGTTATTTGGATTGGAATTGCCTGTGAGAAATTCAATTTAAAGCGATTAGAATTTAAGGTTTCGAAGAGCAAAAACCAAAACTAACTTTTCTCTACCTTTGCTTTTACGCTGAAACTTGACCAGAACTCGCCTGTCCATCTACGCATCATTGCGCCTAGACACAGGGCAGTACATGAGATCATGGAACGGTCACAATTTAGACGTTCTGATTGACAGATACTGTGCTCTTATATTGTTGTCAACGCCATCTGTAATATACATTCGCAGATAGGTAATTTCTTCTATCTCTCTTACTGTTCAATTAAAACAAATTGATAGAGACTGTCGTTTGAAATGATTGCTATGATTGAAGTCAAGCTAAAAGAACCAGAAAGAACTAGAAGCAGTTTATTTTTCAGTATGTTTGTTAGCGATAGCAAAAAGTTACGAGCGATTTTACAAAAGTAGACAGACGGCATTTACTACATCAATGCCTTCTGCTTTTTTGTTTGTCGTTAGCGAAGCGTTTTGATCGGAAATTGTTGAACAGTAGTAGTGATTACTATTTAGGGTAAAATATCTGGACTATTTTTTATTTTGACTGACGTTTATATTTGATTGTTACCGGATCATAGTCTTGATATATTTAAAACAAATTTTGTTAAAATTAAATGTTTAATTGTGAAAAAGCAGTCAACGTACAACTTCACGAATAACTTCCTTCTCTTTAATTACTAGTTGTTAACTTTGCAAAAAAATTAAAAACATGTCAGTATTTATTTACTAGTAAGCATATGGAAAAAAGAACAATGTCGTCATTAATAGACAGTCTAAACAACGTCATCACGTTTAAGCATAAAATGAAATGAACTTATTTGTGCTTTCATTCTCTGCTTCTATAAACACTATTTACTTTTTTTCTTATTTTTAGAAATGACTTTAAAGATAGTAAAAAGTTAAAGCTTATAAAGATTTTGACTTGTCTGTAATTATTTTGTTAAAATATAAATGTTGCTTGCCTTTCTTCAAAGATTTTGCAATGAAAAGCGAAAGCGAAGATGATCCGCTTTTACATCCCTCCCACAACGTTGATGATAAAAAGGTGAACTTTCTTTCAAGTTCGCCAAAACCTAAAAGGTAAGATGTAGAACAAAAGTAGTAAAATTTTAGGATCGCTTTCGCAAAAGTCAATCTAAAGCGGACTGGAAAAAAGTTAGGAAAAATAATAAAATGAAAAGGGGCAGAAAGTCACTGCTGACTTTGCTACGTTTTCAAAATTGTGATCAAAATTTTTTTGTTGTTTATTTATGTAACGGATCAAAAAAATCCACGCTTGCCAGTTCGAGACCACTGATGAAAATTATAAGTTGACAAATTGTTTTATTGTAATAAATAAGCTACAACAAAACAATTTAGCGTCTTTGGTTTGACACAACTCGGAATCGAACCGAAGTCTTCAGCTACGATTTACTTACTCAATTAACTAAGCACAAATACTTTCATAGCTGTCTTCTTCTCGTCTTTTGTCTTTTAGTTTAAATGTTACGTTTCTTATCAAGATTAAATATCGATTTTTAAATTACTCAACTATCGGGTACAATAATAATAATTCCTTTGCACAGGCCTAAAGTATTTGATCTTGTTTGTTACTTGGTAACTTAAATTATATAGTATGCCAAAGGTGATCTACCGTGATTGTAGTTATCATAAAAAAATTGCATTTGCCTACACATGCTTAACGGTCAACTGTTTTTTTCTTGTCTCAATGTTGCGCGCATGGCTGTTTAAAATTCAAATGTAAAAATCGTCTTATTTTAAATCTGCCCAAAACAGTTTTAAAAATTACAAAAACCAATCTACAAGCAGTCAAGGCCTTACAAAAGGGGGGTGTTCAGTGCTTTTTAGTGTGCCAAGTTTTTTTTCCCAAAAATAGAGTGATCTCTAAAAAAAGATCATTACTTTTAATCAATTTCCAAAATTTTTATTTTCGTCCCACTACTTTTTTCCTACTTTTTTCCTAAAATTAAGTTATAGAAAGGAAGGCTACCGTCATAGTGCTACAAGAAGTAGAAGAGCAATATTTTGCTTGGGGGGCACTTTTTGACGTTTTTAGGGGGTCCGATGCGGCCGCTCCGTTTGCTCCGCACTAAAGCCATCACTGCCTACAGGTATATTATGTGTTCTTTTTCCCAATTTTTTAACGATTTAGATGAGTTGAATAAGCGTTTGCAGACCATAGCAAAACGAGAAAATATAGGTTATCTGCTAACTGTTTAATTCAAACTTAATTTACTAAATCAACAGAAAAAAAAAGGTTTAAAGTTATTCATCTAATGTTGCTTTATTAATTTTAGAGTTTTTTATGTTAACTTATTCAAGAGCAAAAATTCAGTAAATTTGTAAATTAGCTTAGACACTTTTTTGTTTTACCCCAACAAGTATCTTTTCTGAATAAAAAGGCACAAAATATTGCAACTGAGAAGCTACGTTAGAAAACTTTTGTAGATAATATGTGATCTCTCAAAATTAAATTTTTTAGTATAGTATGGGAGAAAATTAATACAGTTAGTTATTTAAGTCCAGTTGCTTTGTTTGTAAAAGCTTAGAAAAATTACTGTGAGCTACCATAAGCGAATTCTATTTTGACACTAAGACTTTCTCGTCTTAAATAAATCCAAATAAATAAATTAAAAAACAATGAAAATAAAGCAGCCTTATACCAATGCATCTACAAAGAATTTGTAATATTTCATCAAATCGTTCGACAAAGCCTCGGTTTCTATGTTTACTGTTTAAATTTTGAAACATATTACTTAAAATATGTTAAAAATAAGGGAGCCTCTATCAAAAACCAGAGCAGCCGCCTCAAAATCGGAAAAAAAATCAATCAACTTTGAGCTCACGGTAATTAAGGATTTTGGAAACACAAGAAAGAGTTACTTTAAATTTTCCGCAGCGAATTGATTAAGGCCAGAATAAAAACCAAAAGGAAATTTTGGTTGATGATATTTCCGGATTTACACCGCAACAAATGCGGTCTTCAGCCAAATGATTTTGAAATAAAGCAGGGAGAATGGCGTAAGCTAAGAAACATTAAGCTAATAAAGCTAATTGGTGTTAAAAATGTCGATATGGCTAATCAAATAGATTCAAACTAACAATTAACTTTGTCATAGACAAAAGTCTGTCTACTTTTTTTCTTCTTTTTCATAAAGCAGTATTACCCTGATGGATGCTTGCTATGTTGAGCGGAGTTATCATTGTAAGTTTGCAGCGTGACTACATTGAAATATTCGTTGTGAAGTTTTTTCCCCAAGGACACGACGAAAATCACTCGAGTAGGTGGAGCATCGAACACCTTTCGCTGGATAGTTTGAGTGTTATCATACGGAGCTATTTCGCCGACAACTAAACAAAATCAGACTAAAATTTTGTTTACATAGTATAAAATAAAGACAAACAAGCCAGTATTTTGTCGTTTTACTATATTGCAGGGTTTTGTTTGGTATTTTTGGCCGAATATTTGCGAAAACAGAGGCAAAAAATTTGAACATCAGCACAAACCCCAGTTTTTGTATGTCGAGTATGGGTAGACGCATTTTTACAGTTAGCCTGACAAAAAAACCAAAATAACGATGCAATCGTCATCATAATCATAATAATGTTTAGTTTTCTTTCTAAATCGCAGCACTTCAAGGAAATTGTCAAACTTAAACAACAGTTGGACAACCAAGAAGAGATTATGCGACCTGCTTTGAGAAATCGCTTTCCTTTTAATAGTTTTTTAAATAAGACTTTGAATTAAATTTAGAGTTGCTTGCTAAAATTGCAAGTCAGATGGTTTTTCCAAGGATACAACAGACTGAAGCGAGACCTGGTGTATACGGCGTTTTTACTAAATAACCACGCTGCCGGCAATATGTGTGGATTGCACTACGTAATTATGTATTTCTTGAATTTACCGACAAACTCTATCAAGATGGTATTGTTAAATAAAACTTGTATTTAAAAAAATTACTTGAAAACCTGCGAAAGAGATCTAAAAATACTAAAATTGTATAATAATGTTTATTTACTACTTTTCGTCGACGACGTTGACTTTGACTATTATAATTCAAAAAATAATGGTTTCAAAAGTTGTATTCTTTTATAACGTTTATGAGCTACCTCAAACGTTATTTAGATATTGACAAACAGAGACATCAAACTAAAATTTAAAGATGAAGAAAAGCAAATTGTGTTTCCGGTTCTCGAAAAAATTATTTATTTGTCGAAAAAGTTTTTGGAATTTTTTGGGGATAGCGAAATGACGTCGATTATAGGGGTACGGTTTCACTGAGGTTTTTAGAATATTAGTTTTGTTGTTCATTCAGTTGTGGCAGCGTAGATTGAGATAATACATTAGAAAAAAAAAAAAAAGAAAGAAAGAGAAGTCAGAAATCAGTACTCTGAATTTAATTTACATTTTGCTGATTTAATTAAGGGGAACAAAGACGATTTGAATAAAAAACACTTTTTTCTTTGTGAACAAATCTGTATTTAAAAAGGATTGTGAGAGTTATCAAATCCATTAGTTGTTAAGTTTAAGTTCAAGGTGTTCGACTGGATTTTGGTATCAAGCAGCATTTCATCAACATTACAGAAAGTCAATTAAGCTAATGGAAGGTCAAACGAAATGGTTTGTAGGCAATTTATTAAAAAAGATAAATATAAAATAAATTAAATAATGCGGCTAGAAATACGATAAACTTCGCTAAATAATTTTATTAAACTTTTAAATTTTTTTTTGATTTCTGTCAGTTGCGTTTTTACGTCGGTGTAGATTAGTCAACTACTACCAGCAGAATATCTCACTGTGATAACGTTCTGATTTGCAAGCAGAAAGACGCGAGTTTAATGCCCTGTTCACTTGTGTGATTTTTGTTGGACCTTTTGGAAAGGACAAACTCACTACAAATTTCTCAATGGGATGACGCTCTTTTCCTACGGAGTTGATTCTGCTTGAGACTGAAAGCAACTTTTCGGACCACACGGTCATACAAGAAAAAGTTGACAACTGCTTACAGTGTATTTCATCAATAGAATTTTTAACATTCACAAGATAGGTTCATAAAAGATTAAGTGTAACATTAAAATTTAGAGAAAAGGTTTCCTCTAAAAAAACTATTTTAATCATTTACAACTCTTAATTTAGAGTGTATCTTATTATTGTGTTTTGATTATCGAAAGCAGGAGTCAGAGCAACCTTTAGCGTTGCCGGGACAAATGCGTCCGACAAGATAAAGCCGCGTACTGGATTTACTCATCAACTAGATTTAGTTTTATTGCAAATTATGAAAAACGTTTTTTGTATTTGCCAACCATTTTGTTCAATTTCAAGAAGTAGAGCCGTAAAATTGTAAAACCATTCAATAAATATTTAAGCTGGTTTTTGCGGGCCACATAATTTTGCTTCGCAAACTGCAGTTTATACAGCCCTGGCCAAATCTTTTAGAGAAACATATCTTTATAAAACTAAAAAACCAATATAAAAAATTTCAATCGGATAGCAATATCTTGGCATCTCCGGAAGTAGGTCAGGGTAATTGCCTGCATATGTATTAGCGCCTCCATTACTGTACTGCGAGTCAGGAGGATAAATATAGAGATAAAATAAATAAACAAATAAATAAAAGTAATAGAACGGTTTGCTCTTTATCTTTATTTTCTTTGCCGCAAAACCAGCTAATTATAAAATAACCTAGTTTATACTCATATTGCGGTAGCGTACATCTTACAAATTTCTATATTTAATTTATAATAATTGCATGAGTTTTTCTCTGAGAATCGAACATCTTTCTTTTTTATTGCAAACAGTTACTTTCTCATGGTAATGATTCGATCTAGAGGATTTTCGAATACGCGCGAAAAATCCAATAAACATCCGATCTACTACCTTAATAAAACAACGTCAGATGCTACTTCATTTTAACACTTTATTATCAGCATATTTTTACTTTAATTAGCAAGATCTCTTTTGGTTTTTATTGCGTCTTTTTACTGTTGAGTATCAAACTCATACAAAAAGACGCAATAAAAGCGATAAAAGATCTTTTCAAAACCACAAAAAATCTTATTTAAGTTTCGACGAGAAGTAGCCAAACTTTTTTGAAAAAACGAATTGAATCAAATTATTCTGATAACTTTAAAAACCGACAAACTATTATTAATAGGTGACGGATGATTATATACATATTTAGCGAATTTTTTAAATTCAGTTTTTCCTAAAAGTTTCTTAAACTTTTAAAGTTTTTCGAGATTTGTCTATTGTTTTAAGACGATTTCATCAAAGCTTTCAAACTGAACTTCCTGCTCTAAAGCACACTTAGATCATTTACTAAACTAAACATTGACAATTGAACTTGTACGACAATGTTTGTTCAGAGAACTAAGTAGTTTTTATTAAATTTTAAAGTTTTTTCTTCAACTGTTTCTGTGATTTGATGAAAACGTGCAGAAAACAAAAAAATCTTCTATTTGGCATCAAAAAGTTTGTTTTCGTGTTTTGTGTTGTTTCTAATTAAGAAAACAATCTTTAACCACTAATAAAAAACACTATTGGGCACAAAAAACCATGTTTTTGTGATTGGTATTGTTTTTAACGAAAAAAAGAGCCTTTGGCATAAGACAGGAAAAAATTTATCCGATAGAAAATTGGCAAAGGATAATTACTGCCTGGTTTTAATAATTAATTTTTAAAACAGTTGTCTGTCTTATAGCCCAAAGTTACTATAAAATACTCTGTTGTAAGTATTTTATAGTAACTTTGTGGTAGCCTGTAGCTTTCTTATTACGTGACAGTTACAATCGAAAACGATGACGTAACTAGATGTCTTACGACGTCATTGAATTGATTTTTATTTCGATTTGTCATCGCTGTCGAAAAACGACGCTGAAGTTTTAAAAGTACAAGCTAAGTTTATTATTTTAATCGCTTCGTAATTTAAAAGAAGCACTTGCAGAAGTCACAATGGCATCTTATTTAAATGCATGACGTAAAGCTTTTTGCATTGACAATGACTTAATCACGTTTTCCTGTAAATAAAGAACTGAATTGTTGTACAATCTTGTCACCCGCGGTACAATTCACTTTTGAAACTTCCTTTTTTCAATACCTATTCAGTAAGAAACTCTTAAAACGTATTTGAATATTTTCGGTCAAAAAATTCCTCAAGCATTTGGCGGGATGTTGAAAACCGAGGGAGCTTTTTAGCTTTTTTTCTTTAACTAAAAATTACTCGATTTTATATAATCCAATGTTTCTTTCGTAGTGACATTGTCTCACGTCGTTACGTCATCGACCGGGTTGCTCACACAGAAAAGGATTTTAAGGAAAAAGTTTCCGGACCCGAAGTTCCGGTTGAAACTCCTACTATTAAAGATCGGTTGAAGAGATGCGCAAGAAAATGTAACCGGAACACGGCGAAAGCAGTGTTTTTGAAGTTGTTTCCGATCTTCACGTGGCTGCGTCATTACGACGTTCGACGCTGGTTGCCAAGCGACATTGTCTCAGGCATTACGGTCGGTGTCGTTCACATTCCTCAGAGTAAGTCTTAAAAAAACAAGGTCCACGACACAAGCCTATTTGCTATTATGTTAACGCTAATCAAGGCCTTTCATTTTTCTTGATTTAATCGGCATCTTGCTACATAATGTATATATTACTTAAAGAACTTTATCATTTCCTAATTGAATAAAGTCTTTCACTTAAAAAACATTTTATTCGGATCGGATTTTTTAAAAACGGAATTTAGTCCAAAGACGCTTTTAATGTAAACCAGTGAAGCTTTTGAAAGTAGTAGCTGGGCAGAGATCTCAGCATAAGCATAAAAATCTGTTTTAAAGACTTTCTAAATAATTACTTAATTGCTTTGGTGAGTAATTCATTCATTTCGTGACGCACCACGTTACGTATTAATGACAACGCAAAAAAGGTTAGGAAACGTATTGAAGTAATTCTCAATAATCAAAAAAAAAGCTAACTCATTTTAACTCTTCTTGGATGATTTCAAAAACATATATTTGCTTCTATCTAAATTTTGAATAATCATTGATTCGGAAATCGAACAATAAAAATTTTAGTTAAAACAAACGAAATCTTTTTTTCATATTCATTTCATACGCCGTGAGTCTGTTGTTCCTATCTTTGCGACAATTCGTTTGCACACAACCCAACAAAACTAAAAATCAGAAATTCTGTTTAATGATATCAGTGTGATATTTATTATAAATTATTGAAAAGAGTCAAATGATTACCTTTTGAACCAACAAATTAAACCTTAAAATCATTAAAAACAATTAGCAAACCCAACATCGCTGTTTTGACTTTTAAAATCGAAACCCATCTTACATATATTGCAATGAATAATATAGTTATTTTGTTACTTAGCTCGAATGTTGTTGATTGGCCGCTTCACTCTCTCGCAGAAATTGCTTTGTTTCACGGAGACTTTATAAATAAGTTCGTTTATGAAGGAGTAGGATTTTGCAGACTTTTCTATAAGCTCACTGTCTAGTAAGAAATTGTGAAATTTTTAAATTGCGTTTGCTTCGCTATTTTTTGCAAAAATTACTTGGATTATTGATACAACATCAGTTTCCGGATGATTCATTTCAAAAACAAACTATTCAGATTTTGTCAATACAAAACAAAATCATTTGTCTGCTATCTTTGTAAAATCAAGTTTTACTTAATCAATTACGGTGTTGCACCCCAAAATTTTTGCATAAAATAATGTCTTTTTAGTGTATTTTAATTAAGGCTACCAGTTTTGTTTATTTACACTTGTTGCAAAACGGTTGCAACTATATGGTCTAAAAAGCTTTTAAATTGCTTTAAATTCTAAAACTGACATTGCTTTTTAAAATAATAATAATATTAAACAAATTAGTTTAATTGCGAACACAGCACGTAAACATACTTAACTGGAGTCCATAGTCCAGCAAATAATTAGTATAAAATCTTTTTAAAACAGAAACCGCACATAGATCCAAATGTTTTTTTAAATTCATTTGTTTAAATTTTTTTTATACAGTCAATATTAATGATTTAACCACCATTGAGTATCGAACCTGACACCTTGGTTTCCTGTACGTATAATATTCATCAGTTGCAACAATGATCTCCAACTAGCATTAAAACTGAAGTGACTTTTACAAAATACTTAATAGTTGGTTTCCAAATTTTTCTAGGTATGGCGTTCTCCTTGCTGGCAGGCCTTCCCCCTGTTTTTGGGCTTTACACTTCCTTTTATCCCGTTATTATTTACACGCTAATGGGAACTTCGCGTCATATCTCTGTGGGAACATTTGCAATCACCAGTTTGTTGACTCGAACAGTTGTTTTGCGTTTGGTACCGGATGTAGCGGGAAATACAACGGCAGTAAGTTTTTTCGTTGCTAGTTGTCTTAGAAAAAAATCGCTTAAAAATGAATTAGAGTATAATTATTAGACGATGATTTGACATTCTGTATGTTCATATTAGTCTTGTAGGAGAAATTCAACTTTTTTGTACCCTCAGTAAAACTGCATCGCTCCTAATCGTATTTGCTTTTTTTTTGGTCATAAGATACCAGCAGAAGAATTATGCTTTGAAAATCGTCAGACAATCCTCAGACCTTTTTTCGGAAATATTTACTAAATCACTCTTAATTCAGTTTTTTGTTTTATAAAAAGATACGGGCGTAATTTCGATCTAATTTCTAAGAACGTTAAGTGGAGCAAAGTGACGTAAAATAATATTCCTACGACCACAAAAATGTTACGAGGGAAGGAGTTGAACTAAGACCTTTTCTATCATTCAATGGGGGCTTGGCTATCACGCTGCCGAGAACGAAATAATAACAACAAACCCTTTCAGTTTCAAAACTAAAAAATTCAAACCAAGAAGACTATAGATTTTTTGAAAAATCCTTTTTTTAATCTGCAAATGTCTTGAAAAGTAACGATAAAACTTCAGAGTGCAGTTGGAAACTCTTCGATTGAAGAAGACGTAATATTTATGGATGCTGACGCAAGAAAAGTTGTCGTGGCATCAACGCTCATGTTCCTAATGGGAATATTTCAGGCAAGTTTCATGCCACAAATAGAAAAACGTTAAATAAAACATACAAACTTGCTTATTGTAGAGTATTTTTCTTTATTATTATGTTACTGTTGTGCAATTCAATTTAAAATCAAGACTTTCGATTCTAGAGTATCTTTTTTTATGCAGTCCGTGTCTATATAAGCACATTATTTTCAAAATAGAATATATTTTTTGTGGTGTATTTGATAAATGATTGTTAAAGCTTGTGTTTGAACTCGCGCTAGCTTGTGTTGAACTTAATTGTAAAAATTTTTAAATACGTTTTTCCGTGGAACAATGCTATGAGCATAAAATTAATATCTTTTTTATGATTATTTGTCTGTTTCCAAGTAGGCCCCCAGTTTGTTTGAACCAAGTACACAGCTTCAGTTTGAATTTGAGCTGTGGGCTTGATTAAGAGTCATTGCCTAGGTGACTGTGCTGATTTACTATTAACAAGTAATCGGTCGACAGTTATCTTCATTAGTGTCAAGGTTACCACAATTATTCTTACCTTAATATCTGATTTAATTTTGTTTATCTGTCTATCTTTAAAAAAGGGCCTGGTCATATCGTATTTTATTAAGTCACTGCTCTTCGTAAACACGATGAGCACCTGTATGGAATAAAATACAATTAATATTTTCAAACAATTCTTGTGCAATTATCCAACCTAAATTGCTTATAGTAGAAACGATCATTTTAACTATTTGTTAAACGAAATCGGGTCTAGAGCAAGTGCGATTGATTCAGACAATGTTCCCTGCCTTTTCAGTTTTACAATAACTTTTTATTCTCTTATCTAAAGTAACCAGATATTACATAAAAAGTTTTTCGGACCTAGTGAAGTTTTTAGGGGTGTTTTTTTTACTCATGATGCTCAGCTAAGCAGCTCTCACTTTCTGGGTCACCAATTAGTCTCCACAAATTAGTCGTGTGCGGTTAAATTATTTCGAATCTGTTTTATTTTTTTGCCTACAGATCTTTCATTATTAATTTTTTTCTAAACTTTAGTTGAACTACGGTTGCGGCCACGTTTTTTACAATATTATTTCTGCACTCTTTTCATTAGTTTCTGCATGTTTTAACAAATCAATGTTGTGCCGCTTCTTCCTTTTCTTGCTCTATATTTAAATTTTATGGTTGTTCTGTATGTGTATTTAATACAACATTAATTTAATGCATCATACAGAGCAACCCTAAATTTGAATTGTTAATTTAGTTTAACAATGATGGAGAATAAAATCATAAATGAATAAAAAAAGATGAGGTTTGCCAGGTATCCGCTATCAATCTACGACCAAAAGCAAAGATTCACAATTAAAAACAACGTCTTTGTTTTTAGTCGTGAATCGATAGCGAATATCCGCTAAACTTCATCTTTTTTTCAAATGAGAACGAAATATTATTCATGATTTCGTTCTCATTTTGTAAGCCTAGATAGCGACGTCTATTTGGGAAATATAAAGTCAATTGAAAACTTTAAATGCTAAAAAAGGTTTTTACTCTCAATCTAGGGCCGAAAAGCATTAAATACATAAATAATAATCATACGCATTAAATAAGCATGTATTTGTTTGTGGTCCGCTCAATTTGAACAAAGTCTCGTATTGCTCGTAAAACCAATACAAAATTTGCAAAGAGTTTGTGGTGTGGGTGGAATTGAACCCAAATCATGTCGATTTAGATCGCAGTTAGGACGACCTTCGACCACGCTGTCGACAAACGCATTAGTTATCCGATCGAAAACGCGTGCTATTTTAATCAACAACTTAATAAAAAATAAGACTTTAAAAACAAATTGCTTTAACTCGTAAAATCTTTCTATTGCAGCTCGGTTTCGGTTTACTTCGTTTCGGTTTCATCACCACGTACTTGTCGGAGCCGTTGATTCAGGCTTTTACCACCGGAGCGGCTATGCAAGTGGTGACGTCACAGGCTCCATCAATTTTAGGCATCAGCATTCGTGCGTCATCGGGAATCGGGTCGTTTTTTCTGGTAAAACTAATTTAGTTGTGACTGATGCCTTTTGATTGTTAAATTTTCTCTTTTCTTCTTAGTAGTTATAATTTGCAGTATACCACTAAAAAAAATCAAAGATAAATCGAAAAGCAATGAATTGCCAGGCAAATGACAATGTCTAAAATGCTTGACTTTAATATTTGTTTATGCTTTTCGTGCGGTTACTATGTTATAAATGTTGTTTCCTAAAATTATTTTTTCAGTTAAATTAACGATTGATTTCTTGAACACACTCAATCTTAATTAGAAGTTAATTAATGTTTTGATATTTTTTGCTTTTCCTTTTTTTTTGCATCCTTTTTGTCTAAAAAAAAGGTCATCCACAAGAGCAAACGTTTTACTTTAATCGAAGACCTTTCGAAAATCATTTTCTTTTTCTGTAGAACTGGGTCGAAATATTTCGAAACCTTCCCAATACAAGCGTCCCGACTTTGATTGTATCAATAGTTTGCATTATTCTGCTGGTTGGAGGAAGAGAAATAAACATTCGCTACAGGTTTAAAAGCAAAACCAGAATTTCGAGTTGCGCTCAAGAACCAGTTAAAACCTTGGTTTGATTTTTAGAGAGAAGATGAAAGTTCCTTTGCCCACCGAGGTGATAGTTGTCATCATCGCAACTCTCAGCTCTCATTTCGGAATGTTTCAAGAGAACTTTCAGATTTCTATTGTTGATGATATTCCGACTGGGTAAGAAATTGCCATTTTGTTTCAATCTTTTTATCCGAAGTAAACAAATATGTAAACCATTTAGTAACAGCTTTTTTTTCCGTAATTTGTTTTAATTTGTTTGTATGCAGGCATATCATGTGCTTTTCGGAGCATTTTTACTTAAAAAGTGAACGATCATAAAAGTCTAAAAAAAGAGAAATTGTTTATTCTGAATAAAAAAACAAAAAACAATTGCTTCCGTCAAAATGACCTTGCGAAAAAATATTCATTTTTTTAAAGGTTTCCACCGCCGCAACTTCCAGATTTTTCCATTCTGGGTGACATCATTGCAGATGCATTCGCAATTGCCATAGTCGGGTTTGCAATTAGCGTTTCCCTTTCAAAAATGTACGCGCAAAAGCATGGATACACTATTGATCCCAACCAAGTTAGTGAAATTTTGAAATATAATTGGCAACCAAAAATTTAGTGCAATAGTTTGCAAATACTAAAAATATGATTTAGGATAGACTGTGTTTATTTAAAATATTCTCATATCCACAATTAAAGTTTATTAGTTTAACTGCCTAGTACAGGGGTTCCCAAGCTTTTCTTAGCACGACCCCATTTAGAACTTTCAACTGTTCCGTGCGACCCAAAGTCAATATGATGTATGCATGTATTTGATAGTTTACCTGACTATGAATACACACATAAACGTATGCATGCATGTATGTGTCCTTACAATTTGTCAACAACTTGGGCCTACGTAATATGTTAAAAATGAGTCACTTTTATAACTGCATCATTGCATCTCTAAACTGCTAAGCTCATAAGTATAAAATACTAATGAGCCAAACGCTAATATACAATCACCCTCGGACATGTTATAATTATTTTTTACATCTACTCCTAATCAACTAAATCAGCAAAAAATGCATTACATAATTATTATAATAGAAATTTTAGCTAATTTTCTTATCGCGGTCGCTCATAAGAAACCACACAGGTCGCTAATACATTAAGTTTGGCTGTTATGCGCCCTTCACTCACAATGCGATAGGCCTTTTACAACAGAGACCGCGTGCAAAACCAAAAAAAATTTATTTACCTACTGTATACTCAGATCTTCATAAATTACATACATTAATCGCGTACAGGTCTATAAGGAATATATATTTATGTTTCAATATATAAAATCATAAAATAGTCACACCGACATAGATCTAAAGTTCTAACTTACATGCAATGTTGAATAAACATCTATGTACAAATCTCTATACACACAATAGAACTATAAATCTATTTATATTATATAGCCGTATGCGCGAGATGATAAAAATAAAATAAAATGTTTATTATTCTGACAACTACAATAGCATAGATGTATAAGATAATGTACAAACAAAAACCATCTTTAACATACCATTTAAACTGACCACACTAATGAGACGAATCTGTTAATCGAAAGCCTAGAAGTCAACTGCTAGTGATCAGCAAAGCTGCATTGCAATAGCGTCGGCCAAATAACTAGACATATATTTTATGAGTAAAACTGACGACTAATGAAACGCAATAAACCTCAATTCACAGGTACTAGTATATAATACAATAATACAAAATAATATAACGGGTAGTAATAAAAAATAAATAAAAAGAAATACCTTGGCAATAATACAGAACCTGTAATCAAACGCATTCATTTTAATTATATCGTTTTGACAGTACTAGTAACTGTAGTTACTATACAAACTATTAAATTTCACATAATCTCGCTTGGATGTTTTGTACACACTTTTCCTGTGATACCTCAGCGGCCCCATCGACCATATGAGCTGTTTGTGACTCCACGTATCGACTTTTTTTTGGTCTTTAAATAAACTTGAGGTTCGAGTCCAAGTTCTCAAACAGGTGAAATCAAAGTTTTTTTGTTGACTGCTCTGTCTTCTGGAATCCCTATTAAACATATTTTTTGGGTGTGGACCATCTAATATTTTTTCATGGATATCGGTTGAAAAGTCTTGAGCTAACGTATTTAAAAAACTTTTTTTGCTGGTTTTTGTTTCGAAAAACTTCAGGATTTTCAATAACGATACTATAAAATTTAATTCAAAAACGAAATAAAACTTCTTACTTTGCTTTTAGGAACTTATTGCATACGGTGTCTCCAATGTAGTTCCTTCGTTTTTCACTTGCTTTCCCAACGCTGCAGCCTTAGCTCGTTGTGTCATTCAGGACAACACAGGAGGAAAAACTCAGGTAGAGATAGGAAGCAAATTCTGCTTCTAAAATCTTTTTTCATGAATATTACATATTGAAAAAAAACTCAACTTAAAGATTTTTTTGAATAATAATATTATGTTCAGTATGTTTTGTTTGAATGAAGTATTATTTTTAACAAAAAATTTTAAAGGTAATCGATAAATAGGTTCCAACTTAACTTAAAAAGTTTTTGATAACTTTTGGAATTTAAATTTAATTTTTTTTGTAATTTATAAATAACAGAATACGCTCGTAAATTGGCAAAAACTTGTCATATAGATCCTTATCCTTTTGTTTTGAACAATTTTTTTAATGTTATATATTAAAATGTTTAGACTCTAGAAAAAAACAAGTGCTATAAAAGTTGCTGTAATTAAAAGCTATAAAGTACATTATCCTGTTACATTAAACTCTATTGATTAAATTTTCGCTGTGGCTTCACCAAAACGTCAAAGTTCTTTCATAAAACTTTCTCTACATTAGCTTTTAAACAGACCCTGATATGATATTTTCCTACAGGTGGTTGGATTGATTTCAGTGGTCGTTGTCTTGGTAACGATTCTGGTCTTGGGTCCGCTTTTCGAGCCCTTACCAAGGTCCGTTCTCGGTTGCATCATCGTCGTCGGTCTGATTGGGATTTTGCAGCAACTTTCCAATCTTAAAACTGTTTACAAACAATCCAAGTTTGATTTCGTAAGTTGCGACATCACATTTTTGACGTTTTCTACAAACTTCTTGTGACTTAGCTAAAAAAAATTGCTCAAATTTAACTTTGTATTTTCTTAATTGAAAAACCACGCTTTGCTTTAATCTATAAATAGATTTATGCAGAAAACTTATTTAAAAACAAAATAAAGTCTTTTTGCTCTGCTTTATGTTTGAGATTGGCGGCATTCTTCCAATTTAAATGTGATTGCTTCAAATTGAAGCCCGACTGTTGGGATAAATTTAAAAAACCCATGTTTTTATCTAGCGTTGTAGTAGAGTTGATCTTCTTTTTGCAATATTCTGCAAATTGATGATCTGCGCTTCGAGTATCTATTAAGCAAGACGTTTGTGGTGTGGCTTTAACCTTGAAATAAATCATAGCAATGTGTTTAAAAACAACATAGAGCTTTTTTCCCGATTACGTTTTTACGCACTAAAAAAACATTCTTAAATAACCACAGCATAGATCACAGTTTTCGTTTGTTTAAATTTAAATTAGCCTCATATAAATCGAACAAATTTTCAGATTGTTTGGCTATTTTGCCTTTCGGCTGTCGTCATCCTTGGCGTGGATCTTGGTTTACTTGCTGGTGTCATTTTTTCGCTCTTCACGGTAATTGTGCGGACACAAACGCCCCATTATGAAGTGTTGGGAAGTGTGAAAGGGACTGATGTTTACAGAAACCGCAACAGTTTTCGGTCGGTAAGAACTCGAAACTAATTTTCATAACTGACCGCTTCTATTGGTTCTCAAAATCTAATGTTTTCTTTTAGAAAAGCAAAAACTCTAAATTTAAACAACTCTTATTGCTCAGGTTGTTCCATATCAAGGGGTCGTCATCTTCAAATTTCACTCTTCTCTCTACTATGCAAACAAAGATTTTTTTAAGAAAAAACTTATCAAATCTGTCGGAATCGATCCTGGTATTAATCTTAAATACGTATATTTGCATTTCTTGAAATGTTTCAAAGGAAACAAAATTTTTACTCTTTATTTAGTTAAAAAAAATAGTAAATTTTAATCTTTCGTATTACAGACAGATACTCGATTCCAAGTGGAACCTAATTTTAGATTTGAATTCTTTACGTAATCATTCTTCAATAAAATATCTTCATAGTTCTTTTGTATGAATCTCGGTATTTAGATGTCAGCATTCGTAAGAACGCGAAAGCTTTTAAAATGCCATTGCATAAATTACAGATTAATAAAAAAAGAAAATTCTTTTTGGAAGACATATAGAAGTTAAAACTAAAATTTCTGTTAAAACTGAGCTGATTGCCGTATCTCGGTAATTTCTCGGCAACTATTATTTTTCGAGTCTGTTTAATTTCTACTTTACCTGGAAAAGTGCAATTTGTATTGATAAAAATTTCGTTTTTATTTTGTTTGTGGTTGTTTTTTCTTTTTTTCTTTCAATCTTTCTAAATTTTTGTTTTACTAACGACAGAGGTTGAAATAAATAATCGAAAAAAAGGAACTGAAGACCAACCAACAAGCGAATCAAACAGGTATTGTGACTTGCGGTGGATTTTATTTTTCCAAACAAGATTATGCTTTGTGAATGAAAGGAACTTGATTGTTTTGTATTGATATAGAGAAAACTACAACAAGAGAGAGGAAAGCCGGGATTTTGAAAAAGTTATAGGATTTCCGGACGATCCAAATAACTGTTGCAATCCGCAAGCTAGAATTCGAGAAATTCCTCACACTGTTATTATCGATTGTTCCGCTTTCTCATTTATTGATTTAGCTGGTGCTAAAACTCTTAAAGCGGTAAAGATTCTTTGATATAATCGCTTTCTTGTTAAACTAAAAAAATGTCTGTTTTTTCTGTTTCAGACTTGCAAAAGCTTTCAAAAAATTGACATCAATTTTTTATTGGCAAATGTTTCATGTAAGTCAAGTAATAAAAATTTTTCAAAGTGATTTTTTTATGGCATTTAATTCTTCAAAACCTTTTTCAATTTCAAAAGTTTTTTAACTGTTTTTTTTCCCGAATATGAAATATTAAACGTTTAGAATTATCAATAATCCTAAAAAAAGAAATTGATTTAAAAAATGCATTTGTGAAAACAATTAAGCAAGTTTTTAACATTTTGCAAGTGGCAATTTATAGACAATTTTTTTTATCTGAGATCTGTTAAAGTATTTATTAAAAAGTTTTTTACTGGTACGAAACTTCGAAATAACTTTTAAAACCAAGTGTTTTATTTGAAACCCTTTTGTTAAATAAGTAGCCTTAAAAAAAGCTGTTTTGAAAAACTCGAACGTTTCCGTCTAGCTCTCTTCAGGAGGTTTCGCTAGAACGACTAAAGAACTAAATGTAGTATTTGAAAATTTTAAGACTGATTCTAATTGACTAAAACTTAAGGTTAGTAACAGTTATCATAATAATTGAAAAAATTTAATAAAGTATAAAATCGCGTTTCGTCGGCGTAAAAAATTTTTGGCCCCGAAAAAGAAAAGGATGCAAGTTTTGTGTTAAAATTTGGAATAAGTGTAAAAATTTTTATTTTAATTTCAAATTTTAACACAAAATGTTAAGCAAAATATTAATACCAAGTCAGCAAAGAATTTGTCTCGTAAAAATAGAAAAAAAAAAGGACTTAAATGATAAGTTTTGTTGAAAATAGGCTTTAAAAGTACGCTTGTATTTATAATAAAATTGACCCCAAAAATCTGAATTTGATACAAAATCAACTTTGTTTTCACAGAAAAATCAATATGACGTTTAAAAAATCGACATTGGCGTGAAAGCGCACTTTTATTCGTCTATGTTAGAACCAGTGGTGTCCTTTTTTCCCTCTTTAAATTGGTCCTCCTGCCCTTTTCAAAATGGGAGGGTACAGGTGGGCAGATAGTGCCAAACATAGGTGTTTAAATCTGGTAAATATCAGATCGATTGCGAATGAAAATCTTTTTTATTTCTTAGTCATCACTAGTTTTTTTGAACGACAGCGTTGGAATTGAATCCAGATTGAAAGCGAGGAACCTTTTTTTGGGACGGAAATGGAGTAATCAGACACCGTTTCAAAGCCTTCTTTTTTAATCTTTGCTAGTTTCTTGGGACAAAAATGTGTTTTATTTTGACATCTCGTGAAATGCTACAAGATCATGATTTGAGCAATCGTCCATAAAATTGAATAGTCCCCACTAATTTTTTCGACTGGTAAACCTACGAACCTGAAACAGAATTTTTTCTATTTAACAAAAAAGATGCCTTTGTTTTAAATTTTGCTACTCCCCCGCCAAAAAATTTTCCGGCGCCCCGGGTAGAACTAAACGAGCTGGTCCTATGTGTTTGTATTTTTTATTTTTAAATAAATTTCAGGCCATGTCCGATCTTCATTGATGAATCTTGAGTACTATGACGTAGCAGGCCAAGAAAGCGAATTTGTTACAATTCATGACGCTGCCTTGTTCGCGATGAAAGAACAAATTAAGTGTAACGACGACAGGTGAGAAATTATGTTTTTTGTACTTCAGTTAGTTTAAACTCAGTAAAAAGACTCCAGAACAATCAAAACTATAAGGTTGTCTGCAACTTTCATGAAATAATAAAGCCCTGGTAGTGTTCACTGACTTTAGCGGGCTCCAGCTATGAAGTTCTAGCATGCAGACAAAGTAGAAAAAAAATTAAAAAAAAGACTCGTACGGCTGCTAGTGCTATCCTTATTTGTCTTATATTTGCGTGTAAGGGATCTATTAAATGCATACACAGCACTATAAAGAAGTTTTAGAGTTTGTCACCAGTGTAAAAAGCCCAAAATAGATTTTGTTGTTTAATTTTTTTGCATTTAGAAAATGCAATAACTAACCATTTCATAGTTTAATTTCTGACCTTGGGCAAGACACGGTCTTGTCTAGGCAGTGCCGAAATATTCACACAAACATTACTGTGGATAACTCGCTCCCTCAATTATGTCACCAAAGGGTGCGAAAAAAAACGGAAAATCTTTTTAATGATACAACTAAAGCATCACACACTGTTTATTATTTTTACAGCGCGGAAGTAGACGTGACGGCTTGTTGAACGACGCCATTTTCTTTGTAAAAAGCTCTACCATTGCAAGACTGCCTTTGTATCCGCTGTATAACAACGAAGAACGCTGCCATCGGTGCTATAATTTATTCTTTTATTCGCTTTTAGAAGTAACATTTATACAAAAATATATCTATTTAATCGCGAATTATAGCAGCATAGTATATCTTTTCCTTTTACCATGAGACGTCGCTGTGATTGTCTTCTACGCTGTTTTTCCTGCGAGAAAATTAAGAACAAATAATTGGCTCGTTTCAAAAAATACAGCTGTGACGTTTTTTATGGTCGGGCGTTGATTGGTTGAACGATCAATAAACGAAAATTAATTATATTAAATATGAGATTCGCTGTTTTTACCACAATGAAACTCGCGCGCTCTCTACTCACTTGCTCGCCAGAGAATCTAACGATAAGTCGCGATCGGACATTTCGAACACTTCCTTCTCCTCTAGAACTTCTTCCTCTTCTGTTTCCGGTTTCTCGGCCGGTAAAATCGCTTCGTTCGATTCGACAAGCGATCGTTGGTTTTCATCGCCCCATCGAAGTGCGGCCGAAATATCGTCATCGTTCGAAGGATCAAAATCGTCGAGATTCTGAAGCGTAGATTAGAGTGGAATGTAACAGACAAATACGTGTAGTGGCAGCTTAGCGCAGACTCGAATTTAATCGAAAGTTCCTCAAATCAGGAAAAATTTGATACAACTTTTTGGTCCAATTTAGATCAAGACTCGGGTACAGTCCTCATAAAAATTTCACCGTTTTCTTACGATCGCGTCCACCACGAAATTCTCAAAAGGCGCCAGGTCGAATCGTACCGTAGTTTTACAAAGTACCTTTTTGGCTGTTGGTTTAACAATTCTTTCGCTGATGCTACTTTCTTCGGTCGTGAAACCCCCTTGTTTCCGTCGCTGGTCGATGGAAGGCGAGTCTCGTCTTTT
The DNA here is from genome assembly GCA_963680785.1 of Diplosoma virens. Taxonomy (NCBI): domain Eukaryota; kingdom Metazoa; phylum Chordata; class Ascidiacea; order Aplousobranchia; family Didemnidae; genus Diplosoma; species Diplosoma virens. The sequence goes on along the minus strand of OY796886.1, from coordinate 20,004,024 downwards.
CGACTTGCTGTTGACAAAAGTTTTACATAAGATGCAAAAGCCCGGAAACAATTGATTCATTTTTACTGCGTCTACAGGCGTTCATTTAAAAACTGCGCTATTACCAACGGTAAGCTACACATTACTTAACATTAAGCGTCTGTCACACGTGACAGCAAGGACAATTAGAATCAAGTTGAAAAACGTAGTTAGTAGTAAATAAACTAACAAATATTATCGACAGCCATTTTTTATCCCCGAAATTTCGATTCGGTCACATCATCAGGTTTACTCAAGTTTACTCAAGTTTGAAACAGTTGTGAGATAAAATCTAACAAATTCAAATCCGCGTGACTAAACTGGAGTTATAGTAAAACGCACGAAATTCAATTTTAACGTTTAGAAAGAGCAGAAACCTCAGTGACGCATGATCCGACGTCGATGACGTTTCTTTTTTTGTGTTCGCTTCTGCTTGAACCTGACCGCCCGAGTGCGACGAAAGGGAAAATTCCGGCGAACGAGTTACGTCGCTTTTATCGCCGGAAGTCGCGACTTCAACTTGATTGACGGGAAGGTTTTGAGAGCGGCTGGGGAGCGCTATTTCCGTCGTAAAGTTGAACTGGTTTTTCGTCGACAAGAGATCGGATTTCGAATCCCGGTCGTCGCTCGATTGAGAATCGTCGCGTATGTTCGACGGACCAGGGTGGGTTTCGAAACTACGGTTTTCGGTGGGTTGGAATTCGTTCACAGACGTACTACTGGCTAGGCTGATTTTCGCGCTTGGTGCGTCAGGACGTGAAAGACTAGGTAATTTTCTCGGAGCCACTAGAGGGGGTAGCAACCGCGGTTCTTGATCCTTTGAAGTCGGTTCTGATTCCGGTTTTAATTCCGGTTTTTGAATTGGTGTCGTGGTAGTGACTTGTGCGGGGGAAGAACCTGGAATCACTTCATTACGCAAGGAGGCATCTTTTTCAGAAAATAAATTATTCTTTGTCTGTGAAGGGAGAGGTTGCTCTTCTTCCGTCTTCAATGCAGCTTGGAGTTTTTCAGGAAAGTTTTCTGATCCTAATTTATAAATAGGAAATTATCGACTTTAAAAAAAATTTCAACTGGAATTAAAACTCCGCTTTGGAAGATTTATGACTTAAATATAGAAACCAGGTTTACTTTTTAAATCTCTTAATGAGTTACCGTAGGAAGAGGAAAGATCTTTAATTGGTTCTTCATGCCTTAAATCGGTCTTAGACGGAGGATCTTAAAATAAAAACATTACATTTTTCGAAATGAAAAATTCATTATTACGTAAATTCAACATGCTACACAGAAAAATAACACGAGAAAAGTTATATTCTTAAGAGCATAAAAAAGTAATTTAATGCAGGCTTCGCTTGAAAGACTCACCGCTAAGTAGAAGACCATCAAGATTAAGTCTATTTCGTTCCGAGGTTTTATGCAACACTTCGACCGGATCTTCCAATCCAAAAAATTCGAGTTTTTGTCCTGAAGACACACTGTATCGAACATTGAACACACGAAAAATTTTTCCATTTTCACCTTTTTGACTCGGTCTGGTCACGTGATCATTTCGAAAGTTTTTTTTCGGCGAATTTCTCAACGACGACGAAGCTCCGAAAGGTTTTGTTAGCGGAGAGCCTTTAAACAATTAAATAATAGTTTAGCCACAGTTGTTTAAAGAAAGTTAGACCAAAAACGCTTTACTCCTTCTGACCGTGATCTGTTCTTGCTAAGCTCTGAGCTTGCATCAACTCTCGGTAGTTGGTGTTCAAGTAGCGCTGATATTGCTCGTCCACTTCCATCGTTTGCTTTTCCAGATCTTTTAATCTGTTCATTTGGCAATTTCGTCATGTTGACAATAGAAATTAACAATAACTATAAAAATAATTATCTTCAGCTGCATTTTGGTGGAATTAAGTTTTAAAAATTTTTAAATTGTTAGCAAGTTGGCTTCCATTGCAAACAACTAGTTCAAAATTCAGAAAACAAAGCGAGGACTTGACATAACATAAAGCGCTTGTTTAAAATATTGTCACAAAAAGTAGATAGGATTAATATGTCAGCAATGTGCCGCGTATTTTTATCATCATTTATCATTTTGGAATCATCACCAAACCTTTGTTGCAAGTCAAGTCGAATTCCAGCAGATGCAACCGACTCATCCATGGAAGGGTCGTCGAATTCGCCAGAGTTAACAATACTCGAATGCAAACCGGTTTGAACCGGTTCGTACTCGCGCAATTTGTCTCGTTTTGGAGACGGGGAATAACTCGACATGATTTTTCTGACGTAAGAAGGCTCTGGTTCTGGATCAGCAAACTTCACGCGAGGTTCTTGAGAACTGAGACGAGCAAACACTAAAAAAGCAAATGACGTCCAACGCGTTAGTGATGGGCAAAGTACGGCCCATGGACCAAATGCGACCCGGCAAGCCATTTCATCCGGCTGCCAAGCATTTAATCTAAACGATATAAGAAGTGAAATTGAAGATTTTTTTTGGTCCGTATCTCCAAGAATAGTGCAACAAATCAAAGAAGTCAAGATTTTTTTTGCTTTTGAGTAAGTTTGAGGATTAAGTTCGCGTTGTAAAAACTTATGTGGACTCGATCAAAATCATTTTCTGAATCCGACCCTCGAGCTAAAAGTCTGCCCACCCTGCGTTAGACTAATCAGCAACAACTAGTCATAGTTGCGTATATTACAACTGAACAAGTCGAACAGACGTTGATTTCGGAACCGTTTGGGCTTAAATTTATGACAAATCACCACGATTCACCAGCGACGATATGATGAAAAATGAGGCTTTCGAATCGAATTCATTTAATTGAACGAATATGATTCTTTTTCGTGCAACCATATATGCCAAAATGCTGCTGTTTGTCTAGGCAGAGTCAGCATTGCAGGTAAGCAGCGTGAATTCAACAGAAATCACTCGGGTAGACTAGGCATCGAACTCGCGTCCTTCTGCTCGTAAGTTTTAAATCACACACAAGTATGATGTTAATTTATGTCGTTGAAAGCGCTACATATTATATCACAAAAAGCTTTTGTTAGAAAAATCATTTTTTCGAAAAAAAGATACCAGGAACAATTAAGAATAAAAAACTCGAGTTTGAAAACACTACTTAGGTCATCAAAAAAAAAAAATTAAACAAACAAAAAAACAGTTTAGAACTGAAGCTTCGGTTATTTTGTTTATAAAATAAATAAGGTGATAAAAGTGCTTGGTTGCAAGATTCAGTATAAAATACAACTTTCCGATAAAAAACAGTTTAAACTACGATAAACGTACACATGCAATATTATTCAAAGCAACTACTGCATTTAACCAACTCACCGGCATTACTGTCCTCTAGCGCTTGTTGCACCTCTTTTAAAGTTAACGCAAGAGAGCGATGCTCAATATCTTTTTCTTCATTCTCTTTTTTCAATCTTTTGATTTCTTCTTGCTGCAAAAACAAAACTTTAGTAAATTAAATAATTTAGAAACCTAATCAACCACTGCTTAAAAGAAAAACAAATGTGAACGGCTATCCCAAGGATTATTTCATGCTTAAAGCAAAGCCAACTACAGACGAAATCGATTAATCGCATATTTAATTTGCCAGGCATTTTTATGCGATTATCCGATATATGCGTTTAACCGATTTATGTGATTACCTTTAGAGCACATTGTAGATTGCCAATTTGTTTTGCAACGTTTTTACGCGATTAAGACATAGTACAAACACCGGCAAGAAAATAAGCAATTTTAATGTTTGTTGGTCTTTCTTGTGCCACGACCTTAACTATGACACGCTCAGGGGCGCAACTAGGGGGATGTTTGGACGGCATGCCATCCCCCTTTACAATATCAAAATACACCTATCAAAAAACCAGAAACAATAGATTGTCTTACGAAACGGCAATATTTTGTTGGCAGTCTTTTGATCTGCTACGCTTCCTTCAGCTGTCACAAAGAAGGCCTTTGCTTTAACAATTTCATTTCTATATTGTTTTTGTGTTTCTTTAATCATTGCAGTCGGCGTTTTTGATGTTTGCAAAATTTTGCAAAATTTCTTTTGATTTTGCTGCACGTTTTTCAACAGTGTAGTCACACTCTCGCACTCACGTTCATGATAATTGTAGCAGTGAGAATTGGATAACTTGAATATTTTTGTTCGCTTGAATGTCACATCATAAATTTATCTCTAAAGGCGCGTTTACAGCCGTATACAGTACTTTTTTCTTTCAGTGCGATCTTGGTTTGTTTTATTGACGCTCAAATCCACTCATTTTTCCTCGAAAACATGAGTGGATTTGAGCGTCAATAAAACAAACCAAGATTGCACTGAAAGAAAAAAGTACTGTAAACGGCTGTAAACGCGCCTTAAGAATTGTAACCATGAAAATTTGGCTGACTTAATCCTTTTTATTGCCTTTGTGTTTCGTCATAAACGTTCCGTCTCGTACGTTAAAATCTCTTGGGAGTTTGTTTCGCGCACATGTGCTTTTAAAGTTTTCTTTTAAAGAGATAAGGTTTAGTTGTTTGACTGTATGAAGTTTGCAATTTACATTTGTTATGATTTTAACTTTTTTCAATGTTTAAATAACGCTAGAATTGAATTTAGTTCTTTCTTTCTTTTATTTTATTAACTATATTCTTAATCATTCTTTGCTTTGGTAAATATAATTGATTAAATCAGCATTTCGCTGCAATCGCACTTCTTTTGTTTTGTATTTTGCCGCAATTGCGCTTCTTTTGTTTCGTATTTCACAGCAAGTAGCAGCCACCGTGACAGATTAAGTTACAGCTATTTACTTTTTTGATCCCATTGTATATTGCATTGTTTTTTCGCAAATGTTCCTCCCGGGAAATAATAATGCGATTAAGTGAATGAAGATAGCGACTGTGACAAAAATCTTATGCGATAAACCGATAAGCGGTATGCGATTAACCGATGTTTTACTTAATGAGAGATGGGATTTAGTTCGGGATTTCAGATTTGTATGCAATAAAACAATATATGCGTTTAAGCGGTATGTGATTAACCGATTTCGTCTGTATATCGTTGTCATTAAACATCGTTTCTATACGAAGAAAAATGCGCTCGGATCTAGAACTTGTGTTCTTCTGATAACCATCTATTCGATCGTTTATCAAAGCTATCAAAAGCTGTCAAAAAATCGATTCAAGATGGAAATGGTGGGAGTTGTTTGCTTATAATTGCAGCAAATTAACGTTGCGAATTTGATGTCGATGTTTCCGGATTATGTTTGTAAAGCGACAAGCTTCCTCAAAAATTTTAACAGGAAAAACAAACTGTCACAAGTCTAATAAAATTTGGGATGCAAAAACAAATTATTTTCTCACCAAGCTTTCGCGAGGGCCGTGGGTCGCAGGATTTTCATTGACAACTGATTTGTAATCCCGAGCACCTCTGTGTACAGTTTTCAACAATGAACATCGATTTTAAATTCAAACAAAGATTCAAACCTTAATAATTGTTCCAATTGGCTGCGCAAAAGCAAGTTTTCCCTTCGGGTTTGTTGACATGTGACGGTGGACATGTCTGCCTGCGAAAAAATTAGAGATGAATAAGAATTCTAAAATTAAGTTTTCTTCCCATAGTTAAATTCATTTGCTTCTGATGCTCTGCTGTTGTTAAAAAAAAAACCGTAAAAAACAAAAAGATGAAAAAAATCTACTATTTGGTGCTAGTTCAAATACTAAATCGACATGTGGTCAGAAATTCAAAACACAATGCGTGAGAATAATTGATAGAATTATACGATTCAATTATACTGCCCTGATAAATTACTAAAAAAACACATGTAAGCGCAGGAGAGGAGACTTTGTATCAACAATTCAAGTTAGTGTAAGCTGACTGGAGGGTGATCAATATTTAGCGTTACAAATTCAAATAACTGTATTTGGGAAGTGATACGTACAGTTGGAGTAAAACAGGTGAAATATTGTTACAGAATGAATATAAATTCAGTACAAATATAATTTTTTCAATATGCTTTCCATTCGAATCGGCAAAACTGTGGAGAAACGCCTTGCCAGAACCAGGATTCTCCTCTCCAGCCTTGAGGCAGGCACGCTTCCTAACCTCGTTTTCAGCGACGAAAAGAAATTCGACGTTCAACACCATGTGAATCCCCAGAATGATCGTGTTTGGTCACGTGATGGGGAGGTAGGACCTCGAAGAGTCACTCGGGACCAAGGAGCGGCGTCAGTGATGGTCTGGACAGCCGTTACCGATTCTGGAAGAAGTCCTTTGGTTTTGGTAGAACAAGGTGTCAAACTGAACCGAGAATTACCGAAATGACATTTTTGTTGGTTCATTGTTGCCTTGGGCAAACGAACACTTCAAAAAAAGTCCTTGGACGTCTCAACAAGATTCGGCACCGTCAAACGGAGCTAAAAAGACGCAGGATTGGCTATCAGCTAATATGTATTCCCAACTTCATTTCCAAAGAGGAATGCCCCCCTTCATCACCCGATTTGAATCCTCTCGATTTTGGTGTCTGGGGGTACCTCGAGAGCAAGGTCTCAGCAACACATCATAAAAGTTTGGAGGCACTGAAGACGAAACTACGGAAGGAATGGTTGAAAATGCCCCAGGATGTGATTCGTGACTCTTGCAGGTCATTTTCGAGACGTCTTCAGCTTGTAATTGATTCGAATGAAAAGCATATTGAATAAATTGTATTTGTACTCAATTTATATTCATTCTGTAACAATATTTCACCTGTGGTTACTCCAACTGTACGTATCATTTCCCAAATACAGTTGTTTGAAGTTGTAACCCTGTATACTCTTTCATGTTTTAATTGCTTTATTTAATCTAGAAACAGATGAAAAATTAACAAAAATTGGCATACTTTCAATGATGTCAATTCACGTTTGGTCGATTCAAATTCTGCAGCCTTCTCATTCAGCTGTCGCTGTAAGCTCTCGATCTCGGATGCGTCTGAAAAATACCATGTAACCTTTAAAAGCGAATTCACAGGCGTCTTCGTCGTCGTTTGAAGGGCATCCACTCCAGGCCAGACACAAACAGGACTGGGGCTGAGGGTTTATCCTTTTACTACCCTAGACTGCTGCACTGCCTCGAATTCACAGGCTACACCAGCAATGAAGCTGAAATTTATATTATTCTTTTTTTATCAGACGTCGTCGAATGGATGGCCATCCACTCCGGATCGAATTAACGGGGTCGCAGTATTACTGCTGCACAATCAGAATCTTACGTCACAAAGAAGGCGTCACTCCAGCAAACAGCAGTTAGATCGAGAGAAGACTCGGGTTTCCTAAGCCTCGAAAAAATTCTCGACGTTTCGAGCAAGTGAAATATTTTTATTTATGATCGAGTTTTAACTGCGATATTTACCGCGCATGCCATGCAGCAGCGTAACAATAACAAGTGAGCGGAGCCGCGGTTCGACAAAGTCATGCAGAAACTTGCAGGAGACGTGAACAGAACGTGAACAACTGAGACACATAATAAAGAAACAGACGTTAGTTTTATCGGCCTTAAGATCACTAGTACTAGCGCCTTCTCCGGAATTTTTTTAAGTTGGCGTGTGCGCATAAATTCGGGACCTGTTATGACGTTTTCGATCACATTCTCGGTCACGTCATAATCAAAGATAACAATTCAGCTTTGCAGTGATTTTAATCGACAAAAACTGTTTAAAATGTTTTTTAAAAGCCTTCAACTGCGTTTAGACCAGTGGTTCTCAACGTGGGGTGTGCACCCCACCGGTAGGACCTGACAAAATTTTGGTGGATCAGGTAAAATCAAGACATTACGAACCATTTTTTGGTGGGAAAATACAAAATGAAAATGCACTTGTTCACAATCAAACTGATTTGGTAGATATACCGAGCTGGTTCACTTACCTCAGGGTTTCTTAAAAGGGGCCCTCGGTCTTCCAAGATTTCAAAGTAATGACCTTTTTTTTAGTCTTTACTAGTCTTTTAAGACGAAATGAAGAAGTCAGAGACAGTTTTAAACTGATGATGTTATCGCTTCTGTTTCTTATTCGAGTACAAAATCTGGTGAAGTCCCAAAAAAAAGTTTTCACTTCAAACCTGTGTAACGTCTGGACATCTCCGTGAAATACTAGCAGGTCATAATTCCAAAATTTTATCTTGGCTTCATAATCTAGTGACCAAAAATCCCAAACTACATGGGGTATTATATCACTACATGAAAGGGGACATGTGAATTTTAGATGGGGCATGGCCAAAAAAAGGTTGGTAACCACTGGTTAAGACTGAAAAACGCTGAAAGGAATTCGATTGTTGGTCATAACAAATTGAAGAGAATTTAAAAAGAAAATCAACAAAAAATCAAGTAAAATTAAAATTATTGCTATAAGACTTAAAATCCAAGCACGAAAAGTACGAAAGAAACATGTCAAACCCACTTCCCCTCGTATTTTCTTTCATCAACTTTGAACACCTTGGGCATTTTTACCTGTTATTTGTGTTAATGATTAATCACTATTTCTATATACCAGGGTTTATCACTTTGTAGCGTTACATCTTTTTTCGTTTTTCTAAAAGTCTGTACACTCCAATCCGGTGGGGGGAGTGGAGAAAGCAAAAATCCATTTTGTTCATATCTGTTCATGAAAGTGTAGAAAAGATTAATGTCTTTAGTTCAAATTCAAGACCAGAATGAATTTTTTCCAAGTGCGGACCATTTTCATAGTTTACTTCAATTTGAAAAGCTAAAACTGGCCTTTATCATCCCTATCATCATAAATTTTTGTTTCTAAATTAGGGACACGACATTTTTCTTTGCTTAAAAAAATTAGGCGTTGTTCGCAATGGCGCCCTTCTTTTCTATACCATTTGTTGTCGCACTTCCTTCTTCTCATATCTTCTTTTACGACATCTAATTTCATTTTCTTAAGTTTTATTTTTTTCTATCCTAGGTTTTTTGCTTTTGTATCTGTATTCCTCATTGCAATCCTAAGCTTTTTTGCTCATCCTATAAACGCGAACTAATCAACTCAATCTTTGACATCTCAGGGATAAAATGGGTTTTTGTCTGCAAAAAAATAACAATAAAATGGGCCAGTATAGAATATCCCTTCACACCCTTTATACACCTTATCAAGTCGTGCACCCTAAAAATTGTGGTGGACTTCGAATATGTAATACGTGTACTCTTTTAAAACCTCGCAATATAATATGAATCACCCGCACATGCTTCTTTGGGCCTCGGTGATTTCTTTACGTCGGTGTCTCTTGGCCTCGACGATGCGATTTGATCACGAACCATTTTCAATTCGTTTCGCTTTATTAACTCCTAAAACATATAAAAATGTACTTATTTATTTTTTATTCCTCGTGATAGAAAATTTTTAAAAATAAACTTTGATTGAAAAGCTAGGAGCAGAAAATCATATAGAAAATATAAAAATAACGAAATGCACAAGAGTACTGCTGGTCAAAAAAGATTTAGTTTTATGGAGAGCCAGCCAAAGCTGAATTATATAATTTAGACCAGAGGTGGCCAACCAGTCAAGGACCAAGAGCCACATTTGTTTCTGTGTTACCGCAAAGAGCCACTTTATTAGGGCGCAGTTCACAATCCCAAATGACAAAGCCACCGAATGACAAAATCAAAATCTCGAAAATCAGGATCCCGAATGTCAGAACGAACGAACAAAATATGACTTAGGATCAATCTCGGATTTTTCAATTTTCGCGACAAAATCACGATGTTCTCTAAAAAAAAATCTTCACTTAGAATCAGTTTCGGGTTTTTCAATTTTTGTGATAAAATCATGGTGTTCTCTAAAAAATTAAAAATATCTTCAACCAACAAAAAGCAACAAGCAAACGAGTTTCATGTCCATTTCATGTCATTTTAATATCTTTATTCCAAACACCCTAACTCCTCTATGACACACCCTAAAAGAAAACAAACAAACTATGAACGCAAAAGCCGCATGAAACCAGGCAAACAACCGCATGCGGCGCCGCGGGTTGGCCGCCCCTGATTTAGACGATCTGACTAATCATATCTAAAACACTAAAAGGTTACAGTACTTCACATCAAAAAAGAACTGAGAGTGATGGTTAACTAAATTCCACAAAACGCAAACAGCCTCCCGGCCGCTTCCATTGAAAGCAAACTTTTTCTATTTCATGCTCAGCACATGGATGAAATTAATTGGGAAGAGGGGAATTTCGAGGAGCGTTTAGCTCCTCAATTGCAAAGAAATTAGAAAACGAAAAATGCTGCAACGGGAAATCAAAGCTTACTGTTTCGTGAATTATAGTTTCTTGCTTGTGGAGGGTTTCTTCCCTCATTCTCAGTTGTTCGATTTCACGAAGAAGGTTTTGACGTTGCTCGTGCATCTCTTTCTCATGCATCTAAACACAGCAATAAATAGGAATTAATACTGAATTCATTCTTTATACTGTTTTTGGTGGAGTTGCACTCAATGTGTTTGGCACTGTTATACTGTACCTCTTTCTGATTGGTCAAACGCGTCACAGCGGCTCTTTCTCTCTCTTGAAGAGCATTAAGTTTGCGTTGGTAATCTTCTTCCAATTGCTTCATTCTTGTGTAAACCTGGAAAGATTTCATTGCATTACCAAACACAAGAATAAGCATTCAGCTATAAAAAAAGGCTTTATCTTTTACAAACCAAAACCGATTACGTGCGCTTAGACTGCATAGAGCAAATCCAAGTAACACATTTACCTACCAAGTCTTTCGCTTTCTTGGCTTCTTCCATCTTCATTTGCAACAAATCAACCGATTTCCACTGCTCGAAGGCGGCCTTCGCTCGTCTTTCGGCATCTTCTTCAGCTCTTCTTACGGCAGCCGTGTAAGAGCTAATGGCGATGGCAGGATCGCGCTGTACATGGGACGATTTCGAATTCATTTCTTCGTCAATGGCGCGAAGCTTTTCGCCTGAAAGAAGGCAACTCGGCTACGGGGCGGTGCTCCTCAAGTTTTAAAAAATTGGAATGAATTATTGATGCAATGCTTCGCCAAGCTTTATACGCATTTTGAAGGAACAATTTTTCATATGGTATTCGATAATGACCATATTTTGACTATGACAAATCCTGATAAATCTAATGTAATATTTTTTTGTTTACATTTGCAATAAGAATAATAGACGAGCTCTTTGAACGTGCGACAAGCGTTTTGAATTGTCTAAAAACTTGCTGAATGAAAACGACTGGTTCATATTAAGATCGATTGCTGCTTTTTTCCTTTGTTTTTTTTTGATTTGTCGGACGATTTGCCCCTCAGAACTGTGAGGTTACAAATTGAGTTAAAAAATTTTACTACTTGACGGCTTGAATATTTTAAAGTCCGTTCACAGAAAAATAAGAAAACATTGCATTTCAAATATAGAATGTTCGAACTGGTTTGTACAATAACGACGTCAGCGTCAGACAAGGATCGTTTCAAAAAATTTCAGGACAAAAATGCCGCAAACCCGTACAACTTGTCATATCGACATAACAACATCCAAACCTAAATAATTGATTAAACATTAGACCGCCGCGAAATTTACACCGACTTCAATGCGCTTTCGTGAAATTCAAAGTTAGATCAAAATTTTACCCAAACTCAGAGACTTTTCTTCGTCGTTGAATGAAGCAAATTTAACTTTGCCGCGCGGAGTTGACGTTTTTGTGGCCGCCAAGGACGATAGCTTGTCGAAGATCTTCCAAATTGTTAAAGTCCGCTGATCTTGTCGTTGGCTAAGACTCGCATCAAGATGAACATTCTCGGATATTGAACTCGACGGCGTCTCGATGGATATGTCAAGGTCACGTGATTCGATACCGAGCCGTTGAAGCAAATCCTCAGTCAGCGACGGCTGTTTTAAATACATTTTCGAAATATTCCCAATTTTAGAAGACTTTTTTACAAAGGTATATACATGCGGAATAGAAAAGGAATAAATGTAACAAAAAAATACCGAATAAGATTCGACTGATGATTCTTGTTGAAAGAGGGAAAGTGAATATTGATATCTATTCTGTTTCAGATGTAAATACACGAGATTGTCTATGGCTTGATGCAACCAGCTGTGTGCTAAAAACATTGAAACAAAAATTGGATAAAATCTTAAAAAATCAATTAAAGGCAATAAAATAACTAAAGCAATTTTGTTGCATTTCTGTTACTTGTAATATTAAGAACTTAATATTTTTTCTGCCTTGAAATGATAAAACATAAAATTATAATCATGAAAAAATTTGTGGTAGCCTAAACAAAAGCAAAAATGTAACAACATAGAGATTAAAATTTTTAATAACCTTGGTAATTACAAAATTACATTTTATAATTCTTCCAAACAATAAAAAACAAAAACTTGTAAATACACATGCCAAAATGTTTAGCCTTTAAATTTTTGACTATTAAATAAACCAAAAAAGTAAATAAATTAAAATATTGACCTTGATCATATGCACACAAAATTTCCAAATTACAAAAAATAAAAATAAAAACAATTTAACTAATTTTTGTACAATTGTAAACATAAAAAGCAAAGCTTACTTTTTTTATGTATAGTTGGTCCAAGTAAATCTTTTTTATTTTTTTTCTGATCACTCTTACCTCTAAGCTCATTAATCATACTCTGACGTAGTTCACCCTAAAGCAAATTTTATATAACAAATTGAAGATTAAAGATTAAACTTACAAAAAATAAAAGATTAAACTTACAAAAATTTTTTTTATAAAAAATAAAAATATTTTAAACACAACCTAATTCTCTTAAAATTTTGGTATGCAACTTTTTTATTAATTTTTTTCTGTATTTTTATCCTCCTGACTCACAAGAAAGTGTTAGAGTTGCTCTACAAAGAGCAACTGTTAAGCAATTATTATGAGTTGCTTTCAAACATGTCAAGATATTGCTGTCTGGTTTAAATTTTTTACTTGGTTTTTTTATTTACCAGTTTATAATTAGAGATATGACTGAAATTTAGAGCTTATGATGTTATACAATGTTTAACTTGCAATTGAACATGTTAATTTAATTTGAACATTTCATATTAATATGTATAAAAATCATAAAAGTTTTTATGATAACTTTTTTTGAGCTTTTCAACAAACAAACTAATTTTTGTTGAAACAAAAAATACAAATGTCAATCATGCCATTTAGATTTTATATATTTTATATAATTGATAATGTATACTTTATGCAAAGAAACCTTTAGTTTTTTAAGCAATCCACTTGAATGTAAAGATTGATATAAATGACTTTTCAACTCTTCAGCAGTTAATCCACCATCATCAAAACTTTCACTCATTTTGGAAAAGATTATGTTTGATCAAAATAAAATGATCTAGATTCCAAATTATTGGACACACAAAAATCCAAAGCTTTTTTAAAAATTAGTTTTTTTAGTTTTAAAGCTTTAAAAATATCTCAAAAATTTAAAATTTAAAATAAATGCAACTTTTTTCCTTATGACAAAATCAGTGAAATTCTATACTTCAAAAAAATTATAAAACTTACTCTAGCAAGTTAAGCACTACAAAACCATAAAAAAAATTTTAATTGTAAAATGTACCAACAAAAAATTCAACAAAATTAATTAAAATCTATATAAATCACAATATTAATTGTGAAGTTTTGACTTTTTAAATAAATATTTTTTCAATGCAACAGTTAAAAAGAAAAATCAGCATTCACACATTTAAAGAGATAAAAAAAAACTCAGACATCAAATCGTAATACAAGCTAAAATGCCAGCTTGGTAATTCTTTAAAAACGTGCAACTCAGTTTGTGAAAAATGAATCAAGAAAAACGTAATAGCATAAAATTTACTTGATATCTTACTAGTACAAACTTCATAAAAAAAACTATAAAAAATATGGGTCTCTTGAATAAGCAACCATAAACGATTTTTCCTGGTGAAACTAACCTGGAATCCCCCAGTAGTTACTATCATTTTTTGAGAAATTCTTTTTCTCTTGGTTTCTTTTTTATTACCTCCTAATGATGTTGGGGATTCCAGGTTAGTTTGATCAACAAACAATAGTTATAGTCTCTTCTTTAAGAGACCCAAAAATACTAACTTTGTAGCTGCCAGTAAATCTACTACACATTGCAAACTTTAATTGATTACCCTATAAAACAATAAACAACTATATTGCAATTTTATGAAAATGTAAAAAATAATAATCAATATAACTAAAAAACAATAATTAGGAAATCCATTACATTTTGAAAATGCATGATAAATTTCAATAAATTGCTACTTAAACAATGTTAGAGTTGTCAACAACATAACAACAAAATTAAATGTTAAAATTAAGACAAGGCCGGCTTCAGAAAATGCAAGTTTAAATAGAGATCGATGATATAGCATTATTGTTAATTTCTCTTATACAATTAAAAAATTTAAATGGTTATCTGGTTATAGCAGATTATAAGCATTTTTCATTACAATTCTTTAGCAATTGCCTGGTAGTAATTATTTTTTTACATACGTAACTAAACCTCAGTAAAATACGAATTACATCTTTTTATTTTAAATCAAAAACTACTGAAGCAAATTCAACTTAATTAAGCTAATCTACTTTTTAATTTTTACAACCAAAACTAAAATAAAATGGTAAAATTTCAAATTCGAAAACCGGTGAAGCATAACAACAACTGTAAACAGCTGACTCTACACATTTTTTTTGAATATTTGGACTAGCTTCTGTTGTTCTGTATGGTGGTATGAAACGAACATCAACGAAATTTCAAATTTGACACATTTTAAACAATAAATTTGGAAAAATCTTTTTTTTAATAAATCTAAAAATGTAAATTCACTATTGAAAATATCCTTCCCAGCAAACACACCACGTGAATTCCACGTTAGATTTAGGTGGAAATCGGGTGGCGAAATAACGTGGTAAAAATAACGTGACCACAACGTTGCCACAACGTAAAAAAAAAATTATTTTGAGTTTTCTTTAAATCACTTTTAAATAATTAGAACAGAGCTAAAAAAAAATTTAAATGTTGCATTTCTAAAAAATACTATTTTTAATCAATGTTATTTTTTAGTGGTATTTCGGTGGCAAAAGTAACGTGGAAAGTTTCACGTACCATCAACGTTGACACCACGTCATATCGCAAAAACGTTTTGTCAATTTTAAATCAATCTAAAAGCAAATAGAGAAGTTATAAAAGTAGCTTAAAATATAAAGCTATTTCAAAATACAAATAAATTTATATTTTAAAACAAACGTTGTCTTTTGGTGGAAAGTCAGTGGCAAAGTAACGTGGCCAATTCCACATGGCATCAACATTGCCACAACGTGAAACCGAAAACAGTTCAATTTTTAATTACAAATCAATGATTTGGCATTTGATAATGTTATAAAACTATATTTAACAATCGAGTTTGTCACTTATTTGAAGATATAAATAGTTTTGAGTAAACGTTGTAATCGGGTGGTGGTTGGGTGGCGAAGTAACGTGGCAATGTAACATGGCATCAACGTTGCCACAACGTGAAACCGAAAATAGTTCAATTTTTAATTACAAATCAATGATTTGGCATTTGATAATGTTATAAAACGATCTTTAAACATTGAGTTTGTCACTTTATTGGAGACATAAATAGTTTTGAGTAAACGTTGTAATCGGGTGGTGGTTGGGTGGCGAAGTAACGTGGCAATGTGACATGGCATCAACGTTGCCACAACGTGAATCCGAAAACAGTTCAATTTTTAATTACAAATCAATGATTTGGCATTTGATAATGTTATAAAACGGTCTTTAAACATTGAGTTTGTCACTTTATTGGAGAAATAAATAGTTTTGAGTAAACGTTGTAATCGGGTGGTGGTTGGGTGGCAAAGTAACGTGGCAATGTGACATGGCATCAACGTTGCCACAACGTGAATCCGAAAAAAGTTTGATTTGTAATTACAAATCAATGATTTGGCATTGGATAAAGTTATAAAACGATCTTTAAACATTGAGTTTGTCACTTTATTGGAGAAATAAATAGTTTTGAGTAAACGTTGTAATCGGGTGGTGGTTGGGTGGCAAAGTAACGTGGCAATGTGACATGGCATCAACGTTGCCACAACGTGAATATAAGATGTTGTTTTTAATAATAAATTATTGTTTTTTTCATTATTTCTTCATTGTCGTTTGCATTTTTAGTTAAAATCATTTTACTATTTTATCTTTTACTAACTGTGTATATTATTCTGTACAGAAATATAAGCTTTTGTTACAAACTAATTGTTTTGAGATTGCTTCATATTAAACGTAGAAAATTTAAAAGGTTTCTTTGTCGACACTTAGTTGAAACACATTCTTTTCGTTTCATAAAGTGTACTGTAGATGGCGCTATCGCGCAGAAAATATGATTGAAATGAACTGAGTGTGCGATGATGTTATGCCAGGCTCTTTGTAGTGAAGAAAATAAATGATATTGTACCTTGTTTTTTCACCGGCTTTCACATTAAGCTGCGTATGTATATATGTCCCAAAAACAAGAGATTACCACCCGTTGTGGTGCATCTGCCCTTTATTTTTTAGAGTGTGTTGATAATTCTATTTGAGCAAAGCATGAGGGACCGACTTCAAAAAATTTTTGCACAACATATGCTTCGAGTGTCTTGAGCACTGAGTTGCTCAGCATGAACGCTGACTCACTGTGGAAATTGCCATCTAAAAACAGCAGCGAGTTTGAGAAATGCATCAGCTGACACTGGTTTTCATATCAAGCATCTTAAACAGTCTTACATTTATTTTCAATGAAAATAAAAACTATTGCTAGCACATGATAATACACATCAAACAATTAAATCGCTTGCGAAGAATGGAGAAAAGTACAAGAGAAAAACGAGATTTACGCAATATACGCTAGCGCTTGTGCCTGGCACCCTATACATGTGTTATATATAGGACCGCTCATAATGCTAAAATTAAAATGCAAAAATTTTAAAAATATTCTTAATGTGTTGTTTGGACGTGAATAGCATCAATTTATAAAATGCAACAAAAAAACTTTGCAACCTTTGGCATGAATGAGTTAAAAACGCGCTACGTTTCGAAATTAAAAGCGAGCTAATACAATACGAAGAACTTAAGACTGTTTTTAGATTACGAACGCTTTGTTTTTGTTTGTACAGTTCTGCAACTGGAAAAATTAATCCACTTATCAAGACGTTGTCCGTTTATTGTCTTTTGAAGAACTGGATTAACACTTTTAAAAGCCATTTGTTTAATTCCTTGATAAAAAGAAATATTGTGAGCAGCGAGCGGAGTTTTATGTGAAACGCAGTTTATGTGGCGTTTTTCAAAACCTTTGACACATTGAAATGATCGGAATTGCAAGTTACTGTTTTTAAACCGATGTTGCAAAAAAACTTTTTACTGTTATCTTTTTAGTAAAAAGATATGCAAACCACGCGACATCAAGAAAAAAATTAACACAGAAAGAGCAATTCTATTCTAACCCACTTAAAAATACATCTTTCTTCACGCAACCAATAACACACTTTATAAGCAAAAAACATAAAACTACATTTGAAATCAGTGTTGTACTAACAATGCTCGAACCCAGAACACAAGAATCGGGGAGGGGGAGCTTTGGAGCGAACTGGAATTGTCAAAATAAAGTCAAAACTTTGAATGAAGTCAAATTTTTTCATTACGTAAGACAACTCATTTCTTTCTTATCTTTGATAGTTTTCGAGCAGCAATAATTATTTTAAATTTTTGTTTATACAGTATATATTAGTCATGCTAAAACTCTTGAAGGTTTGACTCCTTGGCACCCCTCTTTGAACATATTTATTAGTTCTCTATGCTGTTTCTGATTTAGCTTGGTAGATTTTACACGTTTTATACAATATTTCACCAACTTTGCGGCTCTTCTGGAGACTCTAAGCGCTTCCCCGTGGTGTGCGCAATTTTCAGTTTAAAAATCCTTGATTTATATGGTAAAAATGCGTCCCGATTTAACCTTTGGTAAGAATAAAGTATTTTTATCTCTGTATCTATTTTTTTTCTTACGAGGAAACGTCTGAGGCGTTATACTTAGACCTGCCTTCGGAGATTTCAAGATATTGTGGCCCGGTTGAAAATTTTTATTTGGATTTTTTAAGTGTTTATATAGAGATATTACAAATTAAAACTTTGTTTTGATACTGTCAATCAAAAGAAAGTGTCGTATAGTGTCTTTCCCCAGGACAAAACAGAATGACATGATTACACCAGGAAAACTTGCTTTTTAATAAAAGACTGATTTTGTTACAATTATCGGCCCTGGTTGTACCTCTCAGAAAGGAGCAAAAATATTTTTGAGAAAGTGGCTAAATTTAGCCAAAAAAGCACTTTTTTTTAGTAGAAAAGGCACTTTTTTTCACCAAAAATTTTTTAATTTTTTAACAATTTTTTAACGAGGATTCTGTCGGAGTGGTTCCATGTTTATGGATTGAAAACATTGTGGTGAGTTCCATGTTTTTCTATTTTAGTGCAATAATTCGTTTCAGCAACCACAGGCAAGTCAAACTCGCGGCCCACAAAGTCTTTTAAAAAATGCCCCAAACTCAAAAAGTTTGAGCAAAATCAGAATTTTTCGGGCAGCAACAGAGAATTATTAGGAAAAAACAATTTTTTGTGTACAGAAAACGAACTGCTCCAGCAGGATAAAGTTTCTTAATGCAAAAAAACAACTGAGAATGGAGATAAAGACCTTTTTTTGTGGCTCTTCTTAAGATTTTAAGCGTTTCTCTTCGCGAGTTGCGCAATTTTCAGTTTAAGAGTTTTTAATCTACTCTATGTGGTAAAAATGCTTTCCAATTTAATATTTAGTAAGAACAAAGTATTTTCATTTTTATATTTATTCTTTTAGCTCACAAAAAAGCGTCGGAGGAATTATAATTAGATCTGCTTATTGGAGATTCCAAAATATTGCGGGCCAGTTGAAAATTTTTATTTATTTTTTAAATTTTTTCAAAGAGATATTACAAATGAAAACTTTGTTTTAATACTTTTTAAGAAAAGAAGTGCCGTACAATATTTTTTTCTTAAGGACATCACAAAATAACGTAATCACGCCAGTATAATGCGCCTCTTAATAAAAAGCTGCTGTGTTTTTCGAATTATTGGCCCAAATTGTACCTTTCAGCAGGGGCGCCAAAGTTTTTCGGCGAAAGTGACTAAATCTAGTTGAAAAAGCACTTTTTTTGATGGAAAGGCACTCTCAACAAATGCAAACTTTTATCGCGCTAAAGAAAATGTTTACAAAAACTTAGTAAAAAGCAAAATAGTCTTTACTTGTAAAATTCAGCCGCGCTATTTTTTTTACTTGAACTGCAAATAGTTTTGGCTTTGCTTTATTTAATTTTGGACAATGTTGTATAATTTTAGGGACAGGTATAATAAAATTGTAAGAGCTCTATCTACTTTTTTATGCTCCCGTGTTTTGGATATATATTGCAGGCAAGGAAAACAATTACCAGTTTTTTATCTCTTTTCAGGTTTTGTTCCCCCTACCTCTCAGCAATGAGCAAAATAATAATTTGAGCTAGAAAATTATAAATCGTTTTTGATTAGAAGCCGCCTTGCCTTGAAAATGCACAAAATGGTCACAAAATAAATAAAAGCCACCGCTTCTATTCGAAAAAACGCAGTTGTTATTTCCAGCGTTTTCCAAACCGTTGTTTGCAGATTACTAACAAATTAAAATTTAAATGTTCGGAGTAACTTATTTGTTATTAAATTTATTTATGATATAGAAGCAATAACGTTAGCGAAATGACAATTTTAGTTTTACTTTAAAAAAAAGCAACCGTTGAATTTTATAAGAGTTGCATTTAATTGTATTTCATCATACCAAGTGAGAAAACGTAACAACTTTAATCGTTTTGACTCCAATATTCACAAAATTAATCCATCTTTGTAATTTTATGATTTTTTTGGGTAATATTCAAACTATATTGATTTAAAACTGGGCTCCACCGAAACAAGTTTTCAGTTGTTAACAGTTGTAACAATTACTGAATGACGATTTCGGCTCAATAACTATTTCAAAAAAATATTTCTTTACTTTTTGAGATCATTTAAGTGTAAGTAATTAACAAAAGAAATTCAAGAAATTTATTGCTGTAAAATCGTCACCAATTGGCTTAATCAGCATAAATTTTAAAATATCTACGATTAACTGAACTAAAAATGGTGCCGGTTTAGTATGTGGCCTACCTTTACGAAAGATATACCACATACTATTCATATTCAAAAGGTAGGTCACATAGTAAAACGGCATCCTAAAAATTTTAATTACTTTTTTTCATGACAATTTTAACTTAAAGTGTGTCTTTAGCCGACAAAACTTTTTGTTTTACAATAATTTTTTGCATTACAGAAAAAAATTAATACTCGTACAGAAGAAGAAAAATGAAAATAAAGTTTTGCTTTGCAATTTTAAAAGTGCTGGTTTAAAATAAATTTGTGCTTTCAAATTCTGCATTTTTTCTTGAAATACTGTAAGTTGGACGAACCCGATGAGAAAAGTTGTCGGTAAATCGAAAAGGAAATTCTATTAGAAACTAAACTTAAAATTTAGATCCAGCATAATGCAGCTACTCTAAAAAATCTCGCTTAGCGTAATATTGTAGTTGCCTTACAAACATATACTAACTAAACGTTGTGCCAACACTGTAGCAATCTAAAGTGCAAAGGTTGATTTAGACTTAAGCGGACGCGGATATTAAGAAGCCATATGTAGAGCGCAACTATAAACAATCTGCAGTTTTTCGGATCATCATTTTACTAGCAAATTTTTCTAGCATGACAAACAACAAGGCAAAGTTAATTAATGGCTGAGAAATAAAAATGTATTGTAGAGTATTTCAAATATATTTGTTCAACCACTAAAAAAGTTTCATTATAAAAGCATTAAATAATCAGAAAACAATTGAAGAACATGATGTTGAAAATTTTTTTTTTAAACGACTATTCCATCATCTCGCCATTCATCGGTAATATTTTTAATTCTTTCATAAAACAAGAAAAATATCCTGACGCATCAAAAAAAAGTAGAAATTATCCCAATTGGAAAGAAAGGCCATAATCAATTTACTAACTATACACTTATATCGATTTCACCTCAATTTAGCAAAATATAAAAAAACTGCAATTAATAGAATTCGCTTTTACCTGGTGAAATTTAATTTATCTGCGACACAATTTGGCTTTAGACGAAATTATTTGATTACTTATACAATAAACTATACTTATGATAAAATTATAAAAAATGCCCACAATATTTCATACTTTTGCTACATTTTTTAATCTAACAAAAGCTTTTGATATTGTAGACCAGTGGAAAGTAAAAAACAGAGAGGTGCTGAAATCACAAGCACCACAAAGTTTTTAGGCGGGTTGGGCAAAATTTTAACAAGAGTACTTTTTTGGTCACAAAGGCACTCTCTTAACTAATGCAAAATTTAAGTGCAAGTTTAATGGAAAAAAAATTATTAAAAAGTTAGTGAAGACAAAAAAATAGATAGATAGATAAATAAGGATCTTCAATTTTGGCCGCTGTTTCATTTACTTAACTCGCAAAAGTTTTTGATTTACTCAAAAAGTTTGAACTTTTCTGTTTTTATGGTCTTCATTTTGCACTAAAAAAATTTACATTTTCCAGTTTGAACTCAAATAAAAAGCTTTTTTTTTGGTCTTCATCAATTTTGTAGAAAAATTTTGTCTCCAATTTGCTAAAGTCTACGTTTGTTGAAAGTACGTTTATATAATAAAAAAGTACTTTTTTTCTGAATTTTGTGTTCCTCGCTAAATTACTGTTATATGTAAGGCGGCTCTTTTTCAAAAAATTTAAGTACCCCTAGTCTAGATCGACAATTTCAAACTTTGTGGATTAGATTTTGGTCGAAATTATATAATTGTCAAGACAAATCTAACACAATGCTTCTATCTTGCAAATTTTAAAAACAATTTCCCCTGCCCCCCCACTTTTTCCGACTTTGCATCTGCCATCTGTAAAACAAATTTTTTATTAATTTGAAGAATATTAAAGTTTATTGCTAACTAAGCATTTAACTAAAAAGCTTTATGAAAGCAAGCGAAGTGTTGTACTGAAAGCAAAGCGTTGTATTTGCTACGCATATGATTAGGTTGAGCGAGGTGCGTTTATCGCAGCTCAAACGTAGATTTAATCTTCCATATAAACGATAAAGCATCAATGAAATGCGTCATTTTGTGTCACTTTGCATAAAATTTTTGAGCTGAATTTAAAACAGCTCAAAGAATTTTCCAATTCAAAAGTAAAAAAAAGTTTTTATAAAAAAACCGAACAAAATTAAATTTAATGAAAGAAAATAAAGAAAATTAAATATCACTTGTTCAAATAAGAGGATCAAGTTAACTTCCAGGTCTATTTTTTAAACTTTATCCAAAAATTTCTATTCAAATTAGGAGTTTTTCATAAGTTTTTTTTATTAGTTCAAATTAGAGATCATATTTTTACTTGATCAATTTATGGCCATTTTTTAACTTGATCCAACTGTTGGCTGCTTATTTTATATTTTTTAAGGAAACTTGAAACAATTTTATAAAAAAACAGAAACAGTACGAGTTTGAAATAATTCAGAAGAAAATTGGGCTGATAATTAGTATTTATCAATCTAAAAACTACTGATCATGATGAAAAATTTTAGTAAGTTTTTACTAGACGTACACTTATTTTCTGTTGCTTTTTTGTAGCTTAAATTTTAATACTTTTTTGGTACGACAAGGAACATTTTATATTTTCATTTTGGCAGGACTTTTTTTGATAGTTTTTTTTTTGTTTTGCTTTTTGTTGTTACGGTCAAGTTCGTGGTTTTCTCTATAAATGTTTATACAGCATTCTTTTCAAAGAATGTTCATTTCACCCATATAATCTATATTTCTTTTTTTCTCAATCAATCACGTAGTTGAGCATTTATAAAAATACAAAAGTATATTTTTCTATTTTTGTAAAATTTTATCTTTTGATTTTTGTTTTTTATGCGCTTATTACTTTGTTGTAAAGTTTATGGACTGATACTGCGGAAAATTGACGTTGTGCGGCTTAGGTTTAGCCGCTATCTTCTTATTCTCAATTACTGGGTCAATGTCGATTCACTAAAGCAGAAATTTAACAGCAAATGAAAAAAAGTATGATCGAAGGAATCAATAAACTTAATTATACCATTAAACCAAGTAAACAAAATATTTGTCCATAGTTAGTCGAGTAATTAAAAAAAACGGTTAGGCAATTAACCAGCTTGTGTTTGGAGAAACCAGGATATTTGCTCATGGAATTGTTGTTTTTAATTTGATTGCCAACCAGAAAAAGTGACTGAAACTGGTTTTCCCAAAGTCGCAATAAAATAGGAAACGCAAAAAACGTGTCGTTGTTTTTAAAAGTTTTGAAAATTAAAAAAATTGATAATACTAATATTTAGAAGTCCATGAGAAAGCCTTCTACAATTACAGTTCGACTTCTAAATAGTAAAGCAGGGACTTCCTTTTTTTAAATTAAATTATTTATGGCAGTTTTATTATAGTCAATTTTATCATTGTTGTTTGGAAATGTTTCATTTTAAACAAACTTTAATGTGTGCTCATAATCCACATTCTACAATTTAAAAAGTATGTTGGGTTCTGGCGCGAAAAGTGAAAACCGTATTAGCGTGACAAAAACCAAATTAACGAAAAAGTTTGGACAAATTAACACTTATTTAATCCAATAAAACATTTGGCACTGCCAGCTGTTGTCAAATATTTTTAATGATGAAAGTTGAGGATAATAAGGCGAGTTTCTTGTTGGTTGTGATGATTTTAGTCTAGCGGTTCATTGTTCATAGCTTAAGATAAAGTAATTAAGCATATCATCAAAGCTGATAAAAATATTGTTTCGAGTCAATCAGCAAATAAATTTACAATTTATTGAAGGTGCTGAATTCAGAAATTATAAAAAATTTCAATATGAGGAAGCATTTATTCAACTTTTTTATGTACTTCATGAGAATCAGTCGAGTATTTGTTAAAATATTTGTATTAAATTCATTTAAAATTGTTACTACCAGGGGCACCCGAATTTTTTAGGCGGAAAGGGCAAAAGTCAGATTGTAGCTTACAACTGCGGACATTACTTTATGTTGCAGTTAATAATTACTGAAAATTTATTGTTGCCATTATGTCGCTGCTAATGCTAATTAATTTTTCACTTTCTTGTTTGGTTGATTTACTACTTTCTCTTTTTTCTCTAAGCAAAGTTTTAGTGAAAATTAAACTGAATTATTAGAAATGTACGTGTATTATCGATTGTATTTTGTATCTATTTATGGAAGATTACGCAATTATCTATTTAGGTTATACATTGTTAAAAATGGTGAAAAATTTTGTTATAGTGAGCTGTATTAGTCAAAAGTTTGTTGGGATTTGCCATGTTTTTGGATAAACAAAGTTCGGTAAGTTTTTTTTCTTTGTTTAATGTTATACCGTTATAGGCTGCCAGTACAGTATACTGTTTCTGCCCGATCATAATCTCAAAACGGGTTTTATACTGAAAAAGGCTTGTTTCCACTACAACAGTAAAATGCAATATTCTCTGTTTCTTTCATTAATTTTTTTTTGCTTCGCTCAGCCCTTAAGCGCGGAAAGAAGTAAAAAAATTATATGAAAAACAACAAAGAATGCTGCATTTCACGCTCGTAGTGGAAGCAGCCCTTAACGTGCCAATGTTTGTTATGGCACAAAAAGAATTTAATAAATTCTACTTTTTATGGAAAAATGTAACGTAGCAATGACATTTTTTGCTGAACTACAAACGTAGAACTCTTTTCTTTCGTGTAGTTTGTTTAGAAAATTGTTTTAATTACCTCCATTATTAGGATAGCATTATTTTGACAGTGTAAATACATTATATAAAAAATAACACGCATCGATTAGTAGCAATGTGGAAGAGGAAGCGGAAGCGGTACAAAATAAATCACTTTTGCTTTTCATTAAACAAACCTAACACAAGAGAAAAAAATAACTTTTTTCAATAATTTGGCGCCTTAGAATTTATCGGTCTGTAACCTAAAACAAACCAATAAAACTTATTCAATATGTTACTTGCTAAGTTAAACCTTGACTGAACAAGAAGGTAAATCGAATATGACAAAATCGTTTTTATAAGATTTTTCAATTAGTTGCAAGAGCATATTTTTAAAGCCAAGATTAGATTTAGCTTCAAATTTAAAAGAAACCGTTGTATTAATAAATGTGTTGGTATTTCAGGAAAAAAGCAAAGCCGCCGAATGCTATTATCCTCATTTTAAGGTTTCTGGAAAAGTTATGAACAGGGCACTTCCCGATAAAGAATGGTGGGCAAAACACAAAGCGCAAACCTTTTGTTAATCCGGTAAGAAAATCTTTACAAATGGGCTTACTTGTATAGACTATGTACAAGATCGCTGAAAATGAAAGGGCAATTGCTTACTTGCTCAGCTGTATTTTGAAAACGCAGAGTTCAGGGAAATAAGATAAATGCCCTTTGAAATTGGCAAGACAAAAGCATCATGTTACTTTTGTCACAACAATTATATAATCTCGACTTCTAATCAAGTTTGTGATGTTCCCATTTTAACCAGATTATTAAATTTTTTTGAAAAGAGCTGCATAATAAAAAACAGTGACAAATTTAGCAATGAGGACAAAACTTAAGAGTTAATTTTTTGTTAAAAAGGCATTCTCAACAATCGTATATTTTTGCGTATTGTAAAAATTCTTACTATAAAATTTGATGAAAACAAAAAACGAAAAAGGTTTTTTCTTTCGACAGGAACGTTTAATTTTTTTCTTTTATTTAACTTTAATTTATTAATTTTATTTGACACGTGAATATTTTTTATCAAAAATGTTAAAATTTAAACGCTTTTAACTTTTAGCATTTTTGATAAAAAATATTCGCGTGTCAAATAAAATGAGTATCGAGAAAAAATTTTATTAGTAAAGTTTTTTATTTGGTCTTGGTCAAGTTTTTAATACAAATTATCTTCCACACTTATAAGTTTTTAACATACAAATATGTAGGAAGTTTAAATGAGTTAATTCATGCTAGAAATTAATTTTAACATTTTGTCCCAGGTTAAAGCTGATTCATTTTCTTATTTATTTCGAGTGTAAATAACAATCTCATTGTTTAAACAATCTTTCCTAATATTTTTTGGGCCAGTGATCCCTTTCTAAAAAAAATTTACAAAATCTGAAGTGCCACTACGCCCTCTTCTGTTAAAATAAATACATACTCGTAATAAATTTAAAGATTGTTAAAAAACATTTGCAGATAATGTTAGACTTAGTTATTTATTTAGTTATTTAAGAAACAACAATGTTATTGCATGAAGAAAATCATATGAGCTAAAAAAATTTTAAACTAAAAATAATAAAAAGACAGTCAAGGAATAATTTTTTATTTGACAAATGAACAAAATAACTTCTTAGAATTAAATTAAATCTTTAGTTCTATCTAGCGACTAAAGATTTAAAAAATTGCATTAAGAAACTATTTATGTTTTTAAAAATTTTTGTATAAATTATGGTAAATATATTGTTTTTTATTGATTTATTTTAGCACAAAATTTTAGCAACGGCCCTCTTTTTTTTTCATAAACATTTATAGTTCTCAAAATATGCAAAACGCTGGTTTAAATAATGCACGAATCTTGTTTCATAACAAGCTGTGTGAATGCAAGGTTTCTGGCGGGAAAAATACTTTTGTTTTTTATTTAGAATAATTTATATCAAAAATGTGGTCACGAAAGCAAATTAATATGTCAAATGTTAAGACAATATTTTTTGATTTTTTTGCATATTCGGTCTTAAAATCATAGAGATAACAAAATATCAGGACATATTCGAGTTCTAGCACTTTAACCTGCGTTCTTGAAAAAAAAGTAACAGGGTGAGATTTAAATTACAAAAATTAAAAAAGAGAAAACACTTTACAAGGCTCAAGTATTTTTTATTTGCAGGGTGGTTATTTTATGTCACATTTTACATGCAAATGATTTTAAATATTAAGCCGTTCGAGCCCGGAAGGGAAAGGGCATTGAAAAAATTTTGTCAAAACCCGAATTTTTCGGGTACTGGTATTAAATCATTTGGGCATAATCGGAATTTTCGAAGCAGCAGCAAGGAATTATTTAAGCAAAATCAGAATTATTTGGGCACGATAAAGTTTGCCAACTGATTCAAATCAAAACAAAGACGCTTTTGTACAGGACAAAAATCGAGAATTTGAACCCTGATTAAAAGTAAAAACTTTTTTAGACTTCACTTTGATTTTGGACGACAACCAAGAATTGAGATACTGGTAGAAAATAAGGTCCTTTTTTTAGTCATCACTAGATTTTTGAGACTAATAAATATGTGTAGCTTTTGTCACATCTATTGCAATGCCACAAGATCATGATTTGGGCAATTGTCAATAAATATTTTGTTCCCGAAATTGTTTTGGCTGATATGGCTATGTTTATAGCCCATTAAAATTATTACGACTGGCTTTAAATTTGATCACCGTGATTTCTTTATTTTATGTACTCTTAGCGCAGTGCCTCAATGCTGTACTAAAACCACTTGAACTGTTTGTTAGTTTTAAAGGGATCAACTAATAGTTGCGTACTTCAGGGGTTTATGCATGGTTGCTTATAGATGAGTGAAAGAAGTTAAATTTTATCTTACATATTAAATGAATGTTTATTTACCTAAATTTTACGTGGTATTCACGTTAAACTGCGACGTGTTTTATTTTATAATCTAGAAAAACGTAACGACTTTTAAATTTTTTCGCCATTAGAGGCAGAATTAAACTATCTTTTAAGTTGATTAAAGATGTAATAATTATTGATTGATAATTTTGGTCCAATAACAGCTTTAAAGAACTATTTTTCCACTTACAATAATAATTTCATCAAAGTAATTTCGTTAGCAATCGGCTCAATCAGCATAAATTAAGAAATTTTTACAAACAACTGAGGTGGTTATTTTAAAATAGTTTTTAGCTGACTATTTGAAATCTAGGTGTGTCTTTCTATAAAACTATTATTTTTTAATAAACTTTTTTGCATTGCAGAAAGAAGTAAGTGCTCGATTAGAGATATGAAGAAAAGATTGGAAGTTTAAAGCCTTGTTTTGTTAATTGTTGCAGTAGTGAAATTTGAAATAAAATTGTGTTTTTAATTTTTGCGTGGCGGTTTACCAAACCACTGTACGTTGGAATCGATGAAAAAAATACTAGTAGGCTTATTATGATGTCTAAAAGTTGCAATTCAAAGTAAATCCAAAAGAAAAAATTTGATCAAACCTGACTTTTTCAACTTAATTCCAACATAATGCAACTAATAACGTTGTAGCAACAACTATTTTTATTTTTTTATTATTCAAATATACGTGTTTAAAAAGTATTTTACATTTTCTCGTGTTCTTACTTTGCTTGAGCGAATTCAATGTTAAATCATATTCTATTAAATTTATTCAATTTGCCAACGTATTGCCGTCTAGTGATTTCGTCAAGATGGGTGTTTTTTCGCATATGTTCATTGCAATCTTGTTTTTTTGTGTGTGTGTCTGACCGTCAAATTGTTTATCGCTTTCAATTACAAATACAGTATTAAAATTTTTTTAACTGATTAAACTTTGTTGTTAAGAGTTAACTACTCGCTTATCATAATCTCATTTAGTAGTTTTTTCTGGTTTTAGATGCTATCCTTTCTTGAAATTAGCCACAAAAACCTACAATGTAAATCGTAAAAGTATAAAATATTAGAAAGTCTTGCCTATTGTGATATTATGGTTTCCTTATAAACGCGGTAGAATGCAACGTAACATCGTGATCACCCCAAAAGTGCAACTATACATTGTAACGTTGTTTCTACGTCGCAGTTAAACGTGGCAAGCACGTAAAATGTAGGTGAATAAACAACATAGATACAACGTGGAATATTAGTAAATGCAACGTGGCGTAACAACGTGGTCACCACGAAACCGCGACTCCGCACTTTAACGTTGTTTCCACGTCGAAGTTTAACGTGAATTCCACGTAAAATTTAGGTAAATACACAACGTGGATACAACGTGAAATACTAGTAAATGCAACGTGGCGTAACAACGTGGTCACCACGAAACCGCGACTTCACAGTTTAACGTTATTTTCACGTGGAAGTTTAACGTGGATTCCACGTAAAATTTAGGTAAATACACAACGTGGATACAACGTGAAATACTAGTAAATGCAACGTGGCGTAACAACGTGGTCAACACGAAACTGCAACTTTACAGTTTAACGTTATTTCCACGTGGAAGCTTAACGTGGATTTCACGTAAAATTTAGATGAATGTACAACGTGGATACAACGTGGATACAACGTGGAATACTAGTAAATGCAACGTGGCGTAACAACGTGATCACCACGTAACCGCGACTCCACACTTTTACGTTGTTTCCACGTCGAAGTTTAACGTGGATTTCACGAAAAAGTTTCGTGGTCACAACGTTGCAGCCACGTGGATGTGTTTATTGGGTTGTTGCATTAAATTTGATTTTTGGAATGCAGAAAAAAATACTTAAAACTTTTTAATTATTAAAAGTTAATTTTTTGCCAACTCCGAGATTGTGCAGAAATCTAATGATATTTGGGAAAAAATGCATCTTTTTATTTTCCTTCCACAGCCCTAAAAAAGTTATTTTTTCTTTTATGAAGAGTTTTAACAGTAATTTTTTGTAATTTAATACATATCTTCTTTTTGTCTAGGTTATCGTTCCATTCCCGACCATTTTCGCACAGAATTTGACCAATTGATTTAATTTTTCTGGTAAGGAATTGTGCTCAATTAAATGTAAAGGCAAAATTTTAAATTTTAAAATGACCTACTTGAAGACTAAAACTTACATTAAATATTCAACCTATTTACTAGTTCATTTTAATTTATTCTATAAAGGAGTGATATCTCACTGAAACTGCTGAATATATCTGATGTAAAATAATGTGTAGTAATTTGATTTTAAAATATATATATATATATAGGCTACAATATATTTTAAATGTATAAAAACCAAACACGAAATTTTTCTTAACTTTTGAGATTTGTAATTTTGAATTAACGCTAACAAATAAATAAATCGACATAAAAAATTAAGTTTTTAATGGAAAATTTTGTAAAACTCCGTCATCTCTGATGAGAACTAGTGATGGCTTTCATAGGCTGCCTACGGAACGTTCGCACCGGCCCCTCCCTAAAAAGCATCAAAAAGTGGTTCCCTCTACATAAGATATTGGTCTATTTCTTCATAGAAACACCGAATAATTTCATCCCTAAATAAAGACTTTTTTTTGCAGATCACTTCATGCTGATGCACTAAAAAGATTTTTTTCAGAGATCGCTTTGTTGCTTTGTTTCAGAACAGTAAAAAGTGACCCCTTATATCTTTTTTGCACCGGGCTCTCCTTTTTGTAAGGCCATCACTAATCAGCACAGTTTGTTTTTAAATAGATAATTATCGTATTAACTTTTTTGAACAATGAAACAAATAAAAACAAATTATTAATTACATGCCTTCTCCAATCATTTTATTTTTATACTCCTTTTCCTATTGTGAAGCTCAAAATTATTAAGCTCAAAGTTCCTGTAAACAGTTTTGGTTCTTGACTTTTTCGTTCACAGAGTTTGTTGTTTCTCCCACACATGATTATGTAACATTCTCTTTATATGGCGCGGATGTGTATATTTTATTGTTATATAGCAGCGGTTCCCAAACTGGGCGCCGCGAGACCTTGCCAGAAACGCCGCGAAAACATGTGAAAGTTGTTTCATTTGCTGCTTTCCTTACAAAAATTACAATGCGAAACTTGTTAGCAGCTTTTTACAATTTTACAGTGTGTGGTAAGCAGCAGCTGTGTGGGACCGCTTTTATTTGGTGCGTGCAATTTACAATATAGCCTACTATTGGATTTTATTTTAGTTCGTAACGTTTCAATCTCGCTATTCGCTAGCGTTAGTTAGTATGTTTTCTTTAAATCAATTGATCGTATTATCCTTTATTTGCTCTTTTTAATAGTAAAAACAATTCTAAAGTAAATAAACCAAAATCAATCGATTTAATATATATTACAAATGCCTAAGATGGTTCGTGCTTTAAACGTATATTTTTAGATTCTGCACGCTAATTTGGGCTGCCGTTTTGAAATACCTTGTAGAAAACAAATGTTAAAAGTTTTTTAACAGAAATCTATTACCGGTTACCCTTTTTCCAGTAAAGTCAAATTGACGATTTTATTTAACTGATCAAATTGCGATGTTTAAATTCATTAATAAAATCGGTCAAATTTCAATGAGCCGAATATATAATATAAAAAATAAAAATTAAAAATTGAGCCAATTAATTCATCACAAAAAATTGATTTCGATCCATAAAGGTTTTTGTAAAAAATTCAATTAAGTTTTTTGACAAAATTTTTGGAAAATTTTAAAACTCTTCTCATACTAATCGGGTCCTGACTCAAAGATACATAGTGAAGCTTCAATAAAAACTACAAGGCAAACGACATAACAGCAGACGTGATGATTATCAATCACGTAACAAAGATGAAAAAACGCACACTGTAAAACTTGAAGTAAAATTAAAAACTCCAAACTCCCGCTAAGATTGAAATCGTTGGCTGAAAAGATTAGCAAAGCTGCTATAGTTTCTTCACAGTATGTGCAGTTTGAACGATAGTGAACAAATAAACGGGTTTGAATGTAGAAAATAACAGATTCTGTAGTGTCAAACAATAACTGTTATGAGTTCCACTAGTATCTGCAGTTAGCTCTTTTATTTATACGGAGTTACACGATAGCTATACGACTGAATCTGTAAGTTATACTAATAGTTTATCACGCAGTTAACCACACTTATCAAACCAGAGAGAAGAAGGCAGTAGCGCCGTGCGCTATGACGTCACATACTATAACAACCCCCTTTTAAGAAGCTTTTTAGCGAAAAGGTTGTCTAAGAAAAATATAGTACATTGTACAAGCCCGATTAATAAACATGCAACAAACTATATACAATACGGCACAAGCGTTATGAGTTTTACGCTACTTCATACAAAATCTCTTAAATGATTAGGAAAGCGTTTTTGTCTCACGCTTCGCCGCGAGGTTGGAGATGATGGAAAGACTTCATCTTCAAAATGGACGTGACGTTCGTCTGATGTCATCATTTCCTCTTTGGGGTCTCCCCCTTCGGTGGGGAGAGAACGAATAAAACGTCTATTGCGCCAACAGACTCGACCGCTCGGTAGTTTTATGTGGTAGTCGCGGTTTCTCCCGACGCCGATGATGAGTCCCGATCGCAACCATTTTTTTGTAATATGGTCTTGAATTCGAACATGTTGTCCGATTTTTAGTGGATTGAGGTGTTTTGCGCGTTTATTGTATTCGGTTTCTGCAGCCACTTGTAGATTTGATAAAGCTGCGTCCCACTTGTCGAATTTGTTTTGCCAATCTTCCTTGAAATATTTCAGTTTAGCTGGGACGATTGAACGTAGCGGGGCGCCGTATAAAATTTCGGCTGGTGATAACCCATGGGCCTTGGGTGTGTTAACCCATTCGATTAGGCCGCTGCTAAATTCATCGCAGTCGAGACTACCATGCTCAGCAGTTTTGGCAACAAGGTGCTTCATGGCTTTCACCGCTGCTTCTGCGTGTCCGTTTGACTGTGGGTAATGTGGAGTACTTATGGTGGAAGTTACTCCCCATTTCTTGAGAAACTGTTGAAACTTGCTTGATGTGAATTGCGGTCCTCCGTCAGTTCTGATTCGTACTGGTACCCCTGTGTCCACGAAAAATTTTCTTATAGTGCTGATTATCTGATGTGAACTAGGGTCATGAGAGAACTCGCTGAGCTTAATCCATCCCGACAGACGGTCTACATAAACCAGGTAAGTCTTACCGGCATAATAAAATAAATCTGCAGATACGTATTCAAAGGGTCTTGATGGGAGGGGATCGCGTTGTAATGGTTCCTGTTGCAAGCTTGGTTGGTGCTCTTGGCATTTCGTGCAGGCTTCAACGGTATTTTTGATGTCGCTATTGATTCCTGGCCAGTACACTATTTGACGCGCTCTTTGTTTTGTTCTTTCGATGCCTTGATGTGAGGCATGTAGCTTTGTCAGTATTTCTTTTCTTTTCTGTACCGGCACCACAATGCGATGGCTGTTCAGGAGAATTAATCCATCTTCGAAAGTAAGCTGATCTTTCAGCTTTTTGAAAGGTTGAGCTAATGGATATTCGTTTCCTTTTGAAAAGTTGCTTTTAATAGCAGTGATTAATTGTTGTGCTGCTTCGTCCTGCTGAGTACTTTCTTTTAAGTCTTCCAGCATTGGATCGATAAATGTTTCTTTTATGACTTCTGGGTCTTTTCCTCTCAGAATTGTAGAAACGTTTTTGCAGATCATTCTGGTTGTGTCTACGTTTATGATATCTTCTGGTTCTGGGTCGCGGCACGGTGCTCGTGACAACGCGTCAGGGATCACATGGTCTTTGCCTTTTCTCCAGGTGGTGTGGAATATAAAAGCGCTGAGTTTTTCTTTAAGTCTCTGAATCCTGGGATTATCCACCATATCGAGTGTCTGGGTATTCAGGATTGACTCTAATGGCTTGTGATCTACTATCAGCTCGAAATTGGGTAAGCCTTGCAGATATATGCGGCATTTACGCATAGCCCAAACAACAGCGAGCAATTCCAGTTCAACCATAGCATAGTTGGCCTCAGTCTCAGTTATAAAACGTGATCCTGCTTGAACCAATTTCCACGTTTCTTGATGTTTTTGCAAAAGTGCAAAACCTAGACCTTTCAACCGAGATGCATCTGTTTGCAGCATCGTTTCCAGATTGGGGTCGAATGCAACCAAAATATGGGGGCTACAAAGAATTTCTTTTGTCTTTGTAAATGCTTCTTCATGCTGGGGTGACCAGAGAAAAGCATTTTTTGGTTTGAGCAAGTCCCGAAGTGGGCCTGCTGCTTCACTGAGTAGGTGAGTAAATCCGCCCAGCTGGTTTGCCATGCCCATAAAAGATCGTAATTCAGTTATGTTGGTTGGAGCAGGGAATTCAGAGATTGCTTCAATTTTCGTGGGGTCTGCTTTAATACCGTCGCTGCTCACTATATATCCGACATATCTCACAGCACTTTGTAGTAACTGCACTTTCTTCGGATTAAGAGTAATACCGTGTTGTCGACATCTGTTTAGTACAGCCACTACGGTATTCAAGTGCTCCTGTGCAGTTTCGCCTTGAATAAGAATGTCATCTACCACTTTTTCGACTTTTTCAATGCCTTGCAGAGCTTCATCGCCTCTTGCGCAATATTCGTCTTGAGAAGAAGCTAGTCCCATCGGAGCTCGAAGGAATTTAAATCTTCCGAACGGCGTAATGAATGTGGTAAAGTCTTGACTTTCTTTTTCTAAAGGTACTTGCCAGTATCCTTTAGTGGCGTCTAATGTTGAGAAAAATTTAGACGAAGAAGAAATATTCGAAATAGCTTCAGCAGGTGATTTAGATGGATGATATAGACGGCGTACGTATTTGTTCAATTTCTGCAAATCAATACAGAGACGAATTCCACCATTGGGTTTTTGTACAACGACCATAGGGTGCACCCAATCAGTTGCTTCTGTTGCTGGTGCAATGACTCCGGCTTGTACGAGTTGGTCAAGCTCTGTCTTCACCATCCTTCTGAAAGCTAAAGGTATTTGGCGTGGAACAGGTAAAGCAAATGGAACAGCATCATCTTTCAAGGAAATTTTCATGGGTTTACTGTTCATTTCCCGTAATGTTGTGTCTTCAGAAAACACATCGCTGTACGATTTTATCAACTTGTTCTCAATTTTATTAATTTCTGCTTCAGTTGGGTTCTCTGATATAATGAATCTTGTGTTCTCTGCTTTTAATATGCTTGCTAATTTTCGAGGTATTTTTGATGAATTTATCGGTTGAGGATACGTGTCAGGTAGAATGTTAACCTGTTGACATACGTACCAAGCAAGCAAAAAATCTTCTACCTCAGGACAGACGTAAATGGTTTCTTCCACGAATCGGCCGCAGTATTCGATGATGCATGGGAAAGTCCCTACGCATGTTACGGTCTGCCGGTTTACTGCACTAAGAGTGTCTTGATTTGGCGGCATTAGATTAGCAAGGTCTATTCCGAGCCGTTGAATAATGTTTACCCCAACAAGACTTGCTTCGGCACCTGTGTCTGGTGTAGCTTCTGTGGAACCTAACGGGTTACGATGTTTAAGAGAAAAAAGATTAACAGTTATTTTGGGCGCCGCGGAGTTAGCGAAATTTGCGTTAGCATTGCATCTACGCTTGATTTGTCCGGTTAACTTTTTCTTCGTTTCTTCGCGTCTGTTGAACCCTGGTTTGTTGTGAAAGCACACTGATGTAAAGTGACCTTTTTTGCGACATATTAAGCACTCTGTATCCTTTGCGGGACAGTGGGTTTGACCTTTTGGTGGGCAGGTCTTTTTACCGCATTTTGTACAGGGCGTTTTAGTGCGCTCTTTAGATTTAGAGAAATTTCGGCGAAATTTGCTTTGGTACGCTTTTCTCTCATTCAGCTGTCGGCTTATTCGCGCGTCGTCTAGTTTTGCTGACTCTTCCGATCTGCATAAATCAGTGACGGTCTGAAGATCAGGTAATGGGGACATGGCTAGGAGCTTTGTTCGAGTCTCTTTGTCATATATTCCCGACATGATTTTTGTGACTAAACGACGATTTAAACATTCATTGCACAAGTCTGCGTCTCTCGCCAAAGTTTTAATCGCGATTAAAAACGAATCGAAGTTTTCGCCAGCCGCTTGCTTTCTCTCTTCAAATGCGACGCAGTCTAACGCTATATTTCTTTGACTCCGGATGTAATTTTTAATTTTGTCTAACACTTCGTCTGGTTTAAGTGTCGTATCATCCGGGATAAGAAGTACGTGTTCTACGGCTTCTCGCATGTCCATCGAAAAAAAACCGCGAAGCAATGCCAACTGACTGCTCAATGGCAGCTCTGTTGCAAGCGAGACCGTAGCATAATCGTTGTACGATTTACGCCATTTCGCAAATTCAGCTAACGAAATTCCCACCTGCAGTGTCGAAGGCTTTTGTGCGTCCGCTTTGGTTCGCCTTGCCTCGTTGTTAGAATTGTTGACGTCAATGGTTTGCTCACGTGATTCGCTTCTCTCGCTGTTCGCGCATTGGGCCAGCTGCTGTGGCGAAAATTTTTCGATTATTTGTTGCAATTGTCGCTGACTTTCGAGCTGCATTTGTCTCTGATTTTCGACA
Organism: Diplosoma virens; assembly: GCA_963680785.1. NCBI lineage: Eukaryota > Metazoa > Chordata > Ascidiacea > Aplousobranchia > Didemnidae > Diplosoma > Diplosoma virens. Next base: position 19,967,667 of record OY796886.1, on the reverse strand, counting down.
TTCTGTTCTTGTGTTTGTCTTTGCATTGACAACTGTGCTTCTAAAAAAGTTTTTAACCAAGAAGGAGGTTCATCATTATTAATATTACTATTCGCGTTTTGATTAGATTGAGATAATTTGGCTATACGTTTGTTTGCTGCTTCTAATTCTGCTTGCAGCTCTCGCTTGTTTTTTGCCATGTCTCTTTTATCTTCAATCTTTTACAAATCTCCGATCACGAACTTGCAGTATACTTTTATAATGATTCGTAAGCTTATTTTCTTTAAACAAATTTATAAGCTGACTGTCGACGACGCCATGTTATGAGTTCCACTAGTATCTGCAGTTAGCTCTTTTATTTATACGGAGTTACACGATAGCTATACGACTGAATCTGTAAGTTATACTAATAGTTTATCACGCAGTTAACCACACTTATCAAACCAGAGAGAAGAAGGCAGTAGCGCCGTGCGCTATGACGTCACATACTATAACAATAACTACAGTAAAGTATTGACAATTTATTGGCTTAGTAATGGACGCATTTGTTACCGGTACTTTACCTCAGAAGAGAAAGGTAGAAGTTAATGTAAACAAAGAAAAAGTGGAAGAAAGAAGACTGGAAAATACGACAGTAGTTATCTCAATTTTGGCTTTACAGTTGCAGAAAGGGAAGGCGTTGAGCATCCGCAATGTGTTATTTATTGCAAAGTTTTAGCTGCGGAATGTATGCTACCTAGTAAACTAAAACGCCACTTAACAACAAACCACAACAACTTATCTAGAAAACCACGCGAACTTTTTGCTCGTAAGTTATCAGAAATGAATAAGCAGTAGGTCGTATTTTTAAATTTTTTGCAAACACCAGTCAAAGCACAGCTTGCGTCTTACAAAGTTGCGTACAGAATTGCGCAATTTAAAAAACCGCATACCATTGCGAAAGAACTTGTGCTTCCTGCTGCTCTTGACTCAGTTTCGACAATGATTGGAGAATCAGCTGCTCAAAAACTAAAAGCTGTTCCACTCTCAAACAATACCATTAGTAGGAGGATCGATAAAATTTCGGATGATATTAATGATCAACTTGTAGCAAAAATGAGTGGAAATGAGTTCAGTTTACAGTTAGATGAGGTAACAACCAGTACCAGTAATAAAGATGCTTATTTGATTTGCTACGTACGCTTTATCGACAACGACGACAATATCGTTGAAGTTTACTCTTTTGAAACCCATTTTAACAAATTGTAGAGCGCATGAATTATTTGCAATACTGAACAATTTTTTTCAGAAAAATAATCTCGAGTGGAAATATTGCGTTGGTTTATGCTCTGAGGGTGCCCGAGCTATGTCTGGTCACTTTGGCGGGCTGCGAACGCTAGTGCAGGGCGTTGCCGTTAACGCAAAATAGACCCACTGCGTAATTCACTGTGAGGCGCTGGCTTCGCAACAGCTCAGTGGTGATCTTAATGAAGTGCTTGAAGCTATTGTCAAAACTGTGAACTTTATTAAAGCAAGGCCACTTAAAGCTTGGCTTTTTCAACATCTTTGCAATGAATTAGGAGCAGAGCACAACAATTTATTGTTTTATTGTAATGCAAGGTGGCTCTCCAAAAATAAAGTTCTTCTACGTGTGTACGAATTGAGAAACAAAATCTCCATATTTTTAAAAGAAGAAAACCATGCACTTGCTACTTCCTTTGAGGATGAAGTTTTCCTGACTCATTTATCGTATCTCTGTGATATTTTTTCAAAACCAAATCAATTAAACATCTCCCTCCAAGGAAAAGAAACTCACCTTCTGCAACTCCCTGACAAAATTACAGCCTTTAAAAGAAAACTACAGTTGTGGAAAACTGATCTGCTGATAAATAACGAGCAATGTGATAACTTTCCACTTTTAAAATCCCATCTAAACTCGCAATCTGGCAATCTCTCCCTGCAGAATACCGATGAGTGTGATATGAAGACGGTGATGTGTTCGCATTTGGATGCTCATCTCGCATTTTGAGAAATATTTTTCTGAAGACATGGAGAAGCACAATTGGATAAGATATCCTTTTGTTGATAATGCAAATGCCCCTCAGGGGTTTATATCTTTGGAAGCTGAACAATTTATCGATCTTTCTTCTGACCTCACTTTGAAAAGCTTAGGCTATACAATCCTAATTTACTCATTTCATTCTGGGTTAAGGCTCGAGCTGAGTTTCCACTTGTAGGTTGTAAAGCTCTCCGTGTTCTTGTATCATTTGCAACGTTACTTGTTTGAAGCCGGTTTTTCTGCGGTAGCAATAATCAAGTCGAAGTATCGCAGTAAGATTAACATTGAATGGGACATGCGTGTAGCAATATCAAACATTGCACCGCGGTTTAATAAAATGTGCATAGAGCAACAAGCTCACTGCTCACATCAAATGTTTTTAGTATTTTGCGAATAATGCTGACATTTTTGTGCATTAAATAAACATGATTTAAATACAATTTCTTGGTAAACTTAAAATTTGCAAATTTTGGCTTCATTAAGGCGCCGCGCGTATTGACAGGTTTTCGAAGGGCGATATGAACAAAAAAGTTTGGGAACCGCTGTTATATAGTATTATTACTATCTTTTGCGCTCATGCATACACTTTTTATTTCTTTAAATTTATCTTAATTGTTTCCTTTTTTCTCTTTTTTTTTAAATAACTTAGCTACATCGTTTTAAAGGTGCAGTAACCGCGCACAATTTACGTACGTTGTTCATGTAATAACCGGTGATGGCTTTAATAGGCTGCAAACGGAGCGGCCACACCAGGCCCCCTTTAAAATACATCAAAAAGTGGCCCCCTAAACAAGAAATTGCTCTATTTCTTCATAGTAGCACCAGGATGTCAATTGCATGTCAAAAAAAAAAATTTTTTTTTGAAGATTCTGCTCCTTAGGTTGCTCTCATTTGTGCTTGTGAAAATGTAAAAGCAGAGACCTTTTTTTTTTTGAGATCACAATGTCTTGAGGCAGTAGAAAGTGCTTCTACATGCTTTGGATCACTCAATAATGGGCCCCCCTAAATTGATTTGTTTATTTTTTTTAGAGATCACTTTGCTTTCATTCACTAAAATGGCTTCAATTACCTATTTTTAGTACACTAAATAGTGGCTCCCTTACGTTTCTTGCCCCCTTTTTGTAAGGTCATCACTGGTAATAACGTATATCTTTTAGCCGCGTTTTCCTATTTCGCAATCTTTTTTGTCAATAATAACAACTTCAAAACGTAATTCTTGATTGCAAATAAAATTGAATTGAATTGAATTGAATTGAAATAGTTATAGTTATAGAGAGCCTACATTTTTTCTTTTTTTTTTTTATCTCTATATTTATCCTCCTGACTCGTAGGAAAGCGACGGAGGCGCTATACATAGGGTAAGCAATTACCCTGACCTGCTTCCGGAGGTACCAAGATATTGCTGTCCGCTAGTAATTTAGAAGAGATATTACTGTAATTTAGAACTGCTTGTCAAGACCACCAAGCAGGGGAAAACGCCGTAAAGTGTCTTTCCCAACATAACTGCATATGTTGTATGTATCTATATCATATGTATATATGCTTGGAGTTATGCAGGGCATCTATAGAATTATATACATGGAGTTATATAGGATATACATGGAATTTACCAGTAACCTATGTTTTTCAATTTTGTTAAACCAGGGGTCGGGAACCTATTGCTCGCGAGCCAGATGTGGCTCTTTTAATAACAGCATCTGGCTCTTTTTTGCCAAGCATAAATTATCGCACATACAAGAAAAAGATCTGCACACAAGATTTCAAAAGGGAAGACCCTTTTTTAAGACCGAAATCCAGAAATCAGAATCAGATTGAAGGTGAAGACCTTTTTTTTCTTTTAGAGACCACTACGTTTTTGTGACGAAAATCAAAAAATCAAAATAAGTTTGCTCACGAATAAATTTCTGCCCACACACATACAGCTAAAAATTAGAGAAACATTGTTGGCTCTCATGGAAATACATTTAAAAACATGTAGCCCTTATGGTCTTCTACCCAAAAAGGTTCCCGACTCCTGTGCTAAACCATGGCTAAACTATGGATCATTAAATCAATCACTTAGTTCAGTTCAGTTCAGTTCAGTTTATTATTTGTCAAGTAATACTGGTACATCACTCAAAATTAAAAATGAATTACAAATAAATCTATATGAATGACAAAATAATTTGCAGAGCACTTTTTTAAGAAATAGCTTAGCAATTGAGCAACCAGTCACTTAGGTCAATTAGGGCTCGTTTTCACTACAAATATAATATGGAATGTTCTTTGTTTCTTTTATTAATTTTTTTGCTTCGCTTAACGCTTAAACTCAAAAAGAATTAAAAAAATCAATAAAACGAACAAAGTACTGTGCACCAGTCTGGCGTCGCAGTGCTCACACTCGCCTCATTGACAGTGTCTTGAACGACGCCTTGCGCATAGTCATTGGATGCCTGCGGTCACTCAAACGGACCACCTACCTGTACTCTCAGGCATCCAGCCAGCTGAGCTTCGCCGACTGGGAGCGACACTCTCCTTGGCTCACCGTGGATCTCTGGACGCTGATCATATCTTGTATGGTCTTTTAAGTGGGTCCTCTGATACTCGTCAAGTGAGACTAAGATTCAGTCGCCCGTTTGTGCCAGATGCGCAGAATCTTTTGAACAACCTTGCCAAATTTGGCATCCGCGCTTCTGAATGGACAAATCACAAATGGAAAACGGAGTATTGTGAAAATGCTTCCAGGCTCCGTGCTTTTGTGCCCGGGACCGGTGCCAGGCCTGTTGGGATGGGCTTACCCCGAGCAGCTTGGGTTAAGCTCAACCGCCTGCGAACTGGTGTTGGGCGATTCCATTCGTCCATGCACAAATAAGGTCTCGCTCCTTCATCGAATTGCAAGTGTGGTGCCTCGGAGCAAACCGCAGACCACATTCTTACAGCATGCCCGATACATCGGGCACCACATGGAGCACGAGGTCTGACGGTTTTGGATGACGAAACTCGATACTGGCTTAATGACATCACTGCCAGCATCTGATTCAGGCAGTACAGCAGTCTGGGGTAGTAAAAGGATAAACCCTCGGCCCCAGTCCTGTTTGTGTCTGACCTGGAGTCTTTCCTAAAACCTCCGACTCCGACTTCGCAACCCTGATTACAATATTGATTTTTTTACGAGAGATTTAAAGTAATATACTTTGCTTTGTTACAGTTTTTACCTTTACCTTGTTGATGTTGAAATGATGTGCTTAATCTTAAACATTTTATAACTTTTACAGCTTTGTCGAACTACCAAGAGTGTACGCGCGGGTTCTTTTTTTGAAAGAAACAACCTTTCTTTGCACCAAATAATGATGATGATAAGTTTTTTCTGGGCAATAGACGCGCCCCAATATATCATTCAGTCGCAAGCGGAGATATCCTCCAAAGTTGCTGTGGATTGATGTCAATTCCTGCGAAAGGTAACGCTTTTTCATTTGTATACAAGTGTCGTGCATAATCTCTCGAAACATGATTGTTAAGTCAATTATCAGCATTTTCACAATCCTGATTTTTTAATCCATATAATAATTTATACAAACCTGCCTAGAAGGCAGTTGCCTTCTCGTAGCCTGGGTCGTGAGTACAGTAACAAGAGTAGACATTCTTTTCGCTTGTTGGCAAAAGGCAAACATTCCTTAGAGATTGTTCTTGGCTCCCCTCCTTTTCAACATTTGTACATACGAACTGGCCAGCACGATTTTCAGAAAGGTTGCTTAAGCAAACGACCTAGCATGGTTGCACTTTTTTCTAAACTGCAAGGACCTCGAAGGGATTTTAACTGAAGACATGACTACACTTTCAGCGTATCTGTAGACTTGGAGGTTGAACTTTAGTCAAGTAAGATGGTGGCGGCAGCCCTTTATTTAAGTAATCGTGAGGCCAAACCCTAACAGTTAAAAATACAAAAGCTATATAAAAACTATTTTCGCATTGCCCGTGAATGTCGATGTTGATAATCGAAATACAAGTATATTTTGTTTTCTGACTAGCACACTTTACATGGCAATGTTTGTGCTTTGCTCTTTCGCTTACTTTTCAATTAAAGCTTTTAAGTGGAACTTATTTTGTATTAGAGTGTTTGCACAAGTGCACTAAAAAGTTATTGTTCATTTTGTGCAGATATGTACTTCGGAATGAATACAAAATACGGCACCTATTGGTGGTACTGGCCACATTGTTTCTATTGACGAAACTTTTGTGGCCAAGAGAAAACCAGGAAACCCGCAGGACAGCCAGTAAAGCAACTATAAGTTTTTGTTGGCGTAGACCACGAAACGAAGTAAGTATTATTGTGCGTATTTTTTTTGTTTTTCTCATTTCCAACATGGCATGACTGCCATTTACTTTACCTCTATATTTATCTTTTTGACTCGCTGGAAAGAGACGGAAGCGCAACACTAGGACAAGCAACTATCTTGATGTGCTTCTGCAGGTACCAAGATATTACGGTCCAGTTGAAATGTTTTATTTTTGTTTTTTAGGTTTTTCATAGAGTTATGACTAAAATTTAGAACTGCTTCTTAATCCGCCAAGCAGAGGAAAGTGCCGCAAAGTGTCTTTCCCAACGATGCAACAGAATGGCACTGGTAGGTTTTGAACAAAGACCATATGAATTACAATTTTGGAACTCTTAAGCATCGACATGCCTACATTCATGAATGTATGCGTGATGGAAAAATGCTTGCGAAGACAATAAACAGTAACAACTATGCTTTTTTGTGAATGAGATAAAAACCTCAAAAACACATATATTTTTTAGCAAATGTTTTCTTCGGCTCGTCGAAAAAAGAGACCAAGGTACTTTGGTTCCGATTATATAGCAATCTATAGAACCGGGTACGGAAATTCATTCCGACAAATGGGGTGCCTATCGTTTCGTCAGATAGAGTTTAGATGAGTTTAAAATTCTTTTTACTCAAAAAGTCTACTAAATTTGTACTTTGGGACTTTTGCGCTCACATCCAAGGTTTTGTTTGGATTCTTGAGTCAATGCTTAAGTATATGCTCAAATAATCTTCAAAAACACCTACTTTTTAAAGAAAAAACGTATTTAAAAAAAAAGACCCAATAATTAAGTAGAAAACGTTCTTGTAAGCCACTGATAAACTTATATTGTGGAGTCGTGAAAGTTCGTGAGGAGCATTATCAATCTATGTTATACTCGTACTGTAACAATTTATTTTTCCACTTGAAAAGTTTTCAAAAATTACTCGTTACGATGGATCCCAATTAAAAAAATCATTTTTTCGGACGAGAATCAGCCAATTTTTTGTAAACATTATTTAACAAACTAAAAGAAGACTAAGTGTAAGCTATTTTTAATTATGTTAATAACATCGTTGGTTAAGAATTATTTAGTTCTACGTCAACTTTTTACGATTTCGAGAAAACAACCTTGAAAATGTTACTCGTTAAATTTTTTAAGTTGTAAAACTTAATGGTTTAAATTATAAAATTGTTAAGGCGCTCCTTTTTGTTTGAAATTTTGCTGACCTGATATTTTTACGTTTAAAATATGCTGGCATAGTTAACACAATTTAATGTAAAATAATAACATATATATTTTTTTTAAGGAAATATTTTTTTTCAGCGTTGGGATACGTTCACCGCTCTGTCAATCATCGACAGTGTTTTGTAAACTCACAAGGAATTCACACCAATCGCGTAAAATCGTCGTGGGCACCGTGCAAAAACAAATTGGAAAGTATAAAAGGTGCGGATCGGGCGTTTATCCCATCATACTTGGATGAATTTTTATGGAGGAGGAAAAGGACAAAAGGATAAGTATTGCCTGATTTATTTCAGGCAATAAAAAGGCAATATCCTCTGTAGTGTTTTTTTTTCATTGTTACGTATTATTTACGTGTGGAATTTCTATTACCATTACTTTATTTTTCGTTTGTAAATATTTTATGCCTAAATAAACAAACTTAATTTTTTTATCATCTCTACATTTATTCTTTTGACTCAAACAAAACCGCGAAGGCGCTATAGCCTACATGAGGCAAGCAATAACCCCGCCAGCTTCCCCAAAGGCCAAACTAAAACAAAATAGGATTTTAACTTAAATTTTGGTTTAAAATCAAGTTGTCCATGTTTATTCAGTTTAAATAAAGTGGTAAAAAATATAAAAAAGATGTCTTAACTATTTTTTATTACAAAACCTGGCTTGGTTGTATGACCGATAAATATCTCCTTTACTCTATGCTGTTGCATAAATCAAAACGAAAACAGCATTTAAAGTAAATATTTTGGTTTAAAGTTAAGTTGGCCATGTTTAGTAATTTAAAGTAATGTGATAAAAAATATAAAAAAGATATTTGAAGTATTTTATTTAGCAAAGCTTAGCTTTCCCAGATGACCAATTATCATTTACTTAAAAGAGAAAGAAATGAGAAAAGTGTGTGAGAGTACTGAAACGAGAGAAGGTTTTTAAACGAGAGAAGAAAAAAGTTTTAATAATGAAGGTGACCAGGGTTGCCAGATTGGCTTTTTTAACGCCAAATTTGAGAAATCTGGCTTTTTTTAAACAGGTTTGGCATCAGAATTTTAGTTTGGCGTTTTGGCTTTTTTTTGGCTTTTTTTTACCAAAATAGGGAAGTCCGACATGGAAAGGAAGGGAAGACCTTTTTTTTTTTTTTGTTAGAGAACACCATGACTTTGGGACGAAAATAGGTGAGTCCAACAAGGAATGGAAATGGAAGCGAAGACCTTTTTTTTTTTAGAGAACACTATGACTTTGGAACGAAAATAGATGAATCCGAGCAGTGGTGGATGTTGGGTGAGGCGAATGAGGCAGTCGCCTTAGGCCCCCCCTCGATTTTAGGAGCCCCCCTCGAAAACAGCACATACAGTTTTGAATCCGCTGCAGATGTTTGTTCAGAGAACGATTCTGAGTGAAAACCTTTTTTCTTTTTTTTTTTTTAGAGAACATCCTGACTGTGGGAGAAAAATAGGGAAATCAGAGATGAAATTGAAGTGAAGACCTCTTTTTTTTTTTTAGAGGACACCATGAGTTTCGGAGAAAAATACGCAAGCCAAGATCAGACCTCTTTTTTTTCTCAGACAACATCAATTTTTGAAAATTCTTGCCTCGGGCTCCTAAATTGGAATATCCACCAGTGAATCCGAGATGGAATGGAAGCGAAGACCTTTTTTTTTAGAGAACACCATGATTTTTGGACGAAAATATATTTTCTAGCTGGTGAAATTGTTTGGCTTTATTTGGCTTTTTTTATTCCCTCCTTTGGCTTTATTCTATCAGTGGGATCTGGCAACCCTGAAGGTGACGGCAGATAGTAAAAAAGATCCGATTTGTTTATTATACTACATGTACCTATACATTTTCTGAATTTCTATAACAAAGAGCTAACTATATAAAGGTTTTACATATACGTAAAATATATTTCTAATTGATTTTTTTATGATTAATATTCTATCATTATCTTGTATTTATCTATTTTAATTTCTATTATGAAATTTTCAAAAATGCTTCAAATATTAGAAAAATACAACGTTTTATTAGATTCTTTAGTATAACATCAGTTTTACCGAAAAGTGACATAAATAATTTTACAAATAGGAAAAAATTATTTACATAAAAACGTTGCTCTATTTGATTATATAATTTGGCTCAAATTATTTGTTCAAAGATAATTTTTTCAAATTTTGTCAATAATTAGATTTTTTCAATAAAATATTTATTAAAAGTTCCTTTTAACTTATGTTATTGATATTATAAACATTTAAAAACATTAAAATATTGATGTTGATGTTTTTATTAGATATATACTGGTGGTACATTTTATTAAATATATAGTGTTGAGCTAAATTTTACATTTTATTAAATTGTTTTATATTGTATGATCATGAATCTTTTCAACTTTATCTCTTGCTGAAAAAGTAGTTGTCATTTTAAAAAAAATTACAAAAGAATCTGTTGGTCAGGTCTAAATTATGGCAAAACTATCAGCTTCAAATGAAATGGAGGTAAATACTGTTATTGTTAGCTTTAGTAAATTTATAAATATTTAAATTTTATTGAAGTTTATGGATTTGCAAAAAGATGATAAATTATGCATAATAATTTTGTCTCCACTTTTTACACCCTTATTTTGTATTGAAAAGGCTTTTTTTGCCTATATTGATTGCTTTTTTATTGTTACCAGATACTCATTATGTTTACACATTAAGTTAAAGACTAAATGTTGAATATGATGAGCACTCAAGCAGGTTTATTTGGAAAAAATAGATAGGAAAAAGGAAGGCTACACAAAAAGCAGCCATATTACTAAATTTTCACCTCTAGTTTCAAGTGTTCTTTCATTTTTTTAAATTATAAATCTTAATATAATTATTTAAACTCGTCCAAAAATACCAATGCATATAACTTGTAGTACTTTAATCATTAGGCTATTAATTGCATTTATTACGCTCTATGTTTTTAATTAACCATATATTTGATGTGATGCTGTTTAACAGAATTAAAGTTTATTAATTGCAAGGTATTACAATAATTTTAATTAGTTTTTTTTTTAATTGCTTGCTTTTTCTGTTTTTCTTTCCAGATTTTTAATGGTACAACTATCCCAGGAAAATATGAGGGATACATTTGGAAAAAGAAGAAATGGCCAATGAAAGGATGGCATCGAGTAGGCATTGTTGTTTATAGATATATCAATTATTTGACAGTTTGACAAAAGTTAAACCCTTAAAGTTTTTTTTTTTTACCAGCCACTTGAATTATCAAATCTAAAACTCTAGCTTGGAGAAAACAATAATTAGTAAACTGTATATATTAGTTTACTAATTATTTTTTTCTCCAAGCTTGAGTTTTAGATTTGATTTCTGGTCTGGGCTCATCTGACACAGTGTTGTTAACAATTTGCCACTGCTCTGACCAGGGTTGTGAAGTTGGAATCAGAGGTTTTAAGAAGGAGCTTGAGTCAGACTCTTAAAGAGCACAAAGAGTCAAAATACAAAGAGTTGTGTTTTCTTGTTCTACTTGTTTTTAGATTTACAATCCTTGCATGTACTTTTAAAATTTTTTACTGATGCACTTTAATGTAAAAGATGGAAGAAATAGTTGATATGTTCTGTTTTTAAAATTAGTTGTAATTTTATTTTTAAGAGTTAACTTTGCCAAAAGCCATTAATTTAAATTGTTGATATATGTACTGTATATGCAATGTTATTGGCAGGAACATTTGAAAACCAATCCAAAGTTTTCTATTAATTTTAAATAGTCTTCAGTTCAAAGCCAAACTTAAAAGAATGCATTTTACAAAACACTTATTTTCCTTGTAATTTAGTATAATTCTCTATGTCATTTTATATTTAATTTCTATTAACATCATTTGCTTTTTTCACAGAGGTATTTTTTGCTTGAGTCTGGTTTTTTGAAATATGCCAAGAGCCCACATGCTGTAAGTATTGACGACATTCTTGCAATAGTTATATTTAAAAAATTATATACTTCTAATTTTTCAGATAAGCAAAAACAAATTGCATGGATTAATGGATATGGGTTTGAGTGTTATGTCAACAAAAAAAAATGCTCTTACAATTGATCTTGATGCTGAAGACACTATTTTTCACTTAATGGTATTTAAACTGAATTTTCTTGCTTACTTTGTACCACTTAATACTTTTTTTTTGTAGCTGAAAACCGACACGTTATATAAATTGTGGCTGTCAAAACTTCGTCACCATAGAGATTTTCGTTTATTGGAACTGAAGAAAGATGCCACTCTTACTCATCACAACAGCGCTGTTCCTGAATCGGTGGCTGCCGCTGTAAGAATTACTTTTGCGAGGGATTAACTTTGCAAAAGTTCTATACCTTTAAAATTGCTTTTGCAGAGTCCTGCATTATCACCTACTAACCAAGAAAGAGAATTTGTTATCGATGAAGAATCTTCTTATAATGCTTGCCAAATGAGTATGTTTCTTTTTTGAATTACAGAGGTTAATTAGTTTAGTTATTAATTACAACGTTTTTTCTTTTTGTTTGGGTGAACAACATGGAATTGCAATGAAAGGCCCTGTTTGGCTTCATAATTACAAGATTGCAGGTTCGAAAACCTTTCAAGGTTTTTCATTGTGCTCTCAACAATAGCTTAATGTATGTTTTTATGTTTGGAATTTTATTTCAACTCCAAAAAAACTATTTAACAAAGTTACAATATCGTATGCTGACTCGGATTAATACCGCAGTAAACTTAAAATGAATATTACCGTGCTACAAGTCAGAAAAATAAAGGCAACATAAAAGAAAAAATACTTTTGTTAATATCTTAGCACAAGTTTAAAGTATGCTTGAATTAATCTGAATAGCCTGGTCAAACAGTGATGATTGTAAAGAAATTCTATTGCTGATGACACACCTGAATGTTTAGTAACGATGAATTATGCCTGTATTCATGTAATTTATAAGCCAGTTTATCCACCACAGGCCTATAAAAATCATGCAAATTTAATTAGGGACCTTAAATCACATGATGTTGTTTTATCTTTTCAGATTTATCACAAACAGAACAAGAAGTCAAACTTCTTGAACAGATGGTGTTGGATTTAGGCGAATCGAGCAGCGATATGGTCGCGGCCATCTTTAGCACCCCTTTTCCCGGTTCTTCGAGCCTTATAAAAAAAGACAGAAAATCCAAAAAACAATTGAAAAAGACAAAAAACAATATAAACAGCATACCAAGTTGCGAAAGTGTCGCGAGTTTGCCGGCGGAAGCGTCTGTTGCTACGCCTCAAATATCAGTTGCAGATGGTTTCAAGTTTATGGTAACTATTTGTTGCGTTGAATGTGAAATGTTTGTTTATGAAAGAAAAGTTTTCGTCATTTTTTAGATACCAGAACCTCTAGATGGAAATCATAGTTTAAGCAAAAGTAACCCTGATTTAAGTCTTGTTACTCCCACTGTAAAGACGCCGCATATTGAAGAAGACTGGACGAAAAACTCGGTTCAAGTAGCTAATACTGTAACTAAGTTTTGTTTTCTTTTTTTACGTCATAAAACAACAAGTACCTTTTTTAAACTAATTTTTACGCCGAAGCGTGTCACAAATTCCTGAGGTGCGCATTTCTGCTACGTTTTTCCCATAGGCAACACATGACTTGCAAGGTATATTGTTTTTTGGTGGCGAGCCGTTTGGTAATACCGTGTCACATTTGGCCTGCCCTGCAATCAAACTCATATTTCCTATCGCAGAAAATTATTCGTATTCGGGGCGGATCCGTAACTTGTACACTAACCTGTCTGTGTGTCAACGTTTCGACCGATGCGGACGATCTGAGTTCGATTCTCGACCGGGATAAATCTGACATAGTGCTTCCAACGGCTCGCCACTAAGTAACTGTATACCTTTCAAGTGATAAATTATCAAGGAGCAATGTAGCAAGAATGCGCACCTTGAACTTATGACGTGGTTCGGCGTAAAAATGAGTTTAAAATAAAGTTTGGTTTACGTTGTAGCAAAAACTTAACTTTTTAACTGACGCCGTTATTAGTGAGAAAATAAATCATTGTCACAATCACTGTTGTCGTTGTGAATTTTTCTCGATCGTTTGATAGAAGTTTTTTGATTTTATGTAGAATTCTGGCGGCTTGAATCAGTGTATTTGTCTGGTGTTGGAGCACCAAAGCCAGTTTAACCAATTGCATTCGAATTTAATGTAATTTTTATAATTGCGATTTAAAGTTAGTTGCCTGGAGTAATTTTGTTATTTCATTAATTTAAAGCTGTTTCATGTACAGCACACTATCTTCGCTGAACTGAATTATCAAATTTCACATAAAAATAGCTTTATTATTTGTTTAATATTCATAATGTGTTTTGTCGAGGCTTTCTCATGTATTAAATCACTGCTTTTTGCTTTAAGATTAGATTAATCGATTCAACTGTCACTGAATAAACGTGGAACAATAGTTTTTATTGAAATGTAACTGGAATAAAAACACATTTAATGTCTTAGCCGTTCGGTTCCTGCTTTTCCACTGTTATGAAAGAAGTCGTTGACGTAATCAAATCAAATTCATCGTATTTGTTCACCTAGTGCCCTAGTCAATAGTCCGCCGTTAATTTGTTTTAAGCTTTTAAATGTTACTAAGTTAGAGCATTCTGTTTCATACTAAAATCTTGTATATTACTTTATTTTAAATGAAAACTTAAAAATGAGTATACATTCAGTAAACGCATAAAAAATGGTTGACGCTGATAGATAGAATCAACTGATTTTATTTGCATTCAACAAGTACATGTAATTAATGGTTGTGTGTGATTTTTAGCTCGCTTTTTTTGACTCGGCTCTGACCGATAAAGGTTATTATAAATCGTTTTCAACCACGACAACGAACAGTCAGTTTTGCTAAAATAATAATAAACAAGGCATTTTATAAAAAGGAACTGCAAAAACTGTTTTCTCGCTTTTAATAAAATGAAATCACTTGGTTGCTTTAACATCGTGACAAATTTTATTGTAAAACCGAATTTATTTAAGTTGCTTTGTTTTTAAAAATTCTAGTTACTTTGTTTTTAAAACGTTGCCAACAATGCATAAAATCAACTTCAATGCATCAACATCAGCAGTAAAACTGACTTTTGGATAATAAACAAACGGTTTTACAATGATGAGCCCGTTAATGATTAATATGTTACAAAATCGCTTTCCGTTCTTTCTCTTTACTGCTGGCGTTGAGTTGTAGAGTTATACGTGCGTTTTTCCCATTGTTTTTTGCCTTTTGAAGACTTCGAAGTCGGTTCAATGTACTCCTGTTCGCGCCAAGACCTTCCGAGCTTCAACTATTTCCGAGTCTTCGACCGCTTCTAATACGTTGTCGACGATGTTGAACGACTTTATCAACAAGCAAAAGCGCGTCGTCGCTACTGCTTCCTCCAGTGAGCCTCGGAGTGTAATTTTTTTGTACGTGCAATACTTGTGGATTAGCTGTTTTCTGTCGCAGTTCAAAAGTCGCTCGCTCTTTTGCTTGACGAATTGAAGCAGTTGGATGAAGCGAAACCAAACCAAGCCAAGCTGATCGCGATGAAGAACACGCTTGCTCTGGTGCGCTTAAATATTAATGTCGCTTTTTTTTTTATAATGGCAGAAAAATTAAACAGCAGAGTTAACGGTTCACAACTTCGATTTATTATGGACGCTTCTCGTACCTTATAAATATTTATGAGTTTCGTTTTAGTCGGTTCTCTAAATATTTCCTCGTTTTTTGTTACCACAATTCCTTCCAAAAACCGAGTTAACCGTAGAGCAAAAACGACACAGTTTGAAGTGATTCATGTACGGAACTGTACTTTAACTATAGTGACGCATTTAAAAGCGAAGTGCCGAAAAATTTCCAGAGTATCGAATGTGAGCCATTTAAATTGTTTAGCGACTATTCAAGTACGGCGCCTAAGCACTGTTTATAACACTCACGACAATAGCAACCTGCTCTCAATACTTGCAGCTCAGCAACGAAAACCACGACCTCCGATCTCGCCTTCAACGGATTCACAACGAATCCTCTCCTCCTGATTCAGCTCCTGGACTTCCTTCGCAGACACAGTTGTTCAAGAGAAGACTTGTAAGTTGACAGTTGATCGCTTGGTGTTTGACTCTCAGACCATTATATTAAGTGATGGCCTTACAAAAAGGGGGGCCCGGTGCAAAAAAAGTAAGGGGGGGCCACTATTCAGTGTGCCAAAAAAAAGATAGCTGAAGCGGTTTTTAGTATATGAAAGCAAAGACATCACTAAAAAAAAGGTCTCCATCTCAGCTTTCCCAATTTTTCTCCAAAAATCATGGTGTTCTCTAAAAGGTCTTCACTTCAAAATTCATCTCAGGTTTCTTAATTTTGCTCCGAAAATCATAATGTTCTCGAAAAAAAAAAGGCCTTCGATTTTGTAGTAGCAGTAGTATGTAATGTACTTTCACTTCAAATTGTAATAGTATATAGTGTGCGAACTGTTGTCAATTGCGGAGGCATTTTTTTCTTTTGTTTTGACCTGCCATCGATGTCCTAGTGCTCCTTTGTAAAAATAGAGCAATTCCTTGTGTAAGGGGGACCACTTTTTGATCTATTTTAGGGGGGCCCGGTGCGACCGCACCGCTCGCACCTATTAAAGCCGTTACTGATTATATTTTCGCGCTGCCTGGGGTATTGAGTTTTTTTAATTTTATAAGCTCAAAAGTTTTTTCTTTATCTTGTAAGTTTTACCAATTTAAAACATTGCAGTGGAGGAGAATTGAGTTTTGGTAAAAAATTTTCTTTTTTATCCAAGAAATTAAATGCAAATACTAACCTATAAACCTGTGCCTTCCAATAATCCTGTCCATACACCGGTGGTTCCCAACCTGAGTGCCGCGAGAGATTTCCAAGTGTGCCGCGAAGCTTTTTAAAAAACATTTGGCTATTGCTCCGCAACCCCTTTATATAGTGAGCATTACTTTTTAGGGACAAGACGAGAATCAAGATCTGCGCTCTGGGCCAAGTGTGCCGCGGGCGCAAAAAGGTTGAGAACCACTGTCATACACAATAATACATGAAAATTCTGCAGCTGTTCGCATTTTTGTTTGTAATGTAGTTGCCTCGTATGCCATTGACCATGACTCAAGAATGCTTTAAGCATTAAATTTTTTCGATGTACTTGAAGCTGGCACGGAATTGGAAACTCTATTTTGAAGTGAAACGTTAAACCGCGCAGCTTGAGTCAGAAGCGCTTAACCAGAGTTCGATTGTATATCGAAATTGACCAAGACTTTTGCAATCGATGTTTCCTATTTGCTTATTGAAAAATAGTGCTGAAATAAAATCCAAAGTTTTTATTTTGATGCCTTTCAAAACCGCCATTTTGCTGAGTATTTTTTGCGTGTTGACTACAAAAATATTTTGTTCAATTAATTTTTTTAATAAATTCGACTAGAAAGTATTGTTCATTATAGAAATTTGTCGAATATGCTACGTTTACGCTCAACGCCCGAGAGTTTACAAAAACAAAACCTTAAACGTAGGGTTTTGAGCGATTGTTTGTTTATTGCTTTCAGACGAGCAAGACTTTACTGAGCCAATTTGTATCTGAAAGTCAACTTTCAATAAACGAATCTGTGTCGGAAATGTTTTATGACGCAGAGGAATATCTCTTGTCCGACGAAGGAAGTACAACATCGGATGAGGTAACTCTAAAAAAATATGTCTGTCTTTTGTAGCCAACTTCGTCAGCTTTTGTTCCCTTGATACATTCGTATTTGCTTCGGTGGTGGCTGCGAGTTTTTGGTTCTACGAACTAAAACTCTCTTATCATTTAAAGAGCTTAAAAAGTTGCATATACAAATGCATCTGATTAACATTTGTTTGCTACCTCGAAATCAGTGTCGTCGCAACTGTATGACGTCATAACTTACACAAATGTTGCTGCAAGTTTATAGTTCAGAGACGTGCCGCACACACTTGAACGTGCGTGTACCACTTTGCCATCAGCTGGCAACATAACGTAAAAAACAATAATAAAATTGACGAAAATTTTGTTTTAAAAACTCAAAATGCGCACAAATTCATGACAAAAGAATCATAATATGCGCGCTTTCTACACGAAAAAATAGATGTTCGTTGTAACTTTGAGTAAAAGGCCCCGAATACCATAGAATATAGAAGCTGTAATTATACACCCATTCGCCAACACTTCGGTTTCTATTGGTTTTTCATTGTAATGTTAACTTTCGTAGAAGCTTATTGCTTTTTTAATGCGCAGTCGTGCTGTAAATTAAGACTTGTGCCGTTGTGAATCGCTGTTCATTTGCAGGAAAGCGAAACGGTCGATGACGAAATGTCGAGCGAAGCAGAACTTTCGGACGATAGCGAAACAGTGTCATCGCAAAGCCGTAAGTTAGTTTTAAAGGCAAAGACTCCTGATCACAAACTCGCTTACGCGTGAAATTTCCGATTATTATATTTTGCCATGCAAACTTTCTCCATTGTAGTAAGTACACTGATTGGTGTTGATCGCTTTATCTCGCCGCGCAATTTCCTGTTCCATTTCTTTTATTGTTACGTGAGCGGTTGCGTCATAATTCAATGTTGCTTTTCAAGTGCCGTACGACGTCAAAGAAATCGGCTCGCGTACGTTACGAAGATACCGAACCAGGCTTCCTTGCAACCGACCCGACACTGACGTGAGCTTGTGGAATATTCTCAAGAAGAACATCGGCAAGGACCTGAGTAAAGTGGCGATGCCGGTCACACTGAACGAACCCCTGAACGCGTTGCAGGTGAGCAACTTTATTGGATTTTTCTATCGATCTTGTTCGTAGGCTTTTTGAAATACTTAATCTGGTCTTTAGGCATAAAACCAATGACTTTATATCTCAGTAAAGTTCCGTATTTCTAAAAAAAAGACTCAGTTATTGCGTAAGTATGGAGTGCTACTCACTTTAAGAGTAAAAACAAGACATTAAAACAGTTTTTTTAAAAACAAAGTTTAACGAAAGTACTCTTTTAGTTATAAGTCGGCTAAAATGCTTGAATTTAGATAGATCTTTTTCAAATGACGCGCATATCACTTAGCAACGCAATTTAGTAAATCTTTTTGTAATTTCTTATACATGTACTTCGGTTTCAAAATACTCATTAAGCGTGTAAAAGAAAAGTAATTCTTATGACTGTTTATTAAAAATGCAACTGTTAATTTATTCACCAATAAATTTCCTGCTTGCAAACCTTGTCAAATATGAGGAAGAAATTAATTCTGGGTCTCAACTCTCAAGACTCTTTGGCCTGACCCATTGTTAAAGCTATGTATTGGTTGTATCTAACCCTTCCTTATCCCAACCCTCGCCGAACTGGGCCGTTTTATTATTTCTTACACTCTAGTCGGATCGTTGTTTGATGATATACAATCTCTATGAAGGTTTTTACGATTTTTATCATTGTTTTAATCACAGTTTAACAGGCGTCAAATACGATTTTCATTGAAATTTTACGCCTTTTATATCATCGCTAGTCCACAAGCACATGCACATGAAAGATGACTAATTTGAAGACCTTTGATATTTTAGCTATTATTTAGTTGCTCTGCGAAGAATTGGAATATAGCGACCTGTTGGATCAGGCCGACGCTTGCGATGACGTATACGAGCAAATGGCGTACGTCGCCGCCTTCGCGATCTCGGGCTATAGTTCAACACATACTCGGTGAACTTTTAGTTGCTTTTTGAATTCCATTAAATATTTATTTCGCAACCTCTTCAACCTTTTCGTACTAATTGGGACACAACTGCTCCGAGCAATAATTGATTTGCTCGGAAAAGTTTATGCCGCTGTTCAATGCAATTTAAAATAATTGAAGTGCTCGGAAATTCGCGTTGGTTGCCGCTGGCGCGACGAGTAACCTGGAAAGTCTCGATTTTAAAACAATCAAAATTTTTAAACGAAAAAAAAATGAGCGACGTTTTCTCGAGGTTTTTCGTTTGTTGTTTGAAACAATAAAGTGAAAACAATTTCATTGCTTTTCTTTTTTTTTTAATCTTGAACGAAATTCTCAGGATGCTCTGTGTGATCAAAACTCTGACTTGCGAGCAGGAGGACGCGAGTTCGATGCTCAGTCTATCTGATTGATTTTTAGTTGTGTTCTTAAGAAAGGTGACAAAATCCCGACAAATATCTGAATGGGGTCGCGCTGTTCACCGACCGCGATGATTCCACTTCAACGAAAAAGGTCAATACGGCCGTAAGAAGAAGAAATGCCCATTTCATTATTTGCTGTTCGATGGTCACGTGGGATTAGTTGTATAATTTGGTTGCGTCATAATAACCAAGAACTAAGCGATTGCTATGAATGTATCAACTTGTAAACGACGACGAACATGTGAAGGATTTGAGCAAGCGTAAAAAACACTTGGCTAGTTTTAATTCTTGTTATTTAAATTATTCTCCGTTCTTCCTTAATCGCATTCTGATGGCGTGCACTTCAGTTACCCATCAACAAGCTAATCCTCTGCTTTCGAATATGCTAATATCTTATGTCCTGTTAAATACTTCCGTTCGTTTGTGATCTAAATTTCAACGTCATGAATCTTTATCGAAATGTTAGTTAAGATTTAGAGATTTTGTGAAAGATTATTAGGACGCTTTTCTCGCAAAGCCAACAAGCTTTGAATTCTCAAATTAATTGTCGGTAAGCTAACGGCTTCAATTCCAACCTAACATATTGCTTAATTCGATTGGCTATACACCACTTCAAAAAAGTTCTTATATTTGAAGATATTTTTAAAAAATCGGGCAAAATCTTTGTGTTTATTTTTTTTCAACTTGACGTGTTATAAATAATCGTTCTATTAAATTAAATTTTAAAACCAATAAGATTATTTTAAAGCAAAACGTGTATTCACTGGCTGAATCTTCATTAATGGCCATAATCGCAATGCTTGTTAAACTTATCGAAAGCGAAAATTCGATTGTTTTTTTGTCACTGCTTACACGACAAAAGTGACAAAAATTACACAAAAGACTTCCTTTTAAAGTATAATATATAATATGGTTTCAAAAAAAAAGTTTTGAAAGGACATTTTAGCCATCTTATCAGCTTTGATTTCGGCTTGCTATAAAGTATCCACAATCAAAATTAATTTGCGATTCACACCATCCTTATACAACTTTAATTGTTATAACTTCACGGCTCATGGGTTCACGAAATTGCCTTTTCGTTAGCGGAGAAAATGCTTCCTCAAAGGAATTATTGTTATTAAAATGATAGGTGTGTGAGTGATTTTATTGTTTGTGACCTTTCTAATTCGAGCAAATACAAAGGTGGGACGAGACGATGACGGTTAATTCAGCACTTGGCTGTATATAAACACTTTTAAATGGCCGGTGAACAATTTGACCTTTTCTCTGATGTTTTTGATTTTCTGTTTTGTTATCAGAGTTGATTATTTTATCATTCTAGCTTATGTTTTGAAAGTAATGCCAATTTTAAATTGATTAAACCAATGGTTTTGATGCGGTTTTGAGGTGTATTAAAATTAACTAATTCCTAACTGCACCTTACTTTAGATTTTTGTCATTCAAGCTATTTCATTTTTCTATAATTTCGTGCTGTTATGGGTTGAAATTTTTTAAACAGTGTGATTTGAATGTTTTTGATTCGTTGGTCAAGTGCTTTTTTTCAGTCATTTTCTTTAAAAACGCTTAATTTTCGAATTTTCTCGCGACTGTCGAATTTTTCTCTTAAGTTACACTAATCTTACACAAACTTCTTACGACTGCATAAATTTTGACAGAAAAACTGACAAAATTTGCTCTATTTCCGCGTTTCTTCATCTGACTAGCATCTTAGACGTCCGTGTCATTGTTTTTGCGGTTTTGTGTTCAAGGGTAAAGTATTTCTTTTTTTGCAGAGCGGGACAGAAACCATTCAACCCCATTCTGGGTGAAACGTACGAATGTGTCCGTGAAGACAAGTGAGTAGTTGGTTGGGTAGAGGCGCGCTGCATTCGTTCTCGCCTTTGTTTCGGGTGTTTCCTAACTCCATTGTGACCCGGCATTCCGCTATTTTCGAAATACCACGGTCTGGCGGTTTCTGTCTGTTTTGTGTTTTCTGCACTAGTTAAAAGTTTGGTGGAAAACATGTCAACCATGACCAAGTTTTTAAACTTGCTAAGCTCTTCAATTTTTTTTTGTAAATTAAACGTTATTTGAGTGCTCTTTTTGATAAATTTTTCTCAAAACTGTAACATTGCGTTTTGTTATGCAATTGAATTGATGCTCACGTAAATACCATGAAATTACATAATTAGAGGCCAGAAAACAAATTGAATTGATGCTCACGTAAAAACCATGAAATTTCTAATCAGGAATGCTTAACGTGCTTACTTCTCAGTTAATAAACTATTTTGCACCGAAGTTCTTATAAAATGCTAACCGTCAATTTGATCAGTATTTTTCAATCGTTAGGAGTTCCGCAGAAAATCGTGAAGTTTCATTTAAATGGCAAAGGTTTTTTGGAATCGTTTTTGTATGAACAAAATTAAGAAAACACGTGAAATAATATCGTAAACATAACGATCAGACACTTTAGGCTTATTATAAGGATAACTATTACGTGATTAGTTTGTATTTGTTGACATATGCTATTATTTTCTGCCAATTTAAAATAATTTTGGATCAGCTGTAAGCCTTTAACAGCTACGATTTATTAAATTTATCTTTTTGCGCACGCATGTATTGCATTATTGTTTTTCCCCTTTTGCACGCATTTGAAACAAAACGCAAGCGAAAAGACAAGCAGTTCTTGGTCTATATGATGTTCAGCTCCCGACCAGTCTTAGGCAGTTAGATTTTATTTTCTAGTAAATAGTTTTTTTAGACGCGAGTGTGTAGAAGTTCATACTAGATATATTGTTATATGTAGAACTTATTTAGTAAATTTCAAAGACGGTTTCAAAAACATAATGTAATCCTAATGCTCAATCCTATGGTATTGATATTGTAAATTTTCTTAAGTCAGGCGTCGGCAACCTTTACTCCTCAAAAAGCCGTGTTTAAAAAAAAAAAAAAATGCGGGGAACCACAAAATGTTTTTGACATTTTAAATCAAGAAAACCAACACATAATAGTTCACTTGCCAACGAAAACATATAAATATATGCAAAATAAAAGTCTAGTAACAATAATCATGCTTGGTTAATTTGACTTCCGCTCCTGAACCTCAGCTGACGGCATCTGCAGATTAGGGATATAAGATTCACCTTCATCTTCATGCAGGATTGTAACCTGTCGTCTGTGAGACGTGAATGATGTTTGATTATAATGTAGTTCATGTTGAAGAAGACCTGCTCACATATTTGTGAGAAATCGAAAATCGAGAGGAGTCCAAACGCGTACTTTTTCGTGAACACATATGTATTCATGTGAATTGTATATGAATTCATGAATATGAATTCATGTGAATATGTATTCATGTATTCATCTTGAACGCGAGTCTGTCTGGTCTGGGGAGGTTTTCAATGTTATTCCATTCGTTATTCTGAGCAAGAACAGCCTTCTGTTTGCAACATCATCAAGGTGTTCGCTTTCAAGGGTTTACAGTTGGACGCCGTCTTGGTCAGCTATCAGCCTTAGTTAAGATGGGTCGATGCTGAGGGGAGTGACAAGGAAGAAAAGGTTTTCTTTTCGTCTCTAAACTCACAAAACCGTTTTCATAAAACTATGAATTGCATTTGCTTAACAATTTAAATGAGTATTTAGATTTGTTAATTGAACGCTCGTTTATTTCCCAAAGTAAACTCATCTTCACCAAAAGAGAGTTCAAAGAGCTACATGCGGCTTCGGAGTCGCGGGTTGCCGACCTCATTCCTAAACCTATAGTAAGATGACTGATCTTTGATATTTTTGACTTGCAACAAGGCCAATATTTTAGTTACTTATCATTACAAGATTAAGCTAATTGTAAATTAGTTTGGCTGAAATTTTCGGCGAGATTGCATTTGAGCAGTGAAAGTAGTGGGAAAATTTTTGAAAAGAAAAAGTTGGAAAGGCAAACTTGAATCTACGCATGCAGAAGAAAATCCTAGTACAGTACTTCTCAACCTTTTTACCAGCGTTGTCCAAAAAGCGCGAAAAGTAATTGCTGCGGCCCTCTATGTCTAAATAAAGATCTTTTTTCTTGGTCTTCACCTCCCCTACTCTCAAGTACTGTCACAAATTTATTTGAAGACTTTTTTGCCTTCAATTAAATGTATGACACGAATTTTCCTGAGGGTGGTGAAACCGTTTGAAAAGTCTCGATGAGCAGAAATTACTTTTACCGCAACGAATATATTATTTTAACACTTTATTCATACTATCTTTGTGTGGCCCACTTAAAAAACTGGCTGCGGCCCATCGGTTAAGAAACCATATCCTAGCACGAGCTATGGTAAAAAAAAAGCAAAAGCAGTAATGTGGAGGCAATATAGGAAAAATTATCTTGCGTTCGGATTTACTTTCACTGGGGTTGCCGCCAAACCTACTCCGTTGTGCATTGTATGTGGCGAAAAACTATCCAACAGTACTACGGTTCCAAGCAAACTTAAATGCTATTTCCAAACGAAACAACTATCGCTCGAAAACAAACAGACAGACTATTTTCTTCGCTTGATAAAACAGAGAAACAGGCCACTTTTATAAATGAGACTGAGAGAGCTCTCAAAGCTAGCCACCAAGTTGCTGAACTGAAACTAAATCGAAAGCCCATAAACTATAGCAGAGCCATTGATATCATCTGCCTGCAAATGTTGCAGAGGAGCTTGACGTGTCATTTATTTTTGCCAGAATATCCAGTTTGTGTTCGTCCAAACAATCCCAATATTCACGCTAATAAACTTTTAAATTGTTAACCATAAATATGTAGCGTTTCATTTTGTAACTTTTGGTTATTAGTGTGCCGTGACATTTTTTTTAAAGTAAAAAGTGTACCGCAGCTGGAAAAAGGTTGAAAAACAATGAATTAGATAAAGATTTATTATACATATTAATATATTCGTTTGTTGGCTTATTTATTGTTCTTATCAAATCGAACAACGTATGCGATATATATTTACGATAATAAAAACAGAAATGCTTTTAATAATGACTTAATTTCATGTGAAAAAAGTGACTATAATCATTTAATTCTAAACTGAGAAAGTGTATTGTATTTGAAAAAAAAACAACTTTTGAATCATAAAAGCTGTTAAAACATAAATTTTAAGTTTAAGGTACTGCTTTAAGTCCTGGTTACGTGACTTCCTTTCTTTCTGCTTGCGCCAACTCAAAATCCCCGAGATCTGGAGAAGAGCGCTTGTAGTCGCGATCCCAAAACCAGCAAAGCCCCTGGGGGACTTAAAGAGTTATCGACCGATATCTCTGCTCTGTGTCCCCTACAAGATCCTCGAGAGGCTTATCTACGCCCGCATTGAGCCATTAATCGATCCACTGCTTCCTAAAGAGCAGGCTGGGTTTCAATGCGGGAAGTCAACCGTAGATCAAGTTGTTCTGCTAATCCAGAACATCGAGGATTCTTTTGAGGCTAAAAAGAAGGCTGGTGCCGTATTTATCGATCTGACAGCTGCTTATGACACTGTCTGGCATCGTGGCCTTACCTTCAAGTTGCTGAGACTTCTTCCGGATAAGCACGTGGTCAAAATGATTATGGAGCTTGTTCGAAATCGGAGTTTTACTCTTACTACCGGTGACAGCAGGCAAAGCAGGCTACGCCGTTTTAAAAACGGCGTTCCTCAGGAATCGGTCTTGGCTCCCCTCCTATTTAACATCTATACGTACGATCTTCCTTCCATGATTTCCAGAAAGTTTGCTTATGCTGATGATTTAGCATTGCTGCACTCTTCTGGAAACTGGAAGGACTTGGAGGGGACTTTAAGCCAAGACGTGTCTATACTTTCGGCGTATCTCCAGACTTGAAGGTTGAAGCTCAGTCACACAAAGACGGTGACGGCAGCCTTTCACTTAAATAACCGAGAGGCCAAGCGTCAGCTAAAATTCTACAACAATGGTAGACTTTTACCGTTCTGTCCAAACCCTACCTATCTTAAGGTAAAATTGGACAGATCGCTCACGTTTCGTCACCATTTAGTGGCATTACGCAAAAAACTATTCTCGCGCGTCACACTGCTGAGGCAACTCGTGGGCTAGGGATGGGGTGCTGGTGCTAAAATACTACGCATAGCTACCTTATATCTAGTCTACTCAGCAGCTGAGTACTGCGCGCCAGTCTGGTGTCGCAGTGCTCACACTCGCCTCATCGACAGTGTCTTGAACGACGCCTTGCGCATAGTCATTGGATGCCTGCGTCCCACTCCAACGGACCACCTACCTATACTCTCAGGCATCCAGCCAGCTGAGCTTCGCCGAATGGGAGCGATACTCTCCTTGGCTTACCGTGGATCTCTGGACCCTGATCATATCTTACATGGTCTATTAAGTGGGTTCTCAGATACTCGCCAAGTGACAAGATCCAGACGCCCGTTTATGTCAGCTGCGCGGAATCTTTTCGACAACCTTGCCAGACTTGGCATCCGCTCTTTTGAATGGACAAATCACGAATGGAAGGCGGAGTACTGCGAAAATGCTTCCAGGCTCCGCTTTTGTGCCCGAGACCGGTGCCAGGTCTGTTGGGATGGGCTTACCCTGAGCAGCTTGGGTTAAGCTCAACCGCCTGCGGACTGGTGTTTGCGATTCCATTCGTCCATGCACAAATGGGGTCTCGCTCCTTCACCGAATTGCGAGTGTGGCGCTTCTGAACAAACCGCAGACCATGTACTAACAGCGTGCCCTATACATCGGGCACCACATGAAGCACGAGGTCCGACAATTTTGGATGACGAAACTCGATGCTGGCTTAATAACATCACTGCCAGCATCTGATTCAGGCAGTACAGCAGCCTGGGGTAGTACAAGGATAAACCCTCGGCCCCCGTCGTATTTGTGTCTGACCTGGAGTGGATACCTCTTCAAACGACGAACGAATTTTAAGTTTACAAGCACGTTTATTACAATTAAAAGTAATCAAATTATAAAAATTATAAACAAAATTTGAATTTAAGTTCTAGTTGTCGCAACTCGTTTATATGATATATAAGATGCCTATTACAAATTGTTATAAAAGATTTAAGGGGGGGAAGCATCAACGAAGCAACATTGACCGTCGCAATAGCAAAATAACTAAATTAATTTTTTGCTTTGTTTGAGTGCTTTGACTTGAAATTGTGGCATTGTAATTAAACGCCAAGCTAATATAATCAGAAAGTGACTTTTCTAAGTACACAACCTAAAATGTTCTTGATTGGATTCGAATCTCTGTGGTGTAGGATTCTTATAATGTTATTAATCATTCAGATGTCAGGATAAAAAATCCCTTAAATCAATGACATTTAATTCCGCTAAAAATTCTTTCCAGGTCATTTCGTTTTGTATCCGAGCAGGTCAGTCACCATCCTCCTATTTCCGCTTGTTATTGCGATGGCGACCGCTTCCAGTTTTGGCAAGGTGAGATCCAGGCCTCTGCTTGTTCGTGCTGCATATTTGAACTCCACTTTGTTCGTGCTCCGTATTTAAATCCCCTGCTTGTTCGTGCTGCATATTTGAACCCCCTGCTTGTTCGTGCTGCATATTTAAACCCCCTGCTTGTTTGTGCTGCATATTTAAACCGCCTGTATATTCGTGCTCCTTATTTGAACCCCTGCTTGTTTGTGCTACATATTTGAACCCCCAGTTTGTTCGTGCTCCTTATTTGAACCCCTGCTTGTTTGTGCTGCATATTTAAAACTCCAGTTCGTTCGTGCTCCATATTTGAACCCCCTGCTTGTTTGTGCTGCATATTTAAATCTCCAGTTTGTTCGTGGTCCTTATTTGAACCCCTGTTTGTTCGTGCTGCATATTTCAACCTCCTGCTTGTTTGTGCTGCATATTTAAACCTCCAGTTTATTCGTGCTGTTTATTTGAACCCCTGCTTGTTCGTGCTGCATATTTGAACCCCCTGCTTGTTTGTGCTGCATATTTAAACTCCCTGCTTGTTCGTGCTGTATATTTAAACTTTCTGCTTTTAGATGCTCGATTTAAAAACAAGTTTTGGGGAAAATCGATGGAGATCTTTCCAATAGGGACGGTGCATGTTCGTTTGAAAAGGTGAGCGGTCCATTGAGCTTAACGTTTGATCAAGTCAAGTTTCTTTAGCGGAAAATTTTCATTGTTTCCTTGTTTGTTCATGATTTACTGAAAGCTGCCTGTTACGTCGTTTGCGTTAATATCTGCCACGTAAGTATCGCTGCGAGTTTCGAGCCAGCGCGCCTTTTGTATTAGCGCTGAATAATCAGCGCTACCTTTTAGTGCGTTCTCGCGGGCTGTTGGGCATCAAGTGATGCCACGTTGTATTGGTGAGTTTTTGACTTGAGCTGGCTGTGACTTGGCATTTGGACAGAGTCTTTAGACTTTATTTGGCTGCTATATATTTGTCCCTTTGGACGTTATCTACTTTTGGTAGAGATTTTGGTAGTATTGATTTCCTTTGCTCGTCCGCCCAACATCGTTGGTGAGTTTGTGGACAATGTGTCTACGTATTAAAGCTAATTTGTGTAATATTGTTTAGAAAACCGTTTCCGACTAGCGCCGCAATTATTGTTTTGTTTTTAATAAAATAAAATCATAAAGTTTGGTGCTGGTCGTGAAGCGCGTCTGTGCGGAGCTGGAAGGACGGGGCTTTTTGGCGACTCCGTCACATTGCCCAAATTGTTATACTTTGTTTCCCAAACAGCAAGCTCATCGACTTGTGAGATGACGCTACTTAACCTCGTTTGGCCCGCGTTAACAATCCTCAACGAACTGTTGATTAAAACGGTTGTTGCATCGCCAACTGAAGCTTTTTGACCGACCTCTTTTACTTGCCCTGTTTAAACGGTTTTAATAGTCAGCGCCATTCACGCTTGATTCATCAATTGGTCAATTTTTAATGAGAAACAATACCGCATTATAAAACTTAATGGAATTTCTGTAACCCCAGCTTGCTATTTTTAAATGGTATTTTTGGCGCTACGTGACAATGAAATGGGGCTTTAATGCACAGTTTCGGTGAAGATGAGTTTAATTTGTAAACGGTATATTTAGCTCTTGCTGATTTAGGTTTGTACTTCGGTAAAAATTTTACTAAGCAAGGTTTTCGTATTATTCTTTTATTTTTATTTTTTTTAATTTATATTTTATTTTACTTACCGGTATGTAAAAAATCGTTGGTACATCTGATGAAAGTCACAGCCTTCTGAATTTTACGTTCAGTTTTAAAATATTACCTATTAGATCAGTTCTTAGAATACATGTAGTCCCACTTGATAATGTTTTTAAATTGTTCTTGTTAACAAAATTTTTTCTTGCAATCCTCGTTTTTTTAGAACTGGGTCTTAATCGAGAGATAAATAGCTGGTTTCTTAACACTTGGTTAGTCTCTAGTAGTTTTCTTATCTGCCTCCGGTGCGAGAGTTCTCAGTTTGATTTCCAGGCATGCTGAACCCGACAAAGTTGTCTCCCACTGCTCGCCATCATGCGACATTGTCACGCAAATTGCTTTGTTTTTTCAGCTGAAGCCGGGGAGATTGACCCCGCGCACCCGTGACACATTTTGACTATGAGCGGAAATAGTGAAAATTTTGATTGGATTTATGTGCTATCTATTAATAATAGGGCGAAATATACTTGTTTGCGATAAGGTTTGCTTTTTTACTGCAGTTTTATTCTCGGTTCGGTTATAAATAGCGACTTTTCAGGCACAAACGAGATTTTCAATGGAAAAAAGTGACGTCATGCGTCCATAACATAATGGCGGGAACACGTTGGATCGAGCATTACGGCGATATGCACATAACCTGCGATGCCGATGCCAGCTGCCGGGTTATTTTTTCCAAGGTAAGTTTTTTTGTTGCCTGTCATGAAACTGCGTTAAAAAGAAATTATTTTTGACTGTGTTACGCAGAGCGGTTACTGGAGCGGAAAAAACGGAGAAGTCAACGGATCGATTATGGATAGCGACGGAAAGGTCCGCTGCAAAGTCCATGGAAAGTGGTTCGAGTCGTTGATGTGTGAAATGGACGGAAAGACGAAGATTCTTTGGAAGTCGAGTGAGTTTCTCTGATTAGCCCAGTGGCATTTGCTTGCTTATCGATTTGTTCGAAATTGCAATCACATTTTTGTACAAGAAATCTTTCAAAATGTTTCCTTGTTTTTAAGTGAAGCATTCAGTCAATGATTAATCTTTTAATCTCTTGACTGTTTGCGGCAATAAGATGAAAGAGAATATTTTGAGCGCTCCAGCTGAAACAAGGCTTTTTTTAACCTTGCCGCTGTTTCAATGACGCCGTATTTCGGGTCGTGATCGCTCTCGGTTCATACGAAATCAAATTCATAGAATGAGATTAGGCCACACGATCGAATCCATTATCATAAAATTGTCATTTAGATTCGATGCCGATTGACCACGAGAAGCAATATGGCTTCACTCAGTTCGCGATCGAGCTGAACGAACTTCGGCCCGAGGATATGAATTTGCTCCCTCGCTGCGACACTAGGTTTCGTCCCGATCAAAGGTAGATCTGTCGTCTGTTTTTATTACGTCATTGTTACCCTTATTGTTTTAAAGTAGCGTTTTGCTGATTTTAATGACATAACTGGACCGGATAGTACACACATATTCACATTGAACTATTGGTTAAGAAAATGACCTCAAGCTTCGGAAACTGGGTCCTCGGAAATATAAACAATCATTTCGATCCTTTCGTGACTAAAGACATTAAGCCATACATCCGCTCCCGGGCCCTGTTTGTTTTAGAAGTTATTATTGTTATGTTTACATGGCTTTCGTGTTTAGGATAAGAGCTTTCTACGCTTTAAAAAAAGATACAAGAGAATCATTTTCGGTATTTTCAAGAAAGCTACACATTTCGAAGTGTTAGTTAGGAAGCAGCATCACCTCCAATAACCATTGCTAAGTAAAAGCATATACGCAAACCCCGAAAAAATTACAATTAACTTTTTCGTATCAAAATGCCACCGATGCTTAACGATTTAGAAAGTCGATCGTTACTTTGATCCCCATAAAAAACACGAGCTCCCCCAACAACACCAACAACCCTATCAACACCAACACGAGGGCAACCCATCATTGGTGAGGCTTTTTAGAAATACAATGGGATCATATCAATCCGTGTAAGAACTTGTTATTTTCTTTTTGACTTGCTCTAAATATGAACAGACAAGAGCCGGCGCACATCAGTTTAACGTCACATCACGTAAGCCTACAAATCTTGAAGTATGTACTCTTATTCGACATAGTATTCTCAAAAGGCAGCTTTAAGAGTCGATTTTACGGTCGAAATTAAAATCCCTTCTTTAAGAGCTGCACTAATCGCTGTACTTTGTGTCTTTTACTTCTTCGCCTTAAATCTTCCGCGTTAACTCAAGTGACTTCTAGATGTTTGGAGAACGGGGATATCCCTGGAGCGGAGGCTGAAAAAATTCGCATCGAACAGCTTCAGCGAGAACAGAAGAAGAAGAGAGACAGCGAAGGAGTCATTTACAAGCCGCTCTTCTTCCAGTAAGTGATGCAGTGATGTCTTTCTAACGCAGCGAAAGCGTTCAGTTCTTGACGTGTGTTAGCGACACTTAATTCTGAAAAAACGAGTGGAAATGGTAGCAGCGTGTTGTCGCGACTATTTGTTTCTTTGGCTTTTATTTGACATAATCTATTATTTAAATCTGATCAACTTTTAATTATTACCACTTTGAATTTTTGAATATTAAAAAATCCTTTTATGGGTCAACTATAAAAACTCAGTGCAGCTAATATTAGGGAAACATAAACGTTTTCAGTATGTAACCTCGCCGTCTCGAATGAGCAGCGCACACACAATCTTGTGATCACGTGTCGAGTAAGTACATGCTGCGCCACTACGAGCACACAGGTATACACAGATAATCAAATAAATCCAACTTGTCGATTTTTGTTTTCTGCACAACTACTGGTTAAATCCATAATTATGGTAAAAAAATTTAATTATTTACTTAGTCAGCTGACAGGGTGAAGCTAATTTAGTTAATTAATGTATACAATTATACACCGCTATGAAAAAAAAGGGAATAATGAGGTAGTGGCCGAATTAGCTCAAGTAATGACGTTGTTTTGAGACTCACGTAACTTTGCATTGGCAGGAATTTACCCCTTAACGATATTCTCTTAATCAATTTATGATAATTTACTAAATAACTATTTTGTTGACCTATTTAGCTATAATAGATTTTTTTGGTCACAATGACTGATTTTGTTGCAAGTAACCATTTTTGTTGCAAAAAATTAATTGGTTTTGTTATTTGGACCGCTATTGTTTTCCTTATTCGAGATTTTGAATTGAAAAAATCAAAGGCCCAAACACCACATACAATATTTACATTTCATTGTAAAAATGTGGATACTTTAAAGAGGAAAAAAAAAAGCAAAATTTTCGTATAGAGAATTGTTTATTTCGTTTCTGTTTGTGAGTAAACGTCGACATAAACTTGGATGTTTTGATGCGTTGTTCGTTACTGAGATCGAATACATTATCAGGAAAATCAACGATCAATCAGACGATGACGGTTGGATGTTCAAAGGCGACTACTGGAAAATGCGCCAGGATCCCGGTTTCAATTCCGTTCATAAAATTCCTGTTTTATGGTGAATTTTTGCTTTTCAAAACATGTTTTTTTCGCTTGCGTTTTTTAACCAAAACACATCTTTGTGTTTCTAGTATTTAGTGATTTTTTTTATTGTGCTACGTATTCGGTTCTACTGTTCACTTTTTGCCGGCGTCCTACTTGACGATCGATTGAAGTTTGATTTGAAAGTAAATTTTTAAAAATGTACAAACTCAACAATTGAAACTTTATTCACAGCTAATAATCCCAAACTTGCTGTCAACTTTGTTTTTTTATTCTTAAATGCTACAAATTGTGTTTTTCTAAAGTTTGCATTGTGGACGCTAAAACAATTAAAATTTGAAGACTTAATTCCGTTTTATGCAAAAATAAGTGCAGTCCATTGAAAGATGTATTTTGAAAGCCCTTTCGAAAAATTCAACGAACGGTTTTGCAATCGCAAAAGAGCTTAAAAAAACTGGTTGAGACAAATTGTTTTTCAAAGATTGTTTGATGCCATTACATGCCACAGATTTTGCAAACGTTTTTGCTAAGTTTTTCAAAAATTTTTTATAGTCGTGACGCCGTCAAATGTTTTCTTAATCAGTCATCAAAATAGCAGGGTGAATTGATGAATAATTTTTAAATAATGGTTGTTTGCAATCCGCGTTATTTCGTAGCCGCAAAAACTGAGCTAGAAGAGTGCGCACAATTACTCGAGAAGAAGACATATGTATTAGAAATTCTTGTGTTTCTTGTCTGATGAAACGTGAGTTTTTGTTCGTAGTTAGCTTGTATTGACGTTTTCACATTGACAGTTTTAAAAGTTTTGACTTTAAAATCGTGAATTTTTTTAAGCACTTATTAAAAAAACGACCTGTTTTAATGTATTGCATGAGTGAATACTCTGGCAAATAGGCAATTCTTATTTTTTATATTGTTATTCCACAATTACTAGTCGCTGTTTAATCGCGTCATGTTACTCGAAATTTTCGAAAAATCTCGACCCTTTTAAAGTGGCTCCCGCGTTTATAACGTGACCGTAGTTCAATGACATCGTGATTATGTCCAGATCGTAGACGTGTTTTTTCGTTGTAGTGGTTACTGAATTAACGCAATTTTAACCTGTTTTCTTGTGTTGTTACATTGCAATGGCATTCACTTTTCTCTTCGCTTTTAGATAGACTTAAGTAGCCGATTTGCTATTATTCAATGCTAAGCTTTGTTGAAGCTTGTTTGCACTACAAATGGGGAATGGATCCTTTGTTTCTTTTATTGATCTTTTTGCGCTTAAAATCTTAAGCGAGCACTAAGCGAAGCAAAACAAAAGCAATAAAACAAACAAAGAGTGCTCCATTCCACGCTCGTAGTGGAAACGAGCTCTTACACGGTGGCCGAATGACCGATGCAATCGTCATGAGATGAAGTGGGGCGATGATCACGCGATTGACCAATACGATCGAATTTGTTTCGATCCTGCACAACTTTGTTTAAGCCGGTTGAAAACAACTGACTGGGGAGTCGAACTCGTGTGCATTTTATCTCCGGTATCGAATGTTATCAATACGTCACTTTGCGACCGGTAATATCTGGTTTAAACCTCCCGAAAAAAAAACTATTGACGAAAGCGAACCTTCATGGTTTGTGTTTGCTGCATTTACCTCATCGTTGATTCGTAGCTACAGCAGAGTCAGACCTATCTAAAAGACCTTTAGCACTGCTTGGTACACGCGAAATAGCTTTGTTATTTCTTTATTTATCTTATTTTTAATCAGCGAAAAATATTTTTGGTCCGAAAAACATGATATATACTGTAGAAACAAAAAAATTTTCACGTCGAGCAGTTGAGACCGAGGCGCAAGTTTTTGTTGTACGTGTATTTTTGCTGCTGCTTTTCGCTGTTGTTTTTATTATAGCTCATTTTTACGAATACTTGTATCACACGACATTGACTGCCTCAAATTCAGCATTATAACACTTTCTCAAAGATTTGTAGAGCGGAATTTTATACGGATTCTTACATTAGTGTCGTTTGTTGCAATCCGGTGTGCGTATGCATTTAAATATTTTCGGGAAAATTAAACGACTGCTCATCGAGAAAGTCGAGTGCTTGCAACTTCGCCAGGTTCGTTGTAACATCAACGTACGATTTTTTCGTTCGACCTTTTTCCACTTTCACGCGAAGGGAAAAATACTTTTAATTGTTCAGCAGCAACTTCGATAAAAGTGGCCATTATTACAATGGAGGTAAAAAACACGACATCACATCGAAACGCGTTAGAAAGAAGTTACTTTTGACGTGCATTACTTAAATTCGTAGCTATTCTAAAACTGTGATTGCGAATTAGCCTACCTTAGATCGTTCAATCAGTCGAAAGCGACTTGTGCTTGACTTGGCGACAATAACAAAGGCAAAATACGTGCTTGTGCCCAAACAAAATACTGTTAATGTCGAATTTTCGCCAATTGGTTGCTAGCAAATAGCAATTGGGTTACTATATAAAAATTAGCATTATTACCACTAAAATTGCTTCTCCATTTCAACTATGCAATTGGGGAGAACAAAAAAAATTTCACGAAGTTCATTTGAAATATTTTCTTGTTGTTATCACTAGTTTCCGTTCAGATTATTTTGAAATCTTCTTGGAAGTTCATTGCAAATCACATGAATAGTCGAAACAAGTAGGCTATCAAATAAAAGGCGACGGTCACATAACACGAGTAAAATGCATTGATAACAAAAAACTTACGCAAAGAAATCGCAATTTCGTTTACATTTTACGCTAAATCTTAACGTAACGTGTTAAGGCCCGTTTCCACTACGAGCGTGGAAAATATTGTTCTTTGTTTTATTGATTTTTTTTGCTTTGCTTAGCGCTCGCTTCAATTTTAAGCGCGGAAAGATCAATAAAAGAAAAAAGAATGCTCTATTCCACGCTCGTAGTGGAAATAAGCCCTCACTTTTTATTGAACCAATAGTAAAAACATCCTTTTGAGAGCAGCAAAGATTAAAAAAATTTTATTCAACTTTTTTGCACCTCACAATTTTAAAACAAAACATTCAGTTCAATTTAATTTAAGTGCGTTTATGCTACGTTCATGCCACGATTTCCTTCTTTAGCTTTTTTCAGATATAACAATCTTGCAGAAGATAAAATCTAGTTTCTACTACGAGCGTTGGATAAAGCATTCTTTGTTTCTTTTATTGATCTTTCCTCCCTTAAAATCTTAGCAAGCGCTAAGGGAAGCAAAAAAATCGATAACAAAAACAAGAATTACTCCAATACTCCATTCCACGTCCGTAGTGGAAACGATCTCTAAGAAACACGCAGAATCGGACAAAAATGAACTCAAAAAAAGACTTTTGTTCTTCAGCGTTCCTCAAAACGCTACAGTATTTTTCTAATTCTGCTTTAAAATTCGCGCAAGAAAATGTACGGCACAAAAACGTAAGTCAAAAAAACAATTCTTTTTACACTTGGAACAAATCAAATAATGAAAACAAGCCTGTATGCACCACGAGTTAAGGCCCGTTTCCACTACGAGTGTGGAAAAGAGCATTCTTTATTTCTTTTATTGATCTTCGATTGAAACGAGCGGTTAAAATTGAAGCGAGCCCAAAAAAAAATCAATAAAACAAACAAAAAATGTTCTTTTCCACGCTCGTAGTGGAAACGGGCCTTTAGACAACAAGTTAACGCGTTTAGTTGGTGAAAATACTTAAAATACGGTACCGGTAACCTTTATACAAATTGCTCGAGCTTTTTTCTGAACTTTTTGATATCTCGTGCTTGTTTAAAAAAATAATAAACGTAATAAAGTTGATTTATTTAGTTTTTTTTTTAATTCGGGGAAACTGGAACAGAAACTAGATTTTAATTAACAGCTCCAGCTATAACTTTTTGTTACATCTTATAAAAATTTTTAGTTTGTTATAAAAATTAAAATTTTCAACTACTTTCTTAACCCACAGTTTTCGTCCCATAAACCAGTGCATCTGAAAACGGCAATGTAAACAGTATTTGAAAGAGGAAAAAATACTCTTGTAGCACTAAAAACCTAAAAGTTAAGAACGGTTTTTTTGCCTGGAGCTTTATTAACGATTTTAAAAGCCTTACAGTTTCAATTAAAACAATGTCAAAGTAAAATTTTTTTTCTTTTTCGGTCTTCATTAAGTTTTGAACATTTTTCTATGTCTGCAGCTGAATTTGCCGGACATAAACCTTGAAAAATTCAATTGGTACGTACTTTTACAAACGAAGTGAAAGTGCATTTTCTTCCTGATTAAATCCCTGCATGTTGTACGGAATCTGGGTAGCTAGACTGCTAAGAATCTAGTGAAGACCAAAAAAGTCTTCACTTAACATGTGGAGAAATAAATATCTTCACCGCAGTTCAAGTGTGCCGCCAAA
Source organism: Diplosoma virens (assembly GCA_963680785.1). Taxonomy (NCBI): domain Eukaryota; kingdom Metazoa; phylum Chordata; class Ascidiacea; order Aplousobranchia; family Didemnidae; genus Diplosoma; species Diplosoma virens. The sequence continues at coordinate 19,931,032 of OY796886.1, read as the reverse complement.
TTTGCTAGTGTTCCTCAAGGCCCGTTTCCACAACGAGCGTTGGCGAGATTATCTTTTGTTTTTATTCATTTTTTACGCTTGAGCGTTGAGAGAAGTAAAAAAATTAATAAACAAACAAAGAATAATGCCGCCAACGCTCGTAGTGGAAACGGGCCTTCAGGGTACCGCGGGCACGAAAGGGTTGCTGAGCACTGTCCTAAACAAAATAATTCTTTTCTGGGTAAGAAGAGAGTACAAATCTAAATTTTGCCAATTAAGGCACATTAAGAAGAAACGGGTCTTGCAGCCAGATCATTCCTGAAAATAAACTGCATTAAATCCCCGATTTGAAATTATAACTAGAATTGTTAGTTCATTGTTCATTAAAAATGGAACTTCAAGTTAATTTTTAACGCAAGCGTAACAACGAAAAGTAGTAGAAAAATATTTAAAAAATATCTGAAGCGGTAGCTAAGCACCGTGTAAAAACAAGAGCTCAAAAACCTTAACGAAGTTGTTATCGGTTACTGAAAAGACAAATGTGTTCGTCCGGCAAACTAACCAATAAATAAATAAGTTAAGTGGGAACATAGCGCTGGAGTCCCACTCAGTCACGTGAGTGTTTGCCATTTTGCGCTTAAAACGCTTTCCCTGGAACTCCCGCGACTCAGCACTTGCTTGCGGGCTTTTGTTGACGTTGGTATTCGAGACCCACGGTGGCTCTTGGATTCGTCCCAGTCATTTTCCCGTGATGAGACACTTGGCGAGAAAGAGACGGTCGACTTTTGTCGGGACTTCAGCTTTTCGGGAACTGCCGCTTGAGGAGTAGAAGGACTGTTGCTATCACCGGTTCGATATCCGCTCGTGTTCGACGAAGTTTCGGTTCCAGAGAGAACATGCAGTTCTTCATCAACCAACACCATGTCAGGATGAAAAGCCGACTCTTCGTTAGCTGAATCGGTTCGCGGTCGTTTTGTCAGGTAATCGAAACTGACGCTCTTGACCATGTTCGATTTAAACCTGTCAAAAATAAACATTATTCTTCACAAAAGCGTTCGCTCTGTAGTTGGCAAATTATTCGTTGTTACTTTATTGAAATAAAAATACGAGAAACAATTAATTTTATATCTTTGTTATAACCCATTAAGCGCTGACGTTGCGTTGCTGCAATGCATAGTTTGAGCCTCTGTAAAAGCACTTTAAAAGTGACTTTCAATCTAAAAAACTAAATATTCTGGTAATTTAAACTCAAAATAAAGTGTTTGAAATTACCAGAATATTTAGTTTTTTAGATTGAAAGTCACTTTTAAAGTGCTTTTACAGAGGCGCAAACTATGCGTTGCAGCAACGCAACTTCAGCGCTTAATGGGTTAACTAACAAGTTCATTCTACAGAAATTCGACACAGCAAAAAGATTAATTGTTAAATGTCAAAAGAATAATAATTGTCGACAGCGTGGTTGAGTCGTTAGAGCGCCGGGATTGTGATCAACACGATCTCGGTTCAAAACCTACTCGCGCCATTCTGTTTTGTCCTTGGAAAAGACACTTTACGGCTCTTTCCCCTGCTTGGTGGTCTTAGTAAGCAGCTCCAAATTAAAGTCATATCTTTATTACATTTCAAGCGGACAGCAATAACTTGGCATCCCCGGAAGCAGGTCTGGGTAATTGCTTACCCTATGTATTAGCGCTTCCGTCGCTTTCCTGCGAGTCAGGAGGATAAATATAGAGATAAAATAAAAAATAAAAATAACACTACTAATTACTTCGGATTTAGTGAATCATTCGATTGAAATTTTTCCAACTTGGATCCTGGAGAAATCGGATTGTGCATTTTTTCACGGTTCCCCATTCTGAACGAACTCCGGGTCGACACTCCTCCCGTCAAGCTGCCGCTCAAGCGTTCTAATTCGTCGCCATCGCTGTCAATAATTCCTTGAAGCTTGTCAGCGATGTAAATGCAATCGTCTTTGAATTTCGCGTTGTTATTATTTCCGTTCATTTTTTCGCGAAACGGCTCCACTTTTCCGCCGCGTGGCTTTCGGCTGCGCATTTGTCCACTACGCGGAGAGCGAACTTCGTTCGTATATTCAAAAGTCGAAACGCTGTTCAGCATTCTTCGACTGGAGGTATATTTGGCGATCGAAACGTCGGTCTCTGTCATGCTGTCGCTCGCACGTCGAGTGCCGGTTGTAGCTGAGGATCTCACGGACGATATGAACGATTTCTCAGATCCGTCGATGTTTCTTCTAATCAGATCCTTAATATTCCACACTTTTACTGTCCCGTCGTAAGAAGCGCTCAGAAGGCTTTCGTCGTAAGGCTGAAAAAAATGTCCAATTAAAAAAATAGTTAGAGGACCTTGTATAAAACTAAAAAATTGTTTTTGACTCTACATATTTTTTAATATTGCTAGAAGTAGAAAATAATTTTTCTTTTTATTGTATTATAATAAATATGAAATGTTATTTCTAATCTTATTAAACAAAAACAAAATAAGAAACTACTGGCTACAAATACATTCAAAAGTCTTGAAATTATCCGCATCTTACTTGAAGGCAATTAATCGGATATTTATGGCCTTTAAATGTCTTCTTCAAGTTTCCTGATTTAGCATCAAAGGCGCGCACTGACCAGTCTCCCGAGCCTGTATACACTAAAGCAAACAAACGCAATTCAGTTAAGGTTCACAAAATTCAATACTAAATCCTAGACAAATATAGAAAATCGTTTTCTTCACTTATGGCAAAGTATTTTTTCAATTTAGGTATGCTAAAACATAGATTTCAAAAAAATCAAATAAGAAACCCACCTGTTCCTTGGTAGTATTTCATGTCTGTCACCATATGATTATGACCGACGTACTTCCTTGTGGTGTCGCCAAATTCCGCCACCCAACAACGAGCGGTTGCATCCACGCTGGCGCTATAGAGCAGACGATGGTTCATCTGCAATAGAGATAGAACTTGGTGGAATCTGCACAATGTCAATGAATCTAAGCAATCAAATTTTTACTTTATTTTTTTACTCCTTAAAAAGTGTTTGCTTAAAACCTTCGTCAAATTACCTCCTATATTTTCATGTTTATTAGCAATTCATCAAACATTTCTTTTAATAAAATAAACGAAAAATTTAAGAAAAAAAGCAAAGTACAGTATGAAGTTAGAGAACTTCGAGCATTGCTTAAAAAAAGAATTGCGCGAGAATAAATCTTCGCTAAAATTAGTAAAATTTGATCGCATAGATTGTTAGAGCCAATATGCTTGTTACTAACTTTATAAACATATGGCATTTACAATTCACAGCCATATTTTGGAATAAGAAATATATACTTTGTAAAGGCAAAGGTACAATTTAAACGATCATTGAAGCAACCTTTATATTTTAATAAAATCAATAAGAGATTAGAATTTTTCTTTTACAACAGGGCTGCCCAAACCGAATCTCGCAAAGTCTTTTGATGAGGAACAAAAAGAAATTTGTAATCAGTTGCTCAATTAACTCCATTTACTGCAATGCTTCTCAATCTTGTTAATGGTGCGGAATAAAAAATTCGGAGTACAGTTATTTTGGCCAAGTAGAGGTTTTCCGCTTTATTTTGGAAAAACGCGTAGTTTTTGTCATTAATTTTATCTTGGGTCAAAATTGGCACAGTGGAATCAAAGCGAATACCCAAACAAAAAAATTTTCACAAACTAACTGTATTTCGGAAAAGATCAAAGAACTGTTTTTTGTCTTCACTTTAATTCTTGTACGAATTGCGACCCGGATAAACTTAAAGACAAAAAATTTGGCCCGCAAGCAGTAAAAGGTTGAGCAGGCCTGTTTTGCAATAACATTGTAATATTGTGATCTTCTAAACAACAATTGTACCTGCAAACATATAACTGATCCATCGTGACCTTTAAAAACCTTTAACGGACTGCCAGTCAAAAGGTTCCACTTTCGTATTGTGTTGTCTGCTGACCCTAGTACAAAAAAAAATCTAACCCCATTGCACCAACATAAGTTTTGTAACAATATATCTGCGATTGATAAAGATAATGCTGGTTTCCATAAGCAACTAAAAGAAACTGTTTTTTTTGAGCGGCGCCGCGTCGTTATTCTTTGCAATTTCAAACGCCGCTATAGGTAGGTGACATAAGCACAATTTAATGGTCGTAACTGGGAAAGTTCTCGAATTGTCAGCCAAGTGAAAATTTCTTGAGTCGCATTTTCTTGATCTTAAAAGTTCTTAGGTTATGAAAACCATCGAAATACTTCCTTAAGTTTGCTGCGAAACTTTAATTCTCTCACCAAATTGACTTGAACTATCAACACGAGAGGAACACAAACTTACAAAAGAAGTTACTTTTTGTTTCACTTTATTTTGAACTGGAGTTATGTTAAAGACCATAAGTTGGTTTCTACGCAGCTATAGAAACGATGAACGTGGCCAGGCGTCACGCACAATTAATAAGCGCCTGTAAGTTTTCCAAAATAATTTTAGCCTTAATAACTTGTTTTCAAAAGACATCCCAAAAGAAGAGGCCATGAATTAAAAGAAGCGATTGCCCTGTTGAGCATAAATAATGTATGTGATATGTGAGCTCCATTAATGTGATAAACGGTCGGTGACTGATATTTTAAAACCTATAGAATATAGCTTTATTATTTGAAAACTTGTGAAAGCTATGTCTAAAATTGATTATTTTTTGCTGCGAATTTTTATTTTAGACAATTCTTTTTCATCATTATTATTATCATTCTATTTCAACAACAAATTAATAAGCAACGCAGAAAAACCTCAAAACATTATTTAACTCGATCATAAGTTTTTTTCCTAATCATAAATTGATTTCAATTGATGCCGTTAACATTAATTTAAAAATTGTCATAAATTGACCTGTCTGGATTTAGTTTCAAACAAAACTTAATTTTTTTCTTGGGATCGTTGAAATTTTTTATGTTTTGATCGAAAGATTACGCGTGCCAGCAACTAAGTGGAAATAGGCTGCCGATGAACTTACTTATATCAAGCGAGCTTTTTTTTACGCATAGTTAGGGCAATTAAAAAAATCACTTTGCGGTTTTTCGCACTTGTCATTTCATATGCTTCTATTCGAACAAATGCTCTTTGTTATAAATTAAATCTTGATGCTGTTCCATTTACCGTAAAACTTTTTGCTTATGAAAAAAACAACAAAGCCAAAAAAATATTTTAACACAAACCTGTGTACAATATATTATTATCGAGGTCAACCGCTAAGCAAAGTATAGCTCCTTGATGTCCGCGAAAAACATGCAACGAAGTGGCCGAAGATACGTTCCACAAGCGAGCTGTCTTGTCCATCGACCCTGAAAAATTAAATTGAATTTTATCTACACTTATTTGCAGTTTGACGCTCGGCGTATTTTTTATACTCTGAAGCTCTGGCTAGCCCGAGATTAGCTGAAGTAAAGATATTAAGACGTTCTTGTTAGATTCGCATTTTAAGCAATAATTTTCATTATGATTACAAATATATTTAAATAAAAAAGTTTTTTGATTTCATTTGTTGCACGCAAAATCCCACCAGTTGATAATTATGTAATTGTCAAAGTCTCCACAAGTATGAAAAATAGAGGAGTTAAATAACGCTAATAATTTCCTACAATAGCTTAACAAATCTCTTTTGAACAAACACTTTTGCTATTGTTCAAAAGCGATTTGTTGAGCTAAAATTAACTATTGGCAATGACTTTTTTGTTTAAGATTTTATTTGATCAAAACCAGTTGTTAAGGCCCAATGTAAAAGAAATGAAGCATCAGCATAAGAGATAGAACAGTTAAGGAAAAAGCATCTACGTATGTAATTTTAAGTTACCTGTTATCAAAGTGTCTGAGGTTTTAAAAACTTCCCCGTTTTTTGTTGTTTCAATTGAAGATTTTTGAAGATATTTAATAGGAAGAATGCTTTTCAAGTGACCGTTGTAAGATCGACATGCTTCGCCCGTCCGAAGATTCCAGCAGACGACGGTACTGTCGTAGGAGGTGGAGAAAAGAAAGTTTCCATGGACGAGTAAGCGATTAATGGTACCGCTGTGAAATTTAGTCGTAAATAAATTGCCAATTCTGAAAAGCTTCCGGTTGAAGCAATTTTAAAGATGGTAACGTCATATTAAGTCTGGAAAAAACAATCTTGGGAAAATACTTTTAAATTCATTCAATTTTAAAAAAAAACATCTTTAAGCGATAACCAAAATATAACTGCTCGAATTTGTTCTTTTTTATCATTTTCTTATTGAGTTAAAAATATGATTTTGAGTTAAAAACTATATTAATCTACGTCACTTTTGTCCAATGTTTTAAAAACAAAAAGTAATACAGTGTAATAAAAAATTAAAAACCCCTTGCAGTTATGTAACTGATTTTTTTGGCTGGTTGGCATAGCCCTATAGTTGAAACGAGTGAAAAAGTTTTTACTTCAAGATATCTCTTTTCATTTTCAATAAACTCAGCCAAGGGCTTCACTGCTCTTAAGATGTTCATGAAATTTTAATGAATTTTAGCTATTTTTTTCTTATAACGGTATAAACTTATGTTAACAAGTGAAAGGAATTTATTGAAAAATGACGCACGTTTATCCGTCTAGCTTATTTTGATATTTCGAACAATAGCAAACTAAAACTGAAATTAAACTGTAACTCTTTTCCAACACGCCAGGTTTGGTGGTATTCTATTTTAACTTGAGTTTGGAAACCGTTCGATTAACGGTTGAAAAAAACTTGTTTGGGTCAAAACAATTTTCTGTATTGCGGTTATCACATAAAAAAGGGTTTTCTTCTTCACCAGAAATCACACCTATTGCGTCATAAGTAAACACCACCGTCAAAACTAATAAATAAACCAAATCTATAGAAGTCCTAGATATTTTTTCTACCTATGCTGTTCCAATTTTAAGACGCAATTTCCGGACAAACTATTCCACTTTCTAATCGATTTGTCGAAGCTTCCTGTCAAAGCGTACCCCTGTCCCCACAGCTTACAACAACTGACATAGCCTTTGTGTCCTTCCAACACCACCTGAAAAGAGTTGCAAATAAGTACTTGAAATTTTTGCTATAAATTACTGACCGTTTTAAGTTTTGAAAAACATCTGTTCAAACCTGATTTTCTATCGATCAATCAGATGCTTCGTGGTTGATTATCTTGGTCAGTTAAAAAGCAAGAAATCCAACAATTAATATATGTACGAAAAAAATATAAAAAAAATAAATTGTCTGCGAAAAAAGGTATACGATTGTAAAATAATCCAAAACTGTCCAAAACTAAACCAGGTCCAAATCTTGCAATGAGTAGTAGATCCACAGCGGGATACATAGACAGGAAAAATTAATTTAAAAAAATTCTTAACGAAAAATCTCAGCAAAATACCACCCAATTTATAAACTTTCGTTTATTAAAACTTCTTCAGATACTTATTTAAATAGAATCAATAGTGCCATAGAAAAATTTATTTGGTTAAGTATCTGAAGAAGTATTAACAAACGAAAGCTTATGAATTGGGTGGTATTTAGCTGGGATTTTTTGTTGAGGATTATACAATTGTAATTGTTTCTTGGAATAAAAAAACTATTGTTACGCTTCAATAATTCGTGGTCTTTGATTCGAAAAAAACTTAAGTTTTTACCCATGATTGCCAATTAGAATTCCCAATTCCTAAGGTGCAATTGTATACGCTTTTTCGAAGATAATTGACTTGTTTTTATATTTTTAAAATTTCAATTGGCACTTATAGCTAAAAACTTAAGTTTCTTTCAACATCAAAGACCACAAATTCAATAAAAAGCTTTTCTTCTGAACTAGTTTAATGGTAAAGGGTTGTTTTGGTATTTACTTATATTTTCTAACAGGTTGTCTTGTAAAAAGACGAATCATTTTTAAAAGAGTTTAATGATGGAGATAAATTTTTAACGCTATATTCTTATGCTTCAACGATTCAAGTTAATAAAAACAAATAAATGAAAAAAGAGTAAAGCTGAAAGTTTGCCACTGTTACAAAAACATGACTTAAAAATCATATTCTGCTCATTGCTTTCAAACGCAAACAAAACCACTTTAGACCACGAAATTTCTTGAAAAGAAATAAAAGATTTTGTAAGGCTGGAGATCAAGCTTTTGCTTATTTAAATGCTTGATATACGTCGCCCTTTGGATGGACACGATAAAGGCGAAAACACAATGTTCAAGTTTTAAACTTAAAAAAAATCTGTGAATCTTTACCGATTAGATCTTTTAACACCAAACACTTACGAGGTTTCTACCAATGATTAAAGGCCACCTTGCCTGTTTTATAAGTACAGTTTCAATTTTTTTTTTATTTTTAACTTTTTCATGTTCATTCAAGCATTTTGATTTGAACAAGGTTGAGTCAATGTTACAGTCTTGTTGCTGTAAAACCTTTTTTAAAAATCAAATATGCTGTAACCTATTTACATTATATTTTTAAAAATTTTTATTGACTTATCGATGAAAACTAGTTGCAACAAAGAGTTTTTAAATTAGCTTTCTCACAAAAATTGTTTAGGGAAACAATTGAAAGAACTTTTATTTTTGGGACTCTTTTCTCGTGATGCAATGATGAATCCTCAACTTTTACGACGATAAAAGCAAATTCTTGAAAACTAAAACCGTTGCCGAGTTTAGAAGTTCAATTTTCAAGTACAATACGTTGACGATGATAGGAATGTGCTGGTTGAAGTTAAGGAAAAAAGTTGGAAACACTGAACGTAAAACCGTTTTACTTCTATCAAGTATGATGCAACAAATAAACTTTTATTAACAAATTATTTTTGATTGCTTTTACAGGATCTGTTTTCGAACTGCTAATCGGGTTCTTAACATGGGGTCCATGAAAAGATTTTCGCAGAGCCGTTCCCATCATGGCAAGTTTGTAAGAAACAATTTAATCCCGGCCACTTGCTGTTATAATGGGTAGTCACGTTTTAAAACAAAAAGTAATACTTTTACTTTTCATTTGATATCAGGTGACAAATGCCGTCAAGAAATACATTTCGATCACTGGATCGTAATGAAGAGGATTAAAATATCTCCGAAGTTAAAAATCATTGACAATTCATAAAAGACTTTGTATTGTTTGCTGTAATAATAAAAGTTTTTAGTGGTTCAATACTGTTTGACATTCGAAGTGACGTCATTCGCAAGCTTTTGTTTATTAGTTTTTCTATCTTGAACAGTAGTTGTAAAAATTTTTGTCGCATTTTTCCCTTTCAGGACTCAAATACCATTATTCTCCCCCCCTAAAAAAAAGACCTCAATGATTTTAGTGAAAAATTTTTTGATGCAGACAGAAAAATTTGTGATCGGAATTTTAGTTATCCAGGAAGTTAAGGCCCGTTTCCACTACGAGCGTGGAAAAAAGCATTCTTTGTTTCTTTTATTAATCTTCGATTGAAGGGAGCGGTTAAAATTGAAGCGAGCGCAAAAAAAAAATCAATAAAACAAACAAAGAATGCTCTTTTCCACGCTCGTAGTGGAAACGGGCATTTAATCAATAAAATTTACGTTAAATTTAAGTGAAGATTAAAAGGTCTTTACTTTAATTAAATCGCTTTTATCGGTTGTCATTATTTAACCGCCAACGGCGTGCCAATTTTTTGAGTCAACTTAACATTGTAGAAAGATTTCGGAATTCCTCCCCAATTGTTTGCCTTGTGTTTTTTTCCTTTCTTGAGATTGAGAATTCCTTCTTAGAAGGCTAAGTGGTTCACTTTGAAAAACAGTGATTTTGAATGTCAAGATGTCAAGTTTTTGCTAATGCAATAGTTTGATGTAAATCAAACAATTTCAAAATTCAACAGATGTCCAAGAAAAAATGCAAAAATCTCAAATTTAGCATAAATAAAGCAAAAAATTTATTTAGGATTTCATAAAAAATTTGCTTCATCATTGGTAATAACGTAATTACGAAGCAAACACACAAAAAGAAAATATAAAAAGCGATTTGCAAAAACAGAAAGTGCTTTTTTAAGCTTAACACCTGCATAAAGACATAAAAGAATAGAGGGTTACAATTAAGCTATTATTTCAATTCAAATTTCCGAGAGCATTTTTGGTGTTGCAGCCTGTGATTATGAGCTAAATAAATCGGGATAATGAAATGACTCTGCGAACTAAAGTGGAGTAACTCGAATCAGATGTAAAAACTGTCAAGGTCGTTCTGTTGATCAAAGTGTCTATTTATAAGACTTTTCAATTTTAAACAACGAACAATTAAAATAAAATAATAATTTCGTGGTTTTATCGAATTGACAAAACCGTGAATCAGATGAAAAAAGAGTCGAATCCACATTTGCTTGTGTATTGTTCAAAGATTTTTTTCTTGTCAACTGTTTGCTCGACAAGCGACCAATTGATCCCACGAACAGTCGACCTTTGTTCAATTATATTTCAACTTCAGGCATAACTCAGAGAATGTTTATAAGTAACTTTGGTAATTACTTGGTTTATGCAAAATATTGATCTATGCAGGAACAATGAGCATGTTCCATCGAATTTGGTTTCAAAGCAAACATAAATACAACTCAATTTACTCAAGGCCATATAATAAAGAAGAATAAGATTGGATGTTGTTTGCAATTACCGTTGCGACATATGCAAAACAGATCAAATCAACACATTGCCTTTACACTATTTAAAAATTGTTGGAATTTTCAAAGAAACCCTTTCGGCCAGCCTTAGAAGGAGTCTTTTAAAAAGCCTGAGGCTTATATCTTTAAATGCTTTTTGTACGTTTGAAGAAACTTTTTGTTTGTAGTTAAACTTCTAATTTCAAAAAAACAAAACTCTTACTTTGCATTCATAAGTTCTAAGATCCCACAAGCGAGCTGTTCTGTCGTCGGAGCCTGTCAGCAGAACATATTCCGAAATGTCCATGCAGTTTATTCCACCAGTGTGGCCGCTTAGGGTCTGAAAATGGCACAGAAATAAAAATCGTGTTTGATTCAATTGCTATTTATTGATTGGTTACTTCAAAATGTCGGTAAATTGCTTAGGTTTATTCTACGCGTCTTGTTAAATACCTTAATTAAGGTCCTCTCTTTCGTTTGCAATTTCTCGCTTGAGTTTTCTCGTTTTGAAACACCAGAACCCATGCGGACTTCCAATTCGTTTTTTGACAATAATTCAAAATAATTTTTCAACTTATGCCAAACACAATCGGTTAAACAACTTATTAGTATAAAGCTTACATTTTATTTAGTCTGCATAACAAAAAAGTTTTGCTACAGTATTTCAATAATTAATTGGTTTTGTTAAATTTGTTGCATAAAATCAAAAAAAATAGGCTGAGTATGTAAAACTGTTTTGTACAATGCACAATTGTTAGTTTTGCTGCAAATAGGCTATAGTTGATAGGTTCAAATGCTTAATGCAAAATACTTGAACATCAAACAATTTCTCCAGGAGATTTTGGGACAGTTTGAAACGTTTTAGTTCCATACACTGTTTCAATACTGCAACTTTCAAAAGTTTTTACCAAAATCTAATTTCATCTTAAAAAAAAAAACATTTAAACATTTCAGTGTGGTGAAAAATTAGATAAAACTTTTTAGGAAAAGAATTAATATACTGTATATCTACTTTAATTAAACTTTGATATCAATAAAAATTGCTACTCTATTGCAAAGAGATTTAAACAAACCAGTAGAAATGATAAGAATCTAAAAAAATATTGGTTTCGCTGGAATGTAAGCTATTAAAGCAATTATTTTTATGTAATTAACTGTAATTGTTTATGAATTTTCTTCAGTTTTTCAAACCAATTTTTGTGTTCAAAGCAATAGTCGCTGAAAATTGCGTTTTTGTTGTTACTTTAAAAGAGTAAAGTGATATATACGTTTTTTTTAAAAAAAGCTCCAGTCTACTCCTCAGAAACTTTCTTTAAGTGTTTTTTTTTTAAAAAGAATAAAATTATTTATGACCTACCAAAAGCTGCGAAACGATTACATCTCTCACTGCTCTAACCGCTTTTGTAAAGCTCGTTAACTAACTTGTTTGTTATATTTCTATTAAATTGTGTTTGACATTTATACTTTTAACTTTTTTGTCTGAACTGAGTTAACGGTAGTACAAAAATTTTTAACTTTTATATCCTAGTAACGGTGTTCTGTTAATCATATTTTATTTCCATTTGTAAGAACTGGTATGAAAGAAACTTAACCGCGACCAAGTAAAAAAAGGAATTTTTCTTTTTTCTCTTTTTTTTTGTTTAATTTAGTTTAGAAAAAACGGAAAAAATTTTTTAACAGAGAATAAAAAAAAGTTTTAGTGTTTTTCAAATTTAAGCATGATTAGTTACTCGTTCAAACAATTTTTAAAAAATGAGGGTAAAAATGGAAAAAAATGCTCCATATTAAATATTGAGTTTTTAAAGGTATATTGTTTTATATACGCATACATTACGAATAGTGTTTATACAGTATATACGCTTAGCAAAACAACAAAAATTCATTTGCAGTGGAAAAAATGTCATTGACTTGGTAATATAATACTAATAGTAGCAACCCATAAATTTGTGGCAATATTTGACAAAAGTAACGGAGACAATAAAAGTCAAAAAAACGAGAGAAATCAAAATAAATCATTTATAGACTCTTACTGTAAATAAAATTACGTATTTTAGTAAAAACGTAAAATGTAAAAAAGTAATCAATAAAATAGATAACTGAATTTTTGCATGCGGTCACTTGATAAGATTAAGTATTTTAGTATTAATAGTAAAATGTAAGAAAGCAATCAGTTTAATAAATACAAGCTTGTGTAATTTAAAGAAGTGAACAAGTAAACATAAAGAAGACAAATAAACTGCTAGTTTAAACAAGCTACTTGATAATGTTTAATTTTCCTTTAAAGCCATTAAAAATACAACCACGTTTTGATCACGCTAAAACATTTAGATATTAAACAAAAGCTTTGACGCATATGGTAAAAACATTTCACATTATGTTTGATTATATCTTTGAAACAGCATTGTATTTAATATTTTCTCTAGCAAAATAAAAATAACTTTATGATTAGTATAAACAGTATGTATCTACTTGCAACTAAAAAGTCAAAGCTAACTTTTTCGAGCATTAAATATTCAATAAAATTGAAGGGCTTGACAAATTCCCACATGATAATCATGGAGTTTATTACTATTCATTATCATACTTGGTATATTAATCGAGTAGAAAAGATGAAGATAATGAAAATTTAGTCAAAAAATAAATACAAATTTAGCAAAGTGATTACTGTGCGTAACTCACGATTCATTCAAACTGAGTTAGCGTTATTTTGGGAAAAGTCGTTAGGATAATTGTAGGCAATGGCATTACAGCTGGAAATCGTATTTCGGTCCTACTGCACTTCCTTTTAAATATTCTTTTTCATTGATAGAACTCTGATTACAAAAATTATAAATAAGCAAGATGCTTTTTCTGAGGAAGTGGTATTGTTTGGTCTAGAAAAGCTAATGATAAGCCAAAATTAAACGCTAAACCTACTTGGAAATACTTGATGTCTATACAACTAGTTACAAAGTTCAAAGCATGACAAAGTTATTCTCTCATTTTTTGAGAAAGGGTAATTTTGTTTGTTAAACTTTTTTTTTAAATTTGGTGGGTTTGTTGAATTTGAAATTAAAAAACAATTTGTAGGCAACCAAAAATAAGCTATATTTGATTGATGATACTTAAACTTGTAAAAATTAGTGAATCTAAGCGTAGTCTTGACGTCATGGCTTCAAATGGAATCAAATCGTGATGAAACAGATTTATATATAGAATTACACAAATTTCACTTATTCACGAAACCAATAAAAAACCAATACTTAGTTTAACTTGCTTCCAGACAAAGCAGCTCTTAACCTGTCATAACCGACGTTTATACGGACGACCAATTATTTCGAATTGAATGTAGACCTGCATTTAAATTAATAATTATCGTCTTTGCTATAAGCCCGTGAAAGTCTGTAAATGCAGCATTTGCGCTGCATTTTAGTTGCAAGAAAATCTTTTCGATAAAGATAAGATTTGATTTTATCTCTAATTTGTCCAACTTTTGCACACGAATTTTTTGCATGCAAATCCGTTTTTAAATTTCTATTCAACTTAACTACTTTTTTAATTTGTTTCCGTCCTATTCAACTCAACAACTTTTTTAACTTGTTTCTATCCAAAAGAGAAACAAACGAGTGGCTTTTTGACTTTCTCCCACATCAGTGTACGTAAAGAAAAAGCTAATTTAAACAACAACTAGGCTTGCTCAATTTTCGTTGGGGCTCGAGATATAAAACTAAAAAAACGTTATCTTTAACGAGCATAACAACTTGCATCTTTTAAACGAAAAATTTGCTTTTCCGTTTTTTTCTATCGCCTGATTTTTTTTGCTTTAGTCTTTCTGTATGAGTGAATATATATCAATAGCAGTTTTATTGCACGAATTATACCGAAATTTAGCTGTGACGCAACAAAATGTTTGTTATTTGACGATTTGTGTACGTTTATGTAACGTTAAAATATTATTTCATTGAGAAAAGAAAATCCTTATCAATGTACTTGATTCATCCTTTAATTTTAAGCGGGAAAGTAGCAAAAAAAGACTGATGTGGTGTTTTTCACTGGGTTCCTTAATAACATTGCGTATTGATACTGTTTTGCTAATAAAATAAGGACAAAGCTAAAAAAAAGTGTAGGTTACATCAAGCCTAATTGATAAAGCAATGCCATGACCGGATTTTATTGTAATTTACTGATCATGCCTGCTGAATATGCTGACCAAATCAAGGCCATTCGTGGAAAAGCAAAGTAATTCGTTCTCGTCTAATAACGTGGCTAATTGACAGTGTGTCCACTGCCGTAAAGTGCCACCAGTTTACGCTGTTTATCCACAAATGTTGCGCCCAGCTAACTCAACCGCGGAAGCAATATGATCGCACCGGTGGTGAATCGTTGCAACAATGAATCTTTAAAAAGTTTTTGGAGTAGGAAAACCAATTAACTGTTTATTCTCATCCACCTTGTCCTACTTTTTCCTACATTCAGGCCTTACAGAAGCGCCCTTAAGAATTGGAAAGGATTGCCAATATATCGATTTTTATATAAATTCGAATTTTAAAAACCTTTAGAGTACTACATTTTTTTATTGGGTCTGGTCTGCATTTCGCCGCTAGCTACTGTACCTATCAAACTCAAGCTAGCCTTCGTGCAATGCTTGAGGCAATTACAACAATCTCTTCTTAACTTTTTTGCTTTTACTTTTTTAAACTACCTGCAGCATTCAAATTCCTGTTTGCAATATGTTACGCAAAGGTTTTACGCCTCACATAAATAACCTCAAAAGAGGTCAGTCGATCATAGCGTGTAACTGACCAGCTTATCGTATTTCTCTTTGTGAAACAAGTCGCACATATTTTAACACTTCGAAGCCAAAAGTAGGAAGCACGAGTTAACATGAAAAGTATGGTACAAGATCACGAAAGAACAAAAGAAATAGTTTGAATTGAGTTACGCCGTTCGTGCTTTTTACTTGTCTTCGAATGTGTAACTTTGGCCAAGTTTTCCTTCGACAAAATTGCGACGATTTAACGTCAAATGGTTTACTTCAGAATTGCGAAAACTTATACATCATCATAATGACCTTAAAAATCAAATTCAAAACTGCAGAAAAAATCTTATATTGAATAGTAAACGTTCTTGAAAAAAATAATTTGGTCACTTTTAAAAAAAACAAAATTTTTCTCCTACTTTTCAATTGCAAGGGTCAACGTACTGAACGTAAGTACTCAAATAGATTGGCTGCGTCACGGGACTACACATTCCTTTGATAAAAAGACGAAGCACGTTAAAAAACGAGGAAAATTGCGTAAACGAAAACAACAGTTGCTTTTGCTGCGAGTGTAAACAGATGAGTCATAACCGCATGACGACAACGTGAGGGCTTCCAGGTGCTGATACAAAACGGGATTTTACACATCGAGGCCTTGCCTCATAAATAATAAACACGATACATTTTTGACATAACCGTTCACCCCCGTAGAAGGTTTTACTTACATGTAAAGATCAATTATGCTCAGTCAAATGTAGACGCAAATTAAAGTCTTAACATCATCTGCTTTAATTCTAAAGATCGGATAAAAGTGACTTTAGTGTTTATTTTATTTCCAAAAAGTAGAACGAAACCTTTTTTTCTTTTATTTTCAGCAAAAACAACTGCCACATCTCATAAAGCTGAGGATAATAGTCATTAAAAAGATGGCGTCCAACTTTTCTCAAATTACATTAAACCGCAAACCCGCCTCGATTCCATCAACAAGCGACACGCTACTTGTGTCCAGTACATTCCGATCAAATAACATCGTGAATTTTTTCAACTCTCATTAAAGGGGTCTGTAGTAAAAGATGAAAAGGGTTTACTGTATATCTAAAAAAAGGTAGCCAAGGGAGCAAATCTCGGGGTTACAAAAGATGTGCCTTTTAAAACATTTGATTATCAGTAAAATTGTTTTTTAAAAAATCAGCAAAGCTGCCAGCTGAACAAAAAATTAACACTTATTCCCTTAACTTTTTTGTGGATTTTCGCCATCGTTTGCAACTTGGCATGCGACACCCTGAACTCGACTGTCGAACAAAGAACCCGCGATCACGTGGCAAACCCAAAGAGAAACGAACTTTCGGCTTAGTTAAAGCAACAAGTGATTGTTCTGTTGTTGACAAGGTTACAATTTTAATCTTGATCTGATTCTGTCAGCTTTTCCTTCAACGGGGCTTTGATCAAACTAATAACAACAAACCTTAGGATCGGTTATTGACCCTTCACTTAGCGGCAAAAAACCAAATGTAAATAAACGATGAACGATTCTTTTTGAAATATAAAATAGCGTTGCTCTTCGAATCATCAAGCAAACTAAACAACTTATGTTAGGGTTTTGATATATTTCCTACTGAAGCCCATGCTCTAAAATTGTTTCAGACTCCGAATCTAATATGTAAAGACAAAAGAGAAATTTCAAATATTTTACAAGTTACATGATATTTTGAAAATTATTTGTTTTTTTTTGTTGATTGCAATCTTCAGTTGATTTTTAAGATAATAATTTTTATTGCAATGTTGCTTTAATAAGCGGGCTGAGGCTTATAAAATGAATCTTATTTCTTACAGTAAGAATATTCTATTCTGCGTTCTTTTATAAAAAAAGCAAATCAAAAGAAACTGTTTTTGATTTTCGATCAATTCAAAACACTTCTTTCCGAATAAACCAGAAACAAAACGAAAATTATCGACTTGACTTATTTCACAAAGCTAGTTTCTGCTATTAATTGATGGGTAGGCTTTGTTCCATCAAATCATCAAACGCTAGAGTGTCGTGATTTATTTGTTCAACTGATCCTTTCCAGCTGGCATGCAATGGTTGTGGTATAAAAAATGAAGCACTTTTGTTTTTTTTACCCTACGATAATTTTTTCCAACAAAAATCATAATTTGAACCTTCAAAGTTCAAATTTCTGTTACGATTTTCGAGCTTTTTTTAAAGATAAATTTCTGTTTATGTTCGCCATAAAAGTTAATAAATTGAATGGTTTATTGCTGTTTGAAGATAGAGATAAATCTGCTAAAGAAAGAATGATTTTTTGTATATATTAACATCAGCATGTGGCATATTACGTGAATGACAAAAAAACATCCGTTTACAAAAATGTATTTTTAATTTGAGTTTCGGTTACGTTCTATGGACAAAATCCTAATACGAGGGGATAGTTACAAACGACAAACAACAAGCTTAAAAAAACGCAAACTCGAATTCGCTTATGGTATGAAAGGATCTTTTTTCAGCAACAAACTTAAAAACACAATGTTTTTAAGCTTTTAAATTACAAGAAACACAAAACGTTTATTAGCGAAAAATTCAATTTTATATTTTCTTCGAAGGCTTTTTTTTAAATAAGCTATATTTGCAGATTATAAATCCTAAGCAAAACCTCATTTTTGCTGTCTAGTGTCTACGTATTGAAAAATACCTGAACATTAAATCAACATCCCTTATATTTAAGCTCTGCTCGCCGGCAAATGATGTTGACACATTTGAATAGGCTAAATATTAAGAATCTACCCTTTCTTTCTTTTTCAATGCTGTGCGTATCGAAATCGCTTAAGGCCATTTGGGTAAATACGCAGAAATCCCGTTTACATCTCAGGCTTTTGTTTGACGAAGCATGACAATATAAACTGCTGTCAGCTATAGGACAAAGCACGTGAGGACGCTAAGAAGGTCAAAAAAGATAGTTTGCTTAAAAAAGTGATTGATTTTGTCCAGCTACCGGTTGCCACAGTCTTTGGACAAAAGTTCTAACGAGCAAGTTATTACAATACTTTTTATATTTTGAAAGCTAATTATGATGAAATAGCTGAAAGAATCTGTTTTTTTGCATTTGCTATTAATTGGTTCAATGAAATAAATAAAAGTCTTACGAATTGATCTTCAAACCAACTGCTAAAAATTTCAATTATTGTTTTTGTTGATTAAAGAATCCCAACGAAATCAAACTACGTCGAAAACAGCTCACAATCAAAACGACCTTTTGCAGTCGCATTTCAGAAAATAGGAAAACACTTGTTTTTGTTTGGTCGAAACCAGGGGCGCACAACCTTTCTTCTATTGCGGGCTGCACTGCCGTGTTGGTTTTAACGAACGATCGGCAGTGAGTCAGGTAAATTATAGGAAATTACGTTTATAAAATAATAAGCTTCATAGGTGTCATTAACTCATACCAAAAATGTTATTGGAACGAAACATTACTTATTCAAGCACGATTTGCAAAACTTGCATTAATAATTCCTTTTTTCTTGCATTCTTGCAGATTAACCTGCAAAATCAATCAATTTTAGCTGCTAATGCTCATCACAATCAGCTTCCAAGAAAATTGCACCACGATGTAACAATTAACCATTTGTACAAAATATGAACCAATCAAGAGCTGTCAATCAAGCAATGGGTGACATAAATGCATTTGCACGACCGCATAAATTATTATTGTCCATGACCACATGTTTCCGTGCGCCCGAAGGTCTTGCACTGTTGGTCTAGACCAGCGCTTCTCAACTTTCAACCCCAGCGTAATCCTTAAAATAAATTCATGTCTCAGGAAACCCCTGCGCAAAAAACATATATAGCTTTTAACAGTAAATGCTTCATTTAAAGCTCTTTTGTTGAATATGTAGCCTTAAAAAAGACTGTTTTGAAAACTCGAACGTTTTCGTCTAGCTCTCTTTAGGAGGTTTTGCTAGAATGAATTGCAGAACTGAACGTAGTATTTCAAAAGTTTTAAGACTGATCCTGATTGGCTAAAAATTAAGGTTAGTAACAGTTATCATAATAATTAAAAGTATTTAATAAATAAAACCACGTTTCGTCAGCGTAAGAAATTTTTTGACAAAAAAAAAAAAAAAAAAAAAGGAACAAAATTATGCAAGTTTTGTGCTAAAATTTGGAACTAAAAAGAAAATTTTTTTACAATTATACTAACAATTTATGTTTGTAAACAAATTTTTATGTTTGTAAACTAATTTGTGTAGACAGAAAGAATTTGTTTACAAACATAAATTGTTAGTATAATTGTAAAAAAATTTTCTTTTTAGTTCCAAATTTTAGCACAAAACTTGCATAATTTTGTTCCTTTTTTTTTTTTTTTTTGTCAAAAAATTTCTTACGCTGACGAAACGTGGTTTTATTTATTAAATACTTTTAATTATTATGATAACTGTTACTAACCTTAATTTTTAGCGATTCAGGATCAGTCTTAAAACTTTTGAAATACTACGTTCAGTTCTGCAATTCATTCTAGCAAAACCTCCTGAAGAGAGCTAGACAAAAACGTTCGAGTTTTCAAAACAGTCTTTTTTAAGGCTACATATTCAACAAAAGAGCTTTAAATGAAGAATTTGCTGTTAAAAGCTATTTTAAAGTTTTCTACCAATAAAAAACTTTTTAAAAACATATATCTTGTTTGAAATCAGTCACTTAACGAGTCAATCAATGAGTCACTTAATATTGAAATCAGCCATGTGCAGCTCTACCCCCTGCTGAGTGCACATTGACTAGTGAAAACGATTTCACACTAGCCTTTACAGATATCACTAATTATATTGCCAAAGCTTGTTATATTTTTTAATAACATAATAGGTTAGATAGGGCGATTTTGTATCCCTCTACAACAATAACCAGAAATATGTTGTGCGTGTTTAGTTATACTACACATATGAAATTAAAAATCAAAAGGGCATCAGCTTACCTCACTTGTTTTTGTGGTAATTGTCAGGGACCTTTTGGTCAATCTTAATTCCAGAAATCCTAATTAAGAAACGGTGGTTTATTCAAAAATTTTTATGTTAAATTGGGAGCTTAGAACATGATTAGGCCATATACATGGTTTAATATTACATTGATTTTTGCAACTATTTTCAAATAGTTATTTAAGAAAGGGTTATCTGTGTGACTATTTGTAAGAGAATTTTTAATGGTAAACTAAAATAATTCATAAGCTAGAAAAAGCTTTTTCGATGATATCTGCAATTTTACTAAAAAAGGTAGTTTTTTATTTTCTTGTTATCAATCACTTCTGGATGGTTAAACAGGTGGAATTTTATATAGAGTTGAATTTTTGGAACTCCAAACATACTTCTTAAAATTTATTTAAAGAGTACAACAGCTAAGCATTATACTAACCTCTGCCTAAAACCACGTGCCTAAATTAGAAATAGCAGTAGTCCGTATTATGAGAGCCTTTATTAATCTGCTTACTTTTACTTTTAATTCTTTCTATTTTATTACAAATAGAAAGTTGAATATTATCGATATTAAGTCGTATCACTTAATTTAAAAAATGTTAAAAAATATAAGAATAAAAACCCCAACCAATTACTATTCACAATCCTTGGTGTCAATTCTATTCAATATGAGATGCTGAGAACTTTCGCGCTATAAAGACTGCAAAGTATGCTTTCGTTCGTCAAAAAACTTCAGTCTGATGCTGATGACGGTCTGGGTGAGATGGCCAATTGCAGAGTCACAACCAGCAATTAAAGTGTTTCCGAACCTATCAATTTCGGGATTCTGTTTTGACCGTAGGCGATTATGATGACGACTCTGGAGTTTCTGCGATTTTTAGCGACACTACAACGTAGTAATCTGCAAAAAAAACACAGTTACTGAGGTGAAAGGTTTGCAAAATTTGCAAATTGCAGTCTATTGGACAAACCTTTCAATTAATCACAGTCCCTATCTAGATTTAAAAGAATATCTCTTTTTTTCTGTGTGTAACATTTAAACGGCTTTGATACCTAGTATTTACAACAAGTCTGCGATTATGCAAATACTGCACTGTAATTATTTTTAAAAAGTGATCTTTAATCGTTTTTTGCATGGTAAAATTGCATTTGAATTGGTTAATAGTTGTCATCAATTCACTATTGTGTTTTTTCAAGCCAAAACTGCCATAAAAAGTTTTCCGAATCGAAGATTTTGGGTTTATTTCTTTTATTTAAGCAGGGCAGCATTAGTTTTTTTGAAATAAAATTTTGAAAGTATTAAGCTATCCAAAATTAAAAATGATTAATCATTTTGCGATTTCTTAAACTTTTTGTTTTAGGACCGTAATTAACTGTTAAAAATATCAATTGCTTTTGAACCGTCAAACAAGCGATCTTCAATATCTTACCTATTCGTGACTGTAAACTTTTTATGCAATTTAGTTTGCTCTAACTCAAGTACGGCTATTTTCTAATGTACTGCAATACACTCCATCTTTCGTATGTTCAACAAAAAGCATAAAAGTACTTTATAATTTATGAAACATGTTGAAAAAAAATTCTAAACGACTGAGCGCAATTAAACAGAATTAAAAAGAGTAAATTCATAAAAAGAAAACAGACGCACACAGTACTTTAAGCTCGCCGGCAATGGAGCGTATGAGAATGTTATGGTTCGAGTGAAAGGAATTTGGCGGAACGCTTGAAGATTTTCAAGTTCAAGTGAAGATCATTTAATTCAGTATTACAGGATAGAAGAAATAATTGCTTCTTTAAGCTGGACGTATAATGGCAGCCACAGCCTGCTAAAGAATTGATATTTAAATGAATGAATTAGGCCAACTTAAAAATTTGGGGTGTTTTATAATGTAATTAACCACTTTTTTAATATTTGTGCGGTTTGTTATAAAGCAAGGGTGGCAAAACTACGGTTTGTGGGGCCCGCGAAAGCCTCAGGCAAATAACGTCACTCTCTTTTTACTTTCAATCGTGGTTCGTGCGATTTTCAAAGACAAAAATCAGGAAAACGGGAATGATTTTATATTCGGCTTAATCACACTATAGCCGGCCTTCCAAGAAAATCAACTTCTGAATGCGACCCTTGAGCTAAAATGTTTGCCCGCCCCCGACATAAAGCTTTGAAGCGAACCAATTAAAAGCAGCTTCACTGGACGTTTCTATCATTATAATGGTTCTGACATTGTCCTACAAGTCAGGAGGATAAATAGAGATGATAATAAAACAAAAGTGTCAATTGTAACGTAGTTTATTAAACGCAAGGAAACGTAAATACTTTCCCAAAGTGTAATTGCCACAAATTACTTCTACTATACGCCACTCATCGCATGTAAATATCATGCCGCTGTCAAGAAATTACATCTACTTTAATTTTAAGGATGATGTTACGGCTATTGTTGCCATGATTCTTAGCAATTTGCTTGATATCAGTGAGCTGATTTATTCTCCATGAGAGTCAACACAGAGGTCAGGGGGTACTTTTGGATACGCTTCTGAAACTTCTGTGGGTCTCCGGATTCAAACAAAGACATTTTTTAATCCTTTAATTGACTTAAAAATCTAGAAAACTTTTTTAACTTTCATTTGGGATTGAAATTTTGAGTTTTTTGTAATCTTCACCGATTTTATATCAAAAAATTCTTTTTGTCTTTGTTTCCAAATTAATTCGGGGCTCTCGATTTTAATTAGTACTGGTCTCTGATTTTCTGACAACGAATTTTTATCCTCTTTCAATTGATCTGAGATACGACTTTTCGAACAAAATATACAGATTTGACTCGTTGTGAACATCAGTTTACAAATAAAACTAAATGTATTTTATGCTATTCCATTAAAAATTCGTTAGGTTAAAAAATAGTTTATTTTATTTTCAACATGTTTCATTTACGTACCATGCTATCAAACGAAAAAAAATCTCTCTTGAAAATTTGATTGTGAAACAACATTTTAATTCAGTAATAATAACGCAGGAAATAATTATTGCAACAGTGCTTTCTGGTTGGCTACTGTATGTCTTAGAGTTGGTTCAGACTGAAAGCGGAAAACCTAAAAAATCTACAAAAGCGCAAAATTTTCGTACTCAGCTGAAAAAGATTTAATTAGAAATAATTCAACGTTTTACCGTGGTTTAAATTTAGACTAAAAGCGGTCGCGGAAAAAGCACGCCAAAAGTGTAATTTTCCGCTACCCTTACAGCTTCGTTTTTATGCGTCCGTTTTCAGTTTAAAACAATTAGCTTGTAAACATTTAAAACTTGACATACTCTAAGTTTTAAAAACTTTTGCATTCGAGCGCTCTCTACCGGAGATTTTAATTGTAAACTTTTGGCTATTTGAATTTTTGCTTGCGTTTTGAGAACACAAATTCACATCTCTAAATCTGTTTTTGTTATTCTCCTAAAATGTCCATATACTCAATAAATTAATACTTGTGTTACACTTCATTAATAATTTTAATCTTAACTTTATAAGCCTATAGTTGATTTTAATTTTTTTGTACTAATTTTTAAGCTTTTAATTATGAGTTATCTTTTCCATTGCTACGTATTGATTGCATAATCGGTGCGCGACCGCTCTTTTAATTTAATTTGTCTGCAAGTTGTTCTTATAAGTAGCTATAAAGAGTCGTTTTATTGTTTTATTCAAAGCACACTGATTGACTGAAATTTTAGCCATTGCGGCGTACCTTGCGGCAGCGAAACGTAACTTCGCCTAGATTATTCAAGTAAAGATTACTGTAGTATCTTCTAATACCGTATTGTTAAGCAAATTATTTTTTTATAAGTTAAATAACGAGTTTTGTTTTTTATCATATGATTGTATTTGTTATGTCATAAAGCGCTTTGTCCGATTTCTACACCTATATAATAAGTAACTAAGAATTATTGTTTGCTACAGTACCTTCCATTTTTATCTGGTAGCTTTGCTTGATTTATACATATATACCTACCTACTTGCAATTTGTTACCCATTCATTCCAGTTGGTGGTTAAAATCGTTTGTGTTACTGTCGCCTTTTGTAGCCGTGGTTAAGTAGCCAATTGTCAGTGTGGACGCCTTGGAAATTAATTCTATAGTTACAGTAGATAGAATTGTTTGGACGAACTATTAAGTTTAATATTCGCCATTACGGTGCTAATTTTTTCTTAAAGTTTGTAAGTATGAAGTTGTGGAGTGATTATTCGCAGTTGTTGTCGCTGTAAATTGCTTTGAAATTTTGTAAAGTTTGAAAGTCAAGTTTTACGAGAGTTGATCAAGTTCGTTTGCTTTTTTGAATAATATATTCTTTATAGTTAGAAACTGTGGATTTTCGCTATCTGTTAAGAGAGATTTTCAAGAGAACTCATTTGTGCTTAGCCCGAACTAACTGTATAAAGAACTTCAGTCTCGTGGCTAACTATTTCTAGAGCAGGCATAAATAAAAATAAATACAACTTTACTTTAACGCCGGTATTTGGGTTACCTAATTCAACTAGTCCTTTTGGATTCCCGAATAAAGTTATGAAAATTTGGAATTTAAAAAAATTTAATTTGACAATGTTTTGACTGCAAATCAATTATAAAAACTACATTTCAACCAACAGTGAGTATCGTAATTACATCGTCATCATCTCAACTGTCCGAAACAATATTAGAAGAGTAGAAAAAATCTAAGCATCTTGGCGACTATCGGGCACTTTAGATAAATGTGTATTATTAACGTCGCTTTTTTCAGACTCATAAATAGATGTCATTATCAGCGAGATTTGTCAGCAAGATATTGTCAGCGAGATGCGAGTCCGAAAATAGTTTTTTAGAGAGATATGATTGTAAAAAATTTAATGACGTGAGTTTGATGATCCTTCTATCTTAGTAATTTTTGTGTGGCCTTGCGAAAAGATTTCTACATGGAGTTCAAACAGTAAAAAGTATTTTATTTTAACATTAATTTACTCAGATTTCTACTGTTTTAAAGCTTATCAGGGATATGGTGATTACATGACAATTGTAATCGATTACGATTACTTAAGCATTCTGCAATTACGATTACGATTACTCAAAATGGCCATGCGTTTTTTTGATTGCTACAAGAGAAATCCTGAAACGCATTGGTAGAATAATGTTTTCGTTAATCAGTATCACAATTAGCATTTAAAACGTTTATTACATTCATAAACATGTTTTGATATCGTTGACGTCAGTGGTTCTCAACCTGGTTTTAGGTGGACCATTTATGATCCACCAAAAATTTCTAGTGGTCAACAGAAAGTTTTTTATAAATTTTTGATAAAAAGTTTCTGAAAATTATAAACGTTACTATATTAAATTATATTGGAAGTGCATGTAAGTAAATTATGTAATTAGTCCTAGGTTGCAGCAGTATTTTTTAGTGTTTGATTGGTATCTCAATAGCTAATTTATTAACACTGTTGGAAAATCAGTTCTTCTAAAGTGCTCGATAACAAAGTTAGAGCTTGAATTAAAATTAACAATGGCGAAATAACTGAAATAAAAACAAAGCTAAAACCCAGCAGACTGTTTCACCCAACTGTTTTGACTGGGTGAAACAATCTGTTGGGTTTTAGCTTTGTTTTTATTTCCGTGATTTTGCCATTGTTAATTTTAGCTAATTTCTTAGATGTTTTTAGCTCGACACAATGCTGAGCCTTGTACTTGGGACAGAATGCTATCATACATGGAAATAACTTTGTCAAAACAAACTCGATGAATGATGGGGTGTTTGTGCAATTCTTTGAAACTGAAAACGTTGAAATACTGTTTCTTCACTCAGAGGTGAGATGGTTGTCCAAAGGTCTCAGCCTTGAAAGGTTGCGATTTATGAGAACAAGTGAACAATTTTCTCAGGTTCAAGGCTCAAACGGTTGATTGTAAATACAGAAAACAAACTGGTAAAGTTCGAAAAATTATGGAAAAATTCTGGAAAACCTAAAAATGATAATTAAAAATATACTCCACAGTAGTACGTAATGCGTCATTTGGTGACCGTCCGATGGAGCAGGCGCAGGCGCACAGGCGCGGTGACGTCATCATCCCGCTTACGGTTCCGAACCCTAGACTCCATGAGCCAAGGTCGAAACCCTATTTTTAATGTTTCAAATCAATTTAGTTTCAAATTAATAAATTCTAAAATAAAATTAATAATTTCTAAAAGAAAAAAATAAAATTAATAAGTTCTAAAAGAAAAAATAAAATTAATAAGTTCTAAAAGAAAAAGTAAGATGAATTCTATTGAAAACGATTTTAAGTTCTAGATAGTTACGACGAAGCCGCGTCATTTCCTGTTCTGAATCGTATTGATTTGACCTTAAGTAAACTCTAAGTCCAAAAAGCGATTTAATATATTTTAATCTCAAGGCAATACTTGTGCATTAATTTTTTAATTTTTGTTAGACCTTTGTTGAATTTTTTCTTGAAAACCTTAATTTTTGTCATACCTAAACTCAATTTTTCTTGACAGCCTCGAATTTTAGATACCTTTGTTCAATTTCTCTTTGTCAACCTTGATTGTTTGTTATACCTTTGTTTCATTTTTGGCAACCTTGATTTTGTTGTACTTTTGTTGAATTTTTGGCAATCTTGTTTTATGTTTAATTTTTTCTTGAAAACCTTAATTTTTGTCATACCTAAACTCAATTTTTCTTGACAGCCTCGAATTTTAGATACCTTTGTTCAATTTCTCTTTGTCAACCTTGATTGTTTGTTATACCTTTGTTTCATTTTTGGCAACCTTGATTTTGCTATACTTTTGTTGAATTTTTGACAACTTTGATTGTTGTTGTAGACCATTTATTTTTACTTTCTAGACCATTCGTTTTTACTTTTTAGTAGATCATTCATTTACTATGTGTTTCAAGTCGATTTAACTTCAAAAATTATTTTTAGTCTTAGTGATATGCAGCTGTAAGATCTATTGAAAACGATTTTAAGTTCTAAACAGTTACGACGTATTTTCTGAAGCCGCGTCATTTCCTGTTCTGAACGCTATTGATTTGAGTTTATCATCTTTAAAAAGAATCAATTGTTGCTTACTTTTAATTGATATTGGTGCACGTTTGAGCGTTCCCTAGACAATCTTGATTTTTAGATACTTATAGTCAAAAGTTTTTCTAGACAAGTTTAAATTTTAGATGAATATCAACTTTAAACATTTTTCTAGGTATGCTTAACTTTTATTTGTACGATATTTTTTCTCTGTAACCTTAATTTGTGTTAGACCTTTGTTTGATTTTTGGCAACCTTGATTTTATTATTCTTTCGTTGAATTTTTAAAAGTTTATCTTGATTTTCGTCATTCCTATCTTCAATTTTCTCCTATACAAACTTGATTTTTGTTGAATTTAAAGTTTATCTTGATTTTTAAGTATCTATCTTCAATTTTTTTCTAAACAAATTTGATTTTTGTTGAACTTAAAGTTTATCTTGATTTTTATAAATATTTTCAATTTTTTCTTAACAAGTTTGATTACACCCTTGTTGAATTTTTGTCAATCACGATTTTTATTATTCTTTTGTTGAGCTTTTATTTAAATTTATTTTGATTTTTTATAAATATTTTCAATTTTTTTTCTAGGTGAGTTTGATTATAACTTTGTTGAATTTTTGGCAACTGTGATTGTTGCTGTAGACCATTCATTTTTACTTTGTAGTATTTACAACACCATTCGTTTTTACTTTCTAATAGACCATTCATTTTTACTTTCTAGTAGACCATTCATGTACTATGTGTTTCAAGTCTATTTAACTTCAAATTATTAATAAGCTCGAAAAGAAAAGATAAATTCTATTGAAAATGATTTTAAGTTCTAAACAGTTACGACGTATTTCCTGAAGCCGTGTCGTTTTCTGAATGGTAGCGTGACCTTATGGTCTTTCAAAAGAATTGTTGCTAACTCTTAATCTCAAGTTTTATCAACAAAACCCTCCCTTTTAAACCAAAGAGATTATGATTTTTTTGTATTTAATAAACGATATTTGTACAATCAATGTTGTGATACATTACGAATAAAGCGAGAAATAGAGCGATCGTTTTCAGTTAGGTTTGACGTAAAATCAGATACAATAGCATGCAAAGGTACGCCACGACAACGAAATAAAATAAAATAGACACAATAATGACCACAAAAACTGGAAAAGTACGCTTGTAAGGTTTTGCGATTGTAAATCCATCCCGATAAGGAGTAGGCATCCATGTAAGAGTCGAGACCGACCAAGGTAGGGGGTAGTCCATAACTATCAAAGTATTCTCCTCGACCGCGTTTGTCGAAATAAACCGCAACCCAATGTTCTCCAGGTTTACTACTCGGGTCCGAGTTGATGACGTAAGCAGACGGAAAAGTAGGTTTTTCCAACTGATCCAAAGCACAGACTTTTTTAAAGATGGTTTTGCTTTTCAAATCCTTCTTGAGCAAACGTTCGATTTGCAACGTGTTCATGCTGTATAGTCAAAAGCAACGTTTCTGTCTTGATCAATCTCCAGCAGGTTGTCGTGTTCGGCAAACACAATGACCGTAAGAGTACGTGCAGTAGCAATAGCAAAATGAATTTCGATGCGGATGTTGCCATGCTTTATCAATTCAAAACCAACTTCGCTGGAATCCATTTGGGGTGTGAGATCAAAAGCAAACAAAGCACAACCGTCTTTGTACTGTTCTCGCGAAATAGCATTTCCAGTGTCACGATAATATTGACCCGTTTGCGTAAACAAACGAACGTAACTTCGAACAAAACGATCGTTGGTGAAATCTGGTTGCAGTGGTTTGGAAGGGATTTGAACTCCGTCACGGTAAATCGTCATGAAATTGATGTTGTTGTGTTTGAAATTAAAAGGAGATTTGGTGATGACACCGTTGTAAGCGTCATTGTCCACTACACCGACCACCATTCGTGTGGGCAATTGACCCAAAAATAAATTTTCTTTGGTAATGCTTCGATTCCCGGTCGGTACAGTAAAGCTCTTGACTTCCACACGTCGAAGCGGGTATTTTGCAGTGCCGTGTTGCAGGGCTTTGACATGAGCAAGCTGTACGGCGGGATTGGGTTTTACTTTGCGAACAAGCAAGGTCACTTTTTTCAAAGACACTTTGTTATCTGCTTGGTTTGCGTTTCCATGCAAGCAAAAAAGATCGTTGGAACGAATCAATCGCAAACGTACTTCGACACCATTCAACAAATATCGATTTTGAAAGAACAAATCAAGATGCAATTTCCCCATCATATCTATTTCTTTGCTTTCTGCAGCCAAAGCTTTTCGTTTGGTATAACCTAGGTTGGTAGCCCCACGAGTATCGAAATGTTCTGACGTGTTGCGGTGCCACAACAGAGCAGAAAGTTGGGAATTTTTTGCATCTTGTCCAAAACTAAGCAAGTTTTCAATATAAGCTCGATAAGGGTAATTGTTGTTGGATTGTGTCACGAGTGAACCGTTCAAATAAACATCCACTTGTGTCCATAGTGTATGTAAAAAATTACATTCAGGTGCAATTTCCACATTCTTTGCCAAATCAGCTCCGGCAGCACTAGTTACGCTTGCACGCACATAAAGAAAGCTATTGGCAAGATCAATGTAGTTGGAGTTTTCAGCACTAATTGTAAATTCAATAGGACCTGTGGAGGTCAATACAGATACTGGATGATATTCGGTGAAACTTCCTTCCTCCAAACTAGTTTGACTTGGTGGCACCGAAAACAAATCCAGTTGAGAGGTGGTGGATTCTGCCGAATTGGGGTGTACTAACGTCGCCATGGTTTACGAGAAAATGTCGTGATGTCTCTTGCGTTTCTTCTTTTGTACTTTTCTCGGTGCTGCTTTTCGCTATCCTACTTGTTGTTGAGCTGCTTTTCGCTTTCCTACTTGTTGTTTAGCTACTTGTAAGAGATTGGAACCGGCAGCTCTTGCTTGATCGATGGCAGCTTGTTTGGCGTTTTTACCGTGTAAGACATCGGAAGCAAACTCGACACCGCTTTGTAAAACTTGTTTTCCCAGGGTTTTGGCACCTTTTTTGACCAAAGGAAGAACACTTTTGGCAATGGAGCTAAACAGATTACCTAGTCCATAACCTTGTTGCACTCGTGCCCCCGCAAAATAAGGCATTCCATGACCGACTTGAGACAAATAATAGTTTTCGTAAGCCTTTGCGTCACAACAATATTTAACACGCATGTTTCTACTACCGTTGATTTCTTAGAATAAGCCCATTTTCCTTTGTATCTGTTTTTTATAACGAATTTAGCTTTTTGGGTCGTAAATGCAAAGTCACAATCACTTTTCCCTTGCGAAAACGAATTCGTTTTCCTTGATCGTCACGAAGCGAGATGTGGATGTCACTAAGATTTTTCTTCAAGACAGGATGGTATTGTATTTTGTCGTATCTTTTGGAGACATAAGCACCCGGCTTCCCTGTTACAGGAAGGACAGCAAGCAAGGGTGCGAGCGTGTGACCAACCGTTCTGTGTTCAATAACATCGCAATAGACATAGATGGCGTTCACGGTGTCTACGTTGGCAACGCTTGCCGAAGTGTACTCTCCGATTTCCCGATACCAAACCTTTCGAAAACCCAAAATAGAAGCCAACTCATTCGAAAGCGTCACCACCACATCTGGTTGTGCGGTACCATTACGGTCGGTTGTAGGTGCTCCTTTTTTGTGTTGGATGGACATGGTGGTTAGTTGTGTTTGAGGATTGTAAGTGAGATCAAAGAGAAAGTCGATTGGTTGCGTCAACACTCCTTCGCTGACCAACGTTTTGTTTCTATTTTGAAACTCTCGTCTCATTTCTTGAAGTATCTGACGCACGATATATTGAGGTTGTTGGTAATAACCTGCTGGAAGCACTGCTACAAATTCCAAAGCACCGCGTTGGTAGAAAATGTAAAATTGGTTGGTGTCAATGTTGTACCAAGTGTTGGGGTACAGAATCTCGGACAAACCCAACTCCCACGATCCAGACAAATTGATTTCTTTCGGCAAGTGAACCATGTAATCCGAAAGTTTGTTTTCAGGATAAATGTCCATGGATGAGTTACTGGGGAGGGTGAGGAACATTTTTGCTGAGAAAGGGTGACGGGAGCAAATAACCTACAGAGCTACTAAGCAGACTAATCCAGAGTTCTTTGTTGTCGTTGTTTTGTGATAAATTATACAAACTGATGGAAACCACAATGTAAATCACCAAAACTTGTGCACCAAACAAAACGATATCAAAGGTTATTTTCATACAATATCTTTTTCTGACACCCAAGAATTAAAAGAAGCAGGATATCCAAACCACTTTACTAAAAACTCAACACCCTTCTTGCGCTTGCGTTGTTGGAGAATACGCTCGATTCGAAACACGTCATCCTTTTTATAGATTTTTTGCAACTCTTCTTCGTAAAAAGTTCCCTCCAACCACTCGTCTTGTAAATCTTTGATCTTGTAATAGGGAGGATTGTCTCGAAACACTTGAGCAACTTGAAACAACTCATCCGTCCAACCGGGTAAGTAACCTTTGCGGAACCGCATTCGAGTCATGGACAGTCTGACTTGATCACCTACTTTCAATTTTGGTTTTCTTAACTCGGGGTCGGCATAGAGTGTGAGCCAAACCGTTTCTTGGTTTTCAGAGTTGACTGAATTAGGAGCACGTCGAATGGATCGGTGATAGGTGTTGTTGTAAGATTCAACCAGAGCAGGCAGCACTTCCACGTATCTTCGGTTGTTGGTGTAGGTAAAATAACGCCATAGTTTCTCCTTTAAAGTGCGTATAAATCGTTCAGCAATGGATGCTTTGGTGTCAAAATTTTGAGTGTAAAAGTGCTCCACGTGATGTTGTTTTAACCAGGTTTGAAAGGGTCGATTCAGAAACTCACGTCCCATATCCGTCTGCAATTTTTGAAACTTGCCAATTTCAGGCATCAACTGCTCAAAAGCCTGGATCATGTCCGAGCTGGTTTTGGTTTTCAAGTAAGCGGTAAAAGCTTTTTTCGAAAACACGTCAATAACCGCCAAAATGTATTTATAATGATCGTTGTACGACTTGAGCAAAGAAAAATCAATGAGATCGGCTTGCATTTGAAAGTTGGCGCCAGGTACAATTGTTTTTCTGCGCTTGAAATTTTTTCGTACGGGTTTGTGAAGCGTATAAGTGTCTTGTGATTGCAACCATTGTTGGGTTGCTTTTGGAAAACGATGTGCTCCCGAGAAAGAAGCTTCTTTTTTAGGATTGTAATAATTTAAACGCTCTCCCATAACATCGATTCAAACTCGCGTGCACCGGGTAAAGTAGGGTCTCGTTTCTTTAGGTTGGATTGAAACAAATCGTCGATATGAGATCCAGGTACCACTCGATCGTCTAAAAACATTTGACCGTCTTCGTTCCAATCTAAATTCTTTTTGCTAGTGGCGGCTTTGAATAGTTTTTTCGCTTTGGTTCGTTTTTTAAAACGTTTTAGCACTGCACTTTCAGACAAAGGTTTTTTCACTGGCGTTTTCGGTTGAAACTTTTTCAAAAATAACTTTGATTTTTGCAACGCCTCATTATATAGAGTCACTTTCTCGCTGTCGGGTCGGTTGGAAGTTAAGATTTCTTGCATTTTAGCATCCAGTTCAGAAAGTACTTTTTTATCCGTGACTTGATGTTTGTTTTTGAGTTTTTCGTACACTTCAGGTTCCAACGCGATTAATTTTCTCATTTTATAAGAGTCCCCAACACACCACTAATGACAGGAGCGAGTGCAGACAACAAGATGGGTAAAAATCCACCTTTTTGTATAATTTTTTGTTTTGTTTTTAACGCTACCTTACGATCCGCCAACTTTCGAAGTTTGGTCTTATGCGGTTTTAATTTCTGCTTGTGATGACGCGATATGTTGACGTTTCCTTGCAGCACGTTGTGAGCGCAATCACAAAGACAACGTATTAACTCGGACGACGCTTTGTCTAGAATACGCTTTTGCAAAGGTGCAGGGGCTTTTTGTAGCAAACGCAAGGTGGGTCCGTTTTTTCGCAAGTGGTTCATTGATAAAGATAATGCGTGTCTTCTGGAAAAATCCCTGAACGCAGACGTTGGTTATCGTGTGTTTCGCAGCGTAAGTCAATCACCAAATAACCTCGTTCGAAAGATACAGCGTTTTTATATGCTTCCAGTGCGTTTTTATAGGTTTTGGGGTAGATCTGTCGTAAAAATTGTGCAATTTGGTTTACGTCCCTACAACTTTTAAAGAGTACCATAATTTGTGCGTTGCGACTTATTTCACGCAAACCT
The DNA here is from genome assembly GCA_963680785.1 of Diplosoma virens. NCBI lineage: Eukaryota > Metazoa > Chordata > Ascidiacea > Aplousobranchia > Didemnidae > Diplosoma > Diplosoma virens. The sequence goes on along the minus strand of OY796886.1, from coordinate 19,897,470 downwards.
TTATGAAACAAATTTTGTACGGTCATGAGAACACTGAAATGAAAGTGATGGGAGTAGACGCTATAGATTTTGGATAAAAATTCAGAATTGGCAAACATCAAATCGTCTAGTACTAAAAAGGCATCTCGACTTTCTTTTAGATCTTCAAGACTCGGCATGCCTTGTTTAAAGTTTATTTTATCTGTATAACGATCAAACATTGCTTGCCATACCTCGTAAACAACTTGTTTGATTTCAGGGAAGAGTTGTTTAAGACTGTCTAAGGACCCAATAAGACTTTCCAACTCTGGAAGGTCAAAAACTAGTTGGATTTTGAAATCGCAAAGACATTACGCTAGCTGGTCGTGGAACAAAATGAAAGCAAACATTGTAACATAACCCTTTTGTAATGAATACACAAACTTCGATAGTTAAATACATTGACAGAAAAAACATGGATGAAAACACAAACTTCGATGGTTAAATACGTGAATGAAAAACACACAAAATTCACAAAAAAATAAAACTTCGATAGTTAGAAAAAATTCAGTAAAAATACACAAACTTCGATAGTTGAAAAATTCACGGAAAACACAGAAAAACATGGGTGAAAACACAAACTTCGATAATTAAATACATGGAGGAAAAACCCACGGTGCGTGAGGACTTTTTTCTAACTAAAAATTTGGAAAATTTTTTACAAATCTAACGGCTCGGTGTGAACCCCGTCACTCAACACTTTCCTCTTGGGATAAAAATTACTTAAACCTTTTTTCTTTTGTACATAACTAAAAATTTGATGATTTTTGCTTCGAAAGCCACGGTTTTCTACAAGAAGCGGTTTGTTGGTCTCTAAAACATTCAAATATTCATCAAAGGTGAGAGGGTTTTGGGTAATAGACACCCCTTTACAAACTTGTTTGTTCGTTTCTCCTTGGCAAAAATAAGATTTGGAAGCAAGGCAAACTTGGTTTTTTCCTTCATATTCCACCTTCATTTTACCTAACGTTCTTTTGTCGAAGGCTTCAAAGGAAGAGCAACAAGGTTGCGCGTCCCACGCTTTGTTTTCAATTTTACACTGGATGAAGGCTTCCTCGTGGTTAGGGCACACTTCGGAGGTCAACCATTTTAACTTGTCACGAAAATAATTGGGTTTTAAATGCGAAGGAACACAGTCATCTAGATTTTCTCTACTAATGCTAAAATAAATGGAGTCTGTATCGGTTTCTAACAACTCAAAATGACGATCTGGAATATATTTTTTGAGAAACAAATAAAAAAATTTTAACATGTGGAGTTTGGAATTTAAATAGACGTTGAGACCAATTTGGATTGGAAGATCATTAACAATTTTGTTTTTTAAACTTTTCACTTCATAAACATTCTTTTTAATTTCATCTAAATGAACAAAACGAGGATCGTTGATAGTTTTGTTGACTGTTTCCTCGGAATGGTATGTAATGTTCCTATGCTTTTCTTTATTTAATAAACTAGCGGAATAGAGAGAATTCCCAGTTAGTTTATTGGTAAGAGCTATCACCGCTTTGGATTTATCTGTGTCGGCCAATCTTCTGGAGTTTACAATTTCTTGTGCCAGAGGAGCAAAACATTTTTGTGGAAAAAATTCGATGAATTCATAAATTTTGGTAATTTTTAATCCCATTTCTAGATAAAATTTGGCCATTTCCGAGTTAATTAAAAATTTTTCTGCAAAGTAACTACTGATTAAATATTTTTGTTCTTTTTTTAAAAGGTTATGCTCCTCTGCCACGTTTTGCATATAGTCACCAATGTCTTTTCGAGAAATAAAACTGTTCTTTATGATTAAAGGGAAATCTTTGAATTTTTCTTTTAATTCGTTGGGAGTGTGAATGTCAACGATAAGAAAACCGTACAAGCTCTCGTTTCGAATGCCTTCTATTATTTTTTCAAAAGTTAGTTTTCGTTTGGGTGTTATCGATTTTAGTGTTTTTAGAAAACGAGAAACTTGTGGTTGTTTTCTTATCTTCAACCACTCACACTCCCTCATCTCCACCACGCGAAACCCTTCTTCTTCCAACTTTTTTCTGTTGTCTGCTGTTTCTTTCCGAATATCTTCATGAGGAATGTTTTTCAGGGGGTGTGTCTCTTCCAAACTTCCGTCAGAGTTTCGATTGGTATTGCATCGATCGCAAGAATGGAAGAAACAACCAAGAAATTGATACACGGTGTTTTGTTGCTCAGAATAACCGTCCACTGGCAAACTATACTTGCTGACTCTTCTTTCCCCCATATTGAAACGTGTTTGCAAAAATGTGTTTTCTTTGTAAGCTACATAACTTAACCATTGATAAGATTGAAAACCAAATTTGGAGCAGGGGTCAGGCCGAAAATCTTCTTCTTCCTTGTAACGACAAAAATAGCCAGTAGGGTTATTCTGAGCAATAGCGTAAAGGTAAAGAGAATTGGCGTCCAAACCAAGCACCTTTTTGACGGTTTCAGGATTATCTATTTCGTGGGAGCGGATTTTGGTTTCTCCCGAAATTGCAAGGCGGCAGAAAATCAAACTTAACCCACCTGTCAATTGAGATCGAAGGGTTTTGTATAAATCCCCATGCCGCTTGGGAAACAAACAAAAGAAAGCATTTTTTTCGATTTTTTTCATCATCTGTAGTTTGGCCACTCCGCTAACTGAAAAAGAGGTTTTAAATATATCCAAACCTTGTTCAAGATAAGGTCGGAGCAAGTTTTGAACGGCTTGAACAAACGGGACGCAATCCAGAATATTATAGTAAATGAGCATCTCACGTAGGGAGCTCCATCCTTTTTCCGTCCAAGTTTTTACCACCAGATTGTATTCTTCTTGGGTGATGTTCGATTTGGAAAGAGAAGAATAAAAAACGTTGTGTACGGGTAACCCACTATTTAATTTATCGAGATCAGTCACAAATTCATACGGAAAATAAAATTTTCTGAGCTCTGCCCCATAAGCTACCAAAAATTTGCGGTAACTAAAACCAGGGGCTAAAAAATTTTTGATGTCTAAAAACCTTAATTTGGATGTTTTTAAACAAAGATAACTGTTAGTTCTTTTTATAACAAATTGGATGTCTTTTAAAAGAATTTCAATTAATGTTGGTTTAATAAGGTTTAAATCATAGGAAGCCGAATTGAAACCGAGCACAACCAATTCCTTACAATAACAGTTAAAGTCGTTTAAAATTTTTTCTTTTCTGACATTTTCACTCCTTTCCAACTGCTCAAACACGTAATTGAATTTTTCTAAAAGAAACTTATAAGAAACTTCTGACAGGGTCTCCAAGTAATCAACTAACTTTTGTACCAACTCTTCTTCACTGCCCTCTGTGACAAAACAAACACCCGATTCGTAGCCAGGGATGTTGCTCGCTACTGCAACGCTCAAAGGTATGTGACAAGCATCCAAAGTTAACATGGAACTATTAGAAATCTGTTTTTTGGAAAAATAGGCTTCGAAATCGTAACATGCAAAGAAAGGAAAATAACGATCACAGTGAGGCACAACAATCCCTATTTCCTCCAATTTCTCAAAAATAGTGGCAGGATTTTTGTGAATGCCACCCGGAAAAACCTCACGCACCGTGGTAGTACAAATTTTGGTATGACGGTAATAGTCGCAGTTTCGATACCACAACTTATCACAGTGTACGCATTGGTACACACCGCAATAGTGTTCGAAGTCTACAATGACACTTAGATGATTTTCGTAAACGTTCAATCGCATTGTCTCCTTGTAGAGCTCGCGGCTCCGTTGAACCAGTTTGGCAACCTTACCGTCGAGCTCATATGCAATGAGATTCAGTTCAAAAAAATCCTCTAAGTGAACAAAATCAAAAAGTTGAACGCCTGCAAAATCTGCAGGCGCGACACCAAAATGAATACAATATGCACGAAATAGATTTTTGGCAGGTTGTTCACATTTGTGAGGGTTTGCACCTTGGTGCACTGCCAAACAACGAAAAAAACATAAGTGATCCTCAGCACTGACATTTCGTAAACCGTGGTTATTTTTTATGTAATCAGGAAGAGAAATTGGGGCGCCAAGTGGGGCATCTTTTAAGTGATTGATATAAAAGGTGATATTGGGGATGTCTACCACTTTCCATTTGCTATCAGGGCGGTTAATTTTTTCAAAAAAAGATTCTTCAGATAATGTATTCAAAAACTCGATTAATTCTTGGCGTTTGCTAATTAAACGCGCAGTTTCCATCATCACACTGTTGTTGAACGATGCGTGGTAGTATCGTAATTCGTTATCATGAATATTTTTTAGAATATAACCAAAACTGTAATTAATTTTAAAACGGTGGAATTGTAGTTGTAGAATTTGATGAATAATTTTTCGAATTAACACTGTTAAATTTTGATTGTAACAAAAATTAAAAATGGATTGCACTTTGCCTTTTTTGTAAAAAGTCCGAATGCTGGTCCAATGCTTTCTCATGAGGGTGTTGATCTCCTCATCTTCCACTTCTAAGAAAACACAACCTTAATTTCAAATCAAGCTCTTTTATACAAAAAACGTACCGTTGTTAGTTGCCACAGATTTCATTTTTGGGGGTTCTTCTATGATTTCTGTAAAATAAAATTTTATAGTATCTCAAAATCAAACTGTGAAAATAGACTTACCGTGTGAAACCGAATTTTTAGCCGGAATTTTTGATGAGTTTTCCGGCGAGGCACTAGTTTGTGACCGATCTAAGAAAAACCAACATTAGCTGTAAAATAAAAATTTTTTATCCAAACGTACCGTTTGAGTTTAGCTCTCCGACTTCAAGTAAATTTTTAGCAGAATTCTGGGGTTCTACAACAAAAACAAGAATTATTTCAAAATTAACTCACTTTTCATAAAACTTACCATTGGTATTCTGAGAATCAATTTTCGCCTTTTTGGTTGGGGGTGCACTATCTATGAGAAACGATTGTGTTCATTTAAAATTAAACCGTTGAAATAAATAAACTTACCATTTGAGATCTCGACCGAATTTTCAACCGGAATTTCTGATAAATTTTCCGGGGTTTGTGACCGTTCTAACAAAAACACAATTAAATTTCAATTAAAAATTTTAACTGAAGATTTGCATTCGAATAAAATATTTTATTTCAAGATCAAATAAATTAAATAGAAATACTTACTACACACTTTCTGATGCGCTTTCAAGTTATCAGCTCTAGTAAAACTTTTGTTGCATTTGTTACAGCAAACTCCTGTCGACTTTTCGTGAACGGTTTTCTTGTGACGGCGCACATCACGCTCTCTTGTAAAAACACTCTCGCAAATATCGCACTTAAACATTTTGAATAGTTCTTCTTTCTTCAATGGCTTTAAAGTAGAATGAATAGTTCACCTGAACCACCTGTTTATATACCTGTGGAAAGTTATTGCGCAACCTGCTGTGCTATTTTTAGTAATATTCCTCTAATACCCTAGGGAAATCCCCATGGGAAATCCCCATGGGAAAACTGAGTATTGCGCAACACCTCTGTGCTATTTTTAGCAATAGATTGCACCAGTATTGCGCAATCTTCTTCTAGGGAAAACATTTGGTGAGTTTTGCAACTGTTTGTAGAGATATGTTTTTCTTTTGGTAAAATCTTGAAACAGACATTGAATTCGCTTTACACTTGGTGATGAACATATTGAATAACTTCATATCACATTGCTTCTTTTGAAAGACCATAAGGTCACGCTACCATTCAGAAAACGACACGGCTTCAGGAAATACGTCGTAACTGTTTAAAACTTAAAATCATTTTCAATAGAATTTATCTTTTCTTTTCGAGCTTATTAATAATTTGAAGTTAAATAGACTTGAAACACATAGTACATGAATGGTCTACTAGAAAGTAAAAATGAATGGTCTAGAAAGTAAAAACGAATGGTGTTGTAAATACTACAAAGTAAAAATGAATGGTCTACAGCAACAATCACAGTTGCCAAAAATTCAACAAAGTTATAATCAAACTCACCTAGAAAAAAAATTGAAAATATTTATAAAAAATCAAAATAAATTTAAATAAAAGCTCAACAAAAGAATAATAAAAATCGTGATTGACAAAAATTCAACAAGGATGTAATCAAACTTGTTAAGAAAAAATTGAAAATATTTATAAAAATCAAGATAAACTTTTAAAAATTCAACAAGGGTGCAATCAAATTTGTTTAGAAAGAAATTGAAGATAGATACTTAAAAATCAAGATAAACTTTAAATTCAACAAAAATCAAGTTTGTATAGGAGAAAATTGAAGATAGGAATGACGAAAATCAAGATAAACTTTTAAAAATTCAACAAAAGAATAATAAAATCAAGGTTGCCAAAAATCAAACAAAGGTCTAACACAAATTAAGGTTACAGAGAAAAAATATCGTACAAATAAAAGTTAAGCATACCTAGAAAAATGTTTAAAGTTGATATTCATCTAAAATTTAAACTTGTCTAGAAAAACTTTTGACTATAAGTATCTAAAAATCAAGATTGTCTAGGGAACGCTCAAACGTGCACCAATATCAATTAAAAGTAAGCAACAATTGATTCTTTTTAAAGATGATAAACTCAAATCAATAGCGTTCAGAACAGGAAATGACGCGGCTTCAGAAAATACGTCGTAACTGTTTAGAACTTAAAATCGTTTTCAATAGATCTTACAGCTGCATATCACTAAGACTAAAAATAATTTTTGAAGTTAAATCGACTTGAAACACATAGTAAATGAATGATCTACTAAAAAGTAAAAACGAATGGTCTAGAAAGTAAAAATAAATGGTCTACAACAACAATCAAAGTTGTCAAAAATTCAACAAAAGTATAGCAAAATCAAGGTTGCCAAAAATGAAACAAAGGTATAACAAACAATCAAGGTTGACAAAGAGAAATTGAACAAAGGTATCTAAAATTCGAGGCTGTCAAGAAAAATTGAGTTTAGGTATGACAAAAATTAAGGTTTTCAAGAAAAAATTAAACATAAAACAAGATTGCCAAAAATTCAACAAAAGTACAACAAAATCAAGGTTGCCAAAAATGAAACAAAGGTATAACAAACAATCAAGGTTGACAAAGAGAAATTGAACAAAGGTATCTAAAATTCGAGGCTGTCAAGAAAAATTGAGTTTAGGTATGACAAAAATTAAGGTTTTCAAGAAAAAATTCAACAAAGGTCTAACAAAAATTAAAAAATTAATGCACAAGTATTGCCTTGAGATTAAAATATATTAAATCGCTTTTTGGATTTAGAGTTTACTTAAGGTCAAATCAATACGATTCAGAACAGGAAATGACGCGGCTTCGTCGTAACTATCTAGAACTTAAAATCGTTTTCAATAGAATTCATCTTACTTTTTCTTTTAGAACTTATTAATTTTATTTTTTCTTTTAGAACTTATTAATTTTATTTTTTTCTTTTAGAAATTATTAATTTTATTTTAGAATTTATTAATTTGAAACTAAATTGATTTGAAACATTAAAAATAGGGTTTCGACCTTGGCTCATGGAGTCTAGGGTTCGGAACCGTAAGCGGGATGATGACGTCACCGCGCCTGTGCGCCTGCGCCTGCTCCATCGGACGGTCACCAAATGACGCATTACGTACTACTACTCTCCACCTTAGTCATATCTTTAAAACAGTGAATATGCCGCAAGGTAAAAAAAGATCAAACTTGGTTACCTGAGCTCAGCAGATAAAAAGTTACATCGAAAAACTAAAATAATGGAAAAAACAATTTGAGAAAAAGAACTGTTGACATTTTCGAATTTTTATTAAACTAATCCTACATTTAAAATACATTACTGCATGCATTGCTCATCTTGAAGGTCTTCACTCAGACTTAGGGAGAAAATTTAAGAAACTTTTGGAGATGGATTATCCGCTCTGCTTTGTAGACCTTGAAAATTATGAGCCAAAATATGAAATTTCCAAGATGGCAGAAACACTATTGAATTCAAAAGAGGATGTAAAACTAAGACCAAGAGTTAACAAGGAAAGGGTATTTCCGTACAGCTTGATAAAGGATTCACACCCAAATGGTTTTTCAACAATTAGAAGCAAGCATTATTATCTTCCCTGCTAGATGAATGGTGGAATCAGCATGTTCAGTTGCACTGGATGTATTCAGTTAAAAAAGAAGCAAATTGAACATCAGCGACAGAGGAACTATCAAAATAAGACTGAATGATTCTGTCAAAATACATTTTACTTCTTGGTGCTGGAAACACCAAAGCCAAGTTAGTCATTAGCTTTCTAGCCAGTGGTTCTCAACCACCGGTCCGCATTAGCTTTTCTGCCGGTCTGCAACAATTTATTTCAATTTTACTCTTTAGGGAGGCCGTATTACGAATTCAGAAGTAGAACAATGTCAGAAGAATATTAACAGTGATTATTGATTTTACTTAATAACTAAATGCAAGATCAAAGCTTACATTGGGGAAAATGATTATGGTTGTGTACTGACCAAGCAGCCAGCATGGCTGGTTGTCATTCGGGTGCAACCTCAAAACTAAAAAAATTGCAAAGAAAAATCTGCTATCTACACATTGCATATATCGCTGTGAACATGTAGCTTTCCAAAAACTGTCATCTGAATTAAATAACATTATGATCCGACCAGTTAAGATTATCAATTACTCCTGACCAAATGTTGCATATGAGCCTTTTCGAAACACTTTGTGAAGTATGTTGCGCAAAATCGCCATCTCATTTTTCATGCAGAATTGATATGGCTTTCGAGAAGATGCGTTCTTGCACGTCCTTTTGAGTTGAGGGAAGAAGCAAACCAATTTTTTCGTAAATGAACATTCCCATTAAAAAAATTTTTATCCCATAAAATGTGCATAAGTAAACTTGCATATTTAGCAAATATATTCAGCCCCTTGAATAACTTTAATAACTCTTTTTAAGGTTATTGCATCAATATATTTACAGTGTGCAACAAAACTAATGGTTTTAAAAGAATTAGTGAAGAAAAAGTATGAAAATGAATTAAGAAATCAGTCCCTAGTTATTGAGAGGAATGTTGCCAGACTATCTTTCAACTGAGTTAAGACAGTCATCCGAAAAGACAAAGCGAAAAAAGATAAGAATTCCACGAAGCAACTTATTTGAAAATTTGGAATTGTAACGAAAAATCTACAATTTCAAACTTAAATAGGAGTAGTAAAGATAGAAAGTACCCGCATTTTCATAAAAGAAACAGTCACAAATCAGTACTAATGACGAAAGAAAAATTTGAAATCTTGTTTTTGAAGAAATTACTGTATATCAGAAAGTACTTTGTACCTTCTTGTAAATTTTCTACCCCACTGTGTCCCCCGCTCCTGGCTTCCCTGACTTTGCCATTCAAAAACTTCAATAGAGCCATGTTTACTACGTATTATATCAAGAAGACAGCAGCCAATTTCACATTATATAGAGTTCTTCTGATGCTAAAAGCTTACTTTTGTTTTAATAAAATTTTTTTTATCAATTTATTGCTTTTATTACAATTTTTTCATACATTAAAAAGATTACCGGTCCGTCAAATTTTTTTTGGTATATTACCGGTCCGCAGGCTTAAAAAGGTTGAGAACCACTGCTCTAGACTGTTCTATTGATTCTGGAAAATGCATTGTGGTATATATGCATGCTTTGTTAAACTAAAATTTGAAATTAAAAGAATATTTTCTCACTAATCGTTTAGTTGTTAAAGTTAAACAAGTTATTAAGTTGAATGTGAAAATAAAGAGTGGTTGCTTAATTAGTTTATTGTTACTATTTTATTTAGGGTAAAGATTGAACATGCCCTTGAGTTCATTGTCCTATGTGCAATACAGTTTCAACAAATTGCGTTCCTGAGGTGTCGGCATAACAAAGAAATTCATCAGATATTTTTCTTTAAAAAAATGGTCTATGGGACAAAAAGGTTGAGAACCATTAGTTTATCAGAATAAAGGCGACAAAATGTGACGTCACAAATGGGGTTTCCGCACTTGAATGCTAACTCAATGTAATCGATTACAACTAAGTTTTTCTCAAAGTAATCGATTACGACTACAATTACATCTAAGCTTTTCTCAATGTAGTCGATTGCGATTACTAATTACGATTACTCCATGTCTGCTAATACATAATTGATTAAAACTGTTATGACAATATTATAATAGCAGGCCGCAAGAGAGGTCGGAAGTCCCTATCGGATACTGGCTTAGTATTACTTTTAAATGGACCTTAATCTTAGTTTCTGTAGACCAGGAGAAAATCTAAATCTTACTTTCTCTGATCGTATATTTAAAATAAAGGGACCTAAATCTTACTTTCTGATTGTCAAAATCAGAGGTGTCCAACCCGCGGGGCCCGAAGGCCCCGATTTTGGTGCGGCCCGCCAAGGAATTTTTAATCAGATGCTCAATCATCTTAAATTATCGCAGTGCCTCTAAACTTTCTCAACTTGTGTTCCGCGAGAGATTCCCAAGTGTGCCGCAAAACTTTTTAAAAAACACTAGTTTAGCGAAGTCCTAGTAGGCATGTAATCGGCAAAATAAGTCTGAATCAGAGTGAAGACCTCTTTTTTTTTAGAGGACACCTAATTCTGGAGACGAAAATTGCAAATCAGAGTCTGATTCTGAGTGAAAATCTTTTTTTTTTTTTTTTAGAGAACCCTTGTTTTAAAGACGGAAATCAAGAAATCTGGCCTAAGTGCGCCGTAACGTAAAGTTTTCAAACTAACATGCATGAGAACATCACCTTGATTGCTGCAGCGATTGTGGCCCGGGATATACTTACAGACGAATATTTGGCACGCGACGAGTAAAAGGTTGGGCACCCCTGAGATAAAGGGACTTAAATCGTACTTTCTCCGATCGTATCTTCATTGTTTTAGCATCATTATAAAATCAGGAATCACTCGAGTCCGCATACATTTTTTTAAAATCAGGCCACCAAACTTTTTTGTATACAATCAGAGTCATCAATTTTTGCCGGGAAGCTGTTGCTTACATCAATGAGGGGTCAATTTTTACTGGTTATAAAGTGTATATTGTCCCAACGTTCTATTAGTTTTGAAGTTTTACCATAAGTTTTATAAAACGTTTGGCAAATTCTTGTAGTTTTGCTCAATTTTAACCATTTCAAAAATAATACTGTACATTAGCTAATTCAACAAATTTAACATCTTTTTCTTTATTGATTTATACTTTTTACTTTCTTTTTATTCTTGTCTTATTTATTTCCATTTTATTAATTTTATTCTATCTCATCCGTCTTATCAATGTATTAGTTTCTTTTGTTTTTGATTAGCTTGAAATCTTATTTGTGACTGCTTTTTTGTATCGTTTGCTTAGTATTGATCAAAATTTTTTTAGTTTTTGTATTGTTTTACTTTAACTAGTCTATATTTACTGTAATATTGTTTGTTTAGACTCAATTGGTATCTTGTTATGTTCGGTTTTTTTTTTTCTATTTATTTGTGTGCTTTGTGTTAACTCCTTGCAAATTGTTTTAACATCTGTCATCTCCATTTCATGTTATTTTATACTATCATTTGTTTTATCATTTAGTTGGTTATAATGGTAGTTTTCACAGTTTATATACTTATCATCAAATCAAATAGTTTAAATAGCAAGCTGACCTTATTGACTTTGACAGTCTTTCGCTTGCATCTTGTAATGTTTTCGAGCTACAACTATATACCTCGTTTGTTGCATCACTGTGAGTTTTCATTTTATAGTCGTTGACAAAAAAAATAAGCAAATAAATAAATAATTTGTTTTTATAGTTATGACTTTGAAATTTTTCTTGATTGAAAAGTTTTTCTTGTATATTAAGAAAAATCTAATGAGACTATAATGTTTGATGCAAAATTGTCTTACAAAATCAAACTGAGGTATTCGTCAGGTGGCACAATTGAGCAAATATTACACTAATTAAGTTTGGCGTGCGAGTTAATCAACAGTTCTGCAAACTCGTGTGCGTACCCAGGTTGGTGCAATTGTTATCATTTTTAACTTTCACATCTTGAATCTTTTATTTTTGTATAGAATAGAAAACAGTTATATTTCTTGTAGTAACTTTAATGAAAGAAATATTAAAGAATCTAGAGGAAAAAAAGCTCGTTTATGTTTTAAACTGTCAATTAAAAGTAGGTTTTAAAATGAAAATATTACAACTGTATATCAATCAACTTAAATAATTTATGTACTTTCTAGAACGGACAGGGTAAGGTACGCCCCGCGAGCCAAATCCCCCGCCAAACAATTTATCGTAATCAAGACGTCATTTTATAGCATTGTTTTCAGCTGGAATTTAAAATAATTTATTAAAATTAAATACGGTATTTGTGCTTATTTGTCTCATTTGTCAATACCGGATTTCCGGACCCCGTAGATCCGGAATCCCCGATATCCGACAAAAAACTGCCGGAAACGGATTTCTTCCTATGCATTTTACCCCTTTAATTCAGAAACCCCGCTGTCCGACTCCGACACGAAAGTTTTGGAACAAATGTGCTAAATTAATCGCATTGAAATCCAATAAACAAAAATTATTACGAGTGAAGCGAAAATGATTCACAAAGCATTTTGTCCGTGCGTGGGCCATAAAATGAGACATAGAACCTTTAAGTGAAGAGTCACTGATGCAGGATAACAGACTTTTTTAAAGTAAAAATTGTTTGTTGTAATTTACATTAATTTTCTGTTTTCGTCATCTTGCGATGCTAATGCATTTTATAAATAAAGATAAAATAAAATCGTTACGATAACCTAGTGATTAGAGCATTCGTCTTTGATACGGGAGTTCTAGGGGTTCGACACCGGGTTGAATTATACAAAAATATAATTTTGTTTTAGTTGTTGTCCAACCAGAAACTTGGCACTTTGATTGGAGTAAGGTGGGCGCATAGCGCTTTTTTCTCTATTCGGTAATCCGGATACCCCGCTAAACCGAGATTTTATGAACAAAGTGGTCCGAATTAACGAGATCTGACTGTCTTTAGAAAAAAATTGGCCCGCAACGTAAAAAGTTTGCTCAACTCTATTTTATAATATTTTTCAAAAGCTCATAACCTATGATTTTAATCATAAAAATTTCAGATGCAAGAGCAACAAAGGTCAATTTGTTTTAACCAAAAGCTTTAATTCAGAGGTGTCCGACCCGCGGCCCGGAAAGGAATTTTTAATCAGATGATCAATCATTTTGAATCATTGCAGTGCATTTAAACCTCCCCAATCGGTGATGCGCCAGAGGTTCCCAGGTGTGCCGCAAAACCTTTTGAAAAACGCTAGTCTAGCGATGCTTAACATGCAGATAGTATTTATTTAATTGACAAAACCCTTAAGCAGAGTGAAGGTCTTTTTTTTAGAGAACACCTGTTTTGGGGACGGAACTTTTCAAACTAACACTGCTTTGCTTACTGCAGCGATTGCGGCCCGTGATAAACTTACACACGAAAATTTGGCCCGCGACGAGTAAAAGGTTGGACACCCCTGCTTTAATTTAATTGACTAAGGAAACTAATTAAATTTTTAATACTTTAATAATTTGAAAGCCTTTATGTATTTGATATTCAGAATTGCCAAGCTTTTGCAATGACATAGATTTTTTTTTACTGTAACTTTGAAAAGGCTTCTTTTACCTGAACTCATCAAATTTCTTATTTGCCACCGAAATACAAAAAAGATAAGGCTTTTTCAAATACATTCCAGTAATGGACTTTTGCATGCTTTTAAAAGCTTACTACCCTAAACGAACAGCTTCTCAGAAAAATTTGTTGTGTGCAATATTGTATTTTTTTCAAGAGAATAAAGTTGTAATAGTTTACTTTTCAATTGTCGACAGGGTTAAATTAAACGTAAAAACATTAATTAAAATGTAATTAGAACAACGCTACTTGTTCAAAGCAAACTGAAAGGGGAAAGAACTGTTTTAAACAAAAATAAATTTGCGAACAAAGGAGAAAAAAGTACTAAAAACATATAACAATTTAATTGCGACTTTTAAATATGACATGCTATGGCTAAAATAGTCAAAAAAAGCAAATTTAAATTTACTTTTCGGCGATTGCGCTTCAGAAAACGAAATAAATTTTGTCACTTGATACGTAGGCAACAATGTACCGCATACTAAAATAAATAGTAATTAACAAAATAATCATAAAATAGGTCAAAAAGATAAAAACTTAAGTTTTTTTGTTACGTTAGCATGATGCTTGACAAGTAAATTGTTATCAAAGTGAAAATGTTAATACGATTTGAGAAAGTAAATCAAATGAGCTAAAAATGTTGCAGGAGATCACATGAAGACGTTTCGTTGAAGAAAAGATTATTCATAAAAAATATATGATAAGAAGTTACATCAAAAATGCAGTTTCCTTAATTTTTTTCATTCAACAGATATTTGGCAGCATGAATTAATTTAAAAACTTTACAACGAAAATGCAACTTGAACTGAAAAAAACAAAACAAAGCAGATACCAAATCTGAAAAAAAGTGCAAAACAAAGTGTGTAAACATTAATAACTGCAACTGAAAATAGATATGAGTTTTGAGAAAGATACACGCCATGTTTGCTAGTTAAGCAATTCGTATTATAACACTCAATGAAAGCGTTTATGGCAGTGACGTGTCAAGTGGAAACTCGGATACCAAGAAACGCACTAATGCATGACAAGGACCTAAATATTTTCTGATTGTCCTACGCCTGCGAGTCACGCCGAAAAGGCACCAAGGCGATTTTTTTAAAGATTGAACTGTATCTTTTTCTGCACGGGCTTTTATTGTACGTTGGCGAACAGATCGGCCGTTCTCTGTAAACACTGAGGGAACGGCACTGAGGGTGATTCCATTTTGTGAAAATACAACTTTTGAGCTCCCATGACTGAAACTGCTCGCAAATCAGGCATAACTCCTAAAAGCTTCATGAAGTAATTTGGCCTGTCTGCAGTAACAGGACTTTTGTTAACGTGTTCCTTTAAGGTGTCGATAACCAAAGTCTGCATGTCCTCAACTTTTTTGCTGTCTCTTAATCCAGGTCGATCTAAAAATTAAATAACAAAAATGTTAGACTATGAGAAAACAACAAGTAAAGTTACACAATACTACTATATTAACAAATTGGTAAAATACAAATTTTATTTTAAACTTAGTAATAAAAACAGATTGACAAAATGAAAAAATTATACGCCCAATTATATACATATACAGCATAACAAAACCAATAAGTCAAACAAAAAATGCTAAATTAAAATTTGAAAAAACTTTTTCCTGTAGCAAATTTGAAGAAACATTAAGCATTTAATCAAGCCATTTGTAACTGTGGTTAAGCTGAATTTAATTAATTTACGTAATCGGCGAAACCGTTTTTAAGAAAAGTTTGAAAATCCTCACCTTGAAAGAGAAGCAAAGCCAGCAAACAACTAAAAGAAGAAATATCAACATTCAAGTCAGCTAAATTGCAGGCAAAAGACAGGATCGTGTCAATCCAGTCTCCAAAGCTTCCATAGAGTTGATTTCGATGCAGGGCTATGCCATTGCAAAATATCAACTTGCCTTCCGGAATTTCGCACCTGAAATAATCAATCAAGATGTAACAATCAATCCACAAAAGAGGTTCCTTGTTATTGGATCAACTTCAAGCAGGAAATTGCAATCTTAATCCAATTAAACTATTGAACTTAACAAGTAACAACCCTCTCGTGACAAAATCATTCTTCAAAAAGATTTGGAATCATACGCAAATGCGAAAAAGACTAAAATAGCAACACAATGACAAAACCAACCTGTAGGCCAATCTTAAAACAAATATTTCCACGAAAGCGCTTTCGACCAAAGTGGTTTGATCTTCTTGACATAAACTACAAAATCCAGGAATTTTCTCTGCCCATTGCCGAACCACGATCAGGCAAGACGCTAAGATCTCGTAAAAGTTATGCGCTTCTTCGGGAATGCTCAGGGGAGGTGAGCAGGGCGGGATCCCAGGAGGTCGATACTGAAAAAAAGAAGGGCTTTTAATTAACCAAGCAATTAAAAAACGCATTTCCTCATTAAATCATTAAGCACTTAAGTTTTTATTAAGTTATGCACTACCAGTTATTACCAACCTTGGAAGTGTCAGTGTTAGTGATGGCCGGATTTGTGTCAACGTGAGCCCGAACCAATGACGTAATAAAACTCACAGGAGGCGAAGGAGGAGCTACTGGATCTTTAGGGCCTTTGGGTTTGGAAGGTAAACGACCGCGCCTTCCTTTGAGATGATCGGTTCTAACAACTGTTTGGGAAAAAAATATCAAAGTCAATTATGAGACAACAAAATCTAATTTTTTATAGTTGCAATATATACGCTTACCTTCTTTGACCATGCCGACGGCTAGACACTTTTCGAAACGACAAAACTGACATCGATTTCTTCGACGCTTATCAACTGGACAATTTTTGTTTGCCAAACAAACGTAAGTGGACTTCTTTTGAACAGTTCTCTGTAACAGTCAAAAAAAGTATATAATATTTTCTTTAACGCAAAAATTATAACAATAAATGCATCGCTTTTTGTATAATTTACTGCCTAGATAAATACAACTAGAAATATCATTTAATCACTAAAAAATATATGATAGCGCGTGGTCTCACTTTAAAAAATCCTTTGCATCCCTCGCATGTTCGAACTCCATAGTGCTGACAAGCCGCATTGTCTCCACAGACCGCACAGAGACCTTCACTGGACGGACGCATTGCCAGTGTCGACGAAAGTAAGTTGTTTGAAGCGGCACGGTCGTGATGAGAAGTATAGAAGTGATGCTGATCAGACCCGGTGTAGTGGGCACGGAAAGGGCTGTAACCAGTCGAACCAGGGATGCTCAAATACATCTGACCGTTGTACGGTATCGAGGCGACGTGAACAGCATCGTTTTCGGGCTTTATAAGGGACGCAGCTGTTAGACCCGGATGCAAAGGACTGGCGAAATCATTTGGATTTGCATCTTGCGCCAAATATTGGTTTCTGTCCATCGGTCGATAGCCAAACAAGTCATGCACTCCAGCTATTTGTTGTTGCTCTTTGAAATGTCTTACCAATCGCTCATCCAACGCTGTGTGCTGCTGAAGTTGATAAGCTTGAAACTCAGCATGGCTTCGTGGACTAGTAACCGACAGATCGGTCGGGCTCTGTTGAGGAGAGTTGTTGATGTGCTTTGCGTCTGCGTAAGCGCCCGAAGTGGCTGGCGAATGAAGCATAGACGCAAAGTTGCTTTTAGACGCCATAGGTGATGATGCTTGCTCTTCCATTTCTCGATGATGCTTTTGCCCATGTGGGGAAACGAGAGCTTCAACGTAAGTGGATGGTGAACTGTGAGAATGTGCCATGAGCTCGGGTTTAATTTGAGGAATTTCTGGACCCATTGAGATGCTCTTTTTTAGATGATGAGCAGACATCAGGTTAGGCCCAGTAGAATGGTTAAAAATATACGGTTTGATGTCCGCTTCACTGTACGTTGAAACCAGAGCTTGACTGCTTCCAAGACTTTTCATCGATGCATTGGCAGCGCATGGATGGGCATCAGTTGGATAATACTCTTTGTTATTTCTTCCATAAGCTTGGTGGGGAGAAGGAGGAGTTATGTTGGATGAACGTCGGTCACTAGAAAAAGAGTTATGCCTATAATGACGATTGTGCGAACTCTCGTTTGATGAATGATACGACGAATCCATCGAATATTCTTGAACGCGATCAGAAGACTCTGATCTAACTTTTCGGGGAGAGTAATCTTGCTGATAATAGTTTGAATGCAACGCCATTTCCTCAGAACGCTGAGTGTAGGTAGGACTGCTTTGAGGAATTGAAGTTGCTGGAATATTTAACATTGATGTTGCTGGGGTAGACACTTGGGTTTTCTCTGGAATAGAAGGAAGAAGAGAATTTTCCAATCCAGGGGATCTTTGCTCGGAATTGTAAGCTGGAAATGAAGCCTCGCTTATGATTTGAGAAGCACTTGTCGGACGACCTTCACCCAAACTTGACGAGCTCTGTCTTCGACCTTCGACACTTAACGCATGAATTGTCGAAGAATGAGCTGGAGATCTGCTTGCGTTTGGCGATATTGATCTCATTACTTGAATGTCGTTTTGGGAAGCAAACATTGCTGAACTTTGAGGGGAATTTGCGGAGACTTTATTTGTTTCGCTATTAGGTGGGAGTTGCTTGTCAGCGACTCGACCATTGTAAGTGTCGCTGCTTCCTCCCCAGTTTTGTTGAAGATAAGTTGACACAGCAGCGGTCATTGCTTTACCAGCGTGGGGCAAATTTGAAGCTTGTGGTTTCGAGTTGGAAGATGTTAACGGAGGCGATGGTCTTGCGGCAAGAGGATAGTGGGATGACGTCATAAATTTAGTCGTTGACGTCGAAGAAGGAGATTGACTTTCTGCCGAGAAATCCTCACTGAAAAAACAGAAAATTGAAATAAGGCATTTGACAAGTAAAAATCATCATGTAGTAAAAATATAAACGATATTAAAAATCCGTAGCAATTTGAAATTTTAAATCAAGCTTTTACCTATAAGATTTAATGTGGTTTTCTGCAAGGTGTCGCTGCTGAACTTCGGTTTGGTCTTGTCTTTCAAAACTGGAATCAAAATCAGATGCCGGATAATGACTGGGATTGTTTATTCCAGGATACACTGCACAATATTCGATTTCCGTGTTTCCACCAAAAACGCTACTTGGCATAATGAGACTGAAACATAAAAGCCAATTATTAAGGTACTGCTGAAATGATCATGTGATTATTTTACTGTTTTTTGCAAAATTGCAAAAAGTTTGGAATTGTATTGCAATGAAACGAAAGAACAAATTCATTCGTATAATAACATACTAAATATATATATATCATTAATTAAACCATGTGTCACCTTAACCCTATACTAAATATATTTAATATGCCATAGTCTGATAGATTCTTAAATATTGAAAGAATTTATTACATATCTTATCCCAGTAAATAAAAACAAAAAGTTTTTACGAATTGTTAGTAATTATTTTTTCTTCATTTGGATTTTTATATCAAACTTTTTTTTGAAATTTTGATTAAAAAAATCTAAAATACGTACATTTACTGCTTTCAAAAAGTTAATGCATTATCACTTTAGAAGGCGTTTGCAATTTGAACGCAAATGCAAAGAACAATTAGAATAGATAGACATAAAGATTTTAAAAATTTTAAGTTGACAAAAGAATCAAAGGATCTTCTAGCTGTTTGGCTACTTACGTTGACATCGATAGACGAAGGTATCGGGTCCCCGTAAAATTCGATATCCGATTGCCAGACTAATTCGCTTCGAATTCGGTCAGGAACGCTCGAAGTAGTCGATCAATCCGACAAAAACAATAGCTCGTTGTTGCAAATGTGCGTTGTAACGCGTAAGGCAAAGTGTTTATCTTCAGGTTAATTAACAAAAACGCTAGTCCTTATTTTGCTAAACACATCAAATTGTTATCTTGCCGTAAAGCTACAATAGCTATTGCAATAAACTTACAGACAACCAAAAACCAATAAATAAGCTGCTTTACATTGAATTCAGCAAATCTAACTGTTATTTTCATCGCTACGCTTTCGCAATCAGTACAATCGTTCGAGTCGTTGCACGTTTTGCATGACAATCTTATATCATGTTTTAACTGGTAGCATGCACGTTTTTCTACTTTTTCACAATTAACGAAATTTGTCAAACATTAGCTGCAGTGCTTAACGTAATTAAAGAAAAATAGGACGAAAAAGCGTGCAATTCTCGGGTAGAAATTGATGTATCAAACCAAAAAAGGAATCGGAACGACTAAAAATAAGTTGTTACGTTTATTTCCTTGCAAAGACACTTAAGGACATCTAGTAGGATTTATGATGGCTAGTAAAGATTTTTGAAAGCAATGCAGGTGCGGAATGATCATCAATTCTACAACTCAACCGAGCGCAGCTGCTGCTGTTATAACGATGACTTTGTACGTGTTACTTCGAATGTTTTTTTTTTTTTTTTTTTGAGACAAAATCTCACTGCAGCAATACTTTATATTTTAAATGATAATTTATTATCTGAAAAAAAAATGACAAGTCAATGTAAAAAAAAGAAACTACCTCATCTTTGTAAAAGTTTCGAATTGCATCTTAACTGACTTTTCTTTCGAAAGAAAACCTAGCTTCAAAGCTTTTATATTTAACTGAAGTAAAATGTGCTGATGCTTTAAAGCAACTACACTTAAGTATAGCCAGGATTAACAGAAGAAATTTGTTATGATTATATTTGTAAATTGTATTATTTATAATGTTGTTCTAACTGCTTATTCTTAGATCATTCTTGCGTTTTGTTAAAATTAAATCTGTGCTAATCAACAACATCGCGCTGATTTTTATGAAAATTTTTTCGCTTCAGTTGCTTTAGCGCGAAAGAAGAAAAAAGAAAATGAAATGCCACGAAGTGCAAAGAAAAAAGGGTAATTGTTTGACGCTATCGCACAGTGACGTTGGTATTTGCGTAAGCTGTTCTATTTCTATTCGTCGTTACGTCACAAGGCACAGCCGATTGTCTTAATTCATGTTTTGTGGCAAGGCATAAAGTTTTTTAAAGAATGCGGTGGATTATGTATATCTACAAATAACACATTCTTCTAAAAAAAATATTAAAGTATTCATTAGCAATTTTTTTCTAATGAAAAGCTTAAGCATTTGATTTTTGAAAGGCAATGCTATGATGAAAAGTTGAATTAAAAAATTAAACGTATAGTTTTTCAAACTTCTTAAATAAACTGTTACTACAACAATTTTGCAAAACATCTAAGTAATTATATTGTAAAAGATACTTAATCTATTGGTTATTGAAATTTATTAAGGGTTTCAGCTTTTATCAGTTTGTAATCGTAAAAAAGTGATATGTGAATATGGGACAAACATTAATCAAAAAATACAAAATCTTTTTTTTAAACCGAATACCCAGCAAAAAGTTAATCTTTTTACGTAAAATTTGTATTGAATTTTTAATCATCACGTGCTCTTTCATATACGTTTTAGTGTAATTTGTACAATATTTTTTTGAACTAAAACAGGCACTAAAACCACAATACAGAATCGAAAAAAAGCTTTATGCAGGCTTTTTAAAAATGACTGGCCATTTATTTCTTCAGAGTTTTCAGTAAAACTGTACAAATATTGTTGTTTAAAAGCGCCCAGCATCCTTAGGAAAAAGATATTACCCGATAAAAGAGCTCTTGCAAAAGTTGTAAAACCTCAAAAATGCAATACTTTGTCTTAAACTCGATTCGGAGCTTCAGAGCAAGTCACTTCAAGGGCAAGTCAAATAAGATATACGCTGAGAAATTAATTGGCGTAAATCGAAATATAAACAGGATATGTCCAAGACTGTTCTTGAGAATTCCAACTGCTCAACTCGACAATATTGCTTGTAATTAGCGGCGCACGGCAAAGCTGCAATTACTCATTTTATTTCATTTTAAAAAGATATTCTCAAAAGCTATCCTCAGAAATAAACACAAGCTCATAAAATCTTTAGCACAAGAAGTTAAGTTTGCGTTTGATTAACCTAAAAAAATGAAATTACAAAAATACGTTTTGCCCTATTATATTTCCATTTTTATTCAATATGGTATTCAATTTTCTATGACTATAATAATACTTAACTTTGTTTTAATAAAGACTTGAATCGGGCCCTACTTCCGTGTTTGTGATGAGTTTAAAGATTCAAACTTATAAAGCTTTTTATTATCGGAAATCTTTCTATTTCTGTATATCAAAATATAAACTCAAATTGAAAATTTTTTTTCTTTGAAACGAACAGACGCATTTATTTTTTATCAGATCTTCTCTTTCTGTTCTTGAACTATCAACAGCGCTTTGTGTGATGTCATCTCTGTTTTATACGAGCGAGTGGCGCGACATTTTTTCTAGGTTTGACGGCAATGACGTTAGCCTTGAAATTGATTAAGCGCGTCCTTTTATTTAAGTTTCGGCCTATGACATGCACTGAACAACGGTATTGTCGTCGTCAATTCCTGTTCTGTAAATACTACCTCAAACATTCTTAATTACATCAAAATTAATTTCTAATTAACTCTAAAACATCCGCAAACATTAGATGATGACGTCGTGTTCAAGAGCAAATTTTAAAAAATGCTACAAATTGTAAAGCATTAGCTTTTTTGATCGTAACCTTCAAAACAAAGATTGTAATTTATGGCTTGGTTGGGTTTTCTTTAAAAAAAAAACTGTTCTTTAATTTAGACCAGCAACTTTTTAGATGTAGGGTGTTAGTGTAGAACTAAAGAATTCTAGTTGAGAGAAAGCATGAAATACAACAACGAGAAAATGAAAAACAAAAAACCTTTTTGAATCATGTTATCCGCCATTTTGTGAACAATTAAGCAAATTTGCACATTCGAATGTTGACAAGACAAACATAAAAGAGAAGACTGATATGACATTAAAAAGACGCTATTCGTTACAAGTCATTGCGACAAAGAACCAACTTATGCGCTGAAGAATATGAGTTTTGTGCTCGGGTAAAAACTGTACTTTTTCATGTCTTCAATAAAAATACTTTAGTTTCATAAATTAATTTAAGCATGTCTTGTTGTATTACAACGAGGTTAGAAAATCCGGTTTTTTGAAACTTTGTTAGCTAATATCAGTTCACAAAAAAACATTGTAATATGTAGAACTGATGGAACTCTGCTGACTAGAAGGTTTCATAGTTTTTCAAAATATTTCACATTGTATTTTTAGATTGATGACAATATCCGGAAAGCAGTAATTAAAAAAGTTTTAAATTCTTAATTAAAATTTTTGACGATTACCCAATATTTTTTGTTTCTTTGTTTTTTCTTGCGATACTATCAAATATCTTTTAAAGGCTTTAATTCCATAGTTGAATATTAAAAGCAGAACCTTTTCGACGTAAACGCGGCACGCACAGGGGAAAATTATAAGTTAGTTGCAATCAAACAAGCAATATCTTCGATTAAGTGGTTTTGTCGATCAGGTGGTCCGTCTACAAGAGGCCTTTCGTAACAATACTTTCATGACATGGACAAAGGTGTTATACATAGACTTTCAAATGGTAAATTAGATTGCGATGCAGGAATTAAAGTCGAGAATAGCTTTTGCAAAATTTTTCCAAGAGCTATGATCTTTTAACATTTTTCAAGCCCAACACGATAAAAGTAAAAGGTTTTTTTTGCTTCTTCAATTGTTTCGTAAACACTTCCTGATCTAACTTAAAAGAGAAGAAGTGGTTTTAATTGGTACTTTGGTCTAGCATTATAAAATATGTTGTCCAAACAAAATAAAAAATCATATATAAAAGTGAACATTTTGCACCACGTTTTAAAAGCTATTACGCCGCAAAAAGCTAAAACAGTGAAAAATAAATGGTTCTGTGTTGATTTGTTAAACAAAAATTGTTTCAAGATATTCTTCATAGCTCAGTAAAATTGCCCCGTTCTTCTTCAAGGAAAAAATGGTCAATAGTTTTTGAACTGAGGATGTGCTAATTTTACAGTAGTCTTTACCCAGACGTTAGATTTCTTATGCAAGCTAAAGCCAGAAAGAAATAACGTAAAGAAGCTTAAAAATCTTCAATCAATGCTTTCAGTCTATTTGCAAAAGTTATTTAAGTTTTTTTTTTAACTAAAACCATTACAAAATTTCGAAAACAACAAAAAATCGTTTAGACTTTGTAGAAAACATTCAACCTCAACGTACAAAAATTTTTGTAATCAATCGAATAAAACGCTTTAGGTTTTTGCAAAAAAGTTTTTTCTCTGTTTTGAACTTGGCCCACTGCGGAGTCGTAACGGGCTGGGCATAAATGAGACTGAGTATCGAACCCGCGTCTTTCTGCTTGCAAGTCTCAGTGTTGGCGCACCTTCCCGTGAGAGCACATCTAATTGTTCGCAGTTGAACCTCGTGCAAGTGTCTTAACCAATCGTTTGAAAATGCCACCGAAAAATGGAAGGTCTAAAATTTCTAAAAGGTTTTTCTTTTAAAAACAATTCGAAGAACTGTTATTCGTCTCTGACTTAACATTCACTTAGCTACTTTTTCATCAGCTGCCAACAATTAAAAATCTTTTTGAATAAATAATTGCGGCATATTTCACTTGGCTAATTAACCTGCTTTTTCCATTGTTGAAATTTTGTTGAGCACAAATGCGCACTATTTTCAACAAAAAGTTTCTTAAAAAGTCAGTAATAATTTAGCTTTCAAAATGTTCTTTTCACCCGGCATTTCGGCTTATTAGTAAAAAACATCATTATTTGTTTTTTGTTTTGATTTTCAATTCTTACGCTTTTTAGTTTTTTTTTTAACAAAGATTAGGTTTTATAAAAACCATAAAAATTTTACGTGAAACCAAACGTGATCAAGAACGATTGTTTCATTAAAAACCACATTAAAAAAAATGTTACAAAAACAATTTGAGCTATATATTTTTTCATTTTAACATATCAATCAAAAACTCAATGAATTGAACCAATTTAATTAAAAAACGTCCTTTTCCAATGGGAAAGTCTATTCCTGCATTTTCGTCGAAACTCGAAAGCCCACTCCGAAGATGGACACTACTAACTAAGTTAAATTTAGTTGTGTAAAAGGTATTGGAATTACCCTTTCTAAGCTAAAATGTCGCAAAATAAACTGTTTGCAGCGCGCAATTGCCAGCTGATTGCATTCGAAAAACGCTTTGCTGAAGCTAACACATTAACGATGATATCATTGGTAATTGCTTGTTTGGATTATTCAAAATTGCTTTTGACATTGTAGGATTTGATCTCAAAATAAAATGCAGTTTTTTAATTGGTTTGCTTCATTGGCAAGGTACTTGTTGCTTCATTCTTTTTTTCAAAAAAACCGTTACATCATTTTCTGCAAACGAAAGATTTTTGCAAATCATCATTGCTGTAATATTGAACGGGACCCAAAATTGAAGATTTAAAAAAAAAACAAGAGCTATAGTATTAGCAAGAAAAGTTTTTTCTAAATTTCCGGATGCATTTCACATTTTACAGCGTGCTTGGCTTCTTGCGATAAAGCGTGGTATTATACCAACGATTTACAGTAATGAAAGAAAGTATCTTATGTAATACGCTTTGAAAGCTTTTGTTAAAAACAACATGGCAATATGACGTCAAAAACCAACAGTGACATGTCAACCTGTAGACTTAAAGAGGCTCCGCAAGAACGAACGTGCACATTTAAAATGGTCTCAACAACAAATGAAGCAAAAAAAGTCTTGTTGCGGGTTTAATATGTATCCTACCGTTAGTTAAAGTGAATTTACCTAGGTCACATTTTAAAGAACTAAGAAATATATTAAGTCAACAGCCGAATTCTTTCCAAGTTTTCATGAAAATAATGCCAAATGCATTTTGGTTCGAGTGTGTCATATAATTTTAACTAATTTTTATTTGGTAAAACAAGCACAACAAAATGTCATCACATATCAATGTGACATGGCCAGATGATGTAATTATAAACTTATCTACCTCATTAAACCTAATCGAATTTCGTCATTACAATCCCTAACATCATCATCAACCGATTATTGACATTTTTGTAAATACGTTCCGGTGCGGAAACCAGCTGTTGTTAATCTCCCTGCAAAGGTCGGTTCCGAGTCCTGCGCCCTTGATTCACCCAAGATCGGAAGCGTCATGCTTAGCCTTTTCGAAACGGGTCAAATTAGCACTTTCAAGAAATCACTCTTAGCCTTTAAGTTTTTCTGCATCATCATTGTTCGTTGTTCGTGCGAAGGCTCCAAATCTTCGAGTGATTAATTGCAAAGGCGAGTAACGAATCGTGAGCGTTGCCGTTATGCAAGAACGCAGCGTTGCGTCTTCGGGAAAAGGAAAGATCACGACCAAACAAGCTGGCATGGTCCTTTCGCCTGCCGGATTTCGTCACTTTTTGAAAAAAAAACTGTAACTATTAATGCACGTTTGAAAGTCATGCGATAACGAAGACCTCCAGGCAACCAAGGTTTTTCGCAAAAAACAACCGAGGTACGTCAGGTCGTTCCTTCCGCGTTTCGAATATCTCGCACGCACGGTCCTGCAGAAAATTGCTTTATTTCAATAACAGCTAAACACGATTTTTGAACGAATTTCAACCATGCCAGATCACAATTTAAATTTGAATTGAAACGACTTTTTCTGATTATATTAATCGACAACCAATGCCGTTGAAAAAATACTTCGATTTAGGACAACAAAAAACTATTGTTAAATTGCAATATTACAATTTTTATAAATTAAGACTAATACGTCTTATACTGATACCGGTAATACGGGATTAGAAAAGGCTTAAAAATAAATCCTTGACAGTTAGACACGCCTAGAAGGGCTAAATAATTTCCTTGAAAAATTTGAGCCAAACAATTTCTTACGGAGAGAATTATTAGAAATTTTTGTACAACTGTTAGTTTCAATAAAGGTTTTAAAACTTTCTATACAATCTTTAAAAATCGGTAAAATGCTTCGCATCCTCGACTGTCCATGCAAAGAGAAACATAAATACTATCATTTTATATTTATGTTTAAAAGAGCAGTAAAACAGAAGAATATACTTCATACGACTGTAGACTTTACACGGGTGAAAAAATCTTGTTTAATGGCAGCGGCAACAACAACTGATTAATGTTTCCGTATTCACTATCTCAAATAACGAACTATATAAAACGAACAAAAAACAAAAAAAACTGATTAAGCAAATCAAACTTGCTTTTGATTTGTCCAATTCAAGACCTAGGAACAATGATTGTATAAATCCCGTTTTACTAAATTCAAACAATTTGTGAGAAAAACAGTTAAAGCTTACTCTTACTCAAGAACAATCGCCGTCAACTAGTCGTTTCGATCTTGACATAAACAGCCGAAAAAGTTAAAACAAGTGCGTCGCAGTCTGATTTACAACTTGAAACAGGAAAACCTTTTCAACTTGGTTGCACAAACTAGGATATTCTTTAAATTTTTTTTAACTGTCAGTAACTTGAACCCGCTACATTACACTTTCAAATATCTTCAGTGACGTAGCGACTGAGAAAGAAGAAGCAGCGCCGTGCGATGACGTATGATGCAAGGTCGGTTAAAATTTATTACTTGTTTCACTGAATTTTTTGCTCGTGAATGAAGCTTTAATTCCTACTCGAACATGTTTCAAAAGGTCTTCCGTTGGCTTTTTTGACTTCTCACTCAATTCATTAGCTTTTTTTCAAAAAAGAACTAAGCTTAAGAAATAAAATAAGCAATCTTTAATTCCTTATATCATTTCTTGTATACATTCATCTCTGTTTAAAACAACTGCTCGAAATATTCGAAGATGAATAAGGTTGTAATTAATAGCAAATTTAATTTTCTATCGCAATCACAGTTTACTGAGGTGTAAAATATCTTTCAACGAAAAAACAATTCAATTTAAGCTAGATTGCAAACTGCAAAAACATAATCAAATTAAGAAAAATAATAAAAATTGGTTTAAATGAACGGTAACCAAATAAAGGCAGTTGTAGTGCACTCTACTGTTAAAAATGTCAAGCGCGTCAGAACACGAACGATAACGCGCATTATGTCTTCAATTAACTTTTGATTTCCTACAAAGAAATAATTGTTTTTAGGCTCATTTGTATCTTTCCGTGTAAAGCCTCACGTGGAGAAAAGCGTACATGGGCAAGTTTTGATAACGTTTGCATTTGTCGTTTCGAGCACTTTTAAAAAATTTTGAATCACGATTAATTGAAAAGACATTTGATTTCATTACTAATATGGTGGCGGTCATGGTCATGGGGTGTGTGGATGAGCGCAAAGGTCATGATTTTTATCGTTCAAGTCTTTTTTAATTTCCATAACAACTATAAAGTACGAATATACTATCAAACAGTAGATGTCACATTTCTGTCAATATACAAATTTGTATTTGACTTTCGCCATGACTATCAAACGTTATTTGACGAAAGACTTTGCACTTTATGAACCATCTACCCCCATTTTGCTTTCAAACAAAGAAAGTTTAAAAGGTACCGCGTAAAGGGCTTTATACAATTTCAAAAAATTTTGGTGTGCCACTATATACACATTACGCAATGGTGTCTGTAGTTTTGGCAAAAGCTTCACTGTTTTGTACGACAGACGACTTAGCAAAAAAAAACTTCTTTTGAAAATTTATTAAAAAATATATCTACCGTGCAAAGTTGAAGCTTTTGGGATTTAGGAAATTTGAAATGAGAAAGGGCTCAGATCTAAATTTCAGTAAAGCATGCTCCAAACTTAAATCCAAAATTTTTCAAAATACTAAAAATGTTATGGAGGACTGCACAAAAAAGGCAAACTTTGGTGTATGGGACATGAAAAATCGCAAAAAAGCAACAAAGATTCTATAAACACACTTCTCTGACAATTTGCATGAGTAAAACTATGTTTGATTTGCAGTCGTGAAGCTAATCAGAGTAATTATGACATGCAACTATTTTCTAATGACGTCACCACGGCAACTTTTGGCTTCAATTGCTCAGCAAAGCGAAACCTGTAAAATTGTTTTTGATATTGCGCAAATGTATTAATTGCTTTAAAATCCATTAGTTTAGTAATCGCTCAGTAAATGCATTGACCTCACTTTCATTTAGGGTTTTAAACATTTCTTTTTTTATCTCCAAAAATAATCTTAATTGTTTTTTTTACTGGATTAATCGGTTTGTCTGGTAGAGATGCAAACAACGAGAGTTTGATAGCTGATTGTTGTTTGGATTTTTTGAGCTTTCTTTTCTTTAATAAACGACAAGCCGAATTCGATTTGTTTAAACTGGTCCGCTATGGCCGTTTATGAAAATAGCTACAATCATCAAAATAAAATCATTAAACAAAAAAAAAATGTTAAATATTTATAAAAATTCTTTGAATGGCTATTTTTATAACCGAAATCTTAAAATGTTACTTTAATGTCTAAGTTCAATTTGGTTCGGCAGAGCGCTGGAGAAGCTTGGCTGACGTGAGCGCTTAATAGAAGATTTACACGCGAGGTACAGGTCAGTAAAAGTTGACAGTAATACAATTGTTTACTTGAGGCCTTTAAAATAGTCTCGCGTCGTCGAAATAACCTATTTGGCCACTCTCCACTTTCCATCAAGGATTACAAGAAAAGTAATGATAACCATAATTGCTAACTTCCGAAAGGTGTAAAGAGCTAAGATCAATTAACGGTGACTAAAAAAAAACCAAACGGTCACGTGATAGACGAAGTGCTGCTAACAAGTGCAAAATCATTTTAGATTAAGAATTTACGGACGAATTAAGAAATTTCTAAAAACTGACTAATGACTATTAAATAGTCATTTAGCATTATTTTCAAACACCCGAGATTCATTATTGTAGAGTTTGCTAGAAAAAAATCGGCTTGTTATACAAAAATGACATTTGTTTAAAATCCCAGAAAAAAGGAAACAACCATTTTCAATCGAAAAATAAGAAACTTTGCAAGCACCAACGTTTTGGATTTTTTCGGGATAAATGGAATTGAAAAAGTATTTATTTTTAAGTGGTGAATTTTGGATCTTTTTAAATAAAAGAATAAAGCCAACCAATAGAGTATCGAAAACCATTTTTACTTATCAGAATTATCGAGCAAGCCTCGCTATGTGTGGAAGATAGAAAAAGACAACTGGATTCTTCGAAAGAAATGGATGCAACAAAATTCTGTCGTAATATAGGGCGAAATGAGCTATTCTTGTGGGGGCTAATCTTTTGAGTTAACAAAAACTTCTATTTATGGCCGGCGGGTACATCTTTTTTCAATGTCTTGTTCAATAAAATACCTTCCGAATTCGGTTTAGTATTATCCTCGGAAAAACAATTAAAATAATTAATAAAATTTGTGTTATAACTTGTGAACAATTTTGCTATATCATAATTTTCTAAACCTGCATTACCTTTTTTTTAAACCTGCTACATGCGCAACCAAAACCAAAGCTATTAAATGGGGGGTTAAATTAATGCCTTGTTGATTGCAAAATGAACAGTCATAGTGCGACTATTTTATAGCTACTTAAGGTTTAAATAAAGATTGATATTATGCCCTTATATCCACAAAAACACCTATTGATGTTTTTAATCGCTCGGCGTGTTTGCAAAGATTAAAATTGCAATTATTCAAATCTTTTGGTTCCGGAGACCTTTTGACGCTTAGAAGCATTTTTTGCTCTTTTCATGATGTCTAGACTTCAAGGGGAGTGGTGGAGAGAGGAAAAAGTTACTGCAATCATTTTAAAATGGCAACAAGAGGTTTTATTATCAACCCTTGTTTTTGAAGAGCAGAGGTCGAAAACGTTTGTCAAGTTGTCGATTGCAACTTTGGCCTCGATTTTAAAAGGTAATTTTTGATTAAAAATAAGCGTTTGAGTTTTAGGTATATAAAAAATGTGTTTCCAAGCACCTTCTGTTCATTAAAAACAATCTCAATTGTTTTTAATGAATGCAGATTGTTTTTGTGCAATTGTCAATTGTTTTTGTTTTATTACCAAGTTGTACTAATAGTTGCAAATATCTGTATAAAGCTTTGTAATTAAAAAAATTCTTATTTTATTGTATATCTTAAAGATTGCAATTCGTTGAAAAAACTCAAGACTCAATGACAAAGTTTGAAGAGTTTTTTCTTCTTTTGAAACGTACGAAGTACATACATTTATTTAAAATCCAAACCTCGCTACAGCTTTTTTCACGCTGTTAAGATCTTTAGTAGAACAATTTTATGCAAACAGAGCAGATATACTTTACTATCTGCTCTGTTTGCATAAAATTGTTCTACTAAAGATCGTTTTTTTTAATAGCAAGTGTGAAAAAAGGCTGTATAGAATTTTAATTCTATATTTATGTACAGTTTATCGTAAAGATTTGCTTAAAAAAATTACCCAAAAAAAATTAATTGAATTAATCTAAAGAAATTTAAAGGCGATTCAGTTTATAGGTAGCTTAAGAGTTATTTTTTAATTTGAGCATTTCCCAGCATTAGTTATAAAATATAAAAATTAATCAAAATTAGAGAAAAGGTAAAGGTTTCTTCGATCATTTTTGACAGTTTGAACAAAGGCGTAAAAACGTTTAAAATTATTGTTATAAAAGTTTTTAAAAGTTTAGTTTTTGTTTGTTTTTTAGAATATACATTTGGGACACCCTGAATCATCCTTTTCATAATAAACAACATTTAAATAAAAAAACCCTTTTATTCGCGTGAGAAAAAAGCAGACTATGAAAACACACTTGAATTTTGTAAGCAAATTTGAGAAAAAGGAGTAATTATCAAGCAAGTTTGAGTAATTACCGATATAACATCCTGCACATAGAAGTTTCAACTAACTTGTAAACTTTGTAAACCTCGCCCTCGAATCGATGTCAATGTCACAGTGTCAAGTTCGTTAATAATTCAAAGATAAAATTCTTTCTCTTTGAGAATGACGCGTGTCTTCCGAAGCGTCATTACGTAACCACGCGTACTAAACAGATTTTGGCAAACAACACCAACTTGCTTCGAAGTACGCGGTTTAAAAATTTTCCAGCTAAAAACACGCACAACAAGCTGGAAGAAACAGTTGATTAATTTCAAGAAATACATTGAAGAAGATTGAAACAAACAAATTAAGTGACTTCGTCGAACCAGTAGCAATGCATCTTGCAATTTCAACAAAACTTTTTAATAAAATTCCGGTCTCTATTTCACTGATAAACATGAAAAGTCACTCAAAAAAGCAACTAGTGATAGGTAAGATTTATCAAGCTGGAGGAAAAAAACGTTTTTTACATGAAAAAGTGCCTGGAAACGGCAGCTAAGCGTCAGCAAAGCTTCTTGGAACGAACGGTTGTTTATAGAACACGATCACGCGACGTTATTTTACCAAGTTGACAATCGATTACTGGAGCGTTGTTGGTTTATCAAGCGATGAATGCAAACGAACGATCAATTATTACATGGCCACGCATATGCATCTTTGGCTGTATTTTTTCAGCTTGAAAACTTTATTTAACAACAAGTGTTTTTTGAAAGTAGGCTATACAGCTTAATCATGAGCAGGTAACTGCCGCAACAATTTGAAATAGGCTTAAAAAATAACTCATATTGGTATTTGTCATGGCATAAAATTATTTATTGTAATCATTTGACAAATTATATTTGAAAGACATTTTCGGGAAATCTGAATTACAGGCATTCAAAATCCAAGTGATTGTTTTACCGACAAGCAGTATAATTATGATATCTTAAGATTTGCGTGTTAATAGTAGTTATAACACATCCTCATTTTGATTCAATTAATGACATATCAATTAATTTCCGAACATGTTCAATCCAGATTAAACGTAGCTAATATTGCAAAAATTTAGCAGCAAAACAAAGGTTAAAAGTTTTTCAACAATTTTGCTTGCCAACAATTAAGCAAGCTCTTTTCGTGTTATAAACAGAAAAATCAAAAATAAAACCAAATAAAATGCTTCTTATTTACCAGTTTCTTTTTTTTTAAAAAAAGGAAAAACATCGAAGTGTGTTTATTTATACGGAAAACTTTGGCATTGATTTCTAAATGATTGCTTTTTAACAAAAAATAATTAATTGAACATCAACTAAAAGGTCAACCAAGTACTTGATTAGAAGGCAATTGTTCTTGTTGAAGTACAGAAAAGTAAACGAAAAATGACAAATTTTTGAATGGAATACGGTTGCAAAGTGTAAACGCGCTCTTTGAGGATGGAAAAGAGCATTACGTAAACAGAATCGAGCAATTATGAAACGTTTTTCTTGTTTCTTTTTTAATTTCAATGACTCGTTGACCTCATAGCTGGATGCACGTAAAGCAAGCTACAAACGGTCTGACTACCAAGAAAACAGGATACAAAAACACTGTTTTCTCTTGTCACTTACACAATTGCTTAATCTCGTGGCAAGATGTCCGCCGTGTGACCTGAAGCCATCTAGGCGCAAATAAGCAACAGGCGTGACGCGTTCAAAGCACGTTCGAAGGCCCCGCGCCTCGTGCTAAAAGCTCCTCACGCGAAATCGTGAGCAAATGCAGCGGATGCAAACAAAACAGGACTCGAAAAGGAAGAAGCGGCTACTTAAATAACATGGAAGCCAATCAGAAGCATTAAGAGCCGAAAGTCGAATAGAAAACATTGGCTTAAGTTCTTAAAGCGAAATGTCAGCGCTCTCTCCATACATGAACGCTATGCAAATCATGCCATATAAGCCGTAAATTAAATTCAAGAAAAATATGCCATTGCTTATTGGTAAATTAAATTTGATGTTGCCATCACGATTTCGATTTTAATAATGCTAATAACCAAACGCTTTTTTCCGGTTTTTTAAGCAAAGATCTAAAACTGTTTTACTTCGCTAAATCATCACGTGACCAATGTAAAAAAACGCAAAAAGCGAATCGTGCAAAAGCGCAATATGTAAAAGTTACAAATTATGCATTGCTAAAAGAAATTTAATTAACTTGGAAGCAATAGTTATGTAAACGTTCAAAAAAATCGTATAATGATCCTTCATAAAGGCATTTATAAAGCCGGATTAAAGACCGAAAACGTCTTGTTGGTAAGAATGTGAAATGATTTAAAATTGCGTGTTTGTCTAGATCTGACTCAGTTACCATCATAAAACGAAAAAATCTCTTAATAGACTTGCATATGTCCAAAATTAAAAAAACTTCATACTAATTTTTGGTTTTAATTTTTAAAACTTACAATCGCGCAATTAACCCAAAAATCATAATTTTGAAAGCTAAAAGATATATTGACCATATTTATTGACAAAAAACAAAACAAAGTTAACATTTACAAAAAAATTCTTTGACTTGCTTATTATTTCATAATACGTAATGCGTTAAATGCTTACGTATTTTCAGATTTTTGCAAGAAGATAAGAAGATTTGCGGCAGCTTTATTTGCAGTCTTTTGTTTTGCTAGAAAAACTATTTCAATAGCTTGATAACCACTTTGATATTTTTTTAATTACGTTTAGAGAAACATTATTACTCACAAAATACTCGCAAAATTAATGAAAAAATCAACCGTTTTAATGACATTTTTTGATTGATTTGATTT
Organism: Diplosoma virens; assembly: GCA_963680785.1. Lineage (NCBI taxonomy): Eukaryota > Metazoa > Chordata > Ascidiacea > Aplousobranchia > Didemnidae > Diplosoma > Diplosoma virens. The sequence continues at coordinate 19,863,382 of OY796886.1, read as the reverse complement.
GTTTTGTTGATTTTTATTCGCTCAATATATTTCAAGAAGGCAAAATTTCGTAACTTTTCTTAATTTATGAAATTCCATCGAGCTAATGCTGCTGCTCAACAGTATATTTCAAATAATCATCTTATTTCAAGAGATTCTGTCTGAAAATGGCAGCATGATTCTATTTAATTAGTTCCCTTTGACATCAAATTATTTTTGTGGCTGAAACCTATATTTAGCTCAGTGGAAGTAACAACACCCAAAACGATTTAGGGTTACGTTCCACGTGAATTTGGTTTTCTTTATTTGGCTGACGTCTATCGGTTAGTGATTAATTATTGGGAATAATAATAATAAAACAAGAGAAAACTTTGACGGCACATCTGGTAGCAGTTTTACAAATAGATAATACTTGAAAGCGGTGTTATTCAGCGCAAATGAGTCAAAAAACTACGATAATTTTGCATAATTATGAGCAATTCCAGACAGTTCAAATATACTCATGACATTTGTTCGACATTAATTATTCTGTCATTGAACTTCATGCTTCTTTGATTAATCGCAAAATATAACTCCGACACTGCACATATATCATTGGACTGGCTAAATGACCTTTCCTTAAAACATCATTTGTTTCACCATAAAATTGCAAGCACACTATGTCGCCAATTGGAAACTAAAATAAAAATTTACTGTGATATAGATTTACAACTGGCACTGGTCTTTTATAATTCAAAACGGAGAAGCTTATTGTCTAGCAATATAAACAGTCTGCTATCCTTTTTTCGCGACTGCATTCTTTTGAAGCGGTAATTGCGCAAGCACGTCTTTGACGTTGATCTTCTGCTTTCGGTACTGACGACGAAATCGCCCACTGTCTATCTTTTGTTCTCTTTTGCTTGCCAACGGAGAGCGTAATTTAGTTTTAGTATTCTCACTTTGACGTCAATGGCAAATTGCCTTCAGTTTGCTTAAATACGGACGCTCTTTGTGATGTAAGTCGATTTGGAATTTCTCGTTCCCAAAAATAAACTAGAAATAAAACATTTAATAAGATTGGGTTAGTAAAAAGAAAAAATTCTTTGAGGTTCGATTTTAGAGAAAGCATTAATTTATATTACTTCTTGTCAATAAAATAACTAAAAGTAGCAATAGCGAATCTATGACTTTTTAGTGCTTCAAGTTTTGCATCGAAAACAAATTTTGCAGAAAAAAGTCAGTTAAATAGGATTAGAATTTAATAGAACAGCATGATAGAAGAACAAAGCTTAAAACTTGAAACATATTCTACAGTCTTCATTTTGGCTTGGTTTAAAGAAAAAATTGGATTTATTCAAAAGACTAGTTCAAAAGACCAATGGTAGACTAGTTACAAGTTATTCTTGATTTTTAAAAAAAATTATTATATAGAGTTGGTAAAGCTAAAAGAAAAGAAACATAGGACATTAACTGAGTGGAAGAAAAGCTTTGGCTTTTTTACATCAGCTTTGTAAATCCAGAAAAAATATCATTTTTTGTTTTTTTCTTAAAAGAAATTAAAATATAAAACCTTGCAAAAACCTTTTCAAATATTTCGTAAGATCTACTACACAAAAAGTGATAAATACATTTCAGTGATGGGTTTATGTACAAATAGAACGACATAAACGACTTCAACATTTTTTAGGTTTAGGTACAGTTCGGCTTGAAAGTTTTACAACTAGTTTGGCATCTAGTACAGTGGTACTTAAAGTGGTCGATATCGACTTATCGACTCCCAGGGATTACTTCAAACATCTGAGGTGTCGAATGGGCGTCGGTCAATATTGTTGGGGTTACTGGAGAAATAAAGCAACGGTATTCTTTTAAACTAAAAAATGTATAGTTATTAAATTGGACTGGATTATGACTCGATTGGATATTTTTTACTCAAATTGGGATCGACGTGTAGAAAAGCCATTCGTCGTCGTCGTTTGGAAGGGCATCCACGCCAGGCCAGACACAAACAGGGTTGGTGACGAGAGTTTATCCTTTTACTAACCCAGGCTGTTGTACCGCTCGGATCAGATGTTGGCAGTAATGTTGTTAGCCAGCATCGAGTTTTGTCGTCTAAACCCGTCAAACCTCGTGCTCCATGTGGTTCCCGATGTATGGAATACGCTATTAGAACGTCGTCTGTGGTTTGTTCAGAGGCGCCGCACTCGCAATTCGGTGAAGGAGCGAGACTCCATTTGTGCATGGATGAATGAAATCGCCCAACACCAGTCCTCAGGCGATTGAGCTTAACCCAAGCCGATCGGGGCAAGCTCATTTCAACAGGCCTAGCCATAGTCCTAGATATGAAAACACGGAGCCTGGATATATTCAGTATTCCGCGTTCCATCTACAATTTGTCCACTGAAAAGCGCGAATGTCTAGTCCAGCAAGGTTATTTAATAAATTCCGCGCAGCTTCGACAAAACAGGCGTCTAGATCTTAGTCGCTCATGGTTAGTACCTGAGGACCCACTTAAAAGATGATACAAGATATGATCAAGGTCCAATGATTCACGGTAAGCCAAGGTAAGTGTCGCTCCTGGTCGGCGAAGCTCAGCTGGCTGGACGCCTGAAAGTATGTGTAAGTGGTCCGTTGGAGTAGGAAGCAAGCATCCAGTGACTACGCGCAAGGCGTCATTTAAGGCATTGTTTATGAGGCGAGTGTGATTGCTGCGACACCATACTAGTGCGCAGTATTCAGCTATTGAGTAGACCAGAGATAGGGCAGCTGTACGCAATGTTTTGGCACCAGCACCCCATCCTGAGCCTACAGGTCACCTCAGCAGTCCCAAGCTGCTCGGGGTAAGCTCATCCCAACCGGTGCCAGGTCTGTTGGGATGGGCTTACCCCGAGCAGCTTGGGTTAAGCTCAACCGCCTGCGGACTGGTGTTGGGCGATTCCATTCGTCCATGCACAAATGGGGTCTCGCTCCTTCACCGAATTGCGAGTGTGGCGCCTCTCAGCAAACCGCAGACCATGTACTAACAGCGTACCCTATACATCGGGCACCATATGGAGTACGAGGTCTGACGGTTTTGGATGACGAAACTCGATGCTGGCTTAATGACATCACTGCCAGCATCTGATTCAGGCAGTGCAGCAGTCTGGGGTAGTAAAAGGATAAACCCTCGGCCCCAGTCCTGTTTGTGTCTGACCCGGAATGGATACCCTTCAAACGACGACGACCTCAGCAGTGTGGTGCGCAAAGTTTGTTTTTTGTGCATTGCCACTAGATGGTGACAAAACATGAGCGATTCGTCCAATTTTACCCCAAGATAAGTAGGGGTTGAACAAAACGGTAAAAGTTTATTGTTAGTGTAGACTTTAACTCCCGTTTCGCCTCTCGGTTATTTAAATGAAAGGCTGCCGTCATCGTTTTAATGTGACTGAATTTCAACCTCCAAGTCTGGAGGTACACTAAAAGTGTAGTCATGTCATGGCTTAAAGTCCCTTCCAAGGCTTTCCAATTTCCAGAAGAGTGCAGCAATGCTAAATTGTCAGCATATGCAAACTTTCTGAAAATCGTAAAAGGCAAATCGTACCTATAGATGTTGAAAAGGCGGGGAGCCAAGACCGATTCCTGAGAAGCGCTGTTTTTCAGGCGGCGTAGCCTGCTTTGCTTGCTGTCGCCAGTAGTCAGGGTAAAACGTTGGTTTTGAACAAGCTCCATGATCACTATGACCATGTACAGATGCCTCAGCAGCTTGCAGGTAAAGCCACGGTGCCAAAACGTGTCATAAACTGCTGTCAGATCGACAAATATGGCACCTGCCTTCTTTTAAGCCTCGAAAGAATCCTGTTGGAAAGAATTCTCAAAAAACTACTGACTATTGGTACGAGTGACCTCACATTTCTCAAGTGATCTCATCACAACACTTACTTTTATGACGAATCGCGGCCGGTCACTGCAAAAAATTGTTTTTGCGAAGTTTAATTTGTTTTTGGAGGGATTGTTGGAAATTTAACTTTAACTTTTTTCTTGTAGTGTTAAGAAAAGCAAACCTTTGAGAGATTAACAGTGCATGCCAAACTTGATTTCAACTTTTCGGAATCATGCGCCAAATAAAGTCGCAAGTCTAAGCGTAGTGGTTCTCATTTATATCATACGCCTTTTAGTGTTAAAAAAGATAATAAAAAACTATTTCAATATCGTTATCGGTAACAAAGGTTTTAAACTTTTGTTTTAATTTCAACTGATCCAAAAATTATAGTTCAAACCTTTACTGAAACCTTGGGTTGAAAACAATTTATCTGTTGAATTTCTTGACAATTAAGTTTTTCTAAACTGATTTGTAATTGAAAAGGATTTTTATAAGCCCAAATGTACTTGGTTTTTAAATAACCTAATGGTGTTTGAATTTGTATTGTCTCGATTATAAAAAGTGTCCAAAGAAAATTTTTTTAATGAAAGCGTATAAATTTGCTACTCTTTCTTTTGTTGCGGTCCCTTCGTCATCAAAAAAAATTGACTATTTTTTATGGCAACCTATTTTAGTTTATCATTATCATACATGAAAAAAAAAAGAAACAATTAAATAGTCTTTATTTGAAATTTTTGTAAGCGGGACCGTTTTTTTTTTAGTAAAGCTAGTCTTTATGGCTCTGATCACGAAGTATGCACCAGGTATGACGTCATTGAAGAGTTAAACCAATGGCTAATTGCACGTTCTAATGCTATTGTATTGTCAGAGACGTTTTCTGTTGTCACAAAAGAGTTAAAAAAAGAAAAGAAAAAAAAAGAAACAGTATTATACAATACTTTTGAATTTTAACTGCCAGAAAAATTTTGTGGCTCCTATGGTTTCTTTTTTCGTAAATAAGAATGTCAAAAATCTGTAAGAGTGGGAAGTTTTCCAAAAATAAAAGTCAAGACCCCGCACCAAGGCCATAAAAACTTAAGTGATTGTGAATGTGTGCACTCAAACCTAGTGTTAACTGAAAACTTAAAACTTAAAAAAAGCATCTTACTATGTATTGTGCCGCGCAATTTTGAAGCTCGCAAATCTTGAAAATAGAAAACAACGCTGGAGGTTTTTTTGAATAATTTCACGGACGTCAAGTAACCAGTTGCAAATTTGTTAAGCTTTATGCGCCGCTTGAAGGGTTTCGTTCGTTATAAGAGGATTTTTGTCATCAAATTAATTAACCTTTTGACAAACAATAATTTGCTATTGTTGCACATAACACGTTTTTGCGCCAAGAATGAATCTAACTATGTTCGGATGACGTTTATACCGGTTTGGGATTTTCGTAAAAAACACCAGAAAGCAGTAAACAAACTATTCTCATTCACCAATCGAGATCAATTCGTAAACATGTGATTTTCTCTCATCTTTGTGATTCACGATCATCTACTTTCTAATGATGTTGCATTATTATTACAGTATTATTTTTTTTGAGAGCGATTTCCAATAAGGTACATTATTTTTCTTATTTTTTTGTTGATTAATTTTTCCAAAAAATTTTTAATTTAATGAAGCAATGATTACTCTTTAGGACTTTAAAAAATGGTTTTAAAAATACTCTATTTTTCACGTATGATTTTCATTAATAAATCTATGAAAAGGTTGCATCTGCATCTATTATTTGTTTGAAAACAAATAAAAAAAATTAATTTTTTTGAATACAAGAAGCCAATATTGGCTTGTTAGTGGAACAACATTTCAAATTTAAATTTAAATGATTTGGCGAAAGGTAGGATTATTTCAAGACCAAAAAAGTAATAAATTTTTACTAAAGTATTTGCACTTGTCCAGTTTTGTATTGTCCGGAAAAATTTAACCTTTCAATGGAAATATATCGTTAAAAAAAAGGACTTTCAGTCCTCAGATTTAGGGTTGCTTTGGATGTTAGAATAGAATTTAAAGCGGGGGTATTACTCTTTGTCTAACTTTTTTTTCGTTTAAACAAAAGTTTTCGAAAAGTAGTTTTGCGAAAATGACATAAACATTATTCTATTACATCAATAATTTTTTATCATGACTTGCAAGTCAACGATGGCGGCGGTTTTAAAAAACCGTCTAGTAATTGCTCTCCCAAATTCTTAAAGAGGCCAAGATTTTGCTTTGCGATTCAAATGCTTTTAATTCGTTTTTTTTTGTTGTTTATATGGTGTTGTGAAGGTATTTAAAGCTTTTTTGCTAAAACCGTCGAGTGGATTGAAATGACGTAAAAGATTTTTCAGAGACGCAACAAAATGTGAACAAAGTTGTTGAGCCGAAACTGTGCCGATCGCAGTTTCTTTTATTTTTATGTTCATCCTCCTGACCCGCAGGAAAACGATGGAGGCGCTTATACATAGGGCAAACAATTATTCTGACCTGCTTTTTTGATGCCAAGATATTGCTGTCCGCTTGAGATTTTTTATTTTGTTTTTTTAAATTTTATTAAGAATTGACCGAAATTTAGAATTGCTGCCAAGACCACCAAAAGCTGTAAAGTGTTTCTCCCAAGGACACAACAGAATAGCCCGAGAGGGCTTTGAAACAAGACCATGTCGATCACAATCACGGCGCTCTTACCTCTCGAACAAGCTGCCGACTTAGTCTGTTGACTGCCGACTAAGTTGCTATCGAAACGGCTTTTCACACCTCCCCCAAAAACTGCTGACACACGTTACTACTTTATTGTAAATCTACTTAAGCCTTTATTGAATCTTTATTTAAAATGACTAGAAAACGCTCTGTTTGGTCTTTACAATAACATCGCATTATTTTACATTTAGTTTGTTACATAAACTTGTTGCATAAACCAAATTTTTTAATTTAAAAACTTTTTTTTAATATAAAATTTATTGCATAAATTATTTCTAGTTGCGAAAACTGAATTTTGTAACTTATATAATACATTAGTTGTATCTTAGGTCAAGCCATGCGTTAAAAACCACATTTTAAAATTATCTAATATATTGCACCAAATTTTTTTAGCTATTTGATAGTGGTCAAAACAAATTTTTCAAGTGTTAATCATTAAAACATTCAACTCCTGGCATTTCTACCAGCATTTGGCATTCAATAAGGTTTTTGGTTTTCCAAGAGGGTTAAGTAGATTACTAAAAATAAGTAAAATTAATGGATTTACCTCCATCAAACTGACAATTCCAATTTATCAATGAGTTGGTTCCGTTACTTAAGGACACAGCTTTTTCGAAGTAAATGATTATTTTTTATCATGTCTTTTCTTGTGTACCAGTGTATTTTTAGACTCGGATATCCCATTTATAATTGGTTGCGATATGACTACGAAAATTTAAAATTTCGTTTCATTATTTCGAACTGGACACAATTTCTTTATACTGATTAAATGTGAACAAAGAGCTTAAATATTATAAAAAAAATAAGCAATAATAAACGTTTCAATTTAAAGTTACAGCTTCATCAGTTACTATTCAAATGTAATCGTACACCTGCATGGTTGCACGAACCGGGACGCAGGGGGCAATTGTCCTCAAGTCTCGAGAATTTGAGCGAAACCAAAATTTTTTGAGAAGCGACAAGAAATGTTTGAGCAAATAAGAAATTTTCGTGAAATAATTTGGCAAAATTAAGCATTTTTGGCCAGCGAAAAATAATGATTTGGGCAAAACAAATTTTTTTATGCATCGAAAACAAACTATTCTTACTGGAAAAGGGTTCCAAATGCAGGAAAAAGAGGAAGATTTTAGGTAAAGACTGTTTTCTAGAGATCACTACAAATTTATGACGAAAATTAAGAAATCAGAGACAAATTCGAAGTGAAGACCTTTTTTTCTGGTCTTCACTCAAAATTTGGGACGAAATTTTTTTCCTTATCCATGAAAGGCAAAACTGTGCTTTTTAATCCCTAGGTTGCCGTTTAATTTGAGTCGTTCGCCGACCACTGTAGTTGTATAAAAACTAAATAGCTTTGTTGTGATTAAATTGTAGTTTCACTGATTTAGAGATCACTACTTTTTAGAGACTAAAATCGAGAAATCCGAGACAGAAGGTTAAATAGTCTTGTGTTTAGTTCACTTTTTACGCAATAAAGTCTGTAAAAAAGATTAGGTCGCCTAATGTTTGCTCTGTATTGCGGCTAAGCATTTGAGTCGCCGCAAAAAGGTTGAGAGGCACTCTACTAGAAGATCATGATTTGGGAAAACGTCAATAAAATTTAGGCAAAACTAATTGTCCCAAAACATTTTTTCGGCTGATACGGCTGTATACATTTATACTATTCCGTTTACTTGTTTCCTTTGGAATCTTTCAAACTAGATTTGCTTAGCATTTTTGTGAATAATTGCAAAGTTAAGATTAGTTGCTGTGTCTTTTGCTGTAGAAATTGTAAATATTATGGTTTTACTGCTAGCCTTGGCTTAAAAATTCGATTTTTGGCTTCTACTTTTTTTAAGGTTTTATTTTGTTGATTTTTATTTTTATTTTCGTATTTTTCGTTAATCAGTAAATTTATAAATAGATACAGAGAACAATTTATAATTGTAAAGAGCTTTATTAAAATGTTTCAAAAAGTAATCGCACTAGATACAATGCAGAACCTAGCTCTTCCAGGAAGTTTCCAGAAACTCTAATGTTCCGTCAAACATGTACTGCGTTTGGTTAGCTTAAGTGTTCCGAAAAATTGTTATTAATTTTAGTAAATAATATTTTCACTAAATTTGCAAAATCAGCTTAAAGTTTTCGTGAGAGCAAAAATAGTTAAAAACTAATGATGTGGAACCTCAAGTTCAATAATTTTTTTTCTGAGATATTTGCTTGTGCTTCATACCAATCTTTAATAAAATGAAATCTCAAACCATTGCTTGGTCCGAGAAAGCCCTTTTTAATTTTTTTAAAAATAGTTTTGTTGGGTTTAAACTAGTTTGAAGTAATAGCGGATATTTTAATCACTATTCAAAAGTCAGGTAATCACAAAAATGTCATTCGGCTTATTTTTAGATTTCTTGGACAATAGTCAACTCACATCAGGATGTTTTATTGCGCGTTGTCATGCTTCATAATTACTTGTTTGTTGCATGTTTTCCTGGGCTTCTGGTTCATGAACCATACAGATTTCATGTTTAATTTTCGTTTGAAAATTTAATCAATTTTTTTGACAGATTTCAACAAGATTCCTTCAAACTTGATTTTCTTGCGAGGTCGAATTCAAAATTTTTCTACGCAAAATAGTCTAATTTTTAAAAGTTTTTCACCATATCTAACTTATTTTTTGAGCCATCGCCTCACTGAAGAAATTACGCAACATATTAATAGAAAACTTAAACCAAATATCTGTAAATAGTATCACTAAGTTTAAAAAATGCTTTAAAAGTTTTTGGGTTTAAAAATTTTTAAGTTGGTTTTGGTTGTGTTTTTTGATTTGGTTTCGCTTAATTTTGTTAACTATTTTCAAAACTGCTAAAAATAACGAAACTTGAAATTTATCTTCTACTTATAATAAGATTACAAGCGTATTTGAATTGATTCAGCGTGTTGCCGATATTTTTCAATGCACCGAGTATGATTGCAAACTAAATGAGCACTTGTGAATAGTCATTATTCAACCAGTTAAATCTGAAAAACAGTAGAACGACAGGCGTAAAGAAACAAGAAGAAAATTGATTAATGATAATAAAATATGTCATTAATTAAGACAATTAATAACCGTAACGCATAATGAGACAAAAAATATACTGAATGGTTGTAGAATTTTGAATATTTATTAGTAAAACTTGAAAAATACTGACTGCATAATTGCTTTGTTTTAAATTTTGCGCCATACTGCTACTTTACTGTTTTCTGAAGAAGGATAAAAAATATCCATAAGCGTTCAGTTTGATGTTTTGACTTTAATTAATTTTTATAACAGTTATTATATAAAGTCCTTCAGCAATTTTTTTCCCTTTTAATTTTAATTAAAATCCTTCCATCGTTTATTTATTTATTTATTTATTTACAGTATATCTGAGTTGGAAACAACAATATATTTGCAAAAAATGTTTTCAATCTCGTTAAACTTTATTTAATTTGTACTTGGACCAAACTCAAAAAATATCTGAATCGTATAACTTATTCCTATGAAGAAATTTATTTTTTAAATTAAATGGTGTGAATGAAACACTTATTGATAGTAATAACATAAAACTGGAAAAACGATTTGATTTTATCGAGGAGAAAAAATTTAATAAATTTTAAAACTATTTTAACAACGTTTGAATTTATTTTCCACTTATTTTTTTTCTGTACAGTCAAAACTAGTTCGGTCATATCATCGGAGTTATAGAGGAGCTTTTGTTCGAAGTCGCCCGGTCATGCCAGGGTGGGGCTTGTGCAATGCCCGCTCGAAACCAACAGTGGACAGTGAAGTGTTGCGACTAATGAAACAAGCGTCGTCTTTTGCGTCATGAAAATTGTAAGGAAACCGTCGCTAGTGGTCGCATCCATTGTGATGTCAAAACCCAACGACATACAAGCACTAATATTTGTTTTTGCAAAAACAAGAAAGCGTTCGGTCAAACTGAGGAATGAACTCATCCACTTTTAATCACGAATCGGTTGCTTCGCAGGCTGAGGAGGGACGACAACGATTTGCGAAGTTTAACCAAAACACTCACCGATTGATTCAATAAATTTTTGAACTCGCAACACTCGGTTATCGAGACAAGGAGAAAAAACTATCGAAAAATTATCATTGCGCATTACTATGTCAGTGCATTGTAATGCAAAAGTTCTTTTTAGGCTTGATGCATCGGCTCAGCGCTACCATTACCGTTTAAAAATTTTGGCAAACTAATCACGTCTGTACTATATTTACTGGCTATAGACCAGCAGTTTTTAAAGTTTTTTGGAACTCAGGTACCGTCATTTCTTCCAAAATTGAAGTATTAGAAAAATTTATATTGTTTTTTTAAGTGAAAACCTTTTTTAAAGGTTTTTAACCACATACCAGGGAGTTTATTGGTTAAATTTAGGTTGAAATAAGATTGAAAAAAAAGTCTTTACTCGAATGCAGTGATTTTAAACCAGGGGGTTGCGACCCCTGCGGGGTTTATTTGGGTATTTTCTAGGGGTCGCAGAAGTGTTTGAGAAACAGAATTTTTGATTTAAAGTAAAGACTTTTTTTGGAGAACACTAATACGAGAAATCAAAGACAGATTCAAAGTGAGGACCCTCTTTTTTTAGAGATTACCAGAATTTTGCGACGAAAACAGAGAAATCTGGGACGGATCCCAAGAGCAGACTTTTTTTAGAGATCACCAGAATTTTTCGATTAAAATTAAATTTTGTTCACCGAAAGAGGTAGTTAGTTACCTTGGGCTGAAAATTGGGTCACGGAATAAAAAAGGTTGAAAACTACTGTTCTAATGAAACCGTTTTTATCAGATCTCATGATTTAACTGCAAAGAACTTGCCAATTTTTTTCGGTCAACTTCCATTGTACTAAAATATTCAAATCTTTTTCCCGAAGTCCTCTTCCAGGAATTTTTCGCCGTAAAGGTTTAGAATTTCTCCTTCGGATCCAAGTAGCTCGCTTTGAAAAACATTGCTTTAGAAAGTTCTTGCCGATGAAGTTTTATTTTTTGTGATTTAGTTCGATAACTATTATTTTAGCATTTCTTTTTATACAATCTATATTGCAAATTTCCGGTTAATCTCCTTAAACAGTATAAATTCTAATGGTTCTTTTCAAATCCTTAGGATCAAAGAGAGATTAATTGCTTTATATCTGAACCCTGATTGAACAAAAAAGAAGTGCTGCAATTAAAGTATTAAATTTTGAATCAATTCTAATAAAACATTTTGACATTTGGCGATTTGACCTTTTCCAACGGTCGTTGTTAGTTCAAATAGTGCTAAAATCTATGTCATATTTACTATATGCAAGTTGTTAAGTGAAATTATCGTCAGAAGCACAAAAAACAGGATCAGTCACGATTATTTAAAAAGTTATTCCCTTTTTCAAACTCGACCGTTCTTTGACAAGGACTCGTGCAAGAGTTAAGTGTTGCCGTTTTGCCTTTTATCCTTATGAGGAAAAATCATAAAGAGGTTTCCGGTTTGGTGGAGTTTAAACAATTAAATAAAACCCGACGATTTTTTGTCCAAAAAAGTTTGAAAAATTAACTTAAAAACAATAAATAATTTTAAAAGTTTTTCGCTGAGTTAAGAGGAACAGGAGTAACACTAGCTGGAAGTCATTTTTGCATTTGTTTTATGAAATATACCATTTTGAATATATTAGTGTTATTTCTTAGGTTTATTTTTTTTGGTTTCTCTGTCCAAAGTTTTTTATTATCGTATAAGCACTGTAGAATAAAACATGTTCAACTCACAGAAAATAAACACATCTGTTTGAAGTTTTACTCTATTTGCACTGCATGTTCTTTATGACAACGTATTCATATATTTCGATTTGAATTTCGTTTTCTTATTGGAGCAGAGTTACAAAAATAGAAAATCGATATCTGATGATTCAATTATCAATTGCATCTCTTGATGACACCATAGAAGTTTCTGAAAAAAAAAACGGTACAAATATCTATTTTATTCGCAAAGCAGTGATTTTTTACATGCTATTTTCGAAATCATCAAAAATGAACCAGAATCGGTCCTGATTTAGCGAAAAAATCGATCAGTGACTAATGTGTAATTGTAATTGTTAATGAAATCTGTCTGCGTTTTTAAATTACAGCAAAAAATAACTACAACATCAGGGGGTTTTGGCTTGTAACTTTTTTTTGCGATATTCATCTAAACTTAATTTGTAAAAACGTTTTCAATCAACCGTCTTAATTAAACTAATGATGCTTTCAAATAATGATTTAAATTAAGTAATGATGATTTAATTTAGGTTTCGTCGTCGTCTTTAATGTAGCTTGCAATTTTAAAGGAAAATATTTTCAAAGTATGATAAAATTTCATGATGGGATAGAAAAGCCTTTTTGGAATTTGTGCTATTAAATGCTTTACTTTTTTTCGGTCAAGTAGTAGTTGCAGTATAAGCGTATTGGGTATTAGTAATAAATGTCCAATATTAGTAATACGCATGTTAGTCATGAATTTTTTTTTCTAAATTGTTGGATAAACTTATCCAATTTCTTTCGTGATGGTAATTTGTTTGAATAGTTTCCTTTTCTGAAATACGTAGGTGTTTCTCACATCTTCACCATTTTTAACGTAAACTTTTTATGTTTAAAGTCAAGAAGCTTGAATAGTTGAGTAGGTTTGATCATCTGGTAGAAGGTTTCGCTTTCCTTTATACCCTTTTAAAATCTACAACTATTGATTTTGATATTGGTGTGCACAAAGCCACTTTTTAATATTTTTAAAATGGGTGGCATCGAAATCATTTTATTACAAATTTTTTTATTTTAACTTTCATCGCAAAGTTCAATAATTTTTTGTCGAAAATTCAGATGTCGATGGACTCTTGTTATTTTACCTGAATTCAAAATTACCTATTTCAAGTTTCGTCTTAATTTGATTCTTTTTTGAATAAATTTTAGCCCCCCACATTTTACTGAAATAATTGGCTTTAGCTATCATAGTTGAAATACAAAGACTTTTTTTCACAAATCAACTAAACACAAAAAGTTTTTTAATTACTTTGTTCTTCAGTTCAGATTTTCTGATCTTACATCAACGATCGACAGAGCCCTTGGTGTCTCTTGTATCAGTTTGTAGCTAATTTATTTTATTTTTTTTGTGAAATCTTTGTTCAAACAGATTTAAAAAAATTAACGCAAAAGCATTTTCTTATACTGTTTATGTGGGCTTATTTTTCAATTTAATTTTTCTAAAAGATCGTTCGTGTTTAAGTACTTAGGCAATGAAAAATTAAAATACTTAAAAGAAATCTCGTAAACCGTCTTTAGCTTGATGTACTGTACGTTTTGTTGTTTCTTCGACGATAAAAATTGAATTTTTACATCCTTTTTAAATTTTAGATATAATTTGAGATTAGTTTTTAACGTGCTTAAAAGCTCCTACAAACACTTAGAAAATGAAACTGTTTTTGAATCGTTTACTTCTAACATTTTACATAGACTTTGCTTTGAACTGCTTTAAGATAAATGTCTCAAAAAGTTTAAAGTGTAATATAAAATCAATTGCTGGAGTCTTTAAGATCTTTGCCTTGATGCCACTAGCATCAAGATAAACGGTTAATTCGGGTATTGAAACATTTAGTCAAGGACGTTTTCTTTACGGACTTTGCGTGGCGAACAAAAAGGTAATGAAATTTTTTAATATTACAAAATTTTAAGATAGCTTAAATATAGTTAAGGGGTAAGATTTAAAGCATTTGGGGCAAACAATTGATCCACTACATCCTCAAGTTAATAAATTGACCTTAACTGCAATTTAAGTCTGGTCTTCACGGACATATACGCTCGGCGTACTTGGGTTTACAGTGTATTTATTGAATTTTATACGCCCAGCGTACATGCTGAGTGAAGAAATTTTAATAAGCAACAAACGTATTCATCAGTATATGTCAAAAGTAGAAAATTTTTTTGGAAATAAGTGAAAAACTTGCGGTTCCATGGTTTTTTGAAGAAACATAATGCAGCGGGCATGTTTGTTTTTAATCAGTGGTTGCTAGATCACTTGGTTTGTTGTTAAGATCGTAAAACGATTCGATTTATTTCGAGATAAGTTAAACCCTTAATATTTTTTTATTTTATATGATAGCCATGGCGATTGATGCATCTCAAGCAGCTGAAAATAAACAATAAACATTGATTGCGCCTCGCTTCGCACGAATCAGCTACAAACCGCCTTTATTTTTTGAGGTAGCAAGCAATCGAATCTTTTATTTTAAGAAGAAAAGTAAATCATTTACTGGAAATTGTGTTTTTATCCGCAGGCAAGTGTCTTACTTTGAAAAGAACGATAAAGGGGTTTACTAAAATTAAATTTGCAAGTAACGAAATTAATTAGTGGCTTGCGGTTGCAAAACTTTTACTGAGTAGGACAAAACTTTTGTGGGTTTATCGAAAACTAAGAGCAGTGTTTGGACATAAAAGAAAAAGTTTGGTGACTTTGTCTTGTTTTCGCCTTTGCAAGCCACAAAAAATAAAACGATTTGCACTTTTTGCGTTTTGACTTTAACTCGCTATGTCGACTCCTTTGTCTTGAACTTTATTTTAAAACAAAGACGCCCAGGAATACAAGCTTTAAAATCGTCACTTTGCAGTTTGAAGCGAACAGACGCGTAACTGTTGCGGTTGTTAACCTAGTTGACGTCGAAATTTTATGAAACTGACGTCACGCGACAATTTTGTCTTTGTTGTCGCTAAATGAATGGCGACACCGCTAAACTGCAATTTGTTTGCTTTGGTCAATGTCCGTGTTTCAAACTTGAAAGAAACGCCCTCTTTGCGGAATAAGTTTTGATTGAAAGCGGACGCCAATCGTTGAAATAAACTCCTAATACGATGTTTGTAGTCGGTTTCTTCAGAAACAGGTCAAGGTATAACTTAAAATGTTTGTGGACGTAAACACACAATAAACGTCGCTGTTATTTATGGCAGTAACTGTAAGCCATTTGACGATATAAAGCGCTGGATCAGGGAATTGTAACTTGAAAATATGAGTAAAGGCGCGTTTACAGCAGTTTACAGTACTTGTTTTCGAGAAAAAATGAGTGGATTTGAGCGTCAATAAAACAAACCAAGATCGCACTGAAAGAAAAAAGTACTGTAAACGGCTGTAAACGCGCCTTAAGGATTATTGTGACATCAATTCTAACTAACTTAGAAACGATGCTTGTTGTTGATGATTTTCGGTTTTTAAAATATCATAAGTCTGTATTCAAAGAACCAATAGTTTGGGTCTTTCTTGTAAAATGTTTAAAAACGGTAAAAATAAAGCAATATTTTCAAAGTCTTAATTTACCGAACAGCAAAGTTATTTTTTAAATTTTCCACGGGTTTCTTTTAAATGTATAGATTGTTCTTGTAAATAATTTAAAAGATTTATAATGAAAATAAAGGAATGAAGCAATTTTTAATAAACGATGACTTTCTCTACAGCTAGTAATAATTAATGATTTTTTGCAACGGCAAGTAAAGAAATGTATCCGATAATCCTCTAAAAGCTATTACCAAGGATGAAAATTAAACTTTCTGACAAAATCCGTCAGCTTATTTTGTTTACAACGCGCAAACTAAGCTGACAGGTTTCATTACGTACAAATTGTGTAATGCCTTCAGGTCTCTTAATAATCTTAGGTCTGCTTTGAGTTTAATTTGCGCGAAGCACTAGTTCTGCGCCAACGCAGTTAATTGACCAATTATACCTGTTCATTTAATTTTCTAAATATAATCCCTTAAAACGCTTTGATATGGTTGACGTTTCTTTCATTTCATAATTGTTAGTATAACCACCCGCTAATATATATTTTAAAACCAATGAAATCAAATTTTGTGCCAGCCAATGGACAAAACAATTATTTTCATGTTTCTCAATATGAATTTGAGTTTACGTAAAACTACTATTTTGACGTTTGCATTGTTTGTTTCTTCATTTTTGTTCTTTTTGTCAAAAATAACCTTCACTCTTGTGCCCTTCCTGCTTGTGCTTTTTTACGTAACCCGTCACGCAATCGACGCACTAATTGATTATGCATCAATTACATTCCCACGCCTTTGCGTCTTTTAATATAGAAATAATTAGGGATAAAATTAGACAAACCAATAAGTTGTCAAGAATTCGTAGCCAGTTTAACAATGCTTTAATTGACGTTTCCTTAGCTGATGAAGAGCCGTTTAATACAAGAATGTATCACATTAAAATCCGACATCCCGCCATACTTTGAAAAAGGGGAAATAAGATACGAAACCTCTGTATTTACTTAGCAGTAAATTTTCGGATTTTATATCAATAAAAGTATGACTACACGATAGAGCAATAACATTTCAGGGTTCCTCTTTCTTCTAAATCTGCGTCATTTTAAAAGTAGTTATTTTGAAATCTGAGCTTCGTCAGAACTAATCAAGTATCGACCTGGCACCTTGACCTTATTTTGCTGAACATTTAAGAAAACAAAACCCATAAAATTTTGTCAAACAAAAACGTCGCCATTTTGTAAATAAGGTTTTTTATCCAAATCTTTTTGCAAAAATAAAGCGTTAGAAATTTTTTAAAAAAGTTTTAAACGCTAAAATATTCACCCCCAGTTCAATGACTATCGCTACAAAAATCAAAATCAAAATCAAAAAATAAGTTGTGTGGTCGTATTAATGGGTTGCGTAGTTTCTAAAAGATTGATAACAGGCATTTTATTGGTATCATAAGCGCATGCGCGGGGAGAGGGTCAGAGGTCAAAATTTGTTCAATGAAGAATACATGCAAACTACTCAAAATAGAATTTGTGCATGGGAAAAGTAAAGACCAATAAGTCTTCATTATATTTTAACTGTTAGTAATCGTGTTTTCCGCTCGCAAACCCCCCTACAACAAATTTTTCAATACCCCACTGACTGGTATAGTTGCAATTACTTATTATGAGATTTTTCAACATCTTGTGAAATTTTGATATCACGTTCTGTTGTATTAGAAACAATTCAATAAACTTATTTTTTTGCTGTTTAAAACTCATTGTAAATATGAGTAATAAGCAAATTGCATTTTGGAAAAAGAAATTGTATTCATCCCTTGTGGGTATTTTTATAAGACTCACAGCAGAGCAAAAAAAAAAAAAACGCTCTTCATACAATTTGACAAAATTCATCTTATCTCTAATGACTAGATAGTGACCTGTAAGTAACTGAACCGAAACATAGATTTAAAAAAACCTAGCTTCGCGTTATTTATGAAACAAGATCAGACCGGCAGATTCTGAACTCCGAATTATTTCAGGGATTTTGGACTTATAGAACACAAGCATAAAACAACGTTTTTGTCTAAACAGCGTTGGCAATCGTTTTCTATTTTCTGTAAATAGATTACACTATCGTGCTATAAATTTGCCGGTGTTTTCAGAAATTTTTTTGTCATACCGATGATTCGCTTAATTTAGTCGCGGTCTCTATCCTATTCATTGTTTTTTTACATACATATATTTTAACACGTTTAAATATAGCTTGGAATTTCAGGCTCCGCCTTTGCTTGTACGTCATTTGCGTTCAGGTTCGGCGCCGTAATTGCACGTTTTCTTTATTCTCCCGGGCATAGTCAATGTAGTGTGCGTAAAATATGCGACGCCGCGTGCGTCAACGTTGTCTAAGAATAGAACACGTCAACGTCGTCATAAAAGCTATATTAGCTCTGTGGGGATAAAATGAAGCTACGGCGTTTTTTGGTTTAGGTGGTAACCGCGTCGGCGGAATTGAGAAAAGCGTGTTGCTGCGCTTGTATGGATATCTCAGGAGAGATGCCGCCGGGCTATAAAGAACTAGAGGTGCTATCGCTGTCGCCCTAGTGCGTTTTTTCCTCGTTGCTTCAAGTTTCAAGATTTCGGCGATATAATCAGCAATGATTCAATCCATGTCCAATTAATGTGTTTTAAAATTCAGCTTGTTATTTGCTTTAATGTGAAACTATATATCATGGTCGATGGACAACATCGTGTTGTGTGACATGATTTTTTTGTTTCAAACACCGGGAACTTGTCAGCAATTAAAATGCGCTCCGACGAAAAACGAAAAATACTTTCACCGGCTTTATGGTGTTTGTTAGAATCTAAGCTTGGGGCAAAAAATTTTTTTAGAAGTAATAAAGTTTTTGAAGTAGAATTAGAAAAAAGGTCTTAATCGTTCTTAGACTTCGCTCTTAATCATTCTTAGACTCGCACGATATACTGTACTAAATTCAATATACGTCGAAACGAAAGCTCATTTGTGAAACTATACGCTATTGGCAGGGTTATCATTTCGTGCTTATTTCTAAGATTTTTGCTTATCTTTATGAACATTGTCTAAAAAATTTTTAATACGCTTATTTCTAAGAAAAGTGCTTATTTTAGAATTAAGTGCGTAGTTTTGCTTATTTTTTACTAATTTTATTTTAGTTTTTCACAAAATTTCTAGAAAAACGGGCTTATTACGAGGTTTTTGTTCTATGTCTGAAGAAAAATGGTTGTTTTTTGGTTAAAGATCAAGTGAAGGCTTTTTTTAATTTTTAATTCAGTGTTTCTTAAACCCTGGGGCGCCGAAAACAGTAGTTGTATAAAAATTGAATCACTACTTTTTAGGGACAAAAATCGTAAAATTCGAGGCAGATTTACCTTTAAATGTTAATTTTTGGACTTCCTAAGATAACCGGAATTCGGGTTACAAGTTTCGGATAGGTCGCCAAATTTTTGCTCTCGATTTCTGCTTAGCATTTGGTTGGGTTGTCACAACAAAAGGTTGAGATGCACTGTTTTAATCAAATGCATAAATCATTCAAAACCAAGCAAAGATAAAAAAAAGCAAAACAAATGACATTTTTAGGCTTTTTTCACTTTGTTAGTCACGCTTATTTTTCGGTCAGTTCGGATGGTAACCCTCACTATAGGTGAAATCGAAGGATGGACTTTTTGAAACAAATAACAAAAAGAGTATCGCTAAGTCGAATAGTCAATTTAAATACAATTGAAATTGCTACGCATTGCTGCCATTAACTTATAATGTTTCTCAAGAATGTTCTTCATTTAACTTTGCAACCGAAAATCCCATAACTGTAACTCTAATACAACAAAACCGGGTTTGCACACGCTACTATTGAATGTTTACAGTTAATGTTATTTCATTTTGGTTTACAAGAACAACACAAATTTGTTGGTGTCATTTTACTTTGGTGTTGACCGATTACACAAAACAACCTTCTTTGCTGCCCGCTTGGCCCTCGTACTGCCCGGCGTCTAACTGTGCACATCTAATATAACAAACGTCGATTGCGAGGACAAACAAACCGCTTACGTCGTGGCGACCGTGTATTACGACAACACAAAGCATTTTCTTGCATTTCTATTGTGTATTATACGTAGTTCTCCCATGTAATGTTATTACGTCACGAGGCCAAGCAAACACGGTGTTACGAAAAAGCTCATGTTTGCGTCGAGCAAGCAGCGCATATTTGTCTTGCGTTTGTTTACAATTTCATGCGTCTGTTGGACAAAAATGAAATTTTACTTGTTGATGCCTTGACGATGTTTAGGATGACAATAATATATTTATTGCTCTTGACTGCGCTTTAATGCTTCTCGATGAAAACCTGTTTTAGTAAATATTTTTTTTAGAGATGAAGTTAAGATGCAATCGAGCAATAACAATATTAATTTACTCTTTTATTATGTATACTCTTTTAAAAAGAAATAATAGATTAGCAAATTTACTGCTTTTTACCGCAAATTGTTTGAACAACAATTGGTATTTTTGTTACTTCTTTAATATTTGGCTTCAATGGTGAGAGATCAAGGTACTTCGGTCAGAGTATTTTTTTGATCAATTGAAAAGAATAAAGTCCAGAAATGATTTTGGTTACATTCTTTAAATCCTGGCAGAGTTAATAGTGATTTCCTGCCTACCGCTAATTTTGTATGGTAATTGTAATTGCAATGGCAAAGTAAGCTTACTTTGATGTGCAAAATTTTAAACTTGACTAAAAACAGGTAGGTGAAAAAACAAGTAGAGATTTTCTGTGACAGTAGTTTTATCGAGTGATGCGTTCATTTTTTAAAATGGTCTTAAGCTTATCTTTCTTTAGTTTCGCAAAATTTTTGACATTAAATTTAACTTGCTTTTGTTTTGTTATCATTTTTGTTTATAATTGACTTTTTATGTTCTGTTGAAGTGTTTAACTTTTCTATATTTATAAGGAAAAACTACTGCTGAGTTGTCAAATCAATTTATACAAAGTTCAAAAAAATATGCCAAGTAAATTAAAAGAAGTACATTAAATTAACAGTACGAAGTAAAAAAAATGAAAATTTTCTTTCGTATGAATTTCAAAAATGCAAAATTTGACAATTTTCTCGAAGAACTAATTAAATATGCCAAAGAAAAGAAAGATCTAAAAGATGCGGAAAGAAGAGACATGCCAAGTTAAGTTCACCAATTACTGCTGGTGGTCGTTAACCAAGGCCATATTAACAATGGAATATTAACCGTGACACATTTTCATGCTTTAAGAACAAAAAAAAACTACAAAGTTTTGAAATTGCATTAAGACTGCCAAGGCAGTATGCAAATTAATATGTTTTTTTTGCAGTTCGCATTACTAGCTTATTGTATTATTAAGCTGTCATTTTAATATTGAAGTCTTCGGATTCGTTTTTTCAAAAAGCAAGCAGAATACAAATTGATCTCGTTTGGTTTCTGTGAACGGTTAAGTGTTTCACGTGCGGTTAATTAATCGACTTAATTCGTGGTGAAATGGAGTGATTTCAAAAGCATTCATCGTTGATTGGACGTTACTGCGTATTTTCTTTAAGCTTGCTGCCAGTTGAGTTAAGCACGTTTACGAAACACAACAAAAGAGAAATATTTTAAAAAACTTTATAATTTGAGGACAATTGAGTTGTTCCTACCCACAATGCATCATCATATAGCAGCTTCCGGTAACAACGCGAGTTTTTTGTCATTGCGTGAAGTAACAGAAGCACGTTTTTATAATTTTTTATGGCACTAAACTGTTGATCTACTTCAGGGACGGACAAACTGTTTAAGTTCCAATCAATTAAAAAAAATTCATAGACCGGCCAAATGAGCATTTATTTATTGAAATGTGGTTGAAAAGATATATTGAAATGACGATGCAATCATGAAAAGTTATTTGGGGAATTCAATTAATTCTTGAAGTGAGTCGAATCTGGCCTGCGGCCTAAAGTTTGCTCACCCCCAAAGCCGAAACCTACTTCAACATTTAATGAGTCGTAGTTGGGTTGATATGATGTCTTTAGAAAAAAACAAACCATTCATCATCTGTTTAAACTTTTTTCTATAAAATTTACAGATAACGTTCAAAGCAATCGATTTTAATTTTTTTAAATTAACTTTGAAATTAACTTGATTTTTGCAGTAAAATTCTGTTAATAAGTTCCTCAAGCGGTTGTAAAAACCGTTTTTTCTTAAACTGCAACAAAACAAACCTATGAGATGAAAGTCTAATCGCTATATTGTAAGAGATTTAACTTTGCATTTATGGCAGAAAATTTTCTAGTTGTTCAACTGCGCTACCTACCGGTAAAACAGTAAATACTGAAAAATGAAAAAATGTTGAATAGCTAAGGTGCCCAAAAAGTTTAATCAACAGAAAAACAGTCTGCATTTAAGGTGCAGAAATTTCTTTTTCAAAAATCTTGTTTTTAAAAAAATTGTTGAATAAATTAACTGTTTGGTTTATTTTGTGCTTTCTGCTTTCGGAGATGATAAAATATTGCTGTTTAGTTGAAACGTTTTCTATTTTTTATTTTTTGTTTAGAGATGTGACTGAAATTTAAAGTCGCTTGCTAAGACTACCAAACAGAATAAAGTGTGTTACTTAATTTTCTTAAATACACAAGAATGACGAAAGTAGGTTTTGAAGCAAGACCGTATCGATTGCATGTACCATCAATACGGCCCCCCTACCTGCTATACCACGCTTCTGACACTGATGCTAAGCGAAGTAATAAGCGGTTTTTTAACGCTCCTCATTTAAGATTAAAGCGCAATCAAAACCATCAAACAAATAGCGTCAGTAGAAACGTCAGACGACCAATAGAAACGGGTTTTTCACTCGGTCAAAACATGCATTTCTGCGCAACCACAAAAGACGAGAAATAGAAAACGAATAAAGCTCAAACAAGTTCAAGAAAGCGTTCGTTGCATTGTTGCTCATTATTATTCGATTAACTAACAACGTATCATTTTGGCTCGTTTCCAGTGCGTACCCGGTGTAAAGCTGGCAACTTTAACTGGAACGCTGTCAAGCGATTTTCTTTATGACGTCATAAAAGCGCGCGTTGCAGTTTGCATCCGGGTGAACTCATTTATACCAAACGAGCTAATAGAGGTTTGTAGCGTTCAGATAAATCATGGTAGCGGTGTTGCCAACCTTAAAGAAATTGATTTGTGTTGTTTGCTGAATTGGGCTTAAACGTGTCAGGAACTAATTCTTTTTGACCTTACCGTTCACATTTACAGGTGATAAAAACAAAAAAACTTCAGCAAAAATTGTTTGCACTTTCGTGAAACCTTGTAGTCAAGTAATGAATAACTAGCAAGTTGTGTTTTCCTGTTATTTGTGCGTAGCTGCGAAAATTTTTAAGTAACAAAACTTTAAAGCAAGTTTCGCAGCAAAAACTCAAACATTTTGCCCAGTAACTTTTTGGTTTGTTTTACAATACTTGATATCATTAACCACAATCTGTAAAATTGATAATTTTATGTTTTAATTTACTTTAATTTTGATTCTACCAAAGAACCTAATTTATAAAAGAAAGCGTAAATATAAATCCTGAAAAACGAATCGAAACATACTCATTTGAACAATAAAGGATTTCGGTAATCTCTTTCCTGCTATAAAAAATCCGCGATACTAGTTCGAATAAGCGTGAAACTACGTGTTTTATTGTCGCAGATTTTTTCGGTGGCAATTTGCGGATTTGTGTTTTGTTGAAGCTAAAAGCCATAAGTTGTGTCAAATCAAACCTTGCCTGCGGCTATGGCAAGCTATTACTGCGTATAAAAAAAAAAAAAAAAAAAAACGCGAAAAAGTCTATTTTTATACTAAGCTGCTGCAATCCGCATTGAAGGCCAGTAAAACTTTTACCAAACGTAGATAAGTTTGTTTGTACAATTTGGCTCCATTTAATTTTTATTTATAACTTCTTTCTACTCGAGGTTTTTTCAAATCATTTTCTATTCTTTCATGAAAATAATTATTTCATCTAACGCAGCATCTATTTTTAAGCGAAATGATGAATGCTCCCCGAAATTAAAATGTCATGCTTTAGTGGAACGTTTTGATAGATTCCACGACGAGATTAAGGTTTCAGTTTGAAAACCCTCGTGCGACTACACGTTTTTAGTGCTTTGTTAAGAAGTAATTAATGAAACGTGAACGAAAAACTGCGCTTTAAGATTTTCTATTAATTAAAACAAAAAATCCTCACGTCCAGCTGTTAACGCAATAATCAGCAAGACCCTCAAAAGTCAAAAAACAATTTTTAAAGATTACTTGAGATAAAGTAAACAAAACGATATGTTGACCATCTTACAGTTAAATGACATAATAAAGACAATTTATTGAGGGCTGGGTTTTTATTGTTGGCCCGTTCAATTTTAGGGAGTATTGCTACCATGAACCCGCAGTCTGCCGGCAACAGTTTATCTATTGACAGTTTATTAAAACTGTGTGATGGAAGAATTAGGCGTCACAGCCTCTCACAGTTGTACACTGATATTAATAAATCTAATTTTAAACAACCAAGAGGATGGTTTGTTATACAAAACTCGCACTGTTAAATTAACTGTTGTTTGATCAACTGTCGCCGTATCATTTTTTATATTTTTGCGACGTTTTCTCTTCTGGTTCTTAGTTTTCAATTAAAAATAATTTCATGCAGCATTCTTAGCAATTGCAAGAAATTCATTTTTTACATTTTGAACAGAAAGTCGATTTTTATATGGTTAAAATAAAACTTTAAATGGTCGAGTGGTTAAAGCGCCGGAATTGTGATCAACACGGTCTAGGGTCAAAACCTACTCGTGCTGTTCTATTGCGTCCTTGGGAAAGACAATTTATGGCATTTTCCTCTGTTTGGTGGTCTTGGGATCTCCGGAAGCAGGTCGGGTAATTGCTTACCCTATGCATTAGCGCCTCCGTCGCTTTCCTGCAAGTGAGGAGAATAGATTTAGAAATAAAATAAACAAATAAATAAATCGAAGTCATCTTTCGAAGTATTGGCTAAAAGCATGACCAAACTTGAACTATTGCTGTTTTTGGTTATCAACAACGATGCAAAACTTTTGTAAAATGGTCTACAACGATACAAAGCAGTATTTTTTTTGTTTTCTCTGTAACTAGTATTTATTCTTAAGTACTTTTTAGTATGCCGTGTATATTAAAAATATAGGCGTTTGCTGTCGAAATGCGCTTGGATATAGCGACCGATAGTTGGAAAAAAAATTGTATGCCTAATCAATGCTAACATAATTAAAAGCTCAAATTTATCTACTTTGTTAATAAAATCATGCCGATGACAAGGAAAGTGAATCATCGGTTTTAACTAATTCCACTAATCATTTCTCAAACTTAATCATATGCTGCTGTTGAGTGTTTTACTTAAAAGTTTCACTAAAAATCAAGCTTATTTTCTACTCATTTTCATACCGAAGCATGTAAACAAATAACTGGGGTTTTCTGAAAAACCGCCCTGGGCTGTTAATTGGAAAAAAGACAAATCAGAAAATAAGATGTGAACTGAATAACCGCCCGGGCCGTTATATGGCAGTTGTGTCCGAAAAAAACACATGCACACAATACTTATACACAATACGGTTTATGTATAATCACTTTTGGTACGGTATATATTTTGGCACCATACAACCGCCCATCTAAAATAAGCGCCCATGGGCGAGTTGACGACTGGGCGGTTTTTCTGAAAACCCTGGTATTAGTGCGCACCAATGCAACGTTGTGTCTGGTTAAAAAAGCAACTTGCACGCCAGAACTGCAACAGGTTTGCAGTAGTGGTAAAGTCTTGACACAAAATAATCCTAATTCGACCAGGCCGAGAATCGAACCTTTCCGCTCATCCATTAGCATATTAGTGGGCTAAATCTTCAGAGCCAAAATAAAGAATTGAAACGTTGACAGCGACCAAGCGGCAGGTCGATATTTTATGCAGCGTGGTTTTCTAAGGTGGAATTTTTTAATGTTTCGGAAACTAACAAAAATTTGATAAACTGAATCTTAAACAGTGGTCCTAAACGTTTTAAAATGTCACAAGCGTAATGTAAAGCAGTTGACATTGTGACATGTAAAAATGATTATGAAGACGACTCGAAAAGAAAAACTTTTTTTTAGCTTGATTATCACCAATGCAAACGTACTATGAGCCGGTTTGAATATTTCAACTATGCTTTTTTTTACATTGATCCAATTTCATTTTGATAGGCTATCTTTATTTTTGTAAAGCACAAAAAATTGAGTTTAGGAAGCCTTCTTAAAAAATAAATAAAATTTCTGATGTACGAGTATCATCAAAATATCTTTATTGATGTTCATTTTTTTAGCAACAGTACATAAAACTACTAGAAGAGACAGAGAATAAGAGTTTTTCTTGATGCAAGCAAGCTAAAGCATATTATGTATAGCTATAGTGAGTATAACTTCAGTATACTTAAAGTGGTTGCCTTACAAAAGGGGGGTGGAGCAGTGCAAGAAAAATAAAAGAGGCCACATTTTAAGATTTTTTGCTGCCAAAATACAGTGATTTCTAAAAAAGAAAAAAGTCATCACTTTTAATCAATGTCCAAAATCTCCATTTTCGTCTCAAAAATATAATAATCTCTAAAAAAAAGAATCATCACTTTTAATCGACTACATTATTCCTGCTTTCGTCTTAAAGTTAAGGTGCAGCCTGAGGAGCCACCGTCATAGTGTAACTATGAAGTAATAGAGCTATATTTTGCTTAGGCAGGGCCATTTAGGCGAGGCCACTTAGGCGGGGCCACTTTTCCCGGTTCTTAGGGGGGAACCGAAGCAACTGCTCCGTTCGCACCGCACTAAAACCATCACTGTATTAAGACGCACCATGTATACACACACCCAAGCCCGGAGAAACTTCCGAACTAACTATCTGATTTCGTCTCTATAAACAAAGACACGCACTGGGCCTTTTCCTGGCCAGTGCTTATTTTAAGCAATTGAAGAATCTGCAAAAAGACAATAAATATGTAAATAATTAAATAAATACAGCAAAAAGGAAAAACGCAAAAAAGCCCAAAAAGCATAATTAGATAAAAACTTGAAATATTTATCTTTTCTTTTACACAAAATGTACCAAAATGCGTCAAAAAGGATTTATGGTAAATTTGTGAAATTTTAGTGATAATTTATGGACGCCCGATATGTATTTTTAATTTCAACATTAAATAAAATTAATGTTATTGTATTTTCCGCAATAAAAATAAAGTGCAAGTTTTCAAATCATTTAACTTTATCTAGCCAACAAAGTTGTTTATCTTTACCTGGAATATTTTGAGGTTGTTTATCTTTGGATGGCTCTGTAAGGGTTGCTTATCTTTAGTAGCTCCGAATTATTTATTATTTTTTTAGTGAAACGTTTTTTTGGTTAGACTAGTTATAATAAAATTTTACTAGTAAGTTTTACATTATAAATATCTGTATTCTAAATAACACGATTTGCTTGTTTCAAGACGACACAATACCCGTTTTTTTTTTTTACAACAATTAAAGATTAAATCGAAAGGATTCTTATTTAAAATGATCTAAAATCTAATGATTTTAAATTCCAATTTCAAAAAGCGCCCATTTTTTCCACAAGTGTTAAAAACCATTCGATTTTAACAAACTGGGATTAGTGTTTCAATTCGAAACAAAAAAATTTAAAACTCTTTTTTCGATTTTGCTACAATCATGATTTATGTGGAATTTATTGACAAACTATTAAATAATTTTAAAGCACAATTCTGACTGATTTTTAAATCTTTTTGTTCACATGGCCAGTGGTTCTTAACCTTTTTCAATTTCGCTCCCTCCTTCCGCAAATAGCTAAATTACATTTAACGCACAAATTTCTTAAAAACAAATTTATTTAGTGCGACAAAAAATGTTATTGGACTTCAGTCCTACAGAAGAAAAAATAGAAATTGCAAATACATTGTATATGATACAGAAAACAGTTTACTAAATTAATGACTTCGTTGCTCCTAAACAACAGCAATTGGCTTTTCAAACCCAGGAGAAATAATTTTATTTAATGCCCACCACATTAACGAGTTGACACATTATTATTGCTTTTCGTTTTTTTAGTTTTTAACATAACCAAACATAAAAATCCTTTTTCTAAAAGGTAAGATGCTGTCCAAGTATCGGCTGTTGCAAGGTTTTGATAATGGAATAACAAGTGGTAAAGCTGTGTCCAACTATTGAAATCAATCAGAAAAGAACAAAAAATATGCGCTAAAGTTGACTAAGTTTTTATTGATTGCCAAGCTTTCGTGAACTACTGCTCATTTCGTCAGGTGCAAGGAAACTCCTTTCACAATGCACTCTGGTTTACAGAGCTCTGTTTATTTGCTCAAGCAGCAGACTTCACGCCGAACTCGACAAAATTTGATCTACCTTGGTTGCTAATGCCTACCCAAACCATATTATTACATCCACATTTACCAAGAAAATCCGACAATTCAACCAGTCTTCTCAACATGGACCTAAAAAATACCCGGTTTACCTCCACTTTCCATGGATGGAAAATGTTTCAACCAGATTTAAAAAGCAAATTATATTAGCAAATTACTACAGTCATTCGGCGTTGCTACTCTGCTGTTGACAACACGTGTTGTTTTTACAACTAGGTCTTTTCTACCTGCAACCAAGAAGGATGTAATACCTGCCCATCACCACAACAATGTCATTTATTAATTTGTGCGCCACTGTAACAGTCGGCATGTAGGACGTACATTGCAAAGGATGCAAGATGGAATTAAACAACACGTTCCTAGACCGATCAGGAACCATAATTCTTCTCAAGATCGGTCTGATCTTTTCCCGTGCCTGTAAGACAAACAGCATCTCTTAAATTATCTCGCCCACGACTCTGCTATTGGCGGGCAGCATTTGGAAAACCGCCAATACAGTGACGCCAAATTCTTTTTCCTTGTCCGAAGGCGTACTTCTTTCCACCTTTCTGCTTTTGAAGCTACAGTACTTTTATCAAATCTTTTCAATCTAACCTACGTCAACACAAGGAATTTCTTTACAGTCTAAAACTCATTCACTAACACTCTATTCTTTCGCTTTTAATTGGTTGTTTTTCTTGGCCAATCAGAGGCGCTTTCGTTTTGTTTTCTTTTCTCTTCTGAATTGGTTACTTTTTTGTCCAATAAGACGCGCTCTCATTTTTTACATAACTACGATCGGATCGCTCGTAGTTCATTCTGAAAATTCCTCCCGACAAGTGTCAGATAAAAAAAGTCTTTTGGGAATAAACACGCTTTTTAAAGCTATCTTAATTTCAATGTAGTCTAACGACCAGTAAGTTAACTCAATAGTTTCCATAATAGAGAGACGTTTTTCAAATAAAATCTTTAAGAAAAATCTAACGCATTGATTCCATCAAATGCAAAGTGTAAATCTGCATGAGAAAACGACTGCCTGTGCGCCAAATTCGATTTCTTTAACTCACTAATCCAGCCCTTCAAACAAATTATTTGAAGGGCTGGATTAATCAGTTGGTAGGTGCTTTCACGCAAACAAAAGTCCAGATGGTAGGTGCTTTCTCGCAGCCTGGGCCGTGAGTAAGTCTGCTCATTGATTTTTAAATGACAGACCGAAACCGAACCTACCAAAACGGAAGGGTATCCACCCATTCCGATGTTCAGTGTGGGTCTACTAATCGGCAAACGTCCTTTTCAGGACGGGGCAATGCCAGGCTAAAACTACCCTTTTCATGGCACATTGCCAACAAGTTCCGAAGACCCACTATTCTTCAGCTGAACATCGAAGGCCTCACAGCAAGCAAGATGAACGTTCTTCATCACCTCGCTATGCAGTCTGAGGCACTCGTCATCCTACTGCAGGAGACCCACTGCACTGATGCAGAGAAGTTGGTGCTACCAAACTACCAACTAGCTGGCTCTTCTTTAAGCAGGAAGCATGGCCTTGCCACATTTGTCCACGAGCGACTGAGATACACGCTTTTGGACCAATCTCCACCGACATCGGAGATCGAGTGGTTGTGTGTGGACGTTGATGGCTATAAAATAGTCAACGTCTACAAACCACCGCCAACGCGATTGCGAACCCTGGATCTCCCAGTGTTTCCTCACCCTTGTCTTTAAGCTGGCGATTTTAACTGTCGTCATGCTGACTGGGGTTATGACGACAACAGTCCGGACGGTGAGTGCTTGGCTGGCTGGGCAAGTATTAATTGTCTTGCCCTGCTATATAATGCCAAGGACGCTGCCAGTTTTTATTTCGGCCGCTGGAACACTGGCACCAATCCAGATCTAGCTTTCGCTAGCGTAGGTCCAAACAGTCGCTTACCGGATAGACGTGTCCTTGAGAAGTTCCCCAGGTCACAACATCGACCCTCGCTTATTACACCCCCAAGGTTTGCTATGGATTCCTGTTAAGCGATGGAACTTCCGCAAGGCCAATTGGAGTCACTACATTGCTTTGACGAATAAATTCGCAAAGACTTTGTTGCCGCCTGATTCACTTGATGTGGATGCGGCTTACCAGGACTTCTGTAATACCATTAAAAAAGCAGCCAAAAAGACTATCCCACGCGGGTATCGAAATAACTATATTCCGTGTTGGGATGCAGAGTGTGAATCCCTCTATAAAACCTTTCTGCAGTCTCCTCAGGGAGACGACTCAAGTTTGGCTGCTACAGCTCTGCTTGCCAAGCTTGACAGAAAGCGGAGAGATCGATGGTCCGAAGCAGTTCGGAGCATTGACTTCTCACACTCTAGTCGAAAAGCGTGGAGTATTTTGAACAACTTCACTGGTAGGTCACGACACTCTCCTCGTCACTGTCTCGTTTCAGCCGATGCTATTGCATCTCAGCTGGTTAGAAATGGGA
This sequence comes from Diplosoma virens, assembly GCA_963680785.1. NCBI lineage: Eukaryota > Metazoa > Chordata > Ascidiacea > Aplousobranchia > Didemnidae > Diplosoma > Diplosoma virens. The sequence continues at coordinate 19,832,690 of OY796886.1, read as the reverse complement.
AATACGAGGCTGTTGATCGCAAGTCATCTCGACTTGTCTTTCAAGAAGTGTCTGACCTTTGGAGGGCCACAACACCAGACGCAGTAAATATCTGTGATAATTTTTCACAGAGAGAATTTGCTGCTGCCCTTCAACACCTAAAACCAGGTAAAGCTCCGGGTCCTGATTCCATCTGCCCCGAGCTTATACTTCATGCCGGAGCTGCTTTGAAGTCCTGGTTACGTGACTTCCTTTCTTCCTGTTTGCGCCGACTCAAAATTCCCAAGATCTGGAGAAGAGCGCTTGTGGTCGCGATCCCAAAACCAGGAAAGCCCGTGGGGAACCCAAAGAGTTATCAACCGATATCTCTGCTCTGTTTCCCCTACAAGATCCTCGAGAGGCTTATCTATGCCCGCGTTGAACCATTAGTCGATCCCCTGCTCCCTAAAGAGCAGGCTGGGTTCCGACGCGGGAAGTCAACCGTAGATCAAGTTGTTTTGCTAACCCAGAACATCGAGGATTCTTTCGAGGCTAAAAAGAAGGCCGGTGCCGTATTTGTCGATCTGACAGCTGCTTATGACACAGTCTGGCACCGTGGCCTTACCTGCAAGCTGCTGAGACTTCTTCCGGATAAGCACATGGTCAAAATGATCATGGAGCTTGTCCGAAATCGAAGTTTCACCCTTATCACCGGTGACAGCAAACAAAGCAAGCTACGCCGTTTTAAAAATGGCGTTCCTCAGGGATCGGTCTTGGCTCCCCTTCTATTTAACATCTATACGTACGATCTTCCTTCCATGATTTCCAGAAAGTTTGCTTATGCTGATGATTTAGCATTGTTGCACTCTTCTGGAAACTGGAAGGACTTGGAGGGGACCTTAAGCCAAGACATGGTCCACACTGTCAGCGTATCTCCAGACCTGGAGGTTGAAGCTCAGTCACACTAAGACGGTGACGGCAGCCTTTCACTTAAATAACCGAGAGGCCAAACGTGAGCTAAAGGTCTACAACAACGGTAGACTTTTACCGTTCTGTCCAAACCCTACCTATCTTGGGGTAAAACTGGACAGATCGCTCACGTTTCGTCACCATTTTGTGGCATTACGCAAAAAACTATCCTCGCGCGTCACACTGCTGAGGCGACTCATGGGCTCGGGATGGGGTGCTGGTGCTAAAACACTACGCAAGCCACCTTGTCCCTAGTCTACTCAACAGCTGAGTACTGTGCGCCAGTCTGGTGTCGCAGTGCTCACACTCGCCTCATTGACAATGTTTTGAATGACGCCTTGCGCATAGTTACTGGATGCCTGCGTCCCACTCCAACGGACCACCTACCTGTACTTTCAGGCATCCAGCCAGCTGAGCTTCGCGGACTGGGAGCGACACTCTCCTTGGCTTACCGTGGATCTCTGGACCCCGATCATATCTTACATGGTCTATTAAGTGGGTCCTCAGATACTCGCCAAGTGAGACTAAGATCCAGACGCCCGTTTGTGCCAGGTGCGCGGAATCTCTTGGACAACCTTGCCAGACTTGGCATCCGCGCCTCTGAACGGACAAATTACAGATGGAACGCGGAGTACTGTGAAAATGCTTCCAGGCTCCGTGCTTTTGTGCCCGAGACCAGTGCCAGGCCTGTTGGGATGGGCTTACCCCGACAGCTTGGGTTAAGCTCAACCGCCTGCGGACTGGTGTTGTACGATTCCATTCGTCCATGCACAAATTTGGTTTCGCTCCTTCACCGAATTGCGAGTGTGGCGCCTCTGAGCAAACCGCAGACCATGTGCTAACAGCGTGCCCTATACATCGGGCACCACATGGAGCACGAAGTCTGACGGTTTTGGATGACGAAACTCGATGCTGGCTTAATGACATCACTGCCAGCATCTGATCCAGGCAGTACAGCAGTCTGGGGTAGTAAAAGGATAAACCCTAGGCCCCAGTCCTATTTGTGTCTGGCCTGGAGTGGATGCTCTTCAAACGACGACGACGACGACGAAACAAATTATTTTAATTAAGACATCATTTTATAGCATTGTTTTAAATTGATATTTAAAGAGTTTCTTAAATTAAATGCGTTGCTCACTTGGCCCATCTGTCAAAATTTGAAAAAAATTGGTCCGCAATACAAAAAGCTTGTCCTACCCTGGTGTAAATGTAGACTTCTCTGAAGTAGCTTGCGGCAGATGATCATAAATAAATAGATAAATTATTCACATAAGTTATGCCAAAACGAAAATAAAAAATTCTCACCCAGTTAAGAATTCTACGACAAAAATTTAACAAAAATTCTACGATTCACCCAGTTAAGAAGCTCTGCATGTGGCCGTACTGGCCAAGTTATTGTTTTCTGTTTTAAGCAAAGTTACCACTGTATAGTAGGCAAACAGCTTAAACCCATTTAAAATTTTGTCGTGAAATTTTTTCAAGGGCACTGAAAAAATTGTTCAAGTAGACTGAGCATCAAACACGCGTTCTTCGACTCGGAAGTCAGAGTCTTATTAACCTGAGCTATTTTGCTAAAAACGATTTTAAAAAATACTGGCATATGAAAATTAAAAGCATCAATTTTATTATAATTATTATTTAATCTTTTTAGAGGAGTTTGTGAAAAATACTGGCATGGGTTAAAAATATGGGTTCGTTTCCAATACCGCGTGTAATGGAGTATTTTTTGTTTCTTTTATTGATTTTTTGCTTCGCTTAGCGCTTGCTTAGATTTTAAGCGCGGAATAATCAATAAAATAAAGAATGCTCCATTTCACGCTTGTAGTGGAAACGAGTCTATATCCCTTCATGTTTATTAATTTGGGCTTGCTTGTAAGTAAAGCACGGCCATGGTTTTTTGTCCTTTGTTTATTAACCCAAAACCGCTTGTTTTTTATTTTCCAATTTTTGGACTAAGAAGTCTTTTGCTCTGTGATCTTTACCAATGAAGCAAATTTGAATTTGAAAAAAGTCACCAAAAAGCTAGCCGTAAACTATGACGTAACATCGGGATTGTATTTATCAAACAAAGAGTCACGTACTTCTAAGCTGTAATAACCACACGACTGGATATCTTATATATGCAATAAGGCGTTACTATTGAACGAAACTATAAGCAGACCAATAGCAAACCCCAAAATTCTCAGCGAGCATCATCCGCAGAATCTAATCTCATCATAAAGTTGAAACTTCAAAGTTCAAACGTGCTAATTCCGCCGATGCACGTACCACTCAAGAAGTTGCGCGTTTCTAGAATTATACTATTATTTAAATACAACTATTGGCAGATTTTTGGAAATATCCATAACAGGTTTGCTGGTTAAAAATAGCCTAGGTTTCCGTTAGCAAAACATAGCGGAAAGTCTAAAGTTTGAGTTGGAAAAAACTTGATTTGGAGATATACGAAAAAAATACACATATTGTTACATAGTACTGCGTAAGAAATAGCAAAATAAACCTTGCAAGAAGTGAACCACAACAAATTTGCTGAAGCAAAACACGTTCAACACGAGGAAGAAGAAAAGATGCCTTTTTAGAAGTTTGCAATCGAAAGGCCCCCATAATACTATTAAACTTAAAGAACTTATTTGACCACTAAGAATAAATATCTGTGTTCTCGAAGGACTGGCCCTAAAAAATTAATAAGCCACACAAATATAATTTAAATCAGTTTCAGCACTTCAAACTTCACCTTACTTTCTTTCTTTTATTTAGTTGGTATTTGATCAGTAAAATAATATAAATGCGTAAATAGTATTGACTATAAAAAGTTGTGAGTTCAAAACAATATGAAAAGAAAAATTAAATCAAAAAAACTCTATGGGATTAGTTGTACAAGGTGTCAAAAAGAACAAGTTTGAATCTTGAAAATACTTGGCAAGAAATTGAAAAACACCTTCTCAAACCAAAAAACGTTTTCTTGACCATATCTTGTTTACCAAAAAGGAATTTGACCTTATAACTTAAAATACTCTTTCCTTAAAACATCAGGGTCTTGTACAGATAGATTTTTATGTTTTTTTCTTTTTTTTTTTTAATGCGTTTGTATTAGCCTAATTATTTAAAAAACCGAGTCCTATAATCTTATAATGCATTTCTTCAAAAAGTAATCAAAAAAATGTTGAGTATTTTGAATATAATTGTAAAATAAGCGTTTTTGAAGTAGTTAGTTTTTTATGACCCGGTTTTTTCCTTTCCGAAACAAAAAAAACGATATTTTCTTGGATTTGAATATTGTTAATGCAATTTTTTTCAAGCTGCTATAATGAGCACGAGCTTTTCCAATTTTTAAAATAAAATAAATATTCACTCAGTGATAGTCTTAGAAAAGGGAGGGCCCCTTCTAGTGTATCAAGTTTTTTATTTCGTCCCGAAAATATAATGATCTCTAAAAAATGGTTAGTTTTTTTCTATCCAATCCCCATGATAAATGGCAACTTGCAATAATCAAAAAATTTTTTGGTTTTAAGTCACTATATTAAGAGTACTGCTGATAATAATAATTTTCAGACATTTTAAAGTTCGGTCTAAAGAATAATAATAGAAATCTTCTTTTCATGTTATATTTGACCAAAAAAAATCCTTTATCTCTAAGTTGCTTCAGGCTTTTGGCTCGATGAAATTTGAGATAAATCTCCATTTAATTCTTAACTGAAAAAAATGCCTTGAAGACTGATAAAGTTTTTCAAAAACCATATATGGAAGAGAATCTTTTAAAAGTAGTTTTCGTCTATTGAGGGTTGTTATTTCACTTGTTTTTACTGTTTCAGGTAGACAAAAATTTTTTTACTCTTGCCTTCCTGAATAAACTTAATTAAACAAGCAATAACTAAATGATATTTTAAAGAAAACCTATATTCATATCTTGTTATGCATTGCATATTTTGTAGAATAAAATATAATCTAAGTAATTCGATTAAAATCTAAAAAAAATGTAAAAAATTATATAAAGCTTTTTATTACCGATTAACAATCCTACCAAACAAGCAATGGCATGATTAGATTGTATAGTTTAAAAAATTTATTTTTTGCAAACTGTATGCTTTCATTTTTTATTGCAACTTCAAACTGAGAATCACTTTTTTCAAGAAAGATACTTATCAGACAGTTTTTGGTAAAAAAAGTAAAGACTACTCATTTTTCGAGAAATTTTTGTTATCTTCCCCTATTCAAGGAGCAGGTTTAATTAAAGGAGTTCTCAACGGGAGGCAAATTTAACCACTTATAGAAAATAACTCTTTTGTATGGTTTTTACTTTGAAAACTGGTGAAAGACTTTCGTTAAAAGATTTTCGAGAGTTATGAGATTATTTTTCATTTTTCCGTTTTCATATTTTTAACCTTTACTCCCATGGTTTCGGCAACAATTAAGTTGGTAACTCATTAAAAACAAAAAAGTTTTTTACTGCTTTTTAAAAAAAGATTTAGACTTATTTTCCAAAAAGTATTTTAAAGCATTTTTTGAAAATTTAGTTAAGAAACATTACAAACAGTAAAAAAGGAATAAAAACTAAAAAGCAACAAATTAATGCCTAAATAAAAATTCATGATTTTTAACTTTTTGATTGTTTTAAAAAATTTTTTTTCTGAAGTTTAAAATTTAAAAATATTGTTTTTTATTTAAATAAAACAAGTTATGCAACCCTGTTACGTAAAGGTTGACATTTGGGAAAAATTTAACGATCATTAGTTGGCAAAGGAAAAATTGTAAATCGAACAACGGTATGTCACTTCATTCCTCTATAAGAGCGAAGGTACATTCATAATCTGGAAAACCATCATAACTTCAAAACAAATGTGATGTAAGTGCTATGGTGGCTGATTCCAAAGTTCTTTCTTTTCAATTGAAAAGAGAGGCGTCTATTGCAGTCAAATAACTGCACAATCTTTGCTTGTACCTAAAACAATCTTAAATGGTATCGCTCGAAAACTGAAATCAACTGATTATAATCGCGTTTTATGTGGCGGAGTTACTCTTGGTCTAATTCGTTTAAAGATGGCGATAAGACGAACAGGTATTTTCCGACAAAAAAACGCCGCTTTGCGTCTTTCTGCAAATCTATTTTAGTCGTATCTTAATCGAATAGCGTGCAGTCCGTGCGTCATAATTAGCATCTTACGTTGAACACAGCTTAAAGTAATCTTGAAACGGTTTTTTAAACTTTTACTGAAAAAACATTTGATGCTTGGTCAGCGGCTGCAGCAGCCTGGGGTAGTAAAAGGATAAACCCTCGGCCCCAGTCCTGTTTGTGTCTGACCTGGAGTGGATACCCTTCAAACGACGACGACGAGCGGGTGTTTTATTTCAAACTCCCAAATTTCTTGTTTTCCGATGCAATAAAGTATTTGTGGATCAGTTTGAAAAAAAATGTTGTCTCTAATATGAAGTTGAAATACTTAAAAATCTACCAGAATATAACATGAGTTGCTTTTTATCATTTTGTGATTATACTTTTTGCAATAAGACTTAAATAACAGATTTTTTAAACTTGTTTACAGTACTGCGTTTTGCTGTTCACAAAAATTAAAGTATTTTAACCAGGAGTTTAATGTTTTTGACTTTTTATGTTATTATTTTGCTAAGTAATTGTGTCAATAAATCAGAAGAGAAAGTCTTTAAATAAAATGTTGTTTTTCTTAGGTATCAGTTTTGGCCAAAAATTACTATTGATTTTGAAGAAAATATCAAATGATTATCGCAGCAGAAATTATAAAGTTTGTCATTTAAATTTACCATTTATCATTTTGACAGCCTAATAAAATAAATGCCTGAGTGATGTTTTTGAGTTTTGAGAAAAACGAAAAAACTTTTTCATTTTTAAAAAATTACATTTTTTTCTTGAAACCTTGGCTAAAGCACATTGAGTGAGGGGCATTTAATGCGAGCAATGTAAATCTGAGTGTAACGAAACACGCTTCGTGATTAATTTGTGTGTAATGAACAAACTATGTAACTTAGGCAAAAATAATCTTGGCTAATATTCAAACAGCAATAAAACTTAAAGATACTTTTTTTAAATTATCAGTCTTATTGATTCAAGTTCAAGAAAGAAGTGAAAAATAATCAATTTTTCCATCGCAATCAATTTATAGATTTTTTTTTTAAATTCTGAATTGACTTTGGCAACATAAAAAGTGGTTTATTTATTCATTTTGATCAGACACATAACCTATTTTAATTATATCTTAGAAAGTAATTTATTTATCGCTTAGATCAGTCGTAGGCCTATAACCTATGTGACAATTGGCTATGTTAATTACCAAACATAAGCATGAATTTGCTTACACTCTAAAATACAAAAATACATCAATAGGTTTAGCCCAAGGTTCTGGAGTCGGAGAAATTTTTTCCAACTCCAACTTCCACTTCACCCATAAAAAATTTTCTGATTCCATCTATTTCAAATTTCTACTCCAACTCCGACTCCAAAACATCTTAAAAAACGACTCCGACTCCAGCAAGTCTGAAAAAACAACTCCGACTCTCGACTCCGACTTCACTCTAAATGTGTAACTCCGGCATTCCGACTCCAAACACAAAACCGTGGAGGCTTTAATTTGGCGTAAACCAGAGCCTACAAAAACAAAAACAACTCCGACTCCAGTACGCCTAAAAAAATGACTCCGACTCCCCTAAGTTTTAAAAGCGACTCCGATTTCACAAAATCTAAACAAAAACTCCCACACCTCCCTAAAACATACGATCCTGCGACTCCTACTCTACAACCGTGGTTTAGCCAATAGAGGCTTTCGTATATTGTAGTGCATAGAAATTTTTCTAATTTTCATTTTGCCTTTGACAACATGATATAAAAATACGTTAGACTCTTTATAAACCGACTTTTTATTACTAGTCGGCCTACTTTGACAATGCTTTTCCCACCATATGCAAAAGCACAGCTTGCTGCTGTTGATATTATTCTTTTAATCAACTTTGGCTCATAAAACTAAAAATATTGTGTTAGTAAGTCGACAAAATAACCGTAAGCAGTGTAACAGATTCATTTCTGCAACTGACAGTTTATGATGAGATTTTTCTACTTGTATATACGCTTAAATAGCCTAAACGTGGGTAATATTTTAAAATGCCCTATTTCAACTCACACTTAGGCTATTTTTTGACTAAGGTTATTCAAACGCTCTGTAGTGGACAATCGAAGAAATTAATTGCACCAAAAGATCCGCTTTAATTTTCTGATCATTTTGATGTAAATGTCTAATTTCTTCCAAAAACGACTGAGGCACTTATTTTATTGGGCTAACAATTTTCTTTTAATTAAATTTCTAATAAAAAATCTTTTTAATTTTTTTAAATTTTTTGTATTGCCGATATTTGTAAGTTAGTACAGTTTAATTGAACAAGTTTTAGTCGAAGTCAGCATGAAAATTGTAGAAATTTTTGACTTTGGCTAGCTCTCGCATACATTAAGAGGTTTTAAAGGATCTTATTAAGTAATAACTGTAAATTGTCTTTAAAATATTAAGATTTTGAAATGGTGGTTGTGTATTTCGAGAAGCATTTAATTACGTCAGCAATCGCCGACTTGTATGATTTACAAAACGTTTTTATAATTTTGGAAGCACAAAGCAGACAATTAAACGAACCATCTTGTGACCATAGACCAGTGCTTTCCAAATTTTTTATGTAAGTGACACACTTTTAAAGCACAAATAAATTTGTGACACGTTATAATTTAATTTTAATCAAAAAACTTTTGACAGCAAAATTTTAACTTACAATTTTAACGAGATATATGAGCTGGCTTGCAAACATGATTGCAAAAACCTTAAAAATAACTAGGGTAAAATTTTTTATTGTATTGTTGCTTGCATAAGTTATATTGTTGGTCGAAAACTCTATAATATAATTTATTGTACTGTAAATAGCTAGGGTCAAATATTGTTTCAAGTCCACTTGGCGAGATACCATCGTACTACAAGCGAAACACAGTTTGAAAAACATTACCATAAATAAATTAATTTGTAATTATTTTTTAAAATTTTAAACATAAAAAAATAAAACAAATTGCTACGTTGTAAAGTTTAAGAGAAAGTGGCTAAAATTGTTTCACAATTTAGATAGAAAAATAGTACATTTACTACAAATTTTACTAGAAAGGCAAATGTAATTTTGCTTAAGACGCGATTCAACCTGGCAATAGAACAAAATGAAAACAAAATTCTTTAAGTAGATAAAGTGAAAATAAAAAAAATGTTTATAAGGGTCTTGATGCCAATTAAAAAGGTAAACCATCAAACAAAAAAAGAGAGCTGCATTTATGTTATCAAAAAACAAGCCCAAGCAACTCATAAACAAAGATAGAACTTTGCTGCCCACAACCGGTAAAAAAAGCTAAAACTTTAAAGTTAAAGATTTTTGCTCTGAATTTGTTAATTTCCGCCCATCTACTAAAATGCTAATTTTTTATTTCTTTGAAAAGTCTTTATCTGAAATCGAAAGTACTGGTTGTAAAATTTACCACTGGTTTACTAGTCTTTTTTGCATATGGGTATTTTTGATTTTAAAGTAGTTACTTCGGCACGCTGTAGATACTAATTTATAACATGAAAAAAAATGCTTGAATTTTTTAGATTTTGTGGTTGCCAAATACAAAACTTTGTAATAATACTTTAAATATCTACAAACCGTTTTTGCTATAATTTTTTTTAAAGTGATATTCAAACAAGTGATTAGTTGTACAAAATTTGAAGATAGCCAACAAAAAACTCATCTCTAAGCTTTTCGTCCGACACTCGTCAGCAGATAATGTTGAAATAAAGAAAAAACAATTCAATTTATTTTGTAATAAAGCTGCACAAAGATGATTGGTTGTATGAGAGAAGCGTCACAACACCTGATCAACGCAAGAGTTTCAAGTTGTAAACAAACTCTTTTTGGCGACATAAATTTGGCTTGCATGATTTGATGTACACGGCTTCCAAAACAGATAAACGAAAAGGCAAACGACCAAATAAAAGAATAGCAAATTTTTCATCACTGTAATTTTTGGCGCAAATAGGGTTATCTAAAAGGTATTGACCAATCGCAGATTCACTAAACATAACTGGGGTTGAAGATTTGCCAGAACGAGTAGAAACATTGCGAGAGTTTGGAATTTGGTCGGTTCTAATAAATTTTGGCACGTGGTGACGAATTCTGTCCTGTAATCGTTGAGATGTGCAGCCTACGTACCGACTATCACTGTGGCATGAAAAATTATAAACAACATTGCTTAAAAGCGAACACATCCTTTTTGATTGCAGGAAGAAGTGAGCGAGATGTAAAAATAACACGTTGTTCTACTGCGAAGAAATATTTTTTAACACTGGCTTTGATTTTATTTTCAAGTCCAACCGAAGGAGTTCTTAATCAGGGCAGATGAAGATAGACAAGGAATTTCATCGCCGTATGTGAAGTAGGTGATGTAAAATCTTTAAATTTCCGGGCAATTGTTTTCTCAATGACGTGGTCGGGGTAGCCATTCATAAGTAGAATTGAAATGATTTTTCTAAGTTCAGCTTGCAGCTTGCAGTCTGAGCAGATCATTAAGGCTTGGTGTACAAGGGTGGAAATTAAACAGATTTTTCTTTTTTCCGGGCTGAAGGATTTGCAGTTTAGGTATTGTCCTGTAAATATGGGTTAACGGTAAACAAATGTAATAAGTTTAGAGCCCACCTTTTCCACCTGTACATCAAGAAAAGGAAGAGATTGATTAACTTCTTTTTCAAACTTATTGATCTTTATTGTTTAGAAGAGTGAAGAAACTACCGATGTACTATCGCTACGTGGACGATACTTTTGCTATCTTTGATAGTGAAAATGATTGTGATGAATTTTTTTCATCAATTTAACTCCTTGCACCCTTCCTTGCGGTTTACGTTTGAAAAACAAGTTAATCAATCAATCTCTTCCTTTTCTTGATGTATGATGCAGACTCGTCAAAGTTTTGAACCGAATTCTTATCCCGAGTCCGAGTTCAGGTTAAAATGACAAGTCCTAGTCCGAGTCCTGATTCCGAGCCGAGTCCGCATCCCTGTCTAAAACTAAGAATTATTGGCTGGCTTCTTCTATAGAAGCCAAAAGAATTGGCTTCTATAGAAGAAGCCAGCCAAGAACTGACATAAGTTTCAAAAAATCTAACTGGAAATATTCTTCTTTTGTACAAGTATTGAACACCAGGGGCACAGAAAGGAGGGGGCAATTTTCCCCCATAATTTTAATTTTTTAATTCCTTTGAATAGTCCTTTCCTTTTTAAAAAATGGGGGTACATATGCATAGATACAGAAGCATTGGGTCAGATTTTCCCCTACACTCATAGAAACTCGACAAAATATCAAATCAATTGAAGGCGAATGCTATTATTTTGGTTATGGTCTGGACCTTATATTTAGAACGAAGGTAGGGATCACGGACTTGATGGAAAGGGATGACCTTTTTTCAGTTTTCACCTAAAGTTTGGGACGAAAAGGTAGATTTTGGACACTGATTCGAATGATGACTTTTTTTAATCATCACAAGATTTTTGCGCAAAAAACGGACGTAGAAAACGGTCGCAACTCTAAAAAAAATTTTTTTTGTAAAAAAGATGCCTTTTCAAAAAATAAGCTGCCTTTTCAAAAAATTTTTTCCCCTGACAAAATGTTTTTTCGGCGCCCCTGTTCAACACTTGCTACTACAAAAAAGCAACGACCTTGATGAGCGCAACAAAGTAAGAAACAGTTTTAAGATAGGGAAGAGGAATAATATAAAGGAAACTATATTTTAACTTTCGTTTTATTTTTCATTCAAGATTTAGCAATTTTTTTCTTTATACAGTAAGAATTGATAACAATAATCTGCAAAATCTTTAAATCGTCGATGCTACATGAAATCTAAACGTCGGATTCGCCGGACTCGCTACTTTTTTGGCGGGTCCGAGTTTGAGTCCAGTTACATGTATGTTGCACTGACTCGCGAGTCCAAGTCCGAGTCCGCATCCCTTGTTACGACAATACTTTACCGGTATGCCCGAGTAAGCAGACGAGGTGGCCGAGTGGTTAAGGCGATGGACTGCTAATCCGTTGTGCTCTGCACGCGTGGGTTCGAATCCCATCTTCGTCGAATTGGGGATGTAGCTCAGTGGCAGAGCGCAAGCTATGCATGTGTGAGGTCCCGGGTTCGATCCCCGGCATCTCCACTTTTTTCCAATTAACGTCGCTAAAAATAGCAGTTACATCTTAGAAAGTTTTTTTACATAATTCAAATAAAAACAAAAAATACAACAATATAGTAAAAAATTTTGGTCTTGGTGTTTTCAAGGTTTTTGCAAGCATTAATATAATAAAAAAAATTTTTATCTATATGGCGCAAAGAAAAAAGATTTCCGATGATCATAGAAGCAGGATTGTTTTAAAAGTTGATTCAGGGTTAACCATAAGCAATTTTTGACGGTGCATAAAGATGATGCCTTGGATGGATTGGGGTTCCTGTTTCAAAAATTTATCAGAACATAGCCAAAAAAAGCGTTAATAATTCTTCTATAGTTTTCCACTTTGTACATTTGCGAAGAGTCCTTTTCAACTACTGTATAACTAATCTATAGTCAATGAAACGTACAAACTCAAAAATCCTTGATGATGAAATGCGACTGTCTTTATCTTGCATTCAACTATAACTTAATTGTGTTCAACTCACCAAGCTCGTATATCTCATTTAAAATAGTAAATTGAAATTTTGCTGTTAAAAAGGATTTTGATTAGTTAAATTAAAACGTATCACAAATTTATTTGTGCTTTAAAAGTGTGTCACTTACACAAAAAGTTTGGAAAGTACTGGCGTACTACAAAAATACGGCATTTTAGCAACGATTTCTAGAATCGCTGATAGAAAAAAAGCTTATCGCGTTGTGTCTGTGCAAAGTAGATCGAAAGCAACGTCTTTGCAAATTTTTCTAATTAATCCACAACGATAGAAATTGATTATGCAACCTAAGTCCTAGTACTTGCGCCATGACGCTTTTTGAAATCTCTTTTTAAGCCAGCTACTTGATGTTTGTTTTAACATATAAATATACTCTGTATTTATCGTATACATAAAATCACGAATCCATGATGAAATTGTCTTATAATTGGAACAATCGGGAAACTTGTCACTAACAAGCTAACACTCTTGTAGTACCAGTGCGTTTGTGAGCTAAACTGCATTGCTTTGCAGAAAATAACACAAAGCACAATACAATTTTGTGTAATACCTTTTCCACACAATTCTGGTAAACAAATTTTTTGCCGGTCTATTTTTTGATAAAGCAGAAGGATTTTTTTAGCGAGTTATTATACAGTTGCTGAATTTTCAGCTAGCCAAGCAAAGTTCAGGTTTTTTTGCTGTAAGTTATTTTTAGCAACTGGATCAAGGTTACTAAAACTAACTTACAGCAAGGTGAAAGTTGATTTCTTTAGCCAAAAGCTATAGGTTTTTTTACGGTCAGAGTTTTTCCTTTGGTTTACCTAAATCAGTTGTATGAATAACTTTTTTTAAAAAAATAAGAATAAAGAACCTGCGATTTTATTTTATGCTGTTAGGAAATTGATTAATTTTGATAAATAACTGTGTGGTATTTGGATGTAGATAAAATACTTATCGTGCAGCGGTACTACAAAAAATTAAAAAATTTATTTAAACAATCTTTTGACCAATTGGTAAGAGCTTTGTTAGAAGTTCAAAACTTTTTTATATTTACTGTCTTTGTGGTTTTTGTGATCGTTTTTGTTCTAACTAATTGTTTAAATTTTTGTAGCTCATGTTCAAAATCATTTATTAAATTTGTTTACTGAGATTTCTACCTTGCAAAAAGATAAAAAGTGCGTTAACTCACGCATCTGTATTATTTAAACAGAGTGAGTGTACCGAAGACGTTGCTTTTAATTTACGACGCACACACACAATTCAATAAGCTTTCTCTCTCAGCAATTCTACAATAATGACTGCTTAGAAATTGCTACTAAAACTTAACTGATTCGGCCCTATTCTTTTAGGAGACCATGGGTGGTTCAACCTTACTTTCATATAATACATTTACTCAAACATTTCATCTTAAATTAACAGCTCAGAACGTCAACTCGATTTGTTGTTTCTTCCTGTATTTTTATTGTTTGCAAAAACGAATTTTTCCTTCTATTTAGTATAAAATGGACTACCAATACGAACTCATTCATTCTTTTTATAATCGGTCGGTCTTATGAGCCGATGTCCAATTTCTGGGTAAGTCTTCTGCACCCAAACAATTTTTGTTTCAATCAAACTCGTCAGACCATTCTATCCACCGGATGGAGATTGGAGGAAACCATTGGAAATTATACGGTCTGCCGTTTGATCATCCGCGCCACTCTCATGCGTTGTTGTGGAAGCCAAGTCCCACTTGAAAATAGTTGAGCGGAAATGCTCAACAAAGGTTCGAAGACGATTCAGTTGAACCCAGGCGCGTTTTGAAAGATGAATTCCCAGTGCAAATTGCCGACATTAGGCATGAAGTTGTAAAATTAGGTGTTATCATTGCTCCATTTAAATTTTCAAGAATATTCCTCCCAGTTAGCCGCTTTGATCTTTAGGTGACCAAAGTCTGTTAAAAGACTTTTGGCGGCAGACACAAAAGAGTGTCTCGATTTTAGACGCCGAAATTGCTCTTGTTCAGGAGCAGTAATCTTGGGGTAGAGAAGGTGGCTGGACTTCAAAGCTAGGCAGGCAAGCGACAATGTAGATTCCCGGCGACGAAGTTCAGCTGGCGGGATGCCCGCGAGTACTGGTAGATATTCCGTTGGTGTGGGACGCAGACATCCAGTCACAATACGCAGTGCGTTGTTAATGATAGGATCAATTAGGCAAGTATGAGAACTGCGGCATCATGTAGGTGCGCAATACTCTGCAGCAGAATGTACAAGAGCTTAGGTGCTATGTGCAAAGTCATGGCACCACCAACAAAGAAACTCTTGAAGTGACAGACAGACAGACAGACAGACAGACAGACAGACAGACAAGCTTTTTATTTGTGAAATTCAAACAAAAAGAAGATAAATAACATGGAAAACAAAAACAAACACATACATTAAAATAATGTTGTTTGAAAATAACAGGAAGACTAAGAAGGGACTGTTAAGTCTTTGAGTCAAGTAGCCTCCCATTGAATAGCAAGATGTATGCGCTTCAAAGTATCAAAAAATTACATTATTTTTACATAGTAGATTGCTAGAACAAAAAAACAAAAACAAATAAAAACAAATGAAAAAAAACAATCAATTTAGGTACCCTAAGACTGTGGGCGATAGATATTATTATTGAGTTAGAGTTTCTTGCGCAGTGATTTTATGGGTCTTTGCTACGTGAGCAATCTGTCTAGTGTCACACCAAGATATATCGGCGTTGCACAGAAAAGTGGTGAGTTTACATTTAGACAAAACAGTAGTTCACGTTTTGCCTCCCTTTTATTGAGGTGGAAGACTAAAGGCACATTTTTTGATTCACTGAACTTCAGTTTTCATTTGTGGAGGTATGCCTGGAGAGTTGACATGTCTTGGCTAAGGCTCCCCTCTAGCGTCTGTCAGTCTCTAACAGTATGCACAAGCGCCAAGTCATCAGCTTAAGCATATTTGCTGGAGAGAGTCGGAGGCAGATTTTTAAATAGATGTTAAAGAGGAAGGGAGCCAAGAAAGATGTCTGAGAGACGCCGTTTTTTAGGCGCCAAAGTAAGCTTTGCTTTTGGTTACCGGTGGTAAGATTAAATCTGCGGTTCTGGACAAACTGCATGATGATTCGGATCATGTATCTGTCAAAAAGCAACGCAAAAGCTTGCAGTTAAAGCAGCAGTGCAATACTGTATCATATGCTGACAAACACAGTATCGACCTTCATTTTTTGCCGAAAAGCAGTTCTCAATTTCTTGGGCTATCAGAGAACCAACTTTGGTATGATGATCGGATTTGAGTAGTTTCCATTATGAACTTTTAGATTTCTCTTACCTGCTTTTTGACTTTTTTCACTAAAAAATTTTTTTCAAGATCAAACTGTGAATGAAAAACTTCTATAGTCAAAACAGCTGGTTTTATTATGTATAATGTTGAACAACTAAATCGATTGAGATGCCTGGGATCGAACCCGGGGTCTCACATATGCAAAGCGTGCACTCTATCACTGAGCTAAATTTTCAATCTGGAAAGAATGCAATTTGAACCCACGCGGGTTGGGCACAATATATTAGCAGTCCATCGCTTTAATTACTGGCCCACTTTGTCTGAGGCAAGTCAGTCAGTATGAGTGTCAATAGCCTACTTTAATAATTATTTTGATAAAACATAACCAAAGTGCCAGAGTTGTAATAATTCGATTCCACTTATAAGAATCATAGAAGGACTCGGACTCGACTAAAATCTTTACATAAAAGGGCTCAAACTTGACCCGATTTTTCGCTACAAAACACACGGATTTGATTCGAGTCCTCAAATCAACCAACGAATCGGTCTGGAGTATCGATGTAAATAACTCGAGCGCAAAAATTTTCTAATTTTTTTGCTGAACTTGCTCACTAAAAAAAATTAGGCAAAATCTAGGTAGTATCATACTTTGAATTTTAATTATATTTACTTCATGTTGAAGGTAAAAAACTGTTCAAAATCAAGTGTAGATCAAGAAAAAAACTACCAAAATATAAAAATTTGTGAATGCAGTATAATATTGCTTATACACTTGAACTCAAAACTCATTAAATTTGGACTTAAACGATTCAAGATTAGGTAGAGTTGGACTTGAAAAAATTCGAGATTTGATGGAATCGAGGTCGATTAGCATTTTAGCCACAAAAATCGGACGTGACTCGAGTCGCAGTTTCAAAGGAATCAAACTAGAAAATTTTGCACTCGGACTAACTCCAGTTCTCCAAATGTTAGACCAGTTACAACTCTGTTAAGTGAAAAAAAGTAAATTTTTTGTTAAGTGCTGTATTAAAATTTGTCAGTGGCGTAGGAATAGTCGAAGTAAATTCAGCTCCTGCTATGGTCATTTTACTGCATACTTGTAGAAAACAGTTTACTGCACTTTTCTATGCTTGGTAATTTTAGCAAATAAAAAAGTTTTCAACCGGACAGCAATACCTCGGCATCTGATCTGAAACCAGGTTTAAATAATTGCTTTATAGTTTATCCAAAATTTACACCTCTAACATTGTCCTATGATTTATTTTATTTTATTTTATTTCATCTTTACTGCATATTTATGCTGGTACTTAGTCAAGCTTAAGTCAGAATTAATGATTTGGCGAAATAAAATTTATTTTCGAAAGAGATATTCTCATCCTGTCACACTTCATAATAATTTTAATCATAACGATGTAATTTTTCCCAGTTAAAAGTAATTCATAGTTTCGTTATAAGAGAATAATTGCGTCTCTTGATCGCTGCTCTTGTATTATGCGATATACGTCCAATTTGTTCTATTGCTCGTTACATGTATCTTCTTTTCTCTCTGCGCCGACAGTATGACGTAATATGTTTTGCTCAAGCTTTGCTATTACGAAGATAGTAGGATCTTCGCGTATATGCCACTTGATTCGAGCTCAGCGATCTCTCCAGGGAGTTCTGGCTAATTCTCGAATTTACGAGCAAGTTTACGTCACGTGATCTTGGTTTCTATATAAAGCCGATGCGTAGCGAATTACTATGATTAGATGTGATTTGAAGACGACTCGAGTGGAAGTAATTGGTTGGGTGTGGAAGGCCCGTTAGTTTTTGTATTGGTCGTCGAGTGTTGAATTTATTTTGTGCCAGTGACTGGGAGTTGTGTTCTACAGAGGTAGAATTAGTTGTGTTGATTGAATCAAGTTATAGTGTTGATTTTCGCTTTGCAGTGTGGTAAAGCGTGGAATAGAAATTTCGTCGGTCGTGAATTTTGTAATACATTCGTTCTTATTAGAGACAGTGGCCTCTGTTTGTTGTGAAGAAGAGTCTTCAACGAAACCAATCCGAGCTTTCGTGAAACCAACTGTATAAACCTTCAGGCTAATAGCAAGACTACTTCTTGAGCCGGAATAAAATAAAATTTAGACACAGCTTTGTTTTAGCGCAGGTATTCGGGTTACCTAGCTCAACTGGTTCTTTGGGATTCCCGAACAAAGACTGTGACACATCCCAAAAATGACTCTAACTTTTCCAAACCAAACAGTTTCCCTGATGATTGTTAATGAGGAAACGCTGTACTGAATGATGACTCTGATGACAAAATCGGAAACAACTTCAAACGAACAGGAACCGAGACTGGAATCACATTTCATGAATTTAGACGATCTGATCATGAGCATCGACGACCTCGTCGTTTTTATGACTATGAGTAGGGAGGACTTAATTTAAAAAATTTTGGAAATTGAAAATTTTATGGTATGATAGTAAAAATTAAGAATAAAATTACTCTTTTTACTTTACTCGCAAAAAACCCTCCATATATACCCCTTCAAAATTTGATATACCACTTTTTTCAAAGTATTGTCAATGTTTTACTGTACTATAGTTGTCTTTATAAAAAAACAACTTTGAAAGAATTTTTACATTATATGCAAGCGTATTTACTATTTGCTATAGCTTCGATGCACCCAGAAACCGAATCAAGGGGTAAGACCTTTTAGTACACCCAAAAATTAAAAATTATAAATAAATAGCTTTAGAAGTGCTTAAATGTAAAAAAGCTTGTAAAGATACTTTTGTAGCCTACTTGATGATGAATTTGAATTTTTTTTATTTGTCAACTATACTTACCGTCACCCAGTGGCACCGGAAGCAGGGGGATAGGGAGGGCAATTGCCACATCTTTCCAGATTGCTTACGCAAAGCAATAGACATTAGCTTAAGTAGATTTTTTTCATTTTGAAAGTATATCATGAGAAGTAACTTTTATTTATTCATTAATTTATTTATCATCTTTATTTATATCCTCTGACGTGCAAGACAACGTTGAAGATGATAATTAGGGTAACCATCAGGCGATTACCAGACCTGCTATTAAAATTCGTAAGATATTGCTCTTTGATTAAAATTTCATTTAATTTTTTTAGTTTGTATTTAGATATGATTGTAGATGCACAGTAATTTAGAGCTGCTAGTTTCTTTCCTGAGGAGAAAACAGAATGGCGAAAGGAGGTGTTAAACTGTAACTTGTTGATTGTGTTTGCCCTCAATCTGACCTTCCTACTTTCTTGTTCTTGTAACTTTTCAGACAAAATATTTAGGCTACTATTTGTGGGAAACGACAAGCATATTTCCCTATACCAGTGCTCTTCAACCTTTTTTTCTGTGGTATACCTTTTACAATTTTTCAAGAACTTCGTATACCCAGTAATGTGTAATTGTGCACATAAAACTTACAAGCAGAAAACTTACAAACAGAAAACTTAGAATTAGATCACATGATGTTAAGCACGCAAAAGTACAAAAAACGAAGTTTAATACTTTGTTTAATGGCTTGCTTGTTCTTGCATAGTTTCGGCAATTCGGAGGTAACGCGGTGTTATTTCTTTCTCAATCCCTCCTCGCATTAAAGAATCAATGTCAAGTATTGAGTTTCTTTTCTTTGACTTGATTTCAACAAGACTGGAAAACCCTTCTTCACATAAATAAGTTGTAGGCATCTGTACTAAGATATCAATGGCACTTTTTGCAAGATTTTTATATTCCAAAAATTCAAGAAGGTAAACCCAAAAGTCTGAGTAACCCATTTCACGGAAAGCAATCTTTTGGTTTAAATCAGCGCGGAGCTCCAGTAATTCCTCATCCTCTGTTGGTTCTTCATTAAATGGCTGAATAATCCAAGAGTTTGCTTCCAGACGTTTGTCATTGGCTTCAGGAAAGTATGCACACAAATTATCACCAAGCAAGTTTAAGTGAGCAACGATAAGTGTCGACAGGTTGTCTTCCGTGGAAGCGTCCTCAAACTCCCATTCAGACTCTTTCATGTACTGGCTCAATAAAGGAAAGTCGTTGAAGTTCCTTGATGCAGCATGCTTTTTCCACAGTGGAATTTTCAATTTGAGCGCATTGACTTTGCTACTTGATCGAAAAATGTCGCCTCCTTTCCCTTGAAGACTGAGGTTCACTTGATTTAAACGATCAAAAATCGATGCAAGGTAGGCCAATTTAGCAACCCAGTAGATGTTGCTAAACTTGGAAGCTCGTGGGTTTCCGCATTCATTGCAAAACGTCTCTATTTCTGCTCTAAGTTCAAATAGACGGGAAAGAACTTTTCCTCGCGATAGCCATCGAACCTCTGAATGAAGAATAAGTTTTTTCGAAGAGGCATTCAATTCTTCGCAGAGTTTTGAAAAAATTCTCTGTTGTTTTGCACTTTTGCGAATAGAATTAACAATTTCTACAACTTCTCGTAGAACATCGCTCAATTCGTTTTCTTGACCATTAACCTCGCTTGCATTCAACTTAAGTTTCTTTAAAGCTAATGCTTCGCGGTGGAGAATGCAATGTATTCCCAAGCATTTTGGAGACACTTGTTTTATTCTCTTTACCACCCCTGTCTGCGAACCCTGCATAGCTGCAGCACCATCTGTGGTTACAGCTCTGCACTTCGACCAATCCAACCCCTCTCTTTCAAAAAAATCATTCATTTTCTGAAAAATCGCTTCAGCTGTTGCTTTTTCTCCCACTGGTTTACAGAATAGATAATGCTCAACTATTCTCTTAGCTTCTGCATCTGGAAACCTACAGAACACCATGAGCTGTGCTTCACTGGTTATGTCAGTACTTTCATCTAACTGGATGCCGAAAGAGGGGGCTTTCAAGAGCTTGTTAATAAGTTGTTGCTTTAAATCTTCAGATAATATGGCACATCGTCGTCCAACTGTAGTGTCAGAAAGTGGTATTTGTTTAATTTTATCTACTGCCTTTTTTCCGCCGTGAATTAGCTCAGCTGCAATTTCTAAACACGGTAGCACTACACGCTCAAGTTCGGTGTACGGGCGTTTCGCTTTCATCATGTGATGTGACATTCGCAACGATGCCAATAGCATGTTCTTGTTCTGAGTTACCTGGTGTCCCATTTGCTTATCAAACAAATGGCTCTGTTTCTTCTGAGCATTTAGATATGACTGAAAGAATTTTGTACATTTGTTTTGGTGTTCTGGATGCTGTTTCGTTAGGTGACTTAAAAGCTTTGACTTAACGACATTAATATTGCCAAAACTGGTTGAACAAAAAAGACACTGGGCAGAAGAATAGAGATTTTCCTCTTCACCAATTGGGCGGCGAAATCCATAATTAATAAAGTCTTCGTTCCATTTTCGGCGTTTAGAGATTATTTTCTGCCGTTTAGCAGGTTGAAGCTCAACTTCATTCGCGGAAGGCGAGGCTAGCGCTGTATCAGGGCCAGATTCTTTTCTGCTTTCATTACTAAAGTATTTAAGCAAATACATTGCAACCTTTAAAAGCAAAAAGGATTTTATTTAGATTTTAGCTTATTGTTTCTACATGCCTCTTGTCTTAACCCTTTAAGGGACATAATTTTTTTACAACTTAAATTTATTCAAAAATCGTTTTTTATGTCTTGTTAGGTGTTCTTAGACACTATAAAAAAACAAAATTTTAATTTTTTTGTTTTTTTAACAAAATACACCATGGGTCATATATGACCCAGTGTCCCTCAACGGTAAATTTTTTTCGCCGCTCAATGCAAAATTATATATCAATGACTGAACTTTTAATAAAGGTTGTTAAAATGAATAAACATTGCAGGTAAAAAAGTTGATTTAACTAACCAGGCAATTAATAAGATTGCTTTCAAATCGAATTTTTATTAAAATTTTTATTTGATTATTTTATTAATTCTGTCTTGCAACGAACACTGGAATGAATACCTAATGTTTGCACACAAATTTCATATATTTCTATAGCAAACACTCAACCTTACAGATAGAAAAATATTTATTGTTTATATCCATGATATACAACAAAGCAATTCTGTGTGGTAGCCCATGAACAGTGATGGCTTTAGTATGAAGCGTATGTAGTGGCCGCAGCTGGGCCCTTTATAGTCAAAAAGTGGCCCAACTCCAAGCAAAACATTGTTGTATTTCTTCGTAGCAGCATTATGATGGTGGGTTCACCTGCCTGCACTTTAACTTTAAAACAAAAGTCGGGATCACGTACTCGAATTAAGGTGATTACCTTTTTTGAGACCACCTACGGTTTTGGAACAAAAATGGAGATTTTGCACTTAAATTGAATGAGACGATTATATTTTAGAGATCAACTATATCTTTAACACAAAACAAAAAAACTTGACACACTAAAAAGTGGCTCACTCATTCTTTTCTTGTACCAGGTCTTCCTTTTGTAAGCCTATCATAGTCCATGAATTCTTAAAAAACAAGTAAGCCTACCCCATTAGCAAATGCATACCAAAAATACCTCATTTCAACCACATCAGTAGTAAAAACATTCCCTTTTTTTTCTTTAGTTTTTCTCATTTAAAGTCAATTCACTTGAAGTATCGTTTTTTTATAATTTCTGTTTAGCTTTATATTCTCAGGTTGATTTGCAGCTGGTTGAGGAGCTTCTGTTGTAACTTTAAGAACATTTGTATTTCTATTCTCTTTTAATAAATTCTTTATTTTTTTTAAATAGTACAAATCTTCATCATCAAGAATGAGTTTTTTCTCATCACCACTGCTATCAGTAAATAAAATATTTTAAATACATCAAGATAAAAAAGTTTTTTTCTACTGACCTGGTAAAACTAATTAGGCCTAAATTATCTTCATGATTTATATCCAATTTTTTTAAAAGTGAAATAAGTGTATATTTACTAATTTTTATGACTCCAAAAAGAAAAAAACTGCTTTTTTACATCACAACCTGTGGGGCAAAATAATAGCACAATACTCCGAGTAAATATTCAGCAACACAAAATGTTTGGTTTTCGTTCATTATTTGCCGAGTTCAGTTGATTATCTTTTAAATCTAGGGAATCCCCAAAGCCTACAAAGCTGGTAACGGCGCACTATAAATGAGAAACAAGTAATCAATACTTACAGCAATTATTCAAAAATGTTTTATCTAAGACATCAATTATACTTAGAAAATTAATGAAAAAATTTAGTGAAAGTATGCAAAGCATATAAGTTTCTTTGCATTACAGCAATATTTACATATTTTATAATCACCGATATTTACCTTTGAGGGACACTGGGTCATATACGACCCACAGCGGTTTTTGCTTTAGTTTTTGAAATCAAAAAGCTTGAATAAATCAATAATGATTTTAAATCATTAGCAAGAACCTAATCTTAAATACTAAAACTCAAGTTGTATAAAATACGATTATTTTACTTTGATTAAGTCAGCTAATTAAAGTCAAAAATTTTTTTCAATTTTGGTAGTCAAAAAGTTTACAAAATTACGGTAAAAAATATAAAAGTTTTTAATTTTTTTTTTTTTAAATTAAACTTGAATCTTTTAACAATCCAACCGTCAAAAAACAAACTTAATTTTTTGATCGGATTGTCTGTACCATAAAAAAATGTTCATGGGTCATATATGACCCAGTGTCCCTCAAAGGGTTAAAAGCAGTGCTGCTACGCCTAGTGAAATTTCACTAGATCTAGTGAAATTGACTCCGGCCTAGTGAAATTTATTTCCATTCTAGTGAAATTTTATTGTTTTACGAGCATAAATTTGCAGCATTTTGGCTTACTTTTGCAGCAAAAATTTGCAAAATATGTCGAAGAATTGCTGAAAAGTGCAATCTAGCCCAAGTGACAGCACTGCTGAAAAGTGACAAGTCGTGATAATGGAACAATGGTACATCTGATGAAAAGTTTATAAGCTTTGTCTTTGATGATATACCTGTGATGCTGCTCGTATACCCCTCGTATACCTCAGTCCAGCTGTATACCCCAAATTTGTTCTCGTATACACTTGGGTATACTGTATACCCGGTTGAATAGCACTGCCCTATACTATCTGACATAATACCACATAATATTTTGCTTTATTGACCACTAGATAATTTTGTATATTGCAAATCTCTGTTTCAACGTTAGTCTATTTGCATTAATTTGAATTGCTTATTTGGGTAAAGCTTATTTTTGTCTAAATTGTTTTGTGAGATTTCCAACAAATCTATTTTTTGGCCCATCCAAATTGGTTTCGTTATATTTTTAAACTCTCCGTTTGGCTTTAATTCGTTAAATCATGCGACCTGGTTTTTTCATGAACCCCTCCTAACTAATTAGCTTTTTCCCACCAATCTTTAATTCATTGTAGGCTATATAAATCCAATATTCGATTCATCCAAGTTTTTTATTGGGATTGAGACTTAATCTGCTTTTCCTAAACCGTACTGGATGAAAAGCTCAGAAGTGTTCTTATCAAAGCTTTCAAACCCAACAACCTATATTGCATCACTGTGGTAAGAGTCCTTAAGAAATTTGAGTATCAATTAACCTGGGAATCTACTCGATTTGTGTTAGATTTATGCTGCTGCATAATTCAACCTTCAGCAAACAGTTTATTGATCATTCCGGCAAGCAAATTTTGAAGCAGGTAAAGAACTATTAAAGATCTTATGCTAATTACTATTAATTTTGAAAAGGTTAAAATAGACCCCACAGCAAACCTCTCTCTTTTCTTAAAAGTTGAACCATAGAGAAACTATGCGAGCTTTCCCCAATTACACCGCTGGCTTTTCACACACGTCTTTATGGTTTTATATATATTGAAGTTAAAATTTAGCGATATCAAATTATCACAGGCTTCCACAAGCCAAAGACCACAATTACTTAACTCGGCGATGCAGCAAGACGACGCAGCCAGACGATACAGCAAAACGGTGCAATCGCAAAACGAAATTTACCCAAGTTTCGCTTGCGATCTACAAATTCACTTTTTAAAACGACAGCACCGAACAATCATTAGATCACTACAACATTGAATGACTGAATCACTAAATCACTAAACCACTGGATCATTAAATGACTGAATTACTATAAATTTAGGAAGATCTTAATTTATAGTGTGCTCGCCACTGTAAGTGAACCGATTAAATTTCATTCGAACCACTGCACGAGGTCTGCCGAAAAGCATGATTATTTTACACAGAGAACACCGCAATACGTATAACAGAGACCGTAAACAATAGAATCAATTGAGAGAATTTTTAAAAAGAATTCTTTACATTTAATTAACTTTTCGAATCCCAGATTAACTTTATCAAATTAAATTGCGAGTTCTATTTTTTTTTAATGATTTTAACAATCACGTGTAATGAGTTGATTGTATAGCAATTAAGTTTTTGGGATCAATTCAAAACACGGTTTTGATCAAAAACCTTACACTTAAATACAACTCAATTGGGCCGATTCTAATCAGTGCACCCACTGCATAAAACACAGTCAAGTAATTAATTTAGCTCAAAGATAGAACCATATAGCCTTTCTGAAAACACTGAACAATGTATGCCAGTGTGCCTTAATGTCCTCATAAAATAAAAAACATTTGAATATTTTTAATGAAAACAATGACTGCACAGTGCACAATAGTAGGACCATTAAACCTTTCCATTTTCAATCAACTGGTTAAATTTTTTACTGAAATGAATAAAGAAATCTTTTTGTAATACTGGTAGTTAAGGATTTATGACCAAATTTAGGAAAAAAGTCTGGTTAGGCAATCAATACACAATATTACTCTAAAACAACCTCATAGCTTGTCGTTGCATTTACCAAGAAGCTTGAGTAGATTTTAATAAGGTTAGTGCTTGTTTCAATGTCAGAGAAAAATTTAAAACTTTTTTATAAGCATAAAACGAAAATGTATTGAGAAAGTAAATAGTTTAGCATGGGGTTTACTTTAACATCAATGGCAATAAAGTCATCATAACCTCAAATTTTCGGTCTTCAGCATCTGTATTTGATAAAGAAATTTTTAAAACTATTTCTATTATTGACACAGCACATGCGCTAATAAAATAAACAACACAGTTGTTTTTTAACAAAGCTAAACTAGTGCAATTATTGCTGCCCAGAGCTTATAATCCATGCTGGAACTGCTTTGAAGTCCTAGTTATATGACTTCCTTTCTTCCAGCTTGCGCCGACTCAAAATTCCCAAGATTTGGAGAAAAGAAATTGTCGTCGCGATCCTAAAGCCAATGAAGCCCTTGGAGGGCCCAAAGAGTTATCGACCGATATCTCTGCTCTGTGTCCCCTAGAAAATCTTCAAAAGACTTAAATGCGCCCGCGTCGAGCCATTAATCGATCCACTGCTCCCTAAAGAGCAGGCCAGAGGTGGATACCTCGAAACATGTCTCGAGACATCGAGACTCTCCAGACACGTTTTTCGAAGTTTCGGTGTCGTGACCCCAAAGTCTCGTCTCGGTCTCGGACCCCTGCGCCTCGACTCCAGGTCGAAACATTGCAGCGATTTGAGCAAAGCTCACAAGTGTTGTAAATATGTCATGAATTTTGGTAAAAATTGGTTATTTGAACGTTTTGCTAGCCATTCGGGCGTCATGGCCCTCTTCTAAATTTCTCATTAGTCACAGTAGAATTGAAATCATGGCAATCAAGAAACCTAGAGACATATAAAGTGCTCGAAAAATTATAGACCTGTTTCTTTCGACATTTAAACGTCTTGCATTTCATATTTTTATAAAAAAATTTTGATACCATCTGAGGCATTGTGCATCACGAAGCCGAACCCGAGTTTACTGTCAGAACATAGTTTCGAGAATTAAACTCTCATGAGAGCAGTCAGCTTGCCCAGGTTTTGTCGCAGAGCTGGTTATGTATAGAGAGAAAAATTTAAGACTTGTGGAGTTCCACCAGATGCATTACTGCACTGATCGAAGCTGGATTGTGCATCACGTACGCCTATGAAAATACTAGGAATATATCGAATTATAGGACAGATGACATTAAAGAGTATCATCTGTGGCATTGCACATCACCCAAACCGAACCCGAAACCATAGTTTTGAGTTTAAAACTCTCGTCAGGGACAGTCTGGTTATTCAAGTTTTGCCGCTTCTATCAGTACAGCAATGCATCTGATAGAACCCTACAAATCTTTGATTTTTCTCTTTATATATGACCAGCTCTGCGACAATACCTGGGTTTTAGTTGATAAAGAACTTCTAGTTAGCAAAGTTTAGCTAGCTTGATGCCTAAAAAAGTTGGTAATTGGTCTGTTGAAGTGGAATGCAGGCATCCAAATGTTTAAGGCGTGATTCAAGACACTTTATTAACCAAGCATGTGCGCTGCAAAGTACTCAACTGTCAAGTAGACCTAATAGAGGACAACAGCGTGACGCGGGAAGATATTTTTTGCCCAATGCCACAAGGTTATGACAAAATATGAGCAATTTTTTTAGCTTTACCCTAAGATATGTAGGGATCGAACAGAATGGTAAAAGTTTGGCTTCTCACTTATTAAAATGAAAAGCTGCCGTCACCGTCTTTGAGTGACTGAGTTTAGAGAAGGGGTGAAAAAGTGAATATGTCTTGATTTAAAGTGTAACAATACAAGATCGTATAGGCAAACTTTTTGAAGATTGTGGAAGCCTAATAATATGCATAGAGGTTAAAAGAGAAATGAGCCAAGACCGATCTCTAAGAAACGCCTTTTCTTGCACATCAAAGCTTGCTTTGCTTGTTACCCGCAGCAAGGGTAAAATTTGGTTTTGGGAAAGTCCCATCATTTTAACCATGTACTTATTTGGAAAAAATCTCAGCAGCTTACAGGTAAGGCCACAATGCCAGACTGTCATAAGCATCTGTCAGAGCGAGGATCACAACACTGTCCTCCTTCTTAACTTCAAAAGGATCCTCGACGTATGCGATATTAAACAATAGAACAAATTAATCTACGGTTAACTTTCTGTGTCAAAACCCAGCTTGCTCCCTAGAAAGCAACGGATAAATAATTGACTTTGCTCGACGCCGCCCTAATTAGGTCTCTCAAAAATCACTAAGGGAAAGAGAGGAGAGATACCGGGTCATAGCTCTTGGAGTTCTCTACAGGTTTTATCGGTCTTGAAATCACGACTACAAGCGCTTTTCTTCAAATTTTGGAAATTTTGAATGGGCACGAGCAAAAAAAAGTCGCCTAACTAGTAATTAAAAGTAACTCCCGCATTGGTGATAGCACATAGAATTAGGGCTCGGAGCTTTAGGTCTATTTGGTCTTAAGTATTGCTGCGAGAAATTTTCGGTAAAAAATTAATTCTCACAGATGGTTCTGATGTTAATGCTTTTTAAAATTTAGACATCATTTGGGGAAGAAGTCGAGTTGAGTTGCAGTCAACAGCCTCATATCTCCCATTTCTAAACAGTGAAGGGAGTGTTATGACCTACCAATAAGATATTTTAATATACTTCATGCTTTTCGACGAGAGTGTGAAAGTGGATGATCTGATCAAAACCATGTATCTCTCATCCATTTCTAAAATTTCAGTAAAGCAGCCTAAATCGAGTGGTACTTTGTTTTGAGACACTGCAGTAAAGTTCTATAGAGAGTTTCACACTTTGCACCGAATACAGCATAGTCTACGGTTGTTTTTGTGACCGCGTGGAATAATCTTTTTTGGTGCTTTCTGATGGCTTAAAAAAACGTCCTGACAAGTCACTTGCATATCAGGTGAATTCAGCAGCAACAAAGTCTTTTCAAGTTTATTCGTAAAGCAATTTCTCTCTAATTGACATCGCAAAATTTCCATCTGGCAAAGCAAAACTTGGTAACTTGGTAATGTAAACCTAATAGGCGAGGATCAATGTTTTAACTTAGGAAACTTTTTTGTAATTTATATTGAAGATTTTTAATGTGAAAAAGAGTTCATATATTTTTTGTATTTATTGGTTAAACCACGGTTGTGGAGTCGGAAAAATTATTTTTCAACTTCACCAATTCAAACTTTTATAATTCAAACTCCACGAGATTTAATAATACGACTACAACTTCAACACATGTAAAAAAGTCCAACTCCATACTAAAATACGCAGCTCCAGCAACTCCGACTCAACAATATAATCATAAATAGGGATGTAGAGTCAGAGTTCCCGAGTTGTATGTTTAGAGCGGAGTCGGAGTACTTTCTTTAGATTTGATGAAGTTGGAGTCGCGAGTAGGAGTTGTTTTTGTTTTAGATTCAGTGGAATTCAAGATCGAAGTCCTTATTGCTACGATTGACGCTAGATTATTTTACGCTTTTACATTTTATCTCTACATTCATTCTCCTTACTCGCAGGAACACGACGAAGGCGGTATAGATAAAGCAAGCAATTACCCCAACCTGCTTCCCGAGATGCCAAGGTATTGCTGTCCGATAGAAAGCCGATAAAAAACTATTTCGAATCCACCCAAAAACCATTCGGCTCCGACTTCCGACTCTAACTCCACAACTAGGCTTAAACTAAACAACTGATGTAAAGTCTCGTGTCTCGTCTTGGTCTCGGTACTCCAAAGTCTCTTATCGGTTACGTTACTCCAAAGTCTTGTCTCGTATCGTCTCGGTCTCGAAGCACCGTGTCTCGACTCCACCTCCGGAGCAGGCTGGGTTTCAACGCGGGAAGTCAACAGTAGATCAAGTTGTTCTGCTGACCCAGAACATTGAGGATTCTTTCGAGGCTAAGAAGAAGGCAGCTGCCATATTTGTCAATCTGACAGTTGCTTATGACACTGTCTGGCACCGTGGCCTTACCTGCAAGCTGCTTCTGCCGGATAAGCACATGGTCAGAATGATCATGAAGTTTGTTCGAAACCGAGGTTTCACTCTTGCTACCGGTGACAGCAAGCAAAGCAAGTTACGCCCTCTGAAAAACGGCGTTCCTCAGGGATCGGTCTGGGCTTCCCCCACTATTCAACATACATATGTACGATCTGCCTTTCATGGTTTCTAAAAAGTTTGCTTATGCTGATGTTTACGATTATTACACTCCTCTGGAAACTGGAAATTTTGGAGAGGACTTTGAGCCAAGACATGTCTACATTTTCAACATATTTCCAGACTTGAAGGTTGAAGCTCAGTCACAATAAAGCGGTGACAGCAGCCTTTCACTTAAATAACCGAGAGGCAAACGTGGGCTTAAAGTCTACGACAATGATAGAATTTTACCATTTTGTCCCACCCCTACTTATCTTGGGGTAAAATTGGACAGATCGCTTACGTTTCGTCACCATCTAATGGCATTGCGCAAAAAAACTATCCTCGCGCGTCACGCTGCTGAGGGAACTTGTAGGCTAAAAAGTGCTATGGTGCCAAAACACTATGGTGCCAAAACACTACGCACACCTGGCTTATCTCTGGTCACACCTGGCTTATCTCTGGTCTACTCAACAGCTGAGTACTGCACACTAGTCTGGTGTCACAGCGATCATACTCGCCTCATCAATAGTCTTGTGAATGACGCCTTGCGCATTGTCACTGGATGATGGCTGCATCCCACCCCAACGGACCACCTACCAATACTTTCAAGCATCCAGCCAGCTAAGCTTCGCCGACTAGGAGCGACACTCTCCTTGGCTTACTGTGAATCTTTGGACCCTGATCATATCTTATATGGTCTTTTTAGTGGGTCCTCAGATGCTCACCAAGAAAGACTAAGATCTAGATGCCTATTTGTTCCAGCTGCGCGGAGTCTTTTGAACCAGGGCTTCTTAATCTATGGGTCGCGACCCCAAATGGGGTCGCCTAAAATAATTTTGGGGTCGCGAAACAAATTGGCATTTTGTGCTTTGTGCCGCAAAACTTTGAAAATCCCAGTAGTGCTGTGGAACTTTCGAAAAAAATTATGGTTATTGCACATGTAATCGGGAAATTAGAGAATTTGGGGACAAAAATTGACAAATTGGAGCTTGATTCTGAGTGCGGACCTTTTTATTTTTTAGAGAACACCTGAAGTTGGCGACGAAAATAGATAAATCGCAGTTTGATTCTGAGTGAGGACCTTTTTTTAGAGATCACCATGATTTTGGGAGGAAAATACGGAAAAAGGAGATCGATTCGAAGTGAAGACCTTTTTTTTAGAAAACGACATGATTTTGGGAGGAAAATACGGAAAAAGGAGATCGATTCAAAGTAAAGACCTTCCTTTTTTTTTTTTAGAGAACGGCATGATTTTGGGAGGAAAATACAGAAAAAGTAGATCGATTCAAAGTGAAGACCTTTTTTTAGAGATCATTATGATTTTCGGAGAAAAATTGCAAAGTGCGAGATCAAAACCCTCTTTTGTTTTTAGAGAACAGTAATTTTGAGAGTTTTTGCCTCGGTCCCCAATTTTAAATATCCACCACTAATTGGGATTGCACAAAATTTTATTTTTTAAAACGGGGTCGCAGAACAAAAAAGTTTGAGAAGCCCTGTTTTAAACAACCTTGCTGGACTTGGCATCCGCTCTTCTGAGTGGACCAACCATAAATGGAACGCGGAGTATTGTGAGAATACATCCAGGCTCCGTGTTTTCATACCGAGGACCAGTGCCAGTCCTGTTGAAATGAGCTTGCTCCGAACAGTTTGGGTTAAACTCAACCGGCTGCGGACTAGCGTTGTGCGATTTTATTTGTCCATTTACAAATGAGGTCTCGCTCCTTCACCGAATTGCGAGTGCGGCGCATCTGAACTAACCGCAGACCACGTTCTAATAGCGTGCTCCACACATCGGGCACCATATGGAGCACGAGGTCTGACGGTTTTGGATGACGAAACTCGATGCTGGCTAACAACGTCACTGCCAACATCTAATCCGGGCAGTACAGCAGTCTGGGTTTGTAAAAAGATAAACTCTCGGCCTCAGTCCTGTTTGGGTCTGACCTGGAATGGACACTCTTTTAAACGACGACAATCCAATGACACAGTCAAAGAGAGAATCGATGAACTGTCTCAGAATGCCAAAGATCAACTTCTTGACCAAATAAAACAGTCTCCATTTTTTGCTATACAGTGCGATGAAAAGACAAATATTGGAAACTGTTTTTAGCTTCAGCTTAATGCTTGTTTCTTGTCAATTAACAGAAAAAAATGCTATTCAGTAAAAGAAAAAATGCTATTCTGCCACTCAATAAAAAGTCATGCAACATCAGTCGATATTTTTTATGTTGTGTCAAACTTTTTTCAGGAAAACCAACTATCTGGGAATCACTAGCAGGAGCGCACACGGGTGAAGCTACAGCTATGCTTGGTCTGCACCCTGGCTTCATTCAAACGGTAAAAAAAGAAATCCTTCTATAATAGGTACGCATTGCGTACTTCATCGTGAACCTTTAGCATATAAAACATTGCTCCTGAATTGAAAGAAATTCTGGACCTGTCTATTGTGATCGTTAACTATATAAACACGGGATCACTTAACAGTTGTATATTCAAGCTCCTGTTCAATACTGTATATGCAATCTGAACACGTAGCCCTGTTGTTTCACACAAATGTCCAATAGTTGTCTAAGTGGAATATGCTAAAACGGCTTCATCAAATAAATAAGAAAGTTGTAATATTTCTCGATCCAAGCAAGAAAAAAAATTTATTGGAAAAATCTCGATTCCAAGGCTTTTTAACAATCACTTGTGGACATTGTTTAGGCGTTGAATACTCTCAACTTTTAACTTCGAGATTGATTTTGTCTGTCAAAACCAATCCAAATTAATCGAGGTGGACTGTACTGTATGTAGTTAGGTATTTCTTTCCTATTTTCAAGTCGTTTAGCAATTGCATAGGCAAGTTATTATTACTTGGCAAAATTGGAGATGCCGGGGACTGAACCCGGGACCTCACACATGCAAAGCGTGCGCTCTACCACTGAGCTACATCCCCAATTCGACGAGGATTGGATTCGAACCCACGCGTGCAGAGCACAATGGATTAGCAGTCCATCGCCTTAACCACTCGGCCACCTCGTCGGCGGTGATTATTAAATTATTAAATATTTATTAAACACCTCGTATTATCATATTATTAAATATTTGATTAAATACGAGTAAATACTCGTATTTTATAGTTGAAGAATAACGAGAATTTAGAATTACTTAAAACAAGCCGCTTAAAAGACAAGAAACACCAGACTCGAGTTTTGCTCTTGTTAGAGCTGAGGTGAGAAGCAAGAAACCTGAAAGTTTATCAAAAATCCATTTTAGTGCGAAGTAGGCGACATTTTTGATGAAGCATAAGAAGAGTTTCTCGAGTTAAAAATTTAACTCCACAGTCAAGGACAACTTCAAAGAGCTAAACCTAGAGGCGTTTTGGGCCAAATACCTTACCGTTTACCCTTTTATTTCAAACCAATCCCTTTGTGTTCCAGTTATGCTTGGTTCGACTTATCTTTGTAAAGCCACATTTTCTACACTAGTTGTCCAGAAACAAGCTGGAAGTTCAAGGAGACTTACAATATCCGCTGTCTTGCATTAAACTAAGCATTAAAGAACTAGTTGCTAAGAAACAATCTTAAGTGTGTCGCTCATTCGTGATTAATAAATAAAATCCAATCGCAACACTTCTTTTAAATTTATTTATAAGTGTAGGGGGCGTGAAGCAGGGAGCCATCGCTCAAGGGAGGTGCAGTAGCACTGCGTTATAGTGTTAATATCCAGCTATTTTAAAAGTTTTAGTATCGGATAGACATCTCACTCAAAAGTTTTGTGGTCTGAAATTCAATCTACTAAGTTTGTTATTGCACTAAAATCTGTGAGGTTGTACTGCAATAGTTTCCAGCATTGTGTAATTAAGTGAAGTATTGCAAAAAGTCAAACAACATTATAGAGAAATTTGTCTAATATCGTCGTATCCGCAATCTCAAATTTACTCTGCAAAACCTGCGAGCAGCAGATGATGTGAAGTTTCACGATGTTTTTGTTGAAGCTGAAAAATTATTGCAAGAAATAGAAAGAAGCGTGTTAACAATAACTCGATACAGTAGATCTTACCAGAACAGTGGAAATGTTCAGAAAAAAATCCTCACGAATATTATTGTAATAGTGCCTTTATTCCTATTTTGAATAAAACAACTAGATGAATGGTTTGGCTCTGACAATGTTGTCCTTGCTATAATGTATCAAGAGCTGATGCCACGTTATTACGTAAAACATTAATCGATCACATTTGTGAAGCAGTTTCGTTTTATAGTGAAAGAACTCCTTGATTTCCATAAAAATATTGTTGCAGCTGAAGCTCAACGCTGGTTTGCACTTCAGCAGCAAGAAGATAAGATTGAAAAAGAAAAATCTGATTTGGAAAATGCGATCACAGCAGCAAAAGATCGATTTTCTTTTAACAGTATCAGAAATGCTTTACATACTTGGTACCAAGGGTGAATTTAAGGGGAAGTAGGTGGCCCAGGTTTTTATATTTATTATTCGAAATAATTTCTATAAAGGTATTTTTTTTCAATATCGTGCAAATTTAGCGTCCCTTTCAAAAAAGAAATTGCCCATATTGACAGTAATAGACTCTCGAATTATATTTTATTGCACTGCAATCATTTTTATTTAAATTTTTTTTTTTTTTCAAGTCGTTTAGCAAAGGCAAGTTATTATTACTTGGCAAAATTGGAGATGCCGGGGATCGAACCCGGGACCTCACACATGCAAAGCGTGCGCTCTACCACTGAGCTACATCCCCAATTCGACGAGGATGGGATTCGAACCCACGCGTGCAGAGCACAATGGATTAGCAGTCCATCGCCTTAACCACTCGGCCACCTCGTCGTCGGTACATAATGTTAAGACGAGTTTAGTAATTATTTTGACAAACTATGACTCAAGTGGTATCAATTCACTCAAACCTTACAAGTGTCGTTCAGTTAGGACAGTATAACTACATAATTACTCTATCACAAGGTCGCTGTTTCTAGGCGAGTTGTAAATGCATTGAAAAAATTAATGTTTTGTAACAGCTGTGTTGAAGTTTGTCAGGCGCAAAGTAAATAGGATCGTATTGATGTCGATAGCGAATGTCACACTTCATTCATAATTTTAATCATAACGATGTAATGTATCCCCGTTAAAAGCAGTTCGTAGTTTTATCATAAGAGAATAAATGCGGCTCTTTGAGCGCTGTCTGCGATATACGTCCAATTTGTTATATGGCTCGATACATGTATCTTTTTCTCTTTTTTTCTCCTCTTTGTATTGACGTAATATGTTTTTTTGACTAACATCATTGTACTGGAAAATTCGCGTATATTCCACTTGATTCGCGTAACGAACTCTCCAGGGCTTTCTGGCTGAATCTTGAATTTACGAGAAAGTTTACGTCACGTGATTTTGTTTTCTATATAAAGCCGATGCGTAGCGAGAAATTATTATTATGATGATTATTATCGTTGTGAAGTAATTTGAAGCGACTCGAGTGGCGGCTCGAGCGAAGGTGAATTTGTTTGGCCACAGGAGGTGGACCGTTAGATTTTTGTGTCGGTGGACAATTGTTGAATTTATTTGGTGCCAGTGGTTGGCAGTTTTGTTCTACAGAGGTAGAATTATTCTGTGTTGATCGAATCAAGTTATAGCGTTGAGTTCGCTTTGCAGTGTGGCAAAGCGTGGAATAGAATTTCGTCGGTCGTGATTTTGTAATACATTTGTTGTTATTAGAGACAGTGGTCTCTGTTTGTTGTGAGAAAGAATCTTCAACAAAATCAATCCGAGCTTTCGTTAACCAACTGTATAAACCGTCAGGCTCATAGCAAAACTACTTCTTGAGCCGGAATAAAATAAAATTTAGACACAGCTTTGTTTCAGCGCAGGTATTCGGGTTACCTAGTTCAACTGGTCCTTTGGGATTCCCAAACAAAGTTTGTGACATCTGGGGGCTCGTCCGGGAATGATTTAGATTCTTGTTTAAGAGTGCTGAACAGGAGTTTACAGCTTGAAGATGGCGAATAGTTCGATTGAGGAAGAGTTCGAAAGACTGAGAGTTCGTGTGGAACATTTGAAGATGTCGGAAAAGGCAAAAGCCGATTTCTTCCAAAGCGAATGGAACCGACTATGTGAAAAGGAAGAGAAGGAGAAGGAACGACAAGCGATGTTGGAAGAGAAGGAAAAGGAACGACAAGCGATGTTGGAAGAGAAGGAGAAAGAACGAGAATTAGAGCTCAAAAGAATGGAGTTTGAAGAGAGGAAAATGCAAATGGAATTAGAGAGGTTGAGGTTGGAACGAGAAGCCAATCGCTCTGCTGGAGAAGGGGGAGAAGCAAACCAGGCGGGGGGCGTACGTGCTTTTGGAGGGGTAAAGTCCCTTGATCTTCCTCATTTTGTTGACGGAAAAGACGACCTTGATAGCTATTTGTTGCGCTTTGAAAGATATGCTACGGTTGCGAATTGGCCCCAGACTAATTGGGCGACTCAGTTGAGTGCTTTGTTGAGGGGGGAAGCTTTGGGCGTGTACTCCAGGCTTTCACAGGAGGATGCTCTGGATTACGAGCGATTGAAGGCAGCGTTGCTAGAGCGATACGACTATACGGAAAAAGGGTATCGCCAACGTTTTAGAGAAGCCAAGCCAGAGGGTGCTGAGAGCCCTGACCAGTTCATTGTAAGGCTTAGAAACTATTTCACGCAGTGGGTGAAGCTTTCTGATATGGAAAGCAGCTTCGAAGGTGTTGTCGAGCTAATGGTTAAGGAGCAGTTTATAAACGCGTGCCCGAAGGAATTGTCGGTACATCTGATGGAGAGCAAGCATAAGGATCTCCGAGAATTGGCAGCGAGTGCGGGGCAGTACTTGACAGCGCACAACAGGAAGCTGTCAAGCCGAGATGTAAGTGCTAAGAAGAGTGTCGGCGCGCCAAGATTGGAAGGCAAGATTCCGGATATCTCTCCTACAACGAAAGGAAATATAAAATGCTTTAACTGCGGGAAAGTCGGGCACAGGGCAAGTGAGTGCTTCTCAAAGATTCAAGAGAGAAACCCCAAAAAATATTGCTACCGGTGCGGTGGAATGGGTCATACTTTTATGCAATGCGAAGAAAGAAATCGATTAGCGCGTGGTGGTGCTGGTGCGCGGGAAAGAGCATACAAGGTTGCTTGCGCCGTGCCTATAAAGAGTTTTAGTGAGATCGGAAATGAAAAACAAAAAGAAGAAAATTACCGAAGTGTAAGTAAAGAAAGAAAAGAAATTGATCAAAAATCACAAGAGTATTTAGAGCTAAAAGATGGACGAAAAATTGGAATTTTGAATGGCGCATGTTTAGACGAAAATTTAAGTAATCAAATGCCTACGTCGATTGGAATGGTCGGAAACAAATCGGTCACCGTTTTGAGAGACACTGGGTGCTCCGGAGTGATCGTTAAGAGGGAGTTGGTCGCGGAAGAGCAGCTCACAGGAAAGGTGGGGTATATAATGACGGTTGCGCGCACTTTACTGAAGGCCCCGTTTGCAAATGTAGAGATAAATACGCCTTATTGTAGTGGAACAGTGGAAGCTTTGTGCTTAAGAGACCCGCTGTATCCATTGATTGTTGGAAATATTCCAGGAGCTAGAGCACCCGATGATCCTGATGAAACTTGGTGCGTGGAGGCGGCAGCAGTTACTCGGTCGCAAGCTAAAAGGAGCACCGAGTCAAAACCTTTAAAAGTTGCGGAGGCAACGAATCAGATGGCTGTGACGAAGGATGAGCTCATCAAACTTCAAGGGGAAGACCCATCCTTGTTAAAGTACGTGACGATGGAAGCGCCCTTGGTCAAGAACGGAAGAGAGATCAGCTATATAAAGAGGAAGGGAATTTTGTACCGCATCACCAAAAACATTGATGTAGGAGAGAAGGAATTGAAGCAGATTTTAGTGCCAAAAGATCTGAGGAAGAAGGTGATGGAGATCGCTCACGATACGATGTTGGCTGGACATATGGGTGTCAAGAAGACGGAAGATAGGATATTGACCAATTTTTATTGGCCTGGGATTCATCAGAATGTGGTGAGTTTCTGCAGGTCATGTGATGTGTGCCAGAGAACGGTATCGAAAGGGAGAGTAGCAAAAGTTCCGCTGGGAAAAATGCCGTTAATGGATTTGCCGTTTAAGCGAGTGGCGGTGGATTTGATTGGCCCGATTATGCCGGCAAGTGATAAGGGGCACCGATATGTTCTTACTCTGGTGGATTATGCGACACGTTATCCAGAGGCCGTGCCTCTGAAGAATATTGACACCGAGACAGTGGCAGAAGCACTTTTGGACCTATATAGTCGAGTTGGAATTCCGGAAGAAGTATTGAGTGATCTTGGGACTCAATTTGTGTCGGAATGCATGCAAGAAGTATCAAGATTATTGTCGATCAGAAGGCTGACGACGACACCGTATCATCCGATTTGCAATGGTCTGACTGAGAAATTTAATGGTACGCTGAAGAAGATGCTGAGGCGATTATGTGTTGAACAACCGAAGCAGTGGTATAGGTTTATAAATCCACTTTTGTTCGCGTATAGAGAGGTTCCCCAAGCGTCCACTGGGTTTTCACCCTTCGAACTTTTGTATGGTCGCACTGTGCGAGGACCTATGGCAATTCTGAAGGAACTATGGACAGGTGAAAGTGAATCAACCGAAGTGAAGACCAGCTATCAATATGTGTTGGAGTTGAGAGAGAGGCTGGAGGAAACGATGAAACTTGCTCAGGAGGAGCTAACGAAGAACCAGACTAGATACAAGAGAAACTACGACAAGAAAACGAAGGATCGACTATTTAATAAAGGAGACAAAGTTTTGGTAATGCTACCAACGAACAATAATAAGCTTTTAATGCAATGGAAGGGACCGTACGAAATTATCCAAAGGATGGGAGATAATGGTTATAAAATTTTGGTCGGAAACAAAGAAAAGAATTACCACGCTAACATGTTGAAGAAATATTATGCCCGAGAGGATGAAGCGAAGACCGAAATAGAGAAAGAAGATTTAAAGATGTCAGCTGGTGCGGAAATGTTAATGGATGAAGAGATGCCCAGCATAGACGAGGATTCGTTGTTAGAATTGGGAACATACAAACAAAAGGAAGATGTAAGCGACGTCAAATTGGGCACAGAACTGGGCGACAGCCAAAGTCGACAACTGCAAGCCTTGATGGAAAATTATGCTGATGTTTTCTCAGATGTACCGGGAAGAACATCTAAGATTGAACACCGGATTAATTTGATAGATGAGGAGCCTGTCCGCTTGAAACCTTATCCTTTGCCGTATGCACTGCGGCAGGAACTGAAGGAAGAAATAAAGGAGATGTTAGATATGGGAGTCATCAGGAAGTCGTCATCGCCGTATGCTTCACCGGTGGTTATTGTGAAAAAAAAAGGATGGTTCGAATCGCATTTGCGTCGACTACAGAAAATTGAACAAAGTAACGATTTCGGATCCGGAGCCAATGAGGACTTCGGAGGATCTTTTCCAACAATTAGGGAAGTCAAAGTTCTTTTCGAAAATTGATCTCAGTAAAGGGTATTGGCAGATACCCGTAGCAGAAGAAGATATATTCAAGACCGCGTTTGTGACACCGGATGGGACGTATGAATTTCTTCGAATGCCCTTTGGCATGAAGAACTCTGGTGCTACACTGGTTCGTGGGATGAGGGAAGTGCTTTCAGGCATGTCTGGCGTTGAGAGCTATATCGATGATTTGATTGTATTCTCCAGAGATTGGGAGACACACCTGCGAACTTTGGAAGAATTGTTGAAAAGACTAAGTGAGGCCAACCTCACTGCTCGTCCCTCAAAATGTATTTTTGGGGCATCTACGGTAGAATTTTTAGGTCACGATGTCGGATACGACTGGATCACGCCGAACGATGACAATCTAGAGAAGATTGCACGAGCGAAGCGTCCAGTCACAAAGAAGGAAGTCCGATCATTTTGTGGGTTGCTCGGGTACTATCGGGACTATATTCCTTCGTTTGCGATTATTGCGGCACCGTTGACGGACCTGACGAAGAAGGGGCAGCCAAACTTTGTCAAATGGGGTGAGGCTCAGGAGAAAGCTTTCAACACTCTGAGAGAGGCTCTCCTGAAGCGGCCCATATTAAGACTGCCCGACCATTCGCGAAATTTCACTCTACGCACGGATGCATCCAACAGCGGAATTGGAGCTGTTCTGATGCAGGAGCACGAGGGAAAACTCCACCCCGTCGCGTACGCAAGCAAGAAGTTGACGAATGCGGAGACAAAGTACTCTACACTTGAAAAGGAGTGCTTGGCAATAATATGGGGAGTTGGTAAATTTCGCTTATTCCTGGCCGGAAAGAAGTTCGTCCTCCAAACGGACCACAAGCCGCTGACTTTCCTTAGCACGGCCCGCTACAAGAACGATCGTATACTCCGGTGGTCTCTATCATTGCAGGGGTACGACTTCGTAGTAAAAGACATTGCCGGCAAGGAGAACGTTATGGCGGACTATCTCAGCCGCATAATCGTATAGACTTTCGTGTGAATAACTTCGTGTTTTGTTTTGTAAAATTATTTTTATTTCGTGTGTGTTGTTAAAAATATTATTGCATAATATTTTTCTTTGCGGGGGGCGTATGTCACACTTCATTCATAATTTTAATCATAACGATGTAATGTATCCCCGTTAAAAGCAGTTCGTAGTTTTATCATAAGAGAATAAATGCGGCTCTTTGAGCGCTGTCTGCGATATACGTCCAATTTGTTATATGGCTCGATACATGTATCTTTTTCTCTTTTTTTCTCCTCTTTGTATTGACGTAATATGTTTTTTTGACTAACATCATTGTACTGGAAAATTCGCGTATATTCCACTTGATTCGCGTAACGAACTCTCCAGGGCTTTCTGGCTGAATCTTGAATTTACGAGAAAGTTTACGTCACGTGATTTTGTTTTCTATATAAAGCCGATGCGTAGCGAGAAATTATTATTATGATGATTATTATCGTTGTGAAGTAATTTGAAGCGACTCGAGTGGCGGCTCGAGCGAAGGTGAATTTGTTTGGCCACAGGAGGTGGACCGTTAGATTTTTGTGTCGGTGGACAATTGTTGAATTTATTTGGTGCCAGTGGTTGGCAGTTTTGTTCTACAGAGGTAGAATTATTCTGTGTTGATCGAATCAAGTTATAGCGTTGAGTTCGCTTTGCAGTGTGGCAAAGCGTGGAATAGAATTTCGTCGGTCGTGATTTTGTAATACATTTGTTGTTATTAGAGACAGTGGTCTCTGTTTGTTGTGAGAAAGAATCTTCAACAAAATCAATCCGAGCTTTCGTTAACCAACTGTATAAACCGTCAGGCTCATAGCAAAACTACTTCTTGAGCCGGAATAAAATAAAATTTAGACACAGCTTTGTTTCAGCGCAGGTATTCGGGTTACCTAGTTCAACTGGTCCTTTGGGATTCCCAAACAAAGTTTGTGACAGCGAACGACAGGGTCTAGGTTCAATTCATTCAAATTTTGTTCATATCTCTAAATAAAAACTAAAAAGTTTTAACCTGACATCAATATCTGGCATCTTTGGGAGCAGGGTGGGATTAATTACTTGAGAGTTGCTCTATTTATAGCGCTTGCAACGCTGTTCTGCGAGTCAGGAGAATAAATATAGAAATGAAAAAATATAAAAAATACATCTACATATACCAACATACCAATACACAATGTTCCTGAGAATTAACAGGTTCTATATGTTCACTTTTGTGAAAAACTAAGTTAACCATGCTAACAAAGAATTTCGTGTCAGCAAAAAATCAAATTAAAAAAGCAGCCAAAAACTTTTACAATTTAAAGCATAAAATTATTTTACTTGAAAAACTAGCAAGCAACATTTTTAAATGCCGTTTTATTCAAGATATCAAAAAAAATCATTCTCAACTAGAGAGAATTAATGTGGAGAGTTTAACAACAAGAGTTTAGGAAAAGGTGATGATAGTGGCTGATACCATATGAGAAAGACCGAAGAAAATCTGGGAGTAGATGATAAAACATGACATGAGAAAAAGAAACCTGTCTATTGAAGATGTTAATGATTGAGAAAAGTGGAGGCGTTGCTCTAGACAACCGATCGACCTTGATATTTCAGGATAAAATCAAGGTCTCAACCGACGAATGGAAGATGATGATGGATGATGATGATGATGATGATGATGATGATGATGACTTACTAACACAAATGTACATCCAAAGCAAGCAAAGTACACATGGTAACAAACCTGGTCACCAATTGTGTAGATAAACTGAGCTCTAAATTACTAACAAAGGGCAGGGTCCCAGTACCTATCGCCAAGATGTTAAAAACTAATGGATGTTGACTGACAGCGACTATAGTCGATTCGTCAGTTAGTCGGTTTGCTGAACCATAAAATTTTGCAAAACGGTTCTGACGAACCGATGCGAACCGGATGAATCCCACTATTGAAAAAATATTTCAACAGGTTTGAGTAACTGCTTTCCAATTTATCTAAGTTTAACGTCTTTGACATTGCCCTACGAGTCAAGAAAATGAATAGATGATAATGATAATGAAAGTCTTGTTTTCGCTAAGCTTGAGCTAAGACCACTTTGGAGTAGTGTGACATAATGTTTCGACAATATATTGTCATACATACCAATCTTTGTCACTACAAGAACCAACTTACAATTTATTAAAATTTTCAATATTGGAAACTTGTAATAGTTAGCTTTATTGATCTGCATAAACTTTATTTAAATCTCAAAAAAATAAAAAACAAAATAGAAAAGCTTCAACCAGATAGCAATACTTTAATATGTCTTCAAAAGCAGTTCGGGGTAATCATTTTACGAGTGTTCTAAGTATAACGCATCCGATGTCTCCCGGCAAGTCAAAGAATAAACAGAGACAATAATCATAAAATAATAAAAAGTAGAGCAAATCTAAGCCCTAGCAACCATGATAATTAATCAAAGGTTGATGCGTGTAAAAAGTGTATTTTTATTCTCTGTTAGCCGTAGTAATAGCAATTTATTTATTTCTTTTTTTAGGAGCATTTCACGTTTTTTTTATTAGTGTCAGTTTTCTCATTTTCTTTTTTTTTTCGGCTGCTTTACGCGCCATTTATTCAATTTTAGAAAAAGGTTACTTGGTAGTAATTGATTGCACATGGAATTTGTTTTCTGTCATTGAATTCATAAAAGAGAGGAATTAAATCGGCTACCTAACAATAGCATATGCAATATTTTTGCAGCGTGTTCGAACGTCGAACGACAATTGTGATCGACGCATTCGAGGTTCAAAACCTACTCGTGCCACTCTCTTTTGTCCTTGAAAAAGACACTTTTCCCTCCTTGGAAAGCAGTTCTAAATTTCAATCATACCCTTAAAAACTTTCAACAGGACAGTAATATATTGGCATTTTCAAAAGCAGGTCGGGGTAATTACT
Organism: Diplosoma virens; assembly: GCA_963680785.1. Classification (NCBI taxonomy): domain Eukaryota; kingdom Metazoa; phylum Chordata; class Ascidiacea; order Aplousobranchia; family Didemnidae; genus Diplosoma; species Diplosoma virens. The sequence continues at coordinate 19,789,425 of OY796886.1, read as the reverse complement.
TGAAAGCTGTCCTATGTATGACGCTTCCGACGCTTTCCTGCGAGTCAGAAGAATAAATATAGAAATAAAATATAAAGAAAATAGAATTTGCATAAAATTTAAATGTAAACTTTTTATGAGTTGTACGCTTGAAGGTGTTGTACGCGGCAAGGTTTTCTTGAAAAGTCACTGACCATGAACTTCTAAATAATTAAAAGTTTATGGTTACTGCATTCCACGGCCGCATAAGCTACGCGGTTGACATCACTAATCGTTACTGACACTTATGCCACTTCTTTTTGTTTTTCTTGTTAAGTATGTGACATGTGTTTATTGTGCTTTTTTATAGAGATACGTAAATAAAATTAAAGTTGGAAACAAAGTGATAGACTAAAAAATTTTAAAAGATAAAAATTGTAACGTATTATTAAATACCACAAACGTAAGTTTAAATATACTGGATTTATAAAAAAATTGCGAGTACCGTCGTTACTCTGGCTTCTCTACACAGCATAAATCTTTCGCCTTTTACTAAAGATTTCCGTGTGGAGGAGCATCACAATGAGTCTTAAGACATTTTTCGTCTCGCTCCGGCGAGTTACTAACGTGGAATCAAAGTGTAGCATAAGAACAGCAATCGGAATAACGGGAAGAGACGGAATGAGTGATAAAAGGCGCCGGTTTGAAACCAACATAAGCTCCGTTTCTTTTCATATACAGCTCGATCCATAATTACGAGTTGGACGTTTGGTTTTTTTGATGGTAAGTAAAAAAAAAAAACTTTTTTTAAATCAAAAAGTTATTGAATATTACAATTTTTTTTAAACTTTCAGATATTAGCTGATAATTTTATTTGTTGTTTTATTTTTGTTTGGTCATTACCATATTATATAAATTTTCTTTATTAGAAATGCTGCAAAAACTTCATCATTACAAGTAAGATGACGAATAACTTCAATCTTGAAAAAAGCCTAGTTTAAAGGACTTCTGTTGTCATGAAGACCGCAATCGACAGGGTGGGTGTTTAATTTTTATCCACATCAACGTGTTGTGTTCTCAGGACTGTGCTTTGTAAAT